>OY728152.1:1515250444-1517650444 GCA_963277665.1 Viscum album | reverse complement strand
CAATCACTGAGACACTCATGCCTCACATTTTAGGATGAAATAGGGAGTAAATTAGAGTATAATATAAAGGTTTTTAGTGTATAGGGATAAAATATTTCCATTATTGGATTATGTGCATGTTTAATAAATCAATTATTCTAACCATGCATGGTGGATAACCTTACATGATAGGGCTCACAGTGTATATAACATAGATTACAAAGCATTTAACTCTAAAAAATACTCCCTAACCCTATTAATTTATATTAAAAAAATTAATTTTATATTTAATGTCATATAATAATTATATTATTTTTTATATTGGTTTTTTATTTAATTTATTTGTGTATTATGAAAATTACACTGATAAAATATCTTTTTCATCAAAGAGATAGTGTGTTTTTTACAATGATCTTTATGGTGAAACTTTCTTTTATTTGAACATTATATGAGGAATTATATACAAACTGAAATAAATTTTTTATTGTATCAAATTTGATATCAAATGTAGTCACTAAAAAATCATCCCACTCAATTATATTCACTCATTTCATAGATTATTTGGAATTTCTGACTGAATTGGTTCCATATTTAATAAAAATGAAGATGTATTTGTGGGATAATTATGGTTGATGAAATTTCATTTATGTCTTATTATGATTAAAAATAAGAAAATATCATGTAATTTTTTAGTCCTTGATATTGAATATTTTGATCAAATAATTTGGATAGATTCGATGATAAAATATCAATTCAATGTTGATTATTATGGTTGAAGGGTTTATTTTATTTCTCACTCTAAGAATGCTCATACTTTCCATGATGAATGAGATGTTTCTAAAATAGAATAGGATATGTGATAAAAGGGTTGAGATATATTTCTTTCCAAATGTCCAAAATTTCTTTGGGTTCAATGTAAATAACTAACTAATTAAGGTTTCTATCAATAACTGATCAATATTCACATATTTTACCAGAGTTTTTTTGGTTTTCCACTTGAAAGAGGAATTGAATTGTTTATTGATTTATTACCAATAAAAAAACCAATTAATCTTGATTCATATCTAATTTCCCTAGTCAAATTAACTAAGATAAAGGACTAAATGGATTTATTAGGAAAATTATCTCTCCTTTGGATACTTATATTCTTTTTTTCAAAGAGGTTACTGACATTGTTTACCTATATGTTGATTATTAAAAATTATATCACCAAACCATGAAAATTTTATTTTTCCTAGAATCAATGATTTTTTTGGCTATCTAAAGGGTGAAATATCATTTAATAAATTTAATTTGTGTTATGTGAACCATACCCCATGGTTGAGGTAGGTGGATATTCCTAAAATTCCATTTAGGAGTTGATACATTCACTACCAATACCTTATGATATGTTTAGTCAATGAATTCCCTAGTGATATTCATGGAATGAAAGAAATGTATTTTTTATTAGTACCTATATTCATTTTCAATGATTTTTGTTGATGTTATCCTTTTATATTATTAATTAAAGGAAACCCATGATAATAATTTGAAAATTGTGTTGGAAATTTTTCGACAACACTTTATATATGTAGAATTCCCCAAATTCCATTTTTTGATTCAGGATGTGAAATTTTTAGGGTAGTAATATAAAAAATAGGTGTAGTAATGGACCATAAGATGACTAAATTTATTATTTCATGGGAAAATATTAAGAAATTTTTAGAAATATAGAGTTTCTTTGGTCTAATAGGATATTTTATACTCTTTTCTTATGATTTTTCTTTGTTGATAGTTCCAATGAAAACTTTACCACAAAATGGAATCAAATTTGAAGATGAGTATGACTTCCACCTATATTATTTTTTTACATAAACTATGTGGAAGATGCATTATATAATGTGATTCCTCTAAAGTTTTATTGGGATAAATTTTTATATAGGGAATCCATGTCTTCATATATTGATATTTCTTATTAATACTCATGATAAAATTTATCATACTCAGCACTTGGAATTGTTTATTCGGTTCAATGCTTTAAAATGTTATAAGAATTATACATTCTAAGATAAATTTATTTTCTTCTTAGATTATAAAGCCTAAGGTATCATTTCTCAAAATTATATTTAAATTTACATCAATGGAGATGGGTGGAATATATTTATCCCATTGATTTTGAGTTAACCTATATGATTTGATAAATAGGGAGTTAATTTGTGATTTGTCCATGCATCATGGTAGTAGGACATGTATAGAGTTTTATTTTTTCTTACTGGTGGTGTAGTGGCTACCTCAAGATTATTTAAATTTAAATAAGGGATAAATATAATTAATTCTATGTTTTCTTGAATAAATTATTTAAAATATATTTATTTTAAGTCAAAGAAGTCACTTGTTGATGTTATTTTTTAATTAATTTTGATTATTCATCCACAAAAGAAATATAGTTTTGGTGTTTCTAAATTAAGGAAAACCAGTGTTTTAAAAGGAGGTTTTTTATAATACATGGTGTGTATAAAACAATTTCATAATTTTTAGTCACATTAAATACTTGAGCATATTGGTGGTTTCTAAATGGTATGGGAATTTTAAAACTAAGGTTTTTTTAAAAAATAAAAATATATTTTCTAAAAATGATTGGTAATGCTAGATATTTTTTTACATTTTTTAATTTTAAAAATGAAAATTATTTTTTCAGAAAATTATTAGCAAGTTAAATGGATTTTTAGATTCTTTTGTACTGATTATAAATCCCTTGGGTTCTAAAGGGATGTTCATATTTTATGAAATATTGGGTAATTTTTTGATGACGAGAGTGGTATAAAACAATTTAAAATTATGTAACTTATAGTTTTGTAACTATTTTCCTAGATTTTAAATCACGAATCGAGAATAGTCCTAGTGATTTTTAATAGTGTGTTTTGAATGGGTCTTAGTGATCCATGTTCCGCATGTTAACCAAGACTAGTATGAATGATTTGTGATAATTATCTTGAGGATCCATGTGTTTTATTCAAGGATTGAAAATTTAGATGTCTTAATTGAGGCACAAATATCCATTTGGTAATTGACTATAATATGGTTTTGACTATGACAATTATGTTTGAAAAATAAAAATCCAATTGTGGGAGTTAATCATGTGGAAATTTGTTCTCTCTATGATAGGTTTCTATAGTGAAGAGCACTATAATACTAAAGTTTAATTTTCCATCCATATTATGGGAATGGAGGGTGTAACACCCCAGGTAAATAAAGAATATAACATTTTTATATTTATCCATATTTTTGAATAAAATATTAATATTACTTTAAAGGGAACTCTATGCTCGATGGCGTACCCAATACGCGACAACGAGTTCCTTTGAAATATTATGTTGCACTCTAATAATAAAATAATATTATTTTAAATGGTATTTAACGCCTAGCCATTGTAATGGCGGGAAAGAACGGAACTAACTACAAAATGATTATATATGTTTGTCAAATATTTTTACTTTTATCCAATAAATTTTAGAGGTGTAAAATGCAAATGAATCCAATTTTAAGCATAAATCTTCTAATATTCTTTAAAAGGTCGATTAACCACCTTTTGATGGAGAACCCTTTTTAAAAATACTTTTGATAATTTTATATGTTGTATTTTACAAAATAAAATCCTTCTTTAGAATTTGGACATCAAAATTTACTTTGTGTAAATTTTTGTTATTTTTCCGATAAAGATCATTTTTAGTGAAAATGTTGCATTTTAATTCAAAACCTCCTTTTAATCTGATTTATTTATATGGATATATTATATTTTTAATTGAGAGTAAAGTGTATTTAGAATATATTTTTACCATTTAATCCAATGTTGGTCATTGTAATTAATTTCACTTTGAAATTGGACTTAAACTAGTGTTGATCTTTAAATAGATATTGATCTTAAAAACACGCTATTTGTTTTGATAGCGGGAATTAATTATTAAGTTAATTAATGAAACTTATATGTTCTGAATTTTTTAAAATAGAAATCATTTTTTAATTCAGAATATCAAATATAGATTAGGGTGAATTTTTGGTATTTTTCTGAAAAACATCAATTTTTGATGAATAGTGAAACCACTAAGTGGTAGTTAAAGAAACTGATTTTTCATTTAAATGAAACTTTACCACTTCTGTGATTTGATTTTCAAAAATCCTACATACATGGTTTTCATTATGAAGTAAAATTTGGTTTAATGAGATTAAAATAATTTTTGGTGAATAGTAACTTTTAAATTTTATTAATCTCGATTAAAGGTAATTAGTGTAATTTAAAGTAAAAATAATGTTTTAATAATATGAAATGACCTTTACACATGTCCTACCATTATTGGATGAGTCATGGACGACCAAGAAAATCCATGGGTCAACTTGGGGACCCCATGGAGCCACTTTGGTTGGAAAATGACATTAATAACTTTTTATTTAAAGTTAAAATTAAAATGTCACAAACATGTATTGTTTTACTAAAACAATTTTTACATGGGGTTATACAAGTAATATTTTTTACTATAAATATTAATTAGAAAGATAAAACTATTTCCTACATCATGATATTTTTTATAATTTTTAGGCATTAAATAAATTAAATTATTTATGACACCATGACGATGAAGCGATTACCTCATTATTTAACGATTTAAATAAAATGAAAAGATATTGTAAAATCTAAGACCAACACTTGTCAAAAACCTATTTTATGGGTGTACTTAGAACTCTTATCACCTTATCCTAGAAATATATAATTTTGGGACCTTTAAAATCCAAAAATCATTTTATAATAAAGTAATATTTTATAACTTTCCGAGAGTGCCCCTCCTCTCCTCTTATAAAAGGCCCCCACCGCTACCACCTTACCCACACCTCTCAAGCCTTTGGATCGGCCAACCCCTGCCCATTTCATCTCTCCACATCCCTCTATTAATCATTTAAGCCTCAACTTTAGGAATAATCATTTACAAGGAAGCCTTTGAGCTCAAATCAAAAAGAGTCACCCGATTTAAAGGTAATGTCTTCCCTTGTGTTCTTTTGTTTTATTTTGCTTCTCCAACCCTCTAAACTCTTTTTATTCCTTTATTTTGTAACAACACCAGTATATTCAATATAATTGGATGTTTTTATGTGAATTATTCTAGCTACACTTACACAAACCTTCATCTAATGGTTAAAGAACATATTGTTTCTGTGGATGGCGAATTTCTACCTCACGAAATGATGATTGTTAAATCTTCTCTTAACACATTTCATGGTGGCAATTATGATGTAACTATATTTTATATATGATATATATGGTATTTATGTTTTCTATATGCTTCTGAATTTTATATTTAAAACATGCCTTTATGCTTTTCATGTTGTGCAAATGCGATAATTTCATACGAGGAAGTGTGGACTACCACCCCCTCAAGTGATGTGACTCGTTCATGCAACACATGGGATATATAAATAATGAAATTAATGAAAATATTTGACCTATATAACATATATATTATACTGGAATTATAATATATATATATCTCTCAATTATTTTTAATTCCATTAATATGACAAAGAAATGAAAGTAGCGTTCATGCGTACGTACAGCCTACCGTCTCTATGAATGGTGCATTTCATTTATTTTAATATCCCAATGTTATGGAGTAGTATAAAATAAATATGTACTGGATATATATTATATTTAAATAATTAATACTATTCTGGAGATGATTTAATTATAACTACATGGACAATCATTTTCAAACAAGTTCATTTTTGACTCATGTACCAAACATCGACAAAAACGTCTGATATGAACTCACATTATGAACAAATTATTTTAACATTATAATATGTAATATTAAATAACTAATAATATTTAAAAGATGACCTTGGTCAATTATAAATTGAACAAAGTTTATTATTCAGTAATATAAAGAAACAAACAAGACAAGCCAGACTTGAGGAAAGGGATCCTACCCCTCTCTTTCTTTTTAAGTACACTCTTTTATTTCATTCCTTTTAAGCTCATATTTCTTATGATTGGGATGTTATTTTATATTAATCTTACTGTAATTTTTATTTTAATATGATGAGAGACCCTATTTTCTCTCATCAATCCATTTTGGAAGTTTTGAGTAGCGCCGTTAGGCTGCCGAATTTTCGTAAGAGATCCAACCTCTATCTTTCTTTTTAAGTACTCTCCTTTATGTCACTTATCTTAAGCTCATCTTTGATATGTTGTGGGATGTTATTTTATATTCCTCTTTCTGTAAATTTTATTTTAATATGATTAGAGACCCTATTTGATCTCATCAATCCATTTTTGGATGTTTTAAGTGGCATTGTTAGGCTGCCGAGTTTTCGTAAGGGATTTTTCATCTCACTTTTATTCTCGTGAGATTTATGCTACATTTTTCACCATTTAATTTTATTGGTGTATGTAATGTCCATTATTATACTCTTTGTGTAATATAATTTCATTTATGGGTATTTATATATTCATTTTATGACCCTTCTTCAATGGGGTGTACGTTTCAAAAGTTACCCAAATCGGTAAGGGGACCTTTCACCCTCCTCTTCTTTAAAAGGACTTCTTTTGTTATTATGTTGGGATATGTTCTTATATATCCTTATTGTTGTAAATTTAATGTAAAAGTGATGATATACCCTTTTTATCTCTCATCAACTCATTTTCGGAATTTTTAAGTGACGCCGTTAGGCTGTCGAATTTTTGTAAGGGAACTTCTTAACCCAATTTTTTATTCTTTGGGATAAACTTGTACTCCTTTAATATGTCGTTCTATGAATATCTGGGAATAAACTCTAATTTTTTTACACTTAACATCCACTTATATTTGGTGTATTCATTTGTCACACATAATTATGTAATTGATTTATCCTTAATCCAAGGATACCGTCTTTGTAAGGGACTTCGTCTCAATCTACTTTCATTGAGGAATATTTTGTTCTAATACAAGGCTTTATTTTATACGGTGTATAAACCCCTTTTACTTTTAATTTTATACAAAATTAATCTTTTTTTATGAATAGTTTTACTAAACGACAAAAAGGAATGTTTATTTTGACGTATACGGTGACAACGACATTTTCGGTCGCCGTGAGTATTATTTGGTCTTTGGCTTCCTCAACAAGATGTAATGTTTTTAAAATGAAATAAATACCATATACTCTTTTATGTATTTTAGTATTGAAAATGGTTTTTATAATGGATTTTTTATGTCAATATATTTAAGTGATATATTGTGATCAAAGTGTGGAAATGTTTTCTTTCCATTATATTTGTTTTATGTCTTATGATTTTATAATGGTAATTGGACATTTGAAGGGTGGTTACGTGATAAACCATATGATGGGTGGTGCTGTGAATACCAGGATGGGTGGTTACGTTATAACCTCTAATGCATTGGGTATGGAATCCGGCCTTATGGATATTCCATTAAGTGATATGTGTGGAAGTCAACCGTATGGTTATTCCATTTAAGTATGTTTATGTCCCAAGTTACCTTTATATGTTATGTATATGGGTTTTATGGTAATATTTTGGTTACAAAAGGGTAAGTAATGATATTTTATTCATTTAAGAGTTTATACTACTTCATAACGGTGAAAATTATTACTCTGATAAAGAATTCATGGTTTACTTGTTGTTTTGGAAAACTAACAGTTTTCCTTCTTTATGTATCCCTTAATGAGTTTTTTATGCTCATCCCATGTTTTTTAAATGTTTTCCACAGAACTTAAAGATTTATAGGGTCAAGGATGGGATCAAGGAAAGACATGCTATCTAAAACATGGAACTAGACATGTTTCTTTTTAAGAGTTTTTATTTTATGGAAACTTAGTATAAGTGTATACATTGTAATCTTTTAAGATGTAATACTTATGACCTAATTCTCTAAAACTCTAAACCTGAAAAAATAATCTATGTGAATTATTCATTTAATTCATGATCATGTAATGTTTTAAGGTCGGGTCCTTATAGTTGGTATCAGAGGGAGGTTTAGATAACTTTAGAGGTTAGGGTATTCTCTAAGCATAAGTGACATTACCATAATGGTCAGGATTTCAGAAAGAGTCCTAGTTTTAGATAAAGTGAATGAGTAAGTATATCTTAGTGTTTATCTTCCTCATTATTACATGATGTTTTGTTGATATACTCACACTGACCTTTTTGGTTTTAGTAAATGGTTGGATCTAGCAGGCACCAAAGTAACAGTGGATGTGAAGGAAACTGCGACAGCTTTCTGAGCGAGCAACTGAATAATATGGGAGCAGCAATGAGAACTCTTGTGTTTATCCCCAACCAACTATCTAGAGTCATGATTGACCACCTAATGCTTGGTGATTTCTATAAGGCATCATATATGCGAGAAACAAATCCCTACGGAACTACAGGTAATAATCATAAAGGTAAGTGTGATCAAAATCCTATGTGTCAAAGATGTGGAAAGAAACACCTAGGAAAATGTTTCAAAGGGACAGAAATATGATATAGATGTGGAAATGAAGGTCATAAAGCAAGAACCTTCCATGGAAAAAGTATGCATCCTGTTGACTTGAGGAAAGGGAAAGAAGTTATTTCTGAGGGATCAATTGAATGTTTTAAATGTGGTGTGCATGGTCATTATGAAAACACATGTCCTATGAAGAGGTTTTGGGAATGGGATCACCAAGATCGTACAAATATTCGTTTACAAATACCTAATGCCATTGTGATTGAGGATGATGAAACTAACAATGACCAATCAATGGTATGGATTATTTCTTAACATTTGTTTTCCTATTTTGGAATCTTAGGATATGATTCGTGATTTTGTTTGTAGGAAAGAATTATTTCAGAATAAGTTGGAAAGTAATGGTTAATGGATCATGAAGAATGTTGAATGATTAAGAAGCCAACATATAAGGGTTTCAATAGTTATGGTGAAATTCTTAAGAGTATTAAGTCTAATTTGATGATGGGGTTACATTAGAAGACGTTTTATAGTATGTGTAACCCAGATGTTTGATATATGAAAATTTTATTCAAGGAATAGTTATCTGTTCTTTTGTGGACATAGTTATAAAGAACCATTTGGGTTTATATGATCCTTACTTATTGAGGTAATTATGGGTTACTATATATTATGATGGAAAATGAAAGGAATGAGATAAAATTGAGGTTAAATTATGTTATGCTTATTTTTGATGATTTTATCTCTTTTTGGGGAATGATTTGAAAATTATATAGTTTGGAAAAAGGACAACACGCAGACTGTGTGACATCCTGTCGTGTCGGAAAAAGTTGCAGGAATCGAACCCACAACCAAAGTGCGACTGGTATTTATTGCCTACCAATGGACTACATGAAGTCCTTGGTTAGTTTGACTAATTATTTTTAGTTAGATGATTTTATGAATTAAGAGTAAGTTTATTTTGGGTTATCTATGGATATTATTAACCTATCATGGAGGATATGTGATTAGGTTAATTACTTTTCAATATGAAACTTTAAGAGCAACTGATGTTGTTTGGAGATAAATGTTACCATTTAACTTGGAAGACTATGTGAATAAATCCTTCAAATATTTCGGTTTCAAACTTAGTTTGGTTTACTTTTGGTCTTCGTTGAACTTTGGGTCTTGTTGTACAAATTTTGGAGATTAAGAATAGATTTCCTTTTTATAAAGGATTATCCTTTTTGGGTATTATTTGATCTCATACTAACCTTTTTTGTTTTAGTTTTGGTTAAGGTCTAAATACATGGGAAGTATATAGTTCTATTTTGTGGATTAGGTGATTCTCTATAAGTTTATTATAGCTCTCTTAATGTAAACAAGTCATCCTAAATACTCATCTTTTGGAGAAAATATGAGTTCGTGTAAGAAATCTAGTAAAATTTGAAAATCAACATGACAAGTAAGTATGTTTCCTTATGTTTTACTTAAGCTCAAAAATAAATTCCTCAATGAAAAGTAACTTAAAAAAAATTTTCCGTTAACTTTCCCTACTGGGGAATCCAATACCGTTTAACCCATCACAAGTTTGTGATTTTCTAGTGGTTAACTTTCTCCTAAACATGTTTTCTATCACACTCCCTCAAAACATGACCCTTTTTTTCTTCCATATCCATGTTTTCATACATGGAATCCTAGTATGGGTTAACTCGGGTGACCTTTGTACTTCCATTTCTTTCTTTTAAAGTGATAGTTTAATTTTCTTCTTTTCCGATGTGGGGCTTTCAATGAAGTTTCCAAGCCCAATTTTAAAATTGCGAGGACGCAATTCCCAAAAGGGGGGAAGGAAGTAACACCCCAAGTAAATAAAGAATATTAAATTTTTATATTTATCCATATTTGTGAATAATATATTAATATTACTTTAAAGGGAACGCTATGCTCGATGGCGTACCCAATACGCGACAATGAGTTCCTTTGAAATCTTACGTTGCTCTCTAATAATAAAATAATATTATTTTAAATGGTAGTTAACGCCTAGAAATTGTAATGGAGTGAAATAATGGAACTAAATAAAAAATTATTATATATGTTTTTCAAATATTTTTACTTTTATCCAATAAATGTTAGAGGCGTAAAATGAAAATGAATCCAATTTTAAGCATAAATTGTCTAATATTCTTTAAAAGATCGATTAACCGCCTTTTGATGGAGAACCCTTTTTAAATATAATTTGATAATTTTATATGTTGTATTTGAAAAAATAAAATCCTTCTTTATAATCTGGACATCAAAATTTACTTTGTATAAATATTTGTTATTTTTCCGATAAAGATCATTTTTAGTGAAAATGTTGCATTTTAATTCAAAACCTCCTTTTAATCTGATTTATTTATATGGATAGATTATATTTTTAATTGATATTAAAGTGTATTTAGAATTTATTTTTACCATTTAATCTAATGGTGTTCATTTGAATTAATTTCACATTGAAATTGGACTTAAACTAGTGTTGATATTTTAATAGATATTGTTTCTTAAAAACACGCTATTTGTTTTGAAAGCGGGAATTAATTATTAAATTAATTAATGAAACTTATATGTTTTTTATTTTTTAAAATAGAAATAATTTTTGAATTCGAAATATCAAAAATATCTTAGGGTGAATTTTTGGTATTTTTCTAAAAAACTTCAATTTTTGATGAATAGTGAAACCACTAAGTGGTAGTTAAAGAAAATGATTTTTCATTTAAATGAAACTTTACCACTTCTATGATTTGATTTTCAAAAATCTTACATACATGGTTGTCATTAGGAAGTAAAATTTTTTTCAATGAGATTAAAATAATTTTTAGTGAATAGTAACTTTTAAGTTTTATTAATCTCGATTAAAGGTAATTAGTGTAATTTAAGGTAAAAATAATGTTTTAATAATATTAAATTACCTTGACACATGTCCTACCCTTATTGGATGATTCATGGATGACCACGACAATCCATGGGTCAACTTGGGGACCCCATGGAGCCACTTTGGTTGGAAAATGACATTAATAACTTTTTATTTAAAGTTAAAATTAAAATGTCACAAACTTGTATTGTTTTACTAAAACAATTTTTACATGGGGTTATAAAAGTCATATTTTTGACTATAAATATTCATTATAAATATAAAAATATTTCCTACATCATGATATTTGTTTTATAATTTTTAGACATTAAATAAATTAAATTATTTATGACACCATGATGATGCAGCGATTACCTCATTATTTAACGATTTAAATAAAATGAAAAGATAATGTAAAATCTAAAACCTAAACTTGTAAAAAAACCAATTGGATGGGTGGATTTATAACTCTTTTCACCTTATCCTTGAAATATATAATTTTGGGACCTTTAAAATCCAAAAATCATTTTATAATAAAGTAAAAGTTTATAACTTTCCAAGAGTGCCCCTCCTCTCCTCTTATAAAAGGCCTCCACCTCTACCACCATACCCACACCTCTAAAGACTTTGTCTCGGAAAACCCCTGCCCATTTCATCTCTACACATCCCTCTCTTCATCATTTAAGCCTCAAATTTGGGCATAATCCTTTCCAAGGAAGCCTTTGAGCTCAAATCAAAAAGAGTTACCTGATTTAAAGGTAATGTCTTCCCTTGTGTTCTTTTGTTTTATTTTGCTTCTCCAACCCTCTAAAATATGTTTATTCCTTTATTTTGTAACAACACCAGTATCTTAAATATACTTTTATGTTATTATGTGAAGGATTCTATCTACACTTACACACACCTTCGTCTAATGGTTAAAGTACATACTTTTTCTATGGATGGCGAATTTATGCCTCACGAAACGATGATTGTTCAATCTTCTCTTAACATCTTTAATGGTGGCCATTATGATGTAACTATATTTTATATATGATATATATGGTATTTATGTTTTCTATATTCTTCTGAATTTTATATTTAAAACACGCCTTTATGCTTTTCATGTTGTGAAAATGCGATAATTTCATACGAGGAAGTGTGGACTACCGCCCCCTCAAGTGATGTGACTCGTTCATGCAATACATGGAATGTATAAATAATGAAATTAATGAACATATGTGACCTATATAACATATATATTATACTGGAATTATAATATATATCTCTCTCAATTATTTTTAATTCAATTAATATGACAAAGAAATGAAAGTAGCATTCATGCATACGTACGGCCTACCGTCTCCATGAATGGTGCATTTCATTTCTTTTTATCTCCAAATGTTATGGTCTAGTATAAAATGAATATTTACTGGATATATATGATATTTAAATAATTAATACTATTCTGGAGATTATTTACTTATAACTACATGGAAAATCATTTTCAAACAAGTTCATTTTTGACTCATGTACCAAACATCGACAAAAACATCTGATATGAACTCACATTATTAAAAAATTATTATAACATTATAATATGTGATATGAACTGAATAATAATATTTAAAAGAGGTCCTTAAGCAATTATAAATTTACCAAAGTTTATTATTTAGGAATATAAAGAAACAAACAAGACAAGTCGGACATGAGGTAAGGGATCCTACCCCTCTCTTTCTTTTTAAGTACACTCTTTTATGTCATTCCTTTTAAGATCATATTTATTATGATTGGGATGTTATTTTATATTACTCTTACTTTAATGTTTATGTTCATATGATTAGAGACCCTATTTTATCTCATCAATCCATTTTGGAAGTTTTGAGTGGCGCCGTTAGGCTGCCGAATTTTCGTAAGAGATCAAACCTCTCTCTTTTTTTAAGTACTCTCCTTTATGTCACTTCTTTTAAGCTCCTATTTGATATGTTGGGGGATGTTATTTTATATTCCTCTTTCTGTACATTTTATTTTAATATGATGAGAGACCCTATTTGATCTCATCAATGCATTTTTGGAAGTTTTAAGTGGTGTTGTTAGGCTGCCGAGTTTTTATAAGGGATTTTTCATCTCACTTTTATTCCCGTGAGATTTATGCGACATTTTCCACCATTTATTTTGAGTGGTGTATTTACTTCCCATTATTATACTCTTTGTGTAATATAATTTCATTTATGGGTATTTACATATTCATTGTATGACCCTTCTTCAATGGGGTGTATGTTTCGAAAGTTACCCAAATCGGTAAGGGGACCTTTCACCCTCCTCTTCTTTAAAAATACTTCTTTTGTTATTATGTTGGGATATGTTATTATATATCCTTATTGCTATAAATTTAATGTAAATGTGATGAGATACCATTTTTATCTCTCATCAACTCATTTTATAAATTTTGAAGTGACGTCGTTAGGCTGTCGAAGTTTTGCAAGGGAACTTCTTAACCAATTTTTTGATTCTTTGGGATAAACTTTTACTCCGTGAATATGTCATTATATTAATATGTTTGAATAACCTCTGATTTTTCTACAATTAACATCCACTTATATTTGGTGTATTCATTTGTGAAACATAATTATTTAATTGATTTATCCTTAATCCAAGGATACCGTCTTTGTAAGGGACTTCGTCTCAACCTCCTTTCATTGAGGCATATTTTGTTCTAATATAAGGCTTTATTTTATATGGTGTATAAACCTCTGTGACTTTTAATTTTATAAAAAATGAATCTTTTTCTACGAATCTTTTTACTAAATGAAAAAAAGGAATGTTTATCTTGACGTACGTGGTGACAACAACCTTTTCCGCCACCGCGAGTATTATTTGGTCTTTGGCTTCCTCAACAAGCCGTATTGTTTTTAAAATGAAATAAATACCATATACACTTTTATGTATTTTTGTATTGAAAATGGTTTTTATAATGGATTTGTTATGTCAATATATTTTAAGTGATATATTGTGATCAAAGTGTGGAAATGTTTTCTTTCCATTATATTTGTTTTATGTCTTATGATTTTATAATGGTACTCGGACATTTGACGGGTGGTTACGTGATAAACCATATGAAGGGTGGTACCGTGAATACCAAGACAGGTGGTTACGTTATAACCTCCAATTCATTTGGTATTGAAGTCGGTTGTATGTCTATTCCATTTAGTGATATGTGTGGGAGTCGACCGTATGGTTATTCCATTTAAGTATGTTTATGTCCCAAGTTACCTTTATATGTTATGTATATGGGTTTTATGGTAATCTTTTGGTTCAAAAGGGTAAGTAATGATCTTTTATTCTTTTAATAGTTTATACTACTTCATAAAGGTGAAAAGTGTTACTTTGATAGAGAATTCATGGTTTACTTGTTGCTTTGAAAAACTAACATTTTTCCTTCTTTGTGTATCCCTTACTGAGCTTTTTATGCTCATCCCAAGTTTTTTAAATGTGTTCCACAGGACTTAAATATGTATAGGGTCAAGGGTGGGATCAAGGAAAGACATTCTATCTAAAACATGGAACTAGACATGTTTCTTTTTAAGAGTTTTTATTTTATGGAAACTTAGTAGAAGTTTATACTTTGTAATATTTTGAGATGTAGTAGTTATAACCTAATTCTATAAAACTCTAAACCTAAAAATATCCTCTATGTGAATTATTCATTTAATTCATGATAATGTGATGTTTTAAGGCTAGGTCCTTATAGTTGGTATCAGAGGGAGGTTTAGATAACTTTAGAGGTTAGGGTATTCTCTAAGCATAAGTGACATTACTATAATGGTCAGAATTTCAGAAAGAGTCCTAGTTTTAGATAAATTGAATGAGTAAGTATATCTTAGTGTTTATCTTCCTCATTAGTACATGATGGTTTTGTTGATATACTCACACTGACCTTTTTGGTTTTAGTAAATGGCTGGATCTAGCAGGCACCAATGTAACAGTGTATGTGAAGGAAACTGTGACTGTTTTCTGAGTGAGCAACTGAATGATATGGGAGCTGCAATGAGAACTCTTGTGTTTATCCTCAACCAACTATCTGGAGTCATGATTGACCACCTAAACCTTGGTTATTTCTATAAGGCATCATATATGCGAGAAACAAATCCCTACGGAACTACAGGTAATAATCATAAAGGTAAGTGTGTTCAAAATCCTATGTGTCAAAGATGTGGAAAGAAACATATAGGAAAATGTTTCAAAGGGACAGAAATATGCTATAGATGTGGAAATGAAGGTCATAAAGAAAGAACCTACCATGGAAAAAGGAAGAATCCAGTTTACTCGAGGCAAGGGAAAGAAGTTCTTTCTGAGGGATCAATTGAATGTTTTAAATGTGGTGTGCATAGTCATTATTCAAACACATGTCCTATGAAGAAGTTTCGGTAATGGGAACACCAAGATCGTACAAATATTTGTTTACCAATACCCAATGTCATTACGATTGAGGATGAAGAAACTGACAATGACCAATCAATGGTATGGATTATTTCTTAACATTTGTTTTCCTATTTTGGAATCTTAGGATATGATTCATGATTTTGTTTGTAGGAAATAAGTATTTCAGAATAAGTTGGAAAGGAATGGTTAATGGATCATGAATAATGTTGAATGATTAAGAAGTCAACATATATGGGCTTCAAGAGTTATGGTGAAATTCTTAAGAGTATTAAGTCTCTTTTGATGATGGGGTTACATTAGAAGAATTTTTATAGTATGTGTAACCCTGATGTTTGATATATGAAAATTTTATTCAAGGAATATGTATCTGTTCTTTTTTAGACATAGTTATAAAGAACCATTTGGGTTTATATTATCCTTACTTATCAAGTTAATTATGGGTTACTATATGTTATGATGGAAAATGAAAGGCATGAGATAAAATTGAGGTTAAATTATGTTATGGTTATTTTTGATGATTTTATCTCTTTTTGGGAATGATTTGAAAATTATATAGTTTGGAAAAAGGACAACACGCAGACCGTGTGCCAACCCATCGCGTCGGACAAAGCTGCGGGAATCGAACCCACAACCAAAGTGCGACTGGTATTTATCACCTACCACTGGACTACGTGAAGTCCCTGGTTAGTTTGACTAATTCTTTTTAGTTAGATGATTTTCTTAATTAATATTAATTTGATTTTGGGTTATCTATGGAAATTATCAACCTATCATGGAGGATATGTGATTAGGTTAATTACTTTTCAATACGAGACTTTAAGAGAAACCGATGTTGTTTGGAGATAAATGTTATGATTTAACTTGGAAGACTATGTGATTAAATCCTTCAAATATTTGGGTTTCAATCTTAGTTTGGTTTAATTTTGGTCTTCGTTGAACTTTGGGTCTTGTTGGACAAATTTTAGAGATTAAGAATAGATTTCCTTCTTATAAAGGATTATCCTTTTTGGGTATTATTTGATCTCATACTAACCTTTTTGGTTTTAGTTTTGGTTAAGGTATAAAGACATGGGAAGTATATAGTTCTCTTTTGTGGATTAGGTGATTCTCTAGAAGTTGATTATAGCTCTCTTAATGTAAAAAAGTCAGCCTAAATACTCTTCTTTTGGAGAAAATATGAGTTCTTGTAAGAAATCTAGTAAAAGTTGAAAATCAACATGACAAGTAAGTATGTTTCCTTATGTTTTACTTAAGCTCAGAAATAAATTCCTCAATGAAAAGTAACTTAAAAAAAATGTTGTCCGTTAACTTTTCCTACTTGGGAATCCAATACAGTTTAACCCATCACAAGTTTGTGATTTTCTGGTGGTTAAATTTCTCCTAAACATGTTTTCTATCACACTCCCTCAGAACATGAACCTTTTTTTTTCTTCCATATCCATGTTTTCATACATGGAATCCTAGTATGGGTTAACTCGGGTGACCTTTTTACTTCCCTTTCTTTCTTTTAAAGTGATAGTTTAGTTTACTCCTTTTCCGATGTGGGGCTTTCAATGATGTTTCCGAGCCCAATTTTAAAATTGCGAGGACGCAATTCCCAAAAGGGGGGAAGGATGTAACACCCCAGGTAAATAAAGAATATGACATTTTTATATTTATCCATATTTGTGAATAAAATATTAATATTACTTTAAAGTAAACGCTATGCTCAATGGAGTACCCAATATGTGACAATGAGTTCCTTGGAAATCTTACGTTTCACTCTAATAATAAAATAATCTTATTTTAAATGGTAGTTAATGTCTAGCCATTTTAATGGCGGGAAAGAATAGAACTAACTACAAAATTATTATATATGTTTTTCAAATATTATTACTTTTATCTAATAAATGTTAGAGGCGTAAAATGCAAATGAATCCAATTTTAAGCATAAATCTTCTAAAATTCTTTAAAAGGTCGATTAACCTCCTTTTGATGGAAAACCCTTTTTAAATATAATTTTGACAATTTTATATGTTTTATTTGAAAAAATAAAATCCTTCTTTAGAATCTGGACATCAAAATTTACATTGTGTAAATTTTTGTTATTTTTCCGATAAAGATCATTTTTAGTGAAAATGTTGCATTTTAATTCAAAACCTCCTCTTAATCTGATTTATTTATATGGATAGATTATATTTTTAATTGAGATTATAGTGTATTTAGAATATATTTTTACCATTTAATCTAATTGTGGTCATTGTAATTAATTTCACTTTGAAATTGGACTTAAACTAGTGTTGATCTTTTAATAGATATTGTTTCTTAAAAACACGCTATCTATTTTGACAGCGGGAATTAATTATTAAATTAATTAATGAAACTTATATGTTTTGAATTTTTTAAAATAGACATCATTTTTGAATTCGGAATATAAAATATAGCTTAGGGTGAATTTTTGGTATTTTTCTGAAAAACTTCAATTTTTGATGAATAGTGAAACCACTAAGTGGTAGTTAAAGAAACTGATTTTTTGTTTAAATGAAACTTTACCACTTCTGTGATTTTATTTTCAAAAATCTGACATACATGGTTTTCATTAGGAATTAAAATGTGGTTCAATGGGTTTAAAATAATTTTTGGTGAATAGTAACTTTTAAGTTTTATTAATCGTGATTAAAGGTAATTAGTGTAATTTAAGGTAAAAATAATGTTTTAATAATATGAAATGACCTTGACACATGTACTAACCTTATTGTATGAGTCATGGCCGACCAAGACAATCCATGGGTCAACTTGGGGACCCCATGGAGCCACATTGGTTGGAAAATGACATTAATAACTTTTTATTTAAAGTTAAAATTAAAATGTCACAAACATGTATTGTTTTACTAAAATAATTTTTAAATGAGATTATACAAGTCCTATTTTTTACTATAAATATTAATTAGAAAGAGAAAAATATTTCCTACATCATCATATTTTTTTATAATTTTTATACATTAAATAAATTAAATTATTTATGACACCATGATGATGCAGCGATTACCTCATTATTTAACGATTTAAATAAAATAAAAATTAATGTAAAATCTAAGAGATAAACTTGTAAAAAACCTAGTGGATGGGTGTATTTCGAACTCTTATCACCTTATCCTCAAAATATATAATTTTGGGACCTTTAAAATATGAAAAGCATTTTATAATAAAGTAAAAGTTTATAATTTTCCAAGAGTGCCCCTCCTCTCCTCTTATAAAAGGCCCCCACCTCTACCACCTTACCTACACCTCTCAAGCCTTTGTCTCGGCCAAACCCTGACCATTTCATCTCTCCACATCCCTCTCTTCATCATTAAAGCCTCACCTTTGGTCATAATCCTTTCCAAGGAAGCCTTTGATCTCAAATCAAAAAGAGTTACCCGATTTAAAGGTAATGTCTTCCCTTGTGTTCTTTTGTTTTATTTTGCTTATCCAACCCTCTAAACTCTTTTTATTCCATTATTTTGTAACAACACCAGTATCTTCAATATACTTGGATTTTTTTATGTGAAGGATTCGAGCTAAACTTACACACACCTTCATCTAATGGTTAAAGAACATACGGTTTCTGTGGATGGCGAATTTCTGCCTCACGAAATGATGATTGTTCAATCTTCTCTTAACACCTTTCATGGTAGCCATTATGATGTCACTATATTTTATATATTATATATATGGTATTTATGTTTTCTATATGCTTCTGAATTTTATATTTAAAACATGCCTTTATGCTTTTCATGTGTTGCAAATGCGATAATTTCATACGAGGAAGTGTGGACTACTGCCCCCTCAAGTGATGTGACTCGTTCATGAAATACATGGAATGTATAAAGAATTAAATTAATGAACATATGTGACCTATATAACATATATATTATACTGTAATTATAATATATATCTCTCTCAATTATTTTTAATTCCATTAATATGACAAAGAAATGAAAGTAGCGTTCATGCGTACGTATGGTCTACCGTCTCCATGAACGGTGCATTTCATTTCTTTTTATCTACAAATGTTATGGAGTAGTATAAAATTAATATGTACTGGATATATATGATATTTAAATCATTAATACTATTCTTGAGATGATTTACTTATAACTACATGGACAATCATTTTCAAACAAGTTCATTTTTGACTCATGTACCAAACATCGACAAAAACATCTGATATGAACTCACATTGTTAACCAATTATTATAACATTATAATATGTGATATGAAATGAATAATAATCTTTAAAAGAGGTCTTTAAGAAATTATAAATTGACCAAAGTTTATTATTTAGGAATATAAATAAACAAACAAGACAAGTCGGACTTGAGGTAAGGGATCCTACCCCTCTCTTTATTTTTAAGTACACTCTTTTATGTCATTCGTTTTAAGCTCATATTTCTTATGATTGGGATGTTATTTTATATTACTCTTACTGTACTTTTTATGTTAATATTATGAGAGACCTTATTTTCTCTCATCAATCCATTTTGGAAGTTTTGAGTGGCACCGTTAGGCTACCGAATTTTCGTAAGAGATCCAACCTCTCTCTTTCTTTTTAAGTACTCTCCTTTATGTCACTTCTTTTAAGCTTCTATTTGATATGTTGGGGGATGTTAATTTATATTAATCTTTCTGTACATTTTATTTTAATATTATGAGAGACCCTATTTGATCTCATCAATCCATTTTTGGAAGTTTTAAGTGGCGTCGTTAGGCTGCTGAGTTTTCGTAAGGGATTTTTCATCTCACTTTTATTCCCGTGAGATTTATGCTACATTTTCCACCATTTTCTTTGAGTGGTGTATTTAATGCCCATTATTATACTCTTTGTGTAATATAATTTCATTTATGGGTATTTACATATTCATTGTATGACCCTTCTTCAATGGGGTGTACGTTTCGAAAGTTACCCAAATCGGTAAGGGGACCTTTCACCCTCCTCTTCTATAAAAAGACTTCTTTTGTTATTATGTTGGGATATGTTCTTATATATCCTTATTTCTGTAAATTTAATGTACAAGTGATGAGATACCCTTTTTATCTCTCATCAACTCATTTTATGAATTTTGAAGTGACGTCGTTTGGCTGTCGAATTTTTGCAAGGGAACTTCTTAACCCAATTTTTGATTCTTTGGGATAAACTTGTACTCCTTGAATATGTTGTTCTATAAATATGTGTGAATAACCTCTAATTGATTTATAATTAACATCCACTTATATTTGGTGTATTCGTTTGTCACACATAGTTATGTAATTGATTTATCCTTAATCCAAGGATACTGTCTTTGTTAGTGTTTCCGATGCTTTCGCCGGGGCGCGCGCATCTGTCTGTGGAGGACGCGCTGTTGTCGCCCCGAATTCCCGATTTCCAAAGGCGGGCGGCTTCCGTTCCTTATTCAGGGACATCTGCTCCTTGATCGAAATTGGGATGATGGGATTTCGGTTCTTCCTTCTGTGGATTCCTCCTCGGAACTTGTCACCTAGTCTGGGTCTCCCTCATAGATTTAATACGTTGTTCATGAAACTCTTCCCAGTTCCATGTTTCCATGGACTCCGGTTAATTACACTACTTCCGTCAAGACAGTCCATGGGATCTTGACATGGTAGCGACCTTCGGTCGGAGTAGATGACAACATCAGGCATGTCAGGGCATATCTGGGTGCGTGGACATTGGGGAACCTGTATTCTTCCTCCAAAGAGAGCATCTCAAGGGTGTAGAACCTGAGGCATCCCACGTTGAATGCAGGGAATCATATGCCATAGTCATGTATCTGAGGTTTTCCTCAGCTTCCTTTGTTTAACACAGGGTATGCTGCAAGATTAACGTCTAGCAGAGACGGTTACACCAAAGGTGTGTCTTCCTAGGTTTTCCTCTGGCATCTCATGTTTATCACGAGGTAGGCCGAGAGTTTAACGTCTTGCGGAGACGATATGAGAGTGATCAGAACGTCCCATAGAGACGGATCAGATTGTTATATCCCATCGAGGGAATACTCGGAATATGGATGGATCAGGACACCCAATGAGGATAGATCCGAGGTGGTTCGCTCCAAGGAGGAGAGATGTCACACCGTAATGGCTGATCTGAACACCACTGAGGGCGGATCAGGGAGCGTGCACCCCAGAATGGGGAACACCATGGTTTACCATTGGCTGGGATTGAACCTCATGGAGGTTTCCTATATACCCTGTGTAGACAACAGGGATCAAAACCCACGTAGTTCAACGGGTTGATGAATCGGGGTGTACACAGAGGACAACGACCCGGAGACATGCTAGGGATTACACATGGAAAGCGGCCTAAGTACTGCTAGGATCAGCGAGGAGGGTGGATGGCATGATCCCACCGGGATTCGGCGCCCGGGTAGGAATCGGGATGGATGATGGATAATTGCATGGAGTGGAGGGGGAATGAAATGGGAGGCCGTCATGAATATGACGGTGGTGATGGGCTTGAGTCTCAGAGAGACTTCCTACGTATCCCCGTGGCAGGGAATCAAAGTCCGCGTAGTTCGAGATGGTGCCGGTGAACTGACGTGAAGGTGTACCTTGGCCCGATGGGTGTTGTCAGCGAACCGACGTGAATGTGGACCTTGGTCCGATGGGTGTCATCATCGAACCAACATGAATGTGGACCTTGGTCTGATGGGTGTCGTCAGCGAACTGACGTGAATATGGACCTTGGTCTGATAGGTGTCGTCATCAAACCGAGGTGAATGTGGACCTTGGTCCGATGGTTGTCGTCAGAAAACCAATGTGAATGTGGACCTTGGTCTGATGGGTGTCGTCAGCGAACCGACATGAATGTGTACATTGGTCTGATGGGTGTCATCGGCGAACCGAAATGAATGTGGAACTTGGTCCGATGGGTGTCGTCAGCGAACCGACATCAATGTGGACCTTGGTCTGATGGGTTTCGTCAGTGAACCGACGTGAATATGGACCTTGGTCCGATGGGTGTCATCAGTGAACTGACGTGAATATGGACATTGGTCCGATGGGTGTCTTCATAGAACTAATGTGAATGTTGACCTTGGTCCGATGGATGTCGTCAGTGAACCGACATGAATGTGGACCTTGGTCCGATGGGTGTCTTCAGCGAACCGACATGAATGTGGACCTTGGTCCGATGGGTGTCGTCAGCGAACCGACGTGAATATGGACCTTGGTCCAATGGGTGTCGTCAGCGAACCGACGTGAATGTGGACCTTGGTCCGATGGGTGTCGTCAGCGAATCGACGTGAATATGGACCTTGGTCTGATGGGTGTCGTCAGCGAACCGACGTGAATGTGGAACTTGGTCCGATGGGTGTTGTCAACGAACCGACGTGAATGTGGAACTTGGTCCGATGGGTGTCGTCAGCGAACCGATGTGAAAATGGACCTTGGTCCGATGAAAAAAGGTGGGCTTGAACCTCATGGAGGCTTCCTATGTATCATGCCTTGACATGGATCAAAGACCTCGTAGTTCAAATGGATGTGCAGTTTAACGTCATGTCGGATGGGGGCATACAATTTAACGTCATGCTGGATAGGAAAATTGATGGGCTTGAACCTTATGGAGGATTACTACGTAACATTCCTTGACATGGATCAAAGACCATGTAGTTCATAATGGTGTGTCGGTGAACCAATGTGAGTGAGGGCCTTGGTCCGGATGGTGCGTGTCTTACACACTAGGCTGCCCAGGTGCTGGTGACCTAACGTGAAGAAGGTCGGAGTGACCAAAAGGTGGTGGTCTTGAACCTCTGGGAGGATTCCTACGTACCATGCCTTGACATGGATCAATGACCTCGTAGTTCAAAGGGGCTTCGTCGGTGAATCGACGTGAAGGTGAACCCGATGGTCCACTGGAGGTGGGCTTGAACCTTGTGAGGCTTCCTACGTACCATGCCTTGACATGGATCAAAAGTCCTCGTAGTTCAGGAATGGTGGTGGGTGTCGGTGAACCTACGTGAAGAAGGGACCTTGGTCCGATGGGAGATGGGCTTGAACCTCGGGGAGGCTTCCTACGTACCGTGCCTTGACATGGATCAAATTCCTCGTAGTTCGGGTTGGTCACAACGGCTTGTCGTCGGACTGGAATGCACTTTAACATCATGTTGGACGAGGGTGGAACCTGACATGAAGAAATGAAGGGAGGTGGGCTTGAACCTCATGAAGGCTTCCTACGTACCATGCCTTGACATGGATCAAAGACCTTGTAGTTAGAATGTATGTGCAGTTTAACGTCATGCCGAATGGGGGAATACAGTTTAATGTCATGCTGGATGGCACACAGTTTAATGTCATGCTGGACGGGGTGTTGTCATGGCCAATTCTTACTCTAATCCCATGTGAGTCGTGCTCGGTGTGAGAAACAAGAGGTAGCAGAGACCTGACGATCACATTGCAAAGGGTGTGTCCATGAGAAACGAAGAGGGGATTACGCATTGGGCGGCCCATGGTGCTGGGACTTACTCCAGGATGGAGGCCCGGGGAAAAGGATGACGATAGTTTCGGTCTTGATCCTTGAAGAGGCTTCTTACGTATCCCCATGGCAGGGAATCAAAGTCCGCATAGTTCTCCTGATGACGGCTTACCGCCGATTGGGGGTTTCAAAGGATTACCACTGGATTGGTTCACAACGGCTTACCGCTGGATAAGGATGTGAACGACTTACCGCTAAATGCGGTCTCAATGGCTTACCGCTAGATGAGGATGTCAACGGCTTGCCGTCGAATGGGGTTGCAACAGCTTACCGCTGGATTGGGTCACAACGGCTTACCGCTGGATAAGGATGTCAACGGCTTACCACTGCATAGGATCACAACAGTGGATGGGGCTTACGCGAAGAAGCTTCCCGAGTGCCGCTAAGGAGCGGAAATGGTGAATGGGGATTTCTCTAGGAAGCTACCTGGGTGCCGCTATGGAACGGAAATGGTGAATGGGGCTTACGCAATGAAGCTGCCTGGGTGCCGCTATAGAGCGGCAATGGTGGATGGGGCTTACGCAAGGAAGCTGCCTGTGTGCCGCTATGGAGCGGCAATGGGGAATGGGATTACGCAAAGATGCTGCCCGTGATGTCTTCCTAATCTCTGGTAATGAGGGCATCCCAACTCACTGGTGGGTTGAGGCCTTCACCTATGCGCTAGTGCACAAGCGGGATATCGCCAAGGGGCATTGGAATCATGCCACTGTAATCATGGAATTGTGTGTCTTATGCTTGGAGAATAAGGCATCTCCTGTATAGGGCAAGAGACATCCCATCATTTGTTAAATAGGGATTACTACAGTTTATAGTCATGTAGATATGACTATTGGCATCTCATGCTTGGAGCATGAGGCATCTCTTGTTTGTAGAAAGAGGCATCCTATGTTAGGAACATAGGGAGTACTACAGTTTATAGTCATGTAGATAGGACTATTGGCATCCCATGCTTAGAGAATGAGGCATCTCTTTTTTGGAGAAAGAGGAATCCTATGTTAAGAACATAGGGAGTACTACAGTTCATAGTCATGTAGATAGGACTATTAGCATCTCATGCTAGGAGCATGAGGCATATCTCGCTTTGAACAAGAGGCATCTTATCATTTGTTGGATAGGGATTACTACAGTTTATAGTCATGTAGATAGGACTATTGGCATCTCGTGCTTGGAGAATGAGGAATCTCTTGTTTAGAGAAAGAGGCATCCTATGTTAGGAACATAGGGAGTACTACAGTTTATAGTCATGTAGATAGGACTATTGGCATCTCATGCTTGGAGCATGAGGCATCTCTTGTTTGGAGAAAGAGGCTTCCTATGTTAGGAACATAGGGAGTACTACAGTTTATAGTCATGTAGATAGGACTATTGGCATAAGGTGCATGGGAAATGATGGTGTTGGCACTTACGAAATGGCGGCCATTTCTGGTTCAACCTGGCATAGGATCCAAGTGATGGGGTTTGGAAGAGTTGCCTAAGGAATGGTTCGACTTAAGGTACTTGGGGAATTGATGATGGGAATCTCAACTCATGACATGGGAATGAAACCAAGAAGAATATGTCGACTCAAGGTGTTTCATGGTTTGTAGAGGAGTATCTCAAATCATGGTATTCCATAGGTGGAAGGTTGGTGAGCATAAGGGATCAATGGAAAATCCCGACGTCCTGGCCCGAAAAGTTTGTGGTGCGACTCTCCATTTTTCATGGGGGTCTGTGGTGGTAACGAAGGGACCGGCCCAGAGGGCCGGGACCACAGCCCGACACTGACCCTGAGCGGGGGCGTGGGGGTGCAGCCCCCGCAGTATGGACCGGTGGGTGTGAAGGTAGGAGCCTCGCGAAGTAACTTCGCTGAGAAAAGGTCTCGCGAAGTAGCTTCGCGGAGCAAAGGCCTTGTGGACCAGAGGGATCTCTCGGAGCAATGGCCTCTTTCGGAGTAAGGGCGGATCGCGGAGTAGAGGGATCTCGCAGAGCATGGGCCTCTTGAGGATCAAGGGAGGCTCGCGGAGTACTCTCGGAGCATCAGCTCGCGGAGCAGCAACGCGAAGGAAGCTGCTCGCGGAGCATGGCCTCGTGGAGTCGCAAAGAGGAGCTCCGCAGACTGGGAGATCGGCCGCCCAAGGGGCGGAAAAATGGCTGTCCAGAGAAGAGGGTCAAGTTGGGTATTTATAGGCAAGGGGTGCCACGAAGAAAATCTTACGCCGCGCGAAGGGGGAATTTGGTTGCTTCGTGGCGGGTCGCGAACGTCAACCGGATTCGCGGGCGGTACCGCCTCTTCTTATTTGTGGCAGGTTCACGAACTTCTGGGTGTTTTCAGAGAGTTACTGCCTCCTGTTCTTCGCGGCGGGTCTTCACGGCGCATCTTGAATGGAATCCAGGTTCGCGGAGCATCCCGCCTCATTGCTTCACGGCGGCGCTCCACGATCACGGAGGGGGGCTTCGGGAATGGGCTTTGCAAACCAGTTTTCCATCCCAACTTCAAATGTCCATAACTCCTAATATGTATCTCCGTTCGGGCCCTACGACCTACCAAATAGAAGCTTGATAAATGGACTACGATCTTGGATCATGTATGGAAGAACTTGGAAAATTTTTTGGGACGCGTTTTCTGGTGCCAACAGTAAGGGACTTCGTCTCAATCTCCTTTCATTGAGGCATATTTTGTTCTAATACAAGGCTTTCTTTTATACGATGTATAAACGCCTTTGACTTTTAATTTTATACAAAAGGAATCTTTTTCTACGAAGAGTTTTAATAAATGACAAAAAGGAATGTTTGTTTCGACGTACGCGGTGACAACGAACTTTTCCGCCGCCTCGAGTATTATTTGGTCTTTGGCTTCCTCAACAAGCCATTATGTTTTTAAAATGAAATAAATACCATATACTCTTTTATGTATTTTGGTATTGAAAATGGTTTTTATAATGGATTTTTTATGTAAATATATTTAAGTGATATATTGTGATCAAAGTGTGGAAATGTTTTCATTCCATTATATTTGTTTTATGTCTTATGATTTTATAATGGTACTTGGACATTTGACGAGTGGTTACGTGATAAACCATATGACGGGTGGTACCGTGAATACCAGGACGGGTGGTTAAGTTATAACCTCCAATGCATTGGGTATGGAAGTTGGTTGTATGGCTATTCCATGAAGTGATATGTGTGGAAGTCGACTGTATGGTTATTCCATTTAAGTATGTTTATGTCCCAAGTTACCATTATATGTTATGTATATGGGTTTTATGGTAATATTTTGGTTACAAAAGGCTAAGTAATGATATTTTATTCATTTAAGAGTTTATACTACTTCATAAAGGTGAAAATTATTACTTTGATAAAGAATTCATGGTTTACTTATTGTTTTGAAAAACTAACAGTTTTCCTTCTTTGTGTATCCCTTGCTGAGCTTTTTATGCTCATCCCAAGTTTTTTAAATGTTTTACACAGGACTTAAAGATGTATAGGTTCAAGGATGGAATCAAGGAAAGACATGCTATCTAAAACATGGAACTAGACATGTTTATTTTTAGGAGTTTTTATTTTATGGAAACTTAGTAGAAGTGTATACTTTGTAATCTTTTGAGATGTAATAGTTATGACCTAATTCTATAAAACTCTAAACCTGAAAATATCATCTATGTGAATTATTCATTTAATTCATGATCATGTAATGTTTTAAGGGCGGATCATTATAGAGGGTGTGTTAATTCACCATTTAGGTACCATGGTTGAAATAATATCAGTGTGCTAAAAATATCAAAAATACATCATAAGATCATGTATAGATAGTGTAACGGAGAGTGGTGTAGTGATGAGATAGTAGCTATGAAGAGTGGAAGAAGATTTCAATGATTGGATAGCATATGATTTTCAAGGATAAAAATTATAATGGTTGGTAGTTTTAAATACCTAATATAATCAAGTGTTAGTAGAATCGTGATAATTTTGATTTTAGTTGTGTAAAATCCAAGAGAATTAAGAAATTTAGAAATAGATTTATAGGGTGATTTCATGGAAATCAATTTATAGTTTAATTTTATGTTTTAGATATATTTTAATAGTTATAAAATATTATAATTATATATTTAATATTTTACCAAAATATTGGTGAAAAGAGAAGGTGGAATATATCCACTAGACACCTGGTGTAAGTTACAATATAGTTGGTGACCTGGAAAGTGTGTTGGGGAAGCCACTAGTTTAGCCACTATTTTAGGGATACACTAGGTAGTCAGTAGAAGACACAGGGTATGCAATATTACCCAAATATTTTTTTTAATTAAGTTAAGTTTCATAATTTAACCATTATCCCCCCCCCCTTCTTGGTCAATATTAGGGAACCAAGGAGAGCCATTTTCCATTCCATCCTCCAACTTTTCCCCCTTAATCCCCTTTTGATTTCCCTTTGATCCAAAATTATTCAAGATTGATTATTAAATCCATTTTTAGGAAAAATATCCCATTTCCTCTCCATTTAATTTTCTTTATATACTCTTTTTATTTTTGAAAAATAGATTTAGGTATTTGATTATACGATTTCACCAAATCATGGTAAAATTACTCTAAATAGTTGGTCTTAAATTTATAATAGATAAAGGAGGTTGAGGGATGATTAACGCACATCATTTTTTATAATTTTTAAAAATTTAAGTTGGTTGAAAATTTTATTTTAGGGATATAGGATATTGTTGATAAAATTTATAGTTGTTTTGGTTGTGAAATTTAGATATTTTTCACATAAGAGGACCTAGAGTCTATTGTGAACTATTTTCACTCTATGGATTTGGTTTCAATGGTCTTACATCACTTGGTGAGTTTTTCTATGTTTAGATTGATTATATGGTATTTAAATGTGATTCAAAATGGAGTTATTGACTTTGAAATGACATTTCAAAAGGAAATTTTATTTTAAATAAAAGAGTTTAAAATTTGAGTTCAAGGAAATGAATGTTTTCATTCAATGGATTATAATGAAGCCAGATTTCAAAAATATTTTTCACTTGATTTAGGATGATGGTATTGGGTGTGTAAATTTTTGTTAGAATATAATTTCAAATGTATTGGAAAATTCAATGTAAAGCGTATTTGATGAAATCTTTAAATAAAGAAAAGGAGAGTTTATTTTAAGAAATAGTTTGGCTAGACTAACTGCATTTGGGAGGTGCCCAATTTGAAATCTTGATATGCTTGAGTGATATTCAATTTGATGGGTTCATTGACTAGATTATTTAATTACATGATAATTCATGATCATATATGCTTTACTACATGTAAAAACTCCTCTAGTGTGACTACGAGGTTAGGATAAGATGTGTAATTATTCCTTTATTGATTGTGTTAATTATGATCATGATAGGTAACTTTCGGGAGTATGATGGATTCTAGGAATCATTAGCTTCCTGAATTTTTGGAGCTAAGTAACTGAGTTTTGGGGAGACTTTAATGGGTAGTCACACAAGGGTTGTGATCAAAGTATGTGATAAATTATGTAAAGGAATGACACACCAATTTTTTACCTAGAGATGGGTGAGATAGGTCATCATCAACCCTATGATAAATTTTTCTATATGATTGTATTGAAATCAAATTTTTGTTCAATCTCGTGTTGGCCTGCTTCGTTTTAAACAAGAGAACCCTTTTTTAGACCTTGGTGAGTGATGTGGTAGTTAGTTCTATAGTTGTTTGACTTATGATTAATATCATGGTGTGGATTTCATCCTAAATAGTTTCACTTGATGATCGATGTTATAATTTGTAAGATATTAATAATGATTCTATGGTCGATAATTGATACTGAGTGGAGATAAGAATAGACTGGGTGTCTCCTTATTATTGATGGATCATGATCAAGATTTGATTTTGGGGTGAATTTTATTCATTTATTAATTTTGACGTATTATTTCTTATTTGATAAATAGAATATGATGTGGTAGATCCTAGTGAACATTATATAAATATGGGTAGTACATGTGATGTGATAAGTAGTCGAGGTTATGAGTGATGGTATGTGTGATGACATTATTATTTATTTTCTTTTGATAACTTTTGTTTAACGTTGTGAGGAATGATTAATATCAAGGGATAGATCAAGATTCTTATATAAGTGTAATTATGTGAACTAGTATATATTTGTGGAGTTGGATAGAATTAAATACCCAAAAGAATGTAACCAGATATATTTTAATTTTTTTTATTTGGATTGAAAATTAAGGTTTCTAGACAAATTTTAAATGTTAAAAAGGATGTTTTTTTCATGCAATCTTGGTTGGAAAATACCTTGATAAAACTTAAATGTGTTTGGTGAGTAAAAATTGGATGTTGATGGCTATATAGATCCACTAGGGAACTAATCTAGTGGAACCACATACCCAATTAGAAACTAGGGGTTTTTACCTGGTTGGGGCCCCTAGGCGGTTGTACCATACACCAAAAATCTTGATGTGGCATCATGTGGATGGTTCAGGGGTGTTGGGTACTTGATAGTCTAGGGATACGTTTTTTATATGGGTATAATAGTCATTATATCCCCTCTATTTTAACACCCTACTCGGGAATGTTCATCCTAAGAAGATCGTGTAAAGGGGGAGTGGACATACCCTTCCTTTTTGACTCTCCCCTCTTCCTCCATATATCCAGGATGTTTGGGAAGAATATATTCATCAAATAAGGTTGTTTTATCTCCTCCCAACAACCCTCTTGGATCCTCATCTCATTTATATTTGATTCCATTTGATTGGGATTTGGTATTTATTTCTGATTTAACCAAGGCATGGTGAAATCAAGTCAGAATTATTTGAATTTTACAGGTTGTAACTAGAGTCTTGAGAAAGGATAATTAAAGTACTAGAATATTATTTCATTAATGGTAAGTCCTTTGATTGATTATTTTTTATTTTCATCAATTTAAAATTAAATTTTTTAATGATTATATGTAGGTTGATGGGGAATTTTTTATTACTAGACTCAAGGGTTTGTCGGGTGGAGGCCATGGCACATTGTTTGAGATTAATGTAAGGATACATCACCCAATGGGTATCACCGTGATTGTTCCAAAATTAAAATTGATGAATTAATTATCTATTGTGTTTTAATGTTGTTGTAATTGATTAGGGGGCCTCTAAAATGAGTTAGGGGACCATGGAGGATGATGGTGTCTATTATTTATTGGTCACATATGGAGAAAGATGGATTCAAAAGTAAATTTCACTATTGAGGTAGGTGGTCCCAAATATTACCTCTTTATATGGGTAAGAATATATTTTATAGATTATAAGAATAGGTTATTAGGTTCATGAAACCTGATATGGAACCATGAGTGGGTTCTCCCATGTGAGGTGGGTATAGGGGGATAGTTAGACTCTTAATGAGTCCTCTGTTGTTATGTATATGTGATTTATTCATCAAAAGTTATGTTTCTTATGTGGGAGTCTTAATTAAATTATGATTGTGACCCAAGGTTGGTGTCCATAATTAAGTAATGGCTATAATAATATAGTGAGGTACTATCCATTATGTGATTCTCTCTTAAAGTATTGGCTATGTGTAAGCATATGAATTGTATTAGTATTTTTTCCAAGTAATGGGATAAAAGATAGGTATATGGGGATGGCCTAGAATGGAACATATTGTGGTCTCTATTATTTTTGAGCAATGGATGTTGACTATCTAAATAGTGATAGGTCCTTTAACCTTTTGGGTTGAATGTTTGACCTCTGATGTTCATGTTTCCTTAATAATGTTGAGAGATACTTAGGTAATGAAATAGTGAGGTAGTGTCCAAATCCCTAACATAAGTTGTCATCCTTGAATGGAATGGTTGAGTGTTTCTTAATAATGGTAACTCATGTATTGGGTAGGTTTAGTGGTGATATATCCTTTAGGATGGAAATTCATTATAATGATTGACCACTATAGAATTACCCTTGTGATTTTGGTGAGTGTTACAGAATCATAATCCTTTCTAAGGTTGTTCAAGATTAACACATGTGTCTTATGTTTAGAAAGTCATGGGGGTGTTTATCATAGGTACCTCACAGGATTTTAATGAACTAATTTTGAGTGTGAAGGATCGTTCCCCATGGCTATGTCAATGTTATAATTATATTATATTCACAGTGGTCAATAACACACTTGTTTATTGTATTTTTTATGGTCACAAATCATTCAAATTTGGGATTGTGTTTCAGTGATGACTCATTCACCTTAGAAATTTTACATCAATGGTACATCATTAACATATGGGATTGAGTTTTTGTGATATATAATTCACTTTGGGGATTTTTCTTTTGTGATTTTCATTCAAATTGGGTATAGTTTTATTGATTCATCATTCACCTTAGATATTTTGTAGCAATGATACATAATTCACCATAGAGATTGTGTTTTTGTGATACATAATTCAACTTGGGGATTTTTTTCTAATGATGCATCATTCACCTTGGGTATTATGCTTTGGTGATAGATTATTCACCTTCGGGATTATGTTTCATGAATCATATGTTATCAGCCCATTGGATGAATTTGAATTGACTTTTGCATTCATCTTATAGTGTGATGTTCTACTTGTATGATAGTTTGATAAAAAATCATATTCTTTCCTATACAACACATAATCATTAAGTAAAGCATGTATCTTTTTATACCCTAATCTCATTGAGCATGATATTTTCTTCGCCTCATAGTTGTAATCTAGAAGCCTGTTTCCTTATAGAATTAGTTCTTTTAAAAGTGAAATTATGTTAAAGAAACATTTATCGCTCTAAACATTACTTGCTTCCAAGTTAACCAATCTCAAAATGGCTAATAACACTATATATTTACTTCAACCTGGGAATAATGGTTTTTTAGAATATCTATACAATCGTTCAACACTTGCTATTTTTTTAATGGTTTCAACACCTAAATAATGAATTAAATCTTCAATATGATCCTATGTCACATTATGAATATTGAATTCAACATTATTTGTTGAATTTACTGTTCTTTCATCATGCCAGATACAATGAGTATAATTAAGGATAAAATAATAACAAATGATATAATCCTTGATTTCTCTAGAGTTTAACTTTCTCATATTCAAACACTTCACACATGGACAGAAAATCAAATCATTGTTTTGAATATTTCATTAAGAAAATTACCATAATTCATCAATTCATTTTTCATATTCACCAGTGGTTCTTCATAAATTTATCCAATTACTATCCATTAAATACCCAATATCACAATATAATTGGTTTATATAATAAAAAATATAAACCTTTAAATATATATATATATATAAACTCATAAACCGTAAAGAGAAACACATTTAATAAAAACTATTGATAATCATATAGAAAAAATCAGATATGAAACAGAATTACAAATAGTAAAATTTTTATTTTCATATTATATACATGTGTTTTATTGATATTATAGTTTAATAATTTTAAGTTGTCTAAAATTTATTAGTTCATTTTACACAATTGTTACATTAGTTCGGTGTTTCGTGTGTTAAAAGTATTGAAGATTGTATTAATTTATTAGTTCATTTTACATAGTTGTTACTAAATAGTGGGGGATGTTACAACTAAAACTCACTAGTCATAATAGATATGGAATTCTCACATCTCAGTACTAAACCTCCAATAGATTGAAAAACATCATTAATACTCGCACATAGTTGCAGATTAGGATGATGTAATACTATATTAATATGATCTATCTCCACATATGATGTTACATACTCATTCATACCATTTAGTTGTTTAACCAATGGCCATTATAGTTAAATTATATTACAATAAATATGTAGATATATAAATCACATATACATTTAATATAAATATGAAAAATAGTATATTTAAAAATTTGTAGATGATGTCACTATTATAAACAAACACCCTATCATACATGATGTCTCACATAATCTTAGGTTGTATCTCTTTCCCATGATACAAACTCCCTATCATATATAGAATAAAATATATAATGGATTTACAATACCTATTTTTATTATAAAGACATAAACATTCAATGGTTATATATAAGTACACCATCATGTCATTTAGGTAATCTTGATAAAAACTAATAATTGAAAAAACTCAAAAAAATAATTAAATGATAAATAATTTATCTACAAAATTAAAAAAATAACTTACAAAATTTTGAGTTCAACTTTTCCTTGATCCTTAATATGATCTTCATCCCTTGAATTCATTGAAAGAATAAATACTTCCTGCAAGATTTATAAAAAATTGATTGTAAAAACGAACATTAAATGTGAAAAAAAACTAAAATCAAACCATGGTTTGGGCCAAAAATAGTTTTTTGATAAGAAAATAATGTAGAGATAATGAAGTAATCGAATAAGATGTATAATGGAGATCATATATTGTGAAAATTGAAGAAAATAAACAATAATGGAATTGGAGATCACTGGGTCTCCTTCATAATTGTCACGATTCATGAGGGATTCATCGCGAGTAAGAGGGTTTTGTAGATCCAAAAAAAATGAGGGTTTCCTAATCCCAAAATATTTTAAAAGATTTTTGGAATCGGTTATTACAAAAATTGACGCTAAAGAGTCCTATAAAAAAATTATTTCTGTCGGTTTTTGTAAAAACTGATGAGAATATATATTTTTTATTATATTTAGTGTCGGTTTTTTACACAATGAATGCAAAAAATATAGTCTTCAGTGGTTTTTAGCATTGGTTACTAAAAACTGATGCCAAAAACCATGTATAAAAAAAATTTCGTGTTGGTATTTAGTAAAACTGATGCCAAAAATATCCCGCACATTCTTTTCACATCAGTTTAAGAAAACCGATGTCATTTCTCCAATGTTAAAAACACTATTTACACTTGTATTTGTTTAATACCCCTTTAGAACCTTTACATTATTCAAGAAGATTCAAAACTAATATCTCTTCTGTCTGGAAAGAGTTTAAGAAGGTGGAGGAAGAAAAGTATGTTTTTCACCTTTCACTGGAACCAAATATTTCCATCTTCACATATAAATCATGTAAAAACTATCCTTAATTTCATTCTTTGTTTTTTCAGGTAAATTTAGAAATGTTTCAATGATACTATCACATACACTTTTTTCAACACGCACAGCACCAAGAAAACTTCTGACAAATAAACAATTCCAGTATGGTAATTCAAAAAAACTGATCTCTTTTTTCAATAGTTTTTTATAATGTTTTTTAAAAAAGGTTTACTAAAAGCATTGACAATAAATTTTACTTTATTAAAAATTTGGTCACCAATTAGTGGATATGGTGTTGTAACTTCTTTTAAACTCCCATTGAATGATTTTTTCTAAGATCAATACTTATGTCACTGAGGTAGAAACTTTTGATGTCCAAGAAACACAATCTTCGATGAATATTTCAACCTAATTGATTATGTGCATTTTTAAAAAATGGGACACCCATGAGTTCCATTAATTCTATATTCTGAAAATTTTATATAAGTAGGAAAGTCATTTATCATCCCATACAACATGGATGTCAATGTGAAATCTTCATTTTTGTAAGCATCATACAACATAACATCTGAATCCAACGATAGTTTCAAATATTTGATCAATGGTTTCAAATAAACTTCAATATAATTAGCTATTTGTTTTTGTCCTAATATAATCATATATAACATAATTTATTTTCATTTCATGCATAACCATGGTAGATAGTTATAATTTACCAGCATAATTGATCATGTACTATGAGTGATTCTTTGAAAACCAAAAGGATTCACTTCATCTGTAGATAGCGTAAGACGATGGTTTCACACCTCATTTCAAAATTTAGGATACTCATGATCAATTATCTTCCACTAAGAATAATCTATTGGGTGATGAAGTTTCCCATATTTATTTATTGAATATACATTCCACAACAATTTCCTTATAGTCTCCTCGCTTCCATATGGTCGACTAAACCTTGGAATGATTGGAAAGTACCATACAACTTTTTTAGGACCCAATTCATCTTTATGTATTGATAAGAACCACAATTTGGGAATTTTTTAAGTGATTTGTGGTCCTTTTGAAATAGTATATAGTCATTTGAACAAGAATGTATTCTTTCATAGACTATAACCATTGAACATATCAATTTTTCAGCATCATATGTTTACCTAGGAAGCTCATTATCTTCTAGGATCATATCATTCAAGAGAGAGAGTAGTTATGTAAAACCGCATCACTCTATCCATTCCTATATTTTAAATTATAATACATTAATATAGTTGAAAATGATGTATGTTTAGTGTAACCAGTATGAAATGGTGTCTTTTAGCAACTCTTTAACTTCTCAAATAATTTTGGACAACCAAAAAGTTCATATTCAACTGTTATTTTCATTTCCTCAATACAATATTAACCATAATTTACACATCTAATCGCATCCTCAATATGGTCTTCTTCATTTTCCACACTTGTAATCATATCGTATGATCCGTAGAATTCAATTAGAACCCATTCAATAGAAACATTCAATTTTCCCCGTGTTTAGTTCAATATTTATATCTTTGATCTATTCCATGATAGATCAATTATTCTTATAAATAATATGGACTAATTATTCTTTTGATAACAATAGTGTAAACATGGAAAAATAATTTGAGAAGGTTTGTATACATGATATTTTTTAAACATTATGAAGTCTTTAACCACATCTTCATACTATTTTTTCATATGATTGGAATCTATCCATTTTTTATTCATATCCATACTATTTAATTTGGTAAAATTAGTATTTAAAAAAATACAACAGGGTCTTCTAAATAATGGGAACACAACATTTGAATGTTTCAAATAATTTCATCATGCTTTGAATGAAATGGGTAATTGAATTTAAGAAAAGGATTACTCCACTAGTGGTAGGTTCTATCCTATGAATTAATCTATAATGATCATCAATACCTAGTATGAAATAACTACTAATCAGGGTAGTTTATGAAACATAGGTTCATGTCCAGAATAGATGGGGGATGAGTCTCATGAAACTAAATGCAATAATAACTATTGGGGAGATGAATCTAATAAGGATGACAGTTATCTCTTTTAATCTAAATGTTCCTAGGATGGTGATTTTCCTTTCATTTTCATTGATATCAACCCCTAGAATATAACACCAAATCATATAAAATATGTAGTTGTAGAGGAATCCCCTAATTTAAAACATATAGGTGATATTGGATGCAAAGTAAGTTTATGATTTATAATGGGTTTAAACATTAATTAACCTTTTCAGGGTGGTATATGCTTTTTGGCGAAGACTTAATGTTTATCTTGGTATAAGGTTTATGTTTTAGTATATGGGATGGAATTTTAACCATTTCACCAATAACTTTTACAATATAGTGGTGTTATTCTTAGTTACTTTAAATTTTAATTTTTATGTTGAATTGCATAAGGATTTTGTGTTACTGGTCTATTAGGGAGATTAAATAATTAATATATTTATGTATCTATGACCATTTTTTAAGAATTACATCATATCACTTTCTTATTAGTTTTAATTTTTAATTTTCTATCTCGATTCTTGTATCTCGTTATCTATTTTTATAAGAGGGACAATTGATGATTATTTTGAGAAGCATTCTATTCACCAGGAACTTAGTGAACCATATACTTCATAATAAAATGTTATTTTTAGATAGAAGAATAAATTTTTAGTTGATATATCTTGAACATTACTGATAGAGCGTACTACATTATGAAAAAAACTGATGAATCTATTCACTCTAATTTCAAATCAAACAACTTCATTTTAATGTCAATTTTAAATTTAAAATATGTTTTATTTATATAATCATTGAAATCCAAAATATCATCCTCATTCTAAAACATCATATAAATACAATTTATTAACTTTAAAACCAATACATTACCATTAAAATTACATTTAAATTATAAAAAACCGATGAATATTTCCCTAATTAATGGTTGGGACACTTTTTATTAGTTTTTGAAAATTATTTTCACCATAAAAAAACATGTTACCCTTTTATAGAATCACTTTTTAAAAAAAATACCCATTAAAAAACATTTTTTGGAAAATAAAACACTGAATTCAATTTCAAACAACTGTTGAAAACTTACTCACTATTTTCAAAACCAATCCCTATATATTTTAAACCAAGCTTTCAAACTTTTAATAGTATCCAACCCACTTTGAGAAGCTTAGCTCACCTATTATACATTATAATATGTATAAAAAATTCCATATATATATTTACATAGAAATATAAAAAAAGAAAATCTATATTATTTGAAAACCATTTCCATAATATAAAATATGGTTATTAAATATAATAAAAGTTCCAAAAAAAATAAATTATTATATTTTTTAAAATATTTTCAACACTAAAAACAAATAAAGTGAATAAAATTATATTAATGGTTCTAATAAAAATGAACGCTAAAATGATCAAATCTATAATTAATATATTAACCCAAATAATTATTCTTTGATAGCTAGGAAATAAATACCTAATTCATCTTAACCCATAACATTTGATTCCAAAAAAAAATCTCTCTAAATTTGTTTTAGTAAGTGAAAAATAATAATGTTAAGGGATATAATATATTTGGTAAATTTTCTATGGAAAACATAGAGTCTTGAGTGGACTGAATATTATATATTAGTGTCTTGATGGTTCAGTGATGTTTTTCATTGTGTTTAGTTCGGTGAAACTTGTAATATGTGGTGTTTTTTGCATTATATGAAGGTATATCAATGGTGGTTCTTCTGATGCAAGGTGTTGTATGTGGTGAGGCGATGAAATGTAATGATGATGATTGTCTTGGATCTAGTTCTGGTGATAATAAATTTTTAATGTTGTTTGTCTCTGATCTTTGATGGATTGTTTTGGAGGTCATTTGTGGTGATCAGTTATTAGTTTCTCATTTTCATATGGTGAAAGTTATCTAGTGTTTTTCATTATTTCAATGCTGAAAAGTTTTTTCAGTAGAGAAGTTTTTTGGTGATTGATGGTTCTAGTTCTTCTGGTGGGTCATGTTTCTGGTGGTGATAGAGTGTGGAGATTGAGTTATAGGTTGTGCTAGTGATGGGATGGGGAAAATACTTGACTTGAGGTACTCATCAAACTTGTTTGATGTCTGACTTGAGGAAAACCTTTCCTACCAGATCACCCCCACATTTTTTATTTAAATTTTAAAATCAAAATTTTGAATGTTAGTTTCTTTTTTGTTTTTTGTGGTTGGTTGTTTTGAATTTGATCATGTTTCTTATGTGGTCACTACTTAACCTAAAAATGTATTTTCAAAAATATAAAAAAATGGATTTGGAGGACAAATAAATGTGTGTGTACACCGTAAAAAAATTTCAAAGTATAAACTACAAAATTAACGAATATGTTTGAACATTATAATGCATACATAAATGAATTATATAAAAAATACATATAAATTAATATAATATAATTAAAATTATGTATATATGTGTTTATTTATATTTAAATTTATAAATTTATATTTATATATATAAATAAACATAAAAAGACACAAACAAATATATATACACACAAATAAAAATGGATGAAACAGACACAATTAGATATTATATATGTGTGTGTGTGTATACACAAATATATAAAAATTAATACATGAATAGGAACCAAAAAGTCAAGGATTGAATAAATCTGATTATCAATATATATATATATATATATATATACACACACAAAAATATATATAAAAATTTACATATATATATAATTAGGGATCATATTAATCTAATTTTATATATATATACACTGACTATTACATGAATAACAACATAAAAATCACTAAAAACATATGCATGATTGGTTGATAAATCCTTAAAAAACAAGTTAAAAATTGTATACCTACATTTTTTAAGGATGATCCATTAAAAATGTTTCACAAAGTCAAAAATTATGTTTAGCTTCCATGAAATCATGAACAATGTGGTGGAGGGCATGAGAGTAAGGGTTCTTTTAAAAAGAGGGAAAAAGAGGAACGCTCGAGTCCTAGTCTAATGAATTTGGCAGTGGCCCCAGGTAGGTTCCATTGTAATCAGTCACTCAAACTAAGTCATAATTCTATCAATCGAACAAAGAAAGGTGAATCATGAATCCTTTTACCCAAAACAAAAAAAAAGGAGGAACGAATCAATACTCTGAGCTTGAAGAATACATAAATACAAGGTGTCACATACCTTAGATTTGGAGAGTGTCGATGTCGATAAAGTCGATGAAGACTGAGACCAGTGGAAGCAGTAGGGTTCTGCGGCAGCGGTGGAAATGATGGTAGTAATTGGGTAACGATAGATCTTAAAGTTGTGAATGGAAACACATTTTTTGGGTTCTTTTTATAAGAACCCATAAGGATTTTATCAATTCTTTCAAAAAAGAGCTGATAAAGAGTTGTTTTGTCAGTGTTAATATAGAAAGAGCTGATAACACTACTCTTTCTTCATATTTTTTTACTGTTGATAAAGATACCCCTTTATTAGTGACAAAAAAGCGTTGATAAAACCATTCTTTATCAGTGATAAAATTCTAGAACTGATAAAGATTGGTTTTATCAGTGCTTTTTTAATGATGATAAAGATATAATTTAAATAATATATTTACTTTTTATAATTCTATTTATAAATAATTATATTTAAAAAAATTATATATATTTATATATATTTATATATATTTATATATATTTATATTATTATATTTATTTATATTATAATATTTATTTATATTATTATATTTATTTATATTAGTATATTTATTTATATTATTATATTTATTTATATTTTTATATTTACTTATATTATTATATGTATTTATAAAATTATAAATATAATAAATATATTTATTATTTAAATATATTTATTATAATTTTATAATTATTTAAATATATATTTATTTATTTCTAAATATACGAAAAAGGAATGAGTGTGAGTTGGCAAGCTAACCCCACCCTAAAAAATTACAAGACAAAATAAGAATAGAAAATAAGAAAACACAGAGAAAATAGGGTATGAAAAAGAAAAAATCCCAAAACATAGAAAACAAGAGGTAAACTCCTATCACACCCTCTAGATCCCATATTCCTTAGATGAGTACCTCTAACCTTTGGATTTCTTCCTCTCATCTATGGAAGCTCTATCTCATTATCTTAACATGAGTTAGAGGAATCATCTAGAATGATGCAGCTTCGGTATTTCCAAGATAGATCCCTAAAATCCATCCCCGGTTTTCCCTAATAGCTATCTTAAATATTTCTCAATAGCAGCTTCTAAACAATGAGGTATTCAAGATAACAATAGGTTCCTGGTTCCAAAAAAGAAAAAAATTATTCAAGTTACAAGTCAAACCATTTTCCCAAATCATCATTAAGACCCTGAGGAATCCTTTCACCCTCACAATCCTCCGAGTGATATTTGGAAATCATTGTGCATGAATAATCACAATATTTGATTGAGGTCATCCCAAAAAAATCATAATCAGATATCATATAGTCATAAAAGGGTGATAGATAAAACCCATCAACATTTCTAACACCATCCAATTGATTGGAAGAATGAAGAACCTACAAAGGTATAGTATGGACCATGGTTGTCACAACCAATGTCAATTCTTTAGTACCACTATTGTAAACCTTCACCTTTTCACATTCATTAGGCTGAGTGGATTTCCTAGGAAATATCAACTAAAAACCATCATCATCAATAAATTTTATTTTTCCTTTCTCTTGGCTATGATAAGAACATCTCGATTCAGAACATGATCAACCGCTCGATGAGAAATATTCTCATTGTCCCTACAGGTCACATCAAAATCCTCATTTCTAAAGGTTTTAGTAGAATTAAACTCATCTAGTCTGGGTTCCCCCTACATAATATCACCAATAGACTACGCTTGTGCTTTATAAAGTGAGATATCATCCATAGTCAATCTATCCTCCACAATTTCAACCCATGACCTTGTGTCTCTTTTCTAAAATAAATCAGTAGTATGATTCAATTGAAAAACCAAAATCTCATCATTTTCCTACTGCAAAGGCCTTGTAGAGTTCACTTTAATCTCAGGGTTAGTAGAAAATTGAGTGGGCTCTTTTAGTTCATAACTATTCTTCTTTTTTAGAGATAGAACATTACCAGTATCCCCTCTATTCAATACATGCACAACATCATTCTCAACAGAAAAATTCACATGTTTTAATTTCTTTAAACATTGGATTTTCTCATGGACTCTTGTTGAGAAAAAAGAACATGTTAAAAACCTCCAATAATTCAACTTTTCGGGACCAATTTCCCTATAATCCAAACAGTACTTTGGTATTTTCTCATATTAAATCCTCAGATCGAATTCATCATCCATTGTTGCAAGAATAACTTTGTCAATAAGAGTTGAACTCAAATTCACCTCAACCAGGAGGCGAGAATAATGATTGAACCAAGATAGCTCCATCTCCCTATCCATTTTAATAGGGATGCTGATAGCCAGTGCAATATCGTATAAGATCTATCGGTGCCAAAGAATCCAATTCAATTCTTGAACTTTAACCCAAGATTTTGCAAAATAGTTGCATACCTCGTGTGGATTGAAGTGGAGATACCACTCCCAAATATGGGGAACACATGGATTGATGAAAATTGAACTAAAACCCTAAGACTTGGTCTTTAATTTTTCAGATCAGAAAAGAAGGGGGGAAACCCATGGCCTAAGGAAATGGTTTTCCAACATGAATATCCCCATACTTCTGAGAGACAGAGATCCCAATCTCTAATTCATTGTGCATTTGAAACCTTAGTTGAAATAATTATAGAAACATTTGAATTCTTACCTTTATCTAGCCTCTTCGAGATCACCTCTAGATCAAATTTCACATGCACCACATTCCCCTTGTTATGGGGACATCTGGAGATTGTTTCTTTGAAGAGAGAGAATGATTGGCTATTACCAGATAGTGAAGCATCATCCGAGAATCCACCACAAGCAATCTTTTTTACTTCCCCTATCAACCAAAAACATATTGTGACTATCAAACCTTATATGGGTGAGGAAGTATTTGGCATAAGGAGCAGCAGGTGAGGCAGCCATTAGGAAAGAACCCTACTCTCCATTTCATTGAAGAGAGGGAGACCTTCGCTGTGATCCCATTTTCTAATCTCATATATCTATTTCTAATTATAATTATAAATAAATATATTTAAAAATACTTTTATATAATTATAAATAAAATAACTATATTTATTTTAATTTTATAATTGTTTAAATATATAATTATTATTAATAAATATATAATTATAAATATATAATTATAAATATAACAAATATATTTATTATATAAATATATTTATCATAGTTTTATAATTATATAAATATGTATTTATTTAAATATATATTTATTTATTTATAATTTCATAAATATTTTTTAAAAAAATTATATATATTTATAATTTTATAATTAAATTTTTAAATTACAAAAATATTTAAAAAAATATTTAAATAGGTTAATTATATATATTTCAAAAATATTTTAAATGTTTAAACTTAATAAATAAATAAAATATTACCAAGAACGGTGTGAAACATGGGTTAAAACCCATGGTTCGGTAAAATTTATTATTGAAAATGAAATTACATACGAAATGAGGAGAGGGGGTTACAATGTAAAAAAGTGGTACAAATAATGCCACCAATAACAAAGATCATTCAACATTCACATTCTTTTAAATCTACCACCCCTTCCTTGGGAGCCACCCCGACCTTTCAGGTGTCTACCTCACTTTCACTACTTTGAAGCCTATCAAGTGTCATTCCAATTATCCATGCATGATAATTCATCTTCCTTATCCTGAGGGTTAGAGTTTCTTGGTTCCTTGACAGCTTCAATTCCTGAAGATTGAACTTCAACTAGAAAAGATCTAACGATGCCAAAGTCCTCACAGAAATATTCTCTGCTATTATATTTCTTAAAAATATTAAGTAAAGTAATTTTTCCTAGACCAAAGTTCAGTGGGAAAGTGACATCTTCTGCATTTTCCACCTTCCCAACCGAGGTATCACCAGCAACAATATCACCTATTGCATCCTCACAACCATCCATTTCAACATTTTCTCTCTTTCTTCTTGGTGAGTCGTGATTGTAATCATAGAATTATTCTGAGCATATACATCATGTTGATCACCTGGCTCTATAAAAGGCTCTTCAACTCTTTCCCTACCCTTAACCTAGAAAGGGGATGCAAGGTAGGGTCACACACAGTTTTTTTTATGGGATACCAGTTGGTAGCCCTCATTTTCTACGAATACATTTTTATTTTTTCTAGGAGTATTTATAGGCTAAAAACCACCATTACTAGGGAATCATCACCCCCAAGAGTTCATTTTATATAGTAGGTTACTCAAATACCTATGAAACTTCTTTTTTATCACCTATTTCTTACATTTATTGTTCAAAAATGAAAAACTTCTTATGTTAAGGACCTCTTTGTAACTTTAGAACTGGTCCTCAAGCAATTCAAATAGATCAACTTTTGCACCACTGCCAATATCCTCCTCATTGAACACACTCCCATCCCCCAATTTCAATTGATAAATATATATATTCTGATTAAAAATATGATTATTAAAATATAGAATATAATAATTACTTAAAGAAACAACTTTAGTAAAATATGGGGGTTATGAAGCAGATGAGTAGATTTCCTTTGGCCATCCACTCTTCCCTCTAGGTTTTTGACCTATAGAAAAAAAAATTTGGAAGAAGATTCTCATTTATCTTTAAATCCATGAACCCACACTTTCAGACTCAGTACTAAAAATTCTATGTATTTACTTTATAAAAGATAACTGAAAAATACACATAACATTTTACATGTGAGGACCTTTTCTGGTCTAGGTTTTGGAGAATTACACATTTACAAAAAAAAATTAACAAAGCTACAAAAAAAATTAAACAAATTTATTCACAAGAGTTGCCTCCTTATATGATATACACACCAATATAAATTATACTAAACCAGATAAAAATAAATTTAAACATAGGGTGAGCATTAAATTTCCTAGTAAAGGGTTTTAAAATCATTTTGAAATACCTTTATTTGAAAACTATAAATATCTTTGGAAACATTTATCAAATAAATAAATTGATAAAAATAATATTTAGAAAAGGGTTTTCAATCATTTTATAAATACCATTAAATAGTATATATTACATTGAAAACCATATATATTCCAAAAAATAATTCTTTTGAAATACTGCTTTGGATTTCTCTATTTTGAAAATAATAAATTTTATGTATTAATCATGATACTCAGTAATCCATAAGAAAAATAATAAGGCCACTAAGCCATATCACATGTGGGACAACGTCCCATATAGGTCATTGGTCTACTCCTTACACCACATCATACCATTCGATACTCTAGTGCTATAATTTCAAGAAAACACTTTAAATGGTCCTGTATTTCTCACTCATATCACAAAAAAATTCAAAACCATACATTAGTTATTTTCATTGAAGAAAATAATTTAATAACCACTAATATTGACAAGAATATCATTTTTATGAGAAATCCTTTTTCCAGAAAAAAAATCACTTACATTTAAAATACATGAACATAAACACTTTGAAATTAAAACAAAATCTTGTATAAAATTCATAAAATGATAAAACAAATATAGATTATGGCCATATCTATAACCAAAAATGAAAATAAAATATTTTCCTAAAAAAATATAAGATTATATAAAAAATAATTCTTACAAAACAATCCCCTAAACTATATTTTGACTCATAAAATACATTTATTTATCTTTCTCTTCTTCAGAAAATTGCTTTTGTTAATACCTTAAGACCAAAAAGGTGGTGTTATTCCTAAACTAAGACCACCATAATGTGGGGATAGAAGTAGTGAAGATAATTTTTCTGTTTATGGTCGAGTTAAAAGGATCATGGTTGTGAAAATAAGTAAAGGAATAAGTCCCTTTTTATAATTGAGGTGAGGGTCAATTTAGGAATTACATAAAATATTAAAATATAATGTGGTTATTATAGGGTTAAAGACTTCAAAAAGGCCTAAGAATATCAGGAGAATAAATTTTTTCCTGAAAATAATCATTTTTTTCCTTATTCAGGTTTTTTATTATTTTTAAATAATTTTATAAAATATTATATTCGTGAAATATAATTTTTTAAAAATTTAACACTATTCATAACTATAACTTTAAAAACATCAAAATAATGTGTCAAATTTAAAAAAAATATTTTATTATATCATATTAATATAATATTCATCTAGATAATTCTTGGATTACCTTAAAAATCTCAAATTATATAAATTTTATTATTTTTAATATCATATATTTGATTTTTTCATTAATTAAATAATTGTTGCATCATCATTACATAAGAATTAAATTTAATCATTTTGTATATAAAAATTAAAAATAAATTCATATCATAAAATTAAATTAATTAGATTTAATATAATCATTTATATTCACTCATTAATTATATTTAATCATATCCATCTCAAGACAACTTCTTTAATTTGTTAATTTTAATTTTCTTGTCTTGTGAAAGTATTGCACAGGCATTTGGATGAGACTCATGTTAAATAACTCTAAAATTCGAAACTATCATAAAAAATGTCAATTATACATAATAATTAATAAAAACTTATATAAAATACTTTTTTTCCCAAATATTATTTATAAGGAATCAAATTTGACTTCGTCAATGCGGCGTAGGCACTACGTCGATACTGATAAAGATTTGTATACTTATCATGAAATAAATTATAATTTATATTTTATAAATTATTTTTGTACAATATTTATATATTAATATCATAATTTAGTCATTACATATGTTTATTAATTTTTATCATAATTATGTCTTGACGATGTAACAAAAATACTGTATTTTTAAAAAAACTATATTTAAAAAAAATAGTATTTTTTCATTATTCACCAAAAATATAAATTTTTCAGAAAATTATAAATAATTCATTCAAAGATAATTTTTACATGATGAATTCAAAAATGAAATTATTTTTCTGAATTTAAAATTCTATAATTTTAAAATTAATCATTTAAATATAACATCAATAGAAAATAGTTTAATAAAATTAATTTAAAAAATATTTATTTTAAGAATTATATAATGTAATGAATTTAGCTGTTTAATTCAAGAATAATAATATGAAAAAAAACCTATTTGAACCTGGGTTTTTACATTCTCTCCCCCCCTTCTAAAGGAATTTTTCCCTCACAATTATTTCATTATACTTAATAAAATTCTTAATTTTCATCTTCAGAATTAAGAAGATCTAGAACTTATAAGGGAATTCAACTACCAAAATATTTTTTTAAAAGAAAAAGCCTAATATAAAAAAATTCTAGACTATTTCTCTAACACCAAGTGTAAATACCCAAACCCATTCTTCTGTATTCAGTACTAAAAAATTTGTGCATTATTCAAAAAGATAACTAAAAAATAAACATAACATTTTAAATGTTAGGACCTTTTCCATTTTAAGTTTTGGAGAATTAGAAATTTACACTACAATTTTACAAAGCTTCACAAAAATTTAAAAAAATGTCTTCGCATTTTCTTCTTCCTTATATGATATACATGTTAATATAAATTCTAATAAACCTATGAAAAATAAATTTAAACATAGGGTGAGCATTAAATTTCCCAATAATGTGTTTTAAAATCATTTGGAAATACCTACCTTTTAAAACTATAAATATCTTTGGAAAAATTAATCAAATTAGTCATTTTATAAAAAATATATTTATAAAAGGGTTTTCAAACATTTCTTCAGTACCCTTAAATAGTGTATATTACTTTAAAAACCATATATATTCAAAATAATAATTCTTTTGAAATACCACTTTGGATTTCAACATTTTTGAAAATAATAACTTTTATTGATTAATCATTCTGCTCATAAATCCTCATGAAAAACCATAAGTTCAATTATCTATATTAAAAGTGTAAAAAAATCCCCGTGATGTCATGGTTCTACTCCCCATACCATATCATATAATTTGATACACTAGTACCATAATTTTAAGAAAAAATTTTAAATGGTTCTTCTTTTCTCACTCATAACAAAAAAACAATTCAAAACTATCCATAAATTATTTTCATAAAATAAAATAATTTAATAACCTATAATCTTCAAAATAATCTAATTTTTAGTAGAAATCCATTTTCCATAAAATAATCGCTTACATTTAAAATACATGAACATAAACGCTTTGAAATTAAATCAAAATCTTATATAAAATGCATAAAATGGAAATAAAAATTATAGATGGTGGTCATATATACAATAATTAATGAAAATAAAATATTTTACTTGAAATTATTATATAAAAATAATTATTTTAAAGCAATCCTCTTACCTATAGTCTGACTCATCACATACGTTTCTTTATCTTCCTCTTCTTCAGAAAATCGGTTTTCTTAAAACCTTAAGACCAAAAAGATGGTGGTATGCCTAAACTAAGACCTCTATAATGTGGGTATAGAAGTTTAGAATATAATTTTTTAGTGTCTATTAGATCTAGAAGTCTCAAGGTGGTGAAAATAAGTGAAGGAATAAGTCCCTTTTTATAATTGAGGTGAGGGTTAATTTAGGAATTACATAAAATATTAAAATATAATATTACTATTATAGGTGTAAGGACTTCCAAAAGGCCTAAAAATCTAAGGTGGTTACATTTTTTACCAAATATCATAATATTTGGCCTTATTCAAAAAAATATTTTTAAATAATTTAATAAAATATTATATTCATGAAATGTAATTTTTTATCAAATTTAACATTATTCATAACTATGATAATAAAAACATCAAAAAAATGTAAAATTCAAAAAAAAATTATTATATCCTATAAATATCATATTGATCAATAGAATTCATGTATTTCCTTAAAAATCTCAAATTATATTTATTTTAAAATTTTTAATATCATATATTTGATTTGATCATTAATTAAATAATTATTGTGTCATCATTTCAAAAGAATTAAAGTTAATTATTTAATATATATAAATTAAAAATAAATTAATATCATAAAAATAAAGTAACTAGATTCAATATAATCAATTATATTTTTTCATTAAGTATATTTAATCATATCCATGTCAATAATACTTCATTAATTTGTTAATTTGACTTTTGGGCCTTGCACAAGCATTATAGAGGCATTTAGATAAGATGAATGTTATATAACTCTAAAATTTTAATATATCATTTAAAAACATTAATTATACATATTAATTAATAAAAAATTATATAAAATACTTTTATCACTCAATTATTATATATAAGAAACCAAATTTGACTTTGTTAACGCTGTACAAGAACTCTGTCGACAGTAACAATGATTTTTATACTTATCATGAAATAAATTATAATTTACATGTTTTGAATTATTTTTTTATAATATTTATATATTAATATAATAATTTAGTCATTAAATAAGTTTAAAAAAGTTTGTATCATAATTATATCTTGATGATGTCATAAAAATATTATATTTTAAAAAACTGTTTTTTCACTATTCACCAAAAATATAACTTTTTAAAAAAAATATCAAAAAATCATACTAAGATAATTTTGACATGATAAATTCAAAAATTAAATTACGTTTTCCAAATTAAAATTTTATAATTTTAAAATTAATCATTTAAATGTAACAATATAAGAAATTAGTTTAATAAAATTATTTACTTTAAAAATTATTTATTTTAAGAATTACATAACATAATGAATTTAACTATTTAATTCAAGAATAATAATATGAAAACAAAATATTATATTTTTACCTGGGTTGATACATGATCATTTATAAGTTGAAATCCCTTAGATCCCATTAAATCACCCTTACCAGTAGGCTCCTTGAGAGACCTCGTCTCTCTGATTTCCTCAAAAACACCATCCTCCACTGTTAGAAACTTAAATTTTCATTTATAAATAATATAAAGAATATTTTTTAATTAGAGAACCTCAATACCTTGAATAAAATCTACATAAAATACCAATTATAGGGTAATTAAAGAAAAATTAAGGAACATGCTCATATTCCATAGAGATCTCAAAGATAAATTCACCAGCCACCAAAAATACAGTTTCAATAAGCAGAAAGAATAGATCCACTTAAAAAAATTCCGGCATAACACCCATATTGTTCAAGCTATGTCTCTCTATAAAATTTGATGGGGACACCCTTTGCTGATGAAACATCTCAGAGGACCTAAGGGTGCCAAAAAAATACTCGTTTAATCCCTTAATCAGAATCCATAAATGGGTGGATGTGCTTCTTTCCCTTGATAGATCAAACTAGGGACTCCAATCCTAAAACCTAAGGGTACCTAGATTAAGAGAAGTAAATATAAAACTCCAATCCCTTGGTTTAATATCTAGCGAGGTAAAGATGATGTGAAAAAATCCCAAACCTATTAAGACTCTTTGAGAACACTACCATAGATTCGGGTACGGGAAGCGCCTGCTTTTATCAGCACTAAGTAGAAAGCGATGATAAAAGCCTCACCTTTATCAGTACTAGCTAAAAGAAATGATAAAGGTGTATCCTTTATCAGGGCTATTCTTAACACTGATAAAAAAATTAATAAAAAATATTATTAATATATTTATATATAATTATTATATTTATATTCAAAAATAATGTTTATTTATATATATTAATTAAAAAATGCATTTTTATAATTAATATAAATATGATATATTAATATATATTTTTTATTAATTAAAATATATATATATATAAGGTTTTAAAAATTATTTATAGGATTATAAATAAATATATATTTATTTAAACAATTATAAAATTATAATAAAATTTTTAAAATAATAAATATTTTTATTATATTTATAATTATATATTTATAATTATATATATAATACTTTTAAAATATATTCATTTATAATTATAATAAATTTGTGGACATGATTGTGGGTTCTATCGACCCTCTGAATGGGTTTATCTTTTGTTGAGGCCTTAAATCAAGGGGAGATCGAGATGCCTGATGATCTCTCTTACGAATTTTGCATGCCCCGTGTTTCCAAATCTAGAAATGGGACCTTCACGGTTGTCGAGAACCCTAATTATCTCAAGGAGTATTTATAATCCTGTAAGTTCTATCTAATTGGTCATTTGATTCTTTCCAAGGGTGACAATCCAATGAATACCGAGGAGGTTAAGTCACAACTCTCGGATTTGGGGCATGACCAAGTAGCGGATTGTCCCCATTGGTGGGGGTATTTTTATAAAAAATTTCTAATGTGGATGATTGTGATTGTGTTTGGGGTTCCAATTTTTATGGTCTGAATCCAAGGATCTTTATCATTTCGACCTGGGATTTATTTCTCAATATGCATACACAGAAGAACACATCTACATAGATCTAGACCAGAATTCATGGTATATTATAGGTTCTTTGGCATGCTATAATTCTTAATGATCTTTTCTCGTGTATTGTTGTTCCCATTAAGATATATGAGATTAATGTTGAAGGAAAATTTAGGTATATTTCTAGAGTCCTTGTGGATGTAGACATGCTCAACCCATTGTTTGAATCTACCACTCTAGTGGAAATCGTGTTAAAATTGATGTTCAATTTGAATATGAATTCATCCCATCATTCTGTAACTTCTTCATGATTGTGGGGTATGTGGTATCTAATTGTAGGAATGTCCAAAATACTCAAATCAAACATGCAGGTACTCTCTCATAGCCTACTGATAAGAAACCTTCTACCACCTCTTGTGTGAGGAAAGAGAGAGTGAGTGATGTTGATCTGAAAGGGAAGAGGATTGATACACAAGTGTTGTCCCAAAAACCATTTCTCTATACTTATCCTAGGATAGATGAACACTTGACTGAATTTATTGTTGATGATGTAAGACAACCTCTAAAGAAGGCTGGCATTCAAGATGATGGAGATGGTAGAGTCTCTTTTAAAGATTCTGTAATTGAAATGGCAAGTTCCAAGAAAGGAGGCAAGAAATTTAATATTGACAGGGATGATTTCCAACTGGTTTCATATAATAAATCTATTCAATTTGTCTCTCCATCCAATACGAGGTAGAAAGTTCTTACCTTAGTTGTGACAGATTCAGCTGGAACTGAAATTCTAGGGAAGGTTAATCCATTGCATATTGACCCATGTGGTCTGAAAGTGACTGATGAAGCTGTATTTGAGGCAGACATGAACACAAATAGGGATAAGGAAGTTATAGAGGGTTGTAATGTCCCATTGATGATGGATAATCTGGATGTTTATAAAGAAGAACCTAATATCACTTAACATCCAAAACCATGGAGATATGGTAGGCATCCAAAAGGTCATGGCTGAGGATGTGGCAAGGATGATTGGGCTGATTAATGAGGGCATGGCTGAAATTTTACTACTAGGTATTCTTCTATAGAATTGAAAAGTGGGATCACTTCAGAGCAGGAAAATATAAAGGAGAAGTACTTTGTGATCTCCAATCAACGGAACTCATAGTAAAAGTGGGAAAATGATGAGGATGATGATGACTCTGACCATGATTATGGGAATGATCATGTTCTTGATTTGTAGTTTACCTTTTTGGATGAGGGCATACCACATTGTTTGTCCTCGTTCATCCTCTCCCCTTTGTCATCTTCATTTTTAAAGTAAATTTATTAGGAGTAGGATCATCCATCTCCTGAACCATTTGAGTAAAATTATAACAATATATTTATTATATTTATAATTTTATAATTATATATAATAAATATATTAATTATATATATTTATAAAATTATAAATATGAGAAATATAGTTATTATAATTTTATAATTATTTAAATAAATATATATTCATTTATAATTATAAATATAAATAAATATACATCTATAATTATTTAAATAAATATATATATATATTTGCAGTTATAATTATATATATATATATATATATATATTGATTTAAATAATTATAAAATCATAAAAAAAATATTTATTATATTTATAATTATATATAATAAATATATTAATTATACATATTTATAAAATTATAAATATAATAAATATATTTATTATAATTTTATAATTATTTAAATAAATATATATTTATTTATATTTATAATTACAAAATAATAATAAATATATTTATTATTTTTATAATTTTATAAATATATATAATTAATATATTTATTATATATAATTACAAATATAATAAATATATTTATTATAATTTTATAATTATTTAAAAGCATATATATTTATTTATAATTATAACTATACATATTTATTTATTTATTTAAATAATTATAAAATTATGATAAATATATTTATTATATTTATTATATCTATTATATTTATAATTTTATAAATAAATATAATTATTATATTTATTATAATTTTATAATTATTTAAATATGTATATATATTTTTATATTTATAATTATAATTATAATTAATATATTTATTATAATTTTATAAATATATATAATTATATAAATATAAACAAATATTTATTATATATATAATTATAAATAAATATATATGTATTTATAGTTATAATTATAATTAAATATTTATTTATTTATTATATATAATTTTACAAATATATATAATAATATAAATAAACTATTAACATCGTATCTTAATGAGTTATTTTTTAGCACTAATAAAGATAGCCCTTTGTGAGCATTAAAAAAGTACTAATAATACTATTTTTTATTAGTGCTATAATTTTAACACTAATAGAGACATGTTTTATCATCGCTTTTTAAGTGTTGATAAAGAGGTGTTTTATCAGTGCTTTCTATTTTAGCGCCGATAAAAGCCTTATCATTTCTTTTAAAAGAACCCTAATCAGATGTCTCTCTTGCACACCTTTAAGCTTTTTTGGAACCCAACTATTGTTGTGTTGTCGCTCTCGACGGACCCCATTACCATCACGTCGCCACTCCACTACTCCACCACTCTCAATGAGATACACTGTCATCGCACCACAACTCTCATCAAACCCTATTCTTGTCATCATCGCTGGACTCATTGAACCCCACTACAGCCATCAAAACTCTCTTTGAACCCCACCACCATCGCTTCTCTCGTCGAACCCTGGCATCATCACTACTCTCACCTCGCTGGAATCCAATCTATATTGTGAATTTTCTGAACATTTTCAATGAATCAGGACCCTCAAAACTAAAGGTATGTTATTCTAATATTTTTTTATGTATTTATCAACTAATTCTCTTTATGGTTAACTTTTTTTATTCTTCTTGAATAATAGTGTGTGAGGCACCCCCTTTCATTTTAGTATTGTTTTGTTCAGATCATATTTTCCCCCTAAGTTTCTTCTCCATCACCATGCATGTTCATGGACAAACCCAATGGTAAGGTTTAACCCATTTTTCTTGTGATTTCTTTTTTTCTAGGGAATTTTATTATCTTTTTGAGCTCTGTGAATCCTATATTTGAATTTACCAACCATTTTCCATTGATTTTCGATAGTTTACCCCATGTGTTTTCAATTGAATTTGAGAACCATGATTATTTTTGTGATTAACTCCATGTTTTTTATATTAAATAATAACTTTAAATGTGTTTCTGTGTTATTAGAATGGTAAATCAAGTTTTATGTGATTTTTATTTCAATTCCCATGACTTCTCAATTGTGTAACTTTTTAAAAATATTTTTTAATAAACCATTAACACCATGTGTTTGAGAAATTGCACAAACTATATTTATAAATAAATTATAATATTTTTAAGGTATTTTTTTCATCAAAGTGAATTCTCAATAGGAATTTTTTTTACTTTTCATTTCAATCAATACTTAAAATTCCAATAATTTATAATAATATTTCTAGCTTTATTTAAAATAAAATGCAAGTTTTAACACTTTTTACCCCATTTGGTTTATTAGATAAGACAATTTAGGGAATGTTTTAATCAATCAAGTGATTTTTAAATGTCGAATAATTTATAAATTGATTTCAAGGGTGGTTTAAGTGTAATTTTTTAAGAAATGTCTTATAAATGATTTCAAAATATTATATAGAGAATTAGCGTCTTAGTGGGTTTCTAAAAGGCTCATTTGGACATTTTATATGGTCTTTTAAACATGTGGGTATTTGAGACCCACTTATTTCCCCTTATGATTATTTTCCTTCATGGTTGGTGTTTGATGTTTGTGGTGATCGGGTGACGGATAGAATGGGGCTATTTTTAGCAAGATCATTAGAGGTGTGAGTGAGTTATTATTTATATTTAATTATGATTGTTTGGATTATTGATTACTGCTCACCATTACTATTACTTTGGTCATGGGAAAATGAGTAACTAAGTGATAATTATTTATTTATGCTACAATAGAACATTTCACACTTCTAGTACCCCTAGTTATGTATAGGGCTAGTGGGGAGAGACCCTAATTCTAGGATTGGTGAAAGATAGTCAAGTGAAATGTGTTAGAGTGAAACATTAGTCTATAGTTGGTCTCAGTTTGATCAATTCTAGAACTATATAACATTAAATCCAAGTTTAGATCCCATGACATCATTTACCTTGGTAGAATGAGTGGGGTTTCTATAGGATTTTCAAAATGGTTTGAAAAGTGTGTTTCGTTAAATCTAAGGTTAGATCTCATGAGACTCTCAAGTTACGCCTAGATTGTTTTGTTAATCATAAAATCAAGATCAATAATTTCATGAATAGACTAAAATAAAATAATTCTATACTTTTATACTTTCATAAATTTTACTTTTACAAATTATAATTCTATACTTTTATAATTTTTTTAAACTATATAAATTATGTATTCTTTTTTAGCATATATGTACTTTTATATAGTTTTATAAATTCATATACATTTATAAACTGTGTATATTTCTTTAAAGTATATATATTCTTTTATAAATTATATATAATTTTATAATTATATATATTTCTATAATTTTATAGACTAATATAAATATATATACATTTTTAATTTATACTTTTATACCAGTTAACTTTTTTTAATTTATCAATAGTTTAATACTTTTATACTTTCATAAATTCAATTTTAGTGTTGAAAATAGTTTAAAAAATATAATAATTTTTCTTTTTATTTATGAAACCATTATTATATTCAATAGACATATTTTATATTATTACAATGGTTTTAAAAAATATAGATTTTATTTTTTTCATTATTACATTCAATAGTCATATTTTATAGGTTTTTTGTAATGTAAATGTGATTTTATACTCCATTTATACTCATAAAAAATGGGTTTTTATCATTAAAAATATGAAGTGAAAAATAGATTTTTAAAGTGAAATATCATCCATTATATTTATAAATTTACTTTAATAATATTTTTTTGTTCATATGGGATGATAAACCATTTTCCAATCTTTCTATTTTCTTTCTAGTAATTTATGAGATCCATCTTCAATTGAACATATTTTGTGTATTTATTATGTTAAATATTAATATTACCAAATCAAATAAGATGGATATGAATATATAATGGATGGATGTCAATCATATGACAAAATAGTGTGAATGTGGAGTGAAAGAGTTCATTAAGTTTTCAAAATATCATGCATATGACCCTTCTAAAATCTTTTTTCCATGTTTACACAATTTTTATGCAAGACTAATTAGTCCAAAGGAGTTCGAAGAACACTTGATCTATCACAAAATTGATTAGAGTTATAAATGTTAGAATAGTCATGGGGAAAAAGAAAATGTAGCTAGTAACTGGGATAATATTTCATTTTATGGATCATCTGATACGATTACAAGTGTGGAAAATGAAGAAGATCATATCAAGGATGTGATTACAAGTGTGAATGATGATGAAGATTGTATTGAGGAAATGAAAATTTCAGTTGAAGATGAACTTAATGATTATCAAAAATTGTTTGATAAGTTAAAGAGTTATGGAAAGACATAATTTTATACTGGTTTCACTAAATATATAGAATTTCCATCCGTATAGAAACTGTACAATTTGAAAGAAAAAAATGGATGGATTGATGCCAGTTTTACTGAACTACTTTCTCTCTTGAATGATATGATCCCATAATGTAATGAGTTCTCCATATGAACATATTAATCTAAAAAAATTATATGTTTGATGGGTATGATCTCTAAAAGAATACATTCCTTCTAAAATTAATATATACTATATCTCAAGGACCAAAAATCACTTAAATAATTCCTAAAGTGTGGTTCTTCTCGATACAACAAGGATGAATCGGGTCCAATGAAAGTTGTATGGTACTTTACAAACATTCCCAGGTTTAGGATCCTGTATGTAAGTGAGGAAACTACAAGGAAATTAATATGGAACTCAGTTAAAATAAATAAATATGGGAAAATTCCTCACCCATTAGACTCTCCTCAGTGGAAGAGAATTGATCATGAGTATCTTGAATTTGGAAACGATCCTAGAAACCTTGATCTTGTATTATCTACAGGAGTGAATCCTTTTGGTTTTCAAAACATCACTCTGAGTGCATGTCCAATTATGTTGATAAATTATAACTTTCCACCATTTTTATGCATGAAACGAAAATACATCATTTTATCTATGCTTATATCAGGACCAAAAAAACAGGTTAATGATATTGATGTTTATATGGATCATTTGATCAAAGATTTAAAATTATTATGGGATTAAGGTGTTACATTGTATGATTCTTATAGGAATAAAGATTCAAAATTTATATCTATGTTGTACAGGATGATAAATTACTTTTCTAATTATGGAATTATGTCATGATATAACAGTAATGGAACTCAGGGGTTTCCCATTTTCAAACAAGGTACATAGTCAATTAGGTTGAAACATTCATCGAAGACTATGTTTTAGGACATCACAAATTTCTACCCTGACAAAATAATTACCGATCTTGGAAGACATCATTCGATGGAATTTCAGAAGAACATACATCATTGTCTCTGCTAATATGTGATAAACTGCATGAGAAAGTAAAAGATGTGAACACTGCTTTTGGTAAACCATTTTTGAAAAACCTTATGAAAAATGGTTGGAAAAAGCAATTAGTTTTTTTAACTAGCATACTAAAATTTTCTCAATGTCAGACATTTTCTTGATGTTATACATGTTGAAAAAATGTATGTAATAGTGAAATTGGAATGTTACAAAATGTACCCAAAAAAATAAAGGATGGAATTAAGGCTTGGTTGGACATGGTTGACATGGGAATACGGAGAGAGTTGGTTCCAATTAAGGTTGAAAAAAAAAATTTCATCCTCCAACTGCTTACACTCTTTCCAAGTAGGAGAGATATCAGTTTTACAACTTCTTGAATGATGTAAAGGTTCTAGAGGGGTATTTATTGAATATCAATAATATTTTTTCAATGAATTATTTAATTTTAAAGGTTTTAAAATCACATCACTTCCATTTTTTGATGAAATATCTAATTCCTATAGATTAATATTACATTTTTCTCAAGAATGTTTTTCATACATTAACCAAACACTATTTAATTTTCAAATCTATATGAAGAAAATTTATAGACCTAGTAAAATTTCTGACTATAAAAAAAGAAATTTCCATCATATTAAATTAATTATAAATTTTATTCCCACCATAATTCTTTGATATGATGGTTCTCTTGATGGTTCCCTTGTTGAGATAGACTCAACTATGCATTCCTATACACTATAGATGGATTTACTACATTGAATGGTATATGAATGTTTTTAAAGGGTAAATCAAAAATCAAATTCATCTAGAGGGTTGTATTGTGGAGTGATATATTATTGAGTAATACATTGAATTCTATACTGAATACTTGTCTGGTGTGAAAATAATTGGTCTAATAAAATCTCATCACATTGGGCAGCTTGTGGGTGAAGGAATTTCTGGAAGATATTTTGTCACAATCAATATTATATATTGAGATTAGGCCCACCTTTATGTTTTTTATAATATTTTTTTGTTTCCCCCATATGTTGAAACCCACAAAGAAATTCTTAGACATTTTAATCCATCAAGGACTGAAATATGGATATCAAATACACATAATAAATAGTTTATAGAATGGTTTCGAGGCTATATTTTTAAGGAGTTGGATTAAAATAAAGATTCAATTTTAGAATGCCTTCGATGGATAGCCAGAGGACCAAGTGTGTATGTATTATCTTACAATGGTTATATAATTAATGGTTATAAATTCTATAAAAATGAACATGATGAAGTAAATACCATGAAAAATAGTGGAGTTACACTTGTAGAATAATTGATGCATGTTTATAGTATTAAGGCTAGAAATACAATTTATATGAATATGTCATACTTTGGCATCATCAAACAAATATGGAAGTTGGATTATACAACATTCCAAGTGATTATTTTTCATTATAGGTGGGTTAATAATAGGAATGTTGTTAAAATAGATGGATTGGGATTCATGAAAGTAGATTTCAGTAAGGAAGTTTACAAATATGAACTGTTTATAATGGAATCACAGTTAGTAAAATTATTTCATGTTCCAGATCCCACAAACTGAAAGTGGTCAATTATTCTGTTATTAACCAAAACCATTGAAGGGTATAGTGAAAATTCAACTAAGTATGACCCTTTCATTGGGATGCCACAATCATTTCGCATAGGTCCCAATGTAGATGGGTTTTTTATGTTAGAGGAGACCACAATGAAAGGATTTGGATAATCAATGGTGGTATTAAATCCCTTCAAACTTTAAAAAGGGAGATTTTAATAATCATGTTATATTTTTTTATAATATACCTTCTATTACCTCATGTGATTATCTACATGCTACTGCTTTTATGTAATCTAAATTAAATATTAAAACACTTCTGCAGATAATGAATTTTTCACATATTTGTTCTCCCAATCCTGATGAATAATAGGTCTTTCAACCTATTTTTTCTCTCAATGCAAAGGTAAAATGACCTTTTACATGTAATGGGGATCCCATTCCTGAGGAACAATAGGTTTATCAACATGATGTTGCTTCCAGTGTAGAGGTACAATGACTTTCTGCACATACTGATGATATCGTTCCGAAGGAGAAACATATTGAATATTTTGAATCAAATGAAATGGTAGGTGATGAAGGGCCAACGATGCATAAAAAAAGGATCATCGTAGTGTGATGGTGTTAGAAAAAATCATTAAAGTGAAAAAACAAAGGCATCAAATTCAAGGTTCGATAGAATGTGTGGGGACAGCATCTTAACCCCAACAAGGCCATGTTTAGTAGTTACATTGGGCTCATCGCTCAGCAATGTATTATGATTAATATAGATACATGGAACTATGTTTTAACCATGATGAAGGAACTAATGTGGAAATAGATTATGTTTACATTATGATATCCTTTCTTTATTTTACTAAAAAATAATGCAATGAAACATTTTCTTGCTCTTCATCATCCTTTTTAGGTTTCATTTATAGTAAATGAATCTCATAAAAAATATGTATTAATTATTTCTTAAAGGATATATAGATGATTTATTACAATTATAACAATATTTCATCTTAAAGACATTGAAGGGAAAATGAACCCTCACCCACCACTTATGTATGCACACATGATAATCTAAGAAGTGTGGGATGAGTTTACTAGCCATAGTGTGGTGATATATTTTCAAGTACATTATGACTGGTGATAAATTATTTGGAAAAATGTGGATTCATCACATTGATTAAGAATTTTTTGTTTTTGAAATAGAAACTGAGTGCTGAAAATAGGGAATAGGAAGAAAAACCAACGTAACCCTACCATAAACAAGTATGGGGTATGCTTCACTTAAAAAAAATTAGTATATATTTTAAATCTACTATAATACTTTTACGTGACATGAAAAAATATCATAATTATGTTCATATTTTTATATGAAAATTGATGAATCCAAATCCACTTCCACTTCCATCCAACATCATGTTCTATGGTAGGAGGTATGTGTAAATAAATATGGGATACTAATAGATGACAAAACACAAAAATTGTGGGAAACATGTTTAAGTATGACATAATAAAAAAAATATTTAAATAATTATTAAATAATAATGATTACTTATTTTTATATATTTTTTATCTAAAATATTCATAAGAATCATCAACACATGTACCGAATAAACACCTTCTATCAGTGTCCGTGAAGCATCCAGAAAAATATGGCCATGTCAGAGGTGCGGGTTTTGGGGTGACACCCCAACAATATTTTGAGAAAAAAACAACAGGAGGATAGAGATAAATAAATTATATAGATGAAATAAAGATTATATGTCCTTGAAGAGAAATTTCATTAGCATATTTAGTTACTATAAAAATGTTATAGGGGGGAAGAAAAGATAAGAAACAACTGAAGAATAACCCATGCGTTAAGATCCCCACCCCCATCAGCTTTGTGGTGAGCCATTCCCCTCAAAGAGTAGTCTTAGTTGAGGTAGTCAATATTATAATAATTGTTTCTATGACATGTGAATCATATAGACACTGATACCTTTCCTATATTGATATTATACAGGGTGAAAATGACTATGATTTATATCTATCAACACCCACCCATCACCTTGTAGTGAGGGATATGGTGTTCAATATCCAATACAACCATCTACACAACACACCACTTTCCAAAGGTCGGGTGAGAGTAGAAATTAGTGTAATTCATGAGTCAAGTGTCGAGTTACCACTTCCACTTGATGATCAAGATATTCATATTGTCGACCAAGCTATTGGAATATTCATCTCATGGTCATCATATATTATAAAAACACATGTTGACAAAAAGATATTCATTTCCAATTTATTTTTTACACTAAACCTATAATAATTAATGAAAAAAAAGTCTGAACCGATGAATGTTATTACAGACAAAAAAAGGGAATGGGGTGAAACATAAGGTTGAATCAAAACCATCTAAATGACCAACCAACTGATTTAAAATATCTTTCAAAAGAACCTTTGTCCCACCCATTCAATATCTTTTTTACTAACATTGAATGTTTATGTGGATACAAAGTTATAAAATGGTAGTAGTCACATAGTTGATTTTGAAGAAAAAATGTATGTAGAGGAATTTACATACTACATTTATTTTTAGAATTTAAATGAAATCCTAAACTATGAAAGGCTTGGAGGCTTAATTGTAAATGTATACATGATGTATCTTTTCATGCTTTGTTTTTTCAAAAGCTAATATACTATGATACTTATGAATAAATACATTTCATGTTTTTTTAATCCATATATATCAATACCAATTTAATGGATTACCCCCATGAAAATAAATTTGGACTCATTATTTCTCATGTCACTTCTACAAAACAAACAAAAATACATTCAAAAAAATAGAGGAAATAGTGGCAGACCTGGCTAAATTGCTTGAAATAAAACTTTTGTATGACATACTCTTCTTAATACCAATAATGTAGGGGTAAAACTCTACAATTTAATCATGTCAAATATATTTTCATCTCTTTCATTACTTATTCTTTTTTGTGTTTTTAGAAAACATTGGATTCTCATTGCAGTAAATTTGGATACTCAAAAGACTTATTTCCTAGATTCACTCCATGGAGACCCAAAAAACCAACCACGCATGATAATGTTTATCAATTTTTAATACACTACATCAATCATTTTAGAACTAAACTTTAAGTTATATATTTTATATTATTTTTTAATGATAATTTTATTATGATAGGGCAGTGTTTAAATATTGTGAAAATCATGGAAAGAAGATAGTTTATGCACATAAGGAACCTGAAAAGTTCTATAAGTAGACAAGTATTAAGTTATATATAATAAAATTTCGCTAACCAAAAAAATATCAAAATAAATTACTTATTTTTATCAATGTTTTTTGTAGTATCTGAAACAAATAAATGGAAAAGATTTTGGTTATTATGTTTATAAATTTATTAAAGTGATCATATTCCATCAACAAACTAGAATCCCAAAAGAGTTATTTTCAAAGATAATTAATATTTCATTTAAAAAAATTATTAACAATTGTGTATTTATATTTTTACATCAATAATATAACTCTCGAAAATACTCACATTTATAAGATGATATAGATTTTCTTATAAATGAATGTGAAGCATACCTGATGGAAAAATGTACACAAATAACAAGAAGATGTGACTTCTATATAAGTAATAGATTGTTTCATATTTATGTTTAATTTATTTATTTTTAGAATTGATCACATACGAATTTTTTTCTTATACAGTTGGATTCCTTTATTCGAGTTTTTGTGGTTTTTTTGAAGCTTCTCATGCTCATGAGAGATTAGACTTCGAGGCTCCAACTGAGATAATGACAAAACGGAAACGGGTCAAGAATGTATACAACCATCACAAAAAATTTGAATTCTTACTAATTATTTAATTAATTTTTTCATAATTTTATCTAGTATTTGTAATTTATGCTCCTTATCATTTTTATCTAATACTTATTTGGTTTTTTTCACATATCTTATGGGAAGTCATATCTTGCTTTCAACTATCTGCAATAATCCACGAAAAATATAACATGTTCTTTTTTTCCAATATTACCATACTTTAAATTGATTTTATATATCAATATACCAACACTTCATATTTATTTTATGTTATTATCCAAAAAATCTTTCTCATTATTAAAACCCAGAAGAGTATAGGAATACTTTTAAGATAAGAACATCAACTCAATATTTAATATTGGTAGTTATAAAAATAATGTCAATGGAATGTTTGGTAACATTAGTAGTTATTATTGTTTTGATACATCAATAAATAAATATATAAGTTATTTGGGATGTGTAGGAATCAACGGAACCTCAATCCAACTCATAGTGTGACTAGTATGACCCCATTTGTGACTTTTTATTTAAAATAGACATTAATTTTAGTCAAAAAGACAACTAACATACTCAAAACCAACCAAAATAATTCATATTTTTTTTATACTTTAGGAAAATGATAAATAAGTCATTTAGTATATATAGGAATTAGTCGTACCTTAATCTAACGTATGGTGTGACCTGAATGAATCTGCATGCATCTTTTTATTTAAAATTGACATTAATTTTAGTAAAAAGGAAAACTCACATAATCAAAAATAATAAAAAGCATTTGGATTTTTTTATACTTTAATAAAATGATCCATAATTCAATTTTGACATGTAGGAATCAACTGTATCTCAATCTGATACATGATGTGCCCAGTATGGCTCAAAGTGTCTATTGTCAATTTACAATTGATATTTTAGTTCAAAAATTGTCCCTCACTTAAAATTTATAAAAATTCACTTAGATTGTCTTGATAATTTATTAAAATGATTCATAATTAATTTTCAATGTGTAGGAATCAATAGCGTGTCAAACTGAAACACAATGTGACTGATATGACTCAAAGTGTGTGTTTCTGGTTTAAAATGACATTTTAGTAAAAAAGACAAGTGAAATACTGAAAAATAATAAAACTCATTCATATTGTTTTGATAATTTAGTAAAATTATCCATAATTCATTTGAGATATTTATGAATCAACTTCACCTCAATCTGACACATGATGTGACTAGTATAACCCCACGTGTGCCTTTTTATTTAAAACTGAAATTAATTTTAGTAAAAAAGACAACTCGCATACTTAAAATCAATAAAACACATTCGGATTGTTTTTATAATTTTATAAAATGATCTATAATTTTTTTTATGTGTACGAATCAAATTCACATCAAACCAGTACATGATGTGCCCGGTATGACTCAAAGTGTTCATTATTAGTTTAAAAATCACATTTTAGTTCAAAAAGTGTAACTCACTACAAACCGAGAAATCATAGTTAGATTGTCTTGATAATTTTGTAAAAAAATTCATAAGTCCTTTTTGATGTGTAGGAATCAGTCTCAAATCAAAATGATACACGATCTTATCAGTATGACTCAAAGTTTTTGTTTCCAATTTAAAATTGAATTTTAGTAAAAAATACAAGTGACATACTCAAAACCAAGAAAACACTTTCATATTATTTTGATACTTTTTTAAAATGATCCATAAATAATTTGAGATGTTTAAGAATGATACAAACCCTAATAAAATGCATGGTGTGACCAGTATGACTCCAAGTGTGTCTTTTTATTTAAAATTGACATTAAATTTAGTAAAAAGGACAACTGACATACTCAAAACCAATAAAACACATTCAAATTGTTTTGATAGTTTTGTAAAATAATCCTAATTAATATTTGATGTGTAGAAATTATCCTCACCTAAATATAATACATGATGTGACTGGTATCACTCAGAGTGTGTTTCTAATTTCAAATGACATTTTAATAAAAAACATAAGTGACATACTGAAAATCAAGAAAACACATTTGGATTATTCTAATACTTTAGTAAAATGATACATAAGTCATTTTTTATGTTTATTAATCATCCACACTTAAATTTGACATATGTTGTGACTGGTATAATTCCAAGTGTGTCTATTTATTTAAAAGTGACATCAATTTTAGTAAAAAGAACAATTGATGTACTTAAAACCAAGAAAACACATTCAAATTGTTTTTTATAATTTAAGAAAATGATTCATAAGTACTTTATAACGTTTAGGTTTCAACCCCAACTCAATCTGATTCATGGTGTGACTGGTATAACTCTAAGTGTGTCTTTTTATTTAAATTTGACATTAATTTTAGTAAAAAGAATAAGTGACATATTGAAAACCTAGAAAACACATTCAAATTGTTTTTATACATTAAGAAAAAGATTCATAATTCATTTTTGACACGTATTAATCACCCTCACCTTAATATGATGCACGATGTGACTATTATGACTCCAAGTGTGTCTTTTTATTTAAAATTGACATTAATTTTAGTAAAATGAACAAGTGACATACTGAAAATCAAGAAAAAGAATTCATATTGTTTTGATAATTTTGAATAATGATCTATGAGTCATTTGTAATATGTATGAATCAACTGCACCTCAATGTGATACATGGTGTGACTGGTATGACTCCAAGTGCATCTTTTTATTTAAAATTGACATTAATTTTTGTAAAAAGAACAAGTGACATACTAAAAAAAACATTCGTATAGTTTTGATACTTTATGAAAAAATATCCATGAGTCATTTTTTATGTGTATGAATCTACCGAACCTCAATATGATACATGGTGTGACCGATATGACTCAAAGTGTGTCTTTTTATTTTAAATTGACATTAATTTTAGATAAAAGAACAATTAACATACTGAAAACCAAGAAACCCCATTAGTATTGTTTTGATACTTTAGGAAAATTATCCATTAGTCATTTTTGATGTGTATAAATCACCCACACCTAAATACAACACACGGTGTGACCGGTGTGACTCAAAGTATCTATTATTAGTTTAAAATTGACATTTTTGGTCAAAACATGTGTCACTCACTAAAAACTAGGAAAATTTTCTCTAATTATCTTGTTAATTTAGGACAACAATTCATAAATAATTTTTGACATGTAAGAAGTAGTCTCACATAAAACTGACACACGATGTGACCGGTATGACTCAAAGTGCATGTTTCCAGTTTGAAATGACATTTTAGTAAAAAAACACAAGTGACATACTAAAAATTGAGAAACACATTAGGATTATTTTTATACTTTAAGAAAATGGTCCATAAGTAATTTTTGATGTGTAAGAATTCGTATCACCTCAATCACATGCATGGTGTGACTCGTATAACTCCAACAGTGTTTTAATTTAAAGTTTACAATGATTTCATTAAAAAGAACAATTTACATACTCAAAACCATGAAAATTTATTAGAATCATTTTGATAATTTATTATAATGATCCATAACTCATTTTTTATGTGTTGGAATAAATTGTGTCTCAATATTATGTACGGTGTGACCGATATCACTCAAAGTGTGTCTTTTTATTTAAATTTGATTTTTTATTAATTTATTCTTTCATATAAATGTATAACTTATTTCTTTATAATATTACTAACATAATATTTGTTTCCTTATACAGGGGGATTATTTTTCTTGGGTTGAGGTGATTTTTTTGGCAACTGATACCATGGATGGACTTTTTAGAGAGGGGATCATGTACGGGTTCCAAAGATGATGAAACATTAATGTTTTTAAATTTTTGTGGATATTAATTATATATGTAATTATAAAAAACATTGTTTTAAATTTATATATAAGTGTTATGTTTTGTATTCATGATTTAAAATTTATTTCAATTAAATTATATATTTTGTGTACAAGTTACAGGTTGTTGCAGTATTTTGTTATAAAAACTGCACACTACAGCAGGTGGGGCCTTTATTAGTACTATTTAAAGTGTTGATAAAGGGGACCCCCCCCCCCCTTAATGGTGGTGAGGGAAGCAGCACTTTTTTAACGTTGTTAAAATCCCTTTTGTATGTTGTTAAATGGAATATATATAGTAGTGAAATCATCAAAAACTCGTATCTTTTGAATATGAGACCTTAAATCTTCAATCTTCCATGCATTATTCCTCTACTACATAGACAACTAGGTAATAAGAGAACACTTTAACTCATCAATCCAATCTCATAAGAAGTTATGGTCAGATTTAATGAACTTCGAAACCTCATTCTTAGTGATATTTATCTGCAATTGAGTGCTTTTTACTCAAGAGATCCAAAAGAACATGAAATTGGAATATTTCACTATAAATGAATCCAAATTGGTCCTCAAGGTAGTCAGATTCACATTCACATTAACAGACATCACTTCATAGATCTCCTTGCACAACTACACATATACCCTTTAACAGCGTGCAAAATGGCTTTTAACAATGCTAAAAAATAGTTTTTAATCAGAGTGATAATAAGGGGGTCCCCTTTATCAGCACTTTAAATAGCACTGATAAAGGAGACCCTTTATCTGCACTCAAAATATCACTAATAAAGACCTTTCTGGCTATAATGTGATGTTAATATAACATAACACCCAGAAAAAACTTCCAAAAACCTATAATTTCAAACAATTCTATATACATTTAATGTGACAAACGGAATACAAAAATATACACCCAAGGTACAAACAAAAAAAACATTTTTATATACATTTCAAACAATTTTTTATATAATTACATATACAATTATCCAACAAACATTTAAAAACAATAATGCTTCATCTTTTGATGCTCGTGATCCCCTCTCAAAAATGTCTTCCCATTGTATTAGTTGTCGAACAAATCATCTCAACCTGAGAAAAAGATTCCACCTATATAAGAAAACAAATAATATATTAGTAATACTATAAAGAAATAAATTAAACATTAATATGAAAGAATACATTAATAAAATGTCAATACATAATAAAAAAGACACATTTGAAGTTATACCAATCACACTATGCATCCTATTAAGGTGGGGTTGATTCCTACACATCACAAATGATTTATGGGTCATTTTCCTAAAATATCAAAATAATCTGAATGTGCTTTCTCAGTTTTGAGTATGTCACTTGTTCTTTTACTAAAATTAATTTCAATTTTAAATAATTAAAAATTTGGAGTTACACCGGCCACATTGTGCATTATATTGAGGTTCAGCTGATTTCTATATGTCAAAAATGACTTATATATCATTTTCCTAGAGTATCAAAACAATCTGAATAGGTTTTCTCAGTTTTCAGAATGCATGTTGTGTTTTTTTAGTAAAATGTCATTTTAAATTGGAAACATGAATTATGAGTAATACCAGTGGTATCGTGCATTTATTTTATATGACACTACTTCATACACATCACGCATGACTTATTAATCATTTTATTAAATTATCAAGATAATCAGAGAGTATTTTTTTAGTGAGTGACACGTTTTGAACTAAAATGTCAATTTTAAACTAATAACAGTCACTTTTAGTAATACCCATCACACCGTAAATTAGATTGAGTTTTGGTTGATTCTTATATGTCACAAATGAATCATGTATTGATTTCCTAAAGTATCAAAACAATCTTAATGAGTTTTCTTGGTTTTCAGTATGTCACTTGTTGTTTTTACTTAAATTAATGTAAATTTTAAATAAAAAGAAACACTTTGAGTGATATTGGCCACATCATGCATTTTATTGAGGTGAATATAATTTTTAAATATCACAAATTACTTATAGATCATTTTCCTAAAATATCAAAACAATCTGAATGCGTTTTATCGGTTTCCAGTATGTCACTTGTTGTTTTTACTTAAATTGATGTCAATTTTAAATAAAAAAGACACTTTGAGTAATACTAGACACATTTTACATAATATTTAGGTGAGGATAATTCCTACATGTCAAAAATTAATTATAGATAATTTTAATAATGTATCAAACCAATATGAATGTGTTTTATTGGTTTTTGGTATGCTAGTTATGTTTTTGTATTAAAATGCCCTTTCAAACTGGAAACACAAATTATGAGTCATACTAGTCACATCGTGTGTTTTGAGATTTATTAATACATGTCAAAAATTACCTATGAATAACTATCCTAAATTATCAAGACAATAAGAGTGTGCTTTATTGGTTTTCAGTGAGTGGAACGTTTTGAACTAAAATGTCAATTTTAAACTGATAGCGAACACTTTTATCCATACTGGTCACACCATATGGTGGATTTAGGTGATGTTGACTCATATATGTCATAAATGAATCATGGATAATTTTCCTAAAGTATCAAAACAATAAGAATTATTTTAATCAATTTTTAGTATGTCACTTGTTCTTTTTAATTAAATTAATGTCAATTTTAAATTAAAAGACATATTTTGAGTCATACCAATCACACCATGCATCGTATTGAGTTTTTTTACTCTTACACATCACAAATGAATCATGGATCTTTTTCCTAAAATATCAAAACAATCCAAATTAATTTTCTTGGTTTTCACTATGTCACTTGTTTTTTTTACTTAAATTGAGGTTAATTTTAAATAAAAATAGACACTTTGAGTTATACCAACCACATAGTGCATCTTATTGAGGTTTGGATGATTCATAAACATCAAAAATGACTTATAGCTAATTTTCCTCTAGTATCAAAATAATTTTAATATGTTTGATCATTTTTTAGTATGACAGTTGTGTTTTCTTACTAAAATGTCATTTCAAACTGGAAACACACATTATGAGTCATACTGATCACATATTGTGATGGTTTTATGTGAGACTACTTCATAAACGTCCAAAATGACTTATGAATCTCTTTCCTAAATTATCAGGACAATCAAAGCATGTTTTATTGGTTTTCAGCGAGTGGCACATTTTGAGCTAAAATTCCAATGTTAAAATGATAACGGACACTTTTAGTCATACAAGTCACACCATGTGTCGGATTGAGGTATGGTTTATTACTACATGTCATAAATGACTCGTGTATTATTTTACTAAAGTATCAAAAAAATGAATGGATTTTCTCAGTTTTCAGTATGTCACCTGTTCTTTTTTACTTAAATTAATGTCAATTTTAAATAAAAATAGACACTTTGAGTGATATCAGCCACACTGTGAATTGTATTGAGGTACGGCTAATTCCTACATGTCAAAAATGACATATATGTAATTTTCCTAAAATATAAAAACAATCCAAATGCATTTTCTTGGCTTTCAGTATGTCACTTCTTGTTTTACTTAAATTAATGTCAATTTTAAATAAAAAGAGACACATTTAGTTATACTAGCCACACCATGAATTGTATTTTTGTGAGACAGATTCCTACACATCCAAAATGACTTATATATCGTTTTCTTAAAATATAAAAAGAATACAAATGTGTTTTCTTGTTTTTCAGTATGTCACTTATTGTTTTTACTTAAATTAATGTCAATTTTAAATAAAAAGAGACACTTTGAGTTATACTAACCACACCATGTATCGTATTGAGGTGTGTATGATTCATACATGTTAAAAATGACTTACATATCATTTTACTAAATTATCAAAAAAATCCAAATATATTTTATTGGTTATTAGTATGCCAGTTGTGTTTTTACTGAAATGTCATTTTAGGCTCAAAATACGTATTATGAGTCATACTGGTCACATTGTGCATTGTTTTGATGTGATACAACTTAATACATGTCAAAAATAACTTATGAATCACTTCCATAAATTATCGGGACAATAAAAGTGTATTTTATTGTTTTTTAGTGAGTGACACGTTTTGAAATAAAATTCCAATTTAAAATTGATAACAGACACTTTTCTTCATACCTGTCACACCATGCATCTGATTGAGATGTGATTGATTCCTAAATGTCACAAATGACTCATGGATAATTTTAATAAAGTATCAAAACAATCTGAACATATTTTCTTGGTTTTCAGTATGTCACTTGTTGTTTTTACTTAAATTGATGTCGATTTTAAATAAAAAGAGATACTTTGAGTGATGTCGGCCACACCATGCATCGTATTGAGGTAAAACTAATTCCTTTATGTCACAAATTACTTATATATCATTTTACTAAAATATCAAAATAATATGAATGCTTTTTATCAGTTCTCAATATGTCACTTTTTTTTTGTACTTAAATTGATGTCAGTTTTAAATAAAAAGAGTCACATTGAGTTATATCGGTCACTTGTCCTTTATTCTCAGTTTTGACTAGGTAAAATGATGAAAAAAAATTAATTAATTACATAATTAGCAGTAATTTACCTTTATACATTCTTGATCCATTTCCTTGTTATCATTATCTCAATTGTGGCCTTGAAGTCCAATCTCTCAAAAGCATGGTCAATTTCAAACAAACTACCCCAACTCGAACAAAGGAATCCACCTATATAAGAAAACAATTTTTATGTGAGTAATATTAAAAAGAATTAAATTAAACATAAATATGAAATAATACACTACTTCTATGGAAGTCACATATTCATGTTATTTTTATACATTCTTCTATAAGATTTGTTTCCCATTTGTTTCTAAGAACATCTATATCAAATTTTGAATATGAGTTCTTTATAAAGTCATAGTACTATTGGAAAAATATAAATAAATAAATTATTAATAAATATTTTAAATAAAATATTAATTATATTTGAAAATACCTCTTTAGAGATGCTATTTTTTCATGGAATATGATCTCTCTCATAAATTTACAAACACAATAACTGTAATCTTTTCCATTTTTTTTTGTACACTTTAGAAACATTGAGGAGAATTAGTAATTTGTTTTGATATATCTTTTTATAGTGAAATATTATTATATATACCCAGATACTTTTCCAATTTTAGAACTTTTCTTGGTACTCGTGTTTATTCTCTGGCCTCATTCCATGTTTTTCATGATATTTTTGAACCACTCTATCATAATATAATCCTCATTAAAAGATAATATAAATAATATAAATTTATTTTTAGTTTTAAAACATTGGATTTAGTGTATTAAAAATTTACAAACACCATCATGTGTATACAGTTTGTTAGATATCCATGTATTGAATCCATTAAATAAATATTTTGAGTATCCAAATTTACCGTGATGAGAAACCAATATACCTAAAAACATAAAAAATAATAAGTAATGAAAGAAATGAAAATATATTTGATATGATAAAATTGTATAGTTTTACCCCTAAATCATTGGTATTAAATAGAGTCTGTCATCTGAATTTTTACTTTCAAACAATTTGATCAGACCTTCCATTGTTTCATTCTTTTTTTGTATCTATTTTTGGTTATTCTATAGAGGTGATGTGAGGAATAACAATTCCAAATTGTATTTCATGGGGAAATCCCTTAAAAAAATTCATATATAAACCTACCTAAAATATGAAAGGTATTTAGTTATAATTAACACAGTATATCAACTTTTGTAAAATCAAATTATGAAAACATACCTCATGTATATATTTATAACTCAGCTTCCCAGCCAATAATAGTCAAGGATTTAACTTACACTCCCATCACCAATGAAGTCTTGATATTTATCTCTATATATATTTTCTTCAAAATAAACTATATGATTATGACCATTTTTTAACTTTGTATCCACATGAACCTTCAATGATAGGGAATGCAGATATAGAATGGGTGGGGTAATGGTGCTTTTGGTAGATCTTTTTTATCATTTGGTTGATCCTTTATATTGTTTTGAGTCGGTCTTTCGTTTCATCCCCTTCTCTTTGTCTGTATATAATAGCATTCATCGGTTTAGACCTTTTCATTAATTGTTAAAGTTTTATATTGAAAAATAAATTTGAAATGAATACCTCCTTATCGACATGTTTTTTACAAGATGTGACAACCATGAGATGAATGTTCTAACTACTTTTTCAATTTTATGAATATCTTCCTCATTAATTGGAATAGATGGCTCGATGATCGGATCATGGGCTATGATAATCGACACTCACACATGACCTGTTGGAAGTGGAATGTTGTGTACCATGTCATTTTGGATATTGAAAACCATATCCCTCGCTACAAGGTGATGGATATGTGTTGATAGATATAAATAACATTCATTATCACCCTATAGAATACCAATAAAGGAAAGGTATCAATGTATGTCTGATTAAAATTTCACAAGAAAATTTTTTAGAACATTTATTACATCGACTAAGACATCTCTTTGAGGGGAATGGCTCACCTCATAGAAAGTGGGGGGTGGGGCAGGATCTCCATGCAGTGGTTGTTCTTGAATTGATTCTTCACTTTTGCTCCCCCCATAAAAGTTTTCATCATCTCTCTCTACCATTGAAATTATTCTTCAAGGGTATTTATTCTATCCCTTGTCTATTTTATTAATTCACTTTGATCCTCCTCTTGTTTTTTTTCTAAAAATGTGTTTGCGGTGTCACCCCAAAACCCGCACCTCTAACGCGACCATACTATTCTGGCTGCTTCAAGGTTTCCAATAGTATATGTTCATCTAGTATAGGTGTTTCTAATTCTTGTGAATATGTCAGATAGAAAATATAGTAAAATAAGTGATCATTGTTATATTATAGATATTTAAGGAAAAAAATATTATGTAATACTTACACATGTTTCCCACACTTTTGTGTGTTTTCATCTATTAGTATCCCATATTTATTTACACATGCCTCCTTCCATAGAACATGGCATGGGATGGAAGTGGCTTTGGACTTGGAGTCATCAATATTTATATAAATAGATGAACATTATTATGGTGTTTTTTCATGTCACATAAATGTATTATGGTAGATTTAAAATATGTACCAATTTTTTTCCAAGTGAAGCATACCTCATTATTACTTTATGGTAGGGTATGCTAGTTTTACTACTTTTTCCTTATTTCCATCACACAGTTTTTGCTTCATAAATAAAAAATTATTTATCAAAGTGATGAATACACGTATCATAAAACAATGTATTACTATTCACAATGTTTCTGAAAAGATACATATGCACGACGATGAGTAAATGCATCCCACGTTTCATGGTTTATCAGGTGTGCATAGATAAGTGGTGGGTGTGAGTTTATTTTTATTTCAGAATCTTTATGATGATTTCTTGTTATAATTGTGATAAATCCTCTTTGAATCCTTCTATAAATCATAAATACATATTTCTTATAGGATAAATATACCCTAAATTCACTCTATAATGGATAATTAAGAGTAATTCATGGTTTCATTATATTATTTTCTTAGTAAAATAAGGAAATGATATCATAATGTTACCGTAATATCTTCCCACATCATTGTCATGAGCCCGAGAACAACATGGTTCCACGAATCTTCATCAATCGTCATGCATTTCTGAGTGATGATTCCAATGCAACTACTGCACATGGCCTTTTGGGGTTAACATGTTGGCCCCACACATTCCATCCGACCTCATATTAGATGCCTTTGACTTTTTCCTTAATTATTTTTGCTGACACCATCAAACTATTATGATCCTATTTTTTATGTGTCTCAGTCCTTCATCACCTACCATTTCCACATAATCAACATCATCAATATGTTTCTCTAGAGTGGTAGCATCGGCATGTGTATATGGTTATTATACCTCTACACTGGGAGAATAATCAAGTTGAGAAATTGGTTGTTCCTTAGGAATGGGATCACCATCATGTGCAGAAGTTCATTCCTCTGCACTACGAGCAGCAGCATGTTGAGAGACCTGTTGTGCCTTAGTATTGGGAGCATCATCACATGCATAAGTCATTATATGTATAAGTAGTTTAACATTTAATTTAGAGTACATAAATTCAGAAATGAACAGATAATAACATGATCTAACATGATGTATATTAGAAAAATATATAACCTGATTATCAAACTCCCTTTTTCTTTTTTAAAAGATGAAGGGATTTGACCCCTCTATCAACTATCCAAATCCCTTAATTGTGGTCTCCTATGACATACAAAATTCCATCTATATTGGGATCGTTGAAAAATTATTATGTTGTCCCAATTAAAGGGTCATCCTTAGTTGAATTTTCATCTGGCCTTTCAGTGGTTTCGGTTGATAACAGAAAAATTGACCACTTTTGGTTTATAGGATCTAGAACATAAAATACTGGTACTTAATGTGATTCCATTATAAACAGTTCATCTGTGTACCATTCCTTACTAAAATAAACTTTCATGAATCCCAATTCACCTATTTTAATAGAACCCATGTTATAAACCCACTTCCATTGAAAAAATGATACATGGAATGTTGTATAATCCAACTCCCATATTTTTTTGATGATGCCAAAGTATGAAATATTCCCATAAATTGGATTTATATCCTTTGTTTTAGAAACATGCACTACTTTATCCAAAAGTGTAACTCCACTATTCTTCATTATACTATCTTCATTATGCTCATTTTTATATAATGCATAGCCATTATAAGATAATACATACACACTTTTTCAACTGGCTAACCATCAAAGTTGTTATGAAATTGAATCTATATTTTCATCTGACTCCTTAAAAATATGGTCCTAAAACCATCTTATAAATTGTTGATTATGTGTATTTGACATCCATATTTTATCCCTTGATGGATTAAAATTAATAAGAATTTCTTTTTGGGTTTCAAAATATGGGGAAACTTCCAAACTTTTATGCAAAACATAAAGGTGGTCCAGCTCCCGATCTATAATATTGATTGTGAAAACATCTCTTCCAAAAATTCCTTCACCCACAATCCACCCAGGGTGACAATATTTTGGTAGACCAATGCTTTCCACATTGGACAGGTATTCGGTACAGAATTCAACAGATTTTTCAACAATATATCTCACCGTAATACAACCCTCTAATCGACTATGATTTTTGACATACCCTTTCAAAATATTCATTTATTGTTCAATAGGGTATATCCATCTATATTGTACAGGACCGCATAGTCTAATCTATCTTACCAATGGAACCATCAACTGAACCATCATATCAACTAATTTTGGTGGGAAGAACATTTCTAATTCACATAATATAATGGAAATTTCTATTTTCATAGTCGGTAATTTCATCGGGTCTATAAATTTTTTGTATATAGATTTAAAGAAGAAACAGAGATTGGTTAATGTATGATGGAAATTCTTAGTCAAAATGAAATGTAAATCCATAGGAATTATATCTTGTATAAAAATATGGAATTTGTGTGATTTTAAAACCTTTAAATTTAAATTGGTCATTGAAACGATGTTCTTGATATTCAATGAATACCCCTATGGAACCTTTATGTCATTATAGAAGTTTCAAAACTAATATCTCTCCTATCTAAAAATAGTGTAAGCGGTTGGAGGAAGAAAAGTTTGTTTTTCACCCTTTACTAGAACTAACTCTTCTCATATTCTCATGTCAACCATGTCCAAGATAACCTTTATTCCATCCTATATTTTTTTGGGTACATTTAGAAGCATGTCGATAACACTATAACATGAATTTTTTCAATATTCATAACATCTAGAAAATGTCTAACATATAGACAATTCTAGTATGGTAATTCCAAAAAACTGATCTCTTTTTCCTTTCTATTTTTGTAAGTTTTTTAGAAAATAGTTTACCAAAAGTAGTGTCCACATCTTTTAATTTATCAAATAGTTGATCACCTGTTAGTGGAGATTGTGTTGTATGCACTTTTGAACTTCCATAGAATGATGTTTTCCAATATCGGTACTTATACCATTGGGGTAGAAATTTTCAATCTCATAGAAACAAAGTTTTCGATGAATGTTTCAACCTAATTGGTTGTATACCTTGTTCACTAATGGGACACCCTTGAGTTTCTTTAATGTTGTATCCTAAAAGATTTCCATGAGTAATAATGTCATTTATCATATCATACAACATGGTTCTCAATGTGAAATCTTAATTTCTGTAATCATCTTACAACGTAACACCTAAATCCCACAACAATTTCAAATCCTCAATCAATGGAGCCAAATAAACATCAATATCATTACTCAGTTGTTTTGGTCCTGATGTAAGTATTGATAACATGATGCATTTTCATTTCATTCATAACCACGGGGGAAATTTATAATTTACCAACATAATCATCCAAGTACTTTGAGTTGTTCTTTGAAAACCAAAAGGATTAACTCTGTCTATAGATAATGTAAGAAGAAATTTTCTTCTCTCATTTCCAAATTCAGGATACTCATGATCAATTTTCTTCCACTGAGGAGAGTCTTCCAGGTGACGTAGTTTCCCATATTTAATTCTTATATCTGCATGCTACATAAATTTCCCTTTAGTCTCCTCACTTCCATATAGGTTCCTAAACCTTGAAATGATTGGAAAGTACCATACAACTTTCATAGGACCAGATTCATCTTTCTTGTATCAAGAATCACCGCACTTTGGGAATTCTCTAAGTGGTTTTTAGTCCTTGGGAAATAGTATATAGTCATTCAGGTAGGTATGTTTTCTTTTATAGATCATACCCATCGAGCGTAGCATTTATTTGGCATTATATGTTTAGCTTGGGGATCATTATCTTCTAGGAGCATGTCAATAAAGTGAGTAAGTAATTCCATAAAATTGACATCACTCAATCTATTGCCTACTTTAAAATTATACAACTTCAATATGGCTGACAATGTTGTATATTTAGTGAAACCACCATACGATGGCATCTTTTCACAACTCTTTAACTTCTCAAACAATTTTTTGGCAATCACAAAGTTCATCTTCAACTATCCTTGTGATTTTCTCAATAAAATCTTTATCATCATGCCCATCTGTAATCACATACTCGATACAGTCTTCTTCATTATCCACACTTTTAATCGTATTAGATGATCTATAAAATGTTGTGTTATCCCAGCCACTAGCTACATTTTATTTTTCCCTATGTTTATTCCAGAATTTATAACTTCAATATATTCCATGACAGATCAATTGTTCTTCTAACTCTTCTAGACTAATTTTTCTTGAATAAAAATAGTGTAAACACAGAAAAAGGATTTGAGAAGGGTTATATGCATGATCATTTGCAAACTTCATGAAATATTTCACTCCATCTTCATACTCATTTTTCAGACTATTGGAATTAATCCATTCTTTATTCATATCCATCCTATTTGATTAGGTGATATTAATATTTAACAAAATAAATACACAAAAGGTGCATTTCAAAAAATGGGAACTCAGCATTTGAATGATAGTTATTATTTCATTTTTTTTCCTCAAACTCATCCTCTTAGAAGCTAAAACCAAACCAGAAATAATATGTAACTGTATTCGACTCCCCTAATTTAAACCATCCTAGTGATGTTGGATGCAAATTAGGTTTAGGTGTTTCAATGGGGTTAAACATAAATTTAAAATTTATGGGAGTGAGTTCATCATGGATATCCTACGGTTTGGATAGAGTTACTGATATTCCCTTGTCATTATGTTATTATCAATCTATTTTACTTCTCTATATAATGTAATGGTTTCCCAAATTTTATAAAAAAATAAACTTAATATATTATGGAAAAACTAAATTTCAAATGTCCTTTGAAAACTATTTATAAAATCAAACTTTAAATACCATTAAAACCCAACCATTTACACAAATTCCTCTTTAAAATAACAAACCCTTTTTAAAATAAACCAATCAGTTCCAAACAATATTTCACAAATACATGCACACATTGAAAAAAATCCAAATTTTTAAAAATGAAATCCAAATTTTTCATGTTAAATATTTTCCAAAAATGTTCTCTAATTTTTCATAATTAAATCAACCACATCTCAAACATTTCAAATTAAATAAATTCCTTCTTACAAGGAAATCTTCCCACATGGTTTCAAAAATTAATGCATTTCTCAAAATCCCCTTTTAATTTCAATACCAAAACTTCCATATAAAAATGAATAGAGAATAGAAACAAAATTTAAAACATTTCACAACCATTAAAATATTTTTCAATCCCTCATAAATTTGGTTTTAAAACCAATTCACTCAATAAAATCTTCTTTTCTTTTTAAAAATATTCTTTTTCAAATGAAAAACAAGATTTTAAGTACTAAAATAGGATATTACAGAAAAAATTATATGAATTGGTATATAATGAACTATTAAAGTCTAAATGATTGGAGAAAATAATATAAAAGTTAAATTTAATGTCATGATAAAGATATTAAATCAAGAGAAAAATTTATATAAAGAACCTAAAAGGATATGATGAATATCCAAACGGGGATGTTATATGAATATTCAAGTAATAAATTTATGGATTGAAGTAGGTTCCTTGATAATATAACTAGAAGATTGAGGTTTTATAGCCAAAGAAGGATTCACTTAAAGAAATACATACCACTATTTCTAAAAGAATTTATGGGATGGATGAAGTTACATCATAATTCTTTTATAAGTGGATGACCTATTAGTTTTTGGATTGGGATTTATTGGGATTATGGTTTAAAACATGATTTTTCTAAAAGGTTCAAGACAAAAGATCCTAGAATTTTCAAGAAGATTTTGGGAATGTGAATTGGGGGAGATAGGAAGGATATAACATTGGTGATATATTAGATTGAATACATACAAAAAATAATCAATAGATTTTGGATGACCATATATAATCCTATCTCAACTCCATTTGCTAGAATCTTTATATTATCTAAAGCGTAGGTATTGAGAATGGAATATGAGATCCTTTACAAGGAAAATATTCTATTGTAATTAGCAATTAGAATTTTGATGTACATGATTATTTTTACAAAGTCAGATACTACCTTTGTAGTGGTATTTTTGTGTCTTTCATGTCAAATCTATGAAGGAAACCCTGGGAGGCTGTAAAAAATCATCCAATACTTAATGGTATTGAATGATACATCAATGTTCCTTCAGTAAGATGATCTTCTATATGCGTTCCTAGACACAAAAATTATTAGATATTGAGATACCTAGAAGAGATCAATTGAATTAGTGTTATCCTATGGAGGGTCAATGGTTAGTGGGATGTCTTAGCTGTAACTAGTAGTTAATTTTTAGAATTTGGAAACTAAATTTGTAGAAGAAATTAAAGTGGGAATGGAGTTTATTTTTTTAAGGTAATTAATTAAGGAGCTAATCATATTTTGGTAGGAGTGGATACTCTATTATGATATTCATAGTGTGATTCACTAAAAAAAATGGGTGTTTCAATCAAGTATGAAAAACATTGGCCTCATATTAAATTTCATTTAATATTTATTAAAAGAAAATTTTTTAGAGTGGTAAAAAAAGCTAAGAAATAGAACCTAGTTGATACATTCATATTGTTTCATATCCATGAATACCTAAGGAAATGCTATGCCTCAGTGGGACTAGTGTGAAGACATCGGATAGAGAACATCACATACTATGTAATGGAGTAATGATGGTTATAATTTTCAATTTTAAATAGGTTTTAAAGAGTTTCCTTCAAATAGTCATAAAACGAGAGATTGTTAGGAAATGATGCTTGTTTCAATTTTTTTCAGTTCATCCAAGAGTGTTGGTCACTAGAAATAAGGGATGTGTTGATGGAAATGATATAATCAGTATAAAAATGGAATTAGTATATATATTGATTGAAAGGGTGTCTTTTGATGCTTATGCCCAGATAGTGGTAGAGAGTTGGTTCACAAGAAGGGAAAACTGATACATACACCAGACTTTTATGCTTCATATACACTAAGAATATCTCACCCATGATGTTATGTCTCTTTCTCTTCAATGTATAAAGAAAAAAAACTAGTTATAAGTCATGAATAGAGTAATTTTTATCATGAGGTATCATCTTTCCAAATCCATAGGCTACAACTTTACTCTACTATATGGAGACACACCCCGAAACTAATCCTGATTCATCATGATAAACTTCATAACCATCTTCTGATTCATTGGGAATCAAAACTAGTGTTAATGTATGAAATGGAAAAAACTAAGCCGACCTGAAACATCACCTGAGATGATCAACCAAAAGATAGTGAAAAATATAAGAATGAAAACATGTCTCATGAGTAACTTGAAACAAGATAAACAAACAGAGTACAACATGGAAGAAAAAAACACATCCATGAGAAAGATAATTTAAAGAAAAAATGTTATACCCAAAATAATATTAATCTATATGAAAAAATAATATCTATAAGCACAAATAATTTAGACTGTTTGGAACTTACAGTCTAGCAGCAAGGACGAAGGGGGAAGCTGAGGCAGTAGCGGTGGTAGTGGTGGTGGCGGCAATGGGGGTGGGGGAGTGGGGATAGTGGAGGTGGATACAGGGGAAGTAGAAGTAAGGGTAGGGGATAAGGGGTCAGAAGAGTGGGGATAGAAGAGGTGGAGGTGGAGGATGAGGCAATATAGGCATAGGTAGAGGTGGTGGTGGTGAAGGCGAAGGCGGTGGAGGTGGAGGAAAAGGTGGAGGAGGTGGAGGAGGTGGAGGTGGAGGTGGCGACGACAGAGGCATAGCTCGAATTCCATGAAATCTTGAGGGTTGTGAGGCTAGTGGATCCATTAGGGTTCTATTTATAAAAATGTGAAAGGCTTTTATCAATGATTTTTAGAAAGTGCTGATAAAGGTCTCTTTTATCAGCACTAAATCATAAAGCGCTGACAAAACCGACCTTTATCGGTGCTTTTTTAGCACTGATAAAGTTCTAATATTAATAAATTATTTACATTTATAAAATTATAATAAATATATTTATTATATTTATAATTATAATTACAAATAAATATTTATTTATTTATTTATAGTCATATATATATATATATTTAAATACTTATGAAATGAAGATAAATATATTAATTATATATATATTTTATAATTTCATAATTATTTAAATAAATATGTATTTATATAAATACAAACATGTGTTTTTTAATTAATGTATATAAATAAACATTATTTTTTGAATGTAAATATAATAATTTTATATATATTAATAATATTTTTTATTAAAAGGTTTTATCATCGCTAACAATAGAACTAATAAAGATCATACTTTATCAGTACTTTTTTTAGTACAAATAAATGTTTCATTTATTAGTGCTTTCTATTTAGTACTGATAAAATAAGATGATGCATATGCGTCGATCTGTGGTGACATGGGTTAATGGGAAGTCCTATTATGCATGGAGAGAATAATGGGACATAGATTGTAGTATAACATATAGGCATAACTAATCTATATATTGTGATAAAAGAGTTATAAAAGAGTTTGAGTATGCATAAATAGTGGGTAATTAATTTAAAATATCTTCCTAATAGCTACCTTACCCATGATGTGTATGAAAATAATCAATGTCATGCAACGTGATAGGTACAAGGATAAGGCGTTATGTGTGATTGTATTTTGAAAAATATAGATTTCACCCCATTGTATATGTATGTGTGTGAGTGATGGTATATATCTATGTATCATCATTTTAATATTTTTTTAAGTCAAAGTTTTATTTATATTTTATGTTTTTTATCCTTGATGGATGAAAGTTTTGACACCTGTGAATAGAAAACCACAAAACTGCCCACTTTTTAGGCAGAACAATGGTGTCACCTTAGCATAAATAAATTTCTCACCTTCCCAATACTGCTCACTTTACATACAAGGCATCCCCCAATTTCCATGCAGGATGTCGATGATGGAGATATCTCACTACCACTCATTGAATGTGGTGTGTCGATGATGCGCAACTCCGAGGAAAGCTTGCGTGATCGTTGGATGGTTGTAGGACTCTTCTATGACCACCCTTGTGATTTTATGATCAGTTAGTGGATACTCCACATGCATAAATTGGGTGAGATTACCTAGAAACTTCCCACTTCATACCATGTGGCTGCCAAATCTGAGAAGTACTTTCCTCACGCTTTCTTATAAATACCTCGTTCCCCATCAGAATAATTAACGTAAGATGAATTTTTTTTTTATATACATTTTTTTGAAAAAAAAATATTAATATGAGATTAGGTTTAAAATATTTTTAAAACTATGACGCAAATTTGGCAAGGGTATTGCCGAATTTTACCAATTTCCCCTAGGAAAAAGGTGGCAAGAGACTTGAATCCTTTTCTGAAATGAAAAAAAAAATCTTATTTTAAATATAAATATTTTCATATTTAAAATTTTTATTTTTATTTATATTTTTTTTTGTTTATATATATATAACAAAAAAATTAATAGAATTTAACTGTTATTTAATATCCAACATTACTGTCATTAAAACAATCTGAAATTCTAACAGAAACCCTCTCTCATGGCTCCCTTTTATATTAATTATTAATTAATTACTAATTATTAATAATAATATATTATTAATTATATATAGGAAATAGTATACTCATATCCCACATTGGAAATCCAAAAGGATTTCCAAGGTAACCCCCTTATAAAATATATTCGTGGTAGAGGGTTTCTATCAGAATTCCAGACTGCTTAGTGGCAATAATGCTGGATATTAAAAATAGTTAAATTATATTAAAAATTATATGTGTGTGTGTGTAAACAAAAAAAATAAAAAATTTAAAAATACTAACATGTATATTTAAAATATATTTTTTCATTTGGGAAAAGCAGACAATGGCCTTACCCCTTTATTCTGGGTAAAAATAGGCCAAAATCGAAAAGAACTTTACCACCTTTGTGTCTTAATTTTAAAAAAAGATACCTAAAATTATTTTAATATATTTTTTCAAAATATTTTTACAAAAAACTCTAAGAAGGAATGGAGAGTTGGGAGAATTTATGGTGAATCATACATGCAATCCACTGGTCTATAAAACTCCCATAGTGAAAACCCTTTTCCCACTCAATGAACTTATCAAGCTTGAACCTTCTCCAACTTAGTGTGTTGGTCGAGCTTGACCCTTCTCCAACTTGGGGTGTCAGCCGAGCTTAACCCTTCACTATCCTAGTGCACCGGCCGAGGTTGAACTTCTCTTTCTTAGTGTTTTAGAAGGTCTTGAGCCTTTATCGAGTTTTTTTATACAAGTTTTTTTTATAATTTTTTTAAAAAATAAGGATCGGTTTAAATTTTTGATTTCTAATGCGGAAAGACTTCATCAGATTTATCACCTTTGGACTAAAACCCAAAGGTGGTATGGTTGGTACTGCCTTTGTTGAAATAAAAAACAACTAATTTTTTTAAAGTAAATATGTTATATATATAGTGTTTATTTTTTTTAGAATTATTTTCATAAAAATTTTAAAGTAAAAAATATAATGTTTTTATGCAATAAATTTTAGGACATGTAAATTAGCATATTTTTATTATACTTATGATTTTTTTTATTTTCAACTATATTTTATATGTTGAGTCAATTTGTCAAATATCATTCATAATTTATTTAAATTTTATAATTTATATACTTTCAAAGTCACCTACATGAAACATAATAATGTTTCAAGTTTGCAGCTTTGAAAATATATAAAAAATAATGTAGAAATATAATCTCAATAAAATTTGACATGATTAACTAAAAAAAATTTCATAAAAACAATTAGTTAAAAGTAATTTTAGTGGCACAATATATTTTTGTTTTAATCCATTAAATTTTTATTTGTAATTTTTTTTACATTCATTTCATTTTTAATTATTTATTACATGTTTAGTTTAGTCAATGTTCTAAATTTCATTTCGATTTTAATTATACTATATTATATGTGCACTTATTCTTAATTGTGTGAATAGTATGTTTACAATTAATAATATTTGTTTCATGTAAATTATATTTTTTTTATTATATTTACGGAATTCCTTTTATTTTCAACAAATTTTTAGATGTTTAGGCTATGTTTAAAGTTTTATTTAAATTGTTTTTATAGTTTATATTTTATAAGATTTTAAAGTTAACTATTTGAAATTTATTAAGTATTTATATGTTTGGAAACTTATAAAATATAAATTGTAAGTAAAATATAAATGAAAATTAAAATAGTGGCTAAATATGTAAAAACGGTTGATAGTAAAAATAATTTCATCATTTTAATAGACAGAAAATCATATAGAAGATAGAAAATATTATTGTTTCAAATATTTTAAGCCACTAGAACACATATAAACAAATGAGTATAATCACTCTCTATGATGAGTTATCATCCCACAATATGATGTGAAAATGAGAAGCCTATCTCTGACCTCTGTGATGAGGTGGAGTATGATGAGCTGGAGATGCCTCTTCCTTGGGCACTGGAACCTTGAATGTAGGATGATTTGGTTGTGACTCATCAGGAGGAGGTGTCTACTAAATGTCATCATTTACACCAAATATTTATCCCACTCTGTGAGTATAAGGATCTACTATCATTGCCTGGGGGAACCATAAAGTCTATGAAGGCTTGGGCACAAAAGGTGGAGGCATGAGAAATAACCCTTGATAGAAGAACAAATTAGTTGTACCCAAAGAAAGCTGTAGATATCCTGATAAGAAAAATAGATCTCATGACTCCTGATAAACATCCTCAATTGTCTGAGTTTGTGCTGCTAGAGGTAATACCTCTTCCTATGGAATAGGTGAGGTCTCACGTGCAGCACGATACAGTCTATGTCATCGATGTCGTCATCGTTCCTCCTCAACATCAGCAGCTACTAGAGGATTTTCCTAAGGATAAACTTCCTCTCCTTGGGCAATAATTTCATCTTCCTAGGGTGGATTATCAAAGATAGTATCGTGTAAAACACAATACACTGGCATCATCCCCTACGCAACGGCATGATACGCTTCCTAGATAAAATCCTCCTCCTCCTCTAGATCAGACATGAAGATAATATGCTATAATTGATTATGCTATAAAGAGATTAAAATGAGTTAAAAAACAACAAAAAACAAACTGATGAAAATTTATTAACTTACTAGATCTGGGATCCCTCTTCCATGTGAAGTAAGATACAGTATAAACTTTAGTCTATGCCATGACTCATACTCTAGCAGCTCTACTAGAGGTAATCACATATTACACATACTCTCAATATAAAATAACACTCATCTATTCTATAGGTATATATACTCTACATGTCATTGGTGCCAGTCAACATCCTACCTCCCCATCAACTTTATAGAATAAAGTGTTGATGACTGTCTCGGTGGAAAGGGAATACGCTGAACAAATCCAAACTACTGTATGACTCTATCAGGCTAGTGCCACTCAACAATGTAAAAGTGAATGAGAGACACTAAAACCACAACATTATGAATCTAATTAGTTTAGTATATGGTCAGTTGGTCTAATAGAGCCTAATATTGTATCCATGCAATCTGAAATGACATGTGATTTTTGTTAAAAAAATTGTTACTAAAAACCAAAAAATATAATATTATGAAATTTATTAGTCAAGGAAAGATGGTATATACTTACATTAGTGGGTACTACATTGTCCAACAAGAGACGATATGCACCCAAGTTGTGCCTCAACATTCTGACAAAGTGGTGTGCCTGAATCCACCTATAATGTACAACTTAGAAAGTGAAAAATAATAAGAAATTAAATTTAATAACTCATAGTAGCATCGAAAAATAGAGATAAGTGATCATACCAAGGTCCATGCAGAGCGTTATGCAACAAATTTATATAAAGCTATTGACCAACAAGAATAGGGGATAGGGGAGGGATGCGCTCCCATTCCCACATCTGAATAAGGATGAAACATCCCCTAAGATCCATGTGATCTGATTGACATGTTGTACATAATGCTCTGTAAGTGTAATCCAAACATGCAGATGCCCAATCATATCTCCTATCCTAATAAAAATCCTCTAGTTTCCCCAGATTCATCATATTCATATCCATACTAGAGTGATCAGTGCACAATGTACCTCTAATGAGTTTCAAGATATATACACAGGCATGACACATTACATTTTTATTATCATCATCAGCAAGTAACTATGAAAATTACAACTCAATCCACCTCATATATATCAACCTTCCATCTGTAGCATCATCATCATCCACAATCTCAACGTCTAATAATCATTGTACAAGATCATCCCAGTCTCCATGTGTGGGTCCTATAATGGCATCCCCTTGGATTGGAAGACCGAGTAAAAGTGCCAAATCCTTAAGGGTGATGGTCTTCTCTCCCTCAGGAAAGTGGAAGATGTGTGTCTCAGGTCTCCATCTCTCAGTAAGTGTAGCAAGGAAGTGATGGTCAATGAATGTAAAATAATATACATAAATTCCATAGAATCCACCATGGTGTAGGTATGGTATAATGGCAGTTGGAGGTGGAATGTGATGGTAATGGTGTGCTCTACACACCCTGATCCTTTGTACCTCACAGCCTTCTAGAACATCGTGTGAAACATGCTTATATAGTATAGTGAGTGGCATAGTATCCTCTATCTCTACATACAAAAATGAAAATAAGTATTATGTTTAAAATATAAATGTAATTTTTTGGTAAAAAAAATATTATGACTGCTATAATTTAAGACATAACATGTTTATTCCCATTGTTTTATGAAGTTTTTCTTACTAAAAGAAAAGGTCATGTATTCATGTTTCTCAAATAATATTTCTAAAGTGGTTTTAGATATGATTTTACCTTGGAAATGGTGTTTTGTAAGATATGGTATTATATATTTATATATATATAACAATTTTTTCTTCATTTTATAAAATTTTATACGAAAATAAGTTACAGAATGTTTTTGAAAGTGAGGTAAAAATAAGAGAAGACAATAAATCAATTTATTTCTACATGATAAAATGACAATTATGATCATGTAAAGTGAAATGTACAAGAACGAACCCATTAAATAACACATTAATGCTTTGCATAGATGAGAAATACCTTGACATTTTTCAACCGAACAAAGTTTTGATGAGATGAGCCTGACTTCAAAATTGAAGTAAAATCTAGATTTTTTTCAAGTTGTATCATAATATCATCTTACAAATGGATGTACTTAACTTTAGAATTTCCAAAATCTTTCGACCTTCTAAAGATAGGCCTCCCCATATGATGAATATGTCATTAAAAGGATGAAATATTTTAAAAATTCCAAGGTTAATTACATCCCTTTGGAATATGTTATTAAGATACCACTAGAAAATAAGATGGATTTTACTTCACTTTTGAATTCAGGCTCATATCATCCAAACTCCATTTTGATGAAAAATTTCAAGGTATTTCTTATATTTTGTAAGAATTCATGTGTTATTAAATGTCTTGTCCATTTCACATTATATGATCATAATTGACATTTTCTTATGAAGAAATAAATTTATTTAATGTTTTCAATTCTTTTTACCTCACTTTCCAAAACATTCCATATCTTATTTTGTAATAAACTTTTAAACAAAAGTTTATTTATTGAAATTATGTAACATTTTGAAATTTTTAACTTGTGTGTGATTTATTTAAATGGATTTATAATTTATCAAATATTTATTATTTGATAGTAAAAATATTCATTAATGTCACCAAATTCTTAGAAATGAAGGATTTTATATTAAAACCATGTAATTGAAAATATGAAAAGTTCACATTAGAGACAATACATTATTGTGGCTGAGAGTGTGAACTCGATCCATAAATGTTAGGGAATTGTTTCCTATTATAACCTACTTGATGGCATATGTTTCATCTCAAGTGTTTCCCTTATTCTTTAGGATATTCCATCTCATTATGCATCCTGATGTACTTTGGTCTCCCTCATTGTTGCAACCTATTGATGTCGGGTATTAATATTGGTTGGTCTCTAAGCATTGGGAAATGTTGAAACTCCCCAATATGTGTCCATGGTGTTGCATAGTAGTTAGAAATGGTTTCTAACTGGTACACTGGATCAAAATATGATTTCCATGATATATTCACAAAGGCACATGAGGTGATGGAATGTTCCATATAAACCGTAATGCCTAGAAGTTTCCCCACTGAAATTTCTTCACTTACATTAATATCACCATGACTCAATCACTTCTACTTATGATGGGGTTTGAATACTATTTTACTTTAGATCGATATTATTCTAAATAGTAAAGGCTCACTCAATAAGAAGAATATTCTTTAATGTTATTTTCAATATCTTGTTGAAAGTGTATTTCATACCTTATCCCCTACTGAATCCCATCTATGGACTGTTTTTTGTATCTCAATGAAGTACTTGATATGATGATAAAATGTATCCAGGACTAGGATAGTTATAGGAAACTTGTGAAGCCCATTGAAAACTCCATTTATGCACTCCACAATGTTTTTGGTCATGTGTTCGTACATATTCTCCCTGTCATATGTCAAGGTCTATTTTTATTTTGGAATATGCATCATATAATCATAAAATCCTTGATTAGCCTTATATATTTATTTGAAACATTGTTCAAACCTTTATTGATCTAGCTCACATGCTATAAAAAAGTGATAATATTTCACATAAATTAATTTTATCATTATGTTGAAATAGTAAAAAATAATAAAGAGATTCCATACCAAGCCTCATGATTTCCTTCTTCATAGGTTCATCATGGATTTTTTTTCACATGTTTCTAGAAATGTGACAAATTCGGTGTTGATGACATTTATTCAGGGGTCTCTATGTATTAAGATGCACATTGATTGCCTCATTGATTGCCTGATGATGGTCAGATATCAAATAGACACCCCAAATATGGGTGAAATTTTTGCTGATACATGCCTAAAACAAACTCTATGATTCATAATTTTCCATCTCCATATTGGAAAATTCATGTGGTAGAGGTAAATTTTTTATATAATAGGTTTCCACAATCAAAAATACACCTTTGTATTTTCTATATAGAAATGTTTTTTTAATCTGTGTGAACTGTTTGCAGAATATAAATATGGAAATACAAAGGATGAATGCCCAGAACAACCGATAAAATTTTACATGAGATGGATCAAGTTGGTTATCATGAAACACATTTTTTTTGTATCAATATGGAAGACAACTTGGTTGTTGGGTCTCAATAAGGATAGTAATTATAGAAACACCTGATACGAGTCATCCTAATCACCATAGACCTTGAAAATTGCCTTATGTTTATTCATCCATGCCTTATTATAGGAAATATTATAACCAAAAGTTTATTGTATCTTCTCTTGCACAAGGTCTATAAGAACATCTTGGTAGGTTTTAATTATCTCTACAAAAATATATGACACAAATTTAGAATTCAATGAAGTATGATCTTGTGTCAAGTTTTGATGAATGAAAGTATAAGTTTCCTCAATCTTCAAAATTCTCTAAACTATAAATGAAATGTTAGGAATATCCATCAATTATAATCCAAAATCATCACCATATTTATCACATTATATGATGTATTTTGAATTAATTGAATCTTGAACTAAATATCTATAGTTTCTATCAATATAAAATCTTTTTAGTATGTTTTTAAATTCATATATACTTGTAAAATCGCTTCCAACATATATTTTTTTGTCCAGATCACTAAACTTATACTCTACAACTCTAGAAAACTCAATTGTAGGTGTGATAAAATTCTAGTCGAATTAAGGAAATCATTTTATTACTTCCAAAAAATATGCAAACAGTGGTGGGTGATTTATTGTGGGTCAAGGATGTTGTACAACTAATGGATTTCTAGAAACTTCCTACCCATATTCTATAGTTTCTTCCTTAACAACACTATTTTCTCTGTCTATTCCATCATTAGAAAATTTCCCATCAGAATTCATATTTATATGTATATCTAATAGATCATCTATTTTTTCCTCTTCCTCATCATAGGTAATAACCTCATTTTCTTGGGCTGGACCTTCTTTAACCACTCATGTATGTCTACATATCCATACAATTAGACATTTTTATTGTACAACAGAAACCTTAACATATTACTCCATCATGGAACTATCTAACCATTGGGAAAATAAAGTTATTTCTTGGACCCATTACTCATTAGCAGCCAATGGGAAAGCTAGATTCCATAGTGTAGCTGGTAATTGATAATTTCTATAGCTAATAGACTAAATTTCTTGATTAGGTCCCAGATTTAAGTAACCATGAATTCTTTCTTTAAATTCTTTTAGGTTTACACAATCGGATGTCCTAACCATTATCGTTGGTTGTGTACTATAAGAATCTCCTTACCCAGTTTGAATAACCTCACCATAGCAGTAGACACATACAAACATTATTCTCTATGTGAAAAATATTTTTTAGTTAATATTCCTATAGTGTAAATAGTATTGACAATGAGGGTTGACTATACAATCTATATTATGCTGAAATTTTATAATGTCTTCTTATATCCTAAAATATGACACTAATTTTTAGTAGTACAATATTTAATATTATTAATGGTTTTTTAGTGGTTTTTAATGAAACTATGAATCATCTAATGCATATACCTCATGAGTGTCAAACCAAGTGTGCAGCAAGTCCTGCTATTGTGTACCAGTTCCTTATCAAGTCTAGAATAATGCGGTATTTTCAAGTTTTACCCCTAGGTACATTTATTCTAGATCCACATCCACTTATAGTATCTAGAAAGAGATTATATTTCTTAGATAACCATATAATCTTTATTATACCAAATTTTTTAATGTGTTCTTATATCCTAAAATATGACACCAATGGTTTTTAGTATAATTTTTAATTTTCCTAAAGGTATGTTCAATGGTTTATAAAGAGAATGTGATTCATCTAAAACAAATCCATCGAGAGTAATAGACCATGAATTCAATAAATTATGAATAATCTAAATTGTAGGAGTAACAAATCATGTGTGCAGTTAAGCCACTTTGTCATCCAATTATCCATCTTTCATCCTATGTTAATTATATGTTAATCTAAATTTAATCAATAGATAGTAATTAATTAGTTATTATTTAATCATACATTAATCATTAATTAATCCTATATCAATTATTCCTTAATCATTCATTAATCACTTGTTAATCTTTACTTAATTAATGAATAATAAGTAGTTACTTTATAGTTAATTATTAGTTAATTAGTATTTTATCATTAGTTAATTATTATTTCATCATTATTTAACCATCACTTAATATTTTTTTTATTAATTTGTTATTTATTAACTAATCAATAGCTAATCATTAGTTAACCCTAAATTAATTATGCATTAATTATTCATTAATCACTCGTTAATAATTACTTAATTAATAGATATTAATTACTTACCTTATATTTATTTACTAGTTGATCATTAATATATTATTATCTAACCATTCATTAATCATTAGTTAAGCAATCTTTAATCACTAGTAAATCATTATTTAATCATTTTTTAATTAGTCTTTAAGAATTAATTAATCATTAGGTAATCATCATTTAATAATTAGTTAATCATTCTTTAATAATTAGATAATCATTTTAAATCATTAGTTAATCATTCTTTAATCATTAGTTAATCATTATTTAATCATTCATTAATTATTCTTTAACCATTAGTTAATTATTCTTTAATAATTAGTTACTAATTATTTAATCATTAGTTAATCATTCTTTAGTAATTTTGTAATCATCATTCTTTAATTATTAGGTAATCATTCTTTAATCATTAGTTAATCAATATTTAATCATTATTTAATCATTATTTAATCATTAGTTAATAAATATTTAATCATGAGTTAATAATTCTTTAATCATTAGTTAGTAATTCTTTAATCATTAGTTAAGAATTTGTTAATCATTCTTTAATCATTAGTTAATAATTCTTTAATAATTATTTAATCACAAGTTAAACATTATTTAATAATTAGTTAAAAATTATTTAATAATAATTTAATCAATCTTTAATCATTATCTAATCATTATTTAATAATTATTTAATAATTAGTTAATCATTCTTAATCATTATTTAATCATTAGTTAATCATTCTTTAATCATTAGTTAATAATTCTTTAATTTCTATTTAAATTTTTTTAATCATTAGATAATCATTTTTTAATAATTACTTAATCATTCTTTAATCATTAGTTAATAATTCTTTAATCATTAGTTAATCAATATTTTATGATTATGTAATCGTCCTTCAAACATTAGTTAAAAATTAGTCAATCATTCTTTAATCATTAGTTAATCATTCGGTAATAATAAGTTAAACATTCTTTAATCATTAGTTAATCATTCGTTAATCATTAGTTAATTAATATTTAATCATTAGTTAATCATTCTTTAATCATTAATTTATCATTAATTTATCATTCTTTGATCATTAGTTTATCGTTGTTTAATAATTATTTAATCATTAGTTAATCAATCTCTAATACTTAGTAAATTATTCTTTTATCATTTGTTAATCATTATTTAATAATTAGTTAATCATTAGTTAATCATTATTTATTTATTAGTTAATCATTCTTTAATCATGGGTTAATAATTATTTACTCATTATTTAATCATTCTTTAATAATTAGAAAATCATTCTTTAATTATTAGTTAATCATTCTATAATTATTAGTTAATAAATCTTTAATCATTTTTTAATTATTAGTTAATCATTATTTAATCATTATTTAATAATTCTTTAATAATTATTTAATCATTAGTTACTCATTATTTATTAATTAATTAATTATTTGTTATTAATTATTTATTAAATATCCAATCATTGGTTAAACATTACTTAATCCTTTGTTAATTATGCCTTACTCATTAGTTAACCATATGGTATTAATAAGTTAATTATTATATATCCATTATCTAATCATTATTTAATCCTAAGTTATTTATTAGTTAATCAATACTTAATCATTACTAATTACAACAATAATTTATAAACTACATATAACTAACTAAACTATTAGTAAATAACATATTGTTGGGAAAAATCTCTCAAGGTGTCCTCTCGGTATGTTTTGGGAGTGATTGTATTTGAAAACAAATCTATATTATCGTAAATGAGTATGGTTGGTGTTTTACAAAGCATATGTTTAAGTTGGCATAGTTTCTCAGGGTTTTCCAAATTTTTGGGCCTAAAAATTGGGAGTTTGGTATTTGGAAAAGGATGATTTTCGCATAGGGGATCACAATACGCAGACTATGAAGCATGGTTTGTGGATTGAAAAGGATGGTACACAGACCATGAAGCATGGTACACATACCATGAATGGTGGTACATGGAACTTTGAAGGAAATCAGCAAAGGCATGGGATCATCAAGTGTGAGATGCAGACCGCGTATGGGAACAGTTCACGGGGAGCAAACGGTTCACGGTGAAGTCATGTGGTATGCGGAATGGCTTATCATTCACAGAAACGAGGTGTTGATTTGAGAAGCCAATAAGGGAATCATTCATAAAAAATTTATGGTGATTTGGGCCATCGTGATAGAATAAAGGTAGTACGTGGACTGCGTAGGGAAGAACGACTTGCAGGAGAAGAGGTATGTGGTGAAGGATGTACCACATTGAAGATTTGGGTAATCATGAATTAGTGTATTCTTTAGATCTATTTGCCTATATAAGGATAACTAATCACATTATTAGGGTGAGCGAATTCTATTAGAGAAAATCATCACTTTCGGAATTCAGCTAAGTCTGAAAGTGATCTGCGAGGTAGAATTCCATGAAGTGGTTCGCACGGAAGCAATTCTACCAAAGGTTTTTATGGGGAACTATAGCCTACAAAGTGATATGATGAAGAAAAATATGAAATATGTGAAGGAGGAAGACCCGATACATAGAGGAGAGACATTTCATAGAAGAAAAGTTAGTCTGTAGATGAGAGATGATTTGTGGAAGAGGATACAGTCTGCAAAGAAGGGAAAATATGTGGAGGATAGACAGTTCAAAGAGGAGAGGTGATCCATGAACCATACTCACTAAAAAAATATGCATAGGAAGCAAGGTGGTGTGCATAGGAATATAGGCGGTTCATGGAAGACTCAAGGAAGCTTTAAAAACTCAAAAATAGTTCATTAAAGCAATTTCCTCTAACCTAACAGTACACGAAAAGGTGGAATTCATATACAGGTGAAAAAGGAACTTCAACAGAGCATATACTAACAGTTGAGGATGCATGCTTTCAGAATTATGAAGGGACCTACAAGTCCATGAATTTTGAATGGATCTCTTCCAAGAACAGTGAGAAAAGGAAGAGGAAGACAGTGATCTTTCCCACTGGTAATGAGCAAGAGGAAGAGACATAGGGAGCGACCCTTGGGAATGTGGTGAGCATACCCTGAACCTTCTAAAGCTAGTGAGCCTGGGCTTAGAAGATCTAGCTCAAACCAAGTAATTTTCAGTGATCTTTAGTGGATTTGGTACATCGGCATATCACCATTGTATTCTCCTTAGATGCATCCCAGTGAGGGTGAACCAAGTAAAAATCATTTTTTCATGTGCATGATTTCATTTTTTTCCATATATTGTTATGGGATAAAGATAGATGTGTGTTTTTTTAATGACAAAACAAGATCCAAAGTGGCGGTCATTCTAATATTTCATACACTAATTCACCCCCCTCTCAGATTATTTGACATAGTGGACCTTACACATATTTACAGTTAACTAAAAATTAATAAATTAGATAAATAAATGACTTTAAAATAAATAAGAAAAAATACCTCTAAATGATTCCTCAAAAAATTTAACACTCCTTTTAGGCCATTGAAACGGTTGCTCACAAAGGAAGAAACACCAAGATAATTATAGAGAGAGAGTGAGTACACTTAGAGAGATGAAAGAAATTTTGAGTGAGGATGGGGGTTTCCATTTATTATCACTTCAGGGAAAGGTGTAAAGGGTGTTTCCACCTTTCACATTTATTTAAAAGTAATGAATCATCACAGAACTTGCCTTTCACTTTAATTTATGAAAAAGGTGTAATCACCGATGCTGCATTTTCCATGTCATTGATCCACACCAATAAGAGAAAAAGGTGGTATTGGCTATGTCGTATTTGAATTAAGAGAAATGGTGTTAGGGATTTTGCCACCTTTCCACATTTTAAATCAAATTTTTTAACCTAGCCTAATTTTAAAAAAAAATATAAAAAATCATATTAAAAAAACTTCCCTTAATCTTCTTAATACATTTGTCAGGATTGACCCTTCACCCACATAGTGCGACATCTGGGTTTTACCCATCTCTATCATAATTTTCATCTGTTCTTGACCCTTCTCCTACTTATTACAGCATCCAGGCTTGACTCTTTGCATGCTTAGTGTGTTTGCCTCCCACTTACCAAAGTGTTATGGCCCTCATGGATCACTTACCTCGTGATATGGACCTTACCATACATATACTACATAATATGGATTTCATTTCCCCTATATCACACAATATATCCTCCTTTAGGGTATTTTATCCCCTCCTTCCACTGGTGTTTTCACACCACGAACTTTGATATCCTGTGACATTATTTCATCAAGAAAGACTTAAAAAGACCAAATCAAGTCCTCCTTTAAAGACACCAAATGTACATAAAGTTATTCACACTATCATACCCCCTTTTGATCCTATGTTCCATTGATAAATGGTGTCTTTCATGTGTATTCACTAACATATAGAGTCCCTAGGGTATTGAAATCGTGAATTCCCTTGATAATAGGGGTCTTAATCTTAAATATATCTGCTAGAATTCCCTTGGAACATACTGCAATATTTGGATGACCCATGTCCAAGATCGATTGGCCTAGGTGCCTGGTGAATTCATGTTTCTACCTAAAGAGAGTGGAAGCCAAAATTATTATAAGACCAACATATACCCTTCTTGTCCCCTAACTAGGAGCAAGTCTCTTGTGTTCTGCCTAAAATGTGTTACATCTATGACTTTTTTTTAATTGTACCTATGTAATATATGTGTAAGCCCTAGTGGTGGCATTATTTAGGGTGACCAACCTATAACATTATCTTCTCCATTCCTATGTGGGACTGGTCAGCTTGATGCATAACCCATAAAAACATGTCTAGGTTATATGACTCTAAACAGCACAACACAATGTCCTAGTTGCACGATAATAAATATCATGAAAATTTCCTCTTCCTAAGATGTTAATTTATAACCATACCCCATGTGACGAACCTAGGATTCCTTACATGACGAGTGTGGGATGCCTCATGAAAAAAAGCATAAGATGATTCCTCTCACTATATGGCCCCCTTCCTTAGGTATAATCCCTATTCAATATTAATTTTCTACACTCATACAATGTGCTTAATCTTCCATTATCTATTATTTCTCATACCAAGCATAACTCGTATGTGCTTAGAGATATGATTTAATCATGTTAATGGAATAATTAATAATATCCCCAATTTGGGCCTCCTACAACATATAATCCTCAACCATTATCTTAGGGAAAATTCATTTTTGTAAGCCCCACTCAATATTTCATTTTCACATCTTTCATTAAATACATGTATGTGTTTTATGAATTTAACCTACATTGAATCATGTCCTAATTACATGACATAAAACTACATGGTCACATCCTTACTGAAAAATGTTAAACTACAGGGTATGGCCTTATCATGCAACCTTAAATTACATCACTCGAACTACATGGTATTTAATTATGATTTTGATAGTCTATGTAGGATTCCTCCCTTGAGGTTCAAACCCAACATCATAAATCTTCCATTCCATACTCATTAGACTATGTTCCTTATAAGTTTTCTATATCATTCCCTCACCTAGATATATTCTTATGAGTATGTACAACCTTTTTATTAAGACCATATTACCTATTGAGAATACTTTCATTGGGTTATATTCTTGATAATATCATACCCACACCTGTAGAACCGTATTCCTTCTGGGTGACCACTATATCTGCCTCATCCCAGCTATATTTAGTCCACATTCCTGATGAGAACAAACTTATCTTGGATGGTCCATATCCCTTTCTACACTATATTATCCTTTTTTAGTCACATTCTCTTATAATTAAACCAAAAAGTTCCTCCCATGCATATCTATCACAAAAACCATTACTAGACATCATTTTTCTAGTTTTTTATACAACATGATGTTAAAATGCACAGATCTGTCCTTGTCACAAGACCTTAAAAGGTAGGATGTGTCCTATTAAGTGTCACCCAAATACATGATTTTTTATTACTTTAATAAGGATATGTAGTAATTCTTTTTCATGAGCCCAATCCAAATACCACAAACATACACCACTTTCCTTGATGATGATAAACTCTAGAGTTCCCAATTGTTTGGCTTTAAACTATAATGATCTATAGACAGAAATCACTAAGTAATAATAAGTTAAATATTGATAACTGATGAAATATATATATGGTTTCATATATGTATAACCTATGATACATATATATGTTCACATTCATAGGATAACTTTGATATATTTAGATATTTATAGCATGGGGGTAACCAATCTTGTACTCGACTTGGAAGGATTCATAAACATGACTTAAATATATAAGAGTGTATTAGAGTGGGAAATAATTACCACCAATAGGGTTTGATGATCCCAACCTTTTATCATCTTAACCAATATGATTTACTAAGCTTCATTGATAAAAAAACCAATGATCATCTTCCTTTGGAAATCATGTATGTAGTAACATATCTTGTCACGGATGTGGGAGTCATTTGATGTTTCTAGTTCCATGAAAAAAAACCATTATAAATATTTTATATCAAGAATAGTGATTTAATTTTAAGATTTTCTAACAACACTAAACCTCTTACAATAAATAATTGGGACACTTATTCCAATAATTTTAGGGTGAAAAAAATGGTGAACCCAATGTGAATATTTCAACAACCAAGATAAATGAGTTTCCCACACACAATTAGTTAATCATTTTCTCTTACTTGTGATGCTGCATTGACATGTTCTCTTTTTTCCCTCATAGGAAATACATAATTATAACTCCCTTCAATAAAAATTCAATCCTTTCAATGACATACTTACACCTCAGTAACTACACAAACTATGACCTTGTTGAATCAGAGGAATCTTTCACCCACCCAGTGCCTTTAAAAATAGGTGGGAAATTCACTCATCCAAGATTACCACCTAAATTTTACCATTATAATGATAGAGGTTACACATGAATCCCAATGTGACATGTAACACCACTAACCATTTTTTCAGTGATGAGTGGTGGTGAAGAGGAAAATGAAACCTATAACTATTTTAAACCATTTAAAGAGCCTTTCCTTGGAATACAGAAATAGACACCTCCCTAATATTAGGGAGGTGTATTATGAGGTATATTATGACATCACCTCAATATAGGATTCTATAAGGGGGTATCTTATTAGCTTCTATCATTTTTAGTGACATGTGTTATCAATCCCTAAGTAGCCTACTGAGGACGCCACCTTGTAGGTTCCTACTCTATTCTATCAAACCTAAGAATCCAGGAAATCTTTCCCAGATCAATGAGATACCAATAAATATGAGTGGGACCATATTCATATTTCTCCTAAATAAGTCCACCAATATTATTTGGTGATGACCAATGGATAGTCACAAGCCCATTCCTATAACACCTTGGCTCAGATCACTCTATAAATAGTAATTGTAATGATTCACCACATGAACTTAAGTGAACCTCCCTGGATGATAGAGGCTTTCAATCAGTAGTGGGGGTACAATAAGGTATCATGGGGAGGTTATACCCCTTATATTAGAGTGTGTAATATAATATAAAATAACTAAAAATAATACATAACAAATAAACTGAAATATGAAGTGAATAAATATAACAGGACTAACAATAAATGAAATGTAGTAAAGGCCAGAATAATCATTCCATATATAAAATTAAATACCCACTAGGATGATTAAAAATACAAACCAAAGTAACAGGAAAATAAAAACATGGCTCTACGATCACTCTGAGCCATACCATTTCCCAATAACCATATTCCATTCGAGATTCCCCAGCTCTATCCAAACTTCAGGACCTAGCCCAATGTGTGCCTATAATAACCATGTGAGAGTTTCTAGAGTACCATGTTCAATGGAAGGATGAGGAGGATATGAGTAAAAAACTCATTAGGGAACCACCAACATGGTCCCATACTAACCAATATATCTTATAATATGTACATATTACATAATTTTTTGAACTAAATAAATAATGGTAGGATAATAAATTAATAAAACAATCACCACAATACCAGCTTCAACATGATGTCGAGGTGTCTTTGATCACGTCACAATGATCATGCCTCGATAGTATCATCATCATCCCATGGGAGTATATACATAACCTGATCCATGATAATAATCATCTTTGATCCTAAGTTCCATGACCCTAATTGACCATACCTGCCTCAACCAATGTTGAAGTGTCTCTAAGAATGAGCATCACCTCAGGGTAACCTCTATCCTCTTACTGTGGATCCAATTCCCACACCTCCAATGATTAGTACTAGATCCTAAGGCTTCCCCAAGCATCCCTCATTCTCATGACCTTATAATTAACCCCACTGTAGTAACTAGGCATTCTTGATTCTTGGAAAATGTCTAATTCTGATGACGGGTAAAACACTAGTAAATATTAGATGTATAGACATGAATTATTTCTATGAGACATGGGAAATAAAAGGGAATACCCTCCATAGATCTCATGACCAATATCATGGGCAACCAATATCTTGTGTCTCCTTAATTTAACCAACTATGGTGTTTACACCTGATCCAAGGGGTATATCCTAGGCATCGATTAAGGGGAGACAATAGTCACCCTTATTATGTACAACATCTTTGCTTGGGGATATACAACCACCCAACACCTCATAGTTCCATTTAAATATCGAGAAACATGGGCATTGTCAATAGTCTTCTAGTATCGTCATTTAAATATCAGTACTCAAGAATTCACAATGGTATCATTATATTGAATGAACCCTTACCATCATAATAATTTCTATACATATGAAACAACATAGCTCAATTTGGTATCCTAGGAACCCCCTCTAGTAATCCACTCCTATGTCAACCATACATTTGTATTATATACAATATAGTAATACTCCCCAAATATATTGTGAGACTAGATCCCAACTATATCAAGCATCTTGGGGTCTCATCTTTCTCCTAGAATGATTCTTGGGCATCCTGAGAAAACACATCAATGACAGGACCATGGAATATTCCTAGTTCTCCTAGTAAATCCCATGTCATCATGTATTAACATAAATAAATAAATCACTATCTAGGAGGGTCTAGATGAATTCCCATTCCTACCACTATCATCAGAGACCTATCAGGATTATACTTTAGTTTGGGTTCTAAGTGACACCTACAACCATCACTGCCCAAACCCCCATGTATCTACTCATGGACATTCTTTCGATTGGGCACCCACACAGTTCCCCTAGTTCATAGTGTGTTGGAGGCACCCTCACGAGTGTCCATGGTCACATCTATGGTCTAGGGTCAACACCTAATGCACTAAGGACATCATGTCTTATGGAATCATCCACAAGGCAGCATAGAATCACCGACTGAATAGGGGATTTTCACATGAGAAACATTAAATAGATGATCCATAGACCATCTCAGTCATCAATGTATCACAAGGTTGGTTTCTCACTCAATCCATAACCATTTATATTTAAATCAAGGATTATCTCTCATCGTGCAGGTTTTATATCCAACTCAAACAATCATCCTGACCTCAACTATTGATGGTTGAGGCATCTAACAAGAATACAAGGGCCCATTGTGGCCATTGGCTCTCTATGGGTCCAAGGGATCTTATTTAATTATTTATAATTTAATTTTCTTATAATTATCCATTAATCATAGGTAACTAACTCAAATAATACTAAGGGAACTACCTACAGTATAGATCATGCACCTCACTTTCCATGTATCAAAAATATAAAGACCAAAGGGCTTCTATGCAATACCACCTACCTCAAAAAAAGTTTTTACCATTAATTTAAAAGGGCTAATAGCTCCTCCAAGGCCCATCCAAGATCATCCATCCTTATTCATGAATAATAGTGTCCATCTCAATGGAATGGGATTCAAACTTAATCTAAATGAAAAAAATTAATTAATTATTGAATTTATAATTGATTAATTAATCCAAATTAAACTCTATGTAATCAATGAAACCTCACTGTCTTGCCACGTCATTATAGAAACAAATCCAAATACTCATTGTAGGTATAATGAGTACTCCCAACACCATTCTCATGAAAATACCCAACCAACAACAACACTATAATAATTATTTCAATTTTAGAATTTAAGAAAAAACATAATTAATTCCATGGAGAGACATAATTTTGATGAAAAAATAAAAAAAATATGATGAACATAATTACAAGAAATCCATGTGCAAGGCTATGCAGAAGTTCTAAAGGAATCTAGAGATTTCACCATTCTCTATTGAAATCGCTATTTTCAACTTAAAACCAAACCATAAAAAATTAGTGGCAGTAATTAAAGAAGAATAACATGATGAGAATGAGAGTATTTCACCCTATTCAATCATAGAAACACCTCCAAAAACACCCCATAACCTTAGGGAAATAAGGGAAGTAAGAAATTATGGAGGCTCGACTACACATGTGAAACGAAAGGAAAATAAAGGGGTGCCCCTATTAAACTCAGGAGGGATGTAATTTCCCACTTAAAGATCCCACAGATTATTCAGTGGCTCCAGAAAGTGGTTTCTATGACTAGTAGACACCATTTGAGAGTTGGGGGTTTGCTGCAATCTAGGATGAAACAACCCCCTCAACCCCTCTAGGGGCCCTACCAAACCCCTAGGATGCCTCCTAAATCCCAAACCATGTTCCAAAACATGAAATTGATATCTATAAACTTTTAGAATTGTGTTCTGAATCTTTGTTCTAAAAATGACCCCTCTAGTAAACTAAAAATTTCAAATCTCCATTGAAATTTTCAATTCCATACAAACACAAGGTACTACAAAATCCACATTGTAACACTTCTTGTCTCTAAGAAGTAGCAGGGTCTATTAAACCAAATAAACCAAACTATGTTGATTAAAAAATCAAATCCAAATAGACTCATTACAATTCAAATCTCTAAAGGTTCTTCTAAAATGAAACCTCAAGATTAAGGCACTTAAGCCACCCAACCACGAGCTAATTCCTATAACCATTAATGAAACATTGAGACAACATTAATTGTCTATACTGAATCAAAATAATGTTATTTTATAAAACATAATTGGTCATATGGTTCTCCCCACTATAAGATTTATCCTATACCCTCCAATTTTGATGCTTTGGCATGTTAGACATTGGAATTTCCATTGAAACCCTTCACCTATATTCCAATGATGCATCCAATGCCGTTTTGACCTCACCGTACCTAAAAAATGTAAAACCCTCAGTGCATCACTTCATTCTAAATTTCAAAAATAAAAATATAAGCCTCACTCATCCAATAATGTCATGATCATGCCTCTTTCCCCTTGAAAATACATGTCTAATGACTGAACAAACCCTTAATCTCCAAAATAATGTTTTATGGGTGGTTTTAGGATCTCCTCGTCCAATTTCATGAAAAATGACTAATTTGATCCCCCCTCTAGTAGAAATGACTCAAAATTTATATTTCTAACCATAGATGAATTTCCAAACTACCTGATAATGATGCATTTAAGCTTTAAGGAATCCTGTTATCATCAAATTACCCACACCAACATTCATACCCAGCACCCAATGTGATCACCTTGAATGGATCATTAGTTATATGAACCCATGTTTTTCTTTTCATGAACACCAATGTGTTCCTAATCCAACATGTTCAAACCATCACAAGCCATCCTATGCCCAATGTCCATGCTCAGGATCTATTTAATATTATACCTGAACTTATACCTGGTATTCACCAAGGATTCCAAAAGTACTCTGGACCATTTATTCACTAGAATTATAATTCCAAGATGATCATACAATGACTAATACCATACACCCACAACCCTTATCTTATTAAGGTCACACATTCATGACTGACATCTCATTCCCCACTATAGGATCATCCTTTTTTTTGCACCACCAAACCAAGTTATTGGTCACCATAAACCACACCTCATCCATCACTAAACATAATGACCAATGTGGCCACACCGACTCATTCCTGAGTTCTATCCTGAAACATCAAACCATTCCTTATCCATAGCTCATAAGAACTTTATCCATGACACTCACCAAATATCCAACTATAACAAGGGTTATGCCCTCAAACGTCTAATGATGCATTGTCCCAACATATGGACTCACTTATATTTCTCCATGAGGACTACCCAAATGGGTCTCATCTAAACAAAACTTGTGCCTCTCCTTTTAAGTTATGCTCATCTAAACAAGAAAATTCATGATTTAAACCACCTCCTAGATTTACCATGTTATTTAACCTTATCCTTTTATAATATCTCCTCTACAATAGAGATACATTTCAAAATTCTCACCCAATCCCTGGGTCATGATGCCCATAAGTTCCATATCAAAAATCCTCATCCCTTGGATCATACATGGATACTCATTGATCCCTGTTTCAATGAAACTACACATACCAATTCACACTACCTTGATATGATCAAAACCCAAGGGTTACACATCTCTACTATGACCAATCACAAAACCCAATTCAAAAATCTATGATCTTCACATCATAGAAACTGACTATACATGATCTATAGAATGCTAGTTCATCAATCCAACCACGTGTTTAGCTATCATCCAATTTCATTCCAAATCCTAGATCTTTTAACCAAGAAAATATAATAGCCTGAAGAACCTACTCATACTTCATGTCTCAAAGGAACCATTAAACTTTGTCCAACCCCACTCATGGGTTTCCCTCAATCATCACAAGGCTCTAACTCACTAAACATTGAGTCGTATCTCAAGGTCCCTAGATCCTCCAAACTAGCCCATAGATCTATTATCACTAGAGTAAACCTCACAGGAAACATCTCATGTTTCATTCTATAACCACACAGACACTCACATGACAACACCCTCTCGAGGGTTTTTCAACATAATAACATCATATAAAAACAGAACTTTCTACCCAGCCACTAATTCTCACTAAGCATCCATACATAGGACCACTCCCTCAAGAATAAAAACTCATCTAAGGTTACACAAATACTTAAAATGAAATCATCCTAGACAATCTATATTTAGGGAAAACGTGTTTTCTATATCAGTTAGGTAGAATATCATTACAAAACTTATGGAAAAACACTGTATAGGTTATTACTTAAACTCTAACTAACTGAACATTTGGTAATCATACAAAGGCATACTCAATCAATCAGAATTTACCTCTGATGGCCTATATCCCACAAACCATCATCACAATATTTATTTAAGTATAGTTTCATTCCAAACTATACGGGAAAAATCCTTAGAGGTTTTTATTGACACTTGAAATAACTAAAATCATGGAGCTGGCCCTTTCTGAGCATCTACACATTAGGATTCTCTCTGTAGAAATGGGAAACACCACTATCACAGTCGATGAAATCTCCCTATATGATTTTTTAAAAATAGAAAACTGCAACCACATGCTTGGTAAAGTATAATACCATTCCAAACTATATGGGTAAAAACCATATAGGTTTTCTTTAGTACTATGAGTAACCAAACCTAAAAAATAATCACCCTGGGGTTTAATATCTAAGGCTTTAAACTCCAATTTATTAACCCCTCAAGGTCTCTGTTAATCCCTTACTGAAGAGACTATGACACCATCATCATTATCGATCATGTCACCATAGGATCCAAAAGAACTACCAACTAAATAAAATATATACATATAAGTAAGACCAATTAAGTAGAATTCCACCAATTAATTATATTGGAAACCATTTTATGAGTATTTGTTGACACTTTAAATAGTTAAGCCTCAGTATTCAGTATAAATGATCACACTATGAGTCATATATCATGTGAATCCTATGTGACTGATATGATGCATGATACACCTCGTTCCTCTATGGGCTAAGATTTAAAATCAAATAATCAGCCTCTTTCCAAAAGTCCAAGATCTGAAAAAAAAAATAACTCATAAATCATAAATCTAAAACATAAAAAGTGTCACACTAGGTGAAAATTGTAACACCCCAAGCTTCTACGGTACGTTTCCCTTCGAATAATGCGATAGCGTGTGTTGTACGCAACCTCGAGTTCTAACACACACCACAACTAATTAAACTAGCCGTTGTGAATAGTAATACCTACTTTTTGAAATCATATATATTTTATATTTCAAAATGGACTTCATTTTTGGATTCGGAATATCGAAATTATCCTAGGGTGAAATTTTGGTACTTTTCGGATAACTATTATATTTTGATGAATAGTGAAAATTACTAAATTTTAATTAAAAACAACTTTTTTAATCAAAATAATTAATAGTGATAAATTATGAATTTTAGTAGTTTTAAAGTATATTTAGAATATATTTTTACCATTTAATATAATGTTGGTCATTGGACATAATTTTACAATTAAACCGAACATAAACAAGTGTCAATCTTTTGATAGTTATTATCTCTTAAAAACACGCTTTTTGTTTTGACAGCGGGAATTAATTTTAAATTAATTTCTGCCACTTCTGTGTTTTGAATTTAGGAAAATGGATTCCATATTTGGAATCAGGATGTTCAAATTGTGTAAATGGGTAACTTTTATTTTTAGACATTTTGAATAATTACTGCGGTAAATATTTTATTTACCATGGTTAAGGGTAAATCCGGTAAATAAGGGTTAAAAAATAATATTATAATAATACTAAATTACCCTAAAACGTGTCTTAACCCTATTGGTTGATACATGGTCGACCATGGGCATCTTTGGGTCTATTTTGGGACCCCATGGATCCACTTGTAAGTGATAATGACACTTTATTTTAATTTAGTTAAAATGAATACAAAAATGACACAAGCATATATCTTTTAGAAAAACAATTTTTACATAGGGTTATATATGTTGGATTTTAGATTATAAATATTCATTAGAAAGCTAAAAAGATTTCCTACATAATTATATTTTATTTATAATTTTTAGACATTGAATAATATATTTTATTTATGACACAATGATGATGCAGTAATTACTATAATAGTGAAAAATTAAAATAATTGATATTATAAATACCCAAATAATTATAATATGAAACTTTTAATGAATTAAACTAATTTTATATGATAATATGATATATTAGGATTGATTTAATTGACTTTGTTTGAAGTAATCAATCTGTTAGGAGTTTCAAAAAAATCAACTATTGAATAGTGTCAAAATTGACATAAAAGAGTTCTTAAAACAAATATTATATTATTAATTGTTATTAAATTCCTAAAAATCTAAGGTTCGGCCAAGAGACTTATATTATGATAGGTTCCTCATTAATGGACCACTTGGGGGTCTCTTGGATGTATATAGTAAGTTTATTAACCATATTATATAAAAATACAAAGAGACATTGTAAAAGTGAAACTAATTAACTTAGAGTTAATACTTAAAGATAAGGTTAATATAAGTACCCAAACCTGTCTAAATTCTATTGGTTGAGTGTTTTTCGACCTATCCCCACCTTAACCTTTGAATATTCAACTTTGGAGCCATTAGAAACCGAATATGAATTTATTATAAATTAATATTTCTAGCTTTTCCAAAGGTGCCCCTCACCCCTCTTATAAAAGGGCACTCCTCCTTCTCATTTCTTCACACCTCTAAAGCCTTTTGGTTCGGCCAAACTCTGCCCAAATACTCTCCCAACATCCCTCACTACAACCTAGGGGCCTTAGTTTGATCAGAAAGCCAACCTAAGGAGCCCTTTTGATCAAATAAAAAGGAAGAACCCGAAGAAGAGGTAATGTTTTCACCACCCCTTTTCCAAGTTCATTTCTTCTTCCATTTCTTCTTCCTTTGTTGTTACCATTCTAAAATAATGACTCCAGTATCATTTATATACTGTGATGTTATTATAAATATGGTACAACCATATTCAGTATTCTATCCACCCTTTGAATAACATGTCACCATACGTGCGTACGTACGGCTTACCGTCTCCACGTCGTGATGTAATTGTTATTCAATATATTATTATTTGGATGGGTATAATAATGATGTGTAACTCATGTAAATAATAAATATAACATATTAATGATTCTTTATATATGATATACCATCCATTTATATATTATTTTAATATCAAAAGAATGATATTGTCGCTCGTGCGTACGTACGGACTACCGTCTCCACGAACGCGATAAGATTCATTCTCCATCATATCCATTCAAGTATTATTCTCATTTTAGGGTTAAAAATAATGTTAATATCATTCCGATTATGAATAAGATATAATCTATCCATTACAAACATGTCTTACGTAACCAAACATTTAATAAGAACGAATCGATTATCACCCGAAACGACGATAATACTAAGATATTATTAATAAAGCAATGTTAAAAGATCATATATGATATCATATTAATGTATATGATTCTTGTATAATTTAATAAAAATTATTTCACCATTATACAGGAGGTTAACCTACCCCAACAAAGGAAAAGTACAAGGTAAGGGTTATTTCACAATCTCTTCATTATCCGAGGTTGTTTATATGTAATAATCTACTGGGATCTCTTTATCATCCACATCCATGTTTCTTAAAAATGTATTTCAAAACATTTTTACTATTTACAAGAATATGGGTTAAAGTCATTTATACCCTTTTTTGACTTTTTATAAGAGGTTTATAAAGGAATCTTTTCGTCGTTTTCAAAACAAGGTCCTTTTTAACCTTTTCGACAGAATTGTGGTAAGAATGTTTTTTTTAACTTATACGGCGGGTGCGGTTATTTTACGCCATTATAAAATCTTCAAAGCTTTCCTTACAAGCTTATAAGAATATTTTCAATGAAAATGTTTTATTTTATATGGATCTTAAATGATTTCAAAATAAAAGGAGATATTTCTTTAAAAAGAATTTTGATTTCATCTATGTCAACATCCTTTGATGGATTTTAAGATTATTTGAAGTTGATTTATTATGATACAAAACTTCTATATTGTATTGAAGGTTTTGTGATATGTTTGACTGTGGATGTGCTATTTTTATACCATTCATAGTTTATTGTGAAAGTATTGACATTTCGTATGCTAGTTTTAATACGAATGTTTATGTTATGTTTAAACCTTTTCATATGGGAATGCATTGGACTTAATAAGTGACGGGTGGAGCCCGCTATAGCTCCTCGATGCATCGGTAGGTCTCATGAGAAAAACTAGTGTCTTGGCACAAGGCCTTGACAAAATCTTATTTGTAGTCTTGGCACGAGGCCTTGGCTATGTGGTTATGATAGTCTGGCATTATGCATTCCAACATTATGAAAGTGGTTATTTATTTTTGCATGTGATTATTCGATTAGTGGAATATCCATGTGAATAAGTAAATGGCATTATTTTATTTTATTTATGCCATACCATGTTGAAAGTTCATGTTTAAAAGGCTTTTGTTTTAGTTATACATTGCCTTAAATGTTTATTCTTATTGATGAAAGTTTCCGCTATATTGTTATCCTTACTGGGCATTTGAGCTCACCCCTTTTCTATGTTTTATTTTTCCCAGGAAGTGAAGATGTAAGTTATGAATGACCTGCAGGGATATTATGAGGGGATTGTAGTGTGGACTGTGGAAACATTATGTTGTTGTAGTAGTTTTTGATTTTATGATGTAATGTAAAACTTATGAATATATTTAGTGTTTCCAAGGCTACTAAACCAATCGGTCTTTCGAGATTTGATCTTTCTTGTGATCATGCCAATGTTACGAAGTAATGCACCGACTCTGGGTAGCTGGGGTCGGGGCGTTACAGTTGGTATCAGAGGAAGTTTAGTACAAACCTTGGAAGCTAGATTTAGATAAACTCTGATTAGAGCACATAGACCTAAGATGAACTTTAAGGATTAGTATAGAAGAACTTCCTAGAATTTTGGTATTGTAGAGACTTTGTGAGTTTTCCGAGCAATACATCCCTGTCTGGATACGAGCAGGTAGAGGCGGCTCTGGCATAGATGTACCTAGGGGTAAAACCCGAAAACACCGCTTTGAGCTAGACTCGAACGGGAACTGGTGCACGACAACGGGCCTTGCTGCACTCTTGGTTACGACACTCCCGGGGGATATGCTTAGGATAACTCTCACTTTCTTTACAAATCATTATGAATGGTTTATGAGTATATACTTCCTCAAAGAAAACATATTTATGATTATGGATTATATCCATAGATAGTTCAATTTATGTTTAGTGTTTTATAAGTATGGGATTATGTATTTTGATTCATAAACTGATCTAGTTTATGACATTGTTTAGAAATGGCGCCTAGTGGAAGAAATGGAAACCGTATCAATGCACGCACTCCATGTAGGGATTGCCCTCCTGCTCAAGATAATTATAGTGGGGCTGGTGATGCAACTGGTGCTGATCAGCTAATCACCGTACTGGGACAACTTACTCAGGTTATGAATAATAACCTTACCCGTATGGAGCACCCTGATCCGCAGCGTGGAGGATCAATGTTAGATCGATTCATGAGACAACAACCACCAACGTTCAATGGGAGTACAAATCCCTTAGTAGCTGAGCAATGGATATTTTCCCTAGAGAAAATATTTCAGGCTTTGGGGAGTAGTGAAAGGGAAAAAGTAACCATGGCAGTTTACCGCCTCACTGGAGATGCTGATCAATGGTGGTCATTGACTCAAAACATGAAGGAAGATGATGAAGTATCAAACATGGAATGGAGGGAGTTCAAAGATCTGTTTTTAGAAAAATACTTTCCTCGCGACCATCGAGCAGATATGGAAAGACAATTTCTGAGTCTGAGACAAAAGGAGGATGAGAATGTCACAAAGTATGAGGCTAACTTTACAAGGTTAGCGAGGTACGCTGGTGATTATATTCGCAACCCAAGAAGTAAGATTGATCGTTTCTTTGATGGGTTAAAACCATTTCTCCGTCGAGCATTAGTCTCACAATCCTTTTCGTCGTACGAAGACATTGTCTCATGTGCTATCAAGACCGAAAAAGAATTCTCTAAGTCTTATGACTTTAAAGCAAAGCAAGAGAAGAAGAGACCTGCTGATCAATCTGGGAATGGAAATAAGGGGAAGAAGGGAAAGGTTGAATATCCATCTTGTGGTAAGTGCGGGAAGAAACATCCTGGTGCTTGCCTGAAGGGAATGGGAGTCTGTTACAAGTGTGGTGAAAAAGTCCACCAAGCTCATGATTGCAAGGGGAAGAAGGAAGCTACCAACGTTCAGTGCTACAATTGCAGGGAGATGGGGCATTATGCAAATGCATGTCCTAAGCGTCAGGAGAACTTACCTCATAAAAGGCCAAGGGATCAAGGCCAGGCTTATGCTATCACTACTGCTGAGGTAGAAGCTCCGAAAGACGTGGTGGCAGGTAATTTAATGGTTTCCTCAAGTTTAGCAAATGCATTATTTGATTCTGGATCATCGCATTGTTTCATATCTTCCCAGTTTGCTATGAAAAATAGATATTTCCAATTTGATTTAATAAGGGAGTTGTCAGTTAAAACTCCTAAGGGAAGTATCGTTGCAACAAAGTTTTGTGAATCAGTCCCCATTAGAGCACATAAATTTTCTTTATCTGCTGATTTCATCGTCATACCTATGATTGAGTTTGATATAATCCTCGGTATGGACTGGCTTTCGGACTATGATGCGAAGATTTATTGTAAGAAGAAAGATGTTACGATTCTTGATGATAATGATAAGGAGCACCTTATTTTTAGAGCAGAATCGTCACCACCTAATTCTTATTTAGATCCACCCCCTGTAGCTCAACTTAATTCAATTATTGGGGAGGAAGAGAATGAAATAACTGTCGGTGAGGAAAGGAATGTTCAAATAGAGGATGTACCTGTTGTGAAAGAATTTGTAGATGTATTTCCGGAAGATTTATCTGGACATCCTCCAGAACGAGAAGTTGAGTTTTCTATTGATTTGATTCCTGGATCAAGGCCTATATCGAAGACCCCTTATAGAATGGCCACTGTAGAGCTAGTCGAACTAAAGAAACAACTAGAGGAATTGAGTAATAAGGGATTTATTCGCCCTAGTGTTTCTCCATGGGGAGCCCCTGTTCTTTTTGTTAAAAAGAAAGATGGATCTATGAGGTTATGTATCGATTACAGGGAGATCAATGCTATAACGATAAAGAACAAGTATCCCCTACCTTGTATTGATGATTTATTTGACCAACTGCATGGAGCTCAATACTTTTCAAAGATTGACCTTCGATCTGGATACCATCAGTTGTGTGTGAAGAAGGAAGACATTCCGAAAACAGCATTTCGAACCAGGTATGGGCATTACGAGTTTACTGTAATGCCGTTTGGATTGACTAATGCACCATCTGTATTCATGGATCTGATGAATAGAGTTTTAAAGGAGTATCTCGATGAATTTGTGGTAGTATTTATTGATGATATATTGGTATACTCCAAAACCTATGAAGATCATGAAAATCACTTGCGCATTATCTTGAAGACTCTGAGGAGGCATGAATTATATGGAAAGTTTAGCAAGTGTGAATTCTAGCTTCAGGAGATTTCTTTTCTTGGCCATATTGTCTCTAAAGATGGAATCTCTTTTGATCCTTTTAAGACCAAGGCAATCCAAGAATGGCCATCACCTACGAGTATAACTGAGGTACGTAGTTTTATTGGTTTGGCAGGTTATTATCGACGTTTCGTCCAGAATTTTGCCCGATTGGCTAACCCATTAACGAAGCTCACACGTAAAGGGGTTAAATTTGTTTGGACAAAAGAGTGTGAAGAATGTTTCGAAGAACTGAAGAGAAGATTAGTCAATGCTCCTATATTGACTCTACCATCGGGGAATGATGGGTTCGTTATTTATAGTGATGCATCAAAGAAAGGACTTGGCTGTGTCCTTATGCAGAATGATAGAGTTATTGCCTATGCATCACGACAGTTGAAAATTCATGAAAAAAACTATCCTACTCATGATCTCAAGTTAGCAGCAGTGATCTTTGCTTTGAAAATATGGAGGCACTACCTCTATGGTGAAAAATGTGAGATTTATACTGATCACAAGAGTTTGAAGTATATTTTCTCACAAAAAGAACTCAACATGAGGCAAAGGAGATGGCTTGAATTACTCAAGGATTATGATTGTATGATACACTACCACCCAGGGAAGGAAAACAAGGTGGCAGATGCTTTGAGTAGAAAAGACCATGGAGTTTTGAACAATATGAGAATTGAAAGGGATCCAATTTTCATGGAGCTAGTGAAGATGGACATGGGAATAACCAGGGAAGGTGAAACATCAATGCTTTTTCAAATGGTTGCCAAACCATCTTTACTAGAAAGGATTAAGAGTTCTCAGACTGATGATGAAGAATTCCAAAAGAAGATTAAAGCTGTGAATGATGGGAGATTGAGAGACTTTGCGTATGAAGGTGGAATTTTGAAATTCGGGAAGAGACTTTGTGTTCCCAATATACCTGATCTGAAAAGGGAATTACTGGATGATGCTCATAGTTCCAATTTCTCTATACACCCTGGGAGCACCAAAATGTATAGAGATTTGAAGGAACATTTTTGGTGGGACAACATGAAGAGGGAGATTGCTGATTTTGTATCAAGATGTATGGTTTGTCAACAAGTGAAAGCTGGAAGGCAACAGCCTGGAGGAGTCATGCAACCTCTTCCCATACCGGAGTGGAAATGGGACAATATTACAATGGACTTTGTCATGGGGCTACCAAAGACTCCTAGAAGGAACGATGCAATATGGGTTATTGTTGATCGTCTTACCAAGTCAGCACATTTTCTTGCTATAAGAGAAGATCTACCCCTGGAACGTCTAGCAAGACTATACATTAATGAAGTTGTGAGACTTCATGGAGTACCCCTATCGATTGTTTCTGATCGTGATCCCCGTTTTACTTCAAGATTTTGGAAAAGTCTTCAGAAATCCCTAGATACTGAACTTCATTTGAGCACTTCTTACCACCCTCAGACAGACGGACAATCAGAACGGACTATTCAGACCTTAGAAGACATGTTGAGATCTTGCTCACTTGATTTTCAGGGTATGTGGGATCAATATTTACCACTAGTAGAATTTTCCTATAACAATAGCTTCCATTCGAGTATTCAGATGGCACCATATGAAGCGTTATACGGAAAGAGATGTCGTACACCAACCTGTTGGGATGACGTTGGTGAAAGAAAACTTGTAGGCCCAGAACTGGTGGAGGAAACGGTGGAAAAGGTGAAGGTAATCCAAAATCACATCAAAGCAGCTCAAAGTAGGCAGAAGAGCTATGCCGATAATCGAAGGAAGGATTTGGAATTTCAAGTCGGTGATCATGTTATCCTGAAGGTATCTTCGTGGAAGGGAGTCATACGTTTTGGTAAGAAAGGCAAATTGAGTCCCAGGTACATCGGACCTTTCGAAATTCTAGAACGAATTGGGGTTGTAGCTTACCGATTGGCAATGCCGCCAAGTCTCTCCAAAGTTCACGATGTGTTCCACGTATCTCTGTTGAGGAAATACATGCCTGACCCAACGCATGTACTCACCTATGAGGAATTAGAACTGGAACCCGATCTTTCCTATTGCGAAGAGCCCATCAAGATTCTTGATACGAGAGAACAAGTGCTGAGAAACCGGACGACGCGTCTGGTAAAAGTTTTGTGGAGGAATCATAAGATGGAAGAGGCAACGTGGGAACCCGAGGAACTTATGATGAAGAACCACCCGAGTCTTTTTATGCAGTAATACCCTAGAAATTGCGAGGACGCAATTATTTGAAGGAGGGGAGAATGTAACACCCCAAGCTTCTACGGTATGTTTCCCTTCGAATAATGCGATAGCGTGTGTTGTACGCAACCTCGAGTTCTAACACACACCACAACTAATTAAACTAGCCGTTGTAAATAGTAATACCTACTTTTTGAAATCATATATATTTTATATTTCAAAATGGACTTCATTTTTGGATTCGGAATATCGAAATTATCCTAGGGTGAAATTTTGGTACTTTTCGGATAACTATTATATTTTCATGAATAGTGAAAATTACTAAATTTTAATTAAAAACAACTTTTTTAATCAAAATAATTAATAGTGATAAATTATGAATTTTAGTAGTTTTAAAGTATATTTAGAATATATTTTTACCATTTAATATAATTTTGGTCATTGGACATAATTTTACAATTAAACCGAATATAAACAAGTGTCAATCTTTTGATAGTTATTATCTCTTAAAAACACGCTTTTTGTTTTGACAGCGGGAATTAATTTTAAATTAATTTCTGCCACTTCTGTGTTTTGAATTTAGGAAAATGGATTCCATATTTGGAATCAGGATGTTCAAATTGTGTAAATGGGTAACTTTTATTTTTAGACATTTTGAATAATTACTGCGGTAAATATTTTATTTACCATGGTTAAGGGTAAATCCGGTAAATAAGGGTTAAAAAATAATATTATAATAATACTAAATTACCCTAAAACGTGTCTTAACCCTATTGGTTGATACATGGTCGACCATGGGAATCTTTGGGTCTATTTTGGGACCCCATGGATCCACTTGTAAGTGATAATGACACTTTATTTTAATTTAGTTAAAATGAATACAAAAATGACACAAGCATATATCTTTTAGAACAACAATTTTTACATAGGGTTATATATGTTGGATTTTAGATTATAAATATTCATTAGAAAGCTAAAAAGATTTCCTACATAATGATATTTTATTTATAATTTTTAGACATTTAATAATATATTTTATTTATGACACAATGATGATGCAGTAATTACTATAATAGTGAAAAATTAAAATAATTGATATTATAAATACCCAAATAATTATAATATGAAACTTTTAATGAATTAAACTAATTTTATATGATAATATGATATATTAGGATTGATTTAATTGACTTTGTTCGAAGTAATCAATCTGTTAGGAGTTTCAAAAAAATCAACTATTGAATAGTGTCAAAATTGACATAAAAGAGTTCTTAAAACAAATATTATATTATTAATTGTTATTAAATTCCTAAAAATCTAAGGTTCGGCCAAGAGACTTATATTATGATAGGTTCCTCATTAATGGACCACTTGGGGGTCTCTTGGATGTATATAGTAAGTTTATTAACCATATTATATAAAAATACAAAGAGACATTGTAAAAGTGAAACTAATTAACTTAGAGTTAATACTTAAAGATAAGGTTAATATAAGTACCCAAACCTGTCTAAATTCTATTGGTTGAGTGGTTTTCGACCTATCCCCACCTTAACCTTTGAATAGTCAACTTTGGAGCCATTAGAAACCGAATATGAATTTATTATAAATTAATATTTCTAGCTTTTCCAAAGGTGCCCCTCACCCCTCTTATAAAAGGGAACTCCTCCTTCTCATTTCTTCACACCTCTAAAGCCTTTTGGTTCGGCCAAACTCTGCCCAAATACTCTCCCAACATCCCTCACTACAACCTAGGGGCCTTAGTTTGATCAGAAAGCCAACCTAAGGAGCCCTTTTGATCAAATCAAAATGAAGAACCCGAAGAAGAGGTAATGTTTTCACCACCCCTTTTCCAAGTTCATTTCTTCTTCCATTTCTTCTTCCTTTGTTGTTACCATTCTAAAATAATGACTCCAGTATCATTTATATACTGTGATGTTATTATAAATATGGTACAACCATATTCAGTATTCTATCCACCCTTTGAATAACATGTCACCATACGTGCGTACGTACGGCTTACCGTCTCCACGTCGTGGTGTAATTGTTATTCAATATATTATTATTTGGATGGGTATAATAATGATGTGTAACTCATGTAAATAATAAATATAACATATTAATGATTCTGTATATATGATATACCATCCATTTATATATTATTTTAATATCAAAAGAATGATATTGTCGCTCGTGCGTACGTACGGACTACCGTCTCCACGAACGCGATAAGATTCATTCTCCATCATATCCATTCAAGTATTATTCTCATTTTAGGGTTAAAAATAATGTTAATATCATTCTGATTATGAATAAGATATAATCTATCCATTACAAAAATGTCTTACGTAACCAAACATTTAAGAAGAACGAATCGATTATCACCCGAAACGACGATAATACTAAGATATTATTAATAAAGCAATGTTAAAAGATCATATATGATATCATATTAATGTATATGATTCTTGTATAATTTAATAACAATTATTTCACCATTATACAGGAGGTTAACCTACCCCAACAAAGGAAAAGTACAAGGTAAGGGTTATTTCACAATCTCTTCATTATCCGAGGTTGTTTATATGTAATAATCTACTGGGATCTCTTTATCATCCACATCCATGTTTCTTAAAAATGTATTTCAAAACATTTTTACTATTTACAAGAATATGGGTTAAAGTCATTTATACCCTTTTTTGACTTTTTATAAGAGGTTTATAAAGGAATCTTTCCGTCGTTTTCAAAACAAGGTCCTTTTTAACCTTTTCGACAGAATTGTGGTAAGAATGTTTTTTTTAACTTATACGGCGGGTGCGGTTATTTTACGCCATTATAAAATCTTCAAAGATTTCCTTACAAGCTTATAAGAATATTTTCAATGAAAATGTTTTATTTTATATGGATCTTAAATGATTTCAAAATAAAAGGAGATATTTCTTTAAAAAGAATTTTGATTTCATCTATGTCAACATCCTTTGATGGATTTTAAGATTATTTGAAGTTGATTTATTATGATACAAAACTTCTATATTGTATTGAAGGTTTTGTGATATGTTTGACTGTGGATGTGCTATTTTTATACCATTCATAGTTTATTGTGAAAGTATTGACATTTCGTATGCTAGTTTTAATACGAATGTTTATGTTATGTTTAAACCTTTTCATATGGGAATGCATTGGACTTAATAAGTGACGGGTGGAGCCCGCTATAGCTCCTCGATGCATCGGTAGGTCTCATGAGACAAACTAGTGTCTTGGCACAAGGCCTTGACAAAATCTTATTTGTAGTCTTGGCACGAGGCCTTGGCTATGTGGTTATGATAGTCTGGCATTATGCATTCCAACATTATGAAAGTGGTTATTTATTTTTGCATGTGATTATTCGATTAGTGGAATATCCATGTGAATAAGTAAATGGAATTATTTCATTTTATTTATGTCATACCATGTTGAAAGTTCATGTTTAAAAGGCTTTTGTTTTAGTTATACATTGCCTTAAATGTTTATTCTTATTGATGAAAGTTTCCGCTATATTGTTATCCTTACTGGGCATTTGAGCTCACCCCTTTTCTATGTTTTATTTTTCCCAGGAAGTGAAGATGTAAGTTATGAATGACCTGCAGGGATATTATGAGGGGATTGTAGTGTGGACTGTGGAAACATTATTTTGTTGTAGTAGTTTTTGATTTTATGATGTAATGTAAAACTTATGAATATATCTAGTGTTTCCAAGGCTACTAAACCAATCGGTCTTTCGAGATTTGATCTTTCTTGTGATCATGCCAATGTTACGAAGTAATGCACCGACTCTGGGTAGCTGGGGTCGGGGCGTTACAAAAATAATAATAATGATAATAGGGAAATCCAAACACATTAATATCATACCCATGATAACCTATACTTCTACTGGGAAAGGTTTCTATGATGCACCAGCCTTGATTCCATCACATGATCTAACACATCTCTAGGCCTCTAGTCTACCAAAACCTGAAATAGTATGAAAGAAATAAAAAACACCTTTGATACCACTTTGTAATGCCTTGTCCCGACTCACTCCATGAATAGTAACAAAACCAGTTTTCCATGTGACCTCAAGCACACTTCCCTAAAAGCTAGAGGATGCTAACTAGAAGTGGGGGTCTAATGAGGTCTTGTGAGGACGATATACCCCCTTTATCAGAGTGTGAATATAATATAAATTAAATAAACATCATCCATCACAAATAAACCAAAAGTGGAAGAAAATAATTATAACATGACTAATAAGAAATGAAATATAGTAAAAACACTAAAATCCATGTCATACATACAATTGACCAGCCACCGGGCTGGTTACATATACATACTATAATAAAAGGAAACTAAAATCATGAATTTATGACTACTCTAAGTTGTACCATTTCCCAAGATCCATATCCTATCTGAGTTGTCCCAACTCAATCTAAACTCTATTCCTCAACCTAACCTATTATAGTAATAACCATGTGGGAGCTACTTGGGTACCCATGTCCAATGGTTTCCTAGGAAGGTTATAAGTAAAAAAAATAGTAGGGTGCCACCAATAAAACTGTTATATGTTTTGATATGTGCATATGACATGACCAATTGAAATAAATAAATAAATATTGGATAGTAAATAAATAAATAGATCACCTTAATACCTACTTCGACTTGATTCTAGAGTGTCTCTGAGCACTTCATGATGATTGTGCCTCTATAATATCACCACCACCCCATGGGAATACATACATAACCCATTATATTCTCAATAATCATGTTCAATCCTTAGGTCAATGACCCTGATTGACCACACCTACCTCAACCAATGTCAATGTATCTCTAAGCATAAGCATCACCTCAAGGGAAATTCTATCCTTTCACTGGCAATACCATGCTCACACCATCATTGGTGAGTAATGGATCATGAGGCATCACCAAGAATCCCTTATTCTCAATACCTTAGGCTTAACCCCATGATATCACTTAGGCGTTCTTAATGTCAGGCCGATGTATGATTCCTAAGAGGTGGAAAACCCTTAGAAATCCAATACATATAGGAAAGAATGGTTCCTAGATGACCCTATAAATCAAAGGGAATACCCTACCTGGATCCCAAGATCAATCTCCTACGCATACAATATCTCATGGATCCTTAGCCGAACTAACTCTGGTGTGTCCACATGGTCCTAAGGGATACCCTAAGTATCAATCTTGAGGATCTAACATTCACCCTTGGGATGTCCAAAATCTACATGAAAGTATATACACCCACCCAACACCTCATAACTCTATTCAAATCTTGGGAAATGTGGGTATCTAAAATTTTCAACTGCTATCGTCATTTGAATAATGACACATGGTAATTCATAATGGTATAATTGTATCAAAGGAACACCTACCATCTTGGGTATTCTTGAACATGTGCAACCACATAGCTATGATTTTGGATCCTAGGCACCAACTTTAGGCTTCTACTCCTACATCAACTATGATTTTGGATACCAAACAAGCTAGGAATCCACCCCCTATATATTTTGAGATCAGATTTTAACTATACTGAGAAACCTAGGGTATCATCCATCTCATCAAATGATTCATGAGCATCTTAAGAAATCATATCAATTTCAAAACAATGGTTGAATCTCATGTTTCCTGGGAAATAACCTATCATTGATAATATCAATAAATTACTTTCTAGTAGAGGATGTCTAAATTCCCATGCTCATCAATTTAATCACATCCCCATAATACTTATACATCGGTTTGAGATCTAGACACATGAAACCATCACTACTCAAACCCCTATATACCCACTCAAGGCCAATCTATCAATATGGAACCCATTTAGGTCCCTTAGGTCATAGTGTGTTGGAGGTACCCTCATCAGGGTCCTTGGTCACATCAAAGGTCTTATATTAACAATCGATGCAAGAAGGATGTCATGTCCCATGAAATTATCAATAGGGTAGCACGAACTCACCAGATGCATAGGGTTTTTCACGTAGGCAATAATCAAGAGATGTCCCATGACCCATCTCAGTTGTCAAGGTGTCACTATGTCATTCACTCACCCAACCTATTTCCATTTCTATTTAAATCAAGGAACACCCATATATACTTAGGTTTCATAGACAACTCGAACAATAGTTATGACTGAATCCATCAGCAAATGAGGCATTTAGAAAGAGAATGCATGACCATTTTGGACATTTCCTCTCTATGGTACCGAGGGATCTTATTTAATTTATTTAATATTTAACTAATTATGATTCTCCATTAATTTAAGCCACTAAATCAAATAATCATAATGGAATCACCTACAGTTCAGATTTCACACCTCACTTTCCATGTATCAAAAACATAAAGACCAAATTACTCTTACACAAGACCACCTACCTCAAAGGAATCTTTTCCCATTTATGTCCAAGGGTCAAAAAATTCCATCAAGGACCATCCAAGTTCATCCATCCTTTTCCATGATCAACAGAGCTCATCTCAATTACCCAAGATTCTAACTTAATCTAAATTACGAAAATTAATTAATTATAACATTTAAAATTGATTAATTAATCCAAATTAAATATGGAATGATCGATGAAACCTCACTGGATCACCATGTCACGCTGGTACTAAAACCAACTGCTCAAAAGAGGCCTTCTAAGGAAACATGGCACCATTCTCATCCTTCACCTATTGGCACACTAGGAACTTTTCCAAAAAAAATCTTCCACAAATCACTTCATCCCATGCCACTAAAACTGTTCTCTCAATTTTTGATACATCTTGGAAACTCCTAGGTGTACTTCTAAGGGTGAGTTGTGAAACTCATCGAGAACTCCCTCATGGAATACCACCGTGAAAAACAACTTCTCATGGAATAACATCTGATTCTATTCATATTCTGACTACACCTATGGAGCATCACCTTGTTCAATGTGATCACTCATAACATCTACCTCCAAGTCTCCCCACTAAGACTCCTCCACTTTCCACCATAGAGATGATTATACTTTCATCTAAAATAGGCAACCTCTTCCACCATCCATCCCTACATCTAGGTGCAAGGCAGCCATCTCCTCTATCACCTTCCAAGCATTCAAAGATTCTCTAACAACCTACTTCTACAATTTCCTTCTCAAAGCATCGACCGCAACATTCCCCTTTCCTAAGGTGTAAGATATCTTGAAGTCGTGGTCCTCAAGAAACTCCATCCACCTCCACTACCACAGGTTTATATCTCACTGGGAAAAGATATACCTTTAGCTATTGTGATATGTGAAGACCACAAAGTGCACCCCAATGAGGTAATTCCACCAAAGATTTAGTGCGAACATAACCGTTGCTAGCTCCAGATCATGGGTGGCATAGTTACATTCATGGGGATGTAACCGCCTAGAACCATAATAGATCACTCATCATTGATGAATCAGCACACACCCCAAGCCTATATGGAAATAATCGTAAAAAACCTCAAATATCACCCCTTCCTCTGGAAACCTAAGCACAGTATCACTAACCAAATTCCCCTTCAGATAGCTGAAAGCTAATTGAAAATTCTCGCTCCATATAAATGTTTGGTAATAGCCTACCAGACTTAGAAAACTATGAACCTATGCCATATTCTTGGGTGCGACCCAAGAAACAATTGCCTCGACCTTCAATGGGTCCACTATTACAACCTTCTAAGACACCACATGTTCAACTAAGTGGACCTCCCATATCTAAAACATGCACTTGGATAACTTTTCGTAAATCTGGTGGAGTCGAAGAACCTACAAGATAGTCTTGAGATGATCGGTTTTCTCCTCCTCTGACTTTAATTAGATCATAATTTCATTAATTAATATGACGATGAACTAGTCCAGGAACTCACAAAAGATGGATTTCATAAGTACCATGAATATGGATGGTGTGTTCGTAACACCTAATGACATAACCACAAACCTGAACTGCCTATACCTTCACCTGAAAACAGTCTTCGAGATATCACCCTCCTTAAACCTAAAATGGTGATACCCAGACTGTAGATCAACCTTAGAAAACCAACTTTCTCCCCTCAACTGGTCTGAAAGATCGTCTATCCTCAGGAAAGGGTAACGGTTCTTGAATCTCACCTGATTCAACCTTCAGTAGTCTATTCACAGCCTCATACTACCATCTTCCTTCTTTGAAAACAAGAATGGAGCACCCCATGGTGACATAATGGTCCAGATAAATCCCTTCTTCATCATATTGTCAATCTAAATCCTTAACTCCTACGGCTCATAAGGTTTCATCTGATAATGATCCATTGAAATTGGATAAGCACCGGGCTGCAAGTCTATCCTGAACTCAACATCATGTCGAGGGGGTAGAGTCACAAACTCCTTGGGAAAACCATCCAAGAAATTCTCCAAAAACTTCAGTAACCCCCACCATATCAGCATCCACCGATTCTATTGACATCTCAGCCAATAAGGAAAAAAGAGTCTCTACAAGACAACTTCCCATCAGAAAACTCTGCTTTCCAATGAAATCCACATGTTGGTCATCCATGTATAAAAACACGACTCTCCTCCAGAAGTAGTCAATGAAAACATGCATATAAAATAGCTAGTCAATGTTATGGATTACATCGTATGGCTGCATCTGTAGCAATAAGAGATCACCACTAGACTGATGCTCCCCCAACATCGGCCTAGATCCCCTACAAACATTAAATAAACTTGTCTGAACTCTGACTGGTGTGCTCAAAACCAGGGGCATGGAAAGTCTCTCTATGTCTAGTCCTAAAACATGGGCTAGAGCGGGTGAAATAAATGAGTGTGAAGCTTCTAAATAAAACAAAGAATGAGAAAGAGTACTGAACACACTGATCATACATCGAACGATCTCTAGCCCTACTGGAACTGCTGCCTCTACAACGTGAAACTGACCATTCCAAAATCCTATTCCATTTTACCATCGACCACCTCCTCAACCACATCCAGTATGAGGTCCTTAAAGAACACCCTAAGCTCATCCTCCGCCTACTCTATCTCCCCTCGGTGGAGTAGGAGCCTATTGTCCCTACTGCTGAATTACATGGTCGGAAACTAATTTTGAGGTGGGCGATGAACCTATCCACCTCCACTATACTAAGCTTGAACTGGGAATTTAATCTGAAGGTTCCCATGTCCTCCAAAAGAGAAACACCATAGTCCCAATCCTATGGGAAAAGCACATGGACCAGAAGGTCCAAACTGAAACTGCTGAGGTCGACTCCCTATTAGCTGAAACCTCGATGGTCTTGGTGCCTAAGACTTGTTGTTGTAAGCCTTTCCCTTTGTATAACCATGTTAGATCCCCCCTCACAGTATACCTCCTCACGAGTGCATCCTCTCAACCACTTCAACATTCTTTTGGACCTCTAGGTATGTCGGCAAGATGAAGGGAGTAACTACATACTGGAGGGAAGGATGAAGTGTCGCCTCTAAGAATCTCGCCTGAGACTCCTCATCCAGAAAGACACCTAGGGAAAATAAAATAATATCCTTGAACTTGATTATCATCTCTTATACTGACATACTCCCCTACTGGAGGGAAAGTAACTCTTGCCTATTCTTGGCCTTAATGGTCAAGGAAAGGAATTCCACCTGGAACTCCTCAAAATCAGCCTACATAACATCAGCCTCCTTCATCTCCCCCAAGTAGAGATTCTACCACTAATTCACAACACCTAGCATTTGGTTCACTTACATAGGAACCCATTACTCCATCAGAGCCCAAATCAAGATGAAAGTGATCACCATCTCTTCAAGCCAACTCTTCATCTCTGTATCTGAAACACCACCTTAGTACTTTCCTAGAATCTACTGTTGGAAAGCAAGAAGCATCTTCTACCACTGATCAACCCCCCCCCCCCACTGGGTTAACCCTTTGTTGGTCAGAAAGATCGGCCTACTGAGCATCCACTTCCTAAGCCACTTGTGGATGATGATCGGGTGCCATAGCTGAAAATTAAAGAAGGAACTCCTAAGCTCGAGTAGTATGGAATTTATTTAGAATTAATTTTAACTCATTGTTTATTTTAATTTTCCCAAAAACACCAAAAAAAACAAGAACACAAGTCATCATGATGCATATACCTTTCTTAGGGTATCTACCCCACAAATGGTGTAGCCTCAATTGGTCGTTCTGTAAGCTCAAAGTCCTTGCATCGGATCATGAGGGACCCTAAAATCTTGTGTCCTAGCCAGACTTATCTGGCCTATGTTAGACACCAAGATAACCTAACACTATTTCCCTACCATCCCATGCAATCCTCACTGTTCTTAACTCCAAAATCCATCTTATCTCTCAACCTTCACTATGATACCTTTCTATCATGACCCTCCTTCGTCAAGATGAGGGAAGGGATAGAAAAGTTCCATGACCTTCCTTATCCAAGATGAAAAAGAGATAATGACCCCCAAGTCCCACCTCCAGAAGGCCCCAGGGTGGCGACCGTCACCAAGGGTATAAAAATATCACAAAATGGGAGGTATTACCCTTTTTATAGTAACCAAGATTGGAATATAAGATATATCAACCTCAAAACAACTCCAATAAATATATATAAAAGAATATAAAATCCATACCACATGCATGTTTAAAGTAAAAATACTAGAAATACAATGAAAATATCCAAAGTAAATACCAAAAGAAAAAATCTAAGAAGCGAAACATAAACTATCCCGATGCCCGAGATAGTAAGGTCTAGCACAGTCCACATAATCTTCCTAGAAACCTAAAATCAATTTATATACATAGGGTGAGTATAGAAGTATACTCAGTAGAGAAAACCCAAAGTCACTTGTTCATAAGTGGGATAATCGCACTAATTCCCCTATGAGAAAACAAAATAAACCTGTAACACCTATCGAGGAATACTAACCACCAAACCTCACCAAGGCACACTCACCAAATAATGAAAATCAAGTCATATAATATAATAATCACATCGATATTTGGGTAACCTACACAACTTCCCATTGGTTAATTGCTCATCCTTAATGGAGAATGTCCTAATGCTACCATGTTATTCCACAATCCCCACTGTCACAACCTTCCCACACACACTTATGCCACATAACACATCTCACACAAAAACACCAGGTCTACAACCACAACACATCATTCCCACAGAAACCTAGGCCACAAAACCACAACCTCATCTCAAATACACCTAGCAAATCACAACATATCTTTTCTCGGAGACACCTACAAAAACACACCTCACCCACAGACACCTGGTCCTCACAACCATACCACAACTTTCCAAAATATTATTGGGATAAAAATGCCTAGAATAGGGGGAAAATAAGATCTAATAAGTATCCATCCATCCTCCCACTGGGATGTTGGAAAAGGACACCCTCCCCTATAACAATGGGGGTGTTCAGCCTGTAGTGCTCAACATAGGTGGGGTGCATATAGAAATCACTAGGAACTACATGTATATATATAGGTATCAAACACTCATTCCAACCTATGGGCATCCAAACAACAACCAACCCACAAAACTACCATTGATGATATCTCTAAATGCACATCTCAAAATGAATGAAGGTCACTTGTGAATTTGATAAAATAAATCTACTTAAAACCAAATAAATTTGATGTTATTAATCATTTACTAGTTATTCCATCCCTACCCAGGCAACTAACAACCACAACACACAACCAGCCTCACAACCAAGCCAAACAGAGGAAGAAAACTATAGTAAAACACCCCACTTCACACTTTTTCCGCACTTAGCACCCAATAAAACCATTTCCATCATCATTCTTCAAAGTAATTATGCCTTGTCCTTCATATCAACAAGAAAACCCCCCAACAAAAATCATCATAACCAAACTTAGAAGCCCCGCTGTATAACAACACCACACCTAGTAACTTAAACATAGCACAACCCAAAAATGTAGCCCTGCTGCCCAACCACTTCCAGATGTAGTCCCACTACATAATAAGTTCATCCACTCCACAATCAAACAATATATCATCCTGCGATTCCATTACATTTCCCATACCACCCCATACATACAACAACACTCCAAACCACACAACCACATGACGATCACAAAACACACGGTTGAATAGATCCATACACAATACACAGCCACGCTAAACAACAAGGTGTATTCATATTTAGCAACCCTCATTCTTTAATTCCACTTTTATTATTTAAGGGTGATCAAGTTAAATCTTGATGAATACATTTATTTAATGTTTATACATGATTAATCAAGTTTTTATGTTCACAACCATTCACAAAAGATTAATAGTAAGTATTCATGAGTCGGGGGCACAAACAGAACCACTAATGACCATGATTTTTTGAGGTCATATGGCCAACACAATTCACATCATAGATCAAATACAAATGATAAAACAATGCAATCATCATCATTGTCTCCCCCTACCATTGTCTATTACTTAGTTTTAAAATTGATCCAACCATATTCACCAATATACATCAGTATACCCACCCCACATGATACACAATTGAAAGAGAGACTAATGAATCCCTACCTGGAACAACAGATGATTAGAAACTCCTCCCTGCGCCAAAAAACAAGGGTTGTAGAAGTAGTAGGAAATATTCCAAGGGAAAAATATATCGATGGCTACTATATAGATGTGACTCCTCTAGGAAGAAAGTTTTTGTTCACATTAATAGAAAATGGAAACACACAGGGAAGAGAATATCTTAACTTAGAAGAGCAGTTCCTATATTAACAGAAGGGAGACAATTTCAAACTACTTAAAATTCTTATCATGGTCAAGACCATGAATCTGGACCATTTTAAGGTCTAGGTGTGTTAGGATATTAAGGATATAGTAATTACCCTTGTAGATGGTGGAAAAGTCTTCATAAACAGTCAAGTAAGGTTTTAGAATAAAATTATGTCCAATAAATGTAACAGGGGTGAAACTAGAAAAATTGGGGAAAACTAGAAACGAGTCACTGATGGGTGAGTCACCAAAAATGAGTCACCAACATGACCCACTGAAATGATTCACCGATGTGAGTCACTAACAGCGAGTCACTGACACGACCCACCGACACCTGACCTACTGACGCCCGGCCTACCGACGCCCTGACCTACCAACGCCCTGACCTACTGGTGCCCTAACATACCGAAGCCTTGACCTACCAACACCCTGACCTACCAATGCTAAGTCACTGATGCATCCTACAGATGTAAAAACTAGAATTTTGGACTCTTGAAATGAGCTATCATTGCCTCCCAAAACACCCCAAACACTGGATTATGAAAAATTAATGGACCAAAGAGGTTCAGGCCATTAAAATAACATTCACCTTTGGATGAATTCGATTATCCTACTGGAGACTAAAACAAATGTAGAGTGAGATGAAAATTCAATCAATGATGGCCCTTTCATTGGGATATCTCAATCAGTTCATGTCGGTCCAAATGTATAAAATGTTTTTTACATTAGAGGGGACCAAAAAGAGGGGATTTAGATTCTCGATAGAGGTACCTAATCACTAAAACCTTCAAAAAAATAGAGTTCAATAATAAGGTAAAAAAATATTTAATATATTATGTTTTTCATCATAATATTATACATTCTCAATTGAATTAACATAATCTAAATTAAATGTTTGACTATTCATGTAGATAATTTCTTCTACATATGATGATGTTACCAATACATCTAAAGGAAAAACTATAATAAAGGAAACCCTTTCATAATATATAAAGGTAATGCTACGATATACTTTATCTATTTTACCAAAAAAATATAATTAAATATTTATTTAATTTTCATTATTCCTTGTAGAGTTAATTTATTTTAGAAGGTTTCTTTCCATATTTCATGTCTTTCTACACAAAAACTTCTATAAAATTATTACCCCTTAAAAACTTTTCACCCATGAAATGTTTCATTTATCACCTTCCTTCAATTTTCCTCCACTTACTTTACATGAAGGGAAATGACGCTACATCTACTAAATCACAGAGGTAATCTTAATGTTTTCACAATAAAATAATTTTCTATATAATTAATTTATTTTTTCATATTTATGTTTATTTTTTTTTATTACTCATATATGAATTGTTTTTATATATAGGTGGATTCTTTTGTTCAATTTGGGGTGGTATGTCCATCTTTCTTGTATTTCTACACCAAAACTTCAACAAAATTATTCTCCATCAAAACGTTTTCAACCCTACAATGTATAAATTTATCAATTTCCTTCAAGTTCCCTCCACTACTCAATCATAGAGTTAATATTTATGTTTTCACAATAAATTCATTGTCCATAGAATCAATGTATTGTTTCATATTTATGTTTTATTTATTTATTTTTAGTGTTACTCACATAAGAATTATTTTCTTATATAGGTAGATTATTTTGTTTGAGTTGGGGTGGTCTGTCCATCTTTCATACCTTTCTGCACCAAAACTTCCACAAATTTCTTCTCACTAAAAACCTTTTCACCCATTTAGTGTTGGAATTTATCACTTTCCTTCAAGTTCCCTCCACTACTCAATCACATAGGTAATATTGATGTTGTAAAAGTAAAATCATTTTCCATAGAATTAATTTATTGTTTCATATTTATGTTTAATTTATTTCTTTTTAGTTTTAATCACATAAGAATTGTTTTCTTATATAGGTCGATAATTTTATTCGAGCCTGCAAATAAGATAATGAACAAAAGGATATGTGTTAAGAATTCATACAACCATCATGAAAAGGTGAATTCCTACTACTTATTTAATTAATTTTGTCATCATTTTATCTACTATTTGTAAGTTAATTTCTTAATCATTTTTATCTAATGCTTATTTATTTATTTATTCGCAAATATTTTGGGAATTGTTTTTTGATTTAAACTATTTTCAAAAATCCAAAAAAGAGATAAAATGTTCCTAACTACCAATGTTACCATGATTTTCATTTCCTTTCTTTTTAGAACTGCCAACACTGCATATTGAATCGATGTTATTAGCTGAAAAACCTTTCTCATTACTGAAAGATATAATATTAGAGGAATATCATGTGCCCATTGTGGTGAATTATCATGATATAACAGGCATATGATCTTCCTCTTCTCTTCTAAATTCCAACAATGATAAAGGTTTTTTGACTAAGAACATTGAGTCAATATGCAGTGTTGGAACTTACACAAATAAATGAATTGTAAATCTTGGTAACATTAGTAGTTAGTATTTTTTGAGACTTTTGGATGTGTAGGAATTATCCACACCTCAATCTGACATACGGTGTGACCGGTATGACTCCAAGTACTTATTTGTATTTAAAATTGACATTATTTTTAGTAAAAATGATAGGTGACATGCTCAAAATTGATCAAACATATTATAATTGTTTTTATAGATTAAGAAAATGATTCATAATTCATTTTTAATGTGTAGGAATCAAACACACCTTAATATAATAAACTATATTCCCAGTATTACTCAAAGTGTCTATTATCAGTTTAAAATCAATATTTTAGTTCAAAAAGTGTCACTCATTGAAAAATGAGAAAATACGCTCTAATTTTATTGATAATTTATGAAATATATTAATAAATCATTTTTGAAATATTGGAATTAGTCTCACATTAAACTGATACGTGATGTGATTGGTATGAGTGAAAGTGCATGTTTTCAGTTTAAAATGACATTTTTGTAAAAAAGACAAGGGAGATAATACAAAACAAGAAAATGAATTTGGATTGTTTTTATACTTTATAAAAATGATCCATAAGTCATTTGATACATTTAGGTATAAAATACACCTAAATATGACGCATATTGTGATCGGTATGACTCTAAGTGTGTCTTTTTATTTAAAATTGACATCGATTTTTGTAAAAAGGACAATTGACCTACTCAAAACAGAGAAAAAGAATTTTTATTATTTTTATACTTTAATAAAATGGTCCATAATTCATTTGGTACATGTATAAGTCATCCTCTTCTCAATCCAACACATGGTGTGACTGGTATGACTCAAAGTGTCCATTATCAGTTTAAAAATGACATTTTAGTTCAAAAAGTGTCACTCACTAAAAACTGAGAAAACACACTCATATTTTCTTGATAATTTAGGAATTCGATTAATAAATGATTTTCAATGTGTAGGAACAATTATCACTACAAAATAACACATGATGTGATCGATATGAGTCAAAGTTCATGTTTCCAGTTTAAAATGACATTTTAGTAAAAAAGAAAAGTAACATACTCAAAACAAAAAAAATGCATTCATATTAATTTGATAATTTAATAAAATGATTCATAAGTCATTTGAGATGTTTATAAATTATCCTCACCTTGATCAGATGCATGATATGACCAGTATAACTCTAAGTGCATATTTTTATTTAAAATTGACATCAAATTTAGTAAAAAAGACAACTAACCTATCAAAACCCAGAAAAATCATACATATTATTTTGATAATTTATAAAAATGATTAATAAGTCATTTGGGATGTGTAGGAATCAACCAACTCTCAATCTGATGTGTGGTGTGATTAGTATGACTCAAAGTGGCCATTATTATTTGAAAAATGATATTTTAGTTCAAAAAGTGTCACTCATTGAAAACTGAGAAAATACACTCACATTTTATTGATAATTTAAGATAAAAATTCATAAATCATTTTTTATGTGTATGAATAAGTCCTAAGTCAAACCAATACATGATGTTATTGGTATGAGTCAAAGTACGTGTTTCCAGATTAAAATTACATTTCAGTAAAAAAGACAAGTGACATACTAAAAACTGAGAAAATTCATTAGAATTGTTTTGAAACTTTAGTAAAATTATCCAAAAGTCATTTTGGATGTATAGGAATCATCTAAATCTAAATCTGATGTACTGTGTGACTGGTATGACTCAAATTACATCATTTTATTTAAAATTGGAATCAATTTTTGTAAAAAGTACAACTAAACTACTGAAAACCAATAAAAATCATTCATATTATTTTGATAGTTTAGGATGATGATCCATAAGTAATTTGGGATGTATAGGAATCAAAAAAACCTCAATTAGAAGCACATTGTGACCAGTATGACTCAAAGTGTCTGTTATCAGTTTAAAAATAACATTTTAGTTCAAAAAAATTTACTCACTGAAAACTAACAAAATGCATTTAGATTTTCTTAATAATTTATAAATTTTATTTAGAAATAATTTTTTACGTTTATGAATTGTTCTCACATCAAACTGATACATGATGTGGTTTTAGAAGTTAAAATATGTGTTTCAATTTTAAAATGACATTTTAGTAAAAAAGACAAGTGACATACTCAAAACCAAGAAAATTCATTTGAAATGTTTTGATAATTTACAAAAAAAATCCATAAGCCATTTTTGAAATGTAAGAATCAGATATACATGAATCCGACGCATGGCGTGACTGAAATGACTCCAAGTGTGTCTTTTTATTTAAAATTGACATTAATTTTAATAAAAAGGAAAAATGACCTACTCAAAATTGAGCAAAATCATTTAGATTATTTTTATTGTTTAGTAAAAAGACTGATAAGTTATTTAGGATATTTAGGAATCAACCGCACCTCAATTCGATGCACGGTGTGACCATCAGACTCAATGTATCTGTTATCAATTTAAAATCAACATTTTAGTTCAAAAAGTGTCACTCACTAAAAACTAAGAAAAATCACTCAAATTATCTTTAGAATATAGTACATTGACTCATAAGTCATTTTTTACATGTAGGAATTGGTCTCATGTCAAATAGAAACACCATTCGATCTATATGAGTCAAAGTGTGTGTTTCTAGTTTAAAATGACATTTTAGAAAAAAAATAAAAGAGACATGCTCAAAACTAGGAAAATGAATTCGGATTGTTTGTATAATTTAGGAAAATTATACATATTTAATTTGAGGCATATAGGATTCAACTACACCTAAATCGGATTCATAGTGTGACCAGTGTGACTCAAAGTACTTCCTTTCAATATATAAACGTCATTTTAGTTTAAAACACGCATCACATCACCAAACCCTAGAAAAAAATCCCAGATTGTTTTCTCATCATTCTATATTCTATTACTTAATTAATTTCCGTATTATTTTTATCTTATACTTATTCAGTTAATTTTCCTAGAGATAATGCTTGAATATGAACAATAAATGGTGTGACGTGTAAGAATCAACCACAACTCAATATGATACACAGTGTTACTAGTATGACTCAAAGTTTAGTTTAAAATTAACACTTTTTGTTAATTTATTTTTTATATTATTTATAACCTAAAAAATGTTTTCTTATACAGGTTTTTTTTTCTTGATCAGAGGTTAGGATCAAAATCAAAGAAACATTGATGTTTTTGAATGTATGTAATAATTTTTACTTATATAATTGTATAAACCAATGTTTTAAATATCTATAATATGGTGTTTTTTCCTTGAATTTGGGTTGTAAATTTCATTTCATTTAAATTGTATATTGGTACTTGATTTTGATTATTTCGTAGTGTTTTTGGTTTTACGGTTTGCTATTACAGCACATTATATTGGTTCTACAGTGTGCTATTACAACACACCACATCATGCCCCTTTAGTATCACTTTTATAAGTCTCGATAAAGGTAACCTTTATCATCACTTTTATAGCACCGATAAAGGGGCCCTTTATTGGTGTCAAATAAAAGTTCTAATAAATGTTTTCCTTTATTAGTACTTCTAAAATAACTAATAAAGGGCCCCTTTATTAGTGTTTTTTAGCAATGATAAAATACTAGGGCTTTTAATCTCTCTCTGGTAGTCATCACTTTTCTAGCATTGATAAAGACCATTTTTAATACTATTAAATAGCTATTTTATAATAGTGTCACGTGTACTAGTCACAAGTTTCTAAATTTTTCTATACACATCCAGACCATGTGACATTAAATTGAGCATCACTATGTTCAAAGTTGTGTGACCTCAAACTACAATGACTACACATCCTCACCATATGATGTTAAATTGTGCATTCAATGTCCTTTCTACAATATGTTAAATTTCATTCCTTCTATCTACATTTCATAATGTAAGACCGTAAAATATTTTAGATTCTCTCCAAAGAGGACATTTTCCCCCTTTGAGGATGGTCACCTATTGCACCACTTGAGTTCCTTGACCATCACATGGTAACCAATACGATGCACTCTTTTGAAGGTGGGTATGGATGTTGCTCAGATGGATACTCCCACTGAATGTGATCAGTATCATAGTGGTGTAATCCCAATATCATTGAACCCCATCCAAACATTCCCCCAAGTTCACCCCCACACTTTGAATCTTCCTTGATTTGGATTCCCACCATCTTCCATGTCCAAACAAGCCCCCAAACTGTAATTGTGTATGACCAAAATGGGTCACCTCCAATCCTAGACACACTCCAAAAAGGAATTTCAACAAAAATTTGATAGGTACCATGTTTCAAACATGGTTAATGGCCAACCCTCATTTGTATTTCCCCACTATTATAAATATGATAGTGGAATCTATTTTTCAAACATATTCAACAGTTGTCCTATCTTAGCTTGTTGGTCCTTCTTACATTCCAAGACATCAAAATCTCAATTCACATCCCCCATATTATCCTTTTTGGTTAGAACTCAATTCCCCCTTCTCATTCACTTTCATATGTTGGGAAAGAATTTCAGTTGTGCAAATCCCCTCTCACCAACCCAAGTTGTCCTAAATAGGACACTACAGGTGTTTAATGAACATTTTCACCCCAGTTATTTAGTCATTGAAAAAAAATCTCGTGCAAGAAACCAGTTTTATTTTTATCTCTTATTTCTCACATAGAGCATGACTTATTTGGTCTAAGTGGTTTATATTTGGTTGTATTGTGAATATAATTGAGTCACGATGAAGAAAATTTGTGCATGAAGATTTGAAACCAAATGAATTTTTATTACCATCAGTAAGGAGGGTCATCAACATGATGGAGTCTCTCCTTTATTATAAAAAAGAGTAAAGAAGTAAAAAAGGGAGAATCCCCCCTTAGGGCTCTACCTTGGAAATTGAGTTCTCTAGCTCGGCTAGCCTCTATCAAAAAGATTCTAGAGTCTTTTTGTCACTAGGTGAGCTCTTCTACCTTCTCTTAATACATAGGGTGAACCTTATTGAACTAGATATATAGATGACACTATTAAACCTAGTTCTCATCTTCCAGAGATGTTATTCTCACTACCTCATCCATATCCGTTTTTAACTATTCTCTTAATTGGATGATGATCTCTTACTTAGTATTGATGAGGGATTTATGCAATTATGATTTCCCCTCCATCCAAAAAAAAATTTATTCCTCTACATGGAGAAATTTGGTGCCCTTGTATTTGTTCCTATACTATGATAAATCTATCTCCTTCCCCTATGCATGCACCCACTTTGAAAGATAGTCACAAGGAAAAATGTAAAAAAGAATGAGCATCCACACCATCAGTCCCTACATTTTGCATCTAGTGATGGATGGATCTCATCCAAATCACTATTATTGACTCTAAGGTGTGGGTTATGAAGTTTCAAAATCTTACCCATTCCATGAACTAGATGATTTGATTTTCTACAGTGATGTTAGAACCAGAATCTTCCAATTTCTTGGGTGGCATAGGTTTGTACTTAGGGAAAGATGCAAGGAATTAAAAAGTGGGGTTATCCTCAGATATTCTCTCATATGGTCAGATTTCCATTTCAAGAGGAGAACTATATCCATCTGACCATTCTCTGGTGACAAAAACATTATCATCCTTGAGCTCCACCACCCCTACATCCACATCCGTATCTATAATGTATTTCTCTGTAAGGGTTGGATCGACTGCTGGAGAAAGAATCCCAACTCCCTCATTCATGCCCAATTTATAAGGATTCACTATGTCAAACATTATTTAAAATAAAGGAAATATAGTTAGTTTAACCTGTAGTAACAAATAGGATAGATTTAACTTGTTTGAAAAAGGAACTTACATGAGGCAAGGGCTTGGGTGATATCCATGTCTAGGGCCTCAAAAGGGAATACCATAACTAGATACCTCTATATGTTATTGGACCCCTTGGTACCACATGCCTAGAAACTATACAAGTAGATAAGTGTGTTAGTAAAAAATACTTGTGTAGTAGTCAAAGGACTTACAAGAATCAGGATAGTTGGGATTCCGAGCATTACCATGATAAGGAACCAGGATCTCAATGATCAACTTCTCCACTATCAAAGGGAGCCTCCATTATAATTCCAAGGAGTGGCCCGCAGTAGATGACCATGAGGTCCAAATAGTCTTGAGATTCCCCTATAAACTCCTCTATAGATTCCCCTCCTATCATATATCTGGGAACAGAATTCGAGGTGGGATCCATGGTACCCATCGAGGTTCCCTCATCACCCTCAACAGGGGCCCCTTATCCCTTCTCAGTTGATTCCTACACAAGTAAAAACATGGGTTAAAGGTTCCAAAGGAAGGGAAAGTTTAAATATGTAGTTAAGATAATGAGTTGAAAACTCACCTTTCCAAACTGAATCTCAATCAAGTCATATTTCCCATTAGTGAATTCCCTACTCTCCAAAGATATTTTTTGATCAGCATCATATCCCCAAGTCTCCTTTCCACTGGATCCCTAGGTGTCAATATTGGTAATCAATACCACCTAGGTTGGTGTTTTGGTGGATGTAATTTCCTCAGGATCAGAACTAAACATCACATGTACTTGGGTAGTGGTAGGCTCTCCCTCCCTACACCAACATGATAAAGCATCCATTTATTATAGGTTGGAAAAGAAATCCTAGAAGCTTACTCAATCCATGATCAATGTGAGCCAGACCTATAGAATCTTGATATCCCCCCCTGTGGTAAGACTCCACCATAGATTCTCTAAAATATGGGATATTCATGACAACACCCATGTCTCACAGTGATTGGGGTAATTGGAATCATTGGTTGGCCACACCAAAAAGGAAAAATTATAACCTAAGGCCGCCCTAGATCTAATTTTCCCAGTGTGGTAACTCTCTACCTACCACTGTGACCACTTATGAGGAATCCCTGACCCTATAGAAGTTGTAGTAATGAAAAACACTTAAGCTTCTACCACCATTGTTCCAACTTGATCCCTCAAATATCAGCATGTACCTCGAAGAGCAGCTTTTCTGCCACCCTATTTCTCCTACGGCTCATCCAAATTCATCAAATTACTCACCAACTGATAAAGAATTTCCCATGGGTATGATGCTAACCAATTGTCATCATATTTTTGATAGAGGTAAGTATTGAGGTTATTTGGCAAAAGAATTATGATATCCATGGTTCCCTAATTTATGAACATCCACCATAATTGACGAAGGATGGAGGGGGGACTCTCCTCATGAACCCCCATATACACCCACTCTGATAGTTTTTGTATGCACCTAAACTAATGAGTAAACTATGATGGGGTGTATATTTCATAGTATGTGTTTTCATTGATATTCATGTTTAAAACCCCACCCTAGAAGGTTTGTAGATATTATCTCTACTCCAGTGTCCCCCGCAAGTCATCGATTATCTCACAGGTTGAGGTTGTTAAAGGCCTAAAGTGTAATTTCTCAGAATTTACAATACTCTTCATCACCCCAAATTCATTGAGCATCATCGGTCACACCCCATCAATGTTGATGAGTGAAGGTTTCATATCAGTTCTCAGAGGGGTAATGGGGTATGGAGACTCATACCCCCAAAAATCTAATGTGATCCATCCATGGATGAGTTATAATGGTTCCCTAACATTATGATTTCCACTATCACCAACACCCTCGGTCAAAGCCCATGTGGGAATCCCTGAATGGTAGAATCCAAACAATTAGTAAAGTGTCTAGGAATTCCACATATCGAACCTGTGGGATCCATTCCTTCAAGTTATATTCCCAATCTTGGTAATGGACCTCCTCCATTATCAACTAGTAGAACCCCAACCTCTTTCTATGCCAAACCCCTATAAACTGCTTTAGCCACCCTATAATCCTCTCAGTTGTTATATTCAAGAATAGGCTCAACCATGTTGTGAATGTGATATCTCAACGGAAGGGGGATAGTGTTTCAATAAGAGGTTCATCTGGTCCAAGAGTATATTTGTTCCTACCGGTGTTTGATATGTGTTTCCCCAAGCATTGGGCATTGGTAAGAATTAATTATATTGATACCCCATCAACCGAATCCCTCTAATTTGATGTAAATCCCACAAGATGATTCCCAACTCCCCATGATGAAGGTGGAAGGTGTTCATATTTGGTGACCACCTGCTGAACAGTTCCGGTAATAGCTTTGAATAGTGGAAAACATGGAACTGGGATATCCACATTGCTTAATATAAATCGATATGTTGCATCTCATTAACTTACTCTCCAAACCTATAGCATACACAATACTCCCACACCCACTCATCAGTAAAAATTATTCCAGATCATGGATCCCAATCTTCATACCATCCCATAAAATTTTTTTGAATGTTTTCATGGATGATTTTGGTGTAATGGGTAGGAAATTAATCTTCTATTGGATGATCTCCAATAACTTTCCTCATCTATCCAATCAAAGTGTATATAATGGAGGCTTCACATTACCTGAATAGATGAACAGTGGTGGTGATGGCTCATTGGTTGAACTCATCATGATGGGAAAACTAGAACCTCAGCTTTTTAACCTTCACATTCAAGATAATCAAGTAATACAACGGTCCAAAATTATATAGTGGTAGACTATTGCTCAGTATATAATCTCTTTATGGTGCTTTAAGAAACTCTAGTAGGACCTATTTTTTAAAAACCACCCTCCTGACATGAGTAATTTCATGATTCCTAGACATTCTTCCCTTCTGTTAGTGTAATTAGTAGCAATAGTGATTTGGGCATATTTGTTATCCATTTTTGAATAAAATATCAGATTTTTAAATTTTGGGTCAAGAAACTAAAAATGTTTTCATGAAAATCAACTTATTTTATAAAACTGAAGTAATTTTCAAACAAATTCATAGTAGAGTATTCTATTTCATGAAAATTATTTTGTGTAAGAGGAGTTTTATGAACGTCATGGTTCATGGAACAATATTTTTTTAATAAGGGATAGGTCCACACATGAGAGATAAATATTATCATACATGAAAGTCTAGTGGATGTAAAAATCCCCATATCCCTATTTGTGGGACCAAAACCCCCTAGTTCGTGTACTCACACAACTAGATTTCATGACCATATGTAAAAGTTGCATAAAATAGTGAATATGTCCCAAAAGTTTTGTATTTTTCTTAGAATTTTACCCTCCACATACCCATCGAATCCAATTCCAAGGGGGGGATTTTTGGAACCTAAAAAATTTTCCAAAGGTTTGTAGAATGTGGTTTTCCCCAACTAAGTACAACTCACCTCTAGGGACCATCATGGATCATAGGGATCAATAATGCGAAGCTTTTAGGCATCTCGTTCAACCCCATGTTTTGGAGAGAAACCCACTTGTGCAATAAATTGATCATAATCTAGTCCATATTGTGTGGAATAAAAACATTAAAAAGAACATCTACCACATGACTTGGTACATGTGTGAGAAATCCCACATTTTTTGCGTACAACCCTCTTGCATGATAAATGATCTATTGAATCTCCTCTTTACGCAGTCATTCTCTAGCAGCACAGGCATGAGGGGTGTGAAACCCAAGGATGTTAACCCAAAATTTATTTTAATGGAATAGTATAAGTTTCATGTCTAAATACACTCATTTATACTATAAATATAGCATCACCCCCACCCCATTTTCTTGAGGGGGATTTGGAATTTGAAGCATCACACTCTCATTTGTGAAACACAATCTTTCATGAAATCACACAACTCCATGGAGTCCCATAGGTATAGATTTGAAATATATACCCTATATAGACCCCAGGTCACGTTTTATTGTGTTTAAGATATCCTTACACAACTATCCCTAAAGTTTAGGTGGTTTCAGGAAAGATGATTTTCTTTCATGCAATCCAATTCTTTACACTACACCAAAAGTTGCGTGCATTTATGCCCCCATCATCCATTCTCCGTCCTATTTTAGAGACCCTATCTCATATAACCCCAATGGAGTATGCAACTTCAAAGTTGTGTGAAACAACCTATGGATCCCTAACTGGATTCCTCATTTTTTTTCAAACACAATTTCATGCGGGTTGAGTGCTCAGGTGCCCCATACCTACTCCCACCAGGTTCACCAATGCCTTGATCACTTTCTTGACTAGTATCATCTACCCTCATGTGTAATCTAAACATGGCCTAGATAGTTGTGATGCCTCTTTCTCCTAATCATAGGCACCCAAATGTTGGGACCCTCATGTTATGTCCCACCATGATAGTATTTACATCTTGATCCATCCAAAATCAACTATGTAGTAGGCATAGAAGCCCTAAATGCATAATCATCACAAGAAACCACCCACCTTTCCCTATGAGGTGGATTATTGTGGGATCCTTATCTCCTACTTATAATTTGACTCATTTGGCATAGTCCCCACCATTTCCAATGTGAGATACTTTAAATTACATAGTCCACCATCCTAGTCGTGCAATGTTAAACCACATCACAATGTATTCATCACATGATGTTAAAATATATACCTAACTTATGAAATAAAAATAGGATACCTTGTGTATAAATCACATGGAATTACACCTCACCTCCTGATAAGTACCTATGTGCATTAACCAATCTATCCCTTACTATATCTCCTTCCACAAAACAAATTTACTTGTTGCACAACATTAAACTTCAAGGACCATTCCTGTCACATAAAATTAAACTATAAATTCAAACTATGTGGATTTTTATCCCTCTATACTAATAGGTTATGTAGGTTGAATCCATGCGGTTCAATCTTAGCACACTTGGGAAACCTCCATGAGGTTCAATCCTGACCCAAAACACTATCATTAAATATGAATATCCTCCCCCTCAAAGGTGGAAACTCTAAATTGTGATCATCTCCCCTTGGGACACACTCAACCTCACCAATATTTCCCCATAATACATTAAACATGTGACTATTGTTTCCCCTCAAGACCCTAAACCAATGACACACCCCGCTAGATGCATCAAAATATCTACCTCGTATGATGAACATGGGATACCCAAGCCCAAAATCCTCAAAAAAATTATTCCCCTAGTGCAAATTACCTTGCGGTTGACATGGGATGCCTTTGGTTATACACTTGAGATACCTCCCACATGATATTACATTGACTTTAAAAGATGAATAATTTATAGATTCCTAACACAACCAATGTCCAAAAATGTCTAGATGTTTATAACATCAACATCAGCTATGACCATTAGTAGTTTCCCTATCATGATAAAAGTAGTTTAATTAACCATCATCCACCTAAAAAAGGTGTCAGGAATATGGTTTATGAACATGAATCAAATATCTAAAGGATAATCAGACTAGTAAATGATCTCCAAGGAGGAATCCATAGAAAGAGTAACTGACATCACATAGCCCTAATTTGATCAAATATTCCCAATGTTCTCCCTAGATTGAAATCATCAGAAAATTGTATCACAACATAAAACCAAAAATTTCTTAGTCACACAACATTAAACTTCAGGAAATTTCGTTTTAAGAATCATGACCTTAAAATTCATGCTCTCATAGGTCCATTCCACGTGACCTTAAATTACTTTGAGTTCTTGATCTGTATGGGAAAAATGAAACTTGCTTTGTCCCCAACTTCTAGTTTTAATTAATAATAATGTTCCCCTCTTTCATCCTAGTTTCACAATATAAAAATTCAAGAAAACATCCTAGTCACATGATGTAAAACTACATGACATCGTACCTTTCACATAATTTCAACTTCTGTGGTGTGTATCACATATTCCCTTAATACTTTTTATATTGTAGTATAGATAACCCTCAAATTTCCTCTTGTTTCTCACAATGATCATGACTCACATGAGATTATAGATCTTGATTGATTTATCTTACTCGCATGAACAAGAACAACATTTATAAGGGTATGGTACGGTTTGGTCTATCATGCATGACCTTAAATTTCATAGAGAAGACCATATGGACTAATTACCCTTTATAAGAGTTAGATATATGTAGGGATTCTTATCACACAATTTTTCCATACATGGGAACATAAATGAAATGGCCTCACCCCATTCAACATCTGAATCTTCATAAGGGGGAAATTTAAATAAAAACTATGTGTGTCTTGATTCCTACTATAGTAGGATATATAGTGACGTTGGGATATCCTATCATAATCCCAATCATGAATGAAATCATAGGTAAACAATACATAACCTATTTTGACATATAGAAATTTATTGTACGTCAATATGACAAATGATGTTCTTGGTATGACTCTAAGAGTATTTTTTCAATATAAAAGTGTCATTTTAGTTTAAAATGTGCATCATATACTTAAAAATGAGAAAAATAGATTAGATTATTTTGAAACTTTTGGAAAATGATCCATAATTCATTTCTGATGTGTATAAATTGATCACATGTCAATCTGATATATGATGTGGTCGATATGAATTGAAGTGATTTTTTTTAATAAAAATGTCATTTTAGTTTAAAATAAGTATCACATAGCCAAAACTGAGAAAAAAACTCATATTTTTTCAAACTTTAAGAAAATTATCCATAATTAATTTTTGACATGTAGTAATTAACCACACAATAATTCGAAAAACGATTCAGTCGGTAAGACTCAAAGTGCGTGCTTTCAATATAAAAGCATCATTTTAGTTTAAAATGTGCATCATATAACCAAAGACAAGAAAAAAATCTTATATTATTTTCAAAATTTATGATATCAATCAATAATTCATATTTGACATGTAAGAATTGACCATACACCATTTTTATAGAAAATGTGGTCAGTATGATTCGAAGTGTGTGTTTTCATTATAAAAATGTAATTTTAGTTTGAAAAGAATATCACAGATCCAAAAATGAGAAAACGGTATCAGATTATTTTCAAAATTTAGGACAATGATCCATAATATATTTCTGAAATGTAGGAATTGACCACATGTCAATCTGACATACGATGTGGTCGATATGACTCAAAGTGCGTGTTTTCAATATAAGTGTTATTTTAGTTTCAAATGATCCTCACATAGAAAAAATTGAGAAAACAAGATCATATTGTTTATAAAATATAGTAAAATGATCCATAATTCATTTGTGACATTTAGGAATCAACTACACATCAATATGGTATACAATATGGTTGGTATCACCCAAAGTTTGTGTTTTCAATATAAAAGTTTCATTTTAGTTTAAAAAATGTATCACATAGAAAAAACCAAGAAAATAAGATCATGTTTTTTTCCAATTTTAGTAAAATGGTCCATAATATATTTGTGACAGGTAGAAATCAACCACACATCAATTTGACACATGATGTGGTTAGTATGACTCAAATTTAATGTTTTCAATATAAGTTATATTTTAATTTAAAACACACCTCACATATCCAAAACTATGAAAAAAATATTGTATTGTTTAAAAACTTTATGAAAATGATCCATAATATATTTATAACCTGTAGGAATCGACCACACATTAATTCAACACATGATATAGTCAGTATAAATTAAAGTACATATTTTCAATATAAGTTCCATTTTAGTTTTAAACACACCTCACATATCCAAAACTAAGAAAACAATCCCAAATTGTTTTCAAACATTAGGAAAATATTCTATAATTCATTTTTGATGGGTATAAATTGACCTCAACACAAAATGTGTTAGTATGAATCAAAGTGTGAATTTTCAATATAAGTGTCTTTTAGTTTAAAATGTGCCGCACGTAACCAAAAATAATAAAATGATCTTGTATTTTTAAAAAAATTATAAAAATGATACATAACTCATTTGTGACATATAATAATTGACCACACATCAGTCTGACACATGATCTTGTTAGTATGATTCGAAGTGTGTTTTTTCAATACAAGTGTCATTTTAGTTTAAAACACACCTCACAGAGCTAAAAAAATTATCAAAAAGTATTATATTATTTTCAAACATTAGGAAAATGATCTAAAATATATTTATAACATGTAGGAATCGACTTCATGTCAATCCAAAAAAAGGTTAAATTATAATATCATTAATGTACATATAGTAATTAACAATATAATTTATCATAAGTGAACATTAAAATTATAATTTTTTATTTTTTTATTTAATGTTACTAAAATAAACATCGGTTTTATTATAGGGATAGAATTTTATATATAGGTTTATCTTTTTAAAGATTCTACTAGTTTTGATTTTGTATATGGGTTGTAATTTTTTTTGGTAAATTATAAATATAAGATTAATGTAAATTTTTTTTATGTAAATTTTAAATTGAAAGGATTGTGCAATTTTTTATTTTTATTCTAATATAATTTAATATATATTTCTATTCCTTTTTATGCATTTTTATTGGGTTTTATTTTATAGGGTTGTTGCATGGTTGTTGTAGGGATGCACTTGTATAGTAGCTAAAATGGACTTTATCAGCACTAGATAAAGTGTTGATAAAAGTACCCTTTATTAGTTCTTCATATAGAATTGATAAATTTTTCCCTTTATCAGTGCTAAATAAAAACAACTAATAATGGTTCCCTTTATCAACGCTTTCAAAAATCACTCATAAAAGGATCCTTTAACATCACTTTTCTAGTGCTGATAAAGGCTGTGGGATTTTAATATCACTTTCATTAGTAGTACTTTAAAGTGATGACAAATATTATTTTTAGAAATTTTAAAAGCATGTTTTGTAGTAGGGGTATCTTGATTCCTACTTTGGTAGGATATGTAGTGATGTTTTGATCTCTCATCTTAGGTCCATCTATGATTTCAAAACAAATTTCCCTCTTTCACTGAGTTTAATCCCAACAATCATTACCTTCACATGACATAAATATATGTATAAGAAACTAAAAAAATTCCATCTCTACTACAAATGAGCCTTATCTAAGTAGGACCCGCTACTAGAAATTTAGGCAATAGCCACGGTTTGGAACCGTGGCTATAAGCCCAAAAACCATGGCTATATGGATTTATCCACAGTTCAAACCATAGATATAGGGCATTAGCCACGGTTCAAACAATGGATATAGGGCTTTATCCACGGTTCAAACCATGGCTATAGGTCTTTTAACCATGGTTTAAACCATGTCTATAAAGCTATAGCCACAGTTTTAAACCATGGCTATAGCCCTTCCCATTTCATAAAAAAACACCCCCCAGACAGACCCCCCCCCCCCCTCCGAGACATACCCCCCTCCCCTCCCCCCCTGCACACCCCCTTCCCCCTCCTAGACAAACCCCCCTACCCCTCCCCCCTACATACTCTCCTTACCCTTTCAGACCCCCCTTTCACCCTGGACAAACCCCATTTTCACCCCTGGACAGACCCCCTTACACCCTGTACATACCCCCCCTCCCGGGATAGACCCCCCTGCACCCGGGGAAAACCCCCCTTTTACCCCTGGATAGACCCGCACACCTCTGCAGAACCCCCTTTCACACCTGGACAGACCCCCCATTGCACCCTTGTACAGACCCCCTCCCCCTTGCACCCTAGAAAAACCCCCCTTGCACCCCTGGACAGACCCCCCCCCCCCCCCTTGCACCCCTGTACACCCCCCCACCTCGCACCCCTGGACAAAACCCCTTGCACCCTAGATAGACCCCCCTTACACACCTGGACAGACCCCCCTTGCACCCCTGCATACCCCCCTTGCACCCCTGGATAGACCCCCTTGCACCGACATACCCCCTTTTCACCCTGGATAGACCCCCCTTGCACCCCTGGAAAGACCCCCTTGCACCCCTAAAAGACCCCCCCCCCCCCCACCCTAGACAGACCCCACCTGTCCATCCCCCCATGCCCCCCCCACACACCCCTTCCCCCTACAGACCCCCCTTTCACCCTTGACAGACCCCCCCCCCCCCCCCTACACCTCCCCCTCCCCCCTAAAGACCCCCCTTGCCCCCTGGACAGACCCCCCCCCCCCCCCGGACAGACCCCCTTTCACCCCCGACAGACCCCCCCCCCCCCCCCAGACAGACACCCATGCCCCCCTGACCACCCCCTTCCCCCTTCAGACCCCCCTTGCACACCTGACATACCCCCCCCCCCTCTCCCATTAAGACCATCCCCTCACTGGACATACCCCCCCCCCCCACACCCATGATAGACCCCCCCTGCACCTCCCCCCTACACACCCCCTCCCCCCTTCAAACCTACCTTGCACCCCCTGGACAGACCCCCCCACCCCCCCCCCCCCCCCCCTCGCACACCCCCACCCCCCTGCAGACCCCCATTTCACCCCTAGACAGACCCCACCCCACCCCCTCCCTAGACATACCCCTCCTGCCCCTCCCCCTGCAGACCCCCCCTTTCACACCCCCACTACATCCCCCCGCCCCTCCTGAAAGACAACCATATAAAATACAGGGATACCTCTAAAATACATGTTCTAATGATATTAAAAAAATCACTGGTCAAATTAAATAAATCATCAACTAGTTAAACATAGTACATAATCTAATTTTCAAAAACATGTATCTAAAGTGATATTCAGTACAAGTAGAAGAAACTAATAATCGAGATATAATAAAATGATCCACTACTCCAAAATATGCCACAAATTCTGTGTTCCGTGATGCTGTAATTTCTCCAAAATCTAGTTATGGCAAACCTTGTAACCCAGTATCCAGGATCAAAACCCTACATTTTATCCAAGTGAAAATTAGCTTAGAATTCAAGAAATTTAATCTAGAGTTTAATGAAAATACATTAATACCCAAAACGAAATGCATTCATAACATATGTATCAGTGTGAAAATAAAGGTAGTGTATGTGTCAATGTTATTTAATTATTTGAAACTTAAAATTTCAAAACAAATTAGAATATTGTACCGAAGATACACACTAGAGGAAAACATGTTAGAAAGTCCATATTGTTGATTTTAAATGCTTGAAAATCCAACTCGGTTCGTACCTCATTTTCTTAGGAAATACTTTCTTGAAGTTTGATCTCATTTACATCATATGTCATAAATATTACCTTGAATTTATTTTGTTCACATGGTCTATATTGGTTGTAGACATTGAAATATAGTTATGGCACACCCCCCTTTCACCCATCCCTCCTGGACAGACCCCCCCCCCCCTCCCATCAGGACAAACCCCCCCTCCCCTCCCACCTAGATAGACCCCCCCACCTCGAACAGACCCTACCCCCTCCTAGACATCCCCCCTCCCCACCCCCTATGAACACCCCCTCCACCCTACAGACCCCCTAGAACCCCCCCCCCCCCCCCACCCCTCCTAGATAGACCCCCCCTCCCCTCCCCTCCCACCTGGAAAGACCCCCCCCCCCCCCCCACACCACCCTGGACAGACCCCCACCCCCTCCCTAGACATACCCCCCTGCCCCACCCCCTCTGCACACCCCCCTCCCCCTGTAGACCCCTCTCCCCCCCTGCAGACCCACCTTTCACCCTCTCCCCCCACCTACAAACCCACATTTTACCCCCCCCCCCCCTAGACACCCCCACCTCCTAGACACCCCCTTGCAGACCCCCCTGGACATCCCCCCTCCCTCTTGGACAGACCCCTCATCCTTCCTGGACAACCCCCCCCCCCCCCCCACACACACACACACACACACACCTGCAGACCAACCATGCACCCCCCTGGACACCCCCTAGACAGTCCCCCCCCCCCCTTCTTGGATAGTCCCCCCATCTCCTCCCTAGACAGAGCCCCCCTCCCTTCTGTACAACCCCCCCCCCCCCCCCCACACCCCCTGGACAACCCCCCCCCCCTAGACATATTGTCAAATCTATGAGGAGGTTTGATTTTATGGAATGGTCTTTTCAATTGTCAGTTGTATGAAACTATATGGTATTATAATATTTTCAATATCGATAAGGTTGTTGTAGATATATAGAGTTGATAAATTAATGTATGAATGATCCCAACTTTTATCCTTTCCTAGCACAAAAAGAGTTTGTTGATACATTGAAAACCTTATAGTACAACAGAAACATAAATCTGGAAATAAATTGAAGTTATTGTATAACAAAAGAAATTAGGAACATTGAATGTTGAAAGATACTGTAATATGTGATGTGATTTTCTTTATCAATATGATCTCATGAAATTTGTTCCTAAATTTAAAACATGACATCATGTTATTTTTAGTAAAACATGAATCACAAAAGTGGTTGTTTATTGTTCAGAGCTTACCTAAATGTAGAAGAAAGCAATATCTATTTATAAAGTCTTGATGAAATGTGGTGTATTTGGATATATCTAATGTAATTTAAAATATCATATTGAATCTAGCTATGTACAGAAAAATTCATGCAATGTGGTAGTGGAATCAACCCACCAAAAGGAGGACAGATTGTAGGATCCAAATCTATCTTTACAAGATATAATGAAAAAAAGTGGACATAAGGGCCTAGATTTTTAAAATAAGAGGTGTTAAATCCATACTAATAACAACTAGTGGTATCATAAAAAATATAATTTGTTTCAAGTGATATCAATCCATGATTTAGTGAAAGAAATCTTTTGTAAATAGGAGGTCATATTTGGATAAACCTAATCATGAAGAAATAGGGGGAGTTATACATTGATTGTAATGGTTATTAAACCTTATCTAAGATTAAAGAAGCCTATAGATACTAACTACACCCCCTACCCCACCCACTTGAACCCCCTACCCCACCCCCTATCACCCCACCCTCTATACTACACCTGAACCCTCCCCACTTCCCTACAGACCCCCTTGCAGACCCCCATAACCCCCCCCCCCCCAGCCAGTTTTCCCTCCCCCCACTGCCCCCCTTTCACCCCATTCCCCACTACCCCACCCCCTTGCACCCCCTACCCTACATACCACCACCCTCTCCCCCTTGAATCCCACCTGAACCCCCCCCCCCCCCTCTCCCCTACCCTGTAGACCCCCCTACAGACCACCCCTACCCTACAGACCTCCCCACTCCCCCCTGCCCCCTCCATCCACCCCCCTCCCCCTGCCCCCTACCCTACATACCTCCCCCCTTCCACCTCCACCCACCCCCTCCCCCCACCACCCTCTCCCCACTTACATCCCACCGACACCATCCCCCTCCCCCTACCCAACAGACCCCCCCCCCCCCCCGCCCTACAGACCTCACCACTCCCTCTGACCCCTCCACCCACCCCCTCCCCCTGACCTTCAAACCTCCCCCTAGCCCCTGCCCCCTCAACCCACCCCCCTCCCCCTGCCCTGCAGACCTCCCCCCTCCCCCCTGCCCTGCAAACCTCCCCCTACCCCCTACTCTATAGACCCCACTGCCCCTGCCCCCTCCACCCACACCCATCCCCCATCCCCCCTCCCCCCTCCCCCTCCCCCTACCCCCTCCCCCAGCCTTGTGACCTCCCCACTTCCCCCTGTCCCTTCCCTACAGACCTCCCCCTACCCCCTACCCCCTACCCCCTACCCCCTCATCCCTTCCCCCCTCCACCCTCCCCCTAGCCCCCTCCCCCTGCCCTGCAAACCACCCCCTGCAGACCCCCATTACAGACCACCCCCTTGCTAGTTTTCCCTCCCACCATGCTAGCCCCCCTTCCAAGAAAGAAAGGGATGATGTTATTTTTAAATACCTTGTTCTCAATAAGAATATATTGGTGTAAAGCCTCCTGGATCATGAACGCTCAACTTGCAAGAAATCCTAGGTCACCTGGCTTGAAAAAGGGGGCAAAAACACCATGTTTTTTCATGATTTCCTCAAAGAGAAGTAGATAATTACCACACCCAATATTCATTGGGAGGATGGTTCATTCTCTATTGATCATGAAGAAGTCATAGTTATGGCTGATTAGAATTTTAGTCTCTTATTACAGGGACCAATATAGCATGCTTAGTGGCTATCTGAGTTGTCAGGAAGAGCTCTTTGAAGCCTTACCAGAGTACTGACTATTAGTGATAATTTCATATTGGTTTTAGTTTCGGGGGAGCATGATATACATGAGTTAGTGATTTATCATTACCATTATATCACACCTTGTCCCGAAGGTTATCATGGTTTATTCTATGTTGCCTCATGGTAACTAGTTAAGAAATATCTAGTGGCAGCAGTGCATGACATCTTCTGGGGTGGAAGCATCCTGTGTATGGTCAGATCCACATCCCTGGTTCATATCCCTAAACTTATATATTCTTATTATTTGAGTCAATAGAGGCCTATCAACCTTTTTAACTTTTCCTATAATGTTTTTTCTAGTGTGGTTAACACACGTCTATCCTAGCTTCTACCTCAATGTATTTTAGATGAACCGCATGGGTTTGTGAATGGTAGGACAATCCAGGGTGTTATCGGTTTGCACAAGAGATGATTTGTGATTTGAAACAAAGGGAGACTAGATCCAATATTTCCATTATGTTGGACATAGAAAAATCCTATGATCGGGTAAGATGGTCTTTCAATGTCAAGGTGTTATCATTCATGGTTTTTTCTAGTGTATTTATTGAAACTCTTTTTAGGTGCTATAATTTACCATGGATGTCCATTTATTTCTAGGGGAAGAACTTCAGATTCTTCAAATTTTTTTGGGTACTCAGGCAAGGAGATACCCTATCCCTATGCTTATTCATCCTATCTCAAGTTAACCATTATAGAAATATTAATAATAACATCCATGAAGGAAATGTAGCTTCATTTCAGTTCCAGAATCTTGTACCAGGAAAATCTCAACTAATGTTCGTGGATGATACTATCATTTTTGTTAGTTGAATTAAACTCCTAATTCATTGAAAAAAATGTCTATAAATAAGTTCAAGGGCTATATTCATATTCTCCCTTCACAAAGCTAGTGGTTATTAGAAAACCATTTTCTAAAACAATAAATCAATTATGGAAACAAGTTTTCAAATCAATCAGGAAATTATAGAATTCAAATTAAAGGTTTAGACAGAGGGAACCTACCTCAACCTCAAGGAGCATTTTCTTTTGACGACAACAACTCGAATCTTCCTTTTTTATGATTTCATTCATATGAAACTTCACATATATATAAGGACACCTAGCCCCTATGTACATATTTTCATGTCCAAATATGCACAAGGGGGTCCTTAGATATATGTTTATACTTACATATACCCCTTTACACTTACACATGTATGCATTTTTCATATCTATATATAAGAACACCTAGCCCCAATATATATATTCATACTACCAAGAGTGAATATATATAAAGGGGGAACTTATATATGTACATGCTTACCTATGAATACACATGTAAGACTTCATCAACGGTGACTCGAATCCACCTCAACGAAATCCAAAACGCACTACAAAAATATAAGAAACCTAAAAATAAAAAAATCCCTAATTAAAATTGGGCCAAATAATAAAAATATAATAAACCTTACCCAAATATGATGTTGAACTCATTGTCTTCAATGGTGGTGGATAGAACCGGCCTCACTATAAGAATCCACCAATAAGAAAATAGTTTGAAAATAAATGAGATATAACGACTTCTTATATATGTGTGATTAGTGTATCAACTGTACATGATCAATGATACATGAATCCATAACCAACAATTAACAAATAATGTTCAGATTTATATGTACATACCAATACTAAATAACATGATCATTAATGAAGCTCTTTATTTTTCAAACATCAATCATTCAGCTCAAATCACAATGATTTAAGATATGATGAATAACCCAAGCATCGAATCAACATCATCTATATTATTCTTAAAAACTCATGATATTTTTTTATCAATAATATAATTCACCCCCCTACCCCTACACCAGCACCCCCTGCCCGACCGCCCTTTCACCCCCATCTTCCCCTAACACACACCCCTCCCCACCTTACACCCCTCCCCATACCCCTTGCACCCCTCCCACTGCCCCCTGCACACCCACCCCCTCCCATGCCACCTCCCCACTGCACCCCCCCCCCTCCCTACCCCCTCCCCACTACACACCCCCTTCACCCTTCACACCCTCTTACCCTAGCACCATCCCCCCAGCCCCCTACACCCCCCCCCCCCCCCCGGCCCCATGCACACACCCCTTCCTCTCCCCCCCACCCCAGAACCACCCCCCCCCCTTGAACCCCCTACCCTAGCACTAGCCACCCCCTACCCACTACACCCCCTTTCCCCCTGCACAAACCCCTGCCCCTCCCCTCAGCACACCCCCATCCCCCCCCCCACCCCCTCCCCTACATACACCCCCCTGCACCCCTCCCCCTATCCTTTCCCACTATCCATTTATAGCTACTCAAGAACCTATAACACACCAAAATTATTTCTTAAACATGATCCAAGGATATGTAAGATATATAAAGATTCATAAAATATCATTTATGTGTCACAATCCTCCCCCTATTTTGATATATTGTCTTTGAGAACTATCCCCTTAGGAATCCTCAAACAACATGGTCCACTTAATGCACACAAAAATTGAGTTAAAAAACATAATGAATATATAGTAATAAGGGGTCAAGTGAATTTTTAATTATATCAATTTAATCAAAAGATAAAAAAGAGTGAACCTTAAGTTTAAGAGGTCAATATCCAAACAAGGTGGGGAGATATTTAAGGTAAAGTGTTTAAATTGGTTTTGGCTAGAATGCCATGATCCCCCCCCTCTCATGTTATATCTAATGTTAATATCGTAATAAGACCTAACACAGTTGATCACTCAAATCTTGATAACCATAAAAAAGACAAGGATTAGACAATCACTTTACAATAAGTCCAGTTAGATTCAAACTACTCTTTCACCTACAGTGAAACTAAATCACTGTCAAATAGAGTATAGTGATTCAAGAAACCCAAAAATTGGTAATGGTTCAACTTTACCACTCCATTCAATGTTTGGGCATAGTTTATAACTAGAATAGCTACACCTAATGATGAGAAGAATCATCCCCATGGTCATCCAAAGAGACACACTCTATAATTTCTACTAAGACCTTTATGGGAGAATTAATTTAAATATCACAAGCCATGGTTCCAAACCATATAGGATGTATACTTCCAAAAACAACAATCTCATTTAGAACTATGGGATTAACAAAAATCACTTAAATAAGATCAAACTATAAAAATATATTTCTTAAAAATACCCACATTTTAAAAAAAGTATGAAAACTCATATCAAAAATAAAATAACATTGAAAAGAATCAAACTTACTTAAAAAACTACAAAATCCATTTCATAGGGTAAAATTACAACTTCCCAAGTGTAGAATTTTAAAAAATATTAAAACAAGATTTGATAATCATAAACTTATTTAAAATAAAATCTTTCTCAAACTTCATAAAGTTATCCTCTATTTTCAAAACACCTCATGAATTTCATCATAAGACCAAAAAATTTCCTAAAATATCATTTTTTTTAAATCATTTCCCAAATTATATAATGTAATCAAACACTTTAAAAGCATCATGTGAAAGTAAAAACAAATCATAAAACCTTTTTTTTAATCCAAAACATCCATGAGTCCCATTTTTAAAATAATCACTGAAAAGGTTTTAAATTAAAACACTTCATGAAATGTATTTTCATTTTAAATCATTTCACTATTTATTTTTAAACCTTAATACTCTTGAAAACATTATACATGATATTCAAAATACTTTACAAATAATCCCCCAAAACCGGTTTGGAATAATTTTTTTTAAAAAAATTACTTCTGTACAAAAAAATTGAAGCACCAAACATAAGAAAACCATAATGTGGAACAACATACAAATGATCGATTGATTGATCATAAACAAGATCCTACCATGAGTTAATCCCCATGTTCACCTCTCACATATAAGAGTTCCCCATCATCAAGGGAAACTTGAGGGAACCTAGAAAGGTATACAAAGTCAAAAATATTAAAGGAAACCCAACTTAAGTTATCAATAAATAATTCTATAATGTTTTAAATTATGTACATGGTTATAGATGACCATGTAGTAAAAAACATCACCTGAAGGACCTATCACAACCCTAAAATTATTATTTCACTCTTTAAACATGAAGAAATTCAATATGGTTTCATCTCAAGACATTTTCACATTCTTGTCAAGACTTGCACATTATAAAGTACATACAACTCAACCTTCATGCTATCACTAAAGGTCAATGTAACCAATCATTATTTCCTTTATTTTATTTATACTAACTTGAAGGTAATTGAAATAAATAAGGGAGAGATTATTTTTTTGACATTGGAGAAGTTTAAAAGGGTATAGATCAAAAACTAAAAAGGTGTATATTAAAGTTCCCAAATCAAAAAAATATATTTATTTTCAATAAGGTTTTGAAGAATTATTGATAATGTAGGATGGGTTTTAAGGCTAAAACTTGAACAACTCAAGTAAAGAGGTTCAAGACAAAGTTATAAATATAATTTTTAATCTTCAATAAAATTCATGTTTTGATGGGTGAAAAAACCATGTCTACATCATTTGATAGAACTTTGAAGTCCTTGGGATTGATTGAGAATTGTATGAATTCATTTTGAGTTGAAATTGTTACCTATGTAAAGTTAAATTTAGATTTATGTTGACTAAATAAAGGTAATACTTGAATTTAACTACTTGTATAAAAGTAGTATGAATCCTGTATAAAGGTAAGTTAGGGATTCGATAGCTGTACAAATGTAATTGAATCTCTATATAAAGGTTTCACTAAAATAAGGTATATGTATAAAGGTAATTGGAGACCTATGTAAAGGTGAAATCACATTGCATAAAGGTCATTTAGAGATTTCAATACCTAAGTAAAAGTATTATAAGCACAATATAAAGGTCAGGAAAGAATCTATGGGCTAGTTAAGGTGATAATAAGATACATAAAGGTCATTAACGACCTATATAAATATCACACTAAAGAAAATGAGACTATATGAAGGTAATTTGTGACCTATGTAAAGGTCATATAAGAAAGATGATGGATACGTAAGGGTAATCTATGATTTTTAGTAACTACATAAAGTTAACTTTGGGATTACACCATATTCATTAAGGTAATTGTGATCCATGGTGAAGAGATTAAAACCATTTCATAGGGTGCTGTGAAATGAAAATGCAGCCACACAATAGTTAATTACTAAGGGGTGTTTTGGTGATTTTGGTAAGATTATAATTTGTCTATGAGAAACTATGAGTCAAAAAAATCTTTGGAGATGCTTGTGGTGTCTCAAATGAGAGAACAAGGGGTAAGGATTAAAATAGAAAACATCAATACAATAATGTCAAGAAATCTATATAAGCATAACCTACCACTATGAGTTTTCGCAGACAGCGTACCTCTGTTGGAGGGGTTTTATTACAAAACCATGACTTGTTTATCAAATGAAACAATTATCTTAACTAAAAATTATTCAATAATTAAAATTTAATATAAACAAGAGGAATTAAGAAGGAAAATGAATGCAATTTAAAAAATTCTTGAATTAAAGAGGCTAGGAGAGGGACCCTACCTCAAAGGAGCCAAGCCACACTCGGCGCTTGACACTTTTATCAGCAACAACTCTAAGTTTCTCCATCCATCCTCTGGACATATGCACATTTTCATATACATAAGGATTCACTAACCCCTATGTATGTGTTTTCATAGCCTTGAACATGAAAAAGAAGACCCTTATATATATGCTCACAAGAATAAGCCCTTTATCACCCACACACGTATGCATTTTTCATATATATACATAAGAACACCTAGCCCCTTATATGTAATCACACTGCCATGGGTGAACATACATATAATGGGAGAACTTATTATATATATGATTACCTATGCATACGTGGTGAGTCACCTTTGACAAGTGGCTTGAATCCTCCTCAACAAGATCTAAAACACACTAAAAAAATATAAGAAACCCAAAAAACAAAAAATTCCTATTTAAAATTGAGCCAAATTATAAAAACGGAAGAAACCTTACCTGAATCTGATGTCAAACCCACTGTCTTTGATGGTGGTGGATAGAACCAGCCTCATCATAAGAAACCACCTGTAAGGAAATAATGGGAAAAGAAGTCAGATATAAAGACTTCTTAAATATATGTGATCGGTGTGTCAATTGTACGTGATAAATGATACATGACTCAAATAACAACCTCATAGAGCATTGTATGCCTAATAGTTATCTCAAAATCACTAAAAATATTCTCATAAACTCATCTTCCAAATACACCTTTTTTTTTAATTTGTGAATCATCTTTTACCAATGTACATCCTCTGAGTACTTCATTCTTCTAGAACTAATACCTTGAGATCTTTATTCCATTCTTGAAAAGTCCACTTCTATAAATATCTTTTCTAGATAAATATATAGATAAAAAAAATTATTATGTCGATAATGTTTCTTTAATAATTGTAAATTCCATAATAACTTCTTATTATAAATAAACTTCTTCAACATCATCCAAGTGTAGTTCAATTTTCAAAATTAATTTTCCTACTTCATAAACACAAGGATGGATTCACTTAAACCACAGTAGGAACATTTATCACACAGTGTTCACCTTAACCATACACACTTGTCATTGATTCCCATTAATATCCATCCAACAAATCATCAAATATATAAGTTTCTTCCTCAAAAAATCAGTAACAAAAACATATTCAATATTTAATCAACTTCATTACTTTTTGAAAAAATTATCTTCCATTTTATATATTAACCATTTGGAATCAAAATATACATGGAATTTATTAACTCAAATAAATACATTCATTCACAGTACATAACGTGTCATAACATCTTGGGCTACAAAAAATATTCTTACATCAAAACTCCAAAAAGGAAAAAGAAGGAAAAATGTAATGGGTAGGCTGCGTTTGGTTGATGATAACACTTTCTGATTCAATGTTTTTAATGTAAATAATTTTAATAAAAATAAAAACAAAAAAAATTCAATCAACCAAACACACCCAAATTCTTTATAATGTTTTTGTATCTCCTACATTTTCTCTAGATTTACTTTCCAATATGATTCAAAAGATCATAAACTGAACCACAATGTGTTAACTTGCCCTTGCAGTCCTTACAGCAGGTCTGCAACATCAGAATCTCCTTCTGACACTTTTTCATTTCAAAGTTATTCTTAGTGAAGTAAGCATAGATGTTTCAGGTCTCTTCCTTGCACGGAAAAGTGTTCGACAGTGCCATATATGTCGCTCACTATGGTCTTCATCCCTATCCCACACCCACCCTCTCCATTTGGAATCACAATATACTTCAGTGTTACCTTTTGAAAATATATTCAGACTTCAATTGTGTCGGAATGATATCTTTCTAAATGGGGATTTTGAATTATCTCAAGTAATGTTTTGTTGAATTATTTTTCAATTTACTTATTAATCCAATTCACATATTATGATTAATGGATCTCATACACATAAACTGCAACATTCACATTGTATGCATGGCTGAAAGTAATGATATAAATGTCACGACCCACTCCCACCAAAGATGACCCTCCTGAGCTGGAAATGGTGAAAGGGAGATAATGACCCCCGAGTCCCGCCTCCAGTAGGCCTCGGGGTGGCGACTAGAACAAAGGGTATGAGTTTTCACAAGTATGGGAGGCATTACCCTTTTTATTTATTTAGGATCGGGAAATAGGGCAAGTCAACCATTAAAAAGGAAAAAAGAACAAGTGTATAGAAATAAACCCAAAACAAGCCCAAATGCATGTTTTAACAATTTTATAACAAGGTACAAGTACAAGAAAGCTCAAAGTAAAATACCAAAAGAAAACAAGAGAACAGAAACTACAAAAACTCCAACTGTCCGACTAGTAGGGTCCCGCACGGCCCTGGTAGTCATCCTGGAAACCTGAAAGTAAACGTAGGGTGATCATACAAGTATACTCAGTAGGTAAACCTAAAGCTCTAGTGAAAAAGTGGGGAGACATCCTAATGTCCCGTGAGAACAACAGAAGAAACCTAGCAAGGAATTCTATCCACCCAACCTCACCAGCCACACTCACCAAAACACAAGCACAACAGGTAGTAGTATATAAGAAACAAGAGTATTGGGTACCCTGCACCAGTTCCCTATAGTTAGTTGCTCTTCCTAACGAGGAACGTCCTGACGTTGCCACACTCTCCCCGCCCGCACACACCTGGGCCTCACCACCACGTATCCCACCCGCACACACTTGGGCCTCACAACCACATATCCCGCTTGCACACACCTGGGCCACACAACCACGTATCTCGCCCGCACACACTTGGGCCTCACAACCACGTATCCCGCTCGCACACACCTGGGCCTCATCCCGAATATTCTTGGGAAACAGTGAAACCTGCCCGAAGAGTCTTGGGCTAAATCCACCCCAATCGAAACCTACCCGAAGAGTCTTAGGTGTAAGGTCACCTCAAGCCATCACAGCCTAGGGGAGAAGGAGCAGGAAGGAGCTAGTAACTAAGGGAAAAACACCCTCTCCCATGAAATGGGAGTGTTCGGCACTAAGTGCTCAACATGGGTGGGGTGTGATTAAACACAAAAGATACATATATATATACCAACCACACATCCCAACCTATGGCTTCTAAATAGAGAAACTGAGCACGTGCCTCGGCACTACTATTACAAAGCATGCATACAACAAACAACCCCAACCCCATTTAGGTTTTTACATTTTAGCAGAATTAGATTATTTAGTTCCTTAACTACTGGGAAACTATCCACAACCAACCACATTGATCGTTTGTAAAACATATCCCTTCCATCCACAAATCAAGTTAGGAAAACACAAGTAACACAACCAAGCCCTTCTTATCAACCAACCAGCCCCATTGATTATTAACTCCGTTCCATTAACACGCCCCACCATTTATTAACTCTTCCACTTTAATTTAATATTCACAACCCATATCCCGTTCACATTTAAACCCAGCCATGCAGCCCCACTTCCAACCACTATAACCACAACCGTACCATACATCATTTCCCCTTTAATACCATTTATCGCAGCCCCGCTTCCCGTTACCAACATAACATTCACACCAACCCATAACCAAGCCAACCGCAGCCCCGCTACTCACCCAAACCACAAAAACCCACAAAACACCCCCCATCACATGCCACATATCCAAACCAACACCCACATGTTCATTATTCGATTTTTGTTTAATCGGGGTGATCACACAAGGGTTCCAGATTTTCATTTAATCAGCCAACTTTACGTGATTAACCAAATTACACATTCCACAAAAACGGTCTAGAAAGATAGGGAAACATTTAATTGTGCAATCAAAGGCCCCCAATGACCGTGATTTTGAGTAAGCAGCATCTCATTCAATTCACAACATAATATCACAGGATGTAAAGTAACAACAATCACAAACTTCCCAACCCCATTGTTTGACCACTTATTATCTTTATTTAATGGTTCAACTGTTTCTCATGAAAACAAGAGGATACCCACCCCTCATGATGCACAAAATAGAGAGAGACAAAGGTAAGATCCCTACCTCAATAGGTTCTGATCACAGCACTCCCTTGGATCAACTTTAGAAGAAGTCCGTCGGCGTCTGTCACTTCTGTCGGGTCCCGAAAAAACCTCCTCAGGTGGAAGTCGGAAAGTAAAGGCTGAAGGAAAGACAATGGATCCAATCTTGGACGTTCCACATAGTTGTCACAATCCCGTGGCCGCTGACGGATCGTAAATCGGAGCTCGGATGAAGAAGTTATCGAAGGAAGAGCCTTCGAGTATCTTAAGAGAGCTCTGCTCAGAGGAAAAAAGGGGAGGAGAGGGGTGAGTTGAAAGGAGGAGGGGACCCCTCCTTTTATAGGAGATAAAAGGAAAAGTACATGGCGTGTACTTTATGGTACACGGCATGTACTCGGTTCTTTCACACAGTCTCCACGCGGCTTCCAACACGGCTCCACGACCATTGACTGGTCAACACACGGTTTGAGGGTAACGCATACGCGGGGAAGGACTACACGGCGTGTAGTTTAGACACACGGCGTGTACTCATTTATTGCACATGGCAAGGACACGACTCCAACATGGTACACGGTCGTTGACTGGTAACGCGTACGTGGGGATGGACTACACGGCGTGTAGAACTGGGAACACGGCGTGCACCCATTATTTCACACAGTGAGGACACGGCCTGCAACACGGGGTATACCCGGAAAGGTGGTACACGGCGTGTACTCAAACTACATGGCGTGTAGTTTCAAAATTCTGGAAAGTGTGGGAAAAGTCCATTTTACCCTCCAGAACACTTCTTGACCTTCTTTTTGACAAAGGAATGGGTCGGAGAGGTCCAGGCCATTACATCAGATACCTCTTAAAACATTCTCGTCCCCGAGAATTCAAAACCAACCTAGAGGAAACTCAACAAGATACCTATTAGGGTTCTCGTTATAACAGGAACCCAACCAACAACCCTAATCATATGTGTTAGGAATTACTTCTCCTATGTCGAGATATTATCCGCTTTAGGCGGCACTGACTCGCCTACACGGGTTTAATCGCATCCTCATTAATGTGTCTCGATTAAGAATTGGGTCTTCCCACTTTCATACATTAGGATTCTTCAACTCACACTACCCCCAACATCACACAACCAACACACTGCCCGAACATGTGGTTTGGGGAAGAATTCCTTCTCCTACGTCGAGATATTATCCGCTTTAGGCGGCACTGACTCGCCCGCACGGGTTCAATCACATCCGCATTAATGCGTCTCGATTAAGGATAAGGTTTTTCCCTTTCCCCACACATTCAGACATGTCACACATTACCAGGGAAAGGAAACAAAAAGGTCTCACAACTGACAAGCCAATCATTCCATATATCAAAGGTACAAAGTACAACATCAATACAATGCTTAGAAGAACAAGGGAAAACACAAGTCAAAACAACTCCAGGTACTGAGTGTGCATCTGGGTCTCCCACTCCCAAGTGCTCTCCTCGAGGCCGCCATGCCTCCACAACACACGAACCAATGGAATAGTTCATCCACGGAGCACCTTGTCTTTACAATCTTCGATCCTGACTGGTCGTTCCTCAAAGGTCGCGTCGTCTCCCATATCTAACTCTCCCCAGTCGATAACATGAGAGTCGTTATGTAAGTACCGACGAAGCTGGGAGACGTGGAAGACGTCATGAACCTTCTCCAACTGAGGTGGAAGGGCCAGCTGATATGCCACCTCGTCGACTCGCCTCAGCACCTCAAAAGGTCCGATGAACCTAGGTGAGAGATTGCTCCCTTTCTCAAACCTCTGCTTCCCCCGTCGAGGTGAAACCTTCAAGAACACATGATCTCCCACCTCGAACTCTAAGGGCCTCCTCTGACGATCATCATAAGACTTCTGTCGGTCCTGAGCCGCTTTCATCCTATCACGTACAAGATGGACTTTCTCTGTGGTGCTCTGCACTACCTCCGACCCAAGAGCACCTGTCTCACCAACCTCTGCCCAGCAAATGGGTGAACGACATGGACTTCCATACAAAGCCTCAAACGGTGCCATTCCAATAGTAGAGTGGAAGATGTTGTTGTAGGAAAACTCTACTAAAGGCAAGTGTCATACCCATGATCCTCCGAAATCCAGAACTCATGCTCGCAGCATGTCCTCCAATGTCTGGATAGTACGCTCTGTCTGCCCATCGGTCTAGGGGTAGAAAGTAGTGCTAAGGCATAGATGGGTTCCAAAATCATGTTTTAACCCCCTCCAGACTCGCGAGGTAAACCGAGTATCCCTATCCGAGACGATAGTCTTCGGGACTCCATGAAAACGCACCACCTCGTCTACGTACCTCTGTGCTAAGGTACTCACCGGGCCTGACTCCTTAATTGCTAAGAAGTGAGCTGATTTTGTCAGCCGATCCACCACTACCCAGATAGCATCATAACCACCCTGAGCTTTGGGTAGTCCTGTGAAGAAGTCCATTGAGATGTCATCCCACTTCCACTCAGGGACATCTAAAGGATGAAACAAACCACTGGGAACATTGTGTTCAGCCTTCACTTGCTGACACACTAGGAATTTAGCCACAAACTCCGCCACTTCCCGTTTCACCTCAGGCCACCAAAACTGTTCCCTCAGGCCTCGGTACATTTTTGAAACTCCTGGATGTACTGCCAAGGCTGAGCTATGGAACTCACGGAGAACTCCCTCACGCATTGCCTCCGGAACAAACAACCTTCCATGGAAAAGTATCTGATGTCGGCTATCCTCTGACTACCCCTCTAGAGCGTTCCCCTGATCGACACGATCCCGCATCACTTCCACCTCGAAGTCCCCCCACTGAGACTCTTCCACCTGCTACAGCAAGGAGGACTACACCATCATCTGAAACAAACATCCTCTAACACCTTCTACCCTGGCATCCAAGTGCAAGGCGGCCAACTCTCCCATTTCCTTCTAAGCATCAGTGGATTCCCAAACTACTTCCTGATGTGACTTCCTGCTCTGGGAATCAGCCACAACGTTGCCCTTACCTTCAGTGTAAGAGATCTCAAAGTCATAGTCTTGGAGAAACTCGACCCATCTCCACTGCCGCAAGTTCAGGTCACGCTGGGAGAAGATATAACACAGGCTCTTGTGATCTGAGAAGACCACAAAGCGCTCCCCAAATAGGTAATGTCGCCAAAACTTCAGTGCGAACACTAGTGCTACAAGCTCTAGGTCATGGGTGGCATAGTTACGCTCATGAGGGCGTAACTGCCTAGACCCATAACAGATCACTCCCTTCTTCTGCATCAGCACACACCCCAGACCAAGGCTAGAAGCATCACAAAACACCTCATACAACAACCCCTCCTCTAGAAACCTGAGTACGGGAGCACTGACCAACTTCTCCTTCAGGTAGTCAAAAGCCTTCTGGCACTGCTCGCTCCATAGGAAGACCTGGTTCTTCCTCTTCAAAGCTGTCAAAGGAGCAGCAACTCGAGAGAATTATAAAACGAACCTCCGATAGTAACCTTCTAACCCCAGGAAACTACGAACTTCTGCCACACTCTTGGGTGCTACCCAAGAAACAACTGCCTCCACCTTTGACGGGTCCACTGACACTCCATGCTGAGACACCACGTGCCCAAGGAAGTGTACTTATTGTGTCAAGAACTTACACTTCGACAATTTCCCGTAAATCTGGTGGTGTCGAAGGACTTCCAAGACTTCCCTGAGATGCTCAACATTCTCCTCCTCTGATCTTGAGTATATCAGGATGTCCTCGATAAACACAATGACGAACCGGTCCAGAAACTCTCAGAAGACAAAGTTCATAAGTCCCATGAACACAGCCGGTGCATTCGTAACTCCAAACGGCATCACCACAAACTCTAAGTGCCCATACCTTCACCTAAAATCCGTATTCGAGATGTCACTGTCCTTTACCCTCAACTGATGATATATAGATTGTAGATCAATCTTGGAAAACCAACCTGCTCCCCTCAGTTGGTCGAAGAGATCATCTGTCCTTGGGAGGGGATAGCGGTTCTTGACCATTACCTAGTTCAACCTTCAGTAGTCTATGCATAGCCTGAGACCACCATATGCCCTCTTCACGAACAAAACTGGAGCACCCCATGGCGACACGCTGGTTCGAACAAACCCCTTCTCCATCAGATCATCAATCTGAATCCGCAACTCCCGCAACTCCGAAGGTTCCATCCGATAAGGGGCCATCGAAATCGGACAGGCACCAGGCTGTAAGTCTATCCCGAACTCAACGTAACATCGGGGGGGTAGAGTCACAACCTCCTTAGGAAAAACATCAAGGAACTCCCTAACAACCTCTGGGACATCTATCATCTTTGTATCAGCTGGAACCACTGATAGCCCACCTAACAAGGAAAGGAGAGGCTCCACACGCCGGCTTCCCACCTGATAGCTCCTCTCGCCAAAAAAAGCTACACGCTGCCCATCCATGTTGGAGAACACGACTCTTCTCTGGAAGCAATCGATAACGGCACCAACAGAAAACAACTAGTCGATGCCTAGGATGAAATCGTATGGATGCATCTATAACATAAGAAGGTCCCCACTAGATTGATGTGGTCCCAACATCAGCCCACATCCCCAGAAAACACAAGATATGATGGTCTGGACTCCAACTGGTGTAATCAGTACCAGTGGTATGGAAATTCTATCCACATCTAGTCCCAAGGAATGGGATAGACCAGGTGCAACAAAGGAGTGCGAAGCTCCCGAATCAAACAAAGCAGAAACAAGAGTACTGAACAAACAAATCATACCTCGCACCACCTCTGGTCCTGCTGGAGCTATCAACTCTGCTGTGTGAAACTTTCCACGCCCATCTCCTCTACCTCTCTGATGTCGTCCACTTCCCCGACCATGCCCTGGTCGAGGTCCATGAGGAGCACCCTGAGGTCGGCCTCCTCCCGCAAAGTCTTCCCTTGGTGGAGCATGGTCCTGCTGCTGCTGGAAGGGCCTCGCCGGCAACTGGTGCTGCTGAGGTGGGCGCTAAACCTGCCCACCTCCACCGTACTGAGCTCAGGTCGAGCACCGACTCTGAACATGCCTGAAACCTCCATAAGAAAAATACCTCGGTCCTAGGCTCGTGAAAAAGGGACGAGGACCCGAAGATATGAACTGGAATTGTTGGGGCCTGCTCCCCACTGGCCTGAACCTCGAAGGTCCCGTCACAGGAGACCTGCTGCTGACTTCCTTCCCCTTCGACGAGCCTGGCTGGATCCCCTCTCGGGGTGCACCTCCCAGCGAGTGCATCCTCTCTAAAACCTATGCCTTCTTCTGTACTGCCAAGTACGCCGGAAGGGTGAAGGGGGTGACAGCATACTGGAGCGAAGGACGGAGCGCCTCCTCCAAACATCTCGCCTGAGACTCCTCATCCAGAAAGAGATCCAGAGCAAAGCGCAGGAGATCCTTGAACTTGATCCCCATCTCTCGTACTGACATACTCCCCTGCTGAAGGGAGAGTAACTCCTACCGCTTCTCCGCCTTGATCATGGAAGAAAGGAATTCCTCTCGGAATTCCTTCTCAAAGTCAGCCCATGGAACCTCTGCCTCTATCCTCTCTCCGAGGTAGAGCGTCCACCACTGCCGCGCCGCACCTCTCAGTTGACTGACTGCTAGGGGAACCCAGTAATCCCTCGGATCACGGATCAAGGTAAAAGTGATCCCTATATCCTCAAGCCACCCCTCTGTCTCCGTATCCGAAGTACTAACCTCATACTTCTTGAGGGTCTACCGCTGGAAAGAACGGAGAGTCTTCTGCCACTGGCTATCTTTCTCCTCTCGGTCAATCCTCAGCTGATCGACCGCCTGAATCTGGTGGGCCTTGGTCGTCTGAGCCACCTAGGGACGACGTCTAGGTGCCATAGCTGTACGGTAAACAAGGATCGCCTAAGCCCAAGTAGTAAGGAAAACTCAAGGTTTTATTTTATCATTTTATTTCAATTTCTTTCCCAGAAAACCCAAATCAAGTAAAACAAAATCATGATGATGCATGTACCTTCCCTAGGGTCTCTACCCTGCAATCAATGTAGTCTCAATTCGTCGTTCGGTAGGCTCAGAGTCCTTGCATCGGATCACGGGGGGCCCTAAAATCCCATGTCCTAGCCGGTATTTCATGGCCTATGTCACGCACCAAGATTGACTAACATTGTCACCCTACCATCCCATGCAATCCTCACTATGCCTAACTCTAGACTCCATCCTATCTCTCAACCATCACCTCTGATACCATTCTGTCACGACCCCCTCCCACCAAAGATGCCCCTCCTGAGCTGGCAATGGTGAAAGGGAGATAATGACCCCCGAGTCCCGCCTCCAGTAGGCCCCGGGGTGGCGACTAGCACCAAGGGTATGATTTTTCACAAGTATGGGATTCATTACCCTTTTTATTTATTTAGGATCGGGAAATAGGACAAGTCAACCACTAAAAAGGAAAAAAGAACAAGTGTATAGAAATAAACCCAAACCAATCCCACATGCATGTTTTAACAATTTTATAACAAGGTACAAGTACAAGAAATCTCAAAGTACAATACCAAAAGAAAACAAGAGAACAACAACTGCAACAACTCCAACTGTCCGACTAGTAGGGTCCCGCACGGACCTGGTAGTCCACCTGGAAACCGGAAAGTAAATGTAGGGTGAGCATACAAGTATACTCAATAGGGAAACCTAAAGCTCTCGTGCACAAGTGGGGAGACATCCTAATGTCCCGTGAGAACAACAGAAGAAACCTAGCAAGGAATTCTATCCACCCAACCTCACCAGCCAAACTCACCAAAACACAAGAACAACAGGTAGTAGTATATAAGAAACAAGAGTATTGGGTACCCCGCACCAGTTCCCTTTAGTTAGCTGCTCTTCCTAACGATGAACGTCCTGACGCTACCACACTCTCCCCGCCTGCACACACCTGGGCCTCACCACCATGTATCCCACCCACACACACCTGGGCCTCACAACCACATATCCCGCCCGCACACACCTGGGCCTCACAACCACGTATCCCGCCCGCACACACCTAGGCCTCACAACCACGTATCCCACCCGCACACACCTGGGCCTCATCCCGAAGATTCTTGGGAAACAGTAGAACCTGCCCGAAGAGTCTTGGGCTAAATCCACCCCAATCAAAACCTACCTGAAGAGTCTTAGGTGTAAGGTCGCCTCAAGCCATCACAGCCTAGGGGAGAAGGAGCAGGAAGGAGCTAGTAACTAAGGGAAAAACACCCTCTCCCATTAAATAGGAGTGTTCGGCACTAAGTGTTTAACATGGGTGGGGTGCGATAAAACAGAAAAGATACAGATATATATATATACCAACCACATAGCCCAACCTATGGCTTCTAAATAGAGAAACTGAGCATGTGCCTCGGCACTGCTACTACGAAGCATGCATACAACAAACAACCCCAACCCCATTTAGGTTTTTACATTTTAGCAGAATTAGATTATTTAGTTCCTTAACTACTGGGCAACTATCCACAACCAACCACATCGATCGTTCATAAAAAATATCCCTTCCATCCACAAATCAAGTTAGGAAAACACAAGCAACACAACCAATCCCTTCTTATCAACCAACCAGCCCCATTGATTATTAACTCTATTCCATTACCACCCCCACCATTTATTAACTCTTCCACTTTAATTTAATATTCACAACCCATAGCCCGTTCACATTTAAACCCAGCCCTGCAGCCCCGCTGCCAACCACCATAACCACAACCGTACCGTACATCATTTCCCCTTTAATACCATTTATCACAGCCCTGCTACCTGTTACCAACATAACATTCACACCAACCCATAACCAAGCCAACTGCATCCCCGCTGCTCACCCAAACCACAACAACCCACAAAACACCCCCCCGTCACATGCCACGTATCCAAAACAACACCCACATGTTCATTATTCCATTTCTGTTTAACCGGGGTGATCACACAAGGGTTCCAGATTTTCATTTAATCATCCAACTTTACGTGATTAACCAAATTACACATTCCACAAAAACGGTCTAGAAAGATAGGGAAACATTTAATTTCACAAGAAAAGGCCCCCAATGACCATGATTTTCAGTAAGCAGTATCTCATTCAATTCACAACATAATATCACAGGATGTAAAGTAACAGCAATCACAAACTTCCCAACCCCATTGTTTAACCATTTATTATCTTTATTTAATGGTTCAACTATTTCTCATGAAAACAAGAGGATACCCACCCCGTATGATGCACAAAAGAGAGAGAGACAAAGGTAAGATCCCTACCTCAATAGGTTCTGATCAGAGTGCTCCCCCGGATCAACTTTAGAAGAAGTCCGTCGGCGTCCGTCACTTATGTCGGGTCCCGAAAAAACCTCCTCGGGTGGAAGTAGGAAAGGAAAGGCTGAAGGAAAGACAATGGATCCAAGCTCTGAAGTTCTGCCTCGTCGTCACGATCCTGTGGCCACTGACAGATCGTAAATCGGAGCTCGGACGAAGAAGTTATGGAAGGAAGAGCCTTCAAGTCTCTTAAGAGAGCTCTGCTCAGAGGAAAAAGGGGAGGAGACTGGTGAGTTGAAAGGAGGAGGGGACCACTCCTTTTAAAGGAGAGAAAATGAAAAGTACATGGCATGTACTTTATGGTACACAGCATGTACTCGGTTCTTTCACACGGTCTCCACGCGGCTTCCAACACGACTTCGCGGCCGTTGACTGGTCAACACATGGTTTGAGGGTAACGCATACGCGGGGAAGGACTACACGGCGTGTAGTTTAGACACATGGCATGTACTAATTTATTTCACATGGAAAGGACATGTCTCCTGTAACACCCCAAGCTTCTACGGTACGCTTCTCTTTGAATAATGTGATAGCGTGTGTTGTACGCAACACCGAGTTCTAACACACCATAACTAATCAAACTAGCCGTTATGAATAGTAATACCTACTTTTTGAAATTATATATATTTTATATTTTAAAATGGACTTCATTTTTGGATTCGGAATATTGAATTTAGCCTAAGGTGAAATTTTGGTACATTTCGGATAACTTTCATATTTTGATGAATAGTGAAAATTTCTAAATTTTAATTAAAAACAACTTTTTTAATCAAAATAATTAATAGTGATAAATTATGAATTTGAGTGGTTTTAAAGTATATTTAGAATATATTTTTACCATTCAATTTAATGTTTATCATTGGACATAATTTTACAATTAAACCGAACATAAACAAGTGTCAATCTTTTGATAGTTATTATCTCTTAAAAACACGCTTTTTGTTTTGACAGCGGGAATTAATTTTAAATTAATTTCTGCCACTTCTGTGTTTTTAATTTAGGAAAATGGATTCCATATTTGGAATCAGGATGTCCAAATTATGTAAATAGGTAACTTTTATTTTTACACATTTTGAATAATTACTGCGGTAAATATTTTATTTACCATGGTTAAAGGGTAAATCCTGTAAATAAGGGTTAAAAAAATAATATTATAATAATACAAAATTACCCTAGAACGTGTCCTAACCTTATTGGTGGACACATACCCGACCATGGGCATCCTTGGGTCAATTTGGGGACCCCTTGGAGCCACTTGTATGTGGTAGGGACACATTATATTAATAAAGTTAAAATAAAAATAAAAATGGCATAAGCTTACATCTTTTAGAAGAACAATTTTTACATAGGGTTATACATGTTGGATTTTCGATTATAAATATTCATTAGAAAGCTAAAAAGATTTCCTACATAATGATGTTTTATTTATAATTTTTAGACATTAAATAATTTATTTTATTTATGACACAATTATGATGCAGTAATTACTAAAATAGTAAAAAATTAACATAATTGATATTATAAATACCCAAATAAATATAATATGAAACTTTTAATGAATTACACTAATTTTATAGGATAATATGATATATTAGGATTGATTTAATTGACTTTGTTCGAAGTAATCAATCTGTTATGAGTTTCACAAAAATCAACTATTGAATAGTGTCAAAATTGACATAAAAGAGTTCTTAAAACAAATATTATATTATTAATTGATATTAAATTCCTAAAAATCTAAGGTTCGGCCAAGAGACTTATATTATGATAGTTTAATCATTAATGGACCACTTGGGGGTCGCTTGTATGTATATGGTAAGTCTATTAACCATATAATATAAAAATACAAAGAGACATTGTAAAAGTGAAACTAATTAACTTAGAGTTAATACTTAAAGATAAGGTTAATATAAGTACCCAAACCTGTCTAAATTCTATTGCTTGAGTTGTTTTCGACCTATCCCCACCTTAACCTTTTAATAGTCAATTTTGGAGCCATTAGAAACCGAATATGAATTTATTATAAATTAATATTTCTAGCTTTTCCAAAGGTGCCCCTCACCCCTCTTATAAAAAGGCACTCCTCCTTCTCATTTCTTCACACCTCTAAAGCCTTTTGGTTCGGCCAAACTCTGCCCAAATACTCTCCCAACATCCCTCAATACAACCTAGAGGCCTTAGTTTGATCAGAAAGCCAACCTAAGGAGCCCTTTTTGATCAAATCAAAAGGAAGAACCCGAAGAAGAGGTAATGATTTCACCACCCTTTTCTAAGTTCATTTCTTCTTCCACTTCTTCTTCCTTTGTTCTTACCATTATAAAATAATAACTCCAGTATCTCACATATACTGTGATGTTATTATAAATATGGTACAACCATATTCATTATCCTATCCACCCTTTGAATAACATGTCACCATACGTGCGTACGTACGGCTTACCGTCTCCACGTCGTGGTGTAATTGTTATTCAATATAATATTATTTGGATGGGTATAATAATGATGTGTAACTCATGTAAATAATAAATCTAACATGTTAATGATTCTTTATATATTATATACCATCCTTTTATATATTATTTTAATATCAAAAGAATGATATTGTCGCTCGTGCGTACGTACGGACTACCGTCTCCACGAACGCGATGAGATTCATTCTCCATCGTATCCATTCAAGTATAATTTGATGATTTAAAAAATGATGTTTAAGGACTTGATATCATTATGGATATGAATAATATACAACCTATCCTTTACATACATGTCTTACGTAACAAAACATACAAAAGAAAACAAGTAAGTTAACACCCGAAACAACGATAATACTAAGATATTATTATCAAATCAATATTAAAAGATCATATATGATATCATATTAATGTATATGACTCTTGTATAATTTAATAACAATTATTTCACCATTATACAGGAGGTTAACCTACCACAACCAAGGAAAAGTACAAGGTAAGGGTTATTTCACAATCTCTTCATTATCCGAGGTTGTTTATTTATAATAATCTACTGGGATCTCTTTATCATCCACATCCATGTTTCTTCAAAATGTATTTCAAAACATTTTTACTATTTACAAGAATATGGGTTAAAGTCATTTATACCCTTGTTTGACTTTTTATAAGAGGTTTATAAAGGAATCTTTCCGTCGTTTTCAAAACAAGGTCTTTTTTAACCTTTTCGACAAAATTGATGTAAGAATGTTTTTTTTAACTTATACGGCGGGTGCGGTAATTTTACGCCATTATAAAATCTTCAAAGCTTTACTTAGAAGCTTATAAGAATATTTTCAAAGAAAATGTTTTATTTTATATGGATCTTAAATTATTTCAAAATAAAAGGAGATATTTCTTTAAAAAGAATTTTGATTTCATCTATGTCAACATCCTTTGACGGATTTTAAGATTATTTGAAGTTGATTTATTATGATACAAAACTTCTATATTGTATTGAAGGTTTTGTGATATGTTTGACTATGGATGTTCTATTTTTATACCATTCATAGTTTATGGTGAAATTATTTACATTTCGTATGCTAGTTTTAATACGAATGTTTATGTTATGTTTAAACCTTTTCATATGGGAATGCATTGGACTTAATAAGTGACGGGTGGAGCCCGCTATAGCTCCTCGATGCATCGGTAGGTCTCATGAGACAAACTAGTGTCTTGGCACAAGGCCTTGACAAAATCTTATTTGTAGTCTTGGCACGAGGCCTTGGCTATGTGGTTATGATAGTCTGGCATTATGCATTCCAACATTATGAAAGTGGTTATTGATTTTGCATGTGATTATTCGATTAGTAGAATATCCATGTGAATAAGTAAATGGCATTATTTCATTTTACTTTTGCCATACTATGTTGAAGTTCATGTTTAAAAGGCTTTTGTTTTAGTAATTCATTGCCTTAAATGTTTATGCTTATTTTGAATGTTCCGCTATATTGTTATCCTTACTGGGCATTTGAGCTCACCCCTTTTCTATGTTTTATTTTTCCCAGGTAGTGAAGAAGTAAATTATGATTGACTTGCAGGGATATAATGAGGGGTTAATAGTGTGGATATGAAGACTTTGTTGTTGTAGTAGTTTTTCACTTTGAAATGTAATGTAAAACTTTATGAATATATCTAGTGTTTCCAAGGCTACTAAACCAATCGGTCTTTCGAGATTTGATCTTTCTTGTGATCATGCCAATGTTACAAAGTAATGCACCGACTCTGGGTAGCTGGGGTCGGGGCGTTACAGTTGGTATCAGAGGAAGTTTAGTACAAACCTTGGAAGCTAGATTTAGATAAACTCTGATTAGAGCACGTAGACCTAAGATGAACTTTGAGGATTAGTATAGAAGAACTTCCTAGAATTTTGGTATTGTAGAGATTTTGTGAGTTTTCCGAGCAATACATCCCTGTCTGGATACGAGCAGGTAGAGGCGGCTCTGGCACAGATGTACCTAGGGGTAAAACCCGAAAACACCGCTTTGAGCTAGACTCGAACGGGAACTGGTGCACGACAACGGGCCTTGCTGCACTCTTGGTTACGACACTCCCGGGGTATATGCTTAGGATAACTCTCATTATCTTTACAAATCATTATGAAGGGTTTATGAGTATATACTTCCTCAAAGAAAAACATTTTTATGATTATGGATTATATCCATAAATAGTTCAATTTATGTTAAGTGTTTTATAAGTATGGGATTATGTATTTTGATTCATAAACTGATCTAGTTTATGCCATTGTTTAGAAATGGCGCCTAGTGGAAGAAATGGAAACCGTATCAATGCACGCACTCCATGTAGGGATTTCCCTCCTGCTCAAGATAATTATAGTGGGGCTGGTGATGCAACTGGTGCCGATCAGCTAATCACCATACTGGGACAACTTACTCAGGTTATGAATAATAACCTTACCCGTATGGAGCACCCTGATCCGCAGCGTGGAGGATCAATGTTAGATCGATTCATGAGGCAACAACCACAAACGTTCAATGGGAGTACAAATCCCTTAGTAGCTGAGCAATGGATAAATTCCCTAGAGAAAATATTTCAGGCTTTGGGGAGCAGTGAAAGGGAAAAAGTTATCATGGCAGTTTACCGCCTCACTGGAGATGCTGATCAATGGTGGTCATTGATTCAAAATACAAAGGAAGATGATGAAGTATCAAATATGGAATGGAGGGAGTTCAAAGAGCTGTTTTTAGAAAAATACTTCCCTCGCGACCATCGAGCAGATATGGAAAGGCAATTTCTGAGTCTGAGACAAAAGGAGGATGAGAATGTCACAAAGTATGAGGCTAACTTTACAAGGTTATCGAGGTACGCTGGTGATTATATTCGCAACCCAAGAAGTAAGATTGATCGTTTCTTTGATGGGTTAAAACCATTTCTCCGTCGAGCATTAGTCTCACAATCCTTTTCATCGTACGAAGACATTGTCTCATGTGCTATAAAGACCGAAAAGGAATTCTCTAAGTCTTATGACTTTAAAGCAAAGCAAGAGAAGAAGAGACCTGCTGATCAATCTGGGAATGGAAATAAGGGGAAGAAGGGAAAGGTTGAATATCCATCTTGTGGTAAATGCGGGAAGAAACATCCTGGTACTTGCTTGAAGGGAATGGGAGTCTGTTACAAGTGTGGTGAAAAAGGCCACCAAGCTCATGATTGCAAGGGGAAGAAGGAAGCTACCAACGTTCAGTGCTACAATTGCAGGGAGATGGGGCATTATGCAAATGCATGTCCTAAGCGTCAGGAGAACTTACCTCAGAAAAGGCCAAGGGATCAAGGCCAGGCTTATGCTATCACTACTGCTGAGGTAGAAGCTCCGAAAGACGTGGTGGCAGGTAATTTAATGGTTTCCTCAAGTTTAGCAAATGCATTATTTGATTCTGGATCATCGCATTGTTTCATATCTTCCCAGTTTGCTAAGAAAATTAGATATTTCCAATTTGATTTAATAAGGGAGTTGTCAGTTAAAACTCCTAAGGGAAGTATCGTTGCAACAAAGTTTTGTGAATCAGTCCCCATTAGAGCACATAAATTTTCTTTATCTGCTGATCTCATCGTCATACCTATGATTGAGTTTGATATAATCCTCGGTATGGACTGGCTTTCGGACTATGATGCGAAGATTTATTTTAAGAAGAAAGAGGTTACGATTCTTGATGATAATGATAAGGAACACCTTATTTTTAGAGCAGAATCGTCACCACCTAATTCTTATTTAGATCCACCCTCAATAGCTCAACTAAATTCAATTATTGGGGAGGAAGAGAATGAAATAACTGCGGGTGAGGAAAGGAATGTTCAAATAGAGGATGTACCTGTTGTGAAAGAATTTGTAGATGTATTTCCAGAAGATTTACCTGGACATCCTCCAGAACGAGAAGTTGAGTTTTCTATTGATTTGATTCCTGGATCAAGGCCTATATCGAAGACCCCTTATAGAATGGCCACTGTAGAGTTAGTCGAACTAAAGAAACAACTAGAGGAATTGAGTAATAAGGGATTTATTCGCCCTAGTGTTTCTCCATGGGGAGCCCCTGTTCTTTTTGTTAAAAAGAAAGATGGATCTATGAGGTTATGTATCGACTACAGGGAGATCAATGCTATAACGATAAAGAACAAGTATCCCCTACCTCGTATTGATGATTTATTTGACCAACTGCATGGAGCTCAATACTTTTCAAAGATTGACCTTCGATCTGGATACCATCAGTTGTGTGTGAAGAAGGAAGACATTCCGAAGACAGCATTTCGAACCAGGTACGGGCATTACGAGTTTACTGTAATGTCGTTTGGATTGACTAATGCACCCTCTGTATTCATGGATCTGATGAATAGAGTTTTCAAGGAGTATCTCGATGAATTTGTGGTGGTATTTATTTATGATATATTGGTATACTCCAAAACCTACGAAGATCATGAAAATCACTTGCGCATTATCTTGAAGACTCTGAGGAGGCATGAATTATATGGGAAGTTTAGCAAGTGTGAATTCTGGCTTCAGGAGATTTCTTTTCTTGGACATATTGTCTCTAAAGATGGAATCTCTGTTGATCCTTCTAAGACCAAGGCAATCCAAGAATGGCCAGCACCTACGAGTATAACTGAGGTACGTAGTTTTATTGGTTTGGCAGGTTATTATCGACGTTTCGTCCAGAATTTTGCCCGATTGGCTAACCCATTAACGAAGCTCACACGTAAAGGGGTTAAATTTGTTTGGACAAAAGAGTGTGAAGAATGTTTTGAAGAACTGAAGAGAAGATTAGTCAATGCTCCTATATTGACTCTACCATCGGGGAATGATGGGTTCGTTATTTATAGTGATGCATAGAAGAAAGGACTTGGCTGTGTCCTTATGCAGAATGATAGAGTTATTGCCTATGCATCACGGCAGTTGAAAATTCATGAACAAAACTATCCTACTCATGATCTCGAGTTAGCAGCAGTGATCTTTGCTTTGAAGATATGGAGGCACTACCTCTATGGTGAAAAATGTGAGATTTATACTGATCACAAGAGTTTGAAGTATATTTTCTCACAAAAAGAACTCAACATGAGGCAAAGGAGATGGCTTGAATTACTCAAGGATTATGATTGTACGATACACTACCACCCAGGGAAGGCAAACAAGGTGGCAGATGCTTTGAGTAGAAAAGACCATGGAGTTTTGAACAATATGAGAATTGAAAGGGATCTAATTTTTATGGATCTAGTGAAGATGGACATGGGAATAACCAGGGAAGGTGAAACATCAATGCTTTTTCAAATGGTTTCCAAACCATCTTTACTAGAAAGGATTAAGAGTTCTCAGACCGATGATGACGAATTCCAAAAGAAGATTAAAGCTGTGAATGATGGGAGATTGAGAGACTTTGTGTATGAAGATGGAATTCTGAAATTCGGGAAGAGACTTTGTGTTCCCAATATACCTGATCTAAAAAGGGAATTGCTGGATGATGCTCATAGTTCCAATTTCTCTATACACCCTGGGAGCACCAAAATGTATAGAGATTTGAAGGAACATTTTTGGTGGGACAACATGAAGAGGGAGATTGCTGATTTTGTGTCAAGATGTATGGTTTGTCAACAAGTGAAAGATGGAAGGCAACAGCCTGGAGGAGTCATGCAACCTCTTCCCATACCAGAGTGGAAATGGGACAATATTACGATGGACTTTGTCATGGGGCTACCAAAGACTCCTAGAAGGAACGATGCAATATGGGTTATTGTTGATCGTCTTACCAAGTCAGCACATTTTCTTGCTATAAGAGAAGATCTACCCCTGGAACGTCTAGAAAGACTATACATTAATGAAGTTGTGAGACTTCATGGAGTTCCCCTATCGATTGTTTCTGATCGTGATCCCCGTTTTACTTCAAGATTTAGGAAAAGTCTTCAGAAATCCCTGGATACTGAACTTTATTTGAGCACTGCTTACCACCCTCAGACAGACGGACAATCAGAACGGACTATTCAAACATTAGAAGACATGTTGAGATCTTGCTCACTTGACTTTCAGGGTATGTGGGATCAATATTTACCACTAGTAGAAGTTTCCTATAACAATAGCTTCCATTCGAGTATTCAGATGGCACCATATGAAGCGTTATACGGAAAGAGATGTCGTACACCAACCTGTTGGGATGACGTTGGTGAAAGAAAACTTGTAGGCCCAGAACTGGTGGAGGAAACGGTGGAAAAGGTGAAAGTAATCCAAAATCACATCAAAGCATCTCAAAGTAGGCAGAAGAGCTATGCCGATAATCTAAGGAAGGATTTGGAATTTCAAGTCGGTGATCATGTTTTCCTGAAGGTATCTCCGTGGAAGGGAGTCATACGTTTTGGTAAGAAAGGTAAATTGAGTCCCAGGTACATCGGACCTTTCGAAATTCTAGAACGAATTGGGGTTGTAGCTTACCGATTGGCAATGCCGCCAAGTCTCTCCAAAGTTCACGATGTGTTCCACGTATCTCTATTGAGGAAATACATGCCTGATCCGACGCATGTACTCACCTATGAGGAATTAGAACTGGAACCCGATCTGTCTTATTGCGAAGAGCCCGTCAGGATTCTTGATACAAGAGAACAAGTACTGAGAAACCGGACGACGCGTCTGGTAAAAGTTTTGTGGAGAAATCATAAGATGGAAGAGGCAACGTGGGAACCCGAGGAACTTATGATGAAGAACCACCCGAGTCTTTTTATGCAGTAATACCCTAGAAATTGCGAGGACGCAATTATTTTAAGGAGGGGAGAATGTAACACCCCAAGCTTCTACGGTACGCTTCTCTTTGAATAATGTGATAGCGTGTGTTGTACGCAACACCGAGTTCTAACACACCATAACTAATCAAACTAGCCGTTATGAATAGTAATACCTACTTTTTGAAATTATATATATTTTATATTTGAAAATGGACTTCATTTTTGGATTCGGAATATTGAATTTAGCCTAAGGTGAAATTTTGGTACATTTCGGATAACTTTCATATTTTGATGAATAGTGAAAATTTCTAAATTTTAATTAAAAACAACTTTTTTAATCAAAATAATTAATAGTGATAAATTATGAATTTGAGTGGTTTTAAAGTATATTTAGAATATATTTTTACCATTCAATTTAATGTTTATCATTGGACATAATTTTACAATTAAACCGAACATAAACAAGTGTCAATCTTTTGATAGTTATTATCTCTTAAAAACACGCTTTTTGTTTTGACAGCGGGAATTAATTTTAAATTAATTTCTGCCACTTCTGTGTTTTGAATTTAGGAAAATGGATTCCATATTTGGAATCAGGATGTCCAAATTATGTAAATAGTTAACTTTTATTTTTACACATTTTGAATAATTACTGCGGTAAATATTTTATTTACCATGGTTAAAGGGTAAATCCGGTAAATAAGGGTTAAAAAAATAATATTATAATAATACAAAATTACCCTAGAACGTGTCCTAACCTTATTGGTGGACACATACCCGACCATGGGCATCCTTGGGTCAATTTGGGGACCCCTTGGAGCCACTTGTATGTGGTAGGGACACATTATATTAATAAAGTTAAAATAAAAATAAAAATGGCATAAGCTTACATCTTTTAGAAGAACAATTTTTACATAGGGTAATACATGTTGGATTTTCGATTATAAATATTCATTAGAAAGCTAAAAAGATTTCCTACATAATGATGTTTTATTTATAATTTTTAGACATTAAATAATTTATTTTATTTATGACACAATGATGATGCAGTAATTACTAAAATAGTAAAAAATTAACATAATTGATATTATAAATACCCAAATAAATAAAATATGAAACTTTTAATGAATTAAACTAATTTTCTAGGATAATATTATATATTAGGATTGATTTAATTGACTTTGTTCGAAGTAATAAATCTGTTATGAGTTTCACAAAAATAAACTATTGAATAGTGTCAAAATTGACATAAAAGAGTTCTTAAAACAAATATTATATTATTAATTGATATTAAATTCCTAAAAATCTAAGGTTCGGCCAAGATACTTATATTATGATAGGTTAATCATTAATGGACCACTTGGGGGGTCTCTTGTATGTATATGGTAAGTCTATTAACCATATAATATAAAAATACAAAGAGACATTGTAAAAGTGAAACTAATTAACTTAGAGTTAATACTTAAAGATAAGGTTAATATAAGTACCCAAACCTGTCTAAATTCTATTGGTTGAGTTTTTTTCGACCTATCCCCACCTTAACCTTTGAATAGTCAATTTTGGAGCCATTAGAAACCGAATATGAATTTATTATAAATTAATATTTCTAGCTTTTCCAATGGTGCCCCTCACCCCTCTTATAAAAAGGCACTCCTCCTTCTCATTTCTTCACACCTCTAAAGCCTTTTGGTTCGGCCAAAATCTGCCCAAATACTCTCCCAACATACCTCAATACAACCTAGAGGCCTTAGTTTGATCAGAAAGCCAACCTAAGGAGCCCTTTTGATCAAATCAAAAGGAAGAACCCGAAGAAGAGGTAATGATTTCACCACCCTTTTCTAAGTTCATTTCTTCTTCCACTTCTTCTTCCTTTGTTCTTACCATTCTAAAATAATAACTCCAGTATCTCACATATACTGTGATGTTATTATAAATATGGTACAACCATATTCATTATCCTATCCACCCTTTGAATAACATGTCACCATACGTGCGTACGTACGGCTTACCGTCTCCACGTCGTGGTGTAATTGTTATTCAATATAATATTATTTGGATGGGTATAATAATGATGTGTAACTCATGTAAATAATAAATCTAACATGTTAATGATTCTTTATATATGATATACAATCCTTTCATATATTATTTTAATATCAAAAGAATGATATTGTCGCTCGTGCGTACGTACGGACTACCGTCTCCACGAACACGATGAGATTCATTCTCCATCGTATCCATTCAAGTATAATTTGATGATTTAAAAAATGATGTTTAAGGACTTGATATCATTCTGGATATGAATAATATACAACCTATCATTTACATACATGTCTTACGTAACAAAACATACAAAAGAAAACAAGTAAGTTAACACCCGAAACAACGATAATACTAAGATATTATTATCAAATCAATATTAAAAGATCATATATGATATCATATTAATGTATATGACTCTTGTATAATTTAATAACAATTATTTCACCATTATACAGGAGGTTAACCTACCACAACCAAGGAAAAGTTCAAGGTAAGGGTTATTTCACAATCTCTTCATTATCCGAGGTTGTTTATTTATAATAATCTACTGGGATCTCTTTATCATCCACATCCATGTTTCTTCAAAATGTATTTCAAAACATTTTTACTATTTACAAGAATATGGGTTAAAGTCATTTATACCCTTGTTTGACTTTTTATAAGAGGTTTATAAAGGAATCTTTCCGTCGTTTTCAAAACAAGGTCCTTTTTAACCTTTTCGACAAAATTGATGTAAGAATGTTTTTTTTAACTTATACGGCGGGTGCGGTAATTTTACGCCATTATAAAATCTTCAAAGCATTACTTAGAAGCTTATAAGAATATTTTCAAAGAAAATGTTTTATTTTATATGGATCTTAAATGATTTCAAAATAAAAGGAGATATTTCTTTAAAAAGAATTTTGATTTCATCTATGTCAACATCCTTTGACGGATTTTAAGATTATTTGAAGTTGATTTATTATGATACAAAACTTCTATATTGTATTGAAGGTTTTGTGATATGTTTGACTATGGATGTGCTATTTTTATACCATTCATAGTTTATGGTGAAATTATTGACATTTCGTATGCTAGTTTTAATACGAATGTTTATGTTATGTTTAAACCTTTTCATATGGGAATGCATTGGACTTAATAAGTGACGGGTGGAGCCCGCTATAGCTCCTCGATGCATCGGTAGGTCTCATGAGACAAACTAGTGTCTTGGCACAAGGCCTTGACAAAATCTTATTTGTAGTCTTGGCATGAGGCCTTGGCTATGTGGTTATGATAGTCTGGCATTATGCATTCCAACATTATGAAAGTGGTTATTGATTTTGCATGTGATTATTCGATTAGTAGAATATCCATGTGAATAAGTAAATGGCATTATTTCATTTTACTTTTGCCATACTATGTTGAAGTTCATGTTTAAAAGGCTTTTGTTTTAGTAATTCATTGCCTTAAATGTTTATGCTTATTTTGAATGTTCCGCTATATTGTTATCCTTACTGGGCATTTGAGCTCACCCCTTTTCTATGTTTTATTTTTCCCAGGTAGTGAAGAAGTAAATTATGATTGACTTGCAGGGATATAATGAGGGGTTAATAGTGTGGATATGAAGACTTTGTTGTTGTAGTAGTTTTTCACTTTGAAATGTAATGTAAAACTTTATGAATATATCTAGTGTTTCCAAGGCTACTAAACCAATCGGTCTTTAGAGATTTGATCTTTCTTGTGATCATGCCAATGTTACGAAGTAATGCACCGACTCTGGGTAGCTGGGGTCGGGGCGTTACAGCTCCAACACGGTACATGGTCGTTGACTGGTAACGCGTACGCGGGGACGGACTACACGGCGTGTAGAACTGGGAACACAGTGTGCACCCATTATTTCACACAGCGAGGACACGGCCTGCAACACGGGGTATACCCGGAAAGGGGGTACACGGCATGTACTCAAACTACACGGCGTGTAGTTTCAAAATTCTGGAAAGTGTGGGAAAAGTCCATTTTACCCTCCAGAACACTTCTTGACCTTCTTTTTGACAAAGGAATGGGCCGGAGAGGTCCGGGAAATTACATAAAACCACATAATATTTTTAAATTATTAGACCAAATGTGGGTGAAAAAATTCTTATTATGTTCATGTCAAGCATGAGACAAAAAATTTATCACATGTATAAAAAAAGTGATTATAATAGGTGATCATGTATCATCTCTAACTCAACACTTACACTATGTGGGAACATATCATCCATAACTCAATACCATATCTAGATAGTTAGTTGTCTCTTGATAGTTTATTTATATCAAATCCTTCAAATTGAAATGGTACTATAATCCTTACTAATGGACAAGATATTTTATATGCATCAATATGTCACTACATAACAAAAATAGATCTATTTCCTCAACTATAGCTCTTAAACTTCTAGTGAATATATAACCTTAACTACATTTACATCATCCTTGTACTCTCAATCTTTATAGTGGTCAATTAAATAATAATAAAGCATCTCCTAGTTTTATTTTTTATCAAATTTTGATTTATATTTTATATTTTAGACACATCTCATATTCTTTTAAATCTTCTAAATCCCTTCAAGAACTTCAATCTATAGATGATAGATTGGTTCTAATAGGATGTTGATTTACCTCACTAAACTTCCAAAACATCAAATATAATCTATTCTTATCTGTGAACTTTTGTAACTTTTGATTCATCTCCTTCATCTCAATTTTATATTTTCATAGATGAAAGATAGAATCAGTTCTTATATGACTTAAAAAGATAATAAATCAAAAAAAAAAATCTTACCGGTGCAAATCGGAGAGGCCGATGATCTGAAATCAAATAAACCTATGGAAAAAATTGGATGGAGGTGGGGTGGCCACGTCAGAGGAGATGGATCTCAGGGAGGTGGGCTGGCCTCATCTGAGGAGGAATCTGGAAGGTGGTGTAACCATGTCGGAGAAGAGTTGAGAAGCAGTGAGCCACGACATAGGAGGAGCGTATCAGTGAGGTGGGGGTCATCGGAGCTGTGTGGAAAGGTAGGTAGGGAGGATTCGTAGGCGGGGAGGTGGCCTGGGTGTGTCGGATCCATGTCTTCAGGGATGTGGGGAGCCCCCGTCAGATGATGGGAGGAGGGGGGAGGGGGAGGAGGGATCGCGGGGGAGGGATCGTGGGGGAGGTAAAAAATGTGACGCATCGTGAGGGAGGGAGGGGGTTGGGGAAGAGAAAGCCCGAGGGGGGGAGGGGGCTAGGGTGGAGTAAGCCCGAGGGGTGGGGGGTATAGCCATGACCATCATTCAAGTAATGCTTTAGGTTAGATATAGCCACATAAACCATGGCTATAAATCAGTTGTTATAGCCTAGATTTTCAGTAGTGACTCTTCACTATTGAGTTCTTTATTCATGAACCTATGCTATAAATGTCTTCCCCGTGAAATAGATCAATCTTCATAGGAAAAAATACAAGAACTATATGTGTTTGTATTCCTATTATCTCAAGGTAAGTAGTGAAACCTAAATCCTATATCCAAGTCCCAACTAAAAATTATATCAATAAAAATTTTCTCATCTTCTATACATAGGATATTTAAATGGAGATTCATTTATAAACCTATAAAGAGGGGGGATTTAACATGAAAATGACCCCATTATAGTGTTGGTCAAATACCCATAGACATATGATATGGTAAAATATCCCCATTTTCAAATAAAATCATGAGAGTACTTGCTGTGTGATATTAAACTGTTCAAAACCTGGTCCACCCTTCATGAATTTAAAATTCTTAGAGCAACATCATATATGTATCCCAATCTACCTACATGAGAGATATATACATGTAAAGGTTCCTGATGTAGGGTTTTTCACCAAATAAGAATTAGGATAAAATTCCACTTTCTCCATATTATATCCTAACATTTAGATCCCCCCTAAAGTATAAGGTCTATAAATTAATTGATTCATATTATATTAGGATACACATCTAAACCATATGTTTAGGAACTATCCACAAGACCTCATTCATTTAAACACCTTGAAAGTGAATCATATCAACCTATTCATGGAAAGATCAAACCTAGAATACCTCCACTATGATTTTTGAATGCTTCCTCTTCCAGAACCACATTTCATGATTTAATAAAATTGGATTTCTAAAAATATTCCTTGGTTATCAGTAACGATCTCATTCAACTCTAAATGATACCTCTATTGTGATTATTCATACTATACCCCCGATATTGCTTGACATATGCACCCCAATATAGCATATAAACCATAGGAATTTTCATCATGAGGGGAAAATCCTCTAATATTTATATTCCTTCATTTAATAATTGTAGAACCCATTTTTTAAATATGGACCATGACCATCCCCTGTATACCTACTTCACTTAACTACTCCTCATCCAATAAACTTAAGTTATGATTTATGATGTCATCACTTCCTATTAAAAAGGTGCTGGGATATTATTATCCATTAGGACCCATTTAGGTTTTTATTCTTATTAATTAGGTCCATGCATGATGACTTTAAACTATGTGCACCTACCCTTTGAGATGGTATATAGAAGTATTAGTCCCTCTATTCACATCGATTCAACTTTCCCCTTTTCTAATAAATGGATTATCTCAACCCATTTTGGTCTAAGTACTGTAACTTTAAAATATGTGCATGTCCCTTGTGAGATAGTCTATATTAGAATTTGGATCTCTATTCATGTTGGGTTTTCATATCGCCCTTTCTATATAGGTTTTCCCACTTCACATATGGTCAAAGATTCATGACTTTAAACTCAACATTTTTTTGTAAAAGCTATACAAACATAAACTCTAGCTCCTTAGTGGTCCAAATACTAAGACCTTAAACTATATTTGAATGAAAAAAACCTTTCATGTTGAAAACCCATAAATGTTAGAATAACCATAAATCAAGTATCTTCTAGCTAAGCCTCCCCATTTTCAGGTCTTGGGAAAAATTTGAGCATAAATTAAAAAAAGTCACAAATATTATAGGATACATTATATGACCATAGAAAAATATGATCCATACTTGTTGGAGACACTATTCAAAAAAATATTTATTGGTGACACATCAGGTCTCTTTACCTCGATATGTGATCCGTACATAGTGGTGTAGCCTTTAGGGTTCCAGATCCCTTCTTGAATATATATTCATTTCATGAACCCGATTCATTTCAAGAGTGTTTTAGTCCTCGCAAACATTTCCCTAGCTATCAATAATGAGTGAATTAGAATCTAAAGGATATATCTACTTAACTATGATTACTATTCCCCTGATATGGATCTATATAAGCACCCTTAATATGTCCTGTCAACCAGAGGAATCTTCACCCTGGAGAAGGAAATCCTCAAATTTCTATATTCCCTAAAACCATTACATCTGAACCTATATTTTGAATATAATTTATAGTCATTTCCCATATATGTGTCTCATCACATCACCCCTCATTCAAATTCCTTGAGTTATGATTTACACAATCTATAATCCAAAGGTTCAAGTGAATCTAGAACCCTCAATGTTCCACACTTGTGTACCAAGGCTTGTTTTCAAATAAAGAGTTTGATATCTTATCCTATAACCTTTAATTTTTTTATTTCATGTGTATATAAATCACATAACATGATGGTCTATGCTTCATGATTTTAAAACTGAATGCCCCATGTTTCAAGGTTGTCTCTAACACATTCAATTCATGTAGTAAAAGTGGGACATCCATCTTTTCACCACTTCCATTAATGATTGGAGAGTGCATTTATCAACCTCATGAGATCATATAATCAATATTTAGAACACTCTTATCCAATTTAATTTCATCTTCACTAATAATGATAGTCAATTTTATTAGTTTAGGTGACTATGAACTATATACAATTAGTTGTGTGGTTTCCCACAATAGTTTTACCGAACTTCATCACTTCATGTTTGGTTTACCGTATCTATTTTATTGGATAAGTCACCTCACTATTTTAGTCAAATATATATCACATTAAATTATAATAATAACTATTCAAATCTATTTGACCTAAAAAATAAGTAGTTCTTAGTCCAAGCATAAAGACCTTAAACTATATGCACTTAACCTGATATGTGATGCCATTGGTTTATCATTCATAGAGGGTTTCCCTTACCCATACCATTATACAGATCATATCACCTCTTATTTGATCAATGATAAATGAACTTAAACTGTATAAAAATATGGCCAAATTTTTTTGACCTTAAAAATTAGTTATTTTGGTATCACTTATTTGAACATAAAGTATCTAAGGAAAGAGACATGGAGCTTTCCAACTTGAAAACCCACAAATAGAACTCTGTATAAAAATTTGAGTCTCTGCTATCTAGTTATTTTCCTCATGTGTTCTATAAAAATTTGAGATTTCCAAAAACAGAAGCATAAAACTTGTTAAATTTAAAACCCATAAATGTAAACTTACATAAAATACAAATCATGTCTTCTAATCCTTCCTAATATAAATATTTGGAAAAAATTAGGGAGACAAAAAAATCACAAAACTTATGGGAATCATTTTATAGTCCTTTAAAAAGTAAAATTTATGCTTTATAGACTCCTTATCATAGAAAAAAGTTAGATCGTTTTTCCATCCTTAACTTTCTGGATTAGATATTTTTATATAAGATAAAAGATCATGATTATTCTACATTATAGGCCTCTTGAACATTGAATCCCTCATCCCAAATTTTCCCTCTTTTATCCTAATTATGTAATTTCAAATCACTCATTCAAATGGACCAAATCTAGTTTTATGGTGATGTTACTTATTCTTATACCCATCTATGATTCATTCCCTGGAGTAAATCATTCTGACTCGAGAATCTAGGAATAATGATTAACGTTTTCCCCTTCAATTTCAATGTTAAAATGGTTTTAGGTTATTTTAACCTTTTATTTAAAGGATTTTAAAGTTATTACAAGGCAATTATCATAGTAAGGAAAGTGATTAATGGTTGAGAACAAAATTAATTTCCATTCATTTATCAAAAAGAATAATTAGAGGACAATACGTAGTATGGAGTCTCTCTATGAAACACATCAATAGAATTTTTTTTCAATACCAGTATAAAGATCAATTATTGATTATTAGACTTAATTTATTTTATTATGAAGTTTGGCTAGATTTGTAGCCTTAACTTCTTTTTCATAATGAAGGTGTTCCACCTGATAATCACCATTCATCTCTATATTTTTAGCATCATAAAGTAGTTTATAATGTCTAGTCAGTTTCCCCTTGGAAAGGATCAATTTTCATTCAAGACATTCCTCCTGGGTAGTTTCTTTTTCAACTAACCTCCATTTATCTATTTCCACCTCTTCATAATGGGAATATTCCTGGGAATTTATATCCTATAGACTTGTAGTTTTTTACATTAATATCATTTTGAGAATGAGTTGATGTGATTCTTCCTCTTCATCACCTCTCTAAAGAACTTTCATTATGGTACTATAAATCAAGAGATTATTGAACCCATTGTACCAAATAATTGTGAACATGTGATGAGGTTTATGGATATTCCTTGTAAAATCCACCAAAGGAATATCAAAGATCATCATTCACATATCCTCCCATATTATTTTTTGAGTAGCATGAAAATGATCAATAGTGTCTTTATTGAGTTCTGATTCAATCTCTAAGGATGCATGTATTCTAGGACCAAATCACTTATGGAATCCACTATTGTTATGCCTGTGGCATTGGTAGGATCTAAGGCAGTCTTGACCCTGGCTTCCCAAAAATTGGATTTGGTATAATGACCTCTTCTATGGGGTTCACTGTTAGAGCTGGTGTAACGAGGTCTAATAAAATTGAAGGAAAGAAATATATTAGAAACTAAAATTCCAAAAGGTGATTTAAAGGATAATGTAAAGAATCTCAAATTTTTAAGGATTAAGACTCCACAACATCATCCATCCCTAATAGGGGAGTATCTTAAGACCCGATCCTAGTAGAAGTTCCATCATCTATATCAATAGGATCCCTAACTATTAAGGATAACTCAAAAAACTCTGTCACAAGAACATCACTATATCTTTTCATTATTATATCAGTTGAATGGATTACAATATCCCCCATATTACCATAATTTTTATCCCACATAGGTGTGATTCTTTGATGCGGTGAATTTTCTTGAGGACCCTCTAGGTCTATCTCAAGTGTTTCCATATAAGTTTCACTTTGAAATTTATGATTCAGTTCCAATTCTATCTAATAAAAATATGGGACCCTAACACCATATTGTTAAATATCCTCAAAAACATTTTCTATAGAAAAATAAATGTGATATGAAAACCTTAATCATTCTACTATATTGGAAAGTTATTGAATTAAGAAATGGAGAGAAGACTTACATCCTTCCAAAATACTTATTAATTTTTGGAACTTCTCAAATGATCCAAGAATATCAATTTCTGTTAGTATATATGGATTTATAGTTACTCTTCCTTATCTCTCTTATAAAAATCCTTAATAGTTAATCTCCTATAAGGAGGAATTAACGGCAGTTGAGGGATCACCTATTGATTATTCTAGAGCACTGGTTTCATATTCTCTACCAAACTAGGAGATAATGTCCCTCCAATAGTTATAGAATATAAATGAGTTCTTGGGGTTTTTTATATGTATTCAGAATCATATTTTGGGGACAAAAAAAGATACATATCCCTTTTATGACCCCTATAAAATTCAAGGATAATGGTTAATAGTAATATGACTTCAAAATATATATGATGATATCCAATATGAATGTTATGTTTACCTCTATCCAAAGAGCATATTATTCTACGTCATCATATTTATCTCTTAATTTTACCCCTAATAATTTTGACAACTGGTCCATGTGAGGAGTCACACCCTCTGATGCATGAATAGTGGCTTCCAGATCTCCAAAATAAGCCTCAAATTCTTGAGGTTGGATTTTATAGGAGATGTATAGGGGATTCATGACTAGGAAAAATCCTATGAGTATAACCTTCATTAGTTGGAATGAGTTCTATATCTACCTTCCCTTTATGGATACCTCTCACTCCAGGTCTCTAAATATTTAGTATTAGCAATAATTGAAGATATATTAACCAATATTATCTATATAGATGGAGAAACCAAATATCATAATTTATTCTTCGATAGATGATATGATGATTACCCTTTTTTATTGATTCTCTTCTTGTTCCTCTCTACTTCTATCTATTATAGGAAAATCCTCTTCATTGGTTTTGATGTTTATATGGGATTGGTTGTCTCCTTTGATGATTATTATTCCTCTTAACTTTCATCTTATAATGGACCTTTTAACTTAGGTACTAGATCACCTAACTACCCTTTAGGTTATTATTAAATTAAAGCATAAAAATTTCTTATTATATACCCAAGAGAAGGATCAATTTGAGGTAGGGACACTTCAACACCCGTATAATTCTGTGTCAGCATTAACCAAAATTGACGCACTACCATCGTATGCTTCTTGGACCTCACTCTTGATGGTGGGGTAGGGTACATCTTATGAAATTAATTGAGATGTCTATTATATTTATAGGTCATATAACCTTCATAGATGATATCCCCATATATCATGGATTCCAAGACAGTGTCCCAAAGAGATTCCAAATACACACATGATTATAGGCCACCCATTATGTTGTCAATAATGGTTCCAGTTGGTGGTGTATGTGGAGAAAATATAAACTGATTGTATCAATTCAAATTATCCTTTATTACTTTATTATTTATTGATCTCATACTTATTCTACTATTTCTCTAGACATAAGGTATGAATTAAACATCAAGAATTTCCTAAGAGTTAATGAACACATACCCACTGACATGGGCTACTATTCGCCCCCATCGTACTTGGAATGGATTAATGATCAAAAATGGATTCTTCCCCTTATAATCATAATTTAAATTTTGATATATCTTGATGAGAATATATACTGACAAGATAACTATATGGCTTCTTGCAAGTTGGTTGGTAATTAAAAGGGTCTTAATCCTCACTCCACCTTTCAATTACCATACTAGAAGGAGATAATTTGTAAGGTAGATCACCAATAAAGTTTCCAGATGAACTAATAATTCATCATCAAATATAAACTTAGAACCCTACTTTTCATATTGGACCTCTTCCAAAGTAGGACAATATGTGTCATTAATACCATGATTCTGACAAATGGGGCATGTCTAGTGTCTATTTTCCTTTGTCTCTATTTTAGTAAGTTTTATACATGACTTAATAGGAATAAAAATCTTAAGATGAAGTCCATATCCCATTATAATTTTATATAAATAAATAAAATTCTTGGAAAGTGGTTGGGTTCACTCATCATTACCCCATTCAGAGTCTGGTGGGAGAAACTTTTCATGCATATCTCCCAAGATCTGAGCCCCACTGATCATTTTCAAATCCCATATCTTGATTCCTACCTATCCATGCACCATATATAAATTATTTGTGTTTTTTATCCACTTGATAAATATAAAATGGATAAAATACTTATTATAGTGGTCATAGTTCTGTGAGATCCAAAATTCGTTGAAAAAAATCACTAACATTAAGTCATTTATAAACTCCTTGCAGCACCAATGCATCCTAAATTACCAACCACAATCCTTTCTAAACATTCCTCTAGAACTGTGGTCCCAAATCATTGGCCAACCTAACTTATAATTTGATATAAAATTCTTAATAATAGATTTTTCACTTGTGAATATCTATATCAATAGTGTGCTGATGATCTTTTAAGTTCGAAGGATTTTTCCCTAGGTCATATCCTTCTGGGCAGTTAATCTCTTTGATGAAGCACTCCACCATTGATATGTCAGCTCAACAAAGCTATGAAAATCGTTTGATCTAGTGAAATAGTATGTTCCCATCCAATTAAGTAGGTATTAGTGAATAATTGAGAAGTATGAATCCATATAAGAGAAGTTTATCTAATAAGGTATAGTCATAAATCCCCACTCAAATCAACCATGGGAGGAAATCATGTTTTTCTTTAATTTTTTGGAGTTGATCAGCCTTAATGCTCCCAATAATTTATAACTACCTCAATACCAGAGATTGAGCATGTTCACATTGATCTAGGGTCATCTTCTACACAAGAAGATTCAATACAATGAGATACCAAGTCCATAAAATGGAAAAGTATAGGTAACCATGTGGTAACTGTATAAATACCACATGGTGACTACATGAATACCTTTTGGTAACCATGTGAAAACAATAAGGTGATTTCACGAAAACCATGTGGTGGTCATGTGTAAACTATGTGGTGAACTCATGAAAATCACATGGTGACTGTGTGAATATAGTGTAGGAACTATGTGAAAACTTAATGGAAGATAAGGTGGATGGAGAAGTTTGCTTCGTGGACATGTATGCTTCACTAGGAAACTACATGGACCTTTAAACATTTCCAAATAAGAAAGGAACACCATGTAATGTAAATTTTTACATATAGAACTTATGGAGGCCATCTTTTTTATGATAAAATAAAGTGGAACAAATTGTACTAGAGTTTTCTCAATCATCAATAGGAAATATCTTTAAGAAGATAGTGAAAATGACAAGGGGTGTCACCTTATTTATAAATAGTAGTGTAACAATTCGTTAGCCCACCATGTGCCTCCTATGAAGGCAATATTCTTAATTGAGAAAACCATATTCCTTTTACCCATTATATTCATTATTGATTGAATTGGAACTTTTTCATGCAGTCTTATCCTTACTTCATTGTAAGGAACCCCACCTCATGCCGATCAGGCTTCATGCCAAGGGGAGTATTTTTTTATGCACATGAACTAAAAACCTTGAGGCCACCCACTTTCTAGGTGGGAAGATTATGGGACCTTTGTTTTAATTAGTTATTCACCTCCTTATTACTACTCAATTTCTACATGATACATCACCCACTTTCCACATGGGATGTCGATGATGATAATACTTCACCACCACTCCCTAAATGCATGGTGTGTTAGTCATGTGGGATGTTAATATTAGATTGTGTAGTTATTGGATGAATTCAAAACTCCTCAATGGACACCTCTACAATTACATGATTAGTCATTGGATGACTTTCTCATGGAAACTGGGTGAAAAAAACCCTATGAATTCCCACTACGTACCATGTAGCCACCAAATCCAGGAAGAAGTTCCCTCACACTTTCTTATAAATAATCTATTACCATTCAGAATAAAAAATGGAAGGATGAATGAAGAGTTGGATGAATTCTTAGATAATCCTATCGTTAATTAACATGTACTCAAAAATTACATAGTGAAAACATTTATACCACTTAGTTAACCATTTAGGCTTGACCCCTAACTAGCTTAGTGCATCAATCAGACTTGACCCTTCACCTACTTAGTGCATCATCCAAGCTTGGCCCTTATCCTACTTAGTGCATTGGTTGGTGTTGGTTCTTTTCATTCTTATTGAAACAATCACACACTTACCATGCGGTATGGACCTTATGGATCACCTAACCCATAGTATATCCATCACTACACATATACTACATGGTATGGCCTCCTTCAGGGTATCTGATCCCCTCCTTCCATCGATACTTTCACAACATGCACTGTACTATCTTTCTACATTTCTTTATCAAGAAAGAAATAAAAGGAACAAGTAAATGCCTCCTTTAAAGCCACTAAATATAAGAGATCAAGATATAAACACTAGCATACCCAACTTTAGATCTTTCATTCCCCTGATAAATGGCATCTCTTGTGTTTCTACCCTAATAGATAGGGACCCGAGTGGTCATAAAATCCAGTATTCCCTTGATAATGGGGGTTCTAATTTTAAAGACATCAGTGATAATTCAACTAACACATGCATCAAACTTGGTTGAAATAGGTCAGAGATCAATCATCCTAGGAACCTGGTGGATTCCTAAGTCCACTTGAGGAGAGAGGAAACCAAAATTGAAATAATCCCTTCATCTAACCTTCTATCCCTCTGATTGGGAAAAGGCCTCCTACAAGCTACCTAAAATATGACATATGCACCTTCTTCTTTCCAATCGTACCTATATAGTTGATGTGTAATCCCTGATAGTAGAACTATTGAGGGTGACCACTCTATAACCTTCTATTCTCCACTCCTAATTGGGTCTGGGAAGCTTGACACATAATCTCAAAAGACATGTATGAGATATATGAATTTAAGATGCATGGTACCACATCCTAGTCACATAAAAGTAAGTTTCATGAAAAATTCCTCAAAATAGGTTAAAATTGTATTTTTTTTCTTATGTGATGAACTTAGGATTCCCTACTTGATGAGAGTGGGATGCCTCAAGAAACAAACACGAGACAATTACCCCACACTATATGGGTCCCTTTCTTCATTATAATCCAAATTCAAGTTTAATTGTCCATTCTCATATAATGCAATTGATATTATATTAACTCTTGTTTATAACACCGAACATGACTCACATGGGATTATATATCTGATTTGATCATGATAATGGTATAATTAAGAATGTCCCCAATTTGGGCCTCCAATATAAGGTATAATCCCCACCCATTATCTTAGGAAAGATTCGTATGTGTAATCCCCACTCAATATTCCATTATAACATATTTCACGACATACATGTCTAGGTTGCATGACTTTAAATTTAATAACACCTTGTCCTAGTCACATAAAATAAAACTTAATGAGAATGTACTTACTATATGATGTTAAACTGTATGATATGATCTTATCATATGACCTTATATTGTGTCACTCAAACTAAATGACCTTTCAGTCATGTTTCTATGGTATACATTGGATGCCTCCCTTGAGGTTTTAACCCAACAACATCAATATTACATTCCATAATAATTTTTCCATGCCCCTTATATGATTAAATATGTACTCCCCTCACCTAGATATATTCTTATGAGTTTGGTCATCCCATTTATTATGGCCATATTCCCTATAGATCATTATTTCATTTTGACATATTCCTAATAATACAATTCCTCCACCTAGAGAACCATATTACTTACAGTTGAAAACTATATTTTCCACATCTAGTCCATACTCAGTCTACATCCCCAATGAGAGAAAACTTATCTTGGTATGGATATATTCCTTTCCAAACCATCTCATCCCCACTGAGTCATATTTGTTGGGGCGGAGAGTGATGGCAAGAGGGGGGGGGGTGAATTGCCTTTTAAAAAAGTTTAACAATTTAAGAAAAAGTTAAAGCGCAGTGGAAATAAAAGAGGCAAGACACAAAATTGATAACAGAGTCCGGCCTAAAACCCAAGCCTACGTCTCCGCTCCCAACTCAACCGTTGAGAGATTTATACGACAGCTTTCTTTTCAATGGTTGTAGCAAGAAACCCACTAGACTTTAAGGCAGCCTAGAAACCTATTACAGCTTGCTTTTTATTGGTTGTAGCAAGAAACCCACTAGCCTTCTTACAGGTGAAGGCTAGCTCACCTATGACTCAAGCCTTTTACAGGGAAGGCTTGACTAACCTCTTCACACCTTGAAGGTGGTGTGAAAACCCAAACAAAGGGAGGATGAGAGAAATAAGGGTTTGTATGCACAAACTCAAAATAATGCTCAAAATGATAAAACAATAAAAACCGTAAAGAGGAGAAGTCTTGGGCGCCAATGGATTAATTGGTGATGATGAAGAGCGCTCCCAAGCTTCTATGGTGGTGCTCCTTGGTTGTGGAAGTGAGTTGGAGCAGGTGGGGATCCTTGAAGGAATGCGCCGGAGGTTCACCAAATGATCAAAAAATGTTCCCGTGGGCTACTATATTTTTCCAGGGCTTCCTAGTCCTCTATTTATAGGAGAGGAACACCAAAATGGCCGTTGGGGGTCTTCGGAGCCGTTGGAGAGGCCTTCGGAGCCGTTGGGATTCAAAAGTACAAGTCTGGTCAAAGCCCAACGGCTAGTTTGACTGGGCACACCGGCTGGCCGGTGGTGTCTCACCAGCTGGCCGGTGCTCCACCGGCTGGCCGGTCCTGATCCACCGGCTGGCCGGTGCTCCAGACAGAGAGCAAGCTCTCTGCCCAGGTTCTACCGGCTGGCCGGTGGTCAGCCACCGGCTGACTGGTGAAAATACCGGTTGGCCGGGGAGCTCACACCGGCTGACCAGTGGCTCTGGACAGAAACCATTGCTACTGCCAGAGACCACCGGCTGGCCGGTGGGAATCCACCGGTTGGCCGGTAGACTCAGAGAGTCTACTTTCAGTCCTTCTTGTCCCAACTCCTTGGCAACCTTTTGCCTATCCAAAAACACTTGAAAACAAGTTAGAACAAAAAAAGAGTGATTGTGATCATTAAAATCCAAGAGAGAGGGGTACAACAATATTATCTCTGAGATCAACTAGAAAGGGACACTCATGCATAATTCACAAAACAACCATTATTATACATCTTTCATCTCGTCATCCTTACCTTACAAAAGTTAAACTAAATGGATCAATCCTTCTCACATGATCTTAAAAGGTATGATGTACCCCGTTAAGTGGTACTAAACTACATGGGTTCTAATTAATTTAGCAAGGATTTGTAGGAAATAATTTTTATGGGCTTGATCCGAAAAACACACACATCTACCACCTTCCTGGATGGTTATAAACTCTTGATTTCTTAGCTATGTGGTTTTAAACCATAGTGTCCTATAGAATGGATTTTCTAAGTAATAATAAGATAAATATAGAGAACCTATGATACCTACAAATGGTGTCGTCGATATAGAACCTCAAATACATACATATGTTTACATCAATGGGATACCACTGATGCATACAAATATCTTCATCGACACATTCTAATAACTAATTGACAAAATGGATGTAACTATTACTATGCTGGTACTTGGGAAGGATTCACTAAAATGACATAAATATAAAATAGAGTCCCATAGTAATAAATAATTCCCACAAATAGGGTTCAATGATCCTGACTTCTCATCCTATCAACAAATGTAATTTCATATGTGTAATTGGTAATAAAACTCAATGATCACCTACCATTGGAAAGTAGGTATATAGTAACATCACTTACCACAGACATTGGATTCATTGGGTGTTTTTGGTTCAATGAATCAACCTCATTGAAAACCATCCAAAATAAGAATAGTGATATAATTTGAATATTTTTCAACCACACTTATCCTCTTACAATCAGGCATTGAGCCACTCATGCCTCACATTTTAGGTTGAAATAGGGAGTGAATTAGAGTAGAATATAAATTTCTTGAGTGTAGAGCAGTAAAATGTTTCCATTCTTGGTTTATGTGCATGGTTAATAAATCAATTATTCTAACCATGCATGGGGGATAAACTTACATGATAGGGATCACAATTTAAATAATATAGATTATAAAACATGTAACTCTAAAAAATAATCCTTAACCAAATTAATTTATATTAAAATCTGTTTTTAAATTTATATTTAATGTTATATAATAATTAAATTATTGTTTATATTGATTTTTTTTTAATTTATTTGCGCATTATGAAAATTACACCGAGAAAATATCTTTTTCATCAAAGAGAGTGTGTTTTTTACAATGATCCTCATGGTGAAACTTGGTTTTATTTGAACATTATATGAGAAATTATATAAAAATTGAAATAAATTTTTTATTGTATCAACTTTGATATCAACTTTATTCACCAAAAAATCATCCAACTCGTTTATATTCACTTGTTTCATAGATCAGTTGGAATTTCAGGATGAATTGGTTCCATATTTAAGAAAAATGAAAACATATTTGTAGGATAATTATGGTCAAGTAAATTTCATTTATGTCTTATTATTATAGAAAATAATAAAATATAATGTAATTATTTAGCCTTTGAGATTAAATAATTTGATCAAATCATTAGGATAGATTGGATGAAAAAATATCAATTCAGTTTTTTTTTGAAGGGTTTATTTTATTTCTCACTATAGGAACACTCATAATTTACATGATTAATGAGATGTTTCTAAAAATAGAATAGGTTATGTGATGAAAGGGGTGATTTCTATTTCTTCACAAATGTCCAAACTTTCTTTGGGATCAATGGAAATAACTAACCAAGTAAGGTTTCTATCAGTAGTTGATCAATATTCACATATTTGACCTATTGTTTTTTTATGCCACTTGATAGAGGAATTGAATTGTTTATTGATTTATTACCAAAGAAGAAACCTATTAATCTTGATTCATATATAATTTCCCTAGTCAAATTTACTAAGATGAAGTTTTAAATGGATTATTTGTTAAAAAATGGATTTATTAGGTAAAGTGTCTCTACTTTGGATACTTATATTCTTTTTTTAAAATAGGTTACTAACATTTTTTACCTATATGTTGATTATCAAAAATTATATCACCAAATCATTAAAAAAATTATTTTTCGTATAATTTATGGGTTTTTTGCTATTTAAAGGGTGAAATATGGTTTAATAAATTTAATTTGTGTTATTTGAACCATCCCCCATGGGTCAGGAAGGTGGATATATCTAGAATTTCATTCAAGAATTGATACATTCACTACCAATACCTTGTGATATGTTTCATCAATGAATTCTGTAGTGATATTCATGGAATGAAAGACATATATTTTTTATTAGTACCTATATTCATTTTCCATTATCTTTGTTGATGTCATCCTTTTATATTATTAATTAAAGGAAAACCATGAAAATAATTTAAAAATTTTTTTGAGAAATTTTCAACAATTCCTTATATATGTAGAATTTTCCAAATTCCATTTTTGGATTCAAGATGTGAAATTTTTAGTGTAGTAATATAAAAAAAGTGTAATAATTGACTATAAGATGATTGAAGTCATGATTTTATGGGAAACTCAAGAAATTTACAGAAATATAGATTCTCCTTGGTCTAATAGGTTATTATATACTCTTTTTTTATGATTTTTATTTGTTTTTGGTTCTAATGACAACTTTACCACAAAAGGGAATCAAATTTGAAGATGAGTATGACTTCCACCAATATTATTTTTTTTCCTAAACCGAGGGGGAGATGCATTATATAATTTGATTCCTATAATGTTTTATTGGGATACATTTTTATATAGGGAAACCATGTTTTCATATATTTATATTTCCTATTCATCCTCAGGATAAAATTTATCATACTCAGGACTTGGAATTGGTTATTGTGTTTAATGATTTAAAATGTTATAGGAATTATATATTGGGAGATAAATTAATTTCTACTTAGATTATAAAGCCTGAGGTATCATTTCTCACAATGATATTTAAATTTATATCAATGGAGATGGTTGGAATATATTTATACCATTGATTTTGAGTTAACCTATATTCATGGCTCAATAGGGAGTTAGTTTTTGATTTTTTCATGAATCATTACAGTAGGAAATGTATGGAATTTTATTTTTTTCTTATTAGTGGTGTAGTGGCTACCTCAAGATTATTTAAATTTAATTTAGGTCCAAATATAATCAATTCTATGTTTTGTGGAATAAATTATTCAAAAAAAATATTTATTTTAAGTCAAATAAGTCACTTGTAGATGTTATTTTTTGATTAATTTTGATTATTCATCCACAAAAGGAATATAGTTTTGGTGTTTTTAAATTAAGGAAAACCAGTGTTTTAAAAGGAGTTTTTTTTATAATACATGGTGTGTATAAAACAATTTAATAATTTTTAGTCACTTGAAATTCCTAAGGATATTGGTGGATTTTTAATGGAATGGGAATTTTAAAACTAAGGTTTTTTTAAACAATGAAAATATGTTTTCTAAAAATGATTAGTAATTCTAGATATTTTTTTATATTGTTTATTTTTATAAATGAAAATTATTTTTTCAAAAAATTATCATCAAGTTCAATGGATTTTTATATTATTTTGGCTTGACTGTAAATCCCTTGGGTTCTAAGGGGGCGTTCATCTTTTATGAAATATTGAGTTATTTTTTTATGTCTAAATTGGTATAACCAATTTTAAAAATATGTAACTTATTGTTTTCTTAATAGTTTCCTAGATTTTAAATCATGGATCGAGAGTATTCCTGGTGATTTTTAATAGTTTATTTTGAATGGGTCTTAGTGATCCATGTTTCGTGTGTTAACCAAGACCGGTCTGAATGATTTGTGATAATGATCTTGAGGAACCAGGTGTTTTAATCAAGTCTTGAATATTTAGATTTCTTAATTGAGGATCAAAGATCCATTTGGTAATTGACTATAATATGGTTTTGACTATGACTATTATGTTTTTAGAATGAAAATATAATATTGGGGTTCATCATGTGGCAATTCGTGTTATCTATGATAGGTTTTTATAGTGAAGAGCACCATAAGACTAGAATTTAATTTTCTATAAATATTATGGTAATGTAGGGTGTGTTAATTCATAATTTTTGTACCATGTTTGAAATAATATCAATGTGATAAAAATATTAGAGTTACATCACTAGATCATTTATAGATAGTGTAACAAAGAGTGGTGTTAGTGATGAGATAGTAGTTATGAAGAGTTGGAGAAGATTTCAATGATAGAATAGCATATGATTTTCAAGGATGAAAATCATTGTGGTAGGGAGTTTTAACCACCTAATATAATCAGGTGTTAGTAGAATCATGATAATAGGGATTTTAGTTGTGAAAAATCCAAGAGAATAAAAAACATAGAAATGGATTTAGAGGGTGATTTCATGGAAATCAATTGATAGTTTAATTTTATGTTTTAGAGATGTTTTAATAGTTATAAAATATTAGAATTATATATTTAATATTTTACCAAAATATTGGTGAAAGGGAAGGTGGCATACAACCACTAGACACCTGGTGTAAGGTAAAATGTTGTTGGTGACTTGTAAAGTGTGTTAGGGAAGCCACTAGTTTAGCCACCATTTGAGGGATACACTAGGTAGTCGGTGGAAGACACCGGGTACGCAATATTACCCAAATATATTTTTTTTGATTAATTGAAAGACCGTCATTACACTATCATCCCCCCATTCTTGGTCATTATCAGGGAACCAAGGAGATCCATTTTCCATTCCATCCTCCCACTTTTCCCCCTTAATCTCCTTTTGATTCCCCTTTGATACAAAATTATTAAAGCTTGATTATTGAAGCATTTTTTAGGCATAATATCTCATTTCCTCTCCATTTCATCTTCTTCATATACTCTTTTGATTTTGGAAAAATAGATTTTGGTATTTGATTATACGATTTCACCAAATCATGGTAAAATTACTCTAAACAGTAGGTCTTAAATATATAATAGCTAAAGGAGGTTGAGGGACAATGAAAGCACACCATTTCTTATCATTTGAAAAAATGTAAGTTGATTGAAAATTTATTTTATGGATATAGGATATTATTGATAAAATTTATAGTTTTTTGGGTTGTGAAATTTAGGTATTTTTCACATAAGATGACTAAGAGTCTACTATGAACTATTTTCACTCTATGGATTTTGTTTCAATGTTCTTACATCACTCGGTGAGTTTTCTTATGTTTAGATTAATTATATGATATTTATTTAGATAATTATATATATGAAAATTTAGGTATTTTCATTTAGTAGGATTTCATTAGAATAGAATATAACTGGTAAGATCTTAAGTGAATGATTTAACATCATTATATTTAAGTGGTCTTTACTCGTCTAAGTATTTTGATGTTATGGAATGTATTAGCATGCCTAATGGTTATATTATGTTTATGCGTGATTACTATTATGTTCATAATGTTTTTGTGATATTATGTGAACCCATAAAATGGTATAGGCCTCAGGTAAGATTAATAGTCCCTAAATGACTACATAGCTAGGATAAACGTTACATTTGGTTCTTCCCTTGTTAAATGAATTTCATCAGTCCACTTTATGGATTTCATGGGTTGTATAAGTTTTTATTTTAGTCATGTTTAATGGAATGAAATAGTATGATATTTTAAATGGGATTCAAAATGGAGTTATTGACTTTGAAATGACATTTTAAATGAAAATTTTATTTTAAATAAAAGAATTTAAAATTGGATTTCAAGGAAATGAATGTTTTAAAGGGATGATATTGAAGCCAGATTTCAAAAATATTTTTCACATGATTTATGATGATGTAATTGGGTGTGTGAATTTTTATTGGAATATAATTTGAAATTTATTTTAAAATTCTATGTAAATTGTATTTGATACATTCTTTAAATAAAGAAAAGGAGAGTATATTTTAAGAAATGGTTTAGATAGACTGACTGCATTTGGGAGGTGTCCTATTTTTAAATCACGATATGCTTGGGTGGTATTCAATTTGATGGTTTCACTGACTAGATGCTTTACTTTCATGATAATTCAAGATCATATGTGCCTTACTACATGTAAAACCTTCTCTAGTATGACTAAGAGGTTTGGATAAGATGTGTAATTATTCCTTTATTGATTGTTTTCATTAGGATCATGATAGGTACCCTTCAGGATTGTGATGGAGTCTATGATTCATTAGCTTCTTGAATGTTTGGAGATGAGTGATGGAGTTTTGGTGAGACTTCAATGGGTAGTCACGCAAGGGTTGTGATCAAAGTATGTGATGAATTATGTAAGGCATGAGACACCTATTTTTGACCTAGAGATGGGTGAGATAGGTCATCATCAACCCTATTATAAATTTTTCTATATATTTGTAATGAAGTAAAATTCTTGTTCAATCTAGTGTGGGCCTACTTAGTCTTAAATAGGAGAACCCTTTTTTAGACCTTGGTGAGTGATGTGGGAGTTATTTATATATTTTTTTGACTGATGCTTAATATCATGGTGTGGAGTTCATCCTAAATAGTTTCACTTGATGATTGATGTTATAATTTGTAAGATAGTCGCAATGATGTTATGGTTGATAGTTGATACCAAGTGGAGATAAGAATGGATTGGGTGTCTCCTTATTATTGATGGATCATGTTAAAGATTTTAGTTTGGAGTGAAGTTTATTCATTTATTAATGTTTATGTATTAATCCATATATGATAAATATAATATGATGTGGTAGATCCTAGTGAACATTATATCAATATGAGTAGCACATGTGATGTGATAAGTAGTCGAGGCTATGAGTGATGGTATGTGTGATGGCATTATTATTTATTTTCTTATGATAACTTGTGTTTAATGGTGTGAGGAATGATCAATATCAAGGGATAGATCAAGAGTCTTATATAAGTGTAATTATGGGAACTAGAATATGTTTGTGGAGTTGTATAAAATTAAATACCAAAAATAATGTTACCAGATATATTTTAATTTTTTGTATTTGGATTGAGAATTAAAGTTTCTAGACACATTTTATATGTAAAAAAAGGATGTTTTTTTCATGGAATCTTGGTTTGAAAATACCTTGATAAAACTTAAATGTGTTTGGTAAGTAAAAATTGTATATTTATGGATATATAGATCCACTAGGAAACTGGTCTAATGTCACCACATACCCAATCAAAAACTAGGGGATTTTACCTGGTAGGGGGGCCTAGGTGGTTTGTACCGTACACCAAAAATCTTGATGTGGCATCGGGTAGCCAATGCAGGGGAACTGGATACTTGATAGGCTAGGGATAAATTTTTTATATGGGTAGAATAGTCATTATACACCCTCTATTTTAACACCCTACTCATGAATGTTCCTCCTAAGAATATCACATGAAGAGGGAGCTGACTTCCCCTTCCTTCTCGACTCTCCCCTCTTCCTCCGTGGATCCAAGATTTTTGGGAAAAATATATTCATCAAATAAGGTTGTTTTCTCTCCTCCCAACTACCATCTTGGATCCTTCTCTCATTTCTCTTTGATTACATTTAATTGGTATTAGGTATTTATTTCTTATTCAACCAAGTCATGGTGAAATCAAGTCATAATGATGTGAATTTTACATGTTGTAAATAGAGGATTCTTGAGAAAGGATAATGAAAATACTAGCACATTATTTCATTAATGGTAATTCCTTTGATTGATTATTTTGTATTTTCATCAAATTAAAATGAATTTTTTTAATGATTTTATGTAGGTTGATGTAAAAAAATTTATTAATGGACTCAAGGGTTTTTCAGGTGGAGGCTATTACCCATTGTTTGAGATTTATATAAGGATACATCACCCAATGAGTATCACCTTGATTATTCCAAAATTAAAATTGTGCAATTGATTATCTATTTTGTTTTTATATTGTTGTAATTGATTATGAGGCCTCTAATATGAGTTAGGAGACCATGAATGATGATGGTGTATTATTTCTCAGTCATAGATGGAGAAATATGGATTCATAGGTAAATTCCACTATTGAGGTAGGTGGTCCCAAATATTACCTATTTATATGGTCAAAAATATATTGTATAGATTATAATCATAGGTGTCTAGTTTCAAGAAACATGATATGGAACCATGAGTGGGTTCCCCTATGTGAGGTGGGTATACGGAGTTAGTTAGACTCTTAATGAGTCCTTTGGTGTAATGTATTTGTGATTTATTCATAAATAGTTATGTTTCCTATGTGGGAGGCTTAATTAAAGTATGATTGTGACCCGAGGTTGGTGTCCATCATTAAGTAATAGTTATAATAATATAGGGAGGTACCATTCAGTGTGTGATGCTCTCTTAAAGTATTGGCTATGTGTAAGCATATGGATTGTATTGGTATTGTTTCCAAGGAATGGGATAAAAGGGAATTATATAAGGATGGCATAGAATGGAACCTATTGTTGTCTCCTTTATTTTTTAGCAATGTATGTTGACTATCTAAAGAGTGATAGATCCTTTAACCTTGTGGGTTGAATGTGTGACCGTTGATGTCCATGTTTCCTTAATAATTTGGTGAGATACTTAGGTAATGAAATAGTGATGTATTGTACCTATCCCTAACTTAAGTTGTGATCCTTGAATGGAATGCTTGAGTGTACCTTAATAATGGTAACTCGTGTATTGGGCAGGTTTAGTGATGAGATATCCTTTATGATGGAAATTCAGTATGATGAGTGACCACTATAGAATTACCCTTGTGATTTTGGTGAGTTTTATGGAATCATAATTTTTTCTAAGGTAGTTCAATCTTAAAACATGTGTCTTATGTTTACAAAGTCATGGGTGTGTTTATCCTATGTAGCACAAAGGATTTGATTGAACTAATTTCAAGTGTGATAGATTGTTCCCCATGGATATGTCAATGTTCTAATTATATTATATCTATGGTGATCACTCACACACTTGTTTATTGTATTTTTTATAGTGATAGATCATTAAACTTTGGGATTTTGTTTTAGTGATTCCTCTTTCACCTTGGGGTTGTACATCAATGTTAGATCATTCACCTCTGGGATCGAGTTTTTGTGATATATCATTCAATTTGGGGATTTTTCTTTGGTGATGTTCATTCAAATTGGGTATAGTTTTAGTTATTCATCGTTTAACTTAGATATTTTTTCTCAATGATACATAATTCACCTTAGGGGTTGTGTTTTGGTGATACATCATTCACCTTGGGGATTTTTTTCCAATGATGCACCATTCACATTATGGATTATGCTTTGGCGATAGATTATTCGCATTGGGGATTATGTTTCAATGATAGATCATTCACCATGGGGTTATATTTTGGTGATACCTTGATCACCTAGATTATGATGTAGTGATATATCATTTTCCTTATGTGATGTAATATAGATGCTTCATTCACTTGAAAATAAGTGATAGTTCACCCACCTTGGTTATTAGAAAGAGTAGTAATATATTTTTCATAGACTTTTTGTTTTCAGGTCATAAGAGTATAGTATCATTTCAACAGTGTCCAAAGTAGGTATGAGTCGATATTTGGGGTGGATTATTGAGGAAAACATTGTTCAAAAAGTATAAGCATGTGATGTTATGAGTTACTTTTCAGTTAGTACATGAATTAACATGTATATAGTTTTTTATTAGGGACACCATTGGTGGTTCTCTAATATGTTCTATGCTCACACCCCATACTAGAACCTTAGTACATGTGGAGATATCATGGTTAGGATACAGGTTCTAAGAAATGGCATGATTATAGGTTTTTGAGATGAGTGTGATTAATGGGGTTGTAGAGGAAGGTCTAAGGTGATGATGAGTGTAGACGCCGAAAAAGTCCGTAACTCCCAGAGGAAGTTTTGAAATGAAAAAGCGAAGTCATATTCGGAATCAAAGGCCTGGTCTGGAGGCCCGGGAAGTGGTGCGTGAAATTAAGGAGGACTTGTGCAAAATAATGAGGTGCGCGTGAAGCATTCTTGGGATTCGCGTAATCGAGCTGATGGAGTGCACAATTTTGAAAGCCTTGGTTCCACGCGGTGAAGCTTTGCGCACCGACAGTTCCTGGCGTGGAAGATTTCGCATGTCACCTGGATTCCGCGCCGGCTGATGCCTACAAATAGAAGGCGACCCCTGATGGTTTGGGGGTTGCGGAATTCAGAACGGCTCCCGTGCGTGCAATTCAGACTCCCCCGCACGCAAGATGACTTCCAGGTAATTCCTCTTTTCGTGCAACCTTTCCCCGAGGTTCACCTTTGCGCGCAACTCCACTGGATTAAGTGATTTTTCTCACTCCTCTGGGTTCCTCCCTTGCGCGCAATCTTTACCCCGTGCGCGCAATCCCCTCTTGTGCGCGCAATCTTGTCTCTGCGCAATCCTATGGTCCTATTGCGCGCCATCCCGATGTTTTGCGCGCAAACCTTCTTTTTGCGTGCAGCACCCAGGACCCCTTCACCTTGATGCCCCTTGGCTGCCTTTCCGCGCCGGCACCTGATGTCTCCCCTGCTGGGCATGCGGTCCATGCGTTGTTTTCCCGTACAGACTTCCAGGCCCGTACGAAGTAACCTCAAGGTCCCTTGTGCGATGTTTCCCATTGCATTGCTTTGCCTTATGCTTCTCTGCATAGGCACACTAACGGCTATTGCTTCTTCGCATAGCCACGCTAACGTGGACCTTTCAATGGTTCGCCCTACGGCCCCCCTTCACTACGGCCTTGCCGATACCTTCCCTCCCACAAGGGGTAGAGGGTGTTGGGCATGTAAGCCCTAGGGGTGTGGAGCGAACCCACTTCGTCCAAGATGTAGGACGTTAAACTGCTAAGCACCTCATCCTTAACACATGACATTAAACTGTGGTCCGACCCCGTGCTTTGCATGCAGGGTCCCCCCAGCTCGGACATTTTTTACGCCTCTCGTCTCCACGGGAATGGAATATTCCTCGGATGGAATGATATCCTCCTTGTCGGAGTGGCGTTTTTCCACGGGGGAAGGGCTGCCTCAGAGCGTAAGCCCCTAGCCTCTCTTACGGAAGTTTTCACCCATTCACCTCCGTACTTCCCCCCTGCCAAGGCCAGTGGAGTCCCTTTCCCACTGCGCTTTGTTGCACCATGGGCCTCCATCCTAGAGTAAACCCCAGCACCCAGGGCCTCTAACCATGCATAAGCCCATGTTTCCTCTTTAGGCCGCTCATACCCTTTGCGACGTGATCGTCTGGTCCCTACTACCTCTTGTTTCTCACACCGAGCATGACTCACGTGGGCTTAGAGCGTGCATCGACCATGACATCCTCTTATGGGTCGCCTCAGAGCGTATGCCCCATACCAGCGAACTACGTGGACTTTGATCCGTGCGAACGCATGGTACGTAGGAAGCCTCCACAAGGTTCAAGCCCACCACCCGGTCGTTCCGACTTCTTCACGTCAGTTCTCCAACACCATGGGCCACCACAGAGCGTAATCCCCAAATGCCCTCATCCCGCATGATGTTAAACTGTATATCTCATCCCACATGACGTTAAACTGTATCTCGTCCCGCATGACGTTAAACTGTATCCCTCGTCCTGCATGACGTTAAATTGTATCCTTCGTCCCGCATGACGTTAAACTGTATGTTGTCCTGCACGCTGTTAAACTGTATTCCCCAATCTACGTGGACTTTGATCCATGCTAACTTATGGTACGTAGGAAACATCCACGAGGTTCAAGCCCGTAACTCCATCACCCATCTTGATACTTACCCGGGACGCCACATCCTGGTGAGATCATGCCACCCCATCCCACTCCATAGTATCCAGGAAGCTGCCCACATGCTGGCCCCAACATCGGTGTTCCCCCTAGGGGGTTCTTCAATATGATCCACTCTCAGTGTTCCGATCAGTCTGATCCATCTCTGCAAGATGTTAAACTCGCGGCATACCCCGTGTTAAACATGGGAAGCTGAGGAAAACCTCAGATGGTACACAATTCCCCGCTTTCAATGTGGGATGCCTCAGGCTTCCGTGCCCTCAAGAAGCCCTATGATAAGGGACAGAAGATAGACATGCCGATCCCCAGCATCAAGACGTGCCAACGACACCCCAACATGACCATTCTCCTCACCGAAGGTTGCTGCCCCGACAAGACCCCTTGGAGTATCTCGACGGGAGCAGTGTAATTAACTGGCGTCCATGAAGATATGGCACCGGTAACGATCTTCACGAACCCATCTTAAATCTATGAGGGAGACCCGGACTAGGTGAAGATCTCTGAGGAGGAATCCATAGAAGGAAGAACCGACATCCTATCATCCCGATTTCGATCAAGGAGAAGATGTCCCTGAACAAGGAATGGATGCCGCCCGCCTTTGGAAAGTGGGAATGTGGGGCAACAAGCCGCGCGTCCTCCCATGCGTGACGGACACGCGCGCGCGCCCCGGCGTAAAAGCGTCGGAAACAGAAAATGGTGAACCCGACGTGAAGCTCTTCTCCTCAATATGGGGATAGGTAGCGTTCCGGGTGTCGGAAGATTAGCATGTCACCAGGTCTGGGTACCTATTACCGGGATGTGAAACCCGCCAGGGGTTGAGGTAGTCAGGATGTTGAGCACTTCGTTCTGCGACGTCGTCAGTGTGGATCCCTCTCACTGGCCACGAAAGATGGAGTGATGTTGGGCTATTGGTTGTCGATTTCTTTTCCTGTTAGTACTAATGGGTTCATCTCCCTGCTTCCAGGAATCAGATCACTACATCCAGAGCTCGATCTCCACCTACCCACTGGTGCAAGGGCAGGGGCAGTACCGACGCGGCTACCCCGCGCGGTACCGCCTTTTCCACAGCCACTCCGGATCCGATTGCTACGACTGTCGGGCGCTCACGCCCCCACCCCCTATCATAAATCATCCAGCGAAGGGTGATCAACGAACTGGTTCATAGGTACGATGAGGAAGGGATCATCCCCACCAGGGGCATGGCCCGTTTGGATCTAGAGGCGGTTGCGCCTCACCATCGTCGCCACCCCCAAGGGCCGCGCAGGGAGCTACCGCTCCCCACTCCAACGTTCAACCACTTCGGGAGCCTATACCCGGAGCTCCTTGACACATCCCTCCCCTATGCCAATGAGGTGGGGGATGTCCGGGTTCGCCCGATCGGAGACCCGTCCCAGGGGTTAACGGAAAGATCCCCCTCCAGGCTACGTCGACGCTGCCGCCCGGCTCCCCGAGCCAAGGAGCATGAAATCGTAGTGCCTACACCATAGGCTCCAACCCATCTGACCCGACGCCAGCGTCGGGCGCGAGCGGAAGAGGATGCCCATCCTGGGGCACCAACGTCAGCAACCACTGTGGCCAGAGCTACTGCTGACTCCTGTTACCAGACACCCGCACACGTTGAGCAGCGGAAGTCACATGCCTGACTGGGATCGAGGCCCCGACCGCCCTTCAGGAAGGTTGGGTCGACTCTCCAGGTCGTGGGCATAGGCAATGGCCACCACGGACCAATCCGCGGTAGTGCCACCAACCATGAAGGCTCATTCCGTGCCACTGATCTGGAAAGCCGAAGGCTTCGCCGTGACAGCTACGCTCTGGGTATGACTCTTCCCAGCGCCCACTGCACTGGGTATGAGGTTACTCCCCCTACCACTGGCCATAAGTATGGATCCGTTGCATATCTGGTCGCTCACCCACATAGAGGTCCTCCCCATTTCCCTTTCGACATCTGTCCCAGTGCTCCTTGCACCCCGGCCTTCAGTCCCCTCTGCCCCAGCACTATTGCGGCCAGGGGACTCCTTGAAAGAAATCATCCTTACCCTGAGGAGCCACCTAGGGGCAGTAAGGCAGGACATCGTCACCGTAAGAGGAATGTCAGGGGAGTCCGGACGGAAATTAGACCAGTCCATTTCTTGGACTCTGAGGCGGAGTATGACTCGACGGTGGAACCTTCCCCCCAACCCTTTGAGTCGAGGGCAGGGATGAGGACGCGGCGCGTCAGTCTCATACTCCCCGAATGCGAGATCCGTATGATTCCCTCCTCCCTCCGAAGGTATATCTAGGAGGACGAGGACTTTACGTACCCCAAGGGGTCGAACCCACAGTTATCACTGGCCTCCCCGGAAGCACCTTCCACCTCAGTCAGGGAGGGTGGGGAAATTTTCTGGGGACCGACGGAAGAGTCGCGACGTGACACACCCTCGGAGAGCATCGATACTGTGACAGGTGGCCTGTTTGCCAGCCCATCCTATAGTTACGTGGCAGCCAGGGCACTGAAACCCTTGGAGGACGACTCAGGAATCGGCGGCCAATCAGCCTGTTCGCCGTATTCCCTGTCAGCCAGCTCACCGGCCTAGCGGCCTGCCTCGGCATTGTTTCCAGCTTCCTGACCATTCTCGGTTAATGAGAAGGGGTAGCAAGGGCCAGATCCTGAACCAGATTCATGGATCTTCTGGACCGTCCTCGTAGTGGGCTACTTCCCCGAGAAGTTTTGGTCGGTCGCAGGATCGTATTTTGATATGCCAGAGTCACTCACCCCGGGAGAGTTTGAATGTTTCCACCAGACTCTTCGGGCGACTCACTCACGTCTTCTCTATCATCTAGCACCTTATCCCGGGAGTCAAGAACATCTCGAGGATACCGGTGAGCAGTGATGTTGGGTCGACCTGGCTGCGCTCCCCGCGGTTTGGCACCCTGAGTCACTTGACCACCACGGGGCCCTCCAGCAACAATGCGTACAGAGTTTTCAAGTACTCCACAAGGTTATCAAGGAAGCCACCCCCCACGCGCATGTCCGCGGATGGGGGCAGTACGCTGCCCTTCTTTTCTGTGCGATCTGCCGACAGCCCGACTCACTGGGTGGCCCTGAGGGAATATCGCCAAGGGCAGTGGAGGTCAACATGGCTGACCTTTCAGAGGAGGGAAACAGTGTGGAGCTCCTTGATGGGGACTTGCCCCCTAAGGAAAAGCCGTTATTGGACCCATCTGGGAGGATGAATCGCCAACAGAGGAGCCTCCTAGGTCTCCCTACACCCACTGAAGCCTTAACACTGATCTGAAACATCGGCAAGGGTAAAGAGCAAGTCGGGTCTGTCGAGATTACCGACCCATATGCCTCGGTATAGAAGGCAGAAGAAGACCCCAAGAAGGCCACGCTATGCCAATATCTTGCTGATCAAAAGAGGTTGGTTGATGAGCTCTTGGCCGAACACATTGCAGAGCGGCGGCCTGACTATGGTAACCCTAGGCCAAGACAGCAGGGGCAGGAGCACCTACCCCTTGACAAGATTCCCCCGGGCAACTGCGACCATGTTGCGTTCACTGACAGGGGAGAGTCCGGAGCCCATGGCAAGAGGGCGCGGTATGTTTCACCAAACCCTCCCGAGCGGCGGGATCACCAGGGGGACCCTGCTCGGTTTCCTCCCGCTGCCCCGAGAGTCGCTCTGCCAGCCGCTCCGCGATCTGCTGAGCTTGACTATCGAATTGAAGATCCCAGCAATGCGCTTGTGGTTAGAGATACCCATCAGGACAGTAATCCTCATTCGTACGATCTAATGGAGGCACTCATCGCCCTCTTAGAGGCCCTAGAAACTCGGCAGGTGGCAATCCGACCGGACAGCAAGCCATACCCAGTATGGGTGGATGACATGCCGGCCCCACTGGGATTTGGGAACCCCACTTTATCCCCCTTTAACGGGACTGGGGACACTCCACAGCACCTGGCCCACTTCAACACTAGGTGTGGGCCTATGTTAGGGACTCCGGCGCAACAGGAGGCTGCCAAGCTCCGTTGCTTCGTTCAGACACTGGAAGGACCAGCATTCGTCTGGTATAGCCAGCTCCCCATCGGATATGTGACTAGCTGGGAGGACCTTCGCCGGAAATTCCTCTACCAGTTCAGTTTCACAACTTGGAAGACGAACATCGCAGACTTCTTCAGGTGCAAGCAAAGGCCCGATGAGCGAGTCGCGGACTACGTCGCCCGGTAGAAGGGGATCACGTACTCCCTTGACATACCACTGACTCAGGAGAAATTACTGACAATGTGCGTAGATAACATCAAGGCAGAGCTTTTTCCTTCTCTGATCACTCAGAATTACCCCGTAGGGTTTCGGTACTTCTCAGACAAGGCTCAACACCTTGAAGAAGCCATGAAACATGCCAGTCAGGCACGCCCGCTGCCTCTTGTAATCCCTGCAAGGAGAGCTGCCAGAGCTGAGCCCACTACTGTGGCCCAGATAGAGGCCCCCAGATAGCTAGAGTTGCTACCAGTAAGACCATCTCAGTAGCCTCATAGGTGTCCACCCCCACGGGCACAGCCTCCGGCCCACCAGCGACCGCCCCAAAATCGACGGGCACCTCCGCATAACGCACCGCCACCACCGAGGCGAGATAATCAGGCTCCACCTCCTCGGAATGCTCCTCTGGCCCCTGGTCATGGTCAACCTCCAAGAGAACCCTTTTCAGACAGAAGGAATCAAACTTACTCGTTTGACGAGGCCCAGGTCCCCGGTTATTTCCGTAGCGCCTTGGAGAAGAGGATCGTGCGGCTTCCTGCGTGCCGAAAGCCAGAAGAGGCGCCTCTCACTGATCACCCTAACTACTTCCCTTATCACCGGACCCTGAGGCACACCATCCAGTGATGCTATGTGTTCAAGGACTTGCTACAAGACCATATTGACAATAATATAGTCAAGTTGGGCCCAGCCCCGACGCAAGTGGCAGGTGTCTTCGTGAGATCAGATGGAAGCAGCGGCAATGAGGATGAGTGGCAGCAGGTTTCCAACTGTGGGTCCCAGAATTATAATGTCTGTATGGTCCGCAGAACAGTCACCCATGCCCATGGAATCATCTGTGCCCACCTGAGTCAGCCAGAGCCCTCATAATCTGCGAGCGCCGCTTTGGCATCGTCGTCCCAGCCTACCTCTTCCCAAAAGAGCAAGCGGCGGCGCAAGAAGAAAGAACGTGCCCTACCAATGTCGTCATCATCCTGCAAGCTTGGCGATTTTATGCCCCCATAGATGGGGATCCCTTTGATACTCCGTCCGGTAGTGGATGACTCCTCGAGTGAAAGCCCAGGGTACGCTTCAGTTAACACCGTAGAGTTGGTAAATCCCTTTTTGACTCCCGACGATGAGGAACGTCAGGTGGACCTTCCCAATATCCCCCATCATCGCCAATGTCAGCAGAGCCGTGGCTACATGAATCACCGGGGAAAGACAGTCGTCACCTCTAGTTAGGCTATGCACGCTACTGAGACCAAGCAGCAGGCCCGATACAGAGCTCAGCACACACGCCCCCCTCACCCGGTGTCGACAGGTTCGCCTCCACCACCGTTTGTGTTGCTGGATCAGGCGGGACCACCTCGGCCATGTCGCGACCAGCCCTGCCCTGCCACCGGCCAACTACAGCCTTCCGGTCCTAGCACGGAAGCCACCTCCCGGGCTTCGACTAGTGAACAGCGAGACGTGCCTAGTACCAGTCAGTCACCGATTTCTCCGGAAGGTCTCGTCATGCCTCCAATCGCAGAGCAGACTCCTATAAGCAGAATCTCATGTTTGGCTTGAAAGTATGATGTTCTGAAGCACCTGGACGGCATTCCGGAAAGTCTTTCTATACTTTAGGCCCTTCGTCTGTCGTCTGAAATGCGTGAGGTGCTCGCCGAAGCTCTAAGGGGCCCCCTTCAGTCTGAGACGGAGGTGGCGGTCGCAGAAGCCTTCCACACCGAGGCGATTGAGGACGCCGAATATCAGGCGGTTATCTCGTTTTTTGATGAAGATGAAGACCTTCCCATATAGGGTCACATTCGGCCACTGTACATCACCGTCCAGTTCAATGGCGTGGAAGTCCGCCGCTGTCTTGTTGACACCGGTTCCGGGATTAACCTAATCCCAAATCGGACACTGCGGAAACTGGGGTTGTCTGAGCATGATTTAACTCCCTCTGACCTCAGGATCCAGGGGTATAACAAGACTGAGCAAACTCCACTCGTCAAGATTCGCTTGAAGATCCAGTTTGGAGGCTTAATTTCCAACACCGAATTCATGGTTGTCTCTCAGGACACCGCATACAACGCGTTGATGGGCAGGTCGTGGCTCCACCTTCACGCAGTGGTCCCCTCATCGTATCACCAGTGCCTCAAATACTCTCTTAATGGTCGAGTGGGCATGCTCCAAGGAGATGTGTCTCCTTTTACCTCTTGTGAAGCCCGTTATCTGGATGTTGACTATTACAAGAGCAAGGAAAAGTAGATCCTGGCAGGTGAGGTGGAACCCGCCACTGTCACGAGTGATCCCTGGGCAGATTTGGATGACGCATATGTCTTCCCAATCCATCGGTTGGAGGCCACGACCCCCGACATGGGCCAGTGCTTCGTTGTTTCGAGTACCATAGGAGGGCATATTTCTGGGTCCAAGCGATGGCGAGAAATCACCTCGTACTCTTACACCAACCAGGCTCAAGTGATCCCCGAGCCCCTTACCCCTGTACGATATCGGGACGTTAGGCTCATGGAAACAGTAGTACGTCATACGTGTCTGTTTCGCCGGGCCGGAATCGACCGGCTCCAGCCAACGCACCACTACTTCTTTGATGTCATAAAGTGTGGGCCCTTGGTCCGAAGGCCAGATGGGATTGGATCAACCGTATTTGTCGCCATGGTCTCCGCAATGCATGAGTCTCCGGGCGTGATGACCTCTGCCGCCCAAGCCGGCACCAGATCCCATCAGGGTATGGCAGCCCCGAAACGGCTCCCCTCATGGATGATCCCTCTACAAGTGGAGAGGAGTACATGGAAGATGGTCCTCATTCCTTTTAGGAGGGTGTTCCCACCACGGTCGACGAGTTAGTGTAGGTGAACCTCGGTAGCGAGGCGGACCCGAGACCCACATTGGCCAGTGCCTCTATGCCCCCCAAGGAACAGCAATAGTACGTAGACTTCCTCAGAAAGCACCGTCATGTGTTCTTCTGGAGTTATGATGAGATGCCAGGGCTAGATCCCCAGGTATTCATCCACCACCTTGTCCTTCCAGCAAACCATCGCCGGTTCAAGCAGCCTCCCAGGAAGATTCACCCCTCTCATGGTGCCATGGTTGAGGCCGAAGTTGATAAGATCATCAAAGCCAACTTCGTCGAGGAAGTCCAGTACCCCAGGTGTCTAGCCAACATTGTGCCAGTCAGGAAGAAGAATGGGTAGATCAGGGTCTGTATCGACTTCCGTGATCTCAATCTCCACTGTCCGAAAGATGATTTTTCCCTTCCCGTGACAAAGTTGTTGATCGATGCCACGGCCGGGTTCTAAGCCCTCTCCTTCATGGATGGGTACTCTAGGTAAAACCAGATCCGTATGGCCCCACAGGATGAAGAGTTCACTGCCTTCAGGGCCCTCTAGGGTACTTTCTGCTACCAGGTTATGCCCTTCGGCCTGAAGAATGCGGGTGCCACCTATCAACGAGCTATGCATCGCATATTCAAGCCGATTCTCAGGAAACTGGTGGAATTCTATGTGGACGATATGGTGGTTAAATATTTTCAGTGCCAGGACCATCTCAAAGACCTTAAGAAAGTGTTCATTTTCCTCTGTTCTCACCACTTGAAGATGAACCCATTGAAGTGTGCCTTTGGGGTCACCTCCGAAAAGTTTCTTGGCTTCGTTGTTAGGTACCGAGGCATCGAGATCGACCCAGAGAAAATCAAGGTCATCAGTCAGATGCCTCCCCCGAATAATATTTGGGAGCTGAGAGGTCTTCAAGGACACTTAGCCTATATACACTGATTCATTACGAATCTGTCCGGAAAGTGTAAGCCCTTTTCTCGGCTCATGAATAAAGGCGCCGCCTATGAATGGTACGAATAGTGTCAGATCTCTTTTGAGGAAATCAAGCAGTATCTTCTCCAACCTCTGGTCTTGATGCCACCCATTTCCGGAAAGCCGCTGGTCCTTTATGTGACCGCTATGGAGCGATCCCTCGGCACACTTCTAGCCCATAAGAACAAATAGGGAACAGAGAATAGCCTCTACTACCTCAGTCGCATTCTCCTCGATACGGAAATTAGATATTCTCCCATCGAGAAGAGCTTCCTGGCGCTCGTATTTTCTGTGCAGAAATTGCGACACTACTTGCAGCACCATGAGGTACAGCTGTTCTCTCGGGTAGACCCGTTGAAATACATCCTAAGCTGACCTATGTTGACCGGCCGATTGGCGCGCTGGGCGGTGATCCTCCAGCAGTTCGACATCAGGTTCGTACCTCAGAAGGTCGTCAAAGGACAGGAGTTGGAAGACTTCTTAGCTGGCCACCCAACCTCCGTGGACCATCCACTGGATCTAGGCTTTCCTGATGAGTCAATCCTCTCAGTCAATCACGTCATCCCATGCTGGCAGATGCACTTTGACAGTGCCTCCTGGAGCCCCACTGGTAGGAGGATCAATGATCCTAGGCTCAACAGAGTGGGACTGAGTGTCATATTCATCACCCCAGAGCAAGTCGTTCTGTCGTATTCATTCCTATTTTCAGAAGGCTACACCAACAATGAGGTAGAGTATCATGCCCTTATCACTGGCCTCGAGTTGTCTCTCGAGATTGACATACCCCATCTGTATGTAAAAGGGGACTCCGAGCTAGTCCTCAAGCAGGTCAATGGTGACTATGCTGTCAGGAAGCCAGAACTCGTGCCATTGCTGGAGTGCACCCTTAGTCTAATGGCTAAGTTCCCCTTCCGGCCAGAGGTCGTTCACATTCCCCTGTCACAGAACAGTCGAGCAGATGCTTTGGCCAGCCTGGCTGCATCACTTGCAGAGCCCGAGCAGGATGACCTAATTATCCGCGTGGCACACCAGAGAGTCATTGCTCCTGTTATTCTAGAGGGAGATCGTGGCCTGCGAGTGAACCATCTCACCGCTGGTGCCCCTACGTCAGGATCCCCATGGGCTTAGGGTGCGGTAATCAAGACATTTCTTGACTGGAGGACGCCCTTGGTTGAATATCTCCAGCACGGCAATCTTCCGTCGGACCGAGCCGAGCGCAAGCGAATTCGACGTCGTGCGCCGCACTTCACCATTCAGAGCGGTCCCAGTCTTGAGAAGCTCCTTTACAAGCACGTATTTTATGGTGTTCTCCTCCGTTGCCTTCAAGGAGTCGAGATCCCATGGGTCATGCAAGAAGTGCACGTTGGTTCTTGTGGCGCCCACCAGGCCGGGTCGAAGTTGTCCCACCAGATTCGGAGGCTGGGATACTTCTGGCCCTCCATGATCTACGACTACATCGAGTATGCTAAGAGGTGTCATGCATTCCAAGTTCATGCTAACTTTGTGCATTGGCCACCGGAGCCTCTCCATACTACTAAGTATTCTTGGCCTTTTGCAGTTTGGGGGTTGGATGTTGTAGGACCTTACCCGCTGGCGACGGCCCACCAGTGTCGGTTGATCTTGACCACTAAAGATTTCTTCTCCAAGTGGGCAGAGGCAATCCCACTCAAGGAATTCAAAGCCTGTTATATCGCTGACTTCATGAGCTCCAATATCATCTATCGATTTGGAGTACCTCACGCTATCCTCATGGATAACGGAACCAACTTCCGAGCAGCCGAGCTGAAGAAATTGTATGACAAGTACAACATTCGCTCTAACCACACCTCCCGCTATCATGCGTAGGTGAATGGACAGATCGAGGCGTTTAACAAAATCCTCTCTAACATTATTCAAAAGATGGTTGGTCAGAACAAGAAAAGTTGGTCGGACAAGCTCTCCAACGCCCTCTGGGCTTATAGGACGACGACTCGTAACTCCACCCAGGTGACTCCGTATTCCCTGTTGTATGGAGCCGAGGCCATCATGCCCATCGAGATCCAGTTTCCCTCATTGCGCATGGTGTTCTACGACTAGCAAGCACCGGATAGAGTTGCCGAAATCCATCTAGCCGAATTGGAAGCGCTGGAAGAAAGTAGGCTTCGCGCGTTACATAACTTGGAAAGGCATCAGAGTAGGATGGCTTGAGATTTCAATAAGAAGGTTCACCTCCGCTCCTTCCTGCAAGGTGACCTGGTTCTGGCTCTCAGAGCGCCGATGATTCCCGGCAGGAAACCACCCAAGTTGGAGCCCAAATGGGAGGGGCCTTTCATCGTTCATAAGGTCTATCCCAATGGCGCATATTCCCAGGTGACTATGGATGGTGAGCGCATAACTCCTCCCACCAACGCCAGGTTCCTCAAGCAGTACTTTGCCTAGGTATATATGGTCCTGCATGGCCTTAAACTGCATGGTCCCGCACGACCCTAAACTGCACCTTGGTCTAAGTTCTAAGACCTTAAACTAAGATCCTTACATGGTCCAGCATGACCTTAAACTACATTTTTCCCTACATCTGGGCCCCCAATGGTCCGAGTTCTAAGACCTAAAACTAAGATCCTTTCCCCGTCCCACACGACGTTAAACCATATTTCATCCTACATAACATTAAACTGCATTTCAAGAACTACGTGTGGCTTGATTCCCATCTTTATGGGATACGTAGGACCGCCTGAACACTTAGATTTCAGGTCTATCCCCATCTCTTAGGAGATCCCACGATCTCCCGGTTGCCTCGGTCTTTTGACCTGCCCTTCCCTTGGGAATCCACCGTCTTTTGGCCGCTCTCATATTGAGCCCCTTCACCATTTCCAGTGGTCTGCTAATGTGTTCGGAGTACTTCGGTCTAGGACCTGGAGTGTCAGATTCAACTTAGGCAAGTCTTCGTCTGCTTGTCAAGATTCGTGTTCCCCTTTATTCGGGCCCCACCCTCTTTCACACCCGGAGGGACCCCCAAGAACGGTCTGGATACAACGCCTAAGGGATCTCCTACCATCACGGGCCAACACCCCTGAGAGTTTCGGGCAACAAATTGATACAAATCCTGTGTTGTGAATGTGGTCAGTGGTTGATGCTCATTTGTTTGACCCTGCCTCTAGGCTAACGTGACAAGATGTTGTGTTGCGAACATGGTCAGCAGTAATCCTCAGTCATCACGTCGGCTTCTTCAGGACCTGAATGTGAAGGACCCCGGGACACCCTGAGAGGGGAGGGGTGAATCAGGGTGACAACTTTTTCTTCTTAAAGTTGTGGATCTTGTTCCCACGTTGGCAGGAACTTGTTGAACCTGTAAGATGAGAAAGATCAAAAAAAACATGCACATACACAGAGAAGACATAGCCCTTTTTACTTGGTTCACCACTAAGGGCTACGTCCAAGGATCATACGCCGACAAGTTGTCAGTCGTACCAAAACCCACTAAGCTTCACTAGCTGGAGATTACAATTGTTTGGGAACAGTCACTCTGTCCCAGGCTCACTGCCTTTACAAAGGTTCTGAGATAGCTCACTGCTTCCCTCGGGTCACTCCCGTTGACTCCCCCTGGTTCACTACCATTGGTGAAGTCACACTCAGTTTATAGACATGAAGGTCTCTTCAATTGATAGTCATGAAGTTCACTGTCTCCTATTCAGCATGAGACTTTGCTTGCATCAAAGTCCAAATTTTAATGCTCTGTTAAGATCCAAATTCCAAACACTGATGAATACCCCCTTTTCCCTTTTCCACAGGGCAAACAACCTTTGGAAAAGGCCTTCGCAAAGTACCCTACTTCGTGAGGCTCCCAATATTGAAAAGCTCAAACAAGCCTTCGCGGAGCCCCTACCATTTCGCGAAGCTCAATCGCAAAGCTCAATCGCGAAGCACTCTCGCGATGCTCCAGCCTTCGCAATGCTTGGCTATCGCGAAGCTCCTGCCTCTTCGCGATGCTCACTGAGCCAACGCGGGGCGCCCGTCTTTCGCGGAGCTAGAATAGCCGCCGCGAAGCTCCTCTTTCGCGAAGCACGCTGCCTTCGCGAGAGACCTTTGCGAACCGAGAGCAAAGGAATTTCTCTGAAATTCTCTCTGCTTCTCTTGAGGGGGTCGGCCTCTATTTATAGGCGATTCCACCGACCCTCGTCCCTTCCACGCGAAGTCAACGCCACGTCATCTCAAATCGCAAAGCTCCAAAGTTTCTGCCGGAATTCTGTCCAAATCGCGAAGCTCCATGGAAATCTTCCGTTCGCGGAGCTTGACGTAGTCGCGAAGAATCACCATCAACATACCTTCATGACAGCGCCGCGAAGCTCCCTTTGCTAAGCCCAACATTCCTTCGCGCCTTCGCCGCGAAGCGCCCTCGCAAATCCCTTCATCGTCGCGAAGCTCTCCAGCCGCTGTCGTTCACGAAGCTTGACGTAATCGCAAAGGCTCACTGCCTCCATTCTTCTGGTCTTCGCGAAATCCAGTCCATTCATCCCATCTTCGCAAAATTCATGCCTTTTCCATATTAAATCATGATCTTCATGGAAATCCTATTTTCTCGATGCTCACCAATTTCCAAATTTTGGACCCCAAAAATTTGGAAAACACTGGAAAACGGCACCACCTTCAATACTATTGTGTGCTTGAACGGTATGATCTATTTGCTTGTACAAGATCCGAACTTCCATTTATGATTGACAACAAACACAAATCACACTCCAAATCAAGCATAGAAGACCATGGTTCCAACAATCTCCCCTTTTGGGTTTGTTGGCAATCAGAAGAAAATTTCAATAGATCTCCATCTATGTGAAAAACAAACCAATCAAAAAAAACAGGAATCAACCCAGCCAACACTCTAAGTCTACGTGAGCAATGCTCGGTGTAGAAAACAAGAGAGGAGGCTTGAATTGGGTTCCACTGTTTTCCTTCTCATTCTTCTCATCGTAGAAGTTTGCCTGAATTTATTCCTTCTCCTTTCTCCCCCATTGACAATAAATCCAAAGACCAGTAAAATTTTTCACGTTCAGTTCAAACCATACTCCCCCTGGATAGTATCTCCCCCATAAACCTGCATCATATCCATAAACAGATTAAAACATTTATAACAAATGGGGAGAGAGGAAATTTCTTAACCTCCTTATGCACTGGGAGGTTGGTCGAACACCGAGGTTCAACCGATGCTTCTCAAACACAGCCGCTGACAGTGGCTTTGTCAGGATATCAGCCACTTGCTCATCTGTTCCCACATGATCCAATCTAATCACGCTTTGCTCAAATTTCTCTTTGATAAAGTGATACCTGATTTCAATGTGTTTTGTACGAGAATGTTGAACAGGATTCTTCGTAAGATCAATGGCGCTCTTATTGTCACAGTAAATCACCATTGGTTGCATCACCTCATCGCCAATGTCAGTTAATTACTACTTCATCCATAGCAGTTGAGTTCATGCCTTTGTGGCAGAGATATACTCGGCTTCAGCAGTACTAAGAGAAGTACTTTCTTGTTTCTTTCTCAACCATCCAACACATTTCTGCCCAATATAGAAAGCTCCACCACTAGTGGACTTTCTATCTACTACATCACCAGCCCAATCAGCATCAGAAAACGCTGATAATTCACTTTCCCTGCCTGCTGCAAAAAATAACCCGAAGTTATGTGTACCTTGAATGTACCTCATGATTCTTTTTACTACTGCCATATGTTCCTCCTTTGGATTACTCTGAAAGCGGGCCACAAGGCATGTTGCAAAGACAATATCTGGCCTTGTCGCTGTCAGGTACAATAGGCTTCCAATGATCCTCCTGTACATGGTGGGATCAACAGAGTTCCCATCCTCATGCTTTCCAAGTTTAGTTCCAACTGCAATCGGAGTTGACATTGGTTTGGAGTCTTGAATATTGAACTTCTTCAGCAGCTCTCTTGCATATTTTTCTTGAGAAATGAAAGTGTATTCCTTCTTTTGAATCACTTTCAGCCCCAAGAAATATGTGATCTCCCCAATCATAGACATTTCAAATTATGATTTCATGTGGTTGGCAAATTCATCCACTGATTTCTGCCTGCTGCCACCAAATATGATATCATCAACGTAGACAAGAACCATGAATTGATCTTTTGGAGAATTCTTCACATAGAGATTGTGATCAACTCCTCCTCTTTTGAATTCCAACTTCTTGAGATATGAGTCCAGCCTTGAGTACCATGCCCGTGGTGCCTGCTTCAAACCATATAGAGCTTTCTTCAGTTTGCAGACCTTTGTTTCATCAGTACCCAAAACAAAGCCCACTGGTTGTTCAATGTAGACTTCTTCTTCGAGTACACCATTCAAGAATGTTGTCTTGACATCCATTTGATATACTTTATATCCTCTTTGGAGTTCCATGGCAAGGAAAAGCCCGATTGACTCCAGTCTAGCCACTGGAGCAAAGGTTTCTTCAACATCAATGCCTTCAATCTGGGAGTATCCTTTACATACCAGTCGTGCCTTGTTTCTGATGACACTTCCATGCTCATCAAACTTATTTTTGAAGATCCATTTGGTACCAATCACATTGTGACCTTCAGGTCTCTGGAGAAGATCCCATGTCTGATTCTTGTCAATCTGATCTAATTCATCATTCATAGCTTTCACCCAAGATTTATCTTTTGCAGCTTCTTCGAATGAGGATGGCTCTACAACTGATAGAAATGCAGATTGAGTGGTATTCCTCATCCTTCTTGTTTGAGTGGGTGCACTCCTGTCCCCAATTATGTTGGAAGGATCAATCTCAGCTCTTCGATTTCTCCTGCGAGGTTCATTAGTATTCTCTTCAGCCATAGTTTCTTCTTCAGATTCTGCTTCTGAGTCAACATCTTGATGTAACTGCTGAGTGTTTTGAACAGCTTCCTCTATTTCTGCATTTGTATTTTCTTCACGTTCACATTCTTCCTGAATTTCTATCACATCAGCATATGACATCCTTGAAGCATTTGTGGTTTTCTCTTCAATTATCTTAACATCGCTACTTTCCACAATCCTTCCCAAACGCTTGTTGAAACATTTGTAGGCTTTTCTGTTCATTGAGTAACCGAGGAAAATTCCTTCATCTGCATTGTCGCCATATTTCCCTTGATTTCCTTCTTTGTTCCTGATGAAGCATTTACTTCCAAAGACATGAAAGTATTTTAGAGAAGGCTTCCGTTCATGCCACAATTCATATGGTGTCTTCGTCTCACCCATATAAAGTCCTGTTCGATTCTGAATGTACACTGCAGCTTGAACAGCCTCTTTCCAGTAATGTCATGGAATACGACTCTCAATCAGCATGGTTCGTGCCATGTTGTTCACCTGTCGATTCCTACGTTCAAAAACTCCATTTTGTTGTGGAGTTCTCACAGCAGCTACCTCGTGCTGTATCCCATGCTTTTCAAGATAATTCTCAAATTCAATGGATGTGTATTCTCATCCATTGTCAGATCGCAACACTTTGATTGTTCTTCCAGTATCATTCTCGGCGATTCGCTGATATGTTTTCATACAGTCAAGGACTTGTCGTTTCCTGTGAATGACCATCACACATGCCATTCTACTGTAATCATCTATGAAAATTACAAAGTATCTTTCTCCATGAGTTCCAGCAACATTTATTGGCCCATAAACATCTGTATGAATCAGATCAAGAAGGTGTGATGCTCTTTTCTTCTTTGGCCGATATGAACTGCAGACCAGCTTCCCACGAATACAAGCATCACAAGTTTTTTCACGCTCACGCTTCAGGTTGGGAATGTCCATGAAAATTATCAATTTTTATATTTTCTCCATGTCCTGTTGATTGATGTGTCCCAGACTCTGATGCCACAAATTTTTTTCTTCTTCAACAGTTATGTAACATACATTTTCTTCACTATCAACCTGATACAAGTTTCCTTCTGTTCTGCATCCCTTCATAAGTGAATTTCCAGACTTTCCCTTGATAGTGCAGCCTTTCTGATTAAATGTGACTATAAGTCCTGAGTCACAGAGTTGACTCACACTGAGGAGATTATGACGTAGGCCATCTACGTAAAGTACTTCAGTCTTCTTTAGTTCTCCGTTAGCTAATTCGATACTTCCACTCCCTTTGATTTTCAGAGCCCCATCATTACCAAATCTTACTGTACCATCGACATTCGTTATGATATTCGTTAGTAGGCCGGAATTACCTGTCATATGGGATGAACAACCACTATCCAGAATCTAGGTACTGTTGTTCTTTGTAGCTTTGAGGGCAACCTCTGCAAGGTTGTATTTCTCAATGTTCTTCATTTCCTTCCATGATACATTAGATCGATTATAAATAACTGATGTTCTTTCAATTATCTCTTCCGCATACCCAGGTTCTTCATAGTCAAAGTCTTCTTTGAGAGGTGAAAACCTGTTTGAAAGAGCAACACTGTCTTGCTGATGAGACTTGACTTGTCTTGAACTTCGGTATGAGGTGTCCATGTCCCTTCTCTGCCTGCAATTAGCGGCCTTATGACCAAAGTTAGAACAACAAAAACAATATCCATAGAAATTATTTCTTCTATAAGAATTAGGATATGAAATTGTTCTCTTTTTTTGAGCTTCTATATCTTCTCCATTTAGATAGATTCTTGCCTCTTCACAATATGACATGGTATGGCCCAGATAGCCACAGAACTGACACTTCATGAGAGGAAATGTCTTCTCACTTGAATTTCTCCTCAAACCTTCTTCCTTGGGAGAATAGTAAGACTGTCTGTCATTTCTGAATGTTTGAGGATAATTTTTAAGTCCCCTTTTAGTTTGGATTGAGGGTTCCTTTTTCGGCACTCTAGGCAATGTTTCAACATGTTAAACTTTCATCTTATCTTTCTTTTGGATCTTTTCACTTCCAGCAGTTGATGTCTCAGCCTCACAGCCAATTCCACTCTTTCCCATGCAAGCGGGTCTTTGATCACTCAAGATTTGTCCAACCCTATCTGAACCACACTTGGCTCTTGCTAGTAATTCTGCATCTGAGAATCTTCCAAACTGTATTTTCTTCCTCGATTCTTTTGGAACTGATTCAGTCTCTAGTTTACTCCTTAGAGTAACTAATTCCTCCTCAAGACCATCATCAGTCTTGGATTTTTCATCCAGTCTGGAGGTGAGGTCATTGATGACCTTTGCATGTTCTTCAATTCTCAGCTTCAGATCTACTACATCATCATTACTTTCAATTATTTTAGATTGTACCTTCACAAATTCTTCCAGTCGTTCAATTTCAGCTTCAAGTTGATCAACATATCCAGTTGATTCTTCTACAATTGATTTCCACTTATTGCAGATCTTACATTTAATCTTCAGCTTACTAACCGCATCCTTAAGTTGCATCTCAGGATCTACACAAGTTCTCAGTTTTTTTTCTCCTTCAGTATCTTCTGGCTTTTCAATAGTGTCCATCATAGAAGCATGGTTCCCAGTTTTGAATTCTGGTTCTTCTTCATCATAGAATTCATTATCATCTTCTTCCTCTTCACAGACAAAACTCTTCCTTTGCATTTTCTTACCAGATTTGAATTCTCCCTTTTTGAAGAACCTTCTCTGTGGCTTCTTGAAGTTTTCATCCTCACTATCTTCATCATTGATTATTTTTAAACACTGAGAGGCAATGTGCCCAACTTTTCCACAACGGAAACATGCGAGAGGTAACTTCCCTTTGAATTTCTCTTTCCCCTTCTGGAACTTCTTTGCAATGATAGAAAGAATTTCTTTTTCTTCGTCATCTTCACCACTACTATCCTTTGAGATTTTCAGTTTATCTATGGCCTTGAATGCCATTTCCTTGCTCAGCCGAGTCATAGCATCTTCAGGTTTGACTCTCATTTCATATGCTACCAAACTGCTTAGTAGATCATCAAGAGAAAGTTTGGAAAGATCTCTTTCCTCAAGGGCTGACACCTTTGCATTATAAAGAGGTGGAAGTATTCTCAATATTTTCTCTACAATATCAATGTCTTTGATTTCTTCGCCTAGACCCCAAATAGCTCCAACCACTTCATTAATTTGATTGAAGAAGGAGTATGTATTCTCGTCTGGATGCATCTTCAGATCATCAAACCGATTGTGCAGCACTTGTAGTTTCGCCACCTTCACTTTGCTATCACCTTCATAAATATTCTCAAGTTTATCCCACATGGATTTGGCTGAGGTGCAATTCATCACCTTTAGGTAGATCTGATTAGAAAGGGCTGCAGTGAGTGCATTCTGTGCTTTAGCATCTGCATCAAGAAGTTTCCTATCTATTTCAGTCATAGCAAGGCCTGTTGGATCAGTGACTTGTATTCCTTGCACAGTAGAAAAGAGAACTTCCATTCCAAGAGATCTCATATGAGATCTCATTCTGTTCTTCCAGATCTGGAAATTGCTTCCATCGAAGGGAGGGACTCCCCTGACATTGACCGCGTTTTCCATGGCAAAAAAAAGTCAGATTCAACACCAGAAACCTCCCTCTGATACCACTTGAAGGACCCCGGGACACCCTGAGAGGGGAGGGGTGAATCAAGGTGACAACCTTTTCTTCTTAAAGTTGTGGATCTTGTTCCCACGTTGGCAGGAACTTGTTGAACCTGTAAGATGAGAAAGATCAAAAAGAAAACATGCACATACATAGAGACGACATATCCCTTTTTACTTGGTTCACCACTAAGGGCTACGTCCAAGGAGCATACGCCGACAAGTTGTCAGTCATACCAAAAACCACTAAGCTTCACTAGCTGGAGATTACAATTGTCTGGGCACAGTCACTCTGTCCCAGGCTCACTGCCTTTACAAAGGTTCTGAGATAGCTCACTGCTTCCCTCGGGTCACTCCCGTTGACTCCCCCTGGTTCACTACCGTTGGTGAAGTCACACTCAGTTTATAGATGTGAAGGTCTCTTCAATTGATATTCATGAAGTTCATTGTCTCCTGTTCAGCATGAGACTTTGCTTCCATCAAAGTCCAAATTTTAATGCTCTGTTAAGATCCAAATTCCAAACACTGATGAATAGCCCCTTTTCCCTTGTCCACAGGGCAAACAACCTTTGGAAAATGCCTTCGCAAAGTACCCTACTTCGTGAGGCTCCCAATATTGCAAAGCTCAAACAAGCCTTCGTGGAGCCCCTGCCATTTCGAGAAGCTCAATCGCATAGCTCAATTGCGAAGTACTCTCGCGATGCTCCAGCCTTCGCAATGCTTGGCTATCGCGAAGCTCCTGCCTCTTCGTGATGCTCACTGAGCCAACGCGGGGCGCCCGTCTTTCGCGGAGCTAGAATAGCCTCTGCGAAGCTCCTCTTTCGTGAAGCACGCTGCCTTCGCGAGAGACCTTTGCGAACCGAGAGAAAAGGACTTTCTCTGAAATTCTCTCTGCTTCTCTTGAGGGGGTCGGCCTCTATTTATAGGTGATTCCACCGACCATCGTCCCTTCCACGCGAAGTCAATGCCACATCATCTCAAATCGCGAAGCTCCAAAGTTTCTCCCGGAATTCTGTCCAAATCACGAAGCTCAACGGCAATATTTCGTTCGCGGAGCTTGACGTAGTCGCGAAGAATCACCGTCAACATACCATCGCGACAGCGCCGCGAAGCTCCCTTCGTGAAGCCCAACATTCCTTCGCGCCTTCGCCGCGAAGCTCCCTCGCAAATCCCTTCATCGCCGTGAAGCTCTCCAGCCGCTGCCGTTCGCGAAGCTTGACGTAATCGCAAAGGCTCACCGCCTCCATTCTTCTGGTCTTTGCGAAATCCAGTCCATGCATCCCATTTTCGCAAAATTCATGCCTTTTCCATATTAAATCATGATCTTCATGGAAATCCTATTTTCGCAATGCTCACCAATTTCCAAATTTTGGACCCCAAAAATTTGGCAAACACTGGAAAACGGCGTCACCTTCAATACTGTTGTGTGCTTGAACGGTAACCCCAAAAATTTGGCAAACACTGGAAAACAGAGCCACCTTCAATACTGTTGTGTGCTTGAACGGTATGATCTCTTTGCTTGTACACGATCCGAACTTCCATTGATGATTGACAACAAACACAAATCACACTCCAAATCATGCATAGAAGACCATGGTTCCAACAGAATGTTGGTTTCATGATTCACACTATGTTCCACCCCACCATGTCAAGGTGGAATCTCGACACTCCTTGTACTAACCCTCAGTACACCCCCACACGTCAGATGGACCAAGCTGCGTAACGGTGTCTCTCGGGGCTCCCGCTATCTGAGCGCTAGAGTATGTGCTTGGGTTTCTTCTTTATAGGTTGCATGCATCTTGACCCTCATCCCCATGGGGAACGAGGAGTCTCCCAGACATTGTGTTTCGGGCCTAGCGTAGCTGGGATCTAGCATCTCCTGCCCCCCCCCCCTGATTGTTGAACCCTCGTAGGCCCCTTTGGCCCGAGGCTCCTCTCTCGGAATCGTGCGCGGTGATGGTATGGGATTATTTCCTCGTTCGCATCAGGTATGCTTTATCGCATCGTGTGTGTTTCCCCTGGTCCAAGCCATATGACCTTAAACTGTGCTGCCAGGTCCAAGTCATACGACCGTAAACTGTGCTACCTGGTCCAAGCCATACAACCTTAAATTGTGCTGCCTGGTCCAAGCCATATGACCTTAAACTATGCTGCCTATTCCAAGCCATACGACCTTAAACTGTGCTGCCAGTTCCAAGCCATATGACCTTAAAATGTGCTTCCAGGTCCAACCACATGACCATAACCAGTGATGATATCATCCCAGTTGCGCGCTGTTAAGGCGCTACCTCTCAAGAACTACGTATGGCTTGATTCTCATCCTTATGAGATATGTAGGAGTGCCTGGGAACTTCCCCACAGGCCCAGCCTCACTTTTCGTGTTCGGTCTCTCGGCATAAACGCGTCCCTAGGAGCACATAGTAAGCAGGGTTTTTCCCCATTCACGTTGGGTTTTGCAACCGCTTTATCATGTGTCTTTGGTCCGAGTTCTAAGACCGTAAACTAAGACCCTTGGCTTTTCACGACTCGGTCTCTCTTGTGGGATTGTACGATGTGGTGCGGGATTATGTCCTCCTTCACATCAGGTTACTCGCCGTACCGTGCCTATCCCCAGATGAGATGTTTCCCCTGTCCCACATGACGTTAAACTGTATTTCGTCCTACATGACGTTAAATTGCGCTTCAAGAACTACGTGTGGCTTGATTCTTATACTAATGAGATACGTAGGAATGCCTATACATTTCATCTTGGGTCCATCCCCAGGGATTACCAAATCCCATCCCTCCTTATTGTCGGCCCCTCGGCCTGACTTCTTGGGAAGTGGTGTAATCGTGACATCTACCCCGAATAAGTTCGAGATGCCCCATAGTAATAATGGGAAGCGGCAGTTCTCTCACCAGAGAGGTCCTGTCTGAAAATTGGGACGGTCCGTGATCAGGTTGGTACGTCCGCCTAATGCGCCTCTGCCACGGTGGTGCAATTTCGGGAGTGTTGGACTCTGTTCGAACAAACCACCACTCCACTTTCCACGCTTTGCGTGACCCTTTATTCAGATCCTCATTCTCTTTCATGTTCTATGGGACCCCCTAATAGTATGGATGATAGACCTGCGGTCCGCCTACTGTCCTGGGCCAACGTTCCGGAGGACTGGTCATGTTTGACGGGACCCCCTAAAAGTATGGATGATAGACTTTGGTCTGCATGCTGCCATAATATGGATGATAGACCTTTGGTCCGCCTATTGTAGCAGTATGGATGATAGACCTATAGTCCGCCTGCTGTCCTGGGCCAACGTTCCGGAAGACTGGCCGGAGATATTTGAGTTAGGCCCCATGTTGCGAACATGGTCAGCGGTCAGCCCTCATTTATTGTCCCCATTCCAGGCCAACATGATATGGATGCTGCATTTCCGCCACGATTAACATTTATCCTCCATCATCGCGCCCCAGAGTGTTCTGAATCCGGGTAGCGTGATTCACCTTTCCTTTCCATCTCCCTATGTTCGAATGGATTTCAATTCCCCTGACATTGCCCCGATCGTGTGTCAGAGCGCATTGAGAAGGTGATATATCAATCGGTCTGAGGTCTTCTCCTCATAAATCCAGGCCTAATTTTGGATGCCTGAAGCTTGGTTAATGCCCCACAGTTGGAAGAAATAATAACATGAGTATCCTTTACTTCTCGCATTGGGTGTGACCCACAGAATCTTAGGGATGAGTTGTTATTCATTTCGGAATTATGGTTGATCATATTAAAACAAGGGTACAAATGAATGGATTTTTTCATGTATTGGATTGAGATGATGATAAGTACAAGAAGGAAGTTCATGAGATGGACAAAACAAATCCCCTAAGGGTTGGCATGCTGGATCAATCCTTCCAACGCCGCTACCCTTTGGCCGGTAGCCTCCAGGACCGCTTCTTGCTCCTTGTAGACTCTCTCCTCATCAGTCACCGCTGAGCGCAGCTCGCCAACCCTAGCTTGTGCCTGCGCCCGATCGGTTTAAAGTACAGCCATCTACTGACTCGCCTCCATCAGTTGTTCCTGCGCATCAGCCAGCTGGGCTGCCAGTTGTTCCACGAGCTCAGAGCATGTTGCAAGGAAGGCCTCCTTCTCTGCCGCCTGCCCTTCGAGGTGTCGGACCTCCCGCTCCGCCCTCAGCAACGCTCGGGCGTCCATCGATATTTCCTGACACTGGGCAATGTAGGTGCACCAGCTTCTCTCATGTATCTTCTCGGCCATGTAATCACGGACCGTTAGATGAAGGCGCTGAGCGTCAGCCCCTCCGGCGCACAGGAAGCGCAGCCAGGTCTGGAGTGATCCCATCTGCCTCATCCAATCTGACTGAGGTTGTCTAAGAAAGCACTGGATACACTTCCACCCTTTGCGTTGTGTCATCCGTCTCTCCTCAGCCTCTTCTGAGTCTGAGTCATCTATCTCCTCAGGGTCAGTGGGCCAGTACACAGGAAAGGCATCCAGAAGGTCGGCGGTAGGATCTGCCTCAGGGATGTCTTCATGAGGAATAGGATCCTCGACGTCCGGGCGATCTTCCTCTCTCGCCCCGACAGCGACGGTGCCTCCGTCAGCCTCCAGCCTCGCCTCAAGAACAGCGCCGCTGATGCCCACTTCCCCCTGCTCACCGATTTCCAAGACCGACTCAGTGTGGGAAGCATGTTCTGAATGAGGTGGTATGTCCGCCACTGGTCCGTTCATGGACGGCCCGGGCTCCACAACCTGACGAGCCTCCAATGTTGAGATCATTGCACAAGTCGTATGCAAATTAGTTGGGATCTTTTGATAAAAAGCGCCAATATTGAAGTGTGAGACTCACAGAAATCCAGAGCATCGGCCTCCAGTGTTCTGGCTGCTACAGGAGCCGCCGTGATGGGAGACCCCTCTGCGCTTGTCAATTCAATGATGGGTGTCAGATCCCCATCATATCCCATCGGTTCCCTTCCTCCCTCCTCTAGTGGGGACGTCTGACCAACGCTTAGGCGCTCCTGAGTGAGGTAGAGAGAGGGTTTGGAAATTGAAAAGGAGAATAGATAAAAAAGGGAAATGAATGAGGATAGATACAAACCTCGAGTATCTCGGTTATGTCGAGATCAGAGCCGACAATCTCATCGCTCTCTCAGAGAATCCCTTGGTAGGTCACCCCCTACGACCCCTCACCTTCGGGTTCGCCTTCTTCTTCATCTTCCCTTTTTCCTTCGTCTTCTCCGGTCTCCTCCCCCTTCGACTCCTTGTCACTGTCGCCTTCTCCCAGTGGCATCACTTCCAGATCATGCTCCTGGCCGAGCATCACTTTCACTAGGAAAGGTGGCTCTGCACGCCGACCCATTTGGCACGCGTATGTGTCCATGGCCATCAGATAAGAATGCCTCCAATGGAAGTTTACTCGGTCGGTAACTCGAATGAGCCCGACCTCTGGCATCTGGATCCCGTTTTGCATGATCTTCTGCCAGACGGCTTCAACGCTCAGTGATTTCCGCAGGGTCATCTAGGCTGACCACAGTTCCGGGAAAATTGCATCTTGGTAAGGTTCGAGTAGGTATCTTATCTACTTCTCAGGAAGTTCCCTGGCCACCTCATGTGACCCCCCCACGGACAACGAGGTCGCGGCGGCACCGTGTGATGTGCCTGCCGCTAAGGTCCCAGCCTGCGCAGGCCCCGCTGTCAGATGCTCCCCCGGTTCCCCCCTTCTGGTGGCACCTTTCCTCCTCACCCGTCACCCGGTTTCCACGCGGGTAGCCTCGAGTTGCCGGACTCGCTTATGTAAAATCCCCTCAGGGTACGCAATGGTCCAGTGCTCGGCATACTCAGTTGCTAGGCCAGCTTCGACCCCGGTGGGAGGAATATTGATGACGTTGCCGAAGCCAAAAGTGGTAAACATCAACCACACCTAGCGCAGAATGTAGGGATTCTTCTCCTGCCAAACGGTCGTGAATACCTTCTTCGGCATTCTTTGGAGGCACCTGAATTTCCTGGCGAATCGGGATGGCACGTAAGGCTCACAGATCACCTTCCCATCGATCCGAGACACGAGCACCCCACCCTGAATGCTCTGGAAATACTCCCGCTGCTCCAGTGGGCCTCACCCATTGTCCAACAACTGGCTGAACGGGGTGGGGAATGGGCTGAAGTTGAAGTTGGTGTGCTTACCAATGTGGATTCTCACGCCCTCCTCATTGAGCTTCATCGGCGCCACCCCAGTGATGTTCATAAAGGATGGTCGCAGGCCATTGCCCGAAGGACGGATGGCATTTGGGAAAGTGTACCTGCTGAGGTGAGCCGCCACCCAGCCATGGAAGATCTGGAAGGGGCCACATACTCTCCGAGGCGACCCCCCTCGTGAGATGCATCCTAGGATGGCATACATCTTGGCCAGTATGGGGATGCCCAAGTTGAACCGTTTGTTGGTGGCCATGGTGCCCGCCATCACTAGTGTTGTTGGACGGACGCCCATCCTCGCGTCCCGCACCGGCAGGAGCCACCCGCTCAGGAAGGTGGCAAGGAACCCGGCATACCGGACATTCGGGTCCTGGGCCTCGATGATGCGATAGCCCCATGATTGGTATTTCCCCACCTCCAGGGTCCTCCAGTATGACCCATCCCTGCTCCTCTGAGCCGCAGTTGGGCACCGTTTCCCTCATCCCGGCATCTTGATTGCTGGATCCTTCTCAAGGAACTGGCTGAATCAGCCCTTGTAGGCAATGTCCTTTAGGAATTCCTTGACCCCCAGCCTCTCTTTGGCTAGCTCCAGCAGGTGCCACGTCAGCATGGGCACCCGTGACCTGTCTTCTCAGGTGTTCTTTGGAGGAACGAACTCATCGTATTGGGATCCCTCCAGTGGGATACCTCTGATGCAGTGAACTTCCCAGAGACTGATGCCAACTTCCCATTGGTGAAGGTGGAATGTGTTGGTATCAGGAGACCACCAGGTGAATAGCTCCGGCCCGAGCTCGGGTAGATGGTGGAAGTGTAACTGCGATGTCCATACCGCCTCGAACATGCCAATATGCCACAGTTCATCCCCAAACTGGTCGCAAGTATAGAAAACCCAGAACGCCCAAGTCCACTCGCTAGTGAAGTTTCCCCCGGACCGCAGGTCCCAATCCTTCATCCATCCCTTCATGCCATCCGTGATGCACTGACGAAATGTGCTCGCGTAGAGGGCCTGAGAATTCTCTGCGACAGGCTCATCCCCGGTAATGGTCCTAGTCCTCGGGTTCAGGACATATACGTCCATATGTCTGGTTTCTCTAGCTGGATGGACATTGTTGTTAATGTTGTAGCGAGGAAGTTCGTCCTCCCGGGTCACCCATGACCGCGGTGTGTCCACCTCGAAGCCCGGCATAGGCACCTCCTCCAGGATGCCAAAGTTCCAGAGAAGGAGGTTGTCAGACAGGGGATATGTCTTCTGGGCTGGAGTCAGCAGATTGAACAAGGTCAGATTGTTGGAAACGATCACCTTAGCACCATAAACCTTCTCGTTCGCCGCCATTTCGGTCCTACGAGCGGCGACTTCCCCCTCATCAACTTGGTTTGCGCCCATCTCGAATATTTCGGGAGTTGCACGAAATCAGGATGTAGTGTGCGGGATCGGAGAGTGCTGCGTGAAATCTGAAGTGGCGGCATGAAATCCCGGAGTTGGGCGTGCAATTGGCACACTAGGCATGAAATAGCCCAAGTAGGCACGCAAGTACGGCCGAAATTCGGAAGGAATTACACGCTACCAGAGCATTTTTACACGTAGTCGCGGGAGCAATTTCACGCACGAGAGCATTAAGCCTATCACGCGGAAAAGCTTCTGTACAGATTCGGGATCCAGCGCACCTTTTTATAGGCGAGGCCAGGGTTCCGTGCCGCGCGGAAGGAGAATTCCGTGCTTATCCGTGGTTTTGCGTGCCACACAGGTTTTTTGCATGGTAAGTGCCCAGGATAGGCCTTGCTTTGGCGTTTTGGTGTTTCCCTTGGAATCCGACCGTTGCAACCTCTCGTCGATCCAATTCCGAGGGGGGGCATTTGTAGACGCTGAAAAAGTCCATAACTCCCAGAGGAAGTTTTGAAATGACAAAGCGAAGTCATATTCGGAATCAGAGGCCTGGTCCGAAGGCCCGGAAAGTGGTGCGTGAAATTAAGGAGGAATTGTGTGAAATAATGAGGTGCACGCGAAGCATTCCCGGGATTCGTGTAATCGAGCCGATGGCACATGCAATTTAGCGCGCCCCGATTCCGCACGGTGAAGCTTTGCACGCTGACGGTTCCCAGTGCGGAAGATTTCGCGCGCCGCCTGGATTCTGTGTCAGCTGATGCCTATAAATAGAAGGTGACCCCTAACAGTTTGAGGGTTACGGAATTCAAAACGACTCCTGTGTGTGCAATTCAGACTCCCCAGCGTGCAAGATGACTTTCAAGTAATTCCTCTTTTCGTGCAACCTTGCCCCGGGGTTTGCCTTTGCGTGCAACTCCACTGGCTTAAGTGATTTCGCTCACTCCTCCAGGTTCCTCCCTTGCACGCAATCTTTACCCTATCCACGCAATCCCCTCCTGTGTGCGCAATCACGTCTCCGCGCAATCCTCTGGTCCTATTGCGCGCCATCCCGGTGTTTTTCACGCAAACCTTCTTTTTGCGCGCAGCACCCAGGACCCCTTCACCTTGACGCCCCTTGGCTACCTTTCTGTACCAACACCTGATGTCTCCCCTGTCGGGCATGCGCACCATGCATTGTTTTCCCGTACGGCCTTCCAGGCCCATACGAAGTAACCTCAAGGTCCCTTAGGCGGTGTTTCCCGTTGCGTTTCTTTTCCTTATGCTTCTCTGCATAGGCACGCTAACGGCTATTGCTTCTTCACATAGCCACGCTAACGTGGACCCCTCAATGGTTCGCCCTGCGGCCCCCCTTCACTACAGCCTTGCCAATGCCTTCCCTCCCACAAGGGGTAGAGGGTGTTGGGCATTTAATCCCTAGGGGTGTGGAGCGAACCCACCTCATCCAAGTTACAGGACGTTAAACTGCTAAGCACCTCGTCCTTAACACATGACGTTAAACTGTGGTCTGACCCCGTTCTTCACATGCAGGGTCCCCCCAGCTCGGACATTTTTTATGCCTCTCGTCTCCACAGGAATGGAATCTTCCTCGCATGGAATGAGATCCTCCTTGTCGGAGTGGCATTTGTCCACGGGTGAAGGGCTGCCTCAGAGCGTAAGCCCCTAGCCTCTCTTACGGAAGGTTTCACCCATGCACCTCTATACTTCCCCCCTGCCAAGGCCAGTGGAGTCCCTTTCCCACTGCTATTTGTCGCACCATGGGCCTCCATCCTGGAGTAAGCCTCGGCACCCAGGGCCGCTAACTACGCGTAAGCCCCTGTTTCCTCTTTGGGCCGCTCAACGCGTAAGCCCCTTTCCTCTTCTCACGGACGCACCCTTTGCGACGTGATCGTCTGGTCCCTGCTGCCTCTTGTTTCTCACATCGAGCATGACTCATGTGGGCTTAGAGCGTGCATCGACCATGACATCCTCTTATGGTCCACCTCAGAGCATAAGCCCCATACCAGCAAACTACGTGGACTTTGATCGGTGCTAACGCATGGTATGTAGGAAGCCTCCACGAGGTTCAATCCCACCACCCGGTCGTTCCGACTTCTTCACGTCGGTTCGCCAACACCATGGGCTACCTTAGAGCATAAGCCCCAAATTCCCTCATCCCGCATGATGTTAAACTGTATATCTCGTCCCTCATGACATTAAACTGTATCTCGTCCTGCATGAAGTTAAACTATATCCCTCGTCCCGCATGACGTTAAACTGTATCCTCCGTCCCGCATGATGTTAAACTGTATGTCATCCCGTACGACGTTAAACTGTATTCCCTGAACTACGTGGACTTTGATCCATGCTAACGCATGGTACGTAGGAAGCCTCCACGAGGTTCAATCCCGTAACTCCATCACCCATCCTGATCCTTACCCGGGCCGCCACATCCCAGTGAGATCATGCCACCCCATCCCACTCCATAGTATCCGGGAATCCGCCCACGTGCTGGCCCCAACATCGGTGTTCCCCCTAGGGGGTTCTTCAATCTGATCCACTCTCAGTGTTCCGATCAGTCTGATCTGTCTCCGCAAGACGTTAAACTCACGACATACCCCGTGTTAAACATGGGAAGCTGAGGAAAACCTCAGATGGTACACAATTCCCCGCATTCAATGTGGGATGCCTCGGGCTTCCACTCCCTCGAGAAGCCCTGTGATAAGGGACAGAAGACAGACATGTCGATCCCCAGCGTCAAGACGTTCCAACGACACCCCAACGTGACCATTCTCCTCACCGAAGGTTGCTGCCCCGACAAGACCCCTTGGAGCGTCTCGACAGGAGCAGCGTAATTAACTGGTGTCCATGCAGATATGGCACCAGGAATGAGCTTCACGAAGACGTCTTAAATCTATGAGGGTGACCAGGACTAGGTGATGAGCTCCGAGGAGGAATCCATGGAAGGAAGAACTGACATCCCATCATCCCAGTTTCGATCAAGGACAGGCATCACTGAACAAGGAACGGATGCCGCTCGCCTTTGGAAAGCGGGAATGCGGGACAACAAGCCGCACGTCCTCCCATGCGTGACGGACACGCGCGTGCGCCCCGGCGTAAAAGTGTCACAAACAATGAGGATAATGGTTGAGTACCTTTTTTATTATTTTATTAAGTTTTATTCAAATATCATATGTGGCCATCTCATTGGATGATCTATCTCCAATTTATGACTATATGACCTATATGTGTGCAATTTTTTATAGCATGATGATGTTATTTATGGAATTCCTTCCACTATAAATCCATCAATTTACTTTGATGTTATTTTTTTAATCTATTTTTAGTTATTTACCTATGATTTTTTACTATGATAATGAGGGTATAGTCTCCCTACAAGTTATTATTGGAACACTACTTCTATTTGGTATCCTTTTACACATGAAAATGGGTGTATGAGGTCATGTGGTGTTGTCTTAATCTAATATACTTAGTTCAACCAGGAAAAGGATATTACAAAGTGGTATCAAAGCCTTATTTTCTTTGTATTACTATTTGGGATTTAGTTGAAATATGTTGTATTGGTCAAAACTTAGAATGGAAGTTATGCTTGATCTAGAAGATCACCTTTATGTGATGAAGTCTATTTTTCCAAGGAGTTGGATTTGATGTTTTTTATTTTTATTGACATAGTTAAGTAAATTTTTTCAAAGTATTATGTTTTGGTTTATTGATTTATAGTTTTATCTTGGCCCTAGGCGGTTAGAGTTATATGTTTATGCATCATATTGGGCACTTAGGGTTCACATGACATTTGTATTCATGTAGTGATTGATGGTTTGATTACATGAAATGGTTTGGTTGTTTAAATTTTAAATAGTATGTTATAAAATGTTTTCTTATAAATAAATATATATTTATTTGATACCTAGCTCTAATAGAGGGTAGGTTGGGCTAGAGTCATGCATGAGTGTTATGAGACACTTATATTCCATGGTGTATATGGAGTAGTGGGAGACATCACCTATTACTATCTTTCCCTATTTTATGGGTGCATTAGAATATGGATTTCTATATTTCACTTTTGATAGAATAATAGGTATTGATTCTCTATTTGTGACCTTTGAGGGAGTATGGTCTGTTTACTAGGTTATGGAACCTAATGATGATGAAATATGACTCAATTTATTAGAGAGTTTAGTACTTTAGTATAATAATAAGGTTATTTACTTTATTTCCCCTTAGATGGGTTTTTAATTGCAAGGGTAACTTGAGAGAGAGGGGTTAGCCTAGGCATATGGATTCCTTACGGAAATGAATCATGGGTAGATGCAACTTGTGGTGGGAATGACCCATGGTAATTTGTGATTAATTATATGGTATAGGTAGGAAAGGGATTCTCTGGGTATGTATTGGGAGTGAAATAAAGGGCAGTGTTTCATGTGAGAGATATGAATGACATGAAATGGAGGTATGATCGGCTTTTTGATTGAGCTGATGATATTTGGATTGATGGTATAGAACTCATGGTATAATGAGTTGAGGGGTATATATGGTTAGCATTAAATTGTATGCATGTTTAGTTATGGTATTTGATTGAAAATGATGGTCATTATGCACTATTGTGTCAGTGGTTTTTTGGATACCCTCTTACCTTAGGAACAAGTGAGTGAGATTTTACTCATCCTACATGGTATGTGGGTGGGTATGACAAAGCTCAACTTTATTATGGTGAGTGAGTGGGTTAGATAATAATTTTTATCCTTTTATGGTTGTGAGACATGTTAATGGATATATTTTGGAAGCTATTTGGGTTAGGTAGGGTGAGTATGTGGGTCACATTCCTTTGGAGAATATGTCATGATAGTGTTGTTGATATATGGTGGTTGCATGTGTGCCTTCTTAGTGTGTGGGTTAAGCTAAACTAGGGAACATGTTCTGTTATTTGAGACTCATATGTGGTATAAGATCTTGATTGGTTCTTGTTTTTCATGATGGTGTAAAGGACTAAATATATTTCCTCATATTCTTAGAGCTAGGTCATGGGATTTCAGTGTGATTCAATGGATGATCACACTCCGGTGTGTGGTCATGCATGAGATAACCCTTAGAAAGGTGTGATAAATATTGATTTTTAGGGAAAAGGGCTAAGGTAGATGTCCTTATGATATCATGTGGTATGTTATTTGATAATATGATACTCTAATAGTGGTTAAGTCTTAACTGGATAGTGATAACTGATGGAACAGGGTATGACCAATGTGTTGAAATGATCAATGGGTTATCTAAATTAGGAATGTTCCAAAATAATAATCTCATGTGAGATATTCTTTGAGGCCTTAATAGGATTTGAAATGTGATATAATGACCACTAGGTTTAGTGAGATCATGAGGGGTGTTGTAGCTTGGCATGATTGATAAGGTATCAAGAGAGTACCTTAATTATGGTAAGTTAAGCACTAGTGAGATTAAAAATTTCTAGTTTGGTTAGTATGTGGTTCGTGGTAAGTTAGAACATGAGAGTCACAAGATAGTGAGAAATGTTATGGACTATAATCCATATCTATCAATACAAGGTGTTGTGGAATCAGTTTATTATAGAAATTGGGTAATAGTGGAACAAAGTTTCATGATGACGTAGATCCTAGAGTGGGGATTTGGGATGGGTACTTTAGGGATAAAAGGATTGGGAATCATGAATTTTAGTTTTAACTGATAGTTTATTTCAAGTATGCTTGTGATCATGGAATAATAAAAATGGAAATCATATGGAAAGGAGTGAAACATTAGGTGATTATGGCTAAAACCCTTATATTGGATAGATTGTGATAAAACATTAGAGTGGTGTGTATGGAGAACTAAAATTAGTGGTGGTTGTGCCTTCACATCAACACTTTCATTCAAGATATCATGTTATGGTTGGTAAATAGGAAATACCTATATATGTCTATCGATTAGTGAGTATTGGGTTATGTAATTATATTTGAAAAGTGAAAAATGTAATTTATGGTAGATGGTCTGATGGGATGACCAAGTATCTATTCCATAAACAAACTAGTAGGGTGACTGATTCTATGGAATGTTAGTACTTGTGGATAGTATGATGACATATATAATTAAGTAAGGATTTATGGTATGAATTAAGGCTTGATCATGATATTTTAATTTGATATTTTCTTGACTAGATGGTTATTTGCTTTATCACCAAGTGGGTGATGTTCTGGTTTAGACCAATGATGTGGAATGTTAGTATATTATTTTGACTAATTAGATATGCATGAGTGTTTTCCAAATTTGGGAATTTTCATAGAGTTGGTGGATTGAGATAGAACCATGGGAAACAAGCCATTGGAACTTCAGAGGTAGTCAATTTAGTAGAGTATCGTCTAGTTCATATTGTTTATGGTTGAATTAAATAACTCAAAATATGTTAAAATTAATCATTTAAGTAATGACTACAATATGTGATGGGATAAAGCATGATATTTTTGGTTCTTGATTAGTTTCACTAGTTTGGGTGAGGTGGGGTATGTCATAACTAATGATCTGGTAGATAATTAGAGCATGAATCCAATGTTATTCACTGATGTGGTTATACTTGATAAATGTGGAGACTTATCAAGGATAAGAAGTGTTATGGTAGGGAGATTTTAATGGTACACACTAGTATATTTTGGTGGAGTTTGAGAAACCCAATTTTCAAATGAGTGGAACCGGAGTTATTTTGAATTTTTTGATTTGAACCAATAATAGGAATTTTTAGATGCATTTTAAATGTTAAAAAGTTTGGTTTAATGGTGGAATATTGAAGGTGAAATGGATGAAGTGAAATCATAGGTGTTCAGTATATCAAATTTTAATTGTGAGGGTTATTGTGAGCCATCAGGTACCTGGTCAAGTGGTACTCTATACCCAATGAGTAGCCTTGGGTTTTCCCCTAGTTGAGACCACTAGGTGGATGCACATGAGCCTTATCCCGGTTATTAAGGACTCCGTAAGTGTATCCAAGTGACCCAGGATCAAATCCAGGTAGAGGCATAATTTCCAGGGATATTGTAGCAGTACTGTAGCAGGTACTGTAGCGGGGATGTAGCAGGTACTGTAGTAGGAACTGTAGCAGGTACTATAGTGGAACTGTAGTAGGTACTGTTTGGCACTCTAGCAGCCAGGAATATGCCTCTATTTGGGCCTTAGGGCCACCAATTTGGTCCCCGAGTCCTTTAAGTCCTTCGGGCCACCCGGGCCTTCGGATCAGTAAGGCCTTCGGGCCACCTTAAAAGTGCAGATGCAAACCAGACAACCTACAAGGAACAAGCTCTACAAAGAGGATGAGCAAGGAGCTTTCACCACAACAGAAGCTAAATGGATTTCAAGAATGAGAGGGTATGGCACCTACCATCGGGACAAGCCTGTGCATGCACAGGAATGCCTAGCCAAACAGCCATGTGGAGGTGGAGAGCTGATTTCACGATGAAGATGATAGGGAGGAGCAGTTCCAAGTAGTTAGTCTGGTTTGTATGTAATGTTTGAAGCCTATGGGAAATGAATTCCTCTATGGACTATGGGCCATGTAATACTTATGCCTATGAGCCTTGTAAGGTTTCCACCTCACCCCTTGAAAGGTAGATTATCAAAAATCAATAAAAATGAAGGCCTTAGGGCCATTGGATGGATGGAGACCACTAGGTGGATGATTCATTACATCAGGTACCTGATAGATTCAAATTTATTTTTTTATAGTGGTATAATGTTAATTTTTCCCATTTATTTTAACACCCTACTCGAGGTACATTCCTTCTAAGAAGGTCATGTGAATGGGGAGCCAGCCTTTCCTTCCTTATCCTCTCCCTATTCTTCCTCAATGGATTAGGTATATTCAGTGAGAATTCATTAAAAAAATTAAGGATTTATTTCTCTCATATTTACCCCCTCATAGATCCTCCTCTCCTTACTCTATAATTCTAGTGTATTAGAATTCAGAATTTATTATTTATTCCACTAGGGAATAGTGGTGTCAGGTCAAACATTTGTGTCATTTTCTTTTTATAGATAGATAGGATCAATAAATTAGAATGTAAGTAGTGGCACATACTTTTGTTATAGGTAATCCATTATGTTAATTATTTTGTATTTTAATTAAATTGGGATGAAATTGGTTAATGATTTTATGTCAGTTGATGGGAATTTTGTTGGTAGTGGACTCATGGGTGTGTTAGTGGGAGGTTGCACCTTGTTGTTCTTGATTTTGGAAATGATATGTTGAATGATGAATTTTACCTTGATTATTCCGAAATTTAAATTAAGGAATTAATTAATTATTTTTCTTTTATATTTTTTTAATTGATTATGTGTCTTCTTGGATGAGTTAGGTTCTCGAGGATGATGATGTTTTCATTTGTTTCTTAGTCAAGGATGGATTGAGTTGACTTAAGATGTTAACTCCATTATTGAGGTAGGTGGTCACTGATATTACATCTTTATATGGTCATGTATATATTATATCAATTGTAAGTGTAGGTGAGAGGGTAAAAGCAACTGGTGATGGAACTATGAATGGGTACCCTGTGTGAGGTGGGAAAAGGGTGTTAGTTAAACTCTTAGTGAGTCCTAATGTGTTATGTATTTAGGATTTAGACATTAATGGTTATGTTACTTATGAGGGAGGGTTAATTAAATTTTGATTGGGACCCAAGTTTGGTGTACATCATTGATCCATAGATCTAATTACCTAGGGAGTTATTGTTTTATATTTGATTCTTTATTAAAGTGATGGATAGGGGTGAGCATTTGTATTGTCTTGGTATTGGCTGCATGGAATGCAAGTAAAGTCAGGTATGTAGAGATAACCCAGAATGGAACCTAATGTGGTTTAATTTATTTTTAAGTGATGGTTGTGGACTATCTAGACCATTATGGGTCCTCTAAACTTATAGGTTAGACGTGTGGTCATTGATTCCCGTGTCTCTTTGGATAAGTGGAAATCTACATTGGCAATGGAACCATGAGGAGGTTTCCTTGTCTTTAACTTAATTTGTGAGCCTTGTATGGCATGTTTGAGTGTTACTTGATAATGGGAACTCATGTATTAGATAGTATGAGTGGTTTGATATCCTTTTTTATAGTACTTTGATATGAAATGTAGCCACTATATAGTGACTAATGTGATTTGGTTAACTAGTATGGAATCCTAAGTTGTGTTAGGGAGGGCTAAGCCAGAAACATGTGTCCTAGGTGTATAACTTCATGTTCATGTGTGGATTAAGGAGTAATGTGGGTTTTATTGGATTAATTCCTAGGGTGATGGATTATTCACCATGGATATATTGTTGTTTTTATTATGTTATGTTTATAGTGATTCCTCCTTTACCCTTGTTTATTATATTGTTTATGGTGATATATTTTTTACCTAGGGGACTATGTTTTAATGATACATTGTTCACCTTGGGGATTTTTATTTGGTCATAGATCATTCACCTTATGGATTTTGTTTTATTGTTAGATCATTAATATTGAGGATTTTTCTTTAGTGATATATCACTCACCTTGGGGATTATTTTGGGGATGCATCATTCACCTTGTGGATTGCGTTTCATTGATACATCATTCACCATGGGGATTGTGTTTTGGTGATACATTTTTCACCTCAGGGATTATGTTTTGGTGATATATCATTAAGTTCGGGGATTGTGCTTTAGGGATAGATATTTTTTTATGGGGATTTTTTTTTAGTGACAGATCATTCACTTTGGGGACAGTTTCACTTTGGGATAGTGTTTTAGTGATGCATTATTTACTATGGGGTTATATTTTAGTAATACCCTAATCTCCAGAGATAATAATATGGTGGTATATTATTCACCTTATGTGATATAGTGGAGATACCTCATTCACCTAAAAATATTCTCTAGTCAAATATTAAACACCTTGATTATTTTAAATAGGTGTAATATATCATTCATAATCATTTTATGTTTTGACTATGGGAGAATTGTCTCATTTTAACACCGACCAAAGTAGGTATGTGTTAACCATTGGGTAAGAGTATTGAGCTCCCAATAGTCCTATAAGTGTAATATTTGATGTTATGACTTCCTTTTCATTCATTATATGTAGTCATATGTATACTATTTCTTATTAGGGACACCATTGCTAGTTCCCTACTAAGTTTTATGCTCACACCCTACATGGGAACTTTGAGGAATGTGAAGATCATATAGTTAGCATATAAATTTTGGGTGGTTTAATGAGTATTGGTTGATATGAAGGTAGGGATTAGAGGGTTTATGGAGGAAATTATGAGGTGTTTTTTAGGACAGTGGTGGAGTCTCATTTTTATTATTTTATTCAGTTTTCTTGTTGTACCTTATGTGATTGTACCTTTGGTAGATCCTGCTCTAATGTATGATAGTGTGACCTGCATTTGTACAATTTTGTATATCATGGTGAAGTTATTCATGGTATAACTTCCACTTTAAATACATTATTATACTATAATATGTTCTATTTATTTTATTTTTAGTTATTTAACTATGATTTCCTATTGAAATACTCTGGATATAGTCTCCCCACATGGTATTATTGGACCCTCACTACTAGTTGATAGCCTATAAAATACAAAGAGGCACATGTGAAGTAATGTGTTTCCCTTTATATTAGAGTTTTTCATGTTGAATGAGGTGGTAATGTCACAACAAGCATGTCAAATCACTATTTGGAGTGCATTTCTAATGAACATGACACAAGTATTCCAACTCATTATAGGGAACCCCTAATGATTTTTGATATTAATTTTTATGCTTTCTCAATTACATATAATAATTAACTAAGTAATGAATAGGCCGGTATCTCTTAAGAAACATTTATTACTTCACTCTAACCTAAATATAGGAGATATTTGATTTTATGCCAATAAATGGCATCATGGACTGATCATGGTGCTTTAATTTCACTCGATGATCATGACCGATGAGGTTTTCCCATAATAAAATCTCATGTTTAGACCTCTCATTTAATGGGTTTCCATATTAGAATTTTAATCTGACATAATTCTGAGGATTACTAAATATTTATTATACCTCAAATGTTTTAGACTTATAAAGTTAAAAATCTCAAATTCATTGGATGACTTTTACAAATTCAAATATGATTAACATTTACTTTTCTTGATTGACATGAATTTCTCTTGATTTTTTTGTTTATTTATCTATAACTCTAACTATATATTAAACTTCATGGTCTTATATTCTTTTATTTCATTGAATATTTTTACATAGGATAGGAAATAAATTGGAATTAAATATGGATATTAAAACTTTTTTTATTTTTATATGTGCATTAATCATTATTATAATATTTTTAGAAAAAATATATTAAGTTATACTAACCCCCTATATGCATGAATTATGTATGCATGTAGTTATTGTTTTCTATGATATGGTTAAAATTAAGACATCACATTTTATTAGTTATGAGTTATAGGTACAAGTTGGAATTTAGAAGAGTTGTGTCATATGGTGGACACAACGTGAAATTGTTTTCATTCATTTAGTGATATGGTTGGAGGGCTCAAATTCACTTTTTAGGACATGAATATTCTCCATTTTTTAGAGGGAATTAATAGTCCATGTTTGGATGTTTCTATTTTGAGTCACTTGTATATAAAGATTTCTTATAAATTTTTCATATTTTTTATATTTTTTGAAATTATTTTTTATTTTTCAAATCTAATGTGGTGTATATAAATATAATCTTTGAATTGGTTCTTTAATGTTTCTCCTTGTTTACATGATTTATTACTTATCTGATATATAAATACTTCATGATAAATTTTTAGTAAATTTATGACATGAAGAAAGTGGTTTGTTTAAGGAAAATCATTCCCATATAGAAAAATTATTACTCTATCATCTCTAGACGGTATCCTATGAAAATCTAGGAGAATGCATTTGAGGTTATTTAAGACTCATATCAGTGACTGAGTAATTCTGGCCTAGTTCATTATATATCTATTATATTTAATATTTTTAGAAAACATTTTTAATAGTTTATATTTTTCTTTTTATTCATTCTTACTCATTAGAAAATTGATGAAAAAGTAACAAACTTCTCCCCAACTAAAGCATTTACAAGGAATATTTACCTCATATTTACCCTTGAATCTCCAAAAATTAATTAAGTAAAAGGGAAATAATATTTTCATAGATATTTTTTTCATATTTATCATGTTATAAATATTAATATACTCTTTTATTCTCATTAATCTAAAATCCACTGAACACATTAGAGGAAAATTTCTTTTCAAATTTTTCATTCTTTTTTTATGATGGACCCATTCTAAAAAATATCCTATTAAAATGATATAAAGTTTATAAAGTATCATGTTATCTAAATCATGATCCACTAATGCATATATTTCTGAATTAAACAAATCTAAGAGGATTTTCATAAATTTTTACATAATAGTGGAGTCTTTAATCTTACCACTATTCAGTTATTTTGACTTGATTGAATAAATCGCCATTAAAATTATCATTTTACATGTGTACATTAATGAATTTTTTGTTACTATAATCATAATTTAGATACTTTTTATTTTTTTTCCCATTTAAAAATATCATGGATTGGGCTTTATATTTTTTTCTATGGATTTCAACCCATAACATGTGATATTTTCTTCTATAAAAGTGAAAATTAAAATACATTTCATGCATCACCATTAACCTCTGTATTTTTTATCAATTAGATATAAGTTAGTTGTTCTTACCAATAATGTGAAATTTGAATATATATTATCAAGAACATGAGGGCCAAGAGAAAAAAATAAGGTACCATGTGATCCTTCCATAATAGAATCATATTCCCATTGAATATCAATATGATCTTTCTCTCAATAGAATTATGATTATCCATGTGATAAAAATATCAATTAATTACTCAAAGAATCTTTTTTTGAACTTTTTAGGTGAATCCAAAGATATGATATCAATAAATTATCCTAAGGATCAAGTGAAGATCCCATATCAAATATAATACCACTGAGAGGTGGTAAATTAGTGGTACAAGCCTTTTTGAAAATTATTCTTTTATAATTTGACCCATGTGATAGGTTAATTTCATGATTCACTCTCTTAAGAAACTTCCTCCCACATATTCACAAATAACCAAAACAAGAAACACACAAGAAATTTTTACAAGGTTTGGCCTTGATGTGATACCCTACTCTATATCATGATCAACCTATAGATGAGTCATTAATTTTATTATCAATATAATTTATAGTGATTATAAATTCCTAGAATTGGAACATAAGGTTTGAGAAGGAATTATTCACTTCTACCAGTTCTTCAAGAAAACTTCCTTTCTATTAAATATTAATCTAATATTTATGAAACTTCTAAATAAACTAGAAACAGAGATAATATATTATTTTAGGAATACCTCAACTACTAGGATGTTATCAGTATAGCATCATGCATATTGAATTAACATCACGTTTTTTATGGATAATCTCATCATGGATAAGAGAATACATGGATGAGAATGATCTCTTTCCTCTTTAGCAATAATTCCTTTAGTCTATAGATGTAGAAACAGCTCACCTAAACCTATTCAAAAACATAGATGCAATGTAGGTCAATCTTATTGACTCTCTCGTACTTTAATATAGATGAATTTCAGAGTTTTAGAGTATTGGATACTTTTCAAGAACTCTCAAACACCATTTTATTATTAAATTATTCTATTTATATTTTCACAATGAATACATATGATATTTATAAAAATAGATTTTGGAACTCCTTTTTTAGATGTAATAATTTTCTCAGCTAAATTCTCCCTAAAAAACAATATCAACTATCATGAAAAAAATTGAATATTTGAATTTTAAATCTACTTGAGATTTAGTCATAATCCTTATAATTAAATATCCATTCAAACTTCTTTGAAAATATTCTATAATTATGGATTTTGACTGATCCTAGTTTATTTTGGAAATATTTGAATAGAAAAGCATCATCATATTATATTCTTTATTTATTATAAATATTATTCATTCTTAATTTATATGTATTATTAAAAACAATCCGAGGAAAAATTCATAAAAGGACTGAAATATCATATGATCTTCACACTTTTATTATAACATACAAAACTTTATAACAGAATATGAAATTTTCCTTTGAAAATTTTTAGAAAAATCAAAAATAATATGGGTACCTCAAATCTCATCTAAAAAATCAATTATCCTACATAGTTAAGAATAAAAATGCACATATCCTCCATAGATGAGTTACCTTTATAATTTTTCCAAAAAATCATACAGGATTCAAATATCATACCAAATTTTACTATGTAGGATAATTTCCTTTTTCATTCTTCATGTTTTGGTCAGCACACAAAAAATATCATATAGTTTGAAAAAAATTCATAGGTCGTATGAATATTTTCTTTGAGAAATTTTTTCATAATCAAAAGTCATATGGTATTCAAAAATTATCCTATGGAACTATCCTTTGTATAGGACAATTTCCTTCATCATTTTTCTGGAAACTTGCATAGTAATTCAAGAATAGTAATTATAGAATTATTTCAAATAGATTTAAACCCACTTTAAAAGATCTCAAGGAATCTAAAATACTTCTAAAACATAATCCAATAACTTAAAAACATTTCTCATGAAACTAAAAAAGTTTCTTATATAGGGTTAAAAACAAATATGAATTCTTTAACAATTCCAAGGGTACTTCAATATCCCCCTTCGGATTTATTGTCAACCCATGAAACTCTTTCTCAACATCATATTAAAACTCATATTTTAATTTAAGAAACACAAAATCACCACCATTTTAAAAATAAATAAATCTTGACACCACACCATAAGTTATAATTGTGTTTTTTAGAGAAATGTATATCTTAGGGGTAAACAATAATTTGGGCCAATGATAAAGTTCACTCCCCCTTAATTCATGTAAACCCAAAACATATCTTAGGGTGCATCTCATTTTTTAAATTCACTCCAAGATTGATTATTTAATATTTTTTAATATTTGTTGGACATGTTTATGGGGAGTAGAATCAGTCCCGAGAATGTTTTGGGGGTCAGGGGCCCAAATATATGAAATTTTGGAGTGACATATATGGGTGCATAGTTAGCACACAATTAGTGATAAATGTGCACCCCAACCATGTGGGGGAATGAAATTTCATATGATTTAAAAAATTATGAAAAACCCTAGTGAAAACCATAAAAAACCTTTAAAAATCTATAGAGGTGTTTTTCATGGTTGGTGCATGGGTTTTCTAACCATGTGAGTAAACTTTGTGATGTAACATCCCTTAGGTAGTGGGAGTCGCATGGTTGGCACATGATTTTCCCAATCGTGTGATCCAACCATGTGAGGTAAGGTTACATAGGTAGTGGGAGATTCATATTTCTCACATGGTTTATCTAACCATGTTTCCATTATAGTTATTCCCTTAATGAATTAAAATACTAAATCTCTATTTTCTTCCCCATTCATCCAACAACTTATGATGCATGGATCTCCCCTCTCTCTTAAATCATTTGAGGTTTATTCTTAATTTATCATCTGATTCAAGTGTAATTTTTTGTGTTGGTAGTCTAGAGTTAAATATATTTGTCTTTTTACTTCCTTTTATTTGTTTTTCTCACTATCAAGTAATCTCACATCATTATGCCTGATTTCCAAGGCTTTTGTCTACTTTTTTGATTCACATCATTTGAACCCAAATAAATGATTGATATTCAATGGGTGGATTTATATGGTAATATGGTAATTATTTTTATGTTATCCCTTAAAAGTTTCATTGTTTCATTATTTGTGTGATGTATGGTTTAGTCGACACACTATACATTTGACCTAAAACTTATAAATAATTTTCATGTGTCATCCCTTCATTAAATTGAACCTCTCTGTGGGCCATAAGCAGCCAGTAGGTGAGTGGAATATAACTTTAGTCACCCATGGGGTTTTTTTGACATGTGAAACTATTTGGGTAATGTAAGGGGTGTCCCCTGTGGTTTTAAGGAATGGGTTATTGACTATGAGTGAAAATTTAGGGATGCCTTAATAATTCTATAGGATATGGTCAATGTAACAAGCTAAAATTTTATCAATGGTATTTTTTCCCTTCTTATAATTATGTTATATAGTATAAAACACATACATAGCATGGATATCCCAATAAAAACATCATTCTCATAAATTAATAATTAAATAAGTAATATTTAAATAAATTAAGTAACCTATCCTGATGGAATAGTAACCCAACCCTTAGAATAGTAACATGATCATTAAGAATAGTATTTCAGCCAATAGAATAGTAAAATCATCTATGAAAGTATAAATAAAATTTAGGTATATTATAAATTATAATGTGATATAATTATATCATAGTATAAGTAAATAAATGTTTTAAAAATTATTGATTAAGTGTTGACAATTTTATAAAACACAAATGTTTATTTTAAATTTTATAATTAATATAATGATTTAAAAGAAAATTTATTTTCATAAAATATATTTGTAAATTAATATTTTGTTTTATTATGATTATATGATAATTTTAAGAGACCATAATTAATTATTCAAAGTGTTATAAAATCATTTATAATTTTAAAATCGGTATTTTCCAAGTAAATGATGATTTTAATTAAAAATTAAATTTCTTATATTTAGAAAATTACTTTCATAAATTGGAATTAATTTTTTTAATTATACATATAAAAAAATGGTTATGGTGAATTTTTTTTATTTTTATAAAATAGTTGAATTTTTTGTGAATAGTGAAATACGGTAATTTACGGTATTTAACAAATACATAAATTTTTGATTCATAGATGATGTATGGATGATGTAAGCCCATAATATAGAAAATTAATTCTCCCTTTATTATATTTAGTCTTTTTAATCAAAAATATTCAAATTATTATGCCAAAATAATAAACTAATGAATAAAATAATCAAAAAAACACTCATCTCCTCCCCTATAAATACCACCCCTCACCACATCTTCCCCTCACACATCCAAATACTTGAAGCTTATCCAAATTTTGCCTAATTATCTTCCCAAGCCCCTCCCCCACATATATAATCCTTTGGTCTCAAAAGAATTCTAAATTCAATTTCCCTAAGGAGGTTCTCAAGGAGAATAATTCAATAGGTAAAATCCTCTTTCATTTTCTTTTAATTTATTTTCAAGTTATTTTCTTTTCTTATTATCTCCTCACCTACACTCATACAAGTGGAATGATAACTATAGTATCTTATATATAATTTAATTTAATTATTTCAATGTAATAATCCATCATCAAACCTCTTCTCTTCTCCCTTTTATTGTAAAAATGAAAATTTCATTCATGAGGTGTTGATTTATCGCCTTCACAGACGATAAGTTTTCATTTTCCTTTACTGACTCCAATGCTGGTCATAAAACCATAATAATAATTGAAAAATATTGTAAAATTTATTTTATAACATTTTTTTATGTTATGGAACTAAAATTTATCTATAATACTAAATGATAAAACAAAACGAGTTTGTTGTGATCGAAAACCACCAAAATTTACCTAAATAAATAGAATTAACATTTTTCTAATGAATAATACTCATATCTAGAATAATAATAATATATAATATAAATTAATAATATATAAGTTCACTAATAACATATAATTTCAATTATTGATAATTATTCTCATCTTATATAAACTTCTATACTTGTATACAATCAAACTGATCACGATAACCAAGAAACGAACACTCTCAGAACGACAGAATTGGACTCTTTAACTCATTAAAATGGCCATAAATGAACTTAATAAAACTATAATGAATCAAATAAATTTATAATCGATTATTTATTTATTAATTAATGAATCTAATTTTATTATCTAGGATATTAAAGTGAAGATATCATTCAGACATAAAGTAAGGGGATTCTCAAACCCAATTCCTTTCTTTGGGTTATTCTCTCTTTTGGGGTATGAATGTTCATATTATGTTCTTAAAATTTAATTTATCTTTTATTTTTGAGGATTTACATGTTTCCAATATTATTTTAGGACAAATTCAAAGTTTTTTCCAAAATAACTCTTTTTTCTAAAAAAACACACCTTTTTTACTAGTCTTAAGAATGTATCGTCTTCACTCAAGATTGATGATTATTATACCAAGTATTTTATTACCTTTTTCTTTTGGGAACCCCAAATTTTATTAATTTATGATTTATGAAATTCTCATGAAACCCATTTCCATTCCATGGGTTATTTTATGACTAAGATTCTTATACGTTCCATGTGGAATGCATGATTATGTAAATGTTATGATGTGATGGGTGCACTTTGAATTATATAGCAATCCAATGTATTGGTTAATGTGATGTATATCATGAAATAATGTGAAATATGAATGAAAATGATGCTATATTTTTTCCGAATAAAGATTTTATGGTTATTCACATATGTTATGTGTGAACATTATGCTAGCTTTGTTCACAACTGTGTGTGGTATTTGACGATTAAGACATGATGTTTAATTTTTAGGCATTGCCACATTCCATGCCTATATCTAATTATTCCTCTCATAATTATTATTATGATCCCATTATTATGTTATGATGATAATTATTATGCTCACCCATGTTATATTGATTCATTTTCTTATCTATCCTCTTACTGGTCTTTTAGCTCGTCCCTTTCTTTGATGTATATCCTCAGGTGATTACTTATAATAAGGATTACATGAGGGACAATAAGAATATAGAGAATAAGGAATTAAATAATTTTTATGTTTTTTTGTGTAAATTTTATGTATGGTCCTAATTTTCCCAAGAAACTAAACCTTTGGATCCTAGATTGTAACTCTTTTATGTTTTTTTCTTTAAAATGGCGTAATAGTCATGTAAGAAAAATTAGGGTCTCTATAGTTGGTATCAAATCATGGTTTAGTTAATTTGGGAAATATTATTAGATAACATTAGTGAAAACCCTTAATATGAGGCTAAGTATATTAAAGTACAAAAAAATATTTGTTTTAAAAAATGTTGAACTTAGGGATCATAGAATATATGCCATTAGAGTTAATTTCACAATGGAGTAAATTATTTGTTCATGTCTTGTTGACTTATGTTGTGTTCAAACCACTTCTATTTTGGAAAATTTTGGGAAGCAGGAGAAACTAGGCAAAAAAATTGTGCAAGGGACAATGAAGTGATTTCCTGAATGACATCCCTAATGCCTTGGGAGGTGTAGTTAAAATTTCATGGAGATGATTATATAGTTGTCTCGGGATATGAAAAATAACCTAAATAATGTGGAATTTACTCCTTCACCTAAGAGGGACCAACTGGTTGTCAAATCTTTTATGTGGCAATGACCACAGACATTTAGTGGATCTATCGATCCATTAGTCATTGAACAGTGGGTCAAATCAATGGAAAAATATTTTATATGCTTCACTATTTTGAGATGATGAAGGTGACTTTATCTATTTATCATTTAGATATAGAGGTTGTCCAATGTTGGTTGTTGATTAAGAACACCAATCCAAAGGATGAAATGAATAGATGGAGTGGGAAGACTTTAATAAAATATTTCATAATAATTATTTCCCTTGAACTCTTCAAACAAATATGGAGAGAGAATTAATAGAGTTGAAGCAAAAAAAAGGGAAATCTTTCACAACATATGAAGAATATTTCACATGTTTATCAAGGTAAGCCTCATGTTTTGTTATCAATAATGATAGAAAAATATATATATTATTTAGTGGTTTAAAACTACAACTTCAAAAGGCTCTATAAATTCAAGACTTTGTGAGTTATGAAAAAGTTATTTGATGTGGTCTTAAAGTGGAGATGTAGTTTTAATAATGGTCCCATGGATGTGGAGATAAGAAAAAAAGTCAGAGTTTCAATCTGAGGGATATAATAGTAAAGGTGGAAATAAAACTCAACCACTAACATGTCAAAATTTAGGAAAAAGCATCATAGTAATTACCTCAAATGGATGAAGAAATGCTTCAAGTGTAGGAGAGAAATCCACCAAGCTCATGAATGTTGAAGAGACATAAGGGAGTATGACAGTGCGGTGGAGGAAAGGACAACACCACCCATAGTTCAATGCTTCAACTATAGGGATCAAGGTCACTATGCAAGTGAGTGCACTAAACTCCAAGTCCTTGAGGGTAATTAGTGTTAGCAGCCACCAAATCCAAAGAAGCAATGGAAATATTATGTCATCACTACTGCTAAGGTGGATCCCAATAATGATGTTTTGATAGGTATTATGGTTATTCATTCAAGAATATTAAACATATTATTTGATTTTGTTTCTACACATTCTTTCATATCTTACACTTTTAGAAGAACAATTCAAACACCACCACAAAATAGAGAGGTTATGTTATCTATGAGAACAGTAAATGGGGAAATTATTTCATCCAAAGTATATAACTCATCCCTGGTTAATTTTTCTAGAATAAACCTCCCATAAAATATTATCTTACTTTATTTAGTGGAGTTTGATTCTATATTGGGCATGAATTTTCTATCTTTATACAAATCCAACATCAACTATTGGGAAAGGAAGATCATTCTTCATATCCTGAGGAATCCTCTAATTCTGAACAAGTGTAAAGATGGGGATGAATCTCCTTTATAATCATCATCTCAATTAAAAATATTATTTCCTTATAATAAATCATATCTATCTCAAATGATTGAGACAAAGAATAGAATCATACTCAAGGACATTCCCATTGTGAGGTACTACACTGATGTGTTCCCTAAAGAATTTCATGTTCTTCCTTCTGACCGAGAGGTTGAGTTCTAAATTGAACTTATTCTTGGATGTCTTCCTATATCAAAGAAAACATATAGAATTTCCACAATTAATTTAGATTAAATGAAGAAGTAGTTACAAGATAATACGGAAAAGGGTTTTATATGCCCTAGTGCTTCACCATGGTTTGCATCAGTCCTATTAATCAAGAATAATGATGGATCAAAGAACCTATACATTGATTATCATGAGCTCAAAAAATCATGATAAAAAACAAGTATCCCCTTCCATGGATAGATGACTTGTTAGATCAGATATGTGGGTCCAATTATTTCTCAAAGGTGGACCTTTGGTAGAGATATCACTAATTAAAGGTTAGGAAGGAAGATATTTCCAAGAAAACCTTTCAAACAAGGTATATACACTATGTGTTCATAGTAATTCCTTTCAGACTCACTAATTATCTAGAAATATTCATGGAATTAATGAATAGAGTCTTTAGAGATTACCTCGATAAATTTGTGTTAGTATTTATTAATGATATTATGATATACTCCAAAACCAAGGAGGAACATGAGGATCATTTGAAAATTATACTATAGAATTTGTGAAGGGAGAAACTTTATGAAAAGTATAGTATATGTGAGTTCTGGATGGAGGAAGTATCATTCTTGGGGTATGTAATCACCAGCAAAGGAATATATGTGGACCCTTCCAAGACAAAGGTAATTAAAGAGTGTCCCAAGAAAACATCTGTAATGTAGATACATAGTTTCCTTGGTCTAGCTAGTTATTACCAGTGATTTTTGAATATAATATCACAATTTTCAAACCCACTAACCAATCTGACTTAAAATGGATAAAAGTTTTTCTAGACCAGTGAATGTGAAGACTGCTTCAAAGAGTTAAAAATAGGTTTATCACCATACCAGTGCTCACACTTCCGATAGGTGGGGAAATCTTTTTGGTATATAGTAATGATTAAAATAAGGGATTAGGTTGTGTGATGATGAAAAATGATAATGTGATATCCTACACCTCAAGGTAGTTGAAGGTTCATGAGAAAAACTATCATATTCATGATCTGGAGTTGGTAGTTATGATCTTCATATTGAAAATTAAGAGGAATTATCTTTATGGGGATAATTTTTAGATATATAATGATCATAAGAGAATCAAATATATATTCAAACATAAGGAGTTTAATTTTTTCTAGAGAATATGGTTAAATTTCATTAAGGATTATGACTGGTCAATAAACTACCATCCTATTAAGGAAAATAAAGTGGTAGATGCTCTAAGTAGAAATAATACTACAATATTATCTATGATTAGAATTGAGTAGGATCCAATCCTCTTATATTTGAAAAGTATGGACATAGGAATCATTAATGAAGGAACATAATCAATCCTTTCTCAAATTATTTCTCATTCATCCCTCATGGAGAGAATAAAGGATGCTCAAAGAAATTATATGGAAATTCATAAGAATATTGAATCTATCAAAAGGGATAAATCCTAAAAGTTCAAAATTAATATGGAAGGAGTTATAAGATTTGGGTCATGACTATGTGTACCATACAATCCAAATATAAAGAAAGATATTCTGAATGACTCACGTAGCTCAACCTTCTCAATTCACCCAGTCATCGCAAAGATGTATCGAGATCTCCAAGAGCACTATTGGTGGGAAAATATGAAGAAGGAGATCATTGAATATACATCAAAGTGCCTGGTATGATAGAAATTGAAGGTTTAAAGGAAAACTTATAAGGGGGTGATGAAACCATTACCCATACCAACATGTAAATGGGAAAAATCACCATGGAATTTGTCAGTGGACTTCTAAATACATCTAGAGGAAATAATTATATATGGGTTATTGTGGATCCTCTCACAAAGACATCTCACTTTATCACAATTTGAGAGGACTTATCACTCGATCAAATTGAATAGGTATACATTATAGAAGTGTTAAGGATGCATGGAGTACCATTATAAATTGTATATAATCGAGATTCGAGATTCAAATCCATGTTTTAGAAAAGTCTTCAGCATGCTCTAAACACTGAGCTGAACTTCAGTACAGCTTATCATCCTCAAACTGATGTCCAATCTAAATATACTATTTAGAAACTCAAAGACATGTTGATATCATGTTATATGTACTTCAAAAGAGGATGGGAACAACATCTACCTATGGTTGAGTTCTCTTACAAAAATAGTTTCCAATCAAGCATAAAAATGGCTCCATATGATGTTATTTAGGGGAAATGATTCAGAACACCGGAATGTTAGGATGAATTTAATGAACATAAGCTATTAGGACTTGAAATAGTCAAAGAAATGGTATAGAAGGTGAAAAACATTCAGTAGAACATCAAGGAATCCTAAAGTCGATAAAAGATCGATGAATAAAATCTTTGACAATACCTAGAGTTTGAGGTCAAAAACATGGTATTCCTATTCATATCACCGTGGAAGAAGATCATGAGATTTGGGAAGAATGGAAAGCTAAGTCTGAGGTAAATCATCCTCTTCAATATTCTTGATCATTTTGGAGTTTTGTTCTATCAACTATCACTTCTAAGAACCATGTCTCAAGTATACGATGCCTTCCATGTATCTCTCTTGATGAAGTACATACCAGATCCCTCACATGTACTGAATCTAGAGGTGGTACAATTAGAAAATGATCTCTCTTATGAGGAGCATCCAGTAAAGATATTAGACCATAGAGATAAATTTATATGCAATAAGAATAATCAAATGGTCAAATTACTATGAAAAAACAATAATTAAAAAGATACAACCTTGGAACTAGAGTAAGAAATGAGGGAGAAATACACTCATCTGTTTATGTAAAATGAATTTTTGAGGGCGAAAATCTCAAAAGGGGGGAAGAATGTAATGACCCAAACTTTTATCAATAGAATTTTTTCCCTTATTATAAATATTTTGTATAGTATAAAACACATAAATAGCATAGATATCCCAATAAAAACCTCATTCTCATAAATGAATAATGAAATAAGTAATATTTGAATAAATTAAGGAACCTATCCTGATGGAATAGTAACTTGACCCTTAGAATAGTAACATGAACATTAAGAATAGTATTTTGGAAAATAGAATAGTAGCCTTATATATGAGAGTATAAATAAAATTTATGCATCTTATAAATGATAATATGACATAATTATATCATAGTATAAGTACATAAATATTTTAAAAATTATTAATTAAGTGTTGGTATTTTTATAAAACATAAAATTTTATTTAAAATTTTATAATTAATATAATGATTTAAAATAAAATTTAATTTCATTAAATAGATTCATAAATTAATATTTTGTTCTCTTATGATTATATTATAATTTTATGAGACTTTAATTAATTTTTCAGCGTTGTAAAATCAGTTATAATTTTAAAATCAGTATTTTCAAAGTAAATGATGATTTTAATTAAAAATTAAATTTCTCATATTTATAAAATTATTTTCATAAAATGGAGTTAATTTTTTTAATTATACACATTTAAAAAAATTAGGGTAAATTTTTTGGATTTTTCTAAAAAAGTTGATTTTTTAGTGAATAGTGAAATACGGTAATTTACGGTATTTAAAAAACACCTGAATTTTTTAGTCATATATGATGTATGGATGATGTAAGTTCATAATATAAAATAATAATTCTCTATTTTATGTATTTATTCATGGGAATCAAAACTATTCATTGTCTTGAGCCAAAATAATATACTAATAAATAAAAAAATCAAAAAACACCCCTCTCCTCCCCTATAAATATCACCTCTTCCCCTCAAACCTCCAAATCCTTTAATCTTATCCAAATTATGCCCTATTATCTTCAAAATACCCTAACATATGTCTATGATACTTTGGTCTCAACAAAAGACCAAATCCAATTTCCCCAAGGAGGTTCTCAAGGAGAAGAATTCATGAGGTAAAATCCTCTTTCATTTTCTTTTAATTTCTTTTCAAGTTATTTTCTTTTATTATTATTTCCTCACCTACCATAATCAAAGTGGAATTATAACTCAATTATATTATATATAATTTAATTTTATTATGTTAATATAATAATCCATCATCAAACCACTTCTCCTCTCTCTTTTATTCTAAAACTGAAAACATCATCTGTGAGGTGTTGATTTATCTTCTTAGAGGTTGACAAGTTTTCATTTTCCTTTTCCACCTCCATGTATAGTCATAAAACAAATATAATGATTGAAATAGATTTTAAAATTTATTTAACCTTTTTCTATGTTCTGTAACTAATATATATATATAATACTAAATGATAAAACAAAACAAGTTCTTCGTGATCGAATACCGCCAAAACTAACCTAAATGATTATCATTAACATTTTATCTAATTAATAATCCTTATATTTGAAAAAAAATAATATATAAAACCAATTATACTTATGAAAGTTCACTAATAACATATATTTTAAATTTTGGGGAATTATTCTCATCTTATAAAAACTTCTATACTTGTATACAATAGAAACGATCATGAAAACCAAGAAATGAACACTCTCGGAATGAAGGAATTAAACTCTATAACTCATAAAAATGACCATAAACAGACTTAATAAAATTATAATTAATAAAATACATGTATAATAGGTTATTTATTTATTAATTAATGAATATAATTTTATTATACAATATATTAAAGTGAATATAGCATTCATATATAAGGTAAGTGAATTCTTAGACTCAATTCCTTTATTTGGGTTATTCTCTCTTTCATGGTATGAATATTCATATTATGTTATTAAATGTCATTTACATTTTATTTTATAGTATATAAATGTTTCAAATCTAATTGTTTGAAAAATTCGAAGTTTTTTTAAAATAACACTTCTTTCTAAAAAACACACAGTTTTACTTCTCTTGAGAATGTTTCATCTTCACTCAAGATTAATTATTCTTATACCAAGTATGTTATTCCATTTTTATTTTGGGAACCCCAAATTTTATGAATTTATGATTTATGAAATTCTAATTAAACTCACTTCCTTTCCATGTGTTATTTTATGACTAATATTAGTATACATTCCATGTGGTGTGCATGATTATGTAAATATTATGATGTGACGGGTGCACCTAGAATTATATAGTGCTCCAATTCATTGAGAAATATGATGTGTCTCACGAGATAATTTGGAATATGTGTGAACATTTTTATAGATTTGTTCATAATTATGTGTGGTATTTGACTGCTAAGACTTGATGTTTCATTTTTATACATTGCTACATTCCATGACTATATATAATGATTCCTCTCATGATTTTGATTATGAAACCATGATTATTTTATGATGATAACGATTATTATCACCCATGTAAAATTGATTAATGTTATTATTTATCCTCTTATTGGGATTTTATCTCACCCATTTCTTTAATGTATATCTTTAAGTTATTACTTATACTAAGGAGTGAATGAGGGCCACTAAGAATCTAGAGAATAAGTAATTAAATAATGTTTATGTATTATTATGTAAATGTTATATATAATCCTAATTTTACTAAGAAGCTAAACCTTGGGGTCATGTATTGTAATGCTTTTATGCTTTTTTCTTTAAAATGATGTAATAGTCATGTAATAAAAAGTATTGTCACTATAGGGTATGTTTTTTATATGAAAAACCTATTGAGGATGAATTCAAATAATTTTTTATTGAAATTACTAATTAGTTTATTTTTATTAATGGTTTGGAATTTCATGGGGAGAACCCCCATGGATTCATGATGATTTTGGTTTATAATTCCTTAAGGTAAACCCCCTTGGATACAGGATGATTATTATTTATAATTTATTAGGAAAAACCCCTTTGGATTCTTGAGGATTTTGGTTTGGAATGAATTAGGGAAATCCCCCTTGGATTCATGATGATTCTGGTTTGTAATGCCTTGGGGAAATCCCCCTTTGAATTATAAAGATTCTAGTTTAGAATTCCTCTGAGAAATATCCCATGTATTCTTGACGATCACTACTTTGGAATATTTTTAATATACTCCATGAATTAAATTAGGCCTTCTCGAGTTACTATAGAGAGATAAATTTAGCTTAGTCTAAATCTGGTGTAGTTGATTCAGTTTGTCACCTAGGAACCTAAGAATCAGCATGGTTTATTTATTATGATTTCCTTTATTTATTATTCATATAAGTATGAACTTATTACTTAGACTAAATATGATTATAGATATCATTGTAGGTATCCTAATGAGTCATACTCACACATTGATCAAGTCATAATTTGTTACTTGAGAAGACTTCATGGTTTTAGGTTAGGAAAGGGGAAATCACCCTATGATTGATGCTTGATTCTACTGTTAGGATGGAGCATGAGAGATTCGGACTGGGTTAGGACTTGGGACCAATTTTTGGTAGGGATTGCCAGTTTTTGATTTTTTAATTTTTGAAATAGTGATGTATATTCCATTTTTTGGTGTATTACTTCTTTACATGTATATAGTTCATTTTGATATAGAATGGGACTATGATTATTTATTATAAATGTTGGGATATCTATTTAATTCTTTATATATATATATATGATTGTGATTATTTTACACTATTATTCCACTCTGATATGGGGTATAGTCTCCCCACTGTACCACCTTATACCTCCATAGTTATTCAACTTCCTAATGTCTATGGGGAGGCACTCCTGAGGTCCAGTGGCTCCACTATTCTAGTTACTGTTCAGAGTGAACTAAGATGGGGATTTCAAAATGTGGTATCAAACCCCTTTTATTTTATTTGACTATTTTTGCAAGGTATATAGGAGATAGATAATTTTTGTAGATTAGTATAGAACTCATGTTCATGAGTATTTAACCCATGTACTAAGGAAAAACAAAGATATCGTGGATGGGATTGTTTTTCTTGTTTTTTTATTTTACAGTTAACCTATTTCACCTTAGATGATGCATGTGATTTTGGGATTTATAATTGATAGGTATTTATTTCTTGTATGAAATAGAAATAGGTTTTTTTTACTATCATCATATCAATAATATAGGATTCACGTGTCATTTTAATGATTGATTGTGATTGGTTACCTTGATTATGACGTGGGTAAATTACTTAAAGTTTTTACATAAAATTATATGGTATTTTCCCATATAACTTGATGGTGGTATCTTACTTAATTCATCCCTTAACTAGTTAAAATTTTAAACTGCAATGGTTGTTTTGATTTCTTATTTAAATCAATTAAATAAAATTTCAATCTCAACTTATAAACTATTTTACTCTATAACTTTTAATTAAAATTTCATTTAATTGTGGCCAATTTTTGAAATTTTTTGTTAAGTTAAAATGAAAAGGTGTGATGATATGGATATTATATTTATATTGTGGAATTTTTTTATATGGTGTTGACCTTGTGTATGGGTTAATGGGTCTAGTGAGAGCACCTGAGGTGTGATATTTCTATTACATGAGAAGTAAGGAGTAACAGGGTGGTATGCTTGTTATTTTTTGACCTAAACTATGATATCAAGAACTTCTATAGTAATGTGTTCCAATGTGTGAGTTTGTAATTGTATAAAAATTACTCTACTATGACCTCTATTATATCACCAATAGGGTGATGATGAGAACAGCCCATAGGTTATTAGGTTGTAATCTCCTGTAGTATCAGAGTAGGTAATGAATGATTACTTTCAAGAAATATTTTTACATGTGGTATAGTCTATAGAGTGGGAGGCTCTACGATCTATTCCAATGATTTCATGGATTACTATAGATTTTGAGATTCATTACTCATTACTTTTTGAGGGGGGGTGTTCCCTAGGTATTTGATTAATAAATTTAGTAAATCCCAATTCTTTTTGAGATCTTAGAGACATCGCAGGAGAGGAGGGTGAAGTTGGTAGTGTATGTGATTAGGGGGTCAGTGAAGCAGTGATGGGACAGTTTAGTCTAGGAATATTATCACATGAGGTTGTCCAAGAAATACTTAAAGATCCATTTCTTTGACCACTTCTTTATAGAGATGGTATAGCTAATGGAGTTGGGTAATTACTTCACCTTACATAGGGTAATATGTTAGTCAAGGACTATGATGATCATTTCACTGATTTATAGTGATTTTCCTCTAAACTAGTGATGGGTGAGGTAGACTAGGTGAGACCCTTCAAGGATGTACTATGATATGGGATTTTAGTTCTAGTGAACATTTTTTATCTTTGATCCTTTTTTAATGTTATAAACTATAAACTTATTTTGAAGTGGATCAAGAAAAGTTAGGGTATCTGGATATGTGGATTTTTCTAGGGGGATTGGTGGGGATTATTTCTCTAGTAAGAAGAATTCCTTTGAAAATTCATGCCATAGTAGTGTCTAGAAGAGTATACCGGGTGGAATATCATCTTTTCCTCTAAGGTATGATAGTATAGTACAATGATACTAGTGTGAAATGGACAACCACTATCATTACCATTACGACCATACACTATTAGAGTTCCAATATTATGTAATAATGGGGAATATATAGAGGTTATATAGGATTTATCTTCACATTCTTAATGAAATGGTATCTAGGAATAAGTAGGGTTTGGAAGGTGGATTAGTTTTTTTGTGGCAGATGGGTAGCTAAAATTTTATCATCCGTATAGGGATAGGTGGAGGCCATGGTGCTTTGGGTTATAAGAAGTAGCACCAATAGGTTAGTGTAGATCAGGGAGCTAAAGAATGGGTTTAGGTCCAAGGTGTAATATAGATTCACATGATTCATCCTAACCCATTTGAGTAGGACATTAGACCTTCCATAGTCTAAGTTATGATTCTAGTGGCCTCAACCTTAGCTTCTATGCTATTTGATATAAGGGATTTACATTTTTTCATAGCTTCTCATTTCATGGAGGCTTTGGGTTTAGCTATAGAGTATCAGTATGGTGTGATATATATTGATATGTTGTTAGGAATGTGTTCAAAGGGATTTTTATAGTGATGTGGGTGTTCCCTAGATTTTGGTGGCCATATATTTATTTGGGATCTCTTTGTGTTGAAAATGACTAGTTTTGATTTGATTATTTTCATGGTCTAGATAGTACTATATAGATCTTGCATTGAATATTACCCTTTTTGGGTGTGTTTTACATATCCAAAGGGTGGAAAGTGTATTCATGCTAATTAATGAGATATTCATGAAGGCCATGTAGGGCCCGAACACTAAATATTGGTCAAGATTACAGCCTAAGTGGATAGTATGGTATTGTATGATGGGGAGGTTTTGAATATTGATTTTTATTTCATGGTGTAATAGTTGCAGGATGTGTTTAATGATAATTTATCTAGAATTATACTTGAACAGGAAGTGGATTTTACCATTGAGATCTTACCAGGTGTAGTGCCTATTTCCATTCTACTCTACAGAATGAGTCCTATAAAGCTACATGATCTTAAGGATCAGTTAGAGGATTTGGAGGGGAAATGTTTCATATAGGCAAGTATATATCCTTGGGGTTCTCCTATAATGTTCTCTAAGAAATAGGATTTTTCCTTGATAATTTTTTTCAACTATCAAAAGATTAATCAAATGATGGTCAAAAACTAGTATCCAATACCACATATTGAGAACCTATTTGATCATCTTAGAGGTGCCTAAGTATTTTACATGATTGATCTGAGGTTGGATTATCATCAGTTGAGGGTGTGGCCATTAGACATACCTTGTATTGTATTTAGGAGTAGGTATGATCTACATAAGTATCTAGTTATGTCGTTCTATCATATGAATGTTTCGAAACTATTTATGGATTTAATAAATAGGGGTTTCCACCCATACTTAGACACCTTTTTGGTTGTTTTTTTTATGTTATTTTCATATAGTAAAATTCAATATAGGAACACAAAAATCACCTAGGTATTGTGTTAATTACACTTAGGGAGCATCATATTTTGACCAAGTTCTCTAAGCATGATTTTTATATTGACCTAGTTCACTTTTTAGGGCATTTTATCTTTGAGACCAGTGTATCTATCGATGTTGAGAAGGTGAGAACGATTATTTCTTGGGATAATCCCAATAACATTTTTAAAATATGCATATTTTTGGGATTAACCAGTGATTAGTAGAGTTTTATCCAATACATCTCCTATTTGGAAGTTTTGATGACTAGACTAACCAAAAAGTGAGTGAAGTTCTCATGGTTTTCCACCTGCGAGAGTGATTTTCAGAAGATAAAGTGAAGACTAACTTTAAAACTAATCATGGAATTACCCAATATAGGTAGGGAGTATACCATGTATTCTAATGCATCAAGGGTTGATCTAGGATTATTTCTGATACATTTAATTCAATTCATCATGTATAGGTCCATGAAATTGAATCTACATGAGTGGAACTACACTATATACGACCTAGAGTTAGAAATAATAGTGAATGCTCTGAGATTTTGGAGACATTACTTCTTGGGGAGGAAATTTATGCTTTATAATGACTATAAAATCCTAAAATATATCTTATATCAATGGGAACAAAACCTTTAGTAGTGGAGTTGGGTCAAGTAATAGTGGTCCTTTGAATTTGAGTTGTCTTATACCGCTGGGAAGGAAAATGTGGTTGAATATTATTTGAGCTGGAAGATGTAAGATCAGGTTGTCCAGGAATTAAGTAATGAATAATAGTTGATGGCCCTCTATGATGAGATTAATTTATATGTTACAAGGTACTAGGGCTGATTAAACCTTATGTCCTTGTCTATTTCACCTTCACTTCTCATTATGATAAAGAGAATATAGTTTTTAGATCCCTAAAAAATAGTATATATAGTGGGGTGCCACCACTAGACTGAGTCATTAAAGATGATGATATTCTCCATATTCATAGTGGAATTTTGGTCCCCATATATATGTTTGAGGATTTTATGATATAATCACATTCCTTGAAGTGGACAGTACACCCAAGTCTAACCAAGATGTTTCATAACATGCACTGAGAGTACTAGTGGCCCAAAATGAATAAAGTTGTGATGGGTTTTTCTATGTGGTGCTCCACCTGTCAGTAGGTGAAGTTAAATCAGCTGTAACCAATGGGAATTATACAATAATTTACCATTATTTAGTGTAAATGGTTTGATTTTACTATAGATTTTATAATGGGGTTTCAAAGGACTCCTAGGGGTAGTAATGTAGTTTGGGTGATGGTAGATTGGCTGACAAAGGTGGATCACATTATACTAGTCCATGAGAATTTTTTAGTGGATGATCTAGGTAAGATCTATGTCTATAAGATAGTTCACTTTCATGGAGTTTCTATGATTATCATATTTGATAGAGATGTATGATTCACATCACATATTTTCTTGGTATACAGGTGCACTAGAGTAATGCCTATAATCCATAAATGGATGGGTGGTTTGAGTGTACAATATAGGTTTTAGAGGACATAATGAGAGAATACATCTTGTATTTAATAGGTTCTTGAGAGAACCACTTGTACCTAGTGGAATTCACCTATAATAATATTTATCATGAAACTATATATATGGTGACTTGTGAGGCTATATGTTGTAGTCCATGTCATTCACCTCTGTGTTGGTCAGAGGCTGGTAAGGCAATGATGATCAGGTCGAGTCATGTAAAGGATACTTTGAAACATGTTCTATTGATCTAAAAATGGATAGTGACTACCAAGAGTAGGAAAAGATCTTATAAAAACTAGTGACACCTACCTATCAAGTTTAAGTTCTATGACTAGGTGTTTTTATGGGCATTAAATAGGTTAGGGCATCATCATATATATAGGTATGGAATATTAGCACCCATGTATGTGGTGTTGTTTAAGATTATAGAGATGTTTTTTCCAGTGGCATACCAATTGGATCGTCTATTACATTTTAGTTTCATGCATGATGTATTCCATGTATCAAAACTTTGGTGATTGTATCATGATCTATCCCATGTTCTCAACACTAATGATATTGAGATCAATCCTGATGTGTCATTTGATAAGCACCCTATTTTAATAGTTTCTTAGAGTTAAAAGGCTCTCCACAACAATAAATTTCTTATGGTACATGTATAGCAGCAGCACAAACATGTCCAAGAGGAGATAAAGGAGTGGGATTAAAATATATAGGCTTAGTGGATAGAGTTGCTTACCAATGAGTCCTAGTGACATGTGGGAGAGAAGATTGAGGGAAAACTAATATATGTTGGGGAGGTTATGAAACCCCAGCCCTTATTGAGGTGAATTTCCGTTTTAAATTTCACTCCCGTATTATTTCTGTCATTGGTTAATATTCCTTAGAAGTGTTTATGGGGAGTCAGATCAGTCCTGGGAATGTTTCAGGGGGTTGAAGGCCCAAAGATATGAAATTTTAGAGTCACAAACAGGGGTGAACAGTTAGTTTTAACTGTATACCCCGACCATGTAGGTAAAATGGAACACCACACTATTTCACAAACCATACAAAACCCTAGTGAAAACCATGAAAAATATGTAGAAAATTTAGGGGTTTTTTTCCATGGTTGGCACATAGTTTTCATAACCATATGATCCAATCATGCAAGGTAAGGTCCCTTATGTAGTAGGATATACACAGTTGGAATGCATTTCACCAAACCATATGAGCCAATCATGTAATGTAAGGTTACCTAGTAGTGGTAGATGCATAGTTGGTTAATGGTTTGGCCAACCATGAAACCTCTTAAAAATAGATAATTTGTAGTTTTTACCTTGATGAATTAAAAGACAAAGTCCCTGTTTTTTCCCTCATTCATCCAATAGCTTACTATACATGACTTTACCCTATCCCTTTAATCCATTTAGTTTTTTTTTCATTTCTACTTTGATTCAAGTTATGTTTTTTGTGTCAGTTTGATAAATGAAAATTTATTAGTTCATTCTCTTACTTTCATCATTTGTCTCACTACCAAGTGATCTCTAACCATTATTCCTTATTTATAGGGATTTTTTATGCTTTTTTAATTAACACCATTTGATCCTGAATCAATAATAAATATATTATAATTATAAATATATAGGCATAAGGTAGGTTCTTTTAGCATATACCTTAAAAGTATCACCATTTCATTATATATGATGTGTGGTTATATCAACACACCATATGCTTGACCTAAATCTTATAAATAATTTTCTTATTCCTTCCCTTTATGAAATTAATCATACCCATGGGAAACAACAGTCTATTAGAAAGTGGAGTGGAAATTTAATCACCTATATTAGGTGTTTTACTTAGGAAATAAGTTGGGTTGTTAATTAAATTGAATAAGTATTTGATTTTGATTAATGATTTGGAATTTCATGAGGTAGAACCCCATTGATTCATGATGATTTTGGTTTGTAATCCCTTAGGGAGAACCCCCTTAGATTCATGATGATTCTAGTTTATAATTCATTTTGGTGAACCCCCATGGATTCTTGATGATACGGGTTTGGAATTCCATGGGAAAATACCCCTTTTATTTGTGATGATTATGGTTTGGAATGCCTTGGGGAAACCCCCCTTGAATTTTTGATGATTCTAGTTTATAATTCCTTGGGTAAATCCCCCTTGGATTTATGATGATTTCAGGTTTGGAATGCCATGGATTTGATCTATTAATTCAGTTGTTCCTACTTGAGTTACTATAGATCAAGACATTTTTCTTAGGCTGAAGAAGTATGGTCAATTCAGGGTGTCGCCATATAACCCTAGAATATACATAGTTTATTTATTATTCTTTCATTTTTTTATTAATAACTTCAACATGCACTTATTAATCATACTGGATATGCTTATAGATTTCATTGGTGGTGTTATACTGAGTTGTACATACACCTTTCTCAGGCTATCATTTGGTACCTAAGAAGACTTCATGGTTGTAAGTGAGGATAAGGGAAATCAACCCATAACTAATGCTTTATTGGATTACTAGTATGGAGAATGGTATATTAGGAATAGGTTAGGAATCTGGACTATTTTTGGTGGATTTTCCTTGTTTTTTTTTCTTTTTGATATAGTGATGTATTTGACCTATTTGGGGTGTATGAAATATTGAAATATATATTGTTAATTTAGATATAATATTGTTCTATGATTATTTCTTGTCACTGATAGGTTGTATACATATTTATTTATCTAGATGTATATGATTATAATAATTTTCCACTATTATTTTACTCTAATACAGGGATATAGTCTCCCTACTACACCACCTTAGACCCTCGCTACTAGACAGTAGCCTTTAGAATACAGGGAGGTGAACTTAAGGTACAGTAGCTCCACTAATATTGTTACTGTTTAGAGTGAACCAAGGTGAGGAAATCATGATTCATAAACTCATCAATTTAAAAGAAAACTTCCCCTTCTCACAATAAACATGGGAACATAAATATAATGATAAAAGTGAACACAAATAAAAGTTTAAGAAAATAGTTGTACACTTACTTCTCCCCATTTGAAAAAATAATATAAGTCTTAGTGGGGGTTCCTCCCAAATATTCTTAGTGGTGTGGTAGGGGCTGAACACCCATGTTCATCCTTAGGAATTCAAATTTTTTCTTAAGTACTGTATTGGTGAAAATGTTATCCAATTGGTCTAGAGTGGGAATGAATTGAAGTTTTATATCTCTATTGGCTACCCTCACCTTGATAAATTGAAATCTAATATTATATTCTTGGACCTTGAGTTTTGAACCATATTTTTAGAGATTTATATAGAACTTTGATTATTATAATTAATTCTAAAAGGTTTCTCAACCTTCACTCTCAAATAATCTATTTTCTCTTTCATCTAAATCATTTAAGTGAAATTGCTTATAGTAGAAACATATTTTTCCTCTAAAGTGATCATAGTGACTAAGTTATGTTTCCTGCAATACTAAATCACATAGTTATCTCCCAAGAGAAAATTTATACTTGAATTAGATATTCTATCATCAAAATCCATTTCCCATCCTACATTTTTAAATCCATATAGATTTAAATTGTTTACTTTCCAATAAATTAGTCCAAGATTCACAATTCCTTTAACATATATAATGAATCTTTTAGAATCTATATGATGTGAATCCTTTGGGACACTCTGATATCTAGAACAAAGACTTGTAACATATACTATATCTTTTCTATAATCTATGATATAAATTAGTCCTCTAAATTTTCTTTGATTTACACTCTTATCATTAGTATCATTGGAAAATTTCAACCCCACCTGAATGGGTGTTGATACTAGTTTTGACTCATTCATCTAAAAATTCTTCAAAAACTTTTGATAATACTTATCTTGGGATAAAAAAATTCATCACCTTTAATCCCAAGAAGTATCTCAACTCACTCAAAATGGTCATCTCAAATTGAAACTTCATTTTATTTGATAATTATTAATATTAATTATCATGATCACCTAAAAAAATGATATCATTAACATATACAATAATAATGAGTGTACTCTTAATTTAATTGATATAAAGGTTGATTTACACTTTTCCATTAATGAATTTTAACTCCTTTATACAATTTTTTGTCATTTAATACTAGTCCCCTAGGTATTGTTTTAATCCATATAGATCCTTCTTCAATTTTCATACTCATTTTCCATCATAATCAAGCACAAAACCATTAGTTTCTCAATATAAACTTCTTCTTTGAGCTCAAAATTTAATATGGTAGATTTGAAATCTATCTAAAAAATCATACTACTTATAAGATTCCAATGAAGAAACATACTGATAGCTCTAAAAATTGAAACCAGTGTAAAGGTTTCTTCAAAACCAACTCCTTATATTTCAAATTATCCCTTTCATACAAGTATGGATTTATTCTTAAAAACTTTTACTTGGTCATTTATCATTTTATTACAGGCCCACTTGGTCCCAATGATATTTTTATTATCAATTATTGGAACATGAACCCATGTGGAATTATTTTTAATCTAACTCACCTATGAATTCATGGAATTAATCAACTCCTCATGTTCGAAAAATTATTTTACTAAATGTCGTTTTACCTAATAAATTATTGGAGACTAATTTTCAGACATTAGTATTCTTCTAGTTGATTTTGATGTTGTCTCATCATATCTTGTATCTTTTATAGTCTATACAGGTGCATACTATTTTACAATGATATTCTATATCTCCAAATGTTTCTTCATCCTTTTAAACTTCTATTTTTAATTCTTAGTTGCCTTTTCCTTGTCACCGATTTGATCTAATTCATCATCTATTTATTCATGTTCAATATCAACCCATTTCCCATTGTTCTATCCAGAAATATTCTTGTTGAATCCGTAATGTTATTCAAAAACTTCTATATCTAGAAAATTTGATTTGTTTTTAATGATCTTGAAAACATAACAATCAACCATCTTATGAATCCATTAGTTTCATCATCTATAGCCTTTTCCATTATATAGGTACCTATGAAATATATATTCCTAAACTTTCACATAGAATTTTCCCATATTTGAGTCTATAATTTAGATGATGTAAGGGATAGAAAAGACTCTAAAGTATCTCATTGATGAATTATTCTTATACCACATTTCATTTGAGGTCTAATTTAAATTTTTTCTAAAAAATAATCAATTTTGAATGTGTACAATAGTAAAAAATGCTTCCCTCCAAAATAATTTTGATCATCTAAACTCAGAAAGAATTTTTATTCCTATTTCCATAGTACTTATATTCTTTATCTTAGTAATACCATGTTTTGGGGGTTTCTAAGGGGTTTTATATTGATTTTTAATACCGTACATACTAGGGTAAGACTCAAAATCATTACCAGTGTACTTATTCCCATTATCAATTCTCAACTTCTTGATATAAATGTTAAGTTCTCTTTCAACTTCCCTTATATAAATCTTGAACATATCCCATGCATGTGACTTGTGTTTCATAAATAATTCCTTTTTAATTGTTTTAAATTCATCAATGAATGTGATAAAGTTTAAGTAAACTTTTTTATATTTTTGTCTCATGGGTCCACATAAGTCTAAGTGAACTAATTCCAATGGTCTTGTTGATTGTGTATTAACTTTCTTGTGTCTCCATTTAACCATTTTCCCCTTTTGAAGTATTTTGAAAATCTAATCTCTATATTATCTAAATTAGATAAGATCCATCACTACATTTTCTTTAGAGATTTTACTCAAATTATTTCAACCAATGTGCTTAAGTATTCAATTCTAATGATGGTTTTCTTCTCTAGCATTAAGATAACATGAATTACTGAGATATCCAATCTGAAACAAGTTTCCACTAGTACTTTCCCCTATTGTAATGATTATCCCATATTCACCAATTTTAATGTTAAAATTTTTCTTCTTAAATAAAGATCCATTACCCTAATCACATAATTGTCTCACACTAAATATGTTTTTCTTGATCCCATCAATAAATAAAACTTCTTGTGAATTAATTTGTTAGGTTTAATCGCAACTGAACCAACTCCATTGATTTTTATTGAACTTTAATTTTTGAAAGTTATTACACTACAATGATGTTCTTAAATTCATTTTAAGTGCTTGGTATATCCTATAATGTGTTATGATAAGCCAATATATAGGATTAAAATCTTGTTCCTCTTTCTCACCTTTAAAGCTACCTCAAAAATCAAATATTTTTATGTCTTACTTTTGTTTAATTCCTACCTTCCTTTTGAAATCTATTATTGTTTCCCTTGAACCATATTTATAAAATATTTTTCACAGTGACCTTGTTGGTAACACCTTTCACATAGTTCTTTAGGATACTCAAATATGTTTTGAATTGGTACACCTGTTGGTCTTCTATATTTTGATTGCTTCAAACTAGATATATTTATCTTGTTTTAAGAGTATCCCCCCTAAATTCTGGCATTCATTGATTCCATAGAACAAACTATTTATTCCAAATGTGTGGATGGTTAAATGGTCAAGAGGGGGATGAATTGAACTTTTAAATTGATTTTTAATAATATTCAAATTCAATATAATTTGTCTAGTGAAAATAAAAATAACATAAACATTGTTATTGTTGTAGAAGTATGGATTAAATTGACCATACATCTATACTTAACTTATCTAAAATGTAAATATAAATGAAAACCACTATAATGGAATATTTAATTTTTTATATGGAGTCACAAACCTTTAAAATGATTTTTAATCCCTAGAGTCTTAACCCAATACTAACTTTTTCACACCTAGAGTCATAGACCTACTAGATTTCTTTTAATGGGGTGGAAGAAACCAACCTTACCTTTATCCATGACAAGGCACAATTGAATCCCCATACCTTTTACTAGTTGTGTAATAACTCACATGTACTTTTTATAGGGGTGGTATAACTATAAAAAAAGTTATTACCTTTCTAAGGGTAGTATAACCCACACAATTATGCAAATGGGAAAGAATAGGAAAAATTAATAACCACCAAAACCATTTTAATGGTTAGAGAAAGAGTGTTGAGGAGGTCATGTTCTTTCCAACTGTAAAAGATCAGAATGATGTAGTTTATGATGAAATGGTGAAAATTTGAAAAAATTTGTTTATTATATGGTACCTGAGCATTATAGATGATGGCAGGTGATCCTAATACCAGCTTATACTATTGGAGTTTCTGATACAGCTTATACGACAAGTGATCCTGATATAGATCTCAAATGCATTGATTAATGTTCCTTATATTCAAAGTAAATAAGTAAGAGGTTAACGAGGGAGTTTTATTCTATGGATTTAACCAAGATTCATTTATTTTTTACATGAGTGAGCATAGGTTATGAATATAATTCTCTAAGATACATATAATGGTTTCTATTTTCTTACAATGAGTTTTTAAAGGATTTATTTGATAAAAAAGTGTGTTTTCCATGTGGATATGATTTATTTTCTACATTAAACTAATAACATGAAAAAGGTAAAAATTTTATGGGTTTCATGTTTTTTACCGGACAAAAAAAAATCTTTATTTTATATCCCTTAATGAGATTTTTTTCCTCATCCCATGTATTTGAATGATTTTCATAGGGTTTAAAAATGAGTTGGGAAAAAAGAAGTCGAGTTGAATGTCATTAATATTTATCATGGGAGTAAAAAATGTTTCATTTTTAAAATTTCTATATTGTGGTAAAAATGGATACCGAGTGGAAGTGTACACTTTGTAGTATATAGATTTTTTATGTAAGAGTTATGACCCAATTCACTAAAAATATAGACCTAAAATGTATTTGGAAAAGTAAGAATGTGAATTTCAGTCTAAAGATACTAAATTGTGTAATTTTTTAAAGTCGTGTCCTTATAGTTGGTATCAGATAAAATGTTTAGATAACTTTAGAGGTTTTGATAATATTACTATAATACCCTTGAGAGATTATAATTTATGGTTATATTGAAATGATATAGAATTTTAAGATTACCATATTGATTAATATAATATATATTTGTTTATAATGGTTTTAAATAGAGGAAATAGGGAAGCTGAAGTATGTTGGTATCAATAGGACAATATCCTTCCAAATTAGCAGCCTAAAATAGTTTTAATCAGAACTGGGTAGTTTTTTACAGTGATGGATCTGTTGACACAGACTATAAATGGTGGTGGTATCAATGTTAGTGATCGACTAGATGTACCATAGAGAATAATATCAATAATTTATCATTTTATGAAATAGTTACCTTTTTATTTTAGTGGAACTTCATATCTAATGGTAGCTGAAGGATGTATCAATGCTATGGAAAAGATATTTGAAGTCATGGGATATTCAGAATGTTAAAATGTAACACTCTCCATTTATTTTTTTGAAGGTGAAGATGATCGATAGTGGTCATTAGTTAAGAATACCATATAGAGATAAGATATTTAATACATGGAATGAAATACATTTAAGAATCTTTTAATTAAGAAATATTTCCCTAAGGAAGTTTGACTCTGAATGAAGAAACAATTCTTGGAATTGAGTTAAAATTAATAGGATTTAGTAGCCACTTATGAAGAAAATTTTACAATATTTTTTAGTGATGTGGAGGTTTTTTTCATGAAAATATCAATCAAGTAATTTATTCCCTAGAAAAATGTAATATAGTCATCCATGTATTGTATCTTAAGGAGATTGAAATTTTATTTACAAAACTATCACTTTTGTTTTGTTTTCATTTTCAAGAATAAAAATTTGGGGATTTGATTAAAAGTTATAAAATAGAAAATAAATAGAAAATAAAATTTAATAAATTTCAACATTAAAACATAAATCTGATTGGAAATAAAAAGGTTGTGAAATTAGAATTGAAATAGTAGTTTTGGGAAATATTAGACCCTCAGGACACTCCCCTCTTCCTTCTTTAAAAATATTTCTCTATTTAATTCTTCAATTCACACAAAAATACCTCTATATGAACACCCTAGTTTATAAATATATCATATCAAGACCTCAATATGACTATTTTTACATCCTTTAAAAATGATTCAATTACTTGAATACCTCCAATCAATCAAACCTAATTGAAATCACTATGCTCAATAACAAGACCTCATCAAATAAATTTAAATAGTGAAATCAATTATTTTACTTCATTGATTGAACAAATATCCAAAAAAACTAGTTGAAAATGTATTTAAGAAATAAAACAACCAATTTCATTCAAAAATAAAAGTTAAAGAGATATTCAAAAGAGATTATACAAGAAGATAAAAACTCATAAGAGAGTGTCTATCAGTTATCATTGTCCACAGCCACTTAGTACTTATAAAATACCACTTTAGCATCCCCATATTCTCCATTCTAGTATGAATGAGAAACATCATCATAAACCTTTCTATATTATCCTTCACCTTACTCTATCAATCCAATAACTCCTTGAAAAGATGTGGATATGGAAATATAAATAGGAGGAGAGTTGGAAATATGTTGTCTAATTTTTGTCCTTATGAACTCAATTTTATCCTCATTACCTACCAAATACACACTATGGTTATTATGTAAAGTTTTTATAAAATAAATTATCTATCTACCCTCCAAATTTAAATTCATGTTTTCTGGTGGTGATGAAGATAACCATTAATTACTAAGGTTAACTTTTTCTTGCTTAAGAGACCCTTCATCTTCCTACAATTTGACTCATGAAAATACTGAATTAATGAGAGAATTTTTCCTTTAAACTAAACATGAATGCTTACCTTTGAGTCCTATTTTCTCTCTATATATAATCACCTCATTTGGAGTACTATAAAATGAGTTATGTCTCATTTGATGAATGTGTTTTAAATATATCATCCAAAAAACTTTTCCATATTGATTGATTTATTTGGGCCTCAAAAAATTCAAATAAGAACTTATACCAGTTTAAAAAGTTTTATCCCAATAATATATTAATCCTAAAAAACATTAATAAATTTGGATCAATAGATAAAATGTTATTATTAAAATACACAATTGGTTGAAAATGGTTAAATTTACAGAATTAATAAATTTTTACTTTTAAGCTCAAAACATTCTTAAAATCCAAAAACAATGACATTGAGCTCAATTTAGTAAATTTTAAAGGATAAAATCATTTAAATACATGTCAAAAATAGGGAAAATATTAGCTTTATCATCTACATATGTACAAAATTTTATTTGGGTACTTCATAGTAAAATTAATAGATTTTACTCAGGATTGAAACTGGGTTTATAAAAAGAATTGGACTCATGGGAATTTAAATGTTATGAGAAAGTTTTTCATTGAATTGAGAAATTTTAGATGGACTTTTCTAACAATTATGTGCCTCGTGATGACAAGAGTAAGAAATGGTCAAGTTGGAAAGCTTTGTAATGACTAATAAATATGTAGGTAAGCCCCTAACATGTTCTAATTTTGGTATAAAACATTTTAGGAAATGTTTTACAGGATTTGGAGAGTGTTATCAGTGTGGAAATTTTGTTCATAAGGCACATGACTGCAAATAAAAAAACCCATAAAAATCTAATAATGGGGTAAGAGATAGTCATATAATGATGAGATGTTTTATTTGTAATGATTTGTGGAATTATGTTAACCTTTGTCCCAAATTAGTTACACAATGTTTAAATCTTTAAGATCGAAAGAAAAAAGGTGTGGAAAAATCATTTTATAGTATTATGGTTGTTGTTGGTCCATATAATAAATTGGAAATAGGTGTGTTGCTTATTTATTTGAATTGTGTTGATGCCCTATTTAACTACGAATCTTCACATTCCTTTATTTACTAAAAATTTGAAAGTAAATGGGAATATCACCTCATAAAAAAATATAGAACTTATATTGAAAACTCATGGGGGAAGTATTAAATCTACCTATATTTATAGGAATCTTCTTATTATTTTTAGTGGGATTATTTTTCCAGGAAATCTTGTTAAACTTCCCATAGTATAGTTTGATATTGTTTTTTCTATGGATTGGATTTCAGTTTATCATGATAAAATATATTAAAGATATAATAAATTTATATTCAGAGATTTAATAGCTCTGATAAAATATCAAGAATTAAGGAATTGATTAAATATGTAATTTAAAGTTACCTATCCCATGTTATTAAAAATAAATAAATTATTTAGATTAGTGTTGTTCCAGTTGTAAATAATATATAGATGCATTTACTGATGATTTTTTTAGAATTATTACTAATTGGTATAATGAGTTTACTATTGACTTATTGCCTGATGTTAAACCAATTTCAAAACCCCTTATCAAATAACTCAAGTAGATATTTTAGAATTAAAAATGAAGTTGAAAGAGTTTCTAGATAAATGTTTCATTTGTATGAACACTTCACCATGGGGGTCCTATTTTATTTATTAAAAATAAATATGGTTCAATGAGTCTTTTATTGATTATATAGCCTTTAATAACATTATTATTAAGAAAAAGTATCTTTTTATTTAGATCGATGATTTTTTTATCATTTCTAGGGAGTGCATTATTTTCTTAAGATCAATCTCATGTTAGGGTACCATTAGTTGAAGGTGAAGGAGTAAGATATTCCAAAGATGGAATTTCAAACTAGATATGAGAATTAATAATTTGTGGTTATTCCCTTTGGGTTTTCAATACACCATATATATTCAAGGATATTATTAATATATTTTTCCATGAATATTTGGATAAGTATGTGGTTTTTTTATTGATAATATCTTGGTACATTTTAAAAGTAATGAGGATCATAAAAAACATATAAGAATTATTTTGAAAAACCTGAAAGAAAAAATAATATATTGATAATTTAGTAAATGTGAATTTTGGTTTTTGAATATTTCTTTCCTTGGAATGTTGTTTCTAAATATATCATAACTATTTACCTTGTTAAAACTAAAGTGGTTAAATAATAGATAGGACCAAAAAATTTCACATATATTTTTAGTTTTCTTGGATTATCAGGATACTACTGGAGGCTTTTTGGAAACTTTTATCAATTATCTAACCCATTGACTAAGTTAACTTGAAAATGAGTTAAATTCATCTAGATAAAAGAGTGTGATAATTTTTTATATGAAATAGAAAAAAAAATATTGGTGAATGATCCAGTTTTAACCCTTCCCTCTAGAAATGGTTATTTTTTAACCTATAAAGATGCTTCATTAAAGGTTCTTGGTTGTGTTATGATGCAGAATGATCTGTTAATTAATTATAATTCATGTAAATTGAAACCTCATGAGATAAATTATCTTATATCTGATTTCTAACTAGATGTTGTGATTTTTACTTCAAAAATATAGAGGCATCATTTATATGGATTAAACTATGAAATATATACTAATCATAAAATTTTGAATTACATTCACTCAAAAAGAGTTGAACATGAGGTAGAGAAGATGGTTGTAATTGATAAAGGATTATGATTTCATGATTCATTACCATCCAGGAAAAATAAAACAAATTAGTTGATGCTTTGATTTGAAAAGATAATACATCAATAATCATACTACATTTATAAAATGATCCTTTGGTAAATTATTTAAGGAATAATTTCCATGAAATTGTGCATAAAATAAATTCATATATTTTTATTCAGGTTTCAGTGTAGTCACCATTGTCAGATAGAATCAAGAAAGCTTATAAGGAAGACCATTATTTATAAGAAAAGGTGGAATTGTTAAAGAAATATATGATACCTGAATTTAAAATTGATAAGGAAGGGGTTTTGAGATTTATAAAAAGGTTGTGTGTGACAGATATCTCCCAGTTAAAATAGAATTGTTTAAGGAAGCTTATAACTCTCGCTTTTTTCTTCATCTTGATGGTACTAAGATGTACAAAGACCTTTGAGAGTATTACTGGTGGAACAAAATTAAGAAAGATATTGCAAAGTTTACCATTAATTTTTTTATTTTTAAAAATGTTAAATTTGAATGAAAATTACTAAAATGGATTCTTCATCCTTTTTTAGTTTCAAAGTGGAAATGGGAAAATATATCCATGGATTTCATGGTGGGATTGCTAAAGGAATGTCAAGGTAATAATGAGATTTGGGTTACAGTTGATTGATTAAATGAATCTTAAAATGTCTTTCCTATTTGATATACAATGTATTTAGATCATCTTTTTAAGCTTTATCTTGTAAGATATTGCATTTATTATGGGTTAATAATTCTAAATACATTTTAATTTTCAATATGGTGTATGGGTCATTCATAAAAATAATCTTCGGAATAGAATTTCAAAGATTTTGATCACCTTAGAATGTTGTTATAGTTATGGTTTGAGGTTGGACGGGTGTATCAGGATCCTGGATAAGTCTCTAGGGATTCAAAATTTAAAACGTTAATTTCAAGGGAAACATCCTAGGGCACATGGTTAGCACATGGTTAGTACTAACTGTTCACCCCAACTATGTAGCCTATTTTATATAGGAACACAACTTGTGATAGCGTGCGAAATGACCTTAGAAACCATGTGGATGTTTGTATTGGATTGTAGACATATCGTACACTTAGTGAACGATATGGGAAATCATGGTCCATAACCATGTAAATTGAATGTAATTTTAGATTTTAGGTATTCACAGTTGGTGCATGGTTTTCCAAACCATGTGTAAAAGTCATGTGACCTCATAAAAAGTGTTATTTTACCTTTTTAACCCTTAAATAATTTAAATCATTTCATCCATATTTTCTTTCCCATTTATCTCTAGCTCCTCCCCCTGTAGGTATCACTCCCCTTATCCTCTCATGTGAAGGGATATCCTTCATTTGGGGTTAGAATCAAGTGTCGTCTGCAAAAATGGAAATCCTAAGGCAAGGATATGAATCTATTAACTTATTTTCCTTGTTTCTTCCACTGTCCATTTGTCTTATTCATGTTTTGGATAATATTCCCTATTTTTACGGTGTTTTCTGGTTTCCCATTCCCTCTTGTTTCAGGTCATATCAATGGTCAATATCAGATAAGTTAATCTTCCTAAGTATAAGGTATATAGTCTATTGTTTTCCCTAAAATTATTGTCATTTATAAAATGTTTCATTATGTTGCAGGATGTTAATTCCTATAATTGCCTCTAAAATTGTTAATTCCTTTAATTTATTACCTAAAACCCAACCTAGATGTGGTATATTCCTCCCTTACATTGATGGAGGTTGACAACCTCAACTCAGATCTCCCCTTTGGGTGAGTTCAACTTAACTCCCATGAAAACCACAGTTTTAATTAAACCTAAACACCTCTTAAGGTGTGTTCAACTTGAAACCTAGTAAGGCCTCAATATATTATTTCCCTAGGTAATTAAACCACCCCTTAGGGTGTTTTTGACATGTTAATTAAATAATGGAACTATTATATGGACCATGGGGGATTCTTAGGTTACTTAAAAGTTTGTAATATTAGGGTGTCCTAAGTAAATGACAAATCCCAAGTTCAATTATTATTTGTACTTATAAGAATAAATGGTCTATTTTTATTATAAAATGATATAAGTACCTTATGGTAAACCTGAGGAGATACCTCTAAGGTTGTGGTTTATTTTTAATAGAATAATTGATATGATTACTTTACTTTCACCTTTAACTTATTCCCTGAATTTCCTATATTTTATTTGTGTAATGCCTTGTCATTTATGTTTTTTTCTATAGAAATCTTGGTTTATATAATTAAAGTAATGGTGTAGATAAATTTGTGGTATCTATTTTTAAAATAAAATTTATAAATCATGCATATGAAACCTAATTATATATTATTAATTGATTTTTTTTTAATTTTAATGTAAGGCCTTGAGCTTGAGAGCATTACTTGATTAACTTGTTCTTATTATTTATTAGCCTTGAGCCTATTAATGCAATGAGACAGATTATGGTTATAGTGAGGTATGTCATAGGTAAAACATTGATTCTTGTTTCAAATGAAAAGTTTGAACCTGATGGACACCACGTGATTTATTTATGCAAATGACAAGGGTTAATCCCACCTTGGTTATGGTCAATGTATTACATTCATGAATCCCTCGGCATGATGATCAATAATTCAGCTTCAAACTTCAAAAAAATTAGAATGCATGGGATGATCTTTCAGGATTCAGCTTGATTTACTTTGACCTATAATACCTCATATTATCTCCTTATATCCCAATCAAATTTATCCTAATATTACCATGTACTTGTTCCTGATCCTCAGTTAGATCCATTTTAGAAATTGGAATTCCTTTGAATACTATTTGGATTCATTTGGTTCTTATATGTGGGATTTCCCAAACCCATTCCATGGATTCACCTGGATATTTTTTCTTGGATGCTTGGTCTTATAGACATAAATCCTTAGACTGTATCACTTTTACTATGGTCATAGATAGTTCATTTTAGGTCGAATTAGGTTCTATTCTATGGTTCACCTCCACTTTATTAATTTATTTTTTTATATACTGCACTCTATTGTGTTTTATAATCATGGACTAGAATTAATTATAAATTTTGGTGTTGAGATATTGAGTTTTACTCACAACCCATTCAGGCCTCCATTATTTACCCAAGTAGATATCATGGTTGTAAGTTATTAACTTGGATCATGCCTCTTTGATGTTACTTATTTGGGGGTTAAGACTTAGCATGGGAGCTGTAGACTGAGCATATACTCAGACTACCTTCAAAAGATGGGTCTTTTATTTATTTATTTACTTTTCATCTAGCCTTATTGTATGTGTTACCTACTATTAGTTTGTAATATCTTGTAAATGTAGTATCATATATTCATGCATGGTTAGATTTTATTAGAACTTATCAGAATTATTTTATTATCATCTTCTTACAGTTCATTTCCTTTATTATTCCATTACTTTTATTAATGGTCTAAAGGGTATAGTCTCTCCACCGTACCATCATTAAAAACTTTCCAATAATAGATAGCCTCTATTTTAAGGGGAGGTATGCTTGAGACCATGTTTCCATTAGGTTCAATTACTTATGATTGAACCAGGTTTGAGACTTCACAATGTGGTATCAAAGCATAATTTTCCTTTATCTTACATTTGGGTTGGTAGAAAGGAGAGAAAGGATGTTTTGAAACTTGGTAAATAGCTCATGCCTAATAATAGATGAACCATGTGTGGGGGAAACATCAATTTTCTAGGTATGGGAATATTGTTAATGTTATTCACTATAATAGTTGATTATTATTTCACCTTGAGTGGTTGTTTTCATCTTACCACTAGTTACTGATTTATGGTATTTACCTCTTGGCCCAATATGGAAATAGAGGAGGTGTGTTCATGCATCATTATAGGCATATAGGATTATCATTTCATTATAATGAATCACATGTTTATTTATATTCCTTGCTTGTTTGGTTACTATAATTTTTATAACTATGGTTTAGGGTTGGCTAAATAAAGTGTCTACATCAACCTAAATGATATTTTACCATATAAATTTATGTTGTAATTTTATCTAACTCACCTAATTTTAATTAAAGAAACGAATTATCTTTAAATAGTTAATGAATTAACTTTAATGGGATATTTAAATTTCAAGTAAATTGTATTTTTTTAACAAAACCAAGTAACTGATTATGGATGTTAGTTAAATGGGATTCCAATTTCAATTCTTGGAGTGGTTACCTCCATACCTTGGGAATGGATACCCATATAAATTAATCCTTATATACTTGATTTGATCCTTTTAGTAAGGTATTCATACTATATTCCTATATAATAAACTTCTTAAAGGTTAAATTAATTAGAATTTTTCTTTCTTAATAAATCAAAATGTTTAGTGATGGATGCTAGTTAAATGGTGTGCCAATTGAAAATTATAAAGGCTAGTACCTCTATAACATGGAAATGGAAACTTGTTTGAATGGAACCTTATATGATTGGATTGACTTTCATAGGTTGATCTTATCATATTATTCCTATGATATTCACCCACTAAAGGTTTTTTAAAATCTTAATTAAAAATAACTTTAAATGGGTTGCACTTAAATGGGATTCCAACTATAATTTAAAAAGTTTTGCATCTATAATTTTGGAATGGTTGTCTATTTAAATAAACCTAGGTTATCATGAATTAAACCTCATAAGTCAACTTTATCTTTACATGCCTTGGTACTTAACCCCTTAGGGGTATATTTATGTTAAAAGGTATAGTTATTTAAAGTGTCCTCAACCACTCACACGGTGTTTTGTATAATTTTATAATATAATATCACTTAACTAATCTTCATAATATGTTAAAATACCCTTTTGTATGTTTTTTGGCCTTATTGATATGAGGCATCAATTAATTAAAATTCCGGTTACAACCTAAAGATAGTTTTCCTTATAATTCTTGTGATTGATGTTTTATTTAACTAATTTTAATTGTGAAATATTATAGATAATTAATGGTTGAAAGGAAATTATAAAATAATTTTCCTAAATTGATTTATTTCATCAGCTTAATAAAGTTCCAAGTATAGTTTATAAAAAATCATCTATAGATAATACTTGACATTTCATTTCTTTATGTCTGTAATGGTTATATAAAATTTGAATTTATGTAACATCTTAATTAAAACCTTTTAGATGTTTTGATAGTAAATAACCTAGTTTAAGGGTTGGTTAAAGAGTTTCCTTTAAATATTCCTTGGGTGGAAACTTGGGAATTTCCTATGGGACTCAGTTACCTTCTTCTATTACATTGGACTTAGAAATTATGTAGGAAATGCTAGTGAAATTTTTGTAATGACCCAATTTTTAGTGGCAATGTCTTCTAAAAATTGAGTGGTTAGCTCAATTTTAAGTAGTGCCCATGGAAATAGGAAGTGTTGATGGAAAATTAGGTTGAGTTTTCAGGCATGGGAAGTGTCATTCATATGTCATTTGGTCTAAGTTAGAACTCTTAGTTTGTGGAATGATGCATTAGGTTGGTAGGTGGTCATGTGGTAAGTTTCACCTTGTTAGAGACATCAGTATCATGGATTCTTTATTTTCATGGGACTATAGTACAAGGTCATGTTCGGTCGCTTAGTTAGTTATATAAAAATAATTTTGGAAATTTAAAACTCAATAATTCATCATTAAGGTTGATAGTAATGTGGGGTAATATGAACTTGGGTTGATATTTTGTGTAGGCTATCGCATACCTAGAATGTGTGGTGTCATTGGGCCTATGAATTAATTGAAATGGGTGCACCCATTATGTTGATGTAATGATGAGGCATTTTTTGTTTCCATATGTGATTCCATTGTATTAATAAATGGTTCATCAATCCATGTGTAGTTCTATGGTAATCAATTAATTCTTAGTGGTTTTGAGTGATGAGTTTGTGTAATACCTTGAGCTGTGATAGTTCATGATTTCTTGGAAAAGGGTCATTAGTTATTGAAAGCTACATTCATGGGTCACCTATAGGGTATAGTGGCTTGGGTGTTGATAGTTTCATCATTAGTGACATATGATCGATGTGTTAATGGAAAATATGATTTATTCTAGTGTAGGGGATAAATTTGAAAAGTATTGAGTGTTGTAATAACACTAACCCAAAGTATAGTTTTAGATTTAGGGTCCAGTCTAGATAATGTACATGAGTATGGATTAGAAAGAGTATCACGAATGCATCTATTAACAGACCTATGTTAGATATGATTTTAATCACCTAAATTAAATCCACATGGTGATAGGTAAACCACAAGCTATTCAAGGAATGGATCCTTATAACAATTAAGGGTTCCTATGTATGCCAAACTGGAGTTTTGTTTTGGTGCTTAGTATAAGCATGTTAGCCATGTACAGAAACTATGTTTGATGGTGGATGGAACATGTTCCGTAAGAATAGATTTTATATTTCTAGTAAAGTGGCACCTTTGACACTCCTAACGTGGGGAGTATAATGATGATCCTTAAATGTGGTCCTTGTATGAGGGGGGGTATGGTATATGAGATATTAATCATGAATGATCATTTTAGAATCATGATGTTAGAAAATAAGTGGATCCAGAAACATCTATATTACTCAGTGAATGCCTGTTTTGGACTTGGAAAGGCTTTTGTTAAAGTAAAACATAGACTCTATGATTGATATAAATTATGGTGACTCAAGAAATATTGGTTCTCATGGAGTGTTTATGGTCATGTTGGGTCATGATGATGGTTTTTTGGGTAGATGATGATAAAAAATGAGTCAGTTATGATAAAATCCCATCTTACCACTAGTGTATCCCCCCTTGATGAATTAAAACATGAATTTTTCTTAAGTTATTAAAGGATAACTTGCATTTTTATTAAGTTAATGAAGGGTAACATGAAATTTTATTAAGTTATTGAAGGGTAAATAGAAATTTTCTTAAGTTTCTATAGGAAAATTTAAGTTGAGATTCCAATCATGAAATTTTACTAAGGTTTGGATATGAGCCTCAAGGGTCATGTTTAGATGATCACAAGATGCCTCTAGGGGTAAAGGCATCATGATTGGGTAGTGATGATGTGTCAGATAGTGTAGGCAAGTGTTTTCGGGAAGAGTCTAATATTGGTAGTTTTACTATCATTTACACATTTAATTAGATTTGGTTGGTTGGAAATTATTTTGGTCTCATCCATAAATAGGTAGTACACATTGTTTAGGAGTTGGTCAAGATTTTCAAGGTGGATTCAACACGTTCAGTTTGATATTATGCAGTGAAGGAAAATCCATTTTGATTCAGAATAGAAAACTAAGAGCTAGTATCGAGTTGATGAATCTCTCCTATGTGTTGAGGTATAGTATACTGGGAACCATTCCAAGAAATTCATTGTTCCATTGAAAGTGTTATTTGATGAGAAATTTTGATGGTGGGAGGTGCCAAGTTTGGAATTAAACATATAGCTAAGCTCTAAGGTGAGGTGTACCATGGGATGGTTAATCCAATGGGGAAATTATGTAATTTTATTATGTTATATTAGATACTATATCATATTCTAGTTGTTTTATGAGGAACGTGAGTGTTGACTTAGGTTTAAGTGGTCTCATGGCTTGTGCTTGGTGTTATTCTTTAGGAGCACATTGGGTAATTGAAAATGAATGGTGTCATTTGAATGGGAATTGATGACCTGAGAAATTTCAGTGATGTTTTTGGATGTCCACCAAGGATTTTTTAGGGATGAAAGTGCTAATTTTTTTAGGTTTTAAGATCCCTTATTTCATACAGTTTGATAGTTCCAAAGGAATTTTGAATTTTCAATCTGGTGGATGGGTTATTTTTAAAACCAAGATTCAGAATGGAATTATGAAGAGTTAAAGCACCTTATAGTGTTTTTTTGTTGTGTTTTGTGTAACTATATGTGTATTATGTTCCTAGATATTTCTTGAGGTATTTATGTTTTGAAACTTTAGTTTTGAGAGAAACAACACAGAGCATGCTATTAGTGCATGGTTAGTGATAAATGTGCACCCCAACTATGCAGCCTATTTTATATAGGTTAATGACTTGTGATACCATGTATAATACCCCTGGAAACAATAAAGTTTTCTATAGTGGATTTCAAACATGTAATGTAGTTTTTGTATGATTTCTGAAATCATGTTCCATAATCGTGTGAATTGGAGGTGAGTCCAGACACTAGGTCTGCATGGTTGAATCGTGGTTTGCAAAACCATGTGGCCAAACCATGTGATCCCATAAAAACTGTGGTTTTACTATTTTTATATTAATTCATTGAAATCCTTTCACCCATTTTTCTTTCTAATTTATCTCCACTATATCCTCCCACATATCTCATTTCCCGTATCCTCTTCCATAAAGGGGTCTCCTCTATCCAGAGTTAGAATCAAGTGTTTTTTATGGTAATGGAAATAATAAGGTAAGGTTATGACTCCATTAACTTTTTTTCCTTGTTTATTCCACTTAATGATTGTCTCGCACATGTTTTTTCTAATATTACCTATTTTAAGGGGTTTATGGTTTCTCATTTCCTCTCAAATCAAAGGTTAATACTAGATGAGTGAAGCTTCCTAATCATAAGGTAGGTGGTCTATATGATTTTCCCTAAAAGTATTGTTATTTATAAAATGTTTCATTGTGAATCATGAAGATAATTTCTATAATTTCCTCTAAAATTGTAAATTACTTCAATTTATTGCCTAAAACCTAACCTAGATGTGGTGTAATCCTCTATTTCATCATTGGAGGTTGACAACCTCAACCTAGATCACCCCTTAGGGTGAGTTCATCTTAAAACCCATGACAACATCACTTTTAATAAAACCAAAAAAAAATATTAAGGTGTGTTATGATTAAATCCTAATAAGGACTCAATATATTCTTACCCAAGTAATGAAACCACCCCTTAGGGTGTTTCTGACATGTAACTTAAATAATGGAACTCTTAGATAGACTATGGGGATGACTTGAGTTACATAAACATTTATAAGATTAGGGTGCCTTGAGTTAATGATAGATCCCAAGTTCAATTACTATTTATACTTCTAAAAATAAATGGTATATTTTAATTATAAAAGAAAATAAGTACCTTATGAAAAATCTGGGGAGATACCTCTAAGTTTGTGGTTTATTTTTAATAGAATTCTTGATATGATTACTTTAAGTGTGCCTTTAACTTACACTAGTAATGCCTTGTGTTCCCTTTCTAGAATGCCTTGGAATTTATGACTTGTTTTCATGGGAACCTTGGTGTATATATTTAAAGTAATTATGTTGGTGAAGTTTTCATATCCCTTTTATATGACAATTTGGAAATTGTGTACATGAAACCAAATGAGGTGTGATTAATGGAAGTGTGGTGTAATTTTAATGTAAAGCCTTGATCCCAAGAGCACTAATTGATTAACATTTTCTTGTTATTTATCAACCTTAAACCTATTAATATAATGATATTGGTTATAGTTATAGTGATCCTTCAATGGGAAAGACTTGTATTTCTATTTTGAATGCCAAGTGTGAACCTGATGGACTCCACCTGATTTATTGATATAAATTCTGGGGTTTAACCCCACATTGGATTTGGTTAATGTATTACATTAATGAATGCCTCAATATAAAGACCGATGATTCGCCTGAAAATTTTAGAAAAAAATAGAATTTATGGGATGAGCTCCTGGGATTCAGATTGATTTCCTTGGACACGTGATTCCTCATATTATCTCCTTAGATCCTAATCAAGTCTATCCTGAGTTTCCTTGGACTTATTCCTTGGGATAAATTAGATCCCTTTTAGAAAGTGGAATGTCTTGGAATACTCCTTGTATTCAATTGGTTCCTATAGGTGGGATTGACCAGCACCATTTTGTGGATTTTCCTATATATTTTTTCTTGGAAATTTGGTCTTATAGCCATGGTTCCTAGGACTACATCAATGTCCCTATAGTTAGAGATAGTCCAACATAGGCTAAAGCAAGTGGCATTCTCGAGTTAAACTCCACTTTAATGTTTTCATTATTTATATATTTCACACTATTATGTTTTATACTTATGGACAAGAATGAATTAGACACCATTTGTGGTGTCCTGCTGAGTTTTACTCACACCCTATTCAGGACACCATTTGGTACCTGAGCAGATTTCATAGCCACAGGTTAGGACCTTGGATCGCGCCTCTTTGTTGTTACTTTTTTGGGGGATATGACTTGGTATGGGAGTTATGGACTGATCATGTACTCAAACTACCTACAGGATTTGGATATTTTATTTATTTATTTACTTTTATTTTATCCCTATTGTATGAATTACTTATTTTTAGTTTGTACTATCTTGTATATATAGTATCTTATGTTTATGCATGGTTGGATTTTATTGGAACTTGTCAGGTTTTTAGTTTATTATCATCTATCTACTATTCATTTACTTTATTATTTTCCTATTTTTAGTATTTATCTAGAGGTTATATTCTCCCCACTATACCATCATTATACCCTCACTGATAATCAACATCCTATATCATATTGGGAGGCACGCTTGAGGCCATGTGTCCCTTGGGGTATGTTATTTATGAGTGAATTGGGCTCGAGACATCACATATCGCAAGGATATAGTTAGGTTACATGGATTTTCTCTCTATATTGTGTCTGAACATGATCCCATGTATACTTATAATTTTTTTAAAGGCCTTCATAAGTTTTTGGGTACTGAATTAAATTTTAGTATAACTTTTCATCCTTAATCTGATGGATATTCAGAGCGAAAGATTATGACATTGTAAGACATGATTTTATCTTATTCAATGGATTACCAAAGAAGTTGGGATCATCATCTTTATTTAGTTGAATTTTATTATAATAATTATTTTCATTCTAGTATTCAGATGGAACCTTTTGTGGCATTATATAGAAAGCGATGTTAGACTCCAGCTTTTTGGGATGAATTAGGTGAATAGAAGTTGTTGGGACTAGTGTTGTTAGAGGAAATGGTTGAAAAGGTAAAGATGATTCAGCATCACATGATAATATCTTAGAGTATAAAAAGTAGTTACATAGATAATTGGAGGAAATATCTTTCATTTGAGGTAGATGATCATGTTTTTTTTAAATTATCTCCATAAAAAAGTGATATGTGTTTTGGTAAAAAGAGAAAGGTAAGTCCATAGTTCATTGGAACATATGTAATTCTGGAGAAAGTTTGATCATTTTCTTACCAATTTTCCTTATCTCTGAGTTTATCCTAGGTACAAAATGTGTTTATTATTTCAATAGTGAGGAAATATGTGTTGAATGTGTTGCATGTTTTGAACCCTAAAGTAGTACAGTTGGAAGATAATATTTCATATGAGTAACGACCTATTTATATTCTTAATCATAGAGGGAAGGTGTTATGGAATAAGATGACTCATAAAGTTGATGTTTTTTGGAAATACCATATGAGTGAAGAAGTAACATAGGAATCATAAAATACTATGAAATAAAAATATCCCCACTTATTTAATTAGTGAATAAAATTATGAGGATGCAATTTCAAAAATGGGGAAGAATGTGATAACCCAGGTAATATAAAATTAATTTCATGCCTTATTAATATTCATAAGTTAAATTTTATATGTTTATATTCATTATAATAATATTAAGTAATTTTTCAACCAAAAAAGGAATTGTTTTATCCTTATTAAATTCATTTTCATGTATTATAAGGTTTAATTTAAAAGTTTAATTTATAAATTATAGAATTTTAATTTAAAAATTTTAAATTAATTTTTTAAATCATCATTATCTTAGTGTGAAATTTTGTTATTTTTCTGAAAATATTGATTTTTCCATGAATAGTGAAAAATGTTGATTTTTTAAAAATATTTTTTATTTTCATTAAATAAAATATTTTAAGTTTCATTTAATATTAAAGTAAAATAATTCACCTTTAGTTATAAATAATATAATTAATTATATTAGAATTGTCATTATACCTGATTTTAGTATAAGTTCGTTTTTATTATTAAAAACACATTTTTTTTAAAATGTCTTTCAGTATGTTTTATGTATTTATATTAAAATTGATTTCTTATGATTAAATAAATTTAATCTAGGAAAATTTATTCCAAATTTGTAATCATTGGGTATAAATTTTTTAAATATTTTCCTTTTAGTTTTGTTCAATATGAATAGTAACCATAGTAAATATGTGTCACCTTGGTAAGGGTAAATCAAGTAATTAAAGTTAAAATTGATGTGATAAGACTTAAAAATATCCATAGAACTTGTATTTATTTTATTTTATTTTATAAGTGTATTTATACCGTAAACAACAAAGGTTAAAATGTTAAAATTTATTGACTCTTTCCTTTGATAATGACCTTAATATGATTTTAAATAAAGAATGAAAACAAAATGTTTCTCTCTTTATTTTAATATCTTTAGTATTTTTTCATAGGGATAAAAAGAGTGTATGTTTGTTTATAAATATTTATTTTAAATATTAATGGATTTATTTTTTCATGGTAATTTATTTTTAATTTTTAGTGATGGAATAATTACCTTAAATGCTTACGCAACGCTAACATAGTTCTTGTGCAAGCAGTAGAAAAATCAAGTAAATGATTTTTAAAACACTGAAAGTAATATTTTTTTGGTCATTTATAGTATAAAATGAATTTTTTAGATAAATGTAACATATTAGGGATTTTTTTAATGTTTATATTCAAATTCCATTACTATCATTATGTCATTAAAGTAAAACTAAGTGAATAGTCCTAAAATGACTATAATGGTATATTATGTTAAATAATATTTTATTTAATGTTTTAAAATTCATAAAAATTTTATCTTAAGACAAGTGAATTTTATATGGTCTATAATATCATCCATGGTCCTCTTATGGGTCACTTTTCCTTTTATAGTAACCTTTTTGGCCCCTAAATAGTAAAAAACTTTGATATCATGGTAATCATTAAAAGTGTTAACGAGGAGTTAAAACTAAGAAATAAGGGTGAAAAAACACCTAAAATTTTTAAAATTTTATTATATGATATTATTTCAAATCATACCTATACTATATTTGAAATATATTAATTTGGTTCCGGTTTTCCATGAAAATTAAGTTATATTAATTTAATACTTTAAGTAATTCAAAGAGTACCCCTACCCTCACATATAAAAGGGGACCTCCACTCCTCTATTCCTCAAAAATTTTGAGATATATTTCCACTAATACCTACCCAAATATCTCCCCAACATTCCTTTATAAATCCTATAGGCCTTGGTATCACAAAATTCCAAACCTATAAGGCTTAATGTGTAAGCCAAAAAAGTTATCCAATTAGAAGGTATAAGTCTTAACTAACTTTTAAGTTTATTTATTTGTATACCTAATTAAAATATTATTTAACCATGATGAAATAATAAAATAAGTATCTTAAAAATAATTAAATTATTTTAGGATTATTTTACATCTATTTTTCTTCTCCTTTTCCATCTTATGATAAATGAAAACATCGCTCATGCATAAATGTGGGTTACCACCTACCTGAAGCAATGTGTTTCATTTTCCTTCACCGCATCTCATAGATGTTTATAATGGTGGATTTAATGTGTTTTTGTATATATTATATTCATTAAATTTTTATAATTATGTAAATATAATATATCATATATTTTTTACCCTTTTATCCATTGTAAAATGATAACATCATTGGTGTGTACATGTGGATTACCACCTCCACAAAGCGATGTGATTTTTTTCTCATGTAATCATTTAATGTATGGTTATAAATTCATTTTTAACATATAAAAATTATAATTATGTCATTATTATCGTTTTTTGGATGCTGAAACAATAAACTCTTTGGCCACGGTCATTCTACCGAAGATGTTTTGGGATTATGAACTGAACGTCCCGAAAATGTATGATGTAAACTTAACTGATTAAGTAACTAAATAAAATATTTTAAAAATTAAATAAAATGGATAGTTATAATTTAATGAACATAAAAAATCTTAATAAATTAATTACCTAATATAATTTTATTATTCAAGATTTAAATAACATATGATGTTAGACTATATTTAAGGTGAGGGACTTTCTTTTAAAAATCATCTTTTAAAGCTTCCCTTCAAAATATTTTTAATTCATGTCCATGTTATTTTAAATGTTTCAATAGAATTATTATCTTTGATTTAATGGTTTATAAATTTCATTTTCAACCATATTTGACTTCATTTACAATGGTTTTAAAAGGAATATTTTCAACATCTTCCATATGGGTCTCTTTTGACTCTTTTTACCAGTGTAAAAGAGTGTTTTTCTTTAACATATACAAAATGAATGTAATTTCATGATATCATGAATTTTAATTTATTGTATGATTCCTTTAAAAATTCTCCATGGTTATTTTCAAAATAAATCATTTCTATAATAATTTTATAATTTTTCATTTTAAAAATTTTTCAAAAGAAAAGGGTATTTCTCCCTATTTTTATGTAAAAATGGAATGTGATTTGATTATGGTTTCAAAAGAGTTTTTTAAGGGATTTATGATGAAAAGGTAAAATATTAAAAAAATTATATGGTGCTTTATAATTATAGATGATGGTGTATGAGCCCGATACAGCTTATACAACATGTGAGCCTAATGTTCCTTGCCTTCAAAGGAAATGAGAGAGTTAACCAGGGATGTTTCTCCCATGGATTTAATAAGGATCTAGTTATTTCTGACATGAGTGAACATGGGTTATGAATATAATGATCTAATATGCGTACAAGGGATTATATTTTATTATATAAGTTTTTAATGGCTTTATTTGAGAAAAAAGTTTGTTTTTCTATATGGATACGATTTATTTTATATACTCAAATAATAACATAGAAATGGTAAATATTTTATAGGTATTCTTGTTTTTCACTATACCAAAAAATTTCTTTCATTTGTATCCCTTATTGATATTTTTTTCCCATCCCATGTTTTCAAATGTTTTTCACGGGGTTTAAGGATGAGTGGGGATAAAGAAGAATTCAAGTTGAAAGTCATGAATATTTGTCAAGAAAAAAACTTAATTAATTTTTAAAAGTTTTATATTGTAGGAAAATGAATACTAAGTATAAGTGTCCGCTTTGTAATTTATTCGTTTTTTATGTGATATTTATAACCTAATTATCTAAAAATCTAAACCTGAAATGTATTTGGTAATGAAATAAAGTGAATTATAGTCTAAAGACACTAGATTATATAATTTTTTAAAGGTCAGTTCCAGATAGAGATAGTTAAGGAGTCTATTTGGTTTAGTGGTTTACTTTCTAAACTATCTTTATATAGTTTTGTTATAACTATATATTATGATATCCAATAAGATTTACATTTGTCCAAAAAAATAGTTTTCCATGGTAGGTCTAAACATATGAACATTAAGATTCAAATTATTAGATAAATTATTGAATTAGGAATGGTGTGTGTCAGTAAGATACACGGTGTTGATAATCTATTTGATAGTTTGACTAAGGTTGTGATATTTTCCAAATTCAAACATTTTTTAGATATATTTAATATAGTTCTAATTAAATAGAACTGGGTGTAAGAACATATTCAATTTTATATGTAAATGGTGGAGATTTTTGAATTTTTATTTCCATATTAAAATGGTATTTAAATTTATTCCACTTATTTTCTATTTGATTCCCATGAAATATTGTATTTTTTATGATTATTTAATATAATGGAATTATTATTTCTAGTCTGGGATGATTTTTTGGTTTCTTCTTCTAAACTGGTCTCCCTTATTGGTCTACTTATTCCTCTATTTCCTAATCCCCTTAACTTATCCCTTATGTTGGTGTTGAAATGGGAGTTTTATCCACTACTCATATTCTCATGTATCTCTAGATCTATTGATTAAATTTTGTGATATACATCATCTTGGATATCTATAAGGTCTTTCAACAATGCTTAGGTTGTTCAGTGTGCCATTCATATTGTGTAGGTTTATTCATGTTTTTGGGAACCTGCTCATATATTTCACCTATCATTCAAATTTATTGTATTTGTAGGCCAACATTTTGGGGTCTCTTTGGTTTTTCTCCATTCCTTCACTCTTATTATGATCCTGTGAAACCCAATGGAGAGATGAGAGATCTGACTAGAGATCTTCCTAAGATGGTGTTTCTAATTTCCATCCAAATAAAATTTTAATCACTATTGTATTATCTTAAAAGAGATAAGATCTTGGTGGAATTTTCATTAGATAGTTATGACTCGGTTCCAAGAAGAATAATTTTCATGTTGGCATTTATAGATCTAGCACGAGTTCTTTATTCCCAAAAGCTTCTATAAAGAGGCACTGAAAAATAGTAAGCTTTCCGAGTTTCTGAGCCTTTTTTCATTTATTGTTGCATCAAGTTTATATCATCTTATGTTAGTATTCTAGATCTATTACTTTTGATATATCTTTTATATTTTGTTTTCTTTTGAGAATTAATAAAACATTTGAGTCTAAGTGGTGTTCTTGTTGTACATGTAGGACTACAATAGTATGAAGCATTTTAAATAGAGTTATCTATTTACTTAATTGTTTTATTTATTAATTTCTATTGTATCTCATATTAATTCACCAATATTACATGTTTATTGAAACTATTTTAATCATTTATTTATTCTTCTATTATATTACATGACTTAGTTTAAAATGATCATCTATTTAGTGGTCTTAGGCCATTCATGGGGGAGTACCTCTCAAAATTTCTCCTAACACAAGAAAAACAAGAAACACGCATGAATTTTTCACAAGGTTTGACATTGATGTGAGATATTACTCCTTTTCATGATCAACCTTTGGTTGAGCCATAGATTTTATTATCACTATAATTTGCAGTTATTACAAATTCCTGGAACTAGCATACAAGGTTCACGTGGGAATTATTCACTTGTCTTTATGGGAAGGTATCATCCACTTCCCACTATAATAATGTATGATGTTATTTATACTAGTACCACTAGTTCTTAAAGAATAAATCCTATCTATTTAATGAAAATCAAATATTTAGAAAACTTCCAAATGCACCAGCATCAAATATAAGATCTTCTTTTTTGAAGACCCCGAATGCTAGGATGTTATCAGTATAGAAGCACACGGATCAACTTTACCTCACAATTCTTTGGGATAACCTCATCATTAAAGAGAACATGAATTCATGAGAATGATCCCTTTCCTCTTCAAAAATAATCCTCATATTATATAGATTTAGAAATGACTCACCCTAACCTTTTTAAAATCATAGATGCAGTGTAATCCAATCTTCTTTACTCTCTCAGGCTTTGAAATAGATGATTTTTAAAGTTCTAAAGTATCTACTAATTCTCCATAATTATTGAACACAATTTTATTCTTAAATTATTCTAATTATATTTAAAAAATTAATAATAATGATATTTATAAAATATATTTTGGAAACTCCTTTTTTTGTTGTGATAAAGTTCTTGGTCAAAATCTCCATGAAATAGAGTAGAAACTATTATGAATAAAAATTTACAATATTTGATTCAAAATCTTCATGAGATTTGGTCATGATCATTCTTATTAAATCCCTAATCAAAATTCCTTGAAACTTAACTAGAATCATGAATTTTGATTAAACACATTATATTTTGGAAATATTCAAACAACATAGCATCATAAAATTAGATTATTTATTTATTCAGAATATTTATTATGAATATTTCTCATCCTTTACTTTTTTTATACTTTTATATTTTTAAAGAAAAGGTCATATGAGGACTTAAAAATCATACAAGCTTAAAAATTCTCTTACAGCCTGCAAAAATTTCATACGTCATATGGAATTTCCCTTTGAAAAATTCTAGTAAAGTAAAAAATCATACGGGTGCATAAAATATCCTCTGTGAAAATTAATTATCCTATATGGAAAAAACTTCATACACATGGATACCATATAGATGAATTCCATTTTTCATTTTTTATAAAAAAAATTATAAAAGATTGAAATATCGTGCATGATTACTCTACATAGGATAATTCCCTTTGTCATTCTTTAAGTTCGATGGGAACACACAAAATATCATAAGGATTTTAAAAAAAAAATTATGTCATTTGATGATTTCCTTTGTGACATTTTGGAATACTCAAAATTCTTATAAGACTCACAAAATATCCCATGGGACTTCAAATCTTTTATACGTAATTGAAATCTCTCATGCATAGGATAATTTCCTTTTTCATTTTTTTAGTAACTTACATTGAAATTCTAGAATAGTAATTCTATAATTACTTTAAATCAATTTGGAACCAGATTAAAATATCTTAGAGCTTATCTAACATATCAAAAACATCATCCAAGAACTCATAAAATATTTCTCAAGAAACTCAATAAGCTTATTATATATGGTTTACAACAAAGACAGCTTATTCAACAATTACAAGGGCACTTCATCAAGGATCAATAAGAGATGGATAATTCAATGATTCAACACCTTTAAAAAACTATGAACTGTATTCAACTCGATATATTCCCTTATTATCAGTGAAAGTGAAATGATTATTTATAGTCACTAACTTGTATCAATCTCTACAAAATGATCTAGGAAATAAAAAATAGAAAGTGATTCAACATAATTTTTTATAATTTTCCTTAATCAGTGTGAGTATTAAATCCTTCATGTGTTTTGGTTTTTATATCACTTTACATGGTTTGTTATTTTTTTATGAAGATAAAACCAAATATAATCATGGGGATATCATTGGAATCGTTTATGAAACACTTTATAAATGATAAATTTCATTAAAATTTATGAAACACCTTATCTACAAAAAATTACCATAAAATATTCTTTTGAGTTCCATAAATTTATTTATAATGATGTGCACTCTGCCCTAGACTTATTTAGTGATCTCACCAATTTTGTAAAAAAAATAGTACTTAAACAAGAGAGCCTCCCCCCTCATCCCCAATTCATTCACATAATAAAATTAACACAAGGACATAGCCCAATATATCATGTCCTTAAAATGTCTGATCAAGTTACATGTTACCCCTTTTTACATTTAAATGTATTTAAGTGGTCATTCCATCATGATGATGACTTTTAAGTGTCATTTAAATCAATCAAAATGATATTGACCAATAAAATAAATCATTTTGTTAATAAATTCAAAATAAATTAAATCTAGGGTTATGATAACTTTTTCCATTCAAATACTTATAAACACCACCAGACCATCAATATACACATCATAGGATTGTAGATATACCATCAAACCCATTAGAATTTTGGTGTGACTCACCAGAATTCAAATAGACCACTTTGAAGTAATGTGAATGTATCGGGGTGTGCAGCGGAAGCATATGGGATGGTGATTTAAAAAAATTCATCATCAGATCAATGTAACTATTTTGTATCTAGTGATACACAGCCCGTTACAAAAAAATTTGATCCCACATGAAATATTTAATCACAAAAATAAAATGAAAAATTACCACATTTGATCTAAATTCATGATCGAAAACCACTAATTTTTAATGGTTGTTTCTTTAATGAACCAATGATTTATCCCTCTATATCATCCTTTCATTCTTTTAAATTTTATGGGAACATATATCGTCAAATTTTGAGTGCTATAGAAGAGATCTGATGATGTATTTAATGTCCTAACAATCATTGAAATTCCATTCCTTCGATCTGAGAAGAAGAAGTTGGGTCAAACACTTGGACCAGTTTATTCTCTATCTAGGATGTGGGAGAGAAGATAGAGAGTCTGTAAAAAATCATTTATTGAGTAGTGATATCAATGAAATCCTCCTACCACTTATATAGTGAGACTCAAAATATCGGTAAATGACTCCCTGACCCCTAAATATTTGTTGCGCCCTAAATAATCCATAAATAATGTGTTATGATCAACTAATTGTTTTATAAACATTACATATGTTTGTATCACTTGTAATATAACAAAATTACATGATAAAATAAAGTTATTAACTCGACTCTTCGTTCCTACAAATATTAAACAAACATTGAATATTAAAATAATATTTGTTCATTAAATATTTTCCTATGTATTCACTTAATATCTTAAAAATAATTTTAATAAATAAATTTAATACCAATTATTATAAACTCAAATAATATGAATTTATTTATTTCATGGTGATCATATATTATCGTACATCCCTAGACCCCAGTGGCGGGACCCACCATGTCCTAAACTCTTATTCATTAGAATGGGAGAGACATTCAAATATGCTAAGTGTGTGACCCTCTAGGACCTTATCTCAATAGTAGTGAATATTATTTATAGACTAGGAGTGGAGTCTAGAAACTCATCAAGGCCCCTAACGAGATAAGGAAAAATCATAGCAATGACAACCTTTCTTAAAAACACACGTTGTGTAAAATAATCTCTTTATCTCATGATACCTCATAAATAAGGATGTACACTTTGTGTTATCATACTTTATTTATTTATTATTCATTGAAATTACTGTATAGACTTACATTCTTCAACCATATCCATGGATCTGGTGAAGGTACTACCATCCTGATCAACTAGGCCTGAGATATTACTTCCTTTCAGAAGTGATAAATTTTATCTTGATTATTCAATCAATGTCATACCACTAATGATGCACCCAAAACAAGCTACCTCTCTATGATATCAATTTCATAGTTTGTATCTTGCATCAAAGTATGTAATAAAATATTATACACTAATAATAATTCCAATCCAAGAGACCATTACACATGTTCGTAGATAGGAACTACCAATGATACCTGAAACATGTGGTGTTCCTATTGGCAGTTCAGTCCTCTTGATCTCATCAACTAGAGATCACCAAGTACGAACTTTATGAGAATAAATCTTAGTGATTATGATCCCCCAGCACCTGATAGTCAAACATAATCTATGTCTAGTTAGTAAGATGTATCTAGACCATAATACATATGTTTAAGATGAATTTCACAGTATCTTAAGGTTCTCATTATAGATTGGGAACTGCTATAACATTTTGATATGAAAAATAACCTAAGGTAATTACTAATTAAATAGTGGATGTAGAAATATCAACACTATTATGGTAAGTGTTCACCATGAAAAACTAACTATATACATTATATGGTAATTAAAAAGTATTGTTTAAGTTAGTTATCGAGCACACACTTTTACAACACTCCCACTTTCACTAAATTTAACTTGATGACTATCCTTGTTATCAATCACATGATAATATCATGATTTTGTTTAGTTATGGAATTAGTCATTGGGACTGCCACATCTCTACTACCTGTCTATTCTATTATCTACTACTTTACCTCCTTGAGTAAGACTCCTTAAGAGATGATGTCCCCAAGTATATTTCTTTTTTCCACTGTCAAAATATAACATCATAGCTAGTACTAGTAGTAGGATTATCATAATTTATATTATGATAATACCTTTCTTACTATGTGTGATTTAAATAATTATAACTAATAATTTCATATTTTACACTACTTCTTCAGCTGCATCAAAATCTACAACACAATCAATGTTTGTATATATGGCTACCATTATCTTGAATGAGATTCTCTTTATCATTACCTTATCCTGGATACAATATTATATCATATTGATCTAAAGTAATACTAGTTTGTTTCCCCTTAAAATATTGTCCCTTCCTCTCCAAGTACTAAGAACACATTGCTTATACTCTATCAAGTACAATTGGATAGTTCATACTACTTAATGTATAGTTCTCCTAGATTATAATGATATTTTATTACCATAATGTATATGTTGAAAATATCACATCTAGTACATAGCATGTAATATGTTATTATTATATCATATAATCATATGTAATTCTACTTACCACTGTAATCTCCTATTATCTCTTTTACATTTATTCTTGTAGAGATTTATTCCATGTGACAGAAGTAACAATTATCTCTTGCATTATTCCAATTTGTATTTTTCAATAACTTTTTAGTATATGAACTTGTGACTTGGTCTAAGATGCCCATTATATCTACCTCAGTAGATCTTGTTCCCTAAAACTTAGGTTTATACTTTAAGTCAATGTCTAGAGAGTTTCTTTATTCTGGTCTTAACTAACTATTAGACAAGTGGTTATTTTCTACATGTTACCAAACATATTTTTTCTTGAAGAATAGTGACACTCCCACTAACCTCATATAGACACATGGAGAAAATCAATTATAAATTAATATTATATGATCATGTTGTTAACTTTGATCCAAAATTGGATTTTAGTAAGTTACAACCCTTATTGGCATTCTATGGTTTCACCAAATCTTTCTAGTTATATCATATAGAAACTTTCCAAGATAGGTGGTCTTAACATCCAATGCCAAATAAAATTATCATAGAAAGTATCTATGACAAGTAAAATTCTAATATATTTAGGATTGATGAATTGGTTTAACCAATCATTCCTTATTAATACTACTCTTGTACAACCCATGTGACATTTCTCTTGAATACCACCACAGTATCAAGATTTGAAACATTCAAACTACGAAGAACCTGTACTTTGATACATGGAATCCATTATTAAATTTTAATTAATCTTTTCAATATTAACTTGTTTTCATTCACTACTTACATTCAATATTCATTAGTATCAATGAATAATATATCATCATTTATAGTGAATGTAAATCCACTTCTATGGTTTTAGCCTTCCTATGTTGTATGTGTCTTTGAAACATTACTTTTCCATAATCTCTTGTGGAACTTTTTCCTATGCCAGCTAGTTGTGCATCTCCGACATTGACTAAACTCAAGTCAATCTTGTTACCACTATCTCAAATAGATATGTGAACCTGTTTTATAGAAATATAGTCTATAACTTGACTATAACTTTTCTATTATAGGGGTTTATATAATATCCTATATGAAATTTAGGATACTAAGTGTGATACACTTTTTGTTTTTCTTGATAAAAGTTTGTTTATATATTTAACAAACACTTTACATTTAAACAAATGTTATTATAACATGGTGTATTTTTATCATACTAAAACTCATATGATATCCATTTATCATTATAGTTAGCTTATGGTTATAGGATAATGCCACTATTTTCAAATCATGTCTCAAAAAAATAATGGAAGTATTTGTAATGCATGTGAATTTGAACATTGATTCTCCTTTTACTTACATCGTGACTCTGTTGTGTATAAGTAAATGTGTGTGTAGGAATTACTCCATGCTAAATTTTAATGACCAATTTTTGCATGTAAAACTCATCATCTATCATCCTTATTAATATCATGAACCTGATGTATATAAGGAAATATGTGTTTGTTAATTACTCTAAACTACATTATAGTGATCGATTAATGCTTGTTCAAGATATTCTTTGGCACATGAACCTAAAGAAACGTGTATCTCCTAACCATGAATATTTCATACTTCACTTTTACATTCATTAAAACACTTAAAAGAGTCTTATAAAGAAAATTTACCATTATATTAACCTTGGAATATTTCACGCTATGAATTTGAACAAATTATAAAATATTTGTGTCTTACCTTTATTTCTAAAGGTTTCATTATCAAAAGATAAACATGTAAATGTGTTTATAATACCCAAAGATTATAAAACCATAATGGGTATATCCTTGTAAACTAATTAATTTTACCAGAAAAATAATTATCATGCCACAAATAGGTATAAATGAGTCTTGAATTTTATATTCATCGGTTATTTCCAATGATTCAAGAATTAATGAACTATTAGTTGAGTATTAGACACCAAAAACAACATTCATTCCAAAACTGGAATAATGTATCCTTATGTTGGAAATGTGAGATAAATTTTTTGGTGATACTTAACAGAAGTTCAATTAGAACCATTAAACTTGGAAATTTATAAGTTGTGTACTTCTCGCCACTGACTTAGGAATCACCATTTCTCAACCTCTTAAATAATTCACCTTACTTCTTGTATCATTTATTTTCATACTTGGTTACTGTATTTCAATACACATATGTGATAGGCATAATGTATTTAATTCATAATAAGTATGACTAAATCATCACAAACAATGATGTATATATACTAAGTGGAAGCCTTTGCTTGCTTCTACATCAATTCATTGCATTTTATCTTTTATGAAATGAAAAGAAAATAACCTCTTGTATTATAAGTTCCCATATTTTTACCCTATAATATGATCTCGGATAATTTTTATCACCACTCTATTGGTCTCGAAATAGATTTTTTACCATGAGATAAGAGTTTGGTAGATATCTGAGTCGTTTAAATCTTAGCGGAATAATTAATATTTAATATTTAATAAAATAAATATTAAATTATTTTCACAGGTTTGTTTAGTCATATATTTTGAATTGAGATTCATATTGAGATTTTGTCTCCTTCTTGGAGTCTAGAATAGGGAGTTTTACCTAGGTGGGGCATAAACTCAAATCAGGCACCGGGTCCGGTTGGGCCCCCTTTTTTATTTTCTTTTTCTTTTTCTTACTTTTCTTTCTTTTCTTTATATTTTATTCCTTTATCCTATGGATTATTTTGAATGACCCTTGTGTTTATCCTTCATTGTGAAACTAGGATGGGAAAAGGGAGATGTAGAGAAAGAGAAATATAGGGAGAGGCATAAGGGTACCACCACAGAGCTCAGGATGCATTGGATCATCATATGGAAATTGGGGACCATGGAAATGGGTGAAGCTTTGGTGGATTCCATCCAAAGGAAGGCCATTTTTATTTTTTTTCATAAATCCATGTAGTTTTTTCATTTTCTTATTTTAAATCCCTTTTATTCTTTCTTAGGACCCCTAATGGGCCGATGTATAGATTTTGCTGAGAAAATGGGGTTTTGGGGTGATTTAGGGATTTTCTATTCATGAAAACCCACCTACACAACATGTGGTTTAGGGAACACATGTCATTTTTTCTTCTTATTTAGGGAATATAGATTTTTTGAAGTAAATTCCATATACTGGGACTTATCCATGCAGCTGAGTACCAATCCAGGCTACCTGTGTAAGGGGAATATTTCGAGTAGAGTACATAGCCATACCCCGTGTGGGTCACATGTTGTGTAGAAGTACATGACCAGGATAATACATGGACAGGCCATGTGAGTTACATGGGTAGGTACCCTGTGTAGGGTACATGTCATGTACAGGGCCAACACACCATGTACTTGGGTGTTTACAAGCCAATTTTGGTGGAAGTACACACCCAGGTGGGGTTTCGAGAGTACACGCCATGTGATCAGGGAGATACGCCATGTACAACCCCCTTTTAACCCTTTTTTGGGTTTTCCATATCTTTTCACCTAGGATTTAGAATTAAACCCAAGAGTAGTACATTCTGATTATATTTCCACATAGATCATGATGGTTAAATCTATGGAGTGATTTGAGGACTCTTAATGGGTTTTTTGGTGATTCTACCTAAATAAAGAGGTTCTTCCTCCAGTAATTGAATTTATTTGTCTCCTAAGAGTGATACCTTTGATCTGAGATGAGTCATTATCAATCTCTCTAGATTTATGCTTCATAGATTTTCATTTGATGACATCTCCTTTATGAGATGTTCCCTTCTATATTAAGAGTCCATGAGACTGATTGTTTATAAGGATCCCCTATAGGATTACTCTAAATATGTTTTGACATTAAGGATCCAAGGTAGGATGCCTCAATTTTCTTATCTGTTTATATAGGATCCCCTAAGGGATGATTTTTCTTAAAATCTAATCTAGGGAATCCCATATGATATCCCTTTACATGTGTACCATTCTGAGGATCCTATATAGGATGGATCTTCCCTCTTATATAGTTATAGAGGGTCCCCTATAGAATGCCTTCATCGATGTACTGTTCTGAGGATCCCATGAAGGATGCCTCAGTCTTGAAAATTGTTCAAGGATCCCTGGTAAGATGAATTAATATTTATTACCATTAAAGGATCCCCTATAGGATTCATCTTTTACCTTTACAACTAAGGATCCGAAGTAGGATTTTTCTGCTTGTTCATAGACCTTGAGGATCCTATGTGATATTCCTCCTTTACCTTTTCTACTGAGGGTCTCAAGTAGGATGCCTCTCAGTGTTATACTTGAGGGACCCAGCGGGTGATCCAATGTGTGATCGACCCTGAGATAGTATATTGGGTTTGGGTAGAGATGGTATAGGATGTCAACTTAAAACTCATTTAGAACTTGTAATCCCATGGGTCTATGGATATATTGTTGGGTTTATGTGTTTGTTCACCCTCACTATTTGTTTATCCTTTACATGTTTATTGTTGATGTAGTAATGTTTACTGACGGTGCTTTCTATTTGGTGGTTGTTGAGCCTAACATGATGTGTCTTTCTTTCTCTTTAGGATGCCTAAACATTCTTTCTGGGATCCATATTTTGAGACATATTATTTCTTATATTTATTTTTATACCCAGAGGTACTAATTGGGATCTAGATGTTGAGTCTATATATTTTATTGTTATATTATTGGGATTTCCAAATGTGTTTTCTAGTATCCATTTATTGATCCCATGACTATTATATAAGGGCACGAAATACCTAGTATTGATACTTGTGGATGATTCTTATCTCCTAAGTGATGATGATGATTCCACTCTCCTTGGTTTATATGATGAGGATGATTACGCTCTCCTCAGATTATGGGTTAAATGGTCATGATTATGATCTCATCAACCTGGGGTTATTGGTGGATGATTACTCTCTCCTAGACTTGTGTTCTATAGAGTATGATTGTGCTCTCCTTGACATATGGATTATGGAGGATGACTATGCTCTCCTTGATTTTTCATATGATGAGGATCTCCAGACGTTCTCTCTAAGGATATTCTTATGATCCCTTTTCTTGATCAGGGTGGTTGAGCATGGTGTCTCACACCTATGATTGACATTCACATTTGGATCTCAAGGGGTGGGAATGACATATAACTGGTGAGATATCCTTATAGATCGCCTAAGGGTCATACCCTTAAGGTTCATCCAAGTCTCAATGTCGTGACCACCTATGGACTAGGACCTAAGGCTCAGAAATTGGACTGGATTTACATGGAATCTAGCTTAGTGACCATTTACATGATGTCTAAATTTAATTCCCTAGAATCCTTCTTTATAGTGATTGGAGGTGAGTACGGGTGAACCTAGGTGTAGGATGAGTATCCCCATGTGGTGAAGTAGCTTGCTCATAGATATTTATATAATTGGTCAAAGAAGGTATATGTTAATTGGGATTATGGATCCAAATATTAACTTAATGATACATGGATTGAGTGTCATGACATCTAGCTCAATGGCCTTGCACAATATGTCTAGAAAATCAGGATTAGGGACCTGGGGATTGAATGGTGATTAGTTTTATGTTATTTCATTCACCTTACTCATGAATATTCATATTTATTTATATATTTATAGGTATGAAACTGTACATGTATATGCATATAGATATGGACATCCATGGTGGCACTTGCCTAGTTGATTAGGATTATGGACCCGAGGTTCGCCTATGGTTTCACATTTATTGTAATTACTTATCTTTCCAGTTGTGTCTTATATAGACTAAGAATATTACTTTTTCATACACTTATGGTAGTATATTTTATAGGATCATCATTGGGGAGGCCTGGTGAGATTACTTCTCACCCCTTTATATGAACTGCAGTGTACGTGTTGACCTCTTACCTACTTTTTAGGTTGAGCATAGTTGCATGGTGGATAGGGATGAGGCCTAGAGTTTCATGTTTGGTCAGAACTACTCATGTGGGTTCTTATAATCAGGCTAGTGCAGTTCAACAGTGTTCATATATTGAGTATGTGGTTTGGCTCAAAGTTAGTAATAGATCCCTATACTTTTATTTCATTTTATTGTGTACTTATGTATATATATGGTCATTCCAATGGATGACCAGTGTTATATGTATGACATAACTATTTTAGATTTTATATAATTTCATTTATTATTATAGCATGTTCTTTTTCAGTTTTTTTACTGCTTCCACACTCTGTTTATTTACTGTTGTGTATGATACTTAGAAATTTAAAATATTTTCTTACTCTGATATGAGGTAATAGTTTCCCCACTATCGCACCCTAGTCCCTCACTAGTAGTCGGCTACCTCTGTGTTATGGGGAGGTGTTCTTGAGGCCTCATAACCAACCATATTGGGGCACTGTTTTAGTGGAATCTGAGTTGGGATGTTACAAAGTGGTATCAAAGTTGTTCCTTTCCTTAGATTTACTATTTAGGATATAGTATATGGGAGTATTAGGAATGTGTTGGAACCTATGATGGATATTGGACCGGTGCGTCTAGAACACTTGTACTAGTAAGAAGTAGTAGTTTCTAGGTTATGGGATTATTGTTATGATCTGCAATGTTATAGTTGTATATGATTTTTTCCTTGAGTGATGAACATGTTGTGTGGATGTTATAATTTACTATGGATATTTGGTTCTTAGCATTAGAAAGAGGCTAGTGATGGATTTTGACTCTTTTCCAACAAAGGAAATAGGCATCTCATGCATCATATTTGGAACATAGGATTCACATCATATAGGCCTGATAGTGTGTGATTATTACTAAAAACTGATTCTAATTTAATTGGGATTAATTACATATTTATATTTCATTCTGATGGCAAGTAATGTGGATCTATATTGAGGCATTTGGTGTGAGCTTTATGACTTAGTCCTCATGCACGGGAGGTTCAGTGACCCTAGTAGGTCAATATGGAACGTGAATCCCTTTAGTTATACCCCTTGTAGGGTTTTATTTCTCATGTAATGGTTATTTAGTTGGATCACTGAGTATGATGCTGACAGGTACTGGGAAATTTCTAGTGATCTAAACCTCCAAGAAGTATTACCATGTACAGATACCAAGTGGGTGTCAGTTTAGTCTCTTTTTTTGTGTTGAAATCATGGCCTCTAGGGAGTAGTTTTTTATAGGGATGATCAATGAGGATCAGGGCCTTGAGTATTTTCTGTTTTGAACCCCATAGTTCATTATAATATTTACCTTCTTTAGATAGGTTTAATCTTTTGGGTTAGGTGGTTAGACCTTGTGACCCAGTTGTGAGACTTGACCTATAGGGATTAGTGGGAGTCCTAGAGGACCTTCATTTGAATTGGACCCTTATAGGTCGACGTCTGTTTTATTTGATGGAAACCTATTTGAGTGAGGTTTTCCTGAGTTTACGAATGTTTTTTTAGGCGGTGAGTTGGGTTTTACACTCATTTTGGGATCGAGGCATGGTAGGTGCTCAAGTTTTTTTATAGTCATGTTGATTCCTTTGGATTTGACAATCACCTAGGGTTATTTAGTATCAATTCTGACTTAATGGGAAGGACTATTTGGGTGTCTGGACCAATCGACCAGTGTTTCCACTATTTCTAATGTTTTTAGAGTGTGGGTAGACACTCATGACCGGAATGAAACTAGGTGACGATGGTCATGGAATAAAATCATGGCACATGTGTGGTTCATACTTTTGAAGAGGAGTTCCAAGGGAGCTTCTAGATTAATGAGACTGATGTTCCATATAGGACTATCATCTTATTCTTGTAATGAATGACTGACTGGAGTAAGAGTCGGGTGATAAGGTAAATACCGGTTGCACGTGGTACCGATCAGTTGAAAATTGGTGTGTGGTCAAGTGTGAGCCAAGGATCGATGGTTTCAAGACTTTCTATAGGCATGGTTTCTCAGGAGTTGTGTGTTTAATGAATAATTTCTCTTGATGGTAGAGGTGACATCAAGAGTAAATGGGGTACCATAAGATGGTCGATCCATAGATAGACCTGGACATGCTTTTTTAGGATACATGGTGTCAGGTGTTGGTTAAAGGAAATTTGGCCTATTTTATTGTGAACGTGGATTGGAGGTAGCTGTACATGCCATTTTTTTAGAATATTAGTGTACTGCTATTATAGAATATTATTCTTTATCTTGACTTCCTCATGATTACTCTAAGAGAGTGTCGACCCTATGCCAATCTTCTTTTATTTTAAATATTCTTCTCTGGTTAAGGAAGGAATCTGTTGAGGTTATGCTCGAGGAGTGGTGTAAGGTAATCCATATGGTGGGGAGTAAATCTTTAGCCATATGAGGGTGGTGAACCTTGTTTCAATTAAAATTTAGTGTTTTCTATGATCCATTGAGCTCAGATTTGGTTTTGAGATGACAATAAGGGTATTCCTGTGGTGGGGAGTACTATATCAGTCATAATTAAGCATCTCCCATGTAGGAGATAGTTTTTAACACTATGAGAATGGTCATTGGACAGTTTAGATAACTTTTTGTGTAGATACTTGGATTGAGAGTATATATTCTAGTCTTACCACTAGACTCTTCAGGGATGAGAAGCTTTATGGTGGGGAGATTTTAAGGTCCTATATTTTTCTGAATGGGTTTTTTTTAGCAGAAATTTTAATTTTTGCTTTCGGATTCTTATAAGGGTTAAAATGGTATATTTACCCAAGAATATGATCTCAGATATTTTTTATAACTACCCTTTTGGTTCCAGAATGGGGTGTTTTCCCTGGGAAAAGAGTTTGGAAGATATTGGATCTGGTTGAATTTTAGAAGAGTAGTTAATATTTAATATTTAAAAAATTAAATATTAAATTATTTTTGCAGGTTCGTTCGATCATATATTTTGAGTGGAGATTTAGATTGAGATTCCACATCTTCCATTTATTTCACAATGGGTATTTTTTCCTTGGTGGGTCATAAACTCAGGTCAGGCATCGGGGTCAGTCGGGTCCCCTTTTTCTTTTTCTTTTTCTTTTTCTTCCTTTTATTTCGTCTTTTCTTCCTTTCTCCTTTGGCTTCTTTCACATACCCCCTACATATCTTATTCATCATGTTAAAAATATAGGAAAAGGGATAGGGGATAGATAAATAGATGTATAGGGATAAGGGTACCACTGCGGAGCTCAGGACGCACCAAATCGTCATGCGGCAACCGTGGACCACGGAAACGGGTGAAGCTTTGGCAGATTCTTCCCAAAGGTAGGATATTTTTAAGTTTCACCATAAATCCTTGTAGTTTTTTTTATTTTCTTATTTTAAATCCATTTTATGCTTACTTGGGACCCCTAGTGGGCCGATCTATATCTTTTTCTGAGAAAATAGGGGTTTCAGGGTGATTTGGGGATTTTCTATTTGGGAAAACCCATCTACATGATGTGTGGTTCAGGGAACACATGCCATGTGTTCTTATTTGGGGAAGATGACTTTTTTAAAGTATCTTCCATGTATGTTCATTACATACCATGTACTGGGAATCAACTGTGTAGCTAAGTACCCATCTGGGTTGCCTGTGTAAGGGGAACATGTGTGTAGAGTACACAATCAGACCTCGTGTTGGTCTCACACCATATAGAAGTACACATCCAAGCCATGTGAGGTACATAGGCAGGTACCTCATGTAGGTTAAAAACCTTGTACAGGTCCAAAATTTTGTGTAATTGGGCATTTACATTCCAAGTCTGGTGGAAGTAAACGCCCAGGTGGGGCTTCGGGAGTACACGTTGTGTGCTCAGGGAGACGCTCCATGTACTGCCCCTTTTTCAAACCTTTTTTTATTTTTCATATCTTTTCACCCAAGAGTTAGAATTGGACCTAAGATTAGTACATTCTAAATAAATTTCCACATATATCATGATGGTCAAATATATAAAGCGATTTGAGGAATCCTAATTGGTGTTTTAGGGCTTTTACCTAAATGGAGCGGTTCTTCCTCCAGTAATTGAATTCAATTGTCTTCTAAGAGTGAGACATTTGATATGATATGATCCATGAGATATCTCTCTAGACTGATGCTTCATAGATTTTCCTTTGATGATGTCTCCCTTGAAAGATGTGCCCTTTTTTCCTAATATGTTGTGATACCAATTATTTCCAAAGATCCCCTATAGGATTCCTCTACTTACGTTTTGACCTAGAGGATCCCGGGTATGATGCCTCCATCTGCTTATCTGTTTAATAAGGATCCCATGAGAGATCACTTTACTTATGAGTTGATCTAAGGAATCACATGTAGAATTTTTTTACCTATGTACCATTCTTAGGATCCCATATAGGATACATCTTCCTTCTTATACGGCTATAGAGAGTCCCATGTAGGATGCCTTCACTAATGTGTTATTTTGAGGATCCTGTGTAGGATTCCTTGGTCTTGCTTACCATTATAGGATCCCAAGTAGGATACCTTATTCTTAATTACCATTTGATGATGCCCTATAGGATTCCTATTTGACCTTTTAATCTAAGGATCCCAAGTAGGACACTTCCTCTTATGCATAGACCTTGAGGATCCCATGTAGGATTCCTCTTTTACCTTTTCTAGTGAGGATTTCAAGTAGGATGCCTCTTAGTGTTTGACTTGAGGGACCCAACAGGTGCCTCGATGTGTAACTATCTCTAAGCTAGTATGTTGGTTTTGGGTAGAGATGGTAGTAGGTGTCTCCACAGAACTTGTGATGAACTTTTAATCCCATAGATCAATGGTTGTAGTTTTGTGTTTAGGCATTTATCCACCATCACTCTTTGTTTATACTTTACATGTTTATTACTGATTTAGAGAAGTTTATCAGAGGTGATTTATGGTTGGTGGTTGTTGAGTCTGACACGAGGCATCTTTCTTTCTCTTTGGGATGCCCATACGTTCTTCCTAGGATTTGGATTTTGAGCCATTTTATTTCTTGTATTTATTTTTATAACCAAGGGTACTACCTGGGATCTGGATATTAAGCCTATATATTTGATTATTGTATTATTGGGATTTCCATATGTGTTTCTTGGTATTTTTATATTGAGCCTATGACTATGATATATGGTCATGGCATCCCTAGTATTGATACTCATGGATGATTCTTCTCTCTTGAGTGATGAGGATGATTCCTCTCTCCTATAGTTATATGATGAGGATGATTACGTTCTCCTCATCTCATGGGTTAAATGAGAATGATCATCCTCTCCTCAACCTGGGGTTGTCAGTGGATGATTATGATCTCCACAAATTGTTGTATATAGAGTATAATTACACTTTCATAGACATGTGGCTTATGGAGGATGAATATACTTTCCTCGATTTTTCATATGATAAGGATCTCCAAACGTTCTCTCTAGGATCAGACTTATGATACCTTTTCTTTATTAGGGTGGTTGAGCATGGTGTCTCAAGCCTATGATTTTAATTCACATTTGGATCTAAATGGGTGGTTGTGACATCTCACTGGTGATCTCTCCTTATAGATCACCTAAGGGTTAGACCCTTGGGGTTCGTCCAAGTCTCAATCTCATGACCACATATAGATCAGGACCTAGGGATTAGATATTGTACTGGATTTACATAGAATGAGTATCATGGAATCTAGCTCAGTTACCATTTATAGTATTTCTGGATGTAATTCCCTAAAATCCTTCTTTATAGTGAATGGAGGTGAGTACGGGTGAACCCAGGTGTAGGACGAGTACCCCTCTGTGGTGATGTAGCTTGCTCAGATATATTTTCAGCGTTGGTCGAAGTAGGTATATGTCAATTCAGATTATGGACCCAAAGATTGACCTAATGATACATGACTTGAGTGGTATGACATCCGACTCAATTCCCTTGCACAGGGTTTCTAGGTGATCGGAATTACGGACCCAAGGATCAACTAGTAATCAGATTTATGTTATTTCATTCACCTTACACATGAATATTAATATTTATGTATTTATGTATAGGTATGGGACTATATATGTATACACATATAGATATGTACATCCATGGTGGAGCTTTCCTAGTTGAACAGGATTACAAACCAAGGGTTCAACTGTGGTTTCATTTTTATTGGATTTACTTATCTTTTCAATTGTGTCTCGGCTAGGCTGAGCATATGGATTTTGTATATACTTATGGTAGCATATTTTATAGGTTCATCATTAGGGTGGCCTACTAAAATTATTTCTCACCCCTACACATGCTCCTCAATGTACATATAGAACTGATTTCTGCTTTCAAGGTTGAACATAGTTGTATGGTGGGTAGGGTTGAGGCCCAGAGTTGTATGTTCGAGTGGATCTGCTCGTGTGGGTTCTTCTGATCGGGCTGGTGCAGTTCAACAATGTCTGGAGACCGAGTATGTGGTTTGGCTCGAAGTTAGTAGTAGAGACCTGTACTTTTATTTTAGTTTCTTTCATACTCCTATATCTATATAGTCGGCCTAGTGGGTGACTAGTGTTGTGTGTATGATATAGTTGTTCAGAATTTTATAGCATTTCATTTATTATTACAGCATGTTCTTTTTCAGTTTTTTTACTGATTCTACACTCTATTTATTTACTTTTGTGTATGATACTTACACTACTACAAAACTGGGTTTATCTAGTGTTAGGATTTTTACACATCTGGGTAAAAGTGCTATTAAAACCCCCTTTGTCAGCACTAGAAAAAGTACTCTTAAAAGGGGACACTAACAGCACTTTTATATCGCTGTTAAAGGGGGTCATTTATCAATGATTATAAAAAAACACTGATAAAGGCCCCCCATTTTTACCTCTAGTAAAAAAGTACTGATAAAAATGGGCATTTATCAGTGCTTTTAAAAAAGTTTTGATAAAGGGTGGACTTTATTAGCGCTTGTAAAAAATACTGATAAGGGGAGGTTTATCAGCACTTTTTTAAAAGTGCGGATAAAGACCCCCCCCCCACCATCAGTGATTTTTTTACTAGTGGTGATAAGGGTATATTTCAAAAAATAATTAAAAATAATATATTTATATTGATATAAATATACTATATATTTTTTAAATATGTTTTAGATAAGGCTAAATAGGCATTTACACATAACATATAAGATATTTAGTGAAAATGGCTTATAAAATAATTTAAAAAATAATTAATTAATAATTTGATAATTATTATTGAGTAATAGTCATTTAATAACAATTTAAAGATAAAAAATCAAAAAATTAATAAAATATCTAGATTAAATTGAAAACATAACTTGAACATCAAACGGTCATAACTTTTGATATGAGTATCTGTTTTAGTTCTACCACATATCAAATCGAAGCCTGTGATGATATATATGCCCTAGTGAGATAGGGAAACCCTGTATTACATTTTTTAGGTGAAAAAAAATCCCCAAAATGCCTCTAAAACTGAGTTTTTAGTCGGGGTACCCCAATTTTTTAACATTCAATGGATTTTCAACCTCGTTTAAGGGAGTATTTTTTCCCTTTTTAGTGGGAACTGAATTTATTCCTAGGTATTACATTCATATTGATATTATGGATTTAAAATTTTATCATTTTTCACAATGTACTATTATTTATAATCAAATATATAACAATATATACATATTTTTATATATTCACACATATAAATTTAATTTTATAAATAATTAATTAAACATATTTACATATAAAATATAATTCTCAATATATAAAAATTATCTAAATAAAAACTAATATCCATTTTATTTAAAATACAAATGTATGAATATATATATACCAATACAATTAATATATATATATATATTTGTGTGTGTGTGTTGACAAAAAAATATATATTTATCTATATATTTCAATATATGTATATACATATTAATATATAATATATATAATTAAATATAAACATGTATAATTATATTTATATATGATTATATATATATATGATATATGTATGTTTGTATGTATTTATAAACGCACACATACGCACACACACACATACACACACACAAAAAAACATATTTTATATATGTATTTATATATATATATATAACAAATATATAAACATTGTTAGGTCCAAAAGGGGCCTAGATACCCTGAGAGGGGGGTGAATCAGGGTATAGATATTCTTTTCAAAATTATTCACGCCCCACTAGATCTTAACCTTTTTATTATAAGGGTTACTTTTTTTGCACATAAGTGTTAATGTTGATCCTATCCTTTCCTTTTTTTATCTAATGATGATGCTTTGAATATAATGCAGAAAATCAAGCAGACATACACACATATTTTTACTTGGTTTACCCTCACTAGGATACATCCAAGGAGCATACAACATTAATGTGTCGATGTACCAAATCCATTAAGGCTTACTACCAAATTACAATGTTCAAGCTAGATCAATTATATGCTTAGGCTCACTACCTTTACAAGGTTTAGTGTTAACTCACTACTTTCCCAAGGGTCACTCTCTCTATCTCTTTCTCTAGATCACTACCGGTGGAAAGGATCACTGTCTTCCTCTTCCTTTGCTCACTGCTCTAGAAATGATCCACTCATAGTTTATAGACATGTAGGTATCTTAATTTACATTAATGCACACATCATTAATTGTATATAGATGATTTGTTGAAGTCTTGTTTTCACCTGTAGATGAAATCCATTTTTCTGCATACTATTAGTTTGTGGAAATTACTTTTGACAGTTGTTTTAGTGCCTTTGTGAACTTCCTTGAATTCCTTCACGAACTGCCTTGAGTCCTTTATGAACTACATTATCACATGGTATGATTGCTTTGCAGACCACCTATTCTTCTATGGATTTCCCCTACTTCTGCGAATCGTATAATCTTTTTTAGACCATCTCCTTTCATGGAACATCTTCCTTTTGCAGACCTCTGATACTTCTACAGAATACTTATCCTTCCACGGACCTCTTCTGCTTCTGTGAACTACCTCCTCTTCCACGAATGGATGATGCTTTGTGGACCACCTCTAATACATGGTCTCTCTTCCTTTAAAGTATTCAGATCCCCATAAAAACCCTTTCATAAACTCTTCCCCGTGAACCACTTCAAACTTATTTGAATCTTTCCCACAGCGATGATATTCTCTAATGAATTTCTCTCTACTTAATCATCTAATTAGGGGTCTTTATATAGTAAAATAGATCCTAAAATCCCTCAAATATGATTTACCCAATACTTTTATGCGGTATAACCTTCACTGCATACTGTTATGCGGTTCGCATAGCGACTTTGTTCCTTTGTGACGGTCGATGTATTCCACAAATGAAACCCTTTACATCTCCACAAATCACCACCTCATTTTACAAATGATGAGCCTCCCGTGAACTTCAAACCTCCCATGAACTGCAAGACTCTTGTGGACTGTTTTCTCTTCATAATATTCATAGCACCCTTCGTGGTCTTCATAAAACTACTATGAAAAAATCATCCTTTTCCAATTTCCCAAATTCACTCCACATACCTCCTTTTGTAGTCTGTGAACTGTGCTTCTTGATCTAAAAACCATGAACCCCTTTTTAGAAAAATTCCTTTTCCAAAGAACAAACTCCTGATTTTGAGGTCCAAAAATTTGGAAAACACTGGGAAAATACGCCACCATAAAATCCTACTTCGGAAACATCAACAATTCTCATTCACGGTCATCTAGATTTTTCAACAAATACAATCAACCCAAAAACACTGAGATGGAACCTTGTTGGATTTTTTCTAAACCCTTTAGATTAGTTAAAAATTCTTCTGAATTTGATACATCATTAAATATTCTTCCATAATCTACCAGCATTCACTTCTAGAGATTTAGATAATAATAAATGATTTACTCAATTCACACTTTAATCCCACATGATCCATGCTCATCATGAGAAATAATAGTAGCATGAAAATTTCATCAATGAATCAATTTATTCCAAAACCACCCATCCTCTTTCATCACAAAATTCAATTTTCATGATATATATCCTTTGATTTATCACCTTTATCATTGTTAGATTTAATACCCCCTATCTCGTTGCTCCACTTATCAAATTCTCCCTCTGTCTTGAGTAAACTTTTAGCATCGTCAAATTTAATACTCCACTTATCAGATTATCCCCTATCTTGAGTAAGACATTTTCTCATCTTTGATATCCATAATTTCCCCCCCCCCTTTTTTAACAAACATGAATGTCACTTAGTTGTGGTCTGCAATAGGGTAAAGAATACAGATCAACATATTAAGGAAAAACACATCATACCTCGAGGAGAGGGGGTCCTACATCCATACTTTTTCAAGTTTGGGGAGTCTACTGAACTCCCAAAGATATTTGATGCCTTTAAAATGCTTCTTTGGGTAAGGAATTTGTTATAATGTCTGAAACTTGTAGCTCTATAGGTACATACTCCAACTTCACAATCCATTGCTCCACCTTCTCCTTGATAAAATGATAGTTGATTTCAATCTTCTTTGTCCTTGAGTGATGGACTGGATTTTTTTTTGAGATTTATAGAACTTGAATTATCAAAATGTATGTTTATTGGAGACTTCACTTTAACTCCCATATCATCAAGCTACTAATTTATCCATAATAGATGTGTGCACGCTTGAGTAGCTTCAATATATTCAGATTTTGCGGTGCTCAATGAAATGCAGTCTTGTTTCTTTCTTATCCAAGAAATACACAATCCTCCAAGATATAATGCACCACCTGATATTAATTTTCTATCATCTATTGATCCGGACCAACCTGCATCTATATAGCCCAATAACTCTTACTGATATTTGGCATTGTACATCAAACTAAAATCCACTATTCCCTTGAAATAATGAAGTATTATTTTCACTACAAGAAATTGTCTTTACATGGGATTTATTTGATATATTACTACTTGGGATGTGGAAAAAACAATATCAGGTCTTTTCACTATCAGGTATAGTATACTACTAATGATTTTCTTATATTTTGTGACATTAATTGCATTTCCTTCATCATCTCATGATAGTTTCGTCAAGGTGGCCATCAGAGTCTTCATATCCTTGGAATTATCCATTAAAAATCTTCTCAAAACATCCTTAACATATTTATATTGATAAATTAATGCTCCATTCTTTCCTTATGTCACCTGTAAACCAAGGAAAAATATCATTTCACCAATCATTGACATTTCGAATTCATATTTCATGAATTTTGAAAACTGAGTGAACTGTGCTTCATCTAATCCACAAAATATTATGTCATCGACATATACCAGCACCATCATCCTTTTATTATTTTCATTTTTTACATAGATATTGTAATCAACTCCATCATACTAAAAACCAATCTTCTTCAAAAATTGATCTATCCTTGAATATTATGCTCTTGGTGCTTGGTTTATCCCATATAGCACCTTCTTTAGTCAAAAAACTATGTTACCATATTCATGAATGATAAAACCATATGGTTTCTTAATATAAATTTCCTCTTCCAAAACCCCATTCAGAAATGCAGACTTGACATCCGTCTGGAAAACATTGAACTTTCTTTTCACTACTATATCCAAGAATAATTTGATTGTATCTATAATTGCAACATGTGAAAATTTTTCATCAACATAGATACACTCTATTTGGGATTACCCTTTTCACACTAGACATGAATTTTTTTGAATCGCTATGAAATATTCATTCATCTTATAGAGAAAGACTCATTTAGTCCTGATGACATTCTTATCTGTTGGTCTCGAAACAATCTCTCACGTCTGATTCTTCTCAATTTGGTCGAGCTCTCCATTCATATCTTGAACCCAATTCTCATCTTTAGATTCTTTATCAAAACATTTAGGCTCTACCTATGATAAAAATGTTTTTTTCTATAGAGTCTTCATTTTCCTTGTCTACAATGGTGCTACCTGTTCACCAATGATGTTTTTTCTGTCTATTTCAGCTTGGATCTTCGGCTTTCATGATAATATTGATTTTAATTCCTCCTATTAATCATAAGTATCTTCTTCTAAAACATAATTTTTCACTTATACTCCCTCTTAGTCTCATAACTCCTTATTACATTCATCAAAAAATTGGTCATTGTATTGTTGATGATTCTATTCATTCTCTACAATAGTGATATCATTACTTTCAACTACTCTTTACAACTTCTTGTTAAACTACTTTTAATCTTATCACGTAGATTCTTAGTATCTTGAAAATATTCATATGATTCCTTGTTTTTATAAAAAAATATATACTTATTAAATGCATGATTTTCATTGATTCTCCCCCAATCGGTCTTCTTGATGTCATACAATATAAACTTTAATCCTTTTTATACCATTGAGACCTTGGATGTGATTAGGAGATAGAACTATCCCCCTATGATATAAAACTCTTAACATGTGACTATATGTTTGAGAACCTTCTCCATATCAATAACATGTTATAGTTGTACTTTCCTTTAATATGAGTTTCAGTGAGTAAACTTACTACTTAGTAATGATCCGTCAACAAAACTACTAATACTAATGAGTCAAAAATCGATGTAGGAAACAAGATATATAGTTTATAACACCATCACTATCCATTGAACTCAATTACTTACATACATATCAAGAATATTATGATATGCCATTTTTCATTCCTCAAGATCCAATGTCAGATAGATCAGATGCTCTTGACTTTAGTATCATGGATCTCAATACCACTTGAAATTAATTTTATATTTTGGAGCACATCACATCACCACCTTGCATTTTTTATACAAATTATTCTTGGATTGTATCTCCCCTAAAACCTAAAACACTTGAACATCAATTAATATAATTAAAACACATAGGGATAGGGTTATCTATAGAATACTTAAGAAGAGGATTGTGGTCGATCCTAATGGATCAACCCTTTGATACTTTCATGAAAAAGCATTGTACTCTTTTTTTGCTTTTTCCAACTGCCCAGCCAACCTCAACTATTATATCCATATGACTAAACATTATTTACCCACATTCTGAGTCTTCTTCTAATATTTAGGTTCTGTAGGCTTGGCCTTTTTCACAATTTTAGGTTTATACCCACTGTTAGAAATTCCCTTCTTTGAGGCTCCACCAATATTCCAATTTTCATGACTCTTTCCTTCAATAGGAATATTTCCACTTTTCATATTCTCTAGGATCTTTATCCATTGGAGATATATTTCTTTTTCCTTCACTTATCGCCTTGTGGCATGACATTCAGGTTTAATGATACATTCTTTATTCATTTTTCTTTTATGAGTAATCCGATTCATGTCACCATTTCTTATTAGGGTTGAGTCTTTGACTGATTTTACATTCTTCTTAATCACATTTGGATCATCTCCTCCCTTTTTATCTATGTTTGTTCAAATTATTTCCTTAATAGATTTTGTGAGTGTAATATAGGAGGTGATTGATATGCCTTTCGTTGAGCTCCTTATGATTATCCTAGGGCTGTAATCCTATTTTTTAACTTATCATATTGTATTTTAATATAGGCTTTCTCATTATACACCACTGGAGTTGGGATATACTTTTGAGTTTCTTTTCCTTCCTTACTTTCTTATAGCTACAATCTCTTTCCAAATTCCCATGATTAGAACAAATAAAACATCTCCCTTTAGAAACATACCTTGTGTCATAATTTCTCGGTTGAGATATTAATACAGCTTGAGTTTTTATTCTGACATTGAGCTCTTGGGATTCTTAACACAAACTCATTGTGTGTCCCAAACTTCCACAATAGTAGCATTTCATTGATACTTTCTTCTGAGAGACTCTTCTTTCATATTTATCAAGACTCTTCTTCTTATTCTCATATTTATAAATATTTTTTTCTCCAGAGCCTAAAATATATTCCAAATCCTATGAACAAAGACTTGATATATGATTATAAATCCCATATAAATATTACATGCTATCATTGATTCTTGTAAAAACCTTTTTAGGTATGTTTCCGGTATCTATATGATTTTTATTATTTTTGGAACTATTCATAGGTCTCATCTTGTCATGCATGGGAGACAATTCATCATATCTAATACCAGTTTTTACAAAACTTTATGGCCTTTGGGATGAGACAATCATTTAATGTTTTCCCTCTAAAGTAGCATATTTTTTTTCATTTCATTATCACCAGCTAAAGGATAATCAAATAATAAATGAAATGCATCCTTTAATTTGGGCTTTCCTTTGGCATCATATTTCTCCACTTCTTTCTTCACTAACTCTAGCTCTTATCCCAATTGTTGAATGTTCATATCCCTTCAGGTTGAGAATTAAGTTCTATATTGATATTATTAACACTACTCATCTCATTTTCCAATTTCTATGTGAGCTTATCCACCATGTCACATCGCTCCTTTATTTTAAAATTTTTTTGAGCAAAAAAATCAATACAACAAACATTCTTCTATCGTAACCTTTGGTTTTCCTAAACTAGTTCAGATAGTTATGTAGCAAGATCATCATTTTTTGATTTTAGATTATGAATTCCTTCTAATGTTAGATTCTTTTCCTTATCATCATCTTTGAGTTTTTCTATCTTTGTAGACATCTTTTTTAGTTCTTCATCTTTGGAATCATTCTTATCCCTTAGATCCATGGCCACTTCTAGAAGTATTTTATTTAAACCTTTCAACTTGTTGGCTTCAATTTCCTATACTTGGATCTAGATATCTTTAGATTTATTTTCTTCATACAGTTTCTGATCCAATTCCTTTGTTTTGTGGAAAACATCAACTTTTGGTCTTTTTTCAATTTATTCATCATCAATAGTACCAACATCACTTGGAATATTAGGTTCTTTGCTCATTCCTTCAGTATCATTGAATGAGTGAATAGTTTCACTATATGATTCATCCAGGTATTTCTTTAGTATGTTGTTGGTTTCCCTCAACTGAATCACTCTCTTTCCGTAGACACTTTCATACTGAGGAATTCCACCAGACTTCTTCTTCTTTTATGAAGTTCTCCCCTTTTACATGGAACACCAAGATAAGAGTAGACTGAATCTTTAACTTCAACAATCGACTAAACTACGTCAGTGAAAACAAATCTGATAAAAGAAACCTTTCCTTTAATACCAATTGTTAAGTCCAAAAGGGGCCTAGATACCCTGAGAGAGGGGGTGAATCAGGTTATGGATATTCTTTTCAAAATTATTTATACCCCACTAGATAATGACCACTTTATTATAAGGGTCGCTTTGTTTTCACTTAAGTGTTAATGCTAATCTTATTATTTCCTTCTTTATTGGATGATGATGCTTTAAATGTAATGCATGAAAGAAATCAAATTGACACACAGATTTTTACTTGGTTTACCCTCATTGGGATACATCCAAGGAGAATACAACGACAATGTGTTAATGTACCAAATACATTAAGTATCACCTCCAAATTACCATGTTTAGGCTAGATCACTTTTATGTCCAAGCTTGCTTCCTTTACAAGGTCTAGGGTTAGCTCACTACTTTCCTAAGGGTCACTTCTTATGTCTCTTTCTCTAGCTCACTACTGGTGGAAAGGAACACCGTATTCTTCTTCCTTTTCTCACTATTCTAGAAAGGATCCACTCATAGTTTATGGACATATGGGTCTCTTCATTTTCATGAATGCATGCATCCTCAACTGTAGATAGATGCTCTATTGCAGTCTTGTTTTCACCTATAGATGAAATCCATTTTTCTGCATACTGTTAGTTTTCGGAAATTACTTTCGAGAACTGTTTTAGTGCCTTTACAAACTACCTTTAATTCCTTCGCAAACTACCTTGAGTCCTCTGCGAACTATGTTGCACCACATGGCACGAGTGCTTCATGGACCACCACTTGTTCCATGGACCACCCCTCCTTCCATGAAATGCTTCTCCTTCCGCGGACTGCTTCCACTTTCGCAAACTGCCTTAGTTTCTGTTGATGGATGATGCTCCATGGATCGCCTCTACTACGCAGTCTCTCTTCCTTTGCAGGCTTTAGAGCCCCACAAAAACCCTTTTGCGAACTATTCCTCACAAACCACTTCAGTCTTAGATGAATTCTTCCCGCAACGATGATATTCTATAATGAATTTTGCCCTAATTAAACATCTGATTATGGGTCTTTATATAGTAAAATAGATCTGCAAATCCTGCTAATCTGATTTACCCAAAACATTGATGTGGTACGGCCTTCACCATATACTACTATACAGTCCACGTAGCACCTTTGTTCCTTTGCGACAACTGATGTCATTCACAAACAAAACCCTTTGTGGAGATCAAGTGGTGTGTCCCGATTGTGATTATCGGCGGTACATCAAAATGGTACGTTCATTGGTGTGTGAAAAATGCATTCGGGTGTGTGAGAGAAAAATTCCTCTGGGTGCGTTGTAAAAATTTTTCGGGTGATGTGTAAAATCTCTTTGTGTGATAAATGACCATCGGGTGACAAAAGGTCTTCGAGTGAATATTTTGGTGTATTTTGCGACTGTTTCTGTTGCGACGTCGGGCTCTGCCCCAACATCCATGTCTCATCTAGAATATCACCTCGTCTCGGTGTGGTCAATGTCCCCGTTTGTCTTCATCATAATGCATAAATGCTCACATGCAGGGGAGGAGGACTCGTGAATGCGTAATACACATGCAATACAACTCTCGTGGATGCACAGACCCTTATACATTTAATGATGAAGACATATGATGTGTTGACCGTCTATTTAATTAATTAATTATTACAAATATCAATTGTATGAAATAACTAATTAATAAGTAAAACTCAAGAATACATTGGTCAGTCATTGCTCAAGATTAGTCGACATGCAAATTAAATACGTAATAAAAATCAAATTTGCGATAAATTTATGTAAGGGAAATTATAATGAATTAAAATAATTCAATCTGATTTTAATTCAAAAAATGCATGTCGCTTGGTCCACTTTTAAATTTTATTCCAAAAATTATTAATTAATTATATATATATTAATTTTTTTTGTGTTCCCAGCCCCAGAGTGGCCCAGATGGGCCGTGCGGGTCAGGCAGGTCTCGACCCAGCCCGTTCGGAATCTGGCAGATATGGCCAGCGGGAGGTCGTTCGATAGGGGTGTCCAGTGGTGGTGCACAATAGGTGGGGTGGGTTGGATGGCGACGCGACAACGTCTAGCAGTTCATGCATGTTAGGAGGCGAGGGCTTGGGTCTAAATAGGGAAGGAGGTTGCACGATAGAAAAATGGAGGTGGGTTGGTGGGGCTAGCCGTGCCGAGCGGTGGGAGGCAGTGGTCGGGCTGAGCAGTGAGAGGTCGAACACAGGCGCACAGGAGCCGAATGACGGAAGACTAGTGGGAGGCCAGACAGGACCGAGGGGGAGGCGGTGTGCAGCTGGTCTAGCTGGGCATGGCGGGCCAGAGCAGTGGCAGGCAGTGTGGAGGTGCGCCGGCGGTGGGGTGGCGCAACCTCCGCCCCTTAATTTTTTTTAATTAGTTTTTTTTTTTTTTTTTTTGGCTCGTTGGTGCCACCCTTTTTTGTCCTTTAGTGTTTCTGTTTTTTTAGTCCAAGTCTTGCATAGGCGTGCCGCCCACCCCTTGAAAATTAATTGTTTTCATTGAAGTTTTCCAACGCCTACCATTTGGGCCTTTGGTAAAAAAACTATTTAATTCCACAAAGGTGTGGAATATCATCTGGATGGAAATTATTGTTCTGGTCACTAGAACCCGACAGGATTTCAGGGTTTCATTGGAAATCACCATTGATGACCTCCTCCGGGTAAAATATAACATGCATATGTGTGTTCTTCAATTTTTAAACCATCAAACGCGGTTTTGATTCGAATTTGGATCTTCGGATGTCTATATCTCGGTCATCTGATATCATATTGGATCATCGTCTATAGCGATAAGACCGTTGTGATTCCCTCTACAAGAATTAATTACAAATTTAATTTTTCTTTGGCTTAAACCATCATGTTATCATTATGATGTCAATTGAAGGTAACGAGGTGCAAGGTGGAACCAAATGGACGAGAGATTTAAAAAAATTATTGCCAGATCGATGTAACTATGTTATCTCTGGCGATACGAAGCTTGGTACGATAGCTTAGGATCCCACATGAGAGATTTAAACACAAAAATAAAATGAACAATTACCTCGTTCGATCTAAAGTCATGCATGACAATTGTTCATCATCGGTGGTCGTTGCTCAAAGGAATTGAAGTCAAATCCCTCTAGATCGTACACACACATTTCAAAAGTATGCAGGAACGTCTATCGTCAAATTTTGGGTGTTAGCGCAAAGATTTGACGATACATTTGATTTCCCAACAATCACTGCAACGTCATTCCTTCGATCCGAGAATAAGAAGTTGGATTGAACACTTGAATCAAATGCTTCTCTCTCTGAGAGCGGAGAGAAAGGCTCTCAAAATCGTGCAGTGAATAGTGCTATGAAAGAGAGCCTCCTACTACTTACATAGAGAGACCCAAAATATCTATAAATAGCTCCTCGACCCCTGAATATTTCTTGCCCACTAAATAAGTTATAATTGATGTGTTATGACCAACTAACTGTGTCAAAAACATCACTTATATTTTTATCACTGACTTGTAATATAATAAAATATATTATGTGATAAAAGTGAGTACTTAACTTGAATCGTCGTTCTCGTAAATATTAAACAAACCTTGAATATTAAAATAATATTTTTTGATTAAATATTTTCTCAAGTATTCATTTAATATATTGTGAATGCTTTTAATAAATAAATTCATTACCTATCATTCTAAACTCAAATAATATGAATTTATTTATTTCATGACGGTTGTATATTCTCGAATAGCCCCGGACCTCATTGGTAGGCCCAACCAATGTCATAAACTCGTATTCATTAGACACTACTAGAAATATGACATATACCAACGGTTTTTGTAACGTCCCAGTTCCGGGTGTCGCCCAGAGGTGCCCCGTACCCAGTTAATCACATGACCTCAAGCGCATTTCCCCAAATGACAGAGGCTGCCAACTAGCAGCGAGGGCCTTGGGGTGTGATAATGGGGAAACTATGCCCCCATTGGTAGAGTAATGCAGTGAAAATAAATAGATAAAAATAGCGGAAGTAGTAGTAACATGAAATAAGTAAATAGCGGAAGACTGAAAGTAATAAACAACTGGATCACATATATAAATGATGCATGATGCATATGTCTAAGAAAACAACCAAACAAGTCACAATGATGAAATACATTACTAAACCCAAGTACAAAGAAAACAAATAAACTTTAGCAACATCACAACCTCAACTTGATCCCATGCTCTCCAGCTCCATAGTAGTCAAGTACCAGACATAGAAGAGCGCTTGTCCTTATCTATACCTGCAGAAATATAATCAGTTTGGGCCCAAAAGCATTACCCAAACAGGGAGTGAGACGAATCCTAGTAAGAAACCACCCAAAGATCTGTGCCTAACAGTCATTGAATATATATATATGGCAAACAATAAGCAAAATGAAGCAGTACATAAGGAAGTACTCAAAAGTAAACAATCATGCAGTTTCAATTGCATTCATTATCATATATCAAGTAAGCAGCTGATCAAAACAAGTAACCCTCTAGGAAGTACCCACATCCTATCCTCTCTGTTTCAACCAAACAATCTCAAATAACCCTCTGGGTAATTTCTCACATCTTAACCCCTCTGGTTCAACTTATATAAGGATATAACGACCTCCTAGGTAGCTCACACGGTCTAACCCCTTTGGTCTCAATCAAACAAAGACTCTATGAGGAAGCACTCACCGTCAATTCCCCATATGGTCTTTCATCGGTAAACTACAGACACTCTGGGGAAGCACTCAATGTCCAATTCCCCCTGTGGTCTCGTAACGAGGAACTATAGACACTTTGAGGGAGCACTCATGTCCATCCCCTCTATGGTCTCGTAACGTAAAAGTAAACAGACACTCTGGGGAAGCTCTCACCATCCATTCCCCCTATGGTCTAACTACACCAAGTTCCCACCGCCCAGTGTATGTCAATCGTGCACAATGATGTTCAGCAGCCAAAGTAAACCTCAAGAACTACTTGGATAAATAGCCACAAAGCATATCATAACAGTAGATAAAATCACTCTATCCTAACAACACTAGGCATGGAAAGCAATCAGCCTAACAGGAAAGGCTAGACCAACAGTAAAAATCAAAACAATCATGGGAAAACACCTCCATAGCATGGAAAAATAACCCTATTTACAAACAAGAGCCCTATCTCAAGCAAACAAGCATAGTAGGCATCAACAGGGTTAAAATCCCTAAACACGCAATACCTCGTTCTAGGGTATTGGGAACTTGTGCACCTAATATTCAAAGACTAACTACAGAAAGGCACAAACCACCTACCTCGACGTTGTACGACTAATATACTCCGGCGTCGGCCCTTGAATTGACCTAGAATGTGATAGATCTACAAAAACATCTAAAACGTTCAATCGACAATATCTCACGAGAGAGAAGAAACCAAGATATGAGGCTCTAGAAGAAGGAAGAAATCACCAATGTTATTCCAACGCAACTGACAGAGTTTGATTTGGAGAACAGACGGCGATTCGGAGGCCCGGAGAAGATTTGTCAGCTTCGGTCGCTCCTGGACGAGACAGACCTAGAAGAAGGGTGTTTTTCCAATTAGACGCGACCCCGGTCTGATATAACAATTAAAAAGAAAAGTACACGGTGTGTTCTTTAAAAGTACACGGCGTGTACTTGCCTTAACTATCCCCCACTTTAGGCAGTCTCCAGATCACCCCACACGGCCATGTACTCAGACGTTACACGACCAGTACATGGTCACCCGTGGCAAGGCACACGACGTGTACTCCAAAGTACACAGCGTGTACTCCTTAAATTTATAAATTCTTCTCTTTTTCTCAAAAACACCATAAAAGGAAAACTCATACCTGAAATGAAGATCTGGGTTCTTACAAACTTCCCCCTTAAAGAAATTTGTCCCCAAATTTCCCTAGCAAAGCAGCGTAGAAGAAGAATCCTCGAACAGCTTCGGCCACTGCGATCGTACGTCAGCCTCCCTCTCCCAAGTCTCGTACTGTACTCGCCCGTGCTTCCATAACACTCATACAAAAGGAACATAATGTCCACGAAGAACCCTTGCACTGCAATCAACAATCCAGATAAGATGCTCCTCAAACGAGGCATCCACCTCTAACTCAGCATCCTTGGGTTGAAAAACATGAGACAATTATGAGAAGTAACGTCGTAGCTGAGAAACATGGAAGACATTGTGCATAGCCTGATACCTCTAAGATAACTATAATCAATAGGCAACTGGCCCGACCCTCTCCAAAACCTCAAATGGCCCGACGTATCTCAGTGAAAGCTTAACCTGTCTCCTAATCCTCTTATGTCCCAACCTCAGTGTGACACGTAGGAAAACATAATCTCTGACCTCGAACTCCAGAGGTCATTTCCATCGATCATCATAAGACTTCTATCGTGACTGTGCATTAGTCATACTCTTCCGAATCAACTCCACCTGCTATGTGGTCTCCTGGACAAGACGGCGTCTCAGCATAGCCGCCTCTCCTACCTCCAGCCAACATAATGGTGATCGGCATGGCCTACCGTACAAAGCCTCATAAGCTGCCATCTGAATAGTTACTTGAAAACTATTGTTATAGGCAAAATCCACTAGATGTATGTGATTCTCCCAAGAACCTCCAAAATCTAGGATGCATGCTTGAAGCATGTCCTCTAGCACCTGAATCGTACACTCGAACTGGCTATCTGTCTGGGGGTGGTAAGCAGTACTCAGAAGTACCTATGTACCCAAAGCCCTCTATAGTCCCTGCCAGAACCGAGAAGTAAAACATGTGTCCCTGTCTGAAACAATGGAGTGTGGAACCCCATGTAGACATAAAATCTCTTGGATGTACAACCTTCCCAGCTCATCTACATTGAAGGTCTCCTTGATCAGAAAGAAGTGATCAACCTTCGTTAGTCTATCAATGAAAACCCAAACTGCATCATTTCCTCAAGGAAACCTCGGTAAACCTGTCACGAAGTCCATCGCGACATCATTCCACTTCCACTCGGGAATGAGTAACTGCTGCAAAAGCCTCACTGGTTGCTGATGGCCCGCCTTCACGCGCTGACAGGTGGAACACCTCATGAAAAAACCCAGCAACATCTCTCTTCATACCTGGACACCAATACTGACAGTGCAGATCCTGATATATCTTGGTGACACCAGGATAAACTACCCAAACTGAGGAATGAAAGTCTTGCATCAGCTCCTCGCCTATGTCTGCTGACACCCATACGCACCCATAAAAACGAAAGATCTCATCCTTGCCTATGGTCCATTCAGGAATAGGGTCCTCTCCTGATACACTCTCTCGTAGGACTAGGACTTCAGCATCTGATAGCTGCCTCATTCACACTTGATCAAGTAGAGTAGAGGTAACGGCCACAAAAGAAAGAAACGTTTTCCTCTTTCTATTGTGCACCTCCAAATGCATCTTAGAGAACAGATCCATAAACTGTCACTCACTGTTGGCCTCCTGAACTGCCTGTATCTGAGTCCTCCTTCTCAACGCATCAGCTACTATGTTTCCTTTCCCAGACGTATAGGCAAGCTCAAAATCAAAATACTGAAGGTACTCAACCCACCTTCACTATCTCAAATTCATATCGTGTTGTGTAAAGATATATTTGAGACTTTTTTGATCGTTGAAAACCACAAAATGATCTCCCAAAAGATAATGTCTCCAACAATGTAAAGCATGAACAACTACAGCCAACTCAAGATCGTGCGTTGGGTAATTTCTCTCATGTGGCCTCAACTTCCGAGACCCGAACGCAATGACTCACTACTGGAAAAACAACCTATAACCACGGTTCAAAACCATGGGTATAGCCCCCAAAACCGTGGGTATAGGCTATACCCACGGTTTTGGGAACCGTGGGCTGGAACGACGTCGGTATAGGTCCACAACCTATACCCACGGTTTTCCAAAACCGTGGGTATAAGTGTTCTGCCACCGTGTCAATGAAACATACCCAATTACCATGGTGTCAAAGGTTTTTCCCCACGGTTTCAAAACCATGGGTATAGGTCCTAAAATAATGCGGTCGGCTAGTTTCGAACCGCAACCTCTCCGCTGCAGATGAAGCACCTAACCACTACCCCAACACCACTTTTATGCATATATATATTTATATTTAGTTAAATATAGTTATATAAACCATGGTTATAGAGGGAAGAACCGTGGGTATAGGACTCCCGCCAAAAAAAATTTCCTTCCCTCGGAAAAAAAAAACTTCCCGCGCACACACGGGAAACCAATACCCACGGTTTTTCATAACCGTGGGTATAGATATTTTAACCCAGACCTATCCCCACGGTTTTCACCAAAATCGTGGGGATAGGTACCCCTATACCCACAATTTTGGAAAACTGTGGGTATAGGTGAACTTTTAGGACATATCCCCAGGGTTTTGGAAAACCGTGGGGATAGACCCCCCTATACCCACGTTTTTGACAAACTGTGGGTATAGGTCCTGAAAATAAACCTATGCCCACAGTTTTCAAAAACCGTGGGTATAGGGGGGGGTCTATCCCCACGGTTTTTGGTAAAACCGTGGGGATAGGTCCATTTTCCAGTAGTGACTCCTTCCCCCTGCATAAGCACTGCTCCCAGCCAGATACCTAATGCATTACAGTAAATAGTATAACTCTTTCCTGGATTTGGAAATACTAGTATGGGTGCTGAAGTCAACCTCCCTTTCATCTCCTGAATGACTGACTCACAAGAATCTGACCACAAGTACTTCACATCCTTCTTAGTCAGGCCCTCCAGTGGCGCTGCTAAGTGTGAAAAGTCTTGTATGAAACGTCTGTAGTAACCAGCTATCCCTAGAAAACTTCACACCTCAAAGACATTTTTAGGCTTCTCCCAGGAAACTACTGCTCTCACTTTCTCAGGGTCTAAAGATACTCCTATTTCTGAGATAACATGACCCAAGATGTGAATCTGGTCCATCCAAAAGCGGCATTTTTAGAGCTTAGCATATAACCAATTCTCTCTCAGTGTAATCAAAATGATCTCAAGATGGGTGGCATGGTTGTGTCGAGTGTGAGATTACACCAAGATATCATCCACAAAAACCACCACATAAAGAATCCAAGTATGGATGAAACACTCGGTTCATCAGTTCCATAAAAACTGCAGGTACATTCGTGAGACCGAACGACATAACCACATACTCATATAGACCATACCTACTCCAAAAGGCTGTAAGAGGTATATCTGATGGTCTAACGCGCAACTGATGATAACCAGATCTCAAGTCAATATTCGAGAACACTCGAGCTCCTCAAATATGATCAAAGAGATCATTAATCCTTGGTAAGGGATATCGGTTCTTGACCGTCAACTGATTCATCTTCCGATAATCCACACAAAGTCTGATGGTATCATCTGCCTTTTTCACAAATAGGATAGGCGAACCCCAAGGAGAAGTGTTGGGTCAGATGAAACCCTTTTCCAGTAACTCCTCTAACTACTTCTTGAGCTCCTTTAACTTTGTTGTATCTATCCTATAGGGAGGAATGGACACCAATTCCACTCCTAGAACAAGCTCTATAGAAAAGTCTACCTCTCACTCTAGAGGCAAACCTAAAAAGTATTCTGGAAAGACATCCCTAAAACGATTGACCACTGGAGGAAAGTCCAATTGTGAAGTTCTCTGTTCATCCAGATACAGACTAGAAATCTGGGCTGTAATTCCTCCCAACCCATAATGCTTGGGTCCTGCTCTGCTCGCTTGAACATCCCATTCACCCTTATGTAAAAAGGATCCTTCCTCTAGTGACGTAAAACTACCCCTACAGTGATAGTAGTCGACAACAGCCTGGAAGGGAACTAACCAGTCCATTCCGAGAATAACGTCATAGATCGTTATCTCTAATACATAAAGGTCTCATGAGAAGTGACACCAACCAACCTCAAGAGGTCACTCCTTGCACTGACATACACTAATCGTTTTTGTCCCCAATGGATTATCCAGTGTCAAGACATCAGATAAAGATCTCAAGGATCTCCACAATAGCAACAGATATGAAACTATGGGAAGCCCCTGTATCGAAAAGTGCAGAAGCTAAAATTGAGGCAACTAGGATCGTACCTCAAACTGTAGAGGGTCTGAGATCCTACTCCTACTGGGTCTTCTCCACTTTAAAAGTATGGCATGTTCCACAGCCTTGTGACCCTACCTAACCACCCTGAGCTGATCCACCTTGTTGTCGCTGAAAGCCTGACGACTGGTTACCACGGCCACGACCTCCACCTCAGCCTGAGCGGCCAGAAGTGTCACGACCCGTCCTCGGGGCCCGTGCCGTGACTACCCCAAGCCCGCCTTCTATAGGCCAGGGGATGGCGACTAGCACCAAAGGTGTAAATCCCGATAACTGGGAAGACATTTCCTTTATAAAAGTAAATAAAACACCACAAAGTACAAGCGGAAGTAAAACACTAAGTACAAAGAGAAGTGTTGAAAGGTAAATGGTCCAGAATACAAACCCAAATGAAAGTACAACTACAACTGAACAAAGTACAACAGAAAAAGACAACAGCTGGAAGAACGGAAGTGGCTCCTGGGTCGTCCTCCTCAGATCCTACCTGAAGGGTAGGTACAAATGGCGCAGCTCTTGGATCGTCCACCACGAATCCTACCTGAAGGGTAGGTACAGATAGCCTCTACAACGCTCTCGCCCGTCAACCTCCTCCGAGTTTCGTCTCACCGTGACGTCCACCTACAGATACTGACTCGTCGTGTAGTCCAACTCCGGGTACTGACTCGTTGTGTAGTCCACCTCCGGGTACTGACTCGTCGTGTAGTCCACCTCCGGGTACCGTCCAGTCCTCGAACACTCGGCCTCTGTCAGCACTGCCCGTCATCTGCAACCAACACAACGAGGTGCGGGCATAGCCCGTGCAGGGGTGAGTATAACGATACTCAGTAGGTACCCCGAGACCCTCAAGGTCTCACTAAAACTAACATGGATAACCACAAAGAAGATCTCAACAGATAACCTCTACTTAGGTATATGCCCATGCATATACCTAAGTTATCAAGTAACCCATCTCAATCATGAGGAAAACACCAAGATCATGAAATCAACGGATAACCACTACCCAGGTATATGCCCATACATATACCTAAGTTATCAAGTGACCCATCTCAATCATGAGGTAAACACAAAGGTCAAAAGTCTTAGCTCAAACCAGGATTTTTATTATCGAAACCGTAACTGCTGAAGAGCTCCGTCTTTGGAGTGTATAGCGGTCCTGTCACGACTCCGAGGTACTGATCACTAAACTAAGACTACTGAGGTACTCCTCCTGTTGAGTACCGCGGGTCATCCACCCAAACACAGTAGTGCTTCCCGCCGGGGTATGTCATCCAAACACAGTAGTGCACACCCCCTAGTAGCCTGTAGAGGTACTCTCTGGACGAGTACCGCGGGTCTGCACTGTCACACAGGTAGTGCTCCGTCCATCATGGGTCTTTACCTCACAAAGTAGTGCTCCATCCACTGGGCTAGTCGACTCACTCCAAGTTGAGTCGGTCAAGCAGTCGCCAGGTCTCAGTCGACTACACGGTCTCCGTACTCCGCACGCTCGTCTCTGGGAGGGTCTGCTCCATGAGCTATAGGTCGATACTCCAAGTATCACAAGGTCCCATGAAGAAGTATCTAAAAGGACCGCCTCGTCATAGGGGTCTCAACGCAACAGACGGCGCGTCAATCGGACGCCCGGTCTGTGTGTTACTAGCCTTTTCGTCCCCAGGGCCCGGTTGGTTTCGTGTGCGAACCAACCCGGCCGTATCTCAACTGTAATCGAACTCTCATAGGGTATACTCATAGGGACCGTTTCTCATCGTGATCACCAACACCGCTAACGGTTCGTCAAACGGACATCCAGTCTGAAAGATAACAACTTTTCCGTTCCAGGGGCTCGATTGGATTTCGGGTGCAATCCAACCCGGCCACTATCCAACTCCATCCAAAACTCAATAGAAGTATTCCAAAAGTTCCTTCTCATCAAGAGGAATTCAACTAAACAGACGGCGCGTCAATCAGACGCTCGGTCTGTGAGTTATTGGCTTTTTCGTTCCAAGGGCCCGATTGGTTTCGTGAGAGAACCAACCCGACCGCACTCTGACGGCATCCAAACCTCGAGCGGAGTAAGCCAAAAGATCCTTCTCACTTATAGGAATCCATCAAAGTCGACGACACGTCAATCGGACGTCCAGAGCTCAAGATATAAGCGTTTCTGCTCCGAGGGCCCGGTTGGTTTCGTATCCGAACCAACCCGGCCGAACCCAAAGTATTCCGAAACCTTGAGTGTAATATACCAAAACGACCATATCGATCCAAGGATCACATCGCCGCTGACGGTGCATCGATAGGTGGTCTACAGCTCAAGATATGGGCGAAAGACCAAAAAGGGTCCGAAAACGGGGGGTCTGGGCCCAGACCGACCCGGCCCAACCCCCCATGGGTCGGCCCGAATCGGGTCGACCCGACCTGGGTCCGGTTCCGACCCGTATGGCGCGAGCCGGCCCGGCCCGGCCTGGGCGCGACCCGGCCTGGCCGGTGGGTCGGCTCGGCCGGTTACGACCGAGCGGAGCAGAGCGGGGCGCTGCCCCCGCGTGAAGAACCGCGGCCCCGCGTGGGGCCGCCCCCCCTTCGGTCCCACGCGATCGCGGGACCGCGCTCCGCCGCCGCGGCTTCAGCCGTGGCGGATTTTTCTGGCGGCGCTCCGGGCGCCGCTGCACCGGCGTGGCGCGCCGGCGGGGGCTTCCGCGGACCACCGGACGCGCTTCGGTGGTCCGATTCGCCTGCGGTCTTCACCAGAGATCATCTCGGGACCCGACCTTCGCTGCAAAGCCTTCAAAATTCCTTCGCAGCCCGCCTCACCATCGTCCGTCGATCCGCACTTCGACAACAAACCGCGGGGTCTTCAAATCGCCTCCGCGGCCTCGACTCCGCCCGCGGTTTCGTTCGGCCTCAACGGCGCCGCGCTTCTTCGCCGTATTCTTTATCATGTCCGCACGGTGTCGTTTCACTGTGCCGCCTTTGTTCGTGCTGCAACGAATCAAAACAACAAAGGGGGAGGAGATTCGGCCGTGTTCGTGCGGTCCGACCTCCTCCCGTTAAGTTGGTAACAAGCGGCCCAAAAGACGAAGAACAACAAGGAAATTTCAAGAACAAAAGAGAAACAACCCAAACAGTTTTTCCCCACAACAGATTATTTCCAACCCTCAAGGAAAACGTTCACGGATCAACTAGGTAATAAGTTGATCCGTGTTCTTTGTTTTCTTTAGAAAGAAAGAAAGAAGGGAATAAAATCATTCTCAAACATAATTCCCTACCTCAAGTGTTGTTCGTTGATGATATCGCAAAAAGGCGGACGTCGGTTCGTTGACGTCGTCGTAAGGGAGGAGATGAAGGTGTCGACAATCGTTGGCATTCGTCGCTCCCGTAAAGTGCCTTCGTTCCCGGCTCGAGCTTCGTTCGTCGAAGATTCATCGGAAAGAGAACCATTCTTCGTGGAAGGAGGGAGCTCTTCTATTTCTCCAGAGGTTCCCCCACAAATAATATTTGTTATCCAAATATCAAAATAGATTACTCCCACTTTAAAGAAAAATCCAACCAATTCAAACTAATTCAAAAAGAAGAGTTGTGTCATTTAATTAATATGGATATTAATTAATTGAGTTGGCAAACTTAATGAGAGGGAGGTGGAGAGTTTAAAAAAATAAAGAGAGGAGTTAACAAATTAATGAAGGGAAGCCTTAATGGGGTTAAGGGGAGTTATGGAAAGATCAAGGGGGGGTTAAAGAATATGAAGGGGTGGGGTTCTTGTGGGCCCCACCACCCTCATAACCTCCCATGGGAAGTTGGGTAGTTACCCAACTTCCACCCAAATCTTAAAACCACTTAGAGAAAATAAAAATTGTAGTTAAATTTTTATTTTTAAGTTCACAATTATTATCAACTTCCCTCATGCAAACGCAACTCCGAAAAAGGTGTTCCTAAGCAATTACCGGCGCTGCGGTTTCATCAGTGCCCTCAGAATTTGATTCCGGGCACCGATTCAAAAGTTAGAAAAACCCGCTCGTCCGTTCACTGAACGTACCCAAGCCAAACTTCGAAAAATGTTTCCAGGCACACTGAGCCTCGGAATCAGGCGCCGTCAGAAACTGCGTTCTTGTAAAATTCCAAAGAAATTTAAGAAAAAAAATTTCCTTGAGATTTCTGGGTCTTTACATTACTCCCACCTCAGGGATTTACATCCCCGTAAAGCTTCAACACAAACTAGGGTCACAAAAGCGGTATTGAGCATGCATCTGATCCTTCCGCTCCCATGTGCTTACCTAGAGATTCCTGTACTGCCAAAGAAAGCACACCCGAGGAATCGACCGTCCTCATAGGATCTGCTCCTGTCGATCCTCGATTCCCACTGGAACCTCTGTGGAAGTAACCCCATCTCCATCGTCCTACTCCCCATGGTCGATGATATGCGAAGGGTCGAGCACGTATCTCCTCAGTTGAGATACTTGGAAAACGTCATGCACCTGGTGCAACTGAGGTGGGTGGGTCAAGCAATAAACCACCTCGCCTACCCAGCTGAGGACCTAGAAAGGTCCGTTGAACCTCGGAGATAACTTGCCGCCTTGGCCACATCTCTGTAAACCTCGTTGAGGTGAGACCCGTATAAGGACGTGATCGTCATCCTCGAACTCTAGAGGTCTCCAATTCCTGTTAGAACTGGAACTCAAAACGACTGCTGCCACGAGGGTAAGGTTGACCGACTCAAGAGTGATCGGTCTCACCCTCCTGTGCATGAGTTACCCTGTGCTTCCTGGGGTTTCCTTTTTCGCCGACCAAGGAAAACTCATTCCGACGTCGTAGTTAAACCACAACCTTTTTGCCCAATACTGTCAATTTGTGTATGAACTGTGATTGCCCAGTCCATACTCAAACCAATGTCGTAAGGCCTCGACGCTGCCACCAAGAGATTCCAACCGAAACTCTCACCTCGAGGGTCTGATCACACTGTCGGAGTAAGTGTAATTATCGAGTATTCTCCCAAGGTATCTCCAGATGTGAGGGTCAAGTCTAAGGATTACCGGAAACTCTAGGTCTGGGACAAGATTCGTGGAAGGAAGGAATGATTCGTATCAACGTCTGTTACTATAGTGACTCAGGTTTTTGGTCCTGTCAGACTTTGGAATATTTCTGCGAATAATTCCAGAGCTAGGTGTGAAGACGGCGTGTGATTCCGAGGCCCGGTGTGCCCGGAATTAATTTTATAAGAATATTAAGTATTTTTATACTATGCACGTGGCGGGGGTGTGATATCTCCTAAACGGTATCTCAGAACGGGAATCTAAGGGCACGGTTGCGTCCGGAACGTGCCGTTTACACTAGGCGAGGTGTAAACTTTGGGGGCGCGGGCCTGCGGTGAGAAACGCCAACAGGGGCGTTTTCGTAAATAAGTAACGAAGTTAGTGTGCGAGCGTCGGCTCGAATAACTTCTGAACGGAGTCTCGGATGGAAAATCGGAGTCCGCCGTTGCGTTTAGAACGGCGCGTTTACCCTAGGGGTGACCTTACTTTTGTTCGCATCAGGCGTCGGGTCCGAGGCGGGTTTGGCGCCGGCGGACGGCTGATATAAATATCAGCGCCCCCCCCCCTTATCGTTCCTCTCGACGTTCTTCGCTGTCGCTCCGCCGAATCGAGCAAACGAAGCACCCACGAGCTCGGAATTCGACGACGGACGTTCCAGGAGCGCGCAGCGGAAGCTCCGAAGCGAGGATCTAAGGCAGAACGTCAGCGTTTTGCCCGCGAGGTAGGCGGTTTGAGTTTTACAATCCCGGATCCCATTTTTGTGTTGTTTTCTTTCAAATTTTTGTAAGCGTTGTATAGTTCGGGTCCCGAGCTTTCCAAAACATGTTTCGGATCTGAATTTGGAGCATTGGGGTGCTCCCGGTGGCTCCCGGAAGTTTTCCGGCAAAAACCCGGTTTTCCGGCGACGACGGGCGGCGGCCATGGCGGAATCCGGAGACGGCGCGGCGGCAGTTTCCGGTGGCGGCAGCGGCAGCGCGGCGGAATCCGGCGGCGACGCGGTGGTTTCCGGCGAGGCTGGCGGTGGTCCGGCCAGGATTTTCCGGGGGTTCTTTAAACCCCCGTAACTCACAAACCGTAACTCCGATTTGCGAGCCGTTTGCGGTGACGCCCTCCTTGCGTCGAGACGGACCTTTTGAACTCACTTTGAGGGTTTAAGGGTTCGGGATCGTGGCCCGGGAGTTAGAAACGTCGTATAAAATAATATTATTTTATTATTTTACGACTTCGGGCCGTTGTAACTTCTACCCGGAGCGTCCGATTGACGTGCCGTCAGTGGCGTTGAGACCCTGATGGTACGACGGAATTTTTGAGATGGTTTCCGGGTGTTGGGACTGTGAACGGGGTGCGGGCCCCACGAGGCCGGGTTTTGGCGTTTGTGGAGAAACGCAGCTTTTGCACCAGGAGTCCGATTTTGGCGGATGAATAGTCGATCCTGTGTGTTTTTTCGAGGGGATCGCAATGGTGCGATTTTTTCGATGAGTTTCGGAATCCAGGCGTGGGCCCCACCCGAGCTGGCCTTCGGTGAATAGTACCTTTTTCACCGGGTGTCCGTTTTGGGCGAGCGAGTAGTCGATTCCGCTTGTTTTTCTAAGGGGATCGTCGTGGTATGGTCCCCTCGATGAGTTTTGGGATCGTTGTGTGGGCCCCGCACGGGCTAGCTACGGTGAATAGTGCCTTTTCACCGGTGCTCCGTTTCGGGCGAGTAAACAGCCTATCCTGCGTGTTTTTTCACGTGGAACGCGATGGTGGCCTCGGTTTTGGCCTAGGAGGTGCGCAGTGTGGCATTGTGGCGGGTCACTCGGGTTAGCGACGTTTGGACCAGTAGTGGTTGAGGGTTCTCCCTTGGTTCATTCCTACGAGGGTTCATGTGGCATCACAACCTTCGTATGAGTTTGTGATCCTCTCGATGGGATGTTTTAACTGTTAGAGTTGTGGCATCCTTCCGGTGGGCCCGGAGCGGATCCTCTAGCATCTTTACCCTGGATCGGGTTCTTGGTATCGCTGTGACCGCTTATTCACGGGTGGCGATCCCCTATCTAGTAGGTTAACCCCGTAGGGTTTGTGGCATCATCGGGGATATGATCCCCTACGCGGTGGGTCTTGCCCAGTAGGGTTGTGGCATCGTCGGATATACGATCCCCTACTCAGTATGAAGTTTATAGTAGGGTTACAGTATCGTTGGTTATATGATCCCCTACTCAGCGCTTGGTGTCGGTAGGGTTGCGGTATCGTTGGTTATGCGATCCCCTACTCAGCGCGTGGTTTCGGTAGGGTTGCTACATCGTCGGTTCGATCCCCTACATCGCGAGTTGTACCAGATAGGGTTTCGGTATCATCGTGACCATCTTTATATGGACGATGATCCTCTATCTGAGTGTGGATCTTCTGTCGAGCGCCAGATCGGGTTGTGGTATCCCCCAGCGGATCCTGGGTGTGATCCCCTATCTGTGAGAACTACGTATGCCAGATCGGGTCGTGGTATCCCCCAGCGGACCCTGGGAGTGATCCCCTATCTGTGAGCTACGTATACCGGAGTGGGTCTTGGTATCCCCTAGCGGACCCTAGTGGCGATCCCCTATCCAAGGAGTTTGGTGGTTATGTTGTTTCAGTGATGTTTCCTCAGTGATGTTATCTGACGAGCGTGGTCTCTCGGGTGAGCGTCTGAGATGTTTGTTTGGGACCCGATGGAGTGTATCTCTCGGATGAGTGTCATCTGGTATGACAGTGTTCGTGTGGTGTACTCTTCTGGTTGGGACAGTTGCTGGTGATGAGGTCGGTACCTCTTGTGGCTTGTGGCCTGAGATGAGTATATCTGGATTGTTCAAGGTGTATGTATGGGCATACACCTGAGCTGAGATGAGCTGACTAGTTGTGTTTAGCTGAGGATGGTCACGAGATGGAGTTTCTCTCTCATCTGGGTTCCCTCTGGCTGGGTTGAGCGGACTGTTGCCTTTCAGTTGCTCCCTTGGGTTTTGGGTTTTTGGGGTGCCTACTGAGTATGTTTATACTCACCCCTGTACGGGCTTTGCCCGCACATGTTTGTGTCTTGTGCAGACCACAAGCCTTTTGATGGAGTCCCAGGAGGACCCGGAGCAGGCGGAGCTTAGTGAGCGAGTTGACCGGGGTGTCTATCGGAGCTGTGCCGAGGGATCTTTCTGGCGGGTGTTTGTGGCAGCGTTCCCCTTCTTTAGAGCAGGTTGGACGTGCTTTGTAGTTTTTTTTGGTGGGCCCTATTTTTCCCTTTATAATTTTTTTGTTGCACTCTGGTTTGGGATAGATTGTATGCATGCATTTACTTTTCAGTTTCTATATCTCTGCACTGTTGCATGGAGGTGTTTGTGGGTGCGTGTGTACAGGTACCTTAGGCTAATGCCTCCCATGTGTGTGATAGCCTACTCGGCGCTGGTCGCCAGCCCCTGGCCTTTTGGAGGCGGGCTTGGGGAGTCGCGGCTCGAGCCTCGTTGGGTCGGGTCGTGACAGTTACTACAGCAGCTAGTAGTGAACACAGACTATCCCTTGAATCATTTTTAGAGCTATTGGGTCACTCTCCCTGACCGCATGCAACTACTCTCTTCCTCATCCCTCCAGCTCCCTGAGCCTGGAAGGGATAACTAAGGTAGGTGGTTGTAGCATGTTAAGATGTACACCACCTCATGCTGCTCTCCTAGCTCCGCCTCCATGTCTGCTGCTTCGCAGACTCATCTCTCCTTTAAGCTTCCTCTTATGGAAACATTTAACATGCCCGAGTCTCTAAGACTGGTACCAGTTTTCTGTTTCTTACTGCACTGTGCAGTCTTCATCCGCTCCTGGATGATCTGTACCTTCTTTGCCTACGATCTGTAAGAGCTGCTAAAAATTTCTCCTTTGCCGAAAAGAGAAACTCAGTCTCATCCCCTAGATGAACCACACACATTGCCTAATACAGTCAATCCTGACATTAATGATGTATTCATGCCATGGATGACGTCATAAGGCCTCGACGTAACTACCAAGAGATCCAACTATCACTCTCGCCTCCAAGGGTTGAGTCACACTGTCGGAATCAGTGTGAGGTCACTAGGTATACTCTAATATAAATCTCGAAAGTTAGGGTCAAGTCAACAGTTTTAACCGGGGCCTCTCAGTATCAACCAAACAAAAGGACAGGAAAGAAAACATCACAAAGATAAGTGTCTTTTTATTATTGCAGCTTATAGTACAAAGACACGAATACAACAGCAACATGGAACTAGAAGTACAAGGGACGCATCCACTAGTTACGCTCCTGTCCACCTGCTCCCGGAGATCTACTGCCTTGTCCACTGCTCGGCTGTTGTTCAAGCACCAGCCGCTGCTTCTATCTCGGTGGCTCCTCCAACACCCGCAGATCAACTGTGCGGGGGGTCGTACAGTCATGTGCCATGTGAACCTTCCTTCCGCAGGAGAAACACTGTCCGTTTCTGGCACGCCTGGCTCTGACCCCACCCCGGGTGCCCCGCACCACCGATCCTAAAACCCGAGATTGCCCAACTGCTGGTCTGGTCCTCCTGGACCTCTGTATCATCTGTCTACTGCCCACAGATGACTCGGCTACTGATCGAAAACCCTGCGGCAAAGGCAGAAGCTCCTGTACACGCTCGGGGTGTAGATCTACTAGCACAAACTCCACCCTGAAGAAGGTCTCGAAGTTTTCCCATGGGAAGGTCATCCCGTCGCAAAACTGGAACAAGTGGCTCCACCACCTGCCTACTGCTGCCTGAAGAAGGCTGGCAGCAAAGATCACCATGAAGTCTGCAGGCATCCCCACTAGCCTGAAGACTCTCACCACTGTCTCCAGCCAATCCTCAGTCGCCTGCGGGTCCGTCTCTCCCCGGAACCTGGGTGGCCGCTGGCGCTGGAACTCGTGCAGCGCGCTCAAGTGGCATGCATCGCCTACTGCTGGGGCAGGTGGCATCGGTGGCCCAACGTATGGTAGTACCGCTGGTGCCTCCACTGGTGCCTCAACTGCAAGAGGGCCCTGTACCGAAGCCTCGTCGCTTGACAGGCTATCAGTACGCACATCCCTCTGGGCTCTAGCTGGTCGTCCATGAAAAGGCATCCTGAAAGAAACAACGTGACACGGTCAAACGATTATACCTGGTGAGATGACCTGGTTTGAGCTGACATTTAAAAACTTCTGGAAACACACACGCAATCAGTGTTTTCGTGCACAAAGTTAGAAATCAGTTGTCAGGGTCCTGATGTATGGATACGTCGGCCGCCCGCACCAACACTGGACTCCCTGAACTGAAGACCACACTCGGTACCCTGAACACTATTGCTTCACAGAAAGAAAAATATCAGAGTTATAAGTTCTGCGGTAGAACCGACTCCTCTGATACCAATTTGTCACGACCTGTCCTCGGGGCCCATGCCGTGACTACCCAAGCCCGCCTTCTATAGGCCAGGGGATGGCGACTAGCACCAAAGGCGTAAATCCCGATAACTAGGAAGGCATTGCCTTTATAAAAGTAAACAAAACACCACAGAGTACAAGCGGAAGTAAAACACTAAGTACAAAGAGAAGTGCTGAAAGGTAAATGGGCCAGAATACAAACCCAAATGAAAGTACAACTACAACTGAACAAAGTACAACAGAAAAAGACAACAGCTGGAAGAATGGAATCGGATCCTGGGTCGTCCTCCTCGGATCCTACCTGAAGGGTAGGTACAGATGGCGCAGCTCTTGGATCGTCCACCACGGATCCTACCTGAAGGGTAGGTACAAATAGCCTCTACAACGCTCTCGCCCATCAACCTCCTCCGAGTGTCGTCTCGCCGTGACGTCCACCTCCAGATACTGACTCGTCGTGTAGTCCACCTCCGGGTACTGACTCGTCGTGTAGTCCACCTCCGGGTACCATCCAGTCCTCGAACACTCGGCCTCCGTCAGCACTGCCCGTCGTCTGCAACCAACACAACGAGGTGCGGGCATAGCCCGTGCAGGGGTGAGTATAAAGATACTCAGTAGGGACCCTGAGACCCTCAAGGTCTCACTAAAACCAACATGGATAACCACAAAGAAGATCTCAACAGATTACCTCTACTTAGGTATATACCCATGCATATACCTAAGTTATCAAGTAACCCGTCTCAATCATGAAGAAAACACCAAGATCATGAAATCAACGGATAACCACTACCCAGGTATATGCCCATACATATACCTAAGTTATCAAGTGACCCATCTCAATCATGAGGTAAACACAAAGGTCAAAAGTCTCAGCTCAAACCAGGATTTTCATTATCGAAACCGTAACTGCTGAAGAGCTCCGTCTCTGGAGTGTACAGTGGTCATGTCACGACTCTGAGGTACTGCTCACTAACCTAAGACTGCTGAGGTACTCCTCCTGTCGATTACCGCAGGTCAGCCACCCAAACACAGTAGTGCTTCCCGCCGGGGTATGCCACCCAAACACAGTAGTGAACACCCCCTAGTAGCCTGCAGAGGTACTCTCCGGACGAGTACCGCGGGTCTGCACTATCACACAGGTAGTGCTCCATCCACCATGGGTCTGCACCTCACAAAGTAGTGCTCCGTCCACTGGGCTAGTCGACTCACTCCAAGTCGAGTCGGTCAAGCAGTCGTCAGGTCTCAGTCGGCTACACGGTCTCCATACTCCGCACGCTCGTCTCAGGGAGGGTCCGCTCCACGAGCTACAGGTCGATACTCCAAGTATCACAAGTTCCCACTAAGAAGTATCTCAAAGGACCGCCTCGTCACAGGGGTCTCAACGCAACAGACGGCGCGTCAATCGGACGCCCGGTCTGTGTGTTACTAGCCTTTTCGTCCCCAGGGCCCGGTTGGTTTCATGTGCGAACCAAACCGGCCGTATCTCAAATGTACCCCAAACTCTCATAGGGTATACTCATAGGGACCATTTCTCATCGTGATCACCAACGCCGCTGACGGTTCGTCAAACGGACGTCCAGTCTGAAAGATAACAGCTTTTCCGTTCCAGGGGCCCGGTTGGATTTCGGCTGCAATCCAACCTGGCCACTATCCAACTGCATCCAAAACTCAAGAAAATTATGCCAAAAGTTCCATCTCATCAAGAGGAATTCAACGAAATAGACGGCGCGTCAATCGGACGCTCGGTCTGTGAGTTATTGGCTTTTTCGTTCCAAGGGCCCGATTGGTTTCGTGAGCGAACCAACCCGACCGCACTCCGACGGAATCCAAACCTCGAGCGGAGTAATCCAAAAGATCCTTCTCACTTAGAGGAATCCATCAAAGTCGACGGCACGTCAATCGGACGTCCGGAGCTCAAGATATAAGTGTTTCCGCTCCGAGGGCCCGGTTGGTTTCGTATCCGAACCAACCCGGCCGAACCCAAAGTATTCTGAAACCTTGAGTGTAATATACCGAAACTACCGTCTCGATCCAAGGATCGCATCGCCGCTGGCGGTGCATCGATCGGAGGTCTACAGCTCAAGATATGGGCGAAAGACCAAAAAGGGTTCGAAAACGGGGGGTCTGGGCCCGACCCGACCCGACCCAACCCCCCTTGGGTTGGCCCGAACCGGGTCGACCCAAACCGGGTCCGGGTCCGACCCGGATGGCGCGAACCGGCCCGGCCGGTGGGTCGGGCCGGCCGGTTACGACCGAGCGGAGCAGAGCGGGGCGCTGCCCCCCCGTGAAAAACCGCGGCCCCGCGTGGGGCCGCCCGTGCCAGTGGACGCGGCAGCCGGCCGCATCCCGCCGCTCCCCCTTGGTCCCGCGCGGTCGCGGGACCGCGCTCCGCCGCCCCGGCTTCAGCCGCGGTGGATTTTTCCGGCGGTGCCGCCGCGCCGGCGGGGGCTTCCGCGGACCACCGGACGCGCTCCGGTGGTCCGATTCGCCTGCGGTCTTCGCCAGAGATCATCTCAAGACCCGACCTTCGCTGCAAAGCCTTCAAAACGCCTTCGCGGCCCGCCTCACCATCGTCTGTCGATCCTCACTTCGACAGCAAATCGCGGGGTCTTCAAATCGCCTTCGCGGCCCCGACTCCGCCCGCGGTTTCGTTCGGCCTCAACGGCGCGGCGTGACGGCGCCGCGCTTCTTCACCGCGTTCTTTCTCGTGTCCGCACGGTGCTGTTGCACGGTGCCGCCTTTGTTCGTGCCGCAACGAATCAAAACAACAAAGGGGGAGGAGAGTCAGCCGTGTTCATGCGGTCTGACCTCCTCCCGTTAAGTTGGTAACAAGCGGCCCAAAAGACGAAGAACAACAAGGAAATTTCACGAACAAAAGAGAAACAACCCAAACAGTTTTTCCCCGCAACAGATTATTCCCAACCTGCAAGGAAAACATTCGTGGATAAACTAGGTAATAAGTTGATCCGTGTTCTTTGTTTTCTTTAGAAAGAAAGAAACAAGGGAATAAAATCATTCTCAAACATAATTCCCTACCTCAAGCGTTGTTCGTTGATGATATCGCGAAAAGTCGGACGTCGGTTCGTTGACATCGTCGTAAGGGAGGAGATGAAGGTGTCGACAATCGTTGGTGTTCGTCACTCCCGTAAAGTGCCTTCGTTCCCGGCTCAAGCTTCGTTCATCGAAGATTCGTCGGAAAGAGAACTGTTCTTCATGGAAGGAGGGAGCTCTTCTATTTCTCCAGAGGTTCCCCCACAAATAATATTTGTTATCCAAATATCAAAATAGATTACTCCCACTTTAAAGAAAAATCCAACCAATTCAAACTAATTCAAAAAGAAGAGTTGTGTCATTTAATTAATAGGGATATTAATTAATTGAGTTGACAAACTTAATGAGAGGGAGGTGGAGAGTTTAAAAAAAATAAAGAGAGGAGTTAACAAATTAATGAAGGGAAGCCTTAATGGGGTTAAGGGGAGTTATGGAAAGATTAAGGGGGGTTAAAGAATATGAAGGGGTGGGGTTCGTGTGGGCCCCACCATCCTCATAACCTCCCATGGGAAGTTGGGTAGTTACCCAACTTCCACCCAAAGCTTAAAACTACTTAGAGAAAATAAAAATTATAGTTAAATTTTTATTTTTAACTTCACAATTATTATCAACTTCCCTCGTGCAAACGCAACTCCGAAAAAGGTGTTCCTAAGAAATTACCGACGCTGCGGTTTCATCGGTGCCCTCGGAATTTGATTCCAGGCACTGGTTCAAAAGTTAGAAAAACTCGCTCGTCCGTTCACTGAACATACCCGAGCCAAACTTCGGAAAATGTTTCCGGGCACACCGGGCCTCGGAATCAGGCGCCGTCAGAAACTGCGTTCTTGTAAAATTCCAAAGAAATTTAAGAAAAAAAATTTCCTTGAAATTTTCGGGTCTTTACAAGAAGAACTCCAGTTCCCATACTAATGAGAAACTGGTGGTGCTGCTCCTGAACGAGGAGTCATAGAAGAACTCCTATCACTGGCTGCTGGTGAGAAGAACTAACAAAAACACTGAAGATGACCCATCTTGCTGCAAGATCGGCACTCCATTGGGTCTCTCGAGTAAAGTGGCCTCGTATTCCCGCTCTTCCCGCACTAGTATCACACCACCTGGCTACCAGAAGAAGTATCCCGCTTCCTCGGATCCCTGCGTGTAGACTCCCTGCGGCGCTTCCTGCTGTCAGTATGAGGGGTACCAACTCTGGATGTCGAACCGCCCTAGATCATAGCTCCATAATCCCTCATATTTCTCTTTGTGATCAGTTCCTGGTTAATTATAGAGGTGATGGAAGTCAACCTAAAGATGTTCACCTGATATCAGATGTTATGCCTGAGATCATCCTCAAACTTCCTCACCAAGAATAACTCATCTCCCCCTAGAATGGGTGTGAAGCGCTGCAACTCTGTGAAGCGAGAAGAATACTCCATAACTAAAAGATTACCCTGCTCCAGACTCATGAACTCTTGGGCATGATCGGCCCTCAAAGTCTTTGGGTAGAAGTAATCATAGAAAGCATGCTGGAACTCATCCTAAGCCATAACCTGCCGGCGTCCCGCCTGTGAGATCACATCCCACCATCTCTTGGCGAAATCCCATAGCATGTACGTAACGACCTTCACCCTCCTCTCTAGAGGCATCCCCAGATGCTCGAAGATCGAAAGCATGAACTCTAACCATGATTATGCAGCCTAAGGTCCTCCATCCCCTGAGAAAGTATGAGGATGTTGCTACTAAAAGACCCGCGTCAAATCTTCCATAGACGAGGAAATAGGCGGTGCTCCATGGAAGGTCTGCATAAACCTCATGAAGCCTTCTTGGAACTGTTCATTGGAACCTATATCTAGGATAACGAATGGTGCCAAGATGGGCACGACTGGAGGATCTGCTGACAGTTCCTGATCTGCCATGTCCGGTGTCTGGTCACTACCCTTTAACTGGCATGCAACCGGAGGACATCTCGGTGACATGACTCTGTAAGGTCAAACGCACACCTTAGATCAAGATTAACAAGGACTGAAACTTAGAATTGAAAGAAAGGAACGGGAGAAAGAAAACATTCAAGATTTCTAAAAGGTGGATAAACAACATGTACAACTCCTACATGGCGTGTTCCCTTAAGATTTCTTGTGGACATGTACTTTTTCCAACCCAGGTCGTGTAACACCACATACACATGGTGTGTTGTCCAAACACATGGAATCTACTTGAATCCTCTTACCCTTCTCGAGTTCTTCTACATGACCTAACCCACACGGTTTTTCCTAGAGCAAGACTACACGGCGTGTTTGTGCTAGACACGGCATGTACTAGAAGAGCTTCACTGACCTGTGTTGTTAGACACACGACCGGTTACACGGCGTGTTTGTTCCAGACACGTGTACTAACTACCCATAATCCACCTATGTCGTTAGTCACACGGCCGGACACATGGCTCCTAAGACACGGCGTGCACATAGGGTACACGACGTGTTCCTATAAGGATTTCCCAACCCCGTGTCTCTGCCCACACATCTAGTGACACGATTAGAGACTACATGGTGTGTACATACAGTGCACAGTGTGTACTTAAGAAAAGTTGGTCCTTCCCGAACAGAAGGACACGTGGCATGTATTAATCATTACAAGATGTGTATTCTGGGTTTTTTCGGACAGTAAGCCTCATAAACTACTCTGGAACCCAGAAAAACACTGAAATGAACATTAAAGTGCCAAATTCCAATCTGTGGGGTCCCATACTCCCCGTGAATCTAAGCTTGGCATCTTATACATGTCATATACAAGCATAACAGTGTAATGATCCACCAAATTCCAATCCATGAGGGCCCATAACACCCCAAGAACCAAAGTTTGGAATTCATTCAAACAATACCTTACACGATCTAATACCCTATCAAATATCAGGTATTCTATCAAGGCATTTATCACAGCAACATGCATATTTAGTACAACATCTATCACAACAACATGCAATCAGTAATGCATCCTAAATGGCATGGCAAAAATGCATGACATGTGATCTCTAGAAAATGTATATATGATGTATGAGATGACATACTCTCATATCATCAGGTTTCAACAGAAATAGAACCTCAATATTATCAACGTTAACAGCATAAAACATGTGAATCACCCAACAGTGAAATCAAATAAACTATAATAATTGAAAAACCAGAAAAATTACAATATACGAGGTAAATTGGATTTTCCCTATACATGGGTTAGATACTCCCAGGAATAACTTATTACCAAGTACCTATTCTGTCTTATCCCTGATTATAGGCTCTAAATAGTAAGTTAAGAATAAAATAATCCCTCTAATACCACTTTGTAACGTCCTGATTCCAGGTGTCGCCTAGAGGTGCCCCGTACCCGGTTGGTCACATGGCCTCAAGCGCATTTCCCCAAACACTAGAGGATACCGACTAGCAGCGAGGGCCTTGGGTGTGATAGTGGGGAAACTATTCCCTCATTGGCAGAGTAATGCGGCAGAAATAAACAGATAATAATAGCAGAAGTAGTAGTAACATGCAATAAGTAAACAGCAGAAGACTGAAAGTAATAAACAATTGGAGCACATATATAAATGATGCATGATACATATGTCTAGGAAAACAGCCAAACAAGTCACAATGTTGGAATACAGTACTAAAACCAAGTACAAAGAAAACAAATAAACTCTAGCAGCATCACAAGCCTCAGCTTTCTCTCATGCTCTCCAGCTCCACATCAATCAAGTACCTAACGTAGAAGGGCACTTGCCATTATCTATACTTGCAACAATATAATCTGTTTGGACCTAAAAGTAAGACCCAAACAGGGTGTGAGACGAATCCCAGTAGGCAACCACCCAAAGATCTGTGTCTAACAGTCAATGAATATATATATGGTAGACAATAAGAAAAATGAAGCAGTACACAAGGAAGTACTCAAAAGTAAACAATCCTATAGTTTCAATTGCATTCATTATCATATATCAAGTAAGCAGCTGATCAAAAACAAGTAACCCTCTGGGAAGTACCCACAACCTATCCCTCCTGGTTCAACCATACAATCTTAAATAAACCTCTAGGTAAGTTCTCACAACCTAACCCCTCTGGTTCAACTTATAAAAGGATATAACGACCTCTTTGGTAGCTCACACGGTCTAACCCCTTTGGTCTCAAGCAAACAAAGGCTCTCTGAGGAAGCACTCACCGTCAATTCCCCCTTTGTTCTTTCATTGGTAAACTACATACACACTAGGGAAGCACTCAACGTCTAATTTCCCATTTAGTCTCGCAATGAGGAACTAAAGACACTCTGAGGGAGCACTCACGTCCATCCCCTCTATGGTCTCGTAACGTAAAAGTAAACAGACACTCTGGGGAAGCCCTCAGCGTACATTCCCCCTATGGTCTAACTACACCAGGTTCTCACAGCCCTGTGTAATTCAATCATGCACAACAATGTTTAGCAGCCAAAGTAAACCTCAAGAACTACTTGGCTAAACAGCTATAAAGCATATCACAATAACAGATAAAATCACTCCATCATAGCAACACTAGGCATGGAAAGCAAGCAGCCTAATAGGAAAGGCTAGACCAACAGTCAAAATCAAAACAAGCATGGGCAAACACCTCAATAGCATGAAAAAATAACCCTATTTACAAACAAGAGCCATATCTCAAGCAAACAAGAATAGAAAGCATCAACAGGGTTAAAATCCATAAACACGCAATACTCCGTTCTAGGGTATTGGGCACTTTTGCACATAATATTCAAAGACTAACTACGAAAAGGCACAAACCACCAACCTCAATATTGTACGACTGATATACTCCGACGTCGGCCCTTGAATCGACCTAGAACGTGGTAGATCTATAAAAACGTCTAAAACGTTCAACCAATGATATCTCACAAGAGAGAATAAATCAAGAGATGAGGCTCTAGAAGAAGGAAGAACTCACTGATGAGATTCCAACGCAACTGATGGAGTTCGATTCGGAGAACGGACGGCGAGTCGGAGGCCCAGAGAAGATTCGTCGGCATTAGTCGCTCCTGGACAAGACAGACCTAGAAGAAGGGTGTTCTGCCAATTAGACGCGACCTCAATCCGATATAACAATTAAAAAGAAAAGTACAAGACATGTTCTTTAAAAGTACATAATGTGTACTTGCCTTAACCAGCCCCTGCTTTAGGCGGTCTTCAGGTCACCCCACACGGCCATGTACTCGGTCGTTACACGGCTAGTACACGGTCACCCGTGGCAACCGGGTACATGGCGTGTACTCCAAAGTACATGGCATGTACTCCTTAAATTTCTAGATTCTCCTATTTTTCTCAAAAACACCATAAAAGGAAAACTCATACCTGAAACGAAGATCCGAGTTCTTACAGTTTTGGCCAAAACCATTGGTATAGGTCCATTATAGTGACTCTATACCAACGTTTTTGTCCAAACCGTTGGTATAGGTCCACCATATACCAACGGTTTCACCAAAATTGTTGGTATAGCTCAAAAAATAAAAGAACCTATACCAACGGTTTTGAGAACCGTTGGTATAGGTACACATATTTTTTATGGAATCTTTTGTCAAATAACATTAAATAAATAAAAAGTTAAAATGCTTATAAATATACATATATATATATTTATAAAATTATGTTCACAAAAGTCATGTTAGGTTATTGGATTATAAACAGGAGGTGCTGAGATCAAAACCAAGTTGAGGTTTTTTTTTGAATTACTTATACCAACGGTTTTATGAAACTGTTGGTATAGGTTTTTCATATGACCTATAACTGTTGGTATATGGTAATTTTCTATTAGTGAGAATAGGTCAAACATTTGAATACACTAAGTGTGTGACCATGTAGGCACTTATCTCGATACCTGTAAATATTATTCACATATCCTGAGCGGAGTCTAGCAACTCTTCAATACCCTTAAGGAGATAAGGAAAATTCATAACAACGACAACATTTCCTACAAACACACGTCATGTGATATAATTTTTTAGTCTCATGATATCTCATAAAGCAGGACGCGTACTTTGTGTCATTATCATTTCTTTATTTTTTATCCATTGATGTTATTGGGCAGACTTACCTTCTTTTACCATTACCATGGATTTGGTAAAGGTATTATCATCCTGATCCATTAGGCCCGAGATATTACTGCTTTTCTGAAGCGATAAATTTTATCTTGATCATTCAATCAATGTCGTACCACCAATGACACACCCAACACAAGCTACCTCATTACGACTTCAATGTCATAGTTTTCCATCATGCATCAAAGTATGTAATCAAATAGTATACACTGATAATAATCTCAAATCAGAAAACCATTACACTTGTTTGCAGATAGAAACTACTAATGACACCTGAAATATATTGTGTTCCTATTAGCGTGTCGGTTCTCATGATCTCATCCACTTGAGATCATCAAGTACGAATTTCACGAGAAGAAGTCTTAATTCTTATGAGCCTTTAGCACCTGATAGTCACACATCATCTATTTTTTTGTATAGAAACCCTAACTGAAATTTACAATTAATGCTCTTCCCAGTGTAGCCTGTTCCCCCCGTGGGTGTATCAGGCCTCGGGGCTTGAATGCTAACCGCACCCCGGCTAGGTAAAACTGGCCTCCCCATGCTGCTATGAACTGTCGAGGCGGCAAAGCACACGACGTGACGTAACCAGCGGGAATCGAACCCCCGACTCCGAGGAGCCAAACGAACAACCCAACCAACTAGGCCACCCCGTGGGGGCATCAGACATCATCTGTTTCCAGTTGGTATGATGTATCTAGACCATCTGACATATGTTTAAGATTAATGTTATGGTATCTCAGGGTTCTCATAATATTTTGGGAAATGATATAACCTTTTGATACGACAAATAATCTAAGGATATTACCAAGTAAATAGTGGATGCATAAATATCAACACTATTATGATAAGTGTTCATCATGCATAACTCGTTGTATACATGATATGGTAATTGAAAAGTACTGTTTAAATTGGGTCTAAGACATCCACTTTTACAACAAAATGCATATCCACTACCATTGTCGCGAGATTTCCTATACTGTGTACCATATTTTTTATGGCCAACTCTCCTCTATACACATAATATGCACCAAATGTGCTCATGCACATAATTCTTCTCCAAGCACCTTGTACAACTTAAATATTTTCAACTATCTTTAACGAATGTGTTAAAAATACAATACACCAAGAGATCATCTTCCACAAATTGATAATTCAAGTCCATTTTCATACCAAGTTTCAATTCTTTTAGAATAATTTCATAGCATAATCTCATAAGAAAAGCTCTTGAAACCGCACCACAAATTGGAGTGTTGTTTTTTAAGTAAACTCCATTTTCCATTAACGAATATTTTCATTGTTCTTCAACGACATTGTGAATTGTGGCATTCAATTATGTTTTCATATTAAATTTTCCTTCATTATAATATGCCCATTTATATTGTTAACTCCTCATGCATGCAAAATTATGTTTATTTTGTAATTTATTTTACCGGTTTGTTGGTTGCCCTGTGCTGACTCATCGATCCTCGGCGGTTTAATTCCTGGATGTTGATCTGTATGGCTGCCTGCTTGATCTGTGTCATCCATCTGTCCGGGTGCTCAAGTGCACCGTTTGTTTTCTATTTTTGTATGGACCTGTGGCGCATGTTGGTTGGTTGTGCGATTTCGAGTACCAGCGAGTGTCAAGGTGATTGATCACTCTTGCACCCCGTCCTTTCACCTCACTCGCACCTTTGCACCTTTTGGTTTTGGCACTCCCACTGGTTTTGAAACTCTACCTTCATTGTTCGATTTCTTGTTGGTGAGTCTCTATGTTTGTCGCCCTGCATACATCGTTGGTGTACTGCTTCTAGTGTTGCTCCGACAATGGCGTCTTGAACAGGAGGATGTGTGGCCAAGTTCCCGAGTGAAGAACGACTGCTTTTAGACCAGGTGAGTACTTCTGCGAGCACAATGTTGCAGATTTTGGGCTAACAACAAGAAGAGATCCGGACTGTCTGACCCATGTGTCCGACGTTGTAAGTTGTTTTACATTCTTGCGTTTTGATTTGTGGTTTTAGGCGTTTGTAGCTTCAATTGTTCATTCCTTAAACCTGTATGTTGTAATCTTGTTTCTGCTTTTGAGCATTAACAAAACGCATGTGTACTGTGCACATAGGGCGTCACAGGACCAAAGCACGTTAAAACTTGTGTTCTTGTTCTTCCATTTATATTTCTGTATTCCGCTTGTTTTGGTTCTACGATTTTGACCTCTGATTGCAATTGACCAGTTCGGCCCTCATTGGGGTTTGCGGTTCTCCTTGTATTCATAGGAGCCTTTCCCCTCACTGACATTATCAATGGTGTCTTCAGTTTTTTAAAACCAATTCAATCCAAAAAACAGATACCCGTAGATAAAAAAAGCTGTTCATGCAATCAATTCAGCAAATATAATTGATTAGTTTATCACCTCAAATGGTGATGTACAGAAGTGTGATTTAAATGGAACAAAAAAACTAAAATGCAGACAATATACAAAGTGGAGGAAGCAGCTGGTATCAGAGAAACATAATTTCTAATTGAAAATTTTCATTAATGCTCCCTCAAGCATTTTAGCAAAGCCTTGTCCATGAGGATTATGGGAATCATAGACGTTTCTTATGGAGTACAAGTGGAAAGCTTTATGACATTGGCATTGTCAGAAATTCACAAAATGATTTTACAGTGGAGGTTTGCACTAGAAATGGTGAGGAGGGACAAGATTGAGGAGTGTGGAGAAAGATGAAGGTAGAAGAAAGCATGAAATTACAGAATTCCTGAGTTCCAGCATGGCTATAATGGAATCATTTTTTCCCAGTTACAGAGGAGACCAGATCCCTCAAAAACTTGGCAGACCTGGTGAGGGGCGAGTTAACAGCCATTTTGTTGTACAAAACACTCTCAACCTCAGCAATGGATGGGCGTGCCTTGAACCTGTACACAACTCTCAGCGCCCCATCTTCCTCCACCAGCACTGCCCATCTCTCACTGGTGGATACCCCATCTTCAACGCATCTGAAAACCACTCCTCTCTTCTTACTGAGGAGCCCTCTAACCTCCAATCCCAGAAAAGAATACACCACAGCGAACGAACCCACGAACCCTCTCAGCCCCTCGAAGCTGCCTTCCGCTTCAAACTCCCATCTGGGGTTGAACAGAACCGCAGGCTTTGGATTCAACGCGTCACTGACTGCTTTTAAGAGTCCCAACTGGGACGCCTCCGGCACCGGAAAGACCGCCAAATCCGCACGGATCGAAGCCCCGATGAGGCCGCCCGTAGCCGCGGCAATGTCCACGTGATGGACCCGGTTGGAAGGGCTGTGAGTTTCGAAGGCCTTAACCGCAGCATCGGTCAGTGCAGAGCTTGGCCACAGCATGAGGATCCTCAAGGCCGGGCCGTTTCTTCTGAGGGGCATTATGTCACCGAAGACATCCAGCGCCAGCCGAGAGATCGAGGCCGGAGAATTGTCATCGATGATCGGGATCTCGACTCGGAGCCTGGGCTGCCTTATTTTCTTGAATTTTCCGGTGAGGTTGGGGTTGTTGAGAGGCCTTTCTAGGGCTTTAGAGAGGCAGTTCTTGGCTTGGACGACGGCTTCTTCTTTCGAGGTGGGCGGCGTGGAAGAAGAAGAAGAATAAGAAGGTGGTGCCTGGAGGGAAACGGAAACGGGTTTCGGCCTGCAGCGAGGGAGTTTCCGATTTCGACTGAAGATGCAGATGGAGGAGGCAGGAAAATGAAGGAAGGCAGGCCCTCTGAGAGGGAAATTGGCAGCGGAATTCGCATATCTGATTGTGGAGGATGGAGCTTCGAAGGCCGATGCCATGGGAGAAGATTAGGGATTCGCAGACCTCCAGACGGGCTCTATCGTGTATGGGATGTTTACCCTGGCTGTTTTGTACATAAATTTTATCCATTTTATTTTTGTCCTTTCATATTCAAATATGCTTATTTTTCAATTTTTTATGAGAATTAAATGGTGTTAGCATATTTTTTCACATGTGGTTTGACTTTATAGCGACCCTACCATTTTACATATAACATTACACGATTTTAAGCATAATTATACATCAGAGTACAAGGCAAAGATCGTTAAGTCTAGTGTCTTGAAAGTCTATACATAATACATAAACACGGGATTTAAAAAAAACTTTTTTATTTAATCTTCATAAAGAGCTCCTAAGTTCCTTTGAGCCATTACATCTACATAGAATAACCCGAGAACAACATGAAGAAAGTAATGAGTTAAAAAGCCAAGTAAGAGAATGAACATAAGAAAGAAGTTTAAACACATGAGTTAGGAGGCATGACATAAAGATACCAAAAGCATGGAACATATGAAATCATAACATGTGAAAATGAGATCATATAAAAATGGAATCATATAAATGTGGCAGAAACATAAAACATGTTTTTAGTATGAGTCAATGTTAACCGCCAATCTCGTTTCCCATAGTAGTACGAGTCAAGGCTAACCACCAATCCCGTTTCTCATAGCAGCACAAGTCAAGGCTAACCGCCAAGACTGTTGCACATAGCATCCCATGAGACTTAACTTTACCCAATGCATTGGAGCGCTATCTAGGCACACTCATCTCGACATTTTCATAAATATGCTTTCCATATAAATAATCATACATAATCAACCATATATAAACATAAGGGAACCCATGAAAAGAAATGGGTAACACAATCATGTCATAAAGCATAATAAATGGGTGTATCATAAAAGTGTCCATAAGAGAAAGGAATTAAAACTTACATGGGTGTTCATAAGGTAAAATGGGCATATACCATGACAAGTGATGTCAAACAGAAGTGACAACAAGTAAGAGAAGTATTTAAAAAACTTTAGAATTAAAACATTTTAGTGTGGTTTTAAGGAAATCACAATAGAGCCTTTAAATTAGAAAAGGGGCAATCTTTTATATAAAACCAGAAGTGAACCAAGAAGATTTTCATAATAAAAATACTGATTTTATAAAGACAATGGTTTCTTAAAACAGAAGATAGAGTGCACTTGAAATCGGGTAAGAATTCATTAAGTTCCCTTAAAACAAGTTTACTTATCGAAAAATACTAAGGAGAGAATCATTTAAAAACATGTATATCCCCAAAAGAGAGTGATGGAAGGGTCTTGATAAATGAATTTTGTACAGATACACAACATTTAGAAGATGCACATAAATAGATAATATAACACCATTTTGATATAAATAAAGATAAGGCAACCCGAAAGAACATAGGAGGTTCGGGTAGATTTCTTTACGGATTATCGGCATGGTGTCAGGTGTACCTAAGAGGGCTTGATGAGAGAGAGAAGAAGTTTTTCATCACTTATACATCATGAGGGAAGTATGAGGGATGTGCGAAATCATACCCCATCATTTGTGATTACACATAAAATGGAATAGCATAGAGGACATCTTGATTAAGAGTGAAATTGAGAGGATCCCTTACCTTAATTTCCGCTTAATTTCGTTCTCTTCTGTGCCTCCTCAATAATAAATTTATATTTATTAAAACAATGATCTAAAAGTGAATTATAGTCATTTTATAAAAATATTTATCAATTATATTCATTGGATTTTATTTCATAATTTTCGTTGGTGAAAATGAAGCGCTTTGATATCATATTTTACTTAAAAATTTCCCGTCTTGCGACGATTTCACTTTTTATTAAATGTAATTTAATAATTAGTATAATTAGTTTCAAAAGCATAAAATACACGTAATTTGATATTAATATATTGTATATAATTTATATTGTCCATACATGAAGGTGTTTATAATAATTGTCTTGGCAACGTCTCCGTAGATGGTTAATCAATCTTTTACGGGACGTTGTCGATAGTGCGGGAAAGATAAGTATGACAATTATATTTTTCATTAATATGATTATTACAATAGGTTAACATCATTAATATAATTTTAACTTACTACATAATCAATTTTTTAGCATAAGTTTTTGAAAGGGATAGGGTAAAAGAATAAAAAAGAATAAAAGAGAGAAGATTTAATGGAGTCTTACTCTCTCCTCGGTGTAGCTCCTCTTGCACGAAACTATAACTCCCTTGGTGATTGGAGTTAGAGAGCTCCAGAACGTCCCTAAGTATTCTAAGAGTCTTGAGAGGGAGAATTTGGGCAGAGATTAGGCTTAGTAAAAGATGAGAGGAGTGGTTGCCAAAGGGGAGGGAGATAGGTTATTTATACTTGAGGAGGGGGTGTTTTTAGAATAAAATATTAAATAAAATAATGTATCAAATGTTAGACTTGTAATAATATTTTTTTGACAACATAAATCAGATATTAATATAATATAATTCATTTTATATTTTAAATCATCTTTATAATTCAAATTTATTAATTTCTTAAAAGAAAAGTGAAAAGAAAGAGAAAATGATTTTTAAGGAATCACCTTTTGACTTTAGGTTTTGGAAAGTTCTTTTTAGGTTTGAAAATTGTGTTTATTGTATTTTAAGGATCCATTTATGAAATTAAATATAACATGGTCGAATTTAATGTTATAGAAAGTTTATGACATCATTACATCATGAATGATGCAATTTAGGATATACGGTTATGTGAAAAACTGTATTTTTACTATTCACCCAAAAATTAAAGTATTTCAGAAAAATCCCAAAAATTCACCCTAACTATTTTTTGATGCGTAGAATTCAAAAATGAAGTCCATTTTTCAAAAATAATTTTCTAAATGTGATTAATTTAATTTTTAATTAAAATCATAATTTACTTGAAAAATACAGTTTTTAAAATTAAAATTGACTTTATAATGCTTTCAAAAATTACATAAGGTCTTATAAAATTATCTTTAAACCAGAAAATATAGAATTTTTAATTTATGAACACATTTTAAGAAAATAATTTTTCTTATAAAATAACTAAGTATTTCCCATCGGACTCCAAATAACTTACTGATCGCAACCGTGTATGTCGGATTTTCGAAATTCAAAACATAGAAGTGGTATAGTATTTAGTATCATGATATGTCATTGTGATTCCTAATACAATAAGGAATAATTAGAAGAAGGCATTTACATTTATAAAACTTTGGGTCGTTACATTTTTCCCCCCTTATGAAATTTTGTCCTCGAAATTTCGTTTTACAAAAACATATATGTGAGGGTACCTCTCTTTCATTACCTCCTCCTGTACCCAAGTTGCTTCTTCAAACTTATGGTTCCTACACAAAACTTTGACAAGGTGGGTTGTCTTGTTGTGTAGAACCTTATCTCTCTGGTCTAGAATCTTTACTCGCTGCTCCTCATAGGAGAGATCATCTTCCAGCTGTACCACCTCTGAGTTTAGTACATGTGAGAGATCTGGTATATACTTCCTCAGGAGTGATACATGAAACACATCATGAACTTGAGACATATTTGGTGTAAGTGAAAGCCGATAGGCCACAGATACTATGCAGTCAAGGATCTCAAAGGGGCCAATATACCTTGGGCTTAGCTTCTCTTTATTTCCAAACCACATTACTCTCTTCCATGGTGATATTCGAGGGAAGAATTTATCTCCAAAGTCGAACTCCAAGTCCCTTCGATAGTTGTCAGCATAGCTCTTTTGCTGACTCTGGTCAGCTTTGATATGTTTCTGGATGACTTGAACCTTCTCTATTATCTCTTGCACAAGATCAGGTCCAAGTAGCTTTCTTTCTCTAACTTCATCCCAATAGGTTGGATCTCTACATCACTTTCCATAAAAAGATTCACATGGAGACATCTGAATACTTGAGTGGAAGCTATTGTTGTATGAGAATTCAACCAATGGGATATGTTGATCCCATCCACCTTTGAATTCTAAAGAGAAGGCTCTTATCATGTCTTAAAGTGTCTGAACAGTCCTTTCAGATTGGCCATCAGCTTGGGGGTGATGAGTCGTGTTGAAATTTAATTCAGTACTCAAAGAATATTGAAGACTCCTCCAGAATTTAGATATGAACCTTGGATCATGATCAAAGACAATCGAGAGTAGAATACCATGCAGTCTCACCACTTTCTTCACATATATCTTTGCCAGTTGTTCAAGAGAGAGATCTTCCCGAATAGCGATAAAATGGGAAGTCTTGGTGAGTCGGTCAACCACAACCCATATGGCACTATTTCTCTTGGGTGTCTTTAGGAGACCAGTTACAAAGTCCATAGTGACATTCTCCCATTTCCACATGGGTATAGGCAATGTCTACATCATCCCTTTGGACTTTTTTCACTCTACTTTAACTTACTGACATACCAAGCACCATGATATATATTCCGCAATCTCCTTATTCATTTTATCCCACCAGAAGTGTTCTCGGAGATCACAATAGATCTTGGTACTAACAGGATGGATAGAGAATGTTGAGCTATGTGAATTATCCAATAGCTCATTCTTTATCCTGGGTGATGAATACACACAAAGTCATGTTCCAAACCAAATCACACCATCATCATTGATATGGAACTCATGCAGCTTCCCTTCCTTTATTGCATTCACCTTCTTTTGTAACTCCAAATCATCCCTTTGTGCTTCCTTAATCTTCTCTTGGATAGATGGTTACACAATAATTTGGGCAAGGTAGGATGTATCTCATGCCCTTATGATTTCCAAATCCATCATTTTCATATCTAATAAGATAGGGTCTTTCTCAATCCATAACATGGATAGAGTAGTAGGTTCTTTTCTGCTTAGAGCATCAACTACCTTATTCACCTTTTCAGGATGATAATGAATAGAGAAATCATAATCCTTGATTAGCTCTAACCATCTCCTTTGACACATGTTGAGCTACTTTTTTGTGAATATATACTTTAAACTCTTGTGGTTGGTGTATATGTCACACTTCTCACCATAAAGGTAGTGCCACCAAATTTTCAAGGCAAAAAGCATGGCTGCCAACTCTAGATCATGTGTCGGGTAGTTCTTCTCATGGATCTCCAACTGTCATGAGGCATAGGCTATCACATTATCATTTTGCATGAGTATGCAACCCAAGCCTTACTTTGAAGCATCTATGTATATCATAAAACTTTCTACACTTTTCGGTAGATTGAGTACAGGTGCAGTGATCAGGCTTCTCTTTAGCTCCTTGAAGCTTTCCTCAAATTCTTCTGTCCAAACATACTTTACCCCTTTCCTTATTAACTTAGTTAGAAGGATTGAAAATTGTGATAAATTTCTCACAAAACGTCGGTAGTACCCAGCTAATCCAATAAAACTATGGATTTCTATGACACTAGAGGGCCTGATCCATTCCTCAATTGCCATTGTTTTAGAAGGGTCTACAGAAATTCCCTCACTTGTGATCACATGTCCCAAGAACACGACTTTCTTTATCCAAAAGTCACACTTGCTGAACTTGGTGCACAAATTCTTCTTTCTCAAAGTCTCCATCACAAGTCTTAGATGTTCATCATGTTACTACTTTCTCTTGGAGTATATGAGACTATCATCAATAAACACTACCAAATTTTTTTAAGGTATTGTCTAAAGACTCTATTCATCAAATCCATGAAGATTTCAGGGGCATTATTAAGTCCGAAGGGCATCAATAGAAACTCATAGTTCCAATACCTTGTATGGAAGGTAGTCTTCTGAATATCTTCCTTCTTCACCTTTAACTGATGATATCCAGAATGAAGATCCACCTTTGAGAAGTATTGAGCTCCTCTTAATTGATCGAAGAAGTTTTCAATCCTTGGAAGAGGATACATGTTCTTTATGGTGATCTTGTTAAGTTCCTGATAATCAATACACAGCTGCATTGTTCCACACTTGTTCTTCACAAAGAGCACTGGTGCACCCCAAGGTGATGCACTAGGGAGTATGAGCCCTTTTTCCAAATTATCTTGCAGCTACTTATTTAACTATTCTAGTTTAATAAGAGCCATCCTATAGGGAAAATTTGAGATATGAGTATATTCGGGTATTATTTCTATTGAGAACTATGCCTCACGATCCGGGAGAAGTCTGGGTAACTCTTCGGGAAATACATCACTATATTACTTCATGATGGGCATGTCTTCAAGCATGATTCTCCCCTTCATCTCAATCATTTGAGCTAGAAATGCTTGATCATAAGGTATTAATATCCACACTTGAGACAATGATTCTAAAGGATATTCATCTTCCTCCTTACATTTGTAGAGAATCAGAGGATGCTTCGGGATGTGAAGAGTGATATCCCTTTCCCGACAGTTGATGTTGGTTTTGTATAAAGATAGCCAACCCATGCCCAGGATAGCATCGAACTCCACTAAAATAAGTATGAAAATATTTTTTGGGAGGTTTATTCCACAAACATTAACTGGGGAGGAATTATAAACCATGGACACAATAATTTTCCCATTCACTATTCTCACAGATAACTTGTCCTCCGAATTTTAAGGTAGTGTTTGAATAGTTATACTAAACTTGAAAGATATGAAAGAATGCGTAGAACCATAATAAAATTGTACGTTTTCTATTCTTGAATGAATAACTAGCATACCTGTCACCACATGATTCTCTGGATCCACCTCAGCAGTAGTGATAGCATAAGACCTTCCTTATTTCCTTGGAGGTTGTTGTTGATTTCCTCCACCAACCCTTGGCTTAGGGCAGTTGCTGGAATAATTACCATGCTCCTTGTAGTTGTAAAACTACACCATTGGCTGAGCGTTGATCTAAACCTTCCTTTATTCTTCAACATTAGTGGGATTTTTCATATCCCATCAATAGTTCTTGGCCAGATGATCAAACTTTCCACATTTGAATCAATTCTTGGTTCCCTTTAAACAATTCTCAAGATGATTCTTCCCACAAATTTTACAAGTGGAATATTCAGGCTTCTTTCTATCATGGGATTTTTTTGTTGAACCAACCATGTTGTTCTCCATTTTCTACTTATTATCAACAAGCCCACAAGACCAATGAGAGTCTCCAATATCTATTTTAACCTTGAGGGCACAACGAACAATCTCCTAATAATTGTTGAAGTCTCTAATCACCAATGATTTTCATAGACTCAACTTTATTCTGCTAAAGAAGAGATCCACCTTACTTTCGGTGTTCATGAAAAGGCTAGAGGCATACCTTGAAAGCCTTGTAAAGTTTTCTTTATACACCCTGATGGACTCATATTCCTTCTTCTCGAGTCTGAGGAACTCTCTTTCCATTTTGAGATAGAGGGTTCGAGGAAAATATTTATTGAAAAACATCTTATTGAATTCCTCCCAATCCATGGAATCAATTTCCTCTTGGGGCTTCATATTCTTGATCAGTTCCCACCACTGATCAGCTTCCCCATCAAAATGATAGACTTCCAGTACAAATTTCTATTCTTCTGTGCACTAGAGGATGGAGAATATCTTTTCAATAGAGTTAATCCAATGTTCAGTGAGGGGGGATCAGAATATCCACTAAACCTGGGAGGCCTTTTCCACATTAAAGATTCTATGGAAACTTGCTCTTTCCTTGGAGGAGGAGGGAATTTCACATGATTCAATATATTATTCATAACTTGAGCCAGCTGAGCAAGTACTGTCATGAAGTTTTGAGCACCCATTCCCGTCATATTAGGCATATCATTAGGACAATCTTCACATTTCCTATCACATTGGTTATTGAAACATTTTCTTATATTTCCCGCTATTAAATAAGAAAAATAACATAAAATTATAGGGGTTGAATACTTAGCTATCGAGCATAAAAAAGAAACTTTAAATGTAAGAGGATAAACTTGTAAAGGAGAAGTATATCCTAACTTGTGATTCTATATGATTAAATCTAGGTTATCCTTGATCTATTTCTTAACTTATATTCTTATGAGATTTTTTCCCCTTAATAATGGTTTTTACTAAGCTCATGAATTCACCAATGCATATCCTCCAGGAGTGTCATAATCAAGAGTGCAGCAAGGCCCATTTTCATACACTAGTTCCCGTTCGACTCTAGCTCAAAGAGGTGTTTTTGGGTTTTACCCCTAGATACATCTTTACCAGAGGTACCTCTACCCACTCATATCCATATAGGGATGAATTTTCTTGATAAACCACTTACTCAATACTCACTAAAATTTAGGGATGTTTTCTTATACTTAGTCTCATCCTTAAGGTTCTCACTAAGGTGCTCTATTCCTAATCTCCAAAAATAACTAGACCATCATCTGATACCAACTATAGAGACTCTAAACTTTTACATACAACATTACATGATTTTAAGCATAATTATACATCTGAGTACAAGCCAATGATCATTAAGTCTAGTGTCTTGGAAGACTAGGTACATAATACATAAACATGGGACTAAAAAAACTTCATTATTTAATCTTCATAAAGAGATCCTAACTTCCTTTGAGCCCTTACATCTGCATAGGATAACCTGGGGATAACAGGAAGAAAGAGATGAGCTAAAAATCCCAGTAAGGTAATGAACATAAGAAATAAGCTTAAGCACATGAGTTAGGAGGCATGACATAAAGATACCAAAAGCATGGAACATATGAAATCAAAACATGTAAAAATGGGATCATATAAAAATGGAATCATATAAATGTGGAAGAAACATAAAACATGTATTTAGTATGAGTCAAGGCTAACCTAAAATCTCATTTCCCATAGTATTATGGGTCAAGGCTAACCGCCAATCCCATTTTCCATAGCAGCACAAGCCAAGGCTAACCGCCAAGACCGTTGCACATAACATCTCATGAGACTTAAATTTACCTAATGAATTAGAGCGCTATCTGGGTTCACCCGTCTCAAAATTTTCATAAATATGATTTCCACATAAATAATCATATATAATCAACCATATATAAACATAAGGGAACCCATGGAAAGAAATGGGTAATACAATCATGTCATAAATCATAATAAATGGGTGTATTATAAAAGTGTCTATGAGAGAAAGGAATTAGAACTTAAATGGGTTTTTATAAGGTAAAATAGACATATATCATGTTAAGTGATGTCAAATATAAGTTACAACTTGTAAGAGAAGTATTTAAGAAACTTTAGAATTAAAACATTGTAGTGCGGTTTTAAGGAAAACACAATAGAGCCTTTAAAATAGAAAAAGGGGAAATCTTTTATATAAAACCAGAAGTGAACCTAGAAGGTTTTCATAATAAAAATAATAATTTTATAAAGAAAATGGTGGATTAAAACAAAAGAAATAGTTCACTTGAAATCGAGTAGGAATTCATGAAGTTCCCTTAAAATAGGTCTGCTTATCCAAAAAGTACTGAGGAGGGAATCATTTAAAAACATGTATATCCTCGAAAGAAAGTGATGAAAGGGTATTGATAAATGAATTTTGTATAGATACATAGTATTTAGAATATGAAAATAAATAGATAAGATAACAAAATTTTGATATAAATAAAGATAAGGCAACCTGAAAGAACAAAGGAGGTTCGAGTAGATTTTGCTATGGATTATCGGCATGGTGTCGGGTGTACCTAAGAGGGATTAATGAGAGAGGGGAGGGATTTCGCATAACTTAGAAATCATTATAGAAGTATGGAGGAGTTTTTAAATCATACCCCATCATTTTGGATTACACATAAAATGGAATAGCATAGAGGACATCTTGATTAAGAGTGAAATGGAGAGGATCCCTTACCTTAGTTTCCGCTTAATTTCATCTCTTCTGCGCCTCCTGAATAATAAATTTATGATTATAAAAAAAATGATCTAAAAGTAAATTATATTCATTTTATAAAAATATTTATCAATTATATTCATTGGATTTTATTTCATAATTTTCGTTGATGAAGATGAAGCGTTTTAATATCATATTTTACTTAAAAATTTCCCGTCTTGCGATGATTTCACTTTTTATTACATGTAATTTAAAAATTAGTATAATTAGTTCCAAAAGAATAGAATAAATGTAATTTCATATTAATATATTGTATATAATTTATATTTTCCATACATGAAGGTGTTTATAATAATTATCTTGGCAACTTTTCCATAGATGGTTAATCGACCTTTAACGGGACGTTGTCGATAGTGCGAGAAAGGGAAGTATGACATTTATATTTTTCATTAATATGATAATTATAAAAGGTTAAAATAATTAATATAATGTTAAATTATTTAATAATAATTTTTTTATCATAAGTTTTTTAAAGGGATAGGGTAAAAGAAAAAAATGAATAAAATAGAGAAGATTTAATAGAGTCTCACTCTCTCCTCGGTGTAGCTCCTCTTGCAGGAAACTTTAACTCCCTTGGTGATTGGAGTTGAAGAGCTCCAAAACATCCCTAAGTATTATAAGAGGCTTTATAGGGAGGATTTGGGCAGATATTAGGCTTAGTAAAGGATGATAGGAGTGGTTTCCAAAGGGGAGGGAGAGAGGTTATTTATACTTGAGGAGGGGGTGTTTTTAGAATAAAATTTTAAATAAAATAATATATCAAATGATAGACTTGTAATAGTAGTTTTTTGACAACATAAATCATATATTAATATAAAATATTTCTTTTTAGAATTTAAATCATCTTTATAATTCAACTTTGTTAATTTATTAAAAGAAAAGTGAAAAGAAAGAGAAAATGATTTTTAAGGAATCACTTTTTGACTTTAGGTTTTGCAAAGTTTTTTTTAGGTTTGGAAATTGAGTTTATTGTATGTTAAGGAACCATTTATGAAATTAAATATAAAATGGACGAATATAATGTTCTATAAAGTTTATTTCATCATTACATCATGAATGATGCAATTTAGGATATACTGATTATGTGAAAAACTGTATTTTTACTATTCACTCAAAAATTAAAGTATTTCAAAAAAATCCCAAAAATTCACCCTAACCATTTTTTAACACATAGAATTATAAAATAAAGTCCATTTTTTAAAAATAATTTTATAAATATGATTAATTTAATTTTTAATTAAAATCACAATTTACTTGAAAAATACAGTTTTTAAAATTAAAACTGACTTTATAATGCTTTCAAAAATTACATAAGGTCTTATAAAATTATTTAAACAAAAGACATATAATTGTTAATTTATGAACAAATTTTAGGAAAATACATTTTCTTATAAAATAATTATGTTTTTCCTATGAGACTCTAAATAACTTACTGATCGCAACTGTGTATGTTAGATTTTTGAAATTCAAAACCTAGAAGTGGCATAGTATTTAGTATCATGATATGTCACCGTTCTTCCTAATACTATAAGGAATAATTATAATAAGGGAGTTACATTGATAAAACTTTGGGTTGTTACAGTCTGTATTTTTTTTGAACATTTTTTAAACCATAAATAATGTTAAAAATGAACTCATGTTTTTATATATAATTTATTTTAATATTTTTTATTTACTTGTATATAATATTTTTGTGAAACAGGCTATGAAATTGTTTCTCAAACAATAATTGCTACAAGTATTTTGTTTTTTTCTATTTTTTAACCATAATTAGTATAAATATATTTATTAATATTAAAATTTTAATATTAATTTTTTTTATAACAATCATTGAAATAATGTTTACACTCATTGAAATATTACTACACCACATGACCAACTACATCCTAAGAGGCTGTGAATTGGGGTGTTAAAATCCCATTTATGAGTGGATCTTGTTCTCTATGTTGTTACCACATTACCATGAACGTCACAAATCTGTTGAGCTTTATCACACAATCACAACATCCAAAAAATGAAAAAAATGACGACATAACAATTTTACCAAGTTCACCAAAAATGGACACCTCAAAGAGCATACATTGATGATGTGATGGCGTGCCAGATAAATCACAACACACTACATGCGATTGCAACCCAAGTTCACTCTCTCCTTCTATCTATCCACACACATCTTCAAGTTAGAGAATCAAGAAAAGTTGACATGTTGGACACTCACAATGAATCTATCAAGAGAAAATAAATGCACCATCCATATTTGGTGTTTCCCCTTTAGATTCTCCTTTTCCAACAAGGAAAAATCTTTAAATTTTGTTCAACAACTCTAAAAAATATCTTGATATATAAATTTTGCTTGCTCTTTATCTAAAACACATTTCTCCCAAAATTATTTGGCCTTTTACTTCAATATCTTCATTTTGATCTTCCAAAAACAACCCTCTTTGAATAATATATGTCACATCATCATTGGTCTTTAAATATGTTATCCAATATTATATTAAGTCTCACAAAAAACTATTTCAATATTATGATCTTTGAAAAATATTTTAATTCTCAGATTTCTTTGTAATATTCTAAATCATAGTATGATACCGAGTCCTTCTAAAATCATGGCTTGATTCTAATTCAAACTCCAAAAAACCATGACACCGATATCTACAGATATTTTACAATCAAACTCATTACGACGTAACCATATTTGTTATGGAACATCCTTCATCTCTCCAATATATTGTGGTTTCTAACCATGACATAACACTTAAACTATAAAATCCCAGATTTTTCATGAGGTACAAAATTGTTTTATTTATAGTTTATTTCCTTGGTTTTGACCTAATGTGGATTCCTAGTGAGTCTACGGAGGAAACAATGGTGTCCATGAATTGTTTTGGAGCCTGAGTTTTTAGAGGAGGCAGTTGGGCTGCACAATTAGTACAAAATGTGCAGCCCAGGACGCACGATTTGAGTAAACCATGCAGGGTGGTCCAATCCATTTTCCAAGGCCACACGATTTCATGAAACTGTGCAACATGGGTCGTACGCCCGTGCGAGGTTGTTGCAGTTTTTAGAAGGGGTAAAATGCAAGGTCGATGCATAGTTTTTCTATCCATGAGCTATGACTGTGCGGGGGGGGGGGGGGGTCTTGGAAAAAGAGGTGAACACGGTGGGTGCATAGTTTGTCCAACCATGAAGTCAAACCATGAGACCCGATATTTTGAGGGAAAATGACCATTTTGCCCCTATTTTTCTCTTAAATGTTAAACCCTCATCACTTTTCTTTTTCTCTGGTCGTGTCCACCCCGTATTCTCTCAGTGGAGTTCTTTAAGCCTAAATCTTGGATATGGTGTAATTCCTCTATCTGATGTCCAATTTGAGAGTCATTCATCTCATTGGATCTTCTCCAGTGAGTACTCTACTCCTCATGTGATTTTACCTATTTTCTTTGCTATCGATGATGTTATTTTGGTGCAAGATCTTTTGTCCTATTTTCAGGGCGTTCAAATATTCTTCCATTTTCTTCTGATCTGGATTGAATCAGAGGCTGAGACTGGACAAGTGTTCCTCTACCAAGCTGAGGTAGGTGGTCTATTCCCTTTCTCGTAATTTCTTGTTGTTTATATCTTGTTGTCATTGTGCCACACACTAAACTTTGTGGGTGATTCTTTATAACTTAATTGAACTAAGGGTTAATTGATATAAACATATTGAGACATTACATTGACACATTTTTCAAGTTTAGAGTTTGTTAACCTCAACCTGGGATGCCCATAAGGTGGGTTCTCCCCTTATAACATGTTTATTCCACCCTTGGGGTGTGATGAGATTGCCTTGCATAATGTAAGAGATGGTGTTCTAGAACCAAATAGTTTTACTTTGATTACATGTATATTTAATGTATTTAAATATTAAACATCTTATTACATATTGTTCATTTTTCTGCATGACTGTGATATAATAATGTTCTAGAGTATTTGTTGCATTGATAAGGTCATGACAGTTTCCCGCTACGATGAGAACCTTGAAATGCTATAACAATATTCTTAAATATAGTTATAAGTTTGGATGAAATACTATGATGGGATACATAGCATACAGACCATCAGGTACGAGTACTCGTAAGCAGATGAGACTTCCTCTCATGAAGTTCACACATGGTAATCTCCGATACAGGAGATTATGAGAACAGACCCACCAGTAGGAATTCTGCATGTTCTGATATCATCGGATATTTCTATCCGCGAGCATGTGTAATGATCCTTATAATTTAATATTATCATTAATACATGTCATGACTCGTGCACTTTGATTTATTGACGAAAACCATCACGCAGACAGTTGACGGGAAGTAGGGTACGTTGGGTGCATCACGAGTGACATGTTATTAATGGATAAGTCAAGGAATGATTTGTACCTTCTATTTATGAAAGTTGATATCTAGGCCCTTTGATTGAAATAGAACCATCGTACGAAATTCCATAGCCATAGTGTAACGACAAGTTTATTTCAGGTAGTCAAAGAACAACGTATCAAACATAAAATTTTATGACATTGTCATGAAACCTGCTTGATGAGATATTATGACAAAGGTATTATATTACACAGTGAGCGTTCATATATGGATGTCGTTATTGAAACTTTAAGTTATTTTTCTTTGGTTCTTTGACCTATTGCTAGACAATACTCTTGGACTTTAGGCAAGACCGCCTAATTCCAATGAGAAAGAATCCTATAGGGTCACACACTAAGTGTTTCTAGTGGTATTGGTTAAATTATATTTGAATTTAATTAATAAATATTATTCTCAAGTCACCAGAATAATTTTATTCAAGTTAAAATGATTTCATAAATTAAATAAATATTTATTCACCGGATTGTGGTTAAAATGTATTTATTTATTTTATTAAACATTTAATAAATATTTATTTACTAGTTTGTAAATAAAATATTTATTTAAGAGAATAACTTATTTATTTATTTGGGTGTTCAATAAATGGAAGTGGAGTTTGAGCGGACCAAGGTCGGGCTGATAGTAAAATAATTATTTGCAAGACAATAAATAATTATTTAACTAGTTGACATAATTTAAAATAATGTTGCTATTATTTTATGATGTGGAATTTTATTTATAATTCTGTTTTGCGGAAGTTGGTGCACCATAAATAATGACACAATATTATTATTAATATCATGAGTTTTCTCTAAGGTTATTAATGTATTTAATTACTGTTACACAATTAAATATTGAAACTAAAGCCCCATGTCAATAAATATACACACACGTCTATTGTTCTATGTACTGAACCACACACCCAGTGAATTGAGAATTGTTGAGCTAAACAATTTCTTTCTTGAATCCTCTTCCCGCCCCTCTAAAAAAAGAGAGAAGTTCTTCAAGGCCGATGAACAAGCGATCAAGAAAGGCCGACACAAGACACTCGCTTCACCGCACTAGCACCCGAGGAACAAGCGGCGTCGATCGGAGGCCATCAGAGTACGTGTAGATCATCACTAGAGGAATTCTAGTTTGGATCCTTGAAAGTGCAACAAAATAATTCAGTAGGGTCATTCTAGATGATCAACATCATCAATAAAGAAAATACCTAAGATCTAGGTATTATTTTATTTATTAAATTAATTAAATTAATCATAAACCTGATGCGCAAGATCCTCTCTAAAGGTTTCAGGCATCTTCCTTCTTTATCTAAATTTTTTACTCTATTCCGTGGAGACTAGTGTTCATCATCATATTGATCCTAGAATAATCATTGATCATGGTAAAAATCAAAGTTGGGTGCCGGCCCAACCGTTCTTCCGCTGCACCCAAAACCTTCACATAATTGAGAATTGAAGGGGGGGTATTAAAGTGAATTGTAAAAGGTTGTGAACACCTTATAGAACCTTATCAATTGTAATTAAAAGGTATGAAATGGATAATCCCTTTATTTGTTTATGATCATGAAGGGATTAGGGGAATGATTAATGAATTTGTAAATGAGTTGGTTAGAATATCTTGGATACTGCTACTCCTTGAATCTAACAACCATATTTGGATGCCATGGACATTTCTACTCAATGCATCCTACTTACTTAGATGTCTTGTACATTTCTACTCCTTGGATCTGATTTAATTGACTTGTTAGGATGCCTAAAAAATTTCTACTCCTTGGATATGAAGATCATATTAGGATGCCTTGGAAATTTGACTCCTTGAATCCGATTTACTTGGCTTACTTAGATGCATTATAAATTTATACACCAATGATTCAGTTGAATTAGTTTACTTGAAAATCTAGGATGCCATTGAAATTACTACTCCTTAGATCTGATGACCCTTTAGGATACCCTGGACTAGGATCCTGTTTACTTGTTTTACTTAGATTATGCAGTTTCCTTGGACATTACCACTCCTTATACCCTGAACCATATAAGATTTATATATTATTACATTTGTTTATGCTTTGTATGCTTCACAAACAACCTTATGAATTAGTTTCTTGATCATAATGATACTGGATGGACTGGATAGCATCACTTCTACTGTTATTACTTATACACCTATTATATTAGTGCACTTCTTCAGTTTATATTCACATAAAATACTTATTATAAACACCGTTTGTGGTGTCCTATTGAGTGTTATGACATAGGAGCAAGGGAGCATATGATTGAGCAATGGCTTGTGATTCTATTTGGGGATAGTTTCTTTTTGATCATTTTGTACTTTGATACATGCATTGTTTTGGATGTTTGTTTCCATGTATTACCTATATTATTTTTTGTATAGAATTCTATGATCATCATCTTTCATATGACATTCATGGATGTGTTAACTTAGTTATTTATATGATGGATGTTATTCTTCCACTGATCAGTTATTCATATGCTTCTGCTATCATTTTTTATGATTATACCATCGTGATACACTCTGATCATGAGGGTATAATCTCCCTAATGTTATACCATGGTGACTTTATTTCTATATCTAAGGAATTGTGCTAAAATTTAATGCATGGACTTGATAAAACACTCTTTGGGATTAAATGGACGCCACACTTCAATTTATGAGGTATATGAGCCCTTATAAATTGGAAGTGGTGATCCATATAGTTTAGCCTTATAAAAATAATAGTTATATAAATGAGAATAAATTTAAATGATATTGAATTATGAAATAAAAGGTTTACATTAAATAGGGATTCCAATTTCAATTTAAAGGGTGTTTTACTCTATAATTTGCAATTGACACACTGTATACCGGAAACCCTAACTTATAATAGAGAACTTGACCCTGAACCAAACTTAGAAGTGGGAAGTAAGAAATATATCATGCTTATCTTATGACTCACATGTCTCCCATACCTGGATTTAGGAGCAGGAATATGGGTGTGATTTGTGGTCAGGAAGTCTTGAGACTATCCTATTATATATCTTTGTGATATTTTTGTTATTAAATCTTAATTGAGGTGTGCACTTAGAATTTATAGAGATATTCCACCGCAAAAGCCTCCAGTTGTGCGCCGGGAGGGTGCTGACGACCATGCTCTGAAGGTGGTAGTCCTTGGGCCACTAGTAGAACCTCTAGTAGTGCATCTTGTGGCACCACCTATTGTACCTGATATGGGTGTTTTGGCTTAGTTTCTAGAAGGATTTCTATGTTTCATACAGACTATTCCAGGAGAAACATGACCTACCCCAACTATGGCAGAGCTGACACATGAGTTCCAGTATCAAAATCCACCCACATTTTTGGGGGATGACGGACCATAGGTTACATAGTCATGGCTAGAGACAATGCTATTGATTTTTTAGCATCTCGAGGCAACTATTGAGAGGATAGTGAAGTTCACTACATTTATGTTATGGGATTACACCAAGAGATGGTGGGACGTGATTACTTAGATGGGTCATCATCGAGATATGGCTTTGAACGATTTCCAGACAACCTTTTTTGACTATTTTTATCTCGAGATGCTGAGGGAAGATAGAGCCAGAGAGTTTATGCATCTGGAGTAGGGGTCACCTTATCAATCATAGACTATTTGGTTCATTTTATAGAGCTCCAATGTTTCACACAGATTCTGTCAGGTGGCGATGTATCGAAAGCTAGGTGATTCAAGGATGGTCTCAGGTATGACATACGATCACAAATAAATATTTTTTGACTTACTATCATGTCAGAAATAGTAAATCAGGAACTGATTACTAAACGCAACCTAAGGGAATCTGGGGGCATAGAGCATGGAAAATCATCTTCTCGACCCAGTGGTTCCATGTCAAGTAGTAGGAAGAGATGATTTGAGATCTATCATGAGGAGAATACCAGCCAAATCATGAGTGATGATAGTTAAATTATCTATCATTAGTGTGGGAGATATGGAAATATGAGTATCCAGTGTGATAGTGACCCAATCGAGTGTTGATCTTGTGGTAGGATGGACCATCTACAATAGTTTTGCAGGACCTTTCTTCCAACAGCTAGTGAGAGCAGGTCTGCACTGACTCCATGTTTAGAAGTGGGGTCAACAGCTTCTCATCAGGTATGGATCTAGACCGTGATCAATCGATCAGGCCAAGGTGGTGGTCATGGCTTGTCACGAACCAACATGTCAGGGCCCGAGACACAATTACCCCATGCCCACCTCCGATAGACTAGGGGATAATGACTAGCACCAAAAAGGCATATCACACACATGGGTGGCATTAGCCTTAAGTACCTATATACAAACACACACATATCCAAGCATATACAATACTGAAATGAAAAACAAGTGAAAATAATGCATGCATACATCTATAATCCCACAACCACAGTACAAAAAAAAAGTACTAGAAAGTATAAAAAAGGCTAAATACAAGCCTAAGAAAAACTAGAAAGTAAAGCTTGGCCTACTCAGAAGGAAGGGGCTACTTGTCACGACCCGCCCTCGGGGCCCGTGCCGTGACTACTCCAAGCCCGCCTTCCATAGGCCAGGGGCTGGCGACTAGCACCAAGGCGTAAATCCCAACAAAAAGGGAAGACATTGCCTTTGAAAAGTAAACAAGCACCACAGAGTAAGCAAGCGGAAAAGTAAACACTAAGTAAAAACTGTACAAGCTGTACTGAAAGTAAAAGGGGCCAGAAATACAAGCCCAACAGTAAAGTACAACTGAAAGGAAAAACAGCAACTGAAAGGGAAAACTGTAGCGTCGAGCCATCCTCTGGAAATCCCACCTGAAGGGTGGGTACAGATAGCCTCCACTGCTCCTCGGGTCCACCTGACCGCTCCGAGTACGTCCCGCTCAGTGGTCCACCTCCAGGTACCGTCCTGCTCTACACGCCTCCACCATGATCAGCGCTGTCCGTCGTCTGCAACCAACACAACGTAGTGCGGGCAAAGCCCGTGCATGGGTGAGTATAAGCTACTCAGTAGGGACCCCGAGACCCCCGAAGGTCTCCCAAAATCCACAAAGGATAATCCACAAAGGAAGGATACAATCACGAAGTAACATCTGACACGGCTTAGGTATATGCCCATACATATACCTAAGTCATCAATTCCCGTTCGGCTCCAACGTTCGAGCCCAAGCACAACCCAGTCCACACAGGAAAGCAAACGTACACCCACACAGGATAGCTCAACACAGTCTACAAAGGAGAGTAAACAGTAAATCCACACAGGATAGCTCAACACAATCCACAAAGGAGAGTAAACACAAGATTCAGCTCACACAGGTATACTTCTTCGGATGACGATAAAGATGATCACTGATCCATCTAAGTCGTCGGACCCACGAAGGATCGATAGGTAACTAACCCCCGCAATGACCCACACAGGATCGAACCCACATAGGATCGGGCCCACACAGAACCGGGCCCACGCAGGACCTGTAGGCGCTGGCTCACACAGAACCGCTGAGCGCTGACCCACACAGGATCGGACCCACACAGGATCGGGCCCACACAGGACCGGGCCCACGCAGGACCTGTAGCACTGATCCACGTAGGATCGCTGAGTGCAGTAGTCGTCGCAGTCCACTGAGGATCTCTGCACAGTCGTTGCCGCAGTCCACTGAGGATCTCTGCACGGTCGTCGTCGGAGTCCACGGAGGATCTCTGCACAGTCGTCGCCGCAGTCCACTGAGGATCTCCGCACGGTCGTCGCTGTCGAAGTAGCAGTCGCAGCCAACACTAGGGTTCCCGCACACAGCAAGCTCGTTCGGGAGGGTCCGCTCCACGAGCCGAGCGGCTGATACATCAACTGAAACAAAGTCCGAAGTTGATGTATCCAAAAGTTCCGTATCTCTAACAGGAACTCAACGTCGCAGACGGCGCGTCAATCGGACGCCCGGTCTGAGAGTTATTGACATTTTCGTCCCAGGGGCCCGGTTGGTTTTTAAGGCAAAACCAACCCGACCGCACTCCAACTGCGTCCAAACCTTGGGCAGAGTATGCCAAAAGATCCGTCTCACTTAGAGGAATTCAACAAAGTTGACGGCACGTCAATCGGACGTCCGTAGCTCAAGATATGAGCGTTTCCGCTCTGAGGGCCCGGTTGGTCTCGTGTACGAACCAACCTGGCCGAACCAAAGTATTCTGAAACCTTGAGTGCGATATACCAAAACGACCGTCTCGATCCAAGAATCGCGTTGCCGTAGACGGCGAGTCGTTTGGAGGCCCGTAGCTCAAGTTACGGGCGTTTGAACGAAAACGTTCGAAGAAGGGGGGTACGGGCCCGGGCCGACCCGGTTGGCCCGGTCCGGCCCGGCCGGGGCGCGGCCCGGCCGGTCGGACCGGCCTGGCTCGGTTCGGCCAAGCGGCCGAGTGCCAGGCGCCGCGGGCGTTGACCCGCGGCCTGAGGAAGCCGCGGCCCGCGTGGGCCGCGCTGGTGAACCGCGGACGCGGCAGAGCCGCGTCCCGCGCGGGCGAACCAGACCCGCGCGGCCACGGGTCCATTGGCCACCGCCGCCGCGGCTTTAGCCGCGGCGGCTCGTCCGGCGGCGCGCCGGGGCGCTGCCGCCTCCGGCAGCTTCCGCGGGCCGCCGGTGTCGCTCCGGTGACCCGTTTTCCTTTCCGTCTGCGCCGTTGCTCCTCCCGGGATCCGTTCTTTACTGCGGAATCAACAAAGTCCCGTTGCGGCATATTCCGTCATCACCCGTCAAATCCGCACAACAACAACGCACGACGGAGGGTTGTCGGGCCGTGTTCGTTTGGCCCGCACCCTCCGTGTTAGAGATAATCAACGGGAGAAAACATGTTCCACACATGAACCAACAATTTTAATAAAATAAAATTGTTTCTATGATTCCGGTTCCTTTAAATTTTAAAGAACGTTCATGGGAATATAAGAGGGGTATTTCCAAAATGTAAAAAAATCCCTACGTCGCTGATCGTTGCGCACGGGCATTCTTCGCGGAAAAGCTCGTCACGGAAGAGAGGGATCATCGCGTCGTCGCGGGGAGGCGTCGCGTCGTCGTGGAATCCGACGTTGAGTCGGTGAGCTCAAACGGTCGGTGATCGGAGATCGGAGCGTGGAAGAACGTTTCGGACGGAAGCGTCGTCGATTTCCAGGTTCGGCGTTCTTCGCGTTCTTCGCGTTCTTCACGTTCTTTGCAAGGGAGAAGAAGATACGAGGGTCCTCTCAAATCTTCTGAAAGCGCAAATAACCAGAGGTCGAGGGTTGGCCTTATTTTATTATTACGCCAACGAATTTGAAAACTGGTTAAGAAACGATCCATCAATTCGTTGAATTAATTCCACGAAAGAAACAACCCATTTAATTCACGAAATAAACCGCCCAATTAAATGGTCTGTTAAGATTTTAAGAAACGCGTCAGTTGACTTTCATTAAGACGGGTTTTCGCAGGTGCGTTTCTTAGCGGAAATAAACGGCGGGGCTCGTGCGGACCCCACCTCAAAAATATCCTACCAAGGGGGGTAGGATATTTCTAGATAGCATCCTATCCGCTTCAACTCAGTTCAAGCCGCCTTTAAGTGGCTACAAGTGGCTTCCAAGTGGCTTAAGTGAAATAAAATAAAGTTGTCGCAAAATTATTTTATTTCTTAACTTTAAGCCCGAAAATTAAAAACCACACCCGAGAAAATGCAACTCCGGAAGAGGCGTTTCTAAGTGAATACCGGTGCTGCGATTTCATCGGTGCCCTCAGAATTCGATTCCGGGCACCGGTTCAAAAGTTAGAAAAACCCGCTCGTCCGTTCACTGAACGTACCCGATCCAAACTTCAGAAAATGATTCCGGGCACACCGGGCCTCGGAATCAGGTGCCGTCAGAAACTGCGCTCTTGTAAAATTCCTAATAAAATTAAGAAAAAAATTTCCTTGAAATTTACGGGTCTTTACATTACTCCCAACTCAGGACTTTACGTCCCCGTAAAGATACATCAAAACTATGGAAACAAATGTGGGTACTGAGCATGCATCTGAGCCTCCCGCTCCCAAGTGCTCTCCTGGAGGTTCCCGTGCTGCCATCTGATGAGCACAAGAGGAATCGATCGCCCACGCAGGACCCGATCCTGTCGATCCTCTATCTCCACTGGGACCTCCGCAAAAGTATCCCCATCATCCACGTCTAGCTCCCCATAGTCAATGATGTGCGTCGGGTCGTGCACGTATCTCCTCAGCTGGGATACGTGGAAGACGTCGTGCACCCGGTGTAACTGAGGTGGCAGAGCCAGGCGATAAGCCACCTCGACAACCCTGCTGAGGACCTGGAAGGGTCCGATGAAGCGTGGAGACAACTTTCCGCCTCGACCAAATCTCCTCAAACCACGTCGAGGTGAGACCCGCAAGAAGACGTGGTCGCCATCCTCGAACTCTAGTGGCCTCCGCCTCCTATCAGCATATGACTTCTGCCGGCTCTGAGCTATCCTCATCCGCTCCTAGATGACCTGGACCTTCTCTGTCGTGGCCCGGACCATCTCTGGTCCCACAAGTGCTGACTCCCCAGGGTCTGTCCAACACAAAGGAGATCTGCAAGGCCTGCCGTACAACGCCTCGTAGGGTTCCATCCCGATGGTGGAGTGGTAGATGTTGTTGTATGCGAACTCCACAAAGGGTAGGTGGTCCTCCCAGCTGCGACCAAAGTCGAGGACACATGCGCGGAGCATGTCCTCGAGAGTCTGAATGGTCCTCTCCGTCTGACCATCCGTCTGAGGGTGAAAGGCGGTGCTCAGACGTAGCCGTGTCCCTTACGCCTCCTGCAACCCCTTCCAAAGCCGGGAAGTAAAGCGAGCGTCCCGATCGGAGACAATAGTCAATGGAACACTGTGAAGTCGTACAATCTCCTGAACGTAGAGACGCCCCAATCTCTCCACTGAGCCCTGCTCTCGGATGGGTAAGAAGTGTGCCGACTTGGTGAGTCGGTCAACAATCACCCAAATGGAGTCGTGACCTCTGGAAGTGCGTGGAAGTCCAGTCACAAAGTCCATAGATATGCCACCCCACTTCCACTCTGGGACCTCCAAGGGCTGTACCAAGCCTGCTGGTACCTGGTGCTCTGCCTTCACCTGCTGGCAGGTGAGGCACCGCGAAATGAACTCTGCCACAACCTTCTTCATGCCCGGCCACCAGTGCTGACGTCTGAGATCCTGGTACATCTTTGCCACTCCAGGATGTACCGCCAAAGGAGAAGTGTGGAACTCTCTCAGCACCTCCTCTCGTAAAGCAACTGGTACCAAGGTATGTCCTCTGAAAAGGACATCGTGCTCTGCTCCAAGGGAGAAACCATCAGGTGCCTGTCCCGAGGATATCTGTGCACGCCGTGTCTCATAGTCAGCGTCCCCACGCTGTGCCTCACTAACCCGCTGTAGAAGTGGAGGAGAGACTGTGAGAGACTGAAGGAAGGCTGCTCCATCTCTATCCACGAAGGATATCTGCAAGGCGGCTAGCTGCTCTGTCGCCTCCTCAAGCAGCTGGATGCCCGTCCTCCTGCTGAGGGCATCGGCTACCACGTTCCCCTTTCCAGGAGTATAGACTATCTCAAAGTCATAGTCCTGGAGGAACTCGAGCCATCACTGCTGTCTCAGGTTCAGGTCCTTCTGAGAGAAGATGTACCTGAGACTCTGGTGGTCAGAAAAGACTGTGAAGCGCTCGCCCATCAGATAGTGCCGCCATGTCTTCAGGGTGAAGACCACTACTGCCAACTCCAAGTCATGGGTAGCGTAGTTCTGCTCATGCGGCCTCAACTGACGTGATCTGTAGGTAATCACGGCTCGCTCCTGCATCAGGACACACCCGAGTCCGGTCCCTGATGCATCGCAGTAGACTACGTATCCAACTCCCTCCTCAGGAAACCTCAAGATAGGTGCGCTGGTCAACCTCTGCCTCAGCTCCTGGAAGCTCTGCTGACATCTGTCTGACCACACGAAGGGTTTCCCCTTCTTCTTCAATGCTGAGAGTGGGGCAGCAACTCTGGAGAAGTCCGGCACAAATCTACGATAGTATCCGGCTAGGCCCAAGAAACTCCGCACCTCTGTCACGCTCTTGGGTGGATCCCAAGCTAGCACTGCCTCGATCTTCGCGGGATCCACTGCAACTCCCGCCTCAGAAATAACGTGCCCCAAGAAGTGGACCTCACGTAACCAGAACTGACACTTCGAGATCTTTCCATAAAGCTGGTGCTCTCAGAGTGTGTCTAGTACAACACGCAAGTGGTAGGCGTGCTCCTCCTCCGTGGTCGAGTACACCAAGATGTCGTCGATGAAGACTACGACAAAACGATCGAGGTATGGCTGGAAGATCCTGTTCATGAGGCTCATGAACACTGCTGGAGCGTTGGTTACGCCGAAAGGCATAACCAAGAACTCATAGTGGCCGCACCGACATCTGAAGGCCGTCTTCTGCACATCCTCGTCTCGAACTCTGAGCTGATGATAGCCTGACCTGAGGTCTATCTTCGAGAACCACCATGCTCCCTTGAGCTGATCGAAGAGGTCATCAATCCTGGGTAGCGGATACTTGTTTCTCACTGTCACCTGGTTCAGGTGACGATAATCGACACTGCCGGCACCAGTGCGTAATCGTCGAGTCTGCTCCCGTAGGAGTCTCTAGCCGTAAGGATCGAGCCAACGGCTCCGTCGGAATCTCCGAGCTCCGAACAAGGGCAGTGGCTATGAAAGAGTGACTCGCTCCTGTGTCTATCAGAACTACAACAAGGGTGTAATAGACACAGATCGTACCTCGAATCATCTCTGGCGCGCCGTGGTCGTAGGCCTCTGCTTCCTGGAGCTGCGCCTGTCTCTGCACGCCAGCTCCCTGTGGTCGGGGCGGGCCTCCTGGTGGTGGTGGTGGCAGAGCCTCAAAGAGTCTCCCACCACCTGCTGCTCGGCCAGCTCCTCTGCCTCGTTCGCCTCCTCCCTGCGGACCGCCACAGTCGACCCTCTGCCTCTGCCTGGGTGGTCCCTCCACCGTCTGCTGCCCCTCGGTACGACGGGTCGGGCAGTCACGAGCCATGTGGACCTGCCCGCCGCACTCGTAGCACTGTCTGCCTCTCGGAAGGCTGGCTCCGCGCTGAGTGCCCTGTACTGCTGATCCAGTGTCCCGAGGTCGTCTTCCGGAAGGTCTGGTCCGCCTAGAACCCTGAGTCATCCGTCGGCTACCTGCTGCCGAAGACTCCGCTATCTGCCGCCCTACGGCAGGTCTCGCTGTGGACTCAGCCAGGAAACTCTCGATCAGGAGGGCTCGCTCCAGTACTCCTGCCTGGGTCGGGATGCTGAGGGAGATCAGCGATGCCCTGATCTCGTGTCTCAATCCCTGCTCGAAGGTCCGGGCCCGGAAGAAGGGGTCCCGTACCATGTCTGTCGAGTAGCGAGATAGGTTGGTGAACCTCGCCGCGTACTGGGTGACCGTCAAGCTGCCCTTCTGCAGCTGAAGAAGCTCCTGGATGCGCACCGCACGGAGGGTGGCCGGGACGAACTCTGAGCGGAAGAGGCTCTCGAAGTCCGTCCAGATGAGGGTGGCCTCATCATGTACCTGGAGCATCAAGCTCCACCATCGCCCTGCTGCTGCGTGCAGTAGGCTCGCCGCGAGGATCACCATGAGGTCTGCTGGTGTCCTCACTAGCCTGAAAACTCGGACGACCGCCTCCAGCCAGTCCTCGGCTCCTGGATGCGCACCGCACGGAGGGTGGCCGGGACGAACTCTGAGCGGAAGAGGCTCTCGAAGTCCATCCAGATGAGGGTGGCCTCATCGTGTACCTGAAGCATCAAGCTCCACCATCGCCCTACTGCTGCGTGCAGTAGGCTCGCCGCGAGGATCACCATGAGGTCTGCTGGTGTCCTCACTAGCCTGAAAACTCGGACGACCGCCTCCAGCCAGTCCTCGACTGTGTCATGATGAACAACCATGAAATCTGAATTGGATAAAAGGTCTCCAAACTGAGTTCTGAGTGTAATCTCACCTAGAGGTTCTTGTTCATTTTTATCATATCCTTGCAACATCAAAGTAGAAGGAGATAAATCAGATTAGGTGAGGCCCAATCGACGAAGTGTATGAATAGGGATGAGGTTGACTCCTGAACCATTATCAATGAAAGCTCGTAGGATGTCTACATCATTTACCTTTCCAGATAAATACAAAGGTCTAATATGTCTATGAACAACATCATCTTCATCTTCATATGTAAAAGATATCACTACATGGAATTCTGTAGGATCATTCTCTATATGGTAGACTTCAGCTGCAACAATTTTAGTTTCAAATTCCTGAGGACTTGAAAAAGCCTCAATGAGTGCCTCCCAAAGATCCTTTGATAGATTCAAGGTATCCAGAATTGATAACTTGGCCGGTACTTGGGCCAAATGTTTCAAGACATCATACTTTTGGTCCAAAGTTCTGCGTTTCCCAACAGGAACATGTGGTTTCACAGGTGCCTTAGAAGTTGATTCTTTAGAAGTAGATGCATCTTGTATCGGGGTAGGAGTTGGAAATACTCCTGGATTTGGAATATTAGACCAAATAAGTCTATTTATTTGCTGAGAGGAAGAAGGTGTAACCTCTAACCGATCTTCCAAAATAACTCTGCCAGGACTGAATCTGTCGTGAGTGGAAGAAAATTCTTGTTCTTGTTGAGACCGCTGAAGGTATTTGCCACGAGTTTCTACTGCATATACAATTATAGCAGGGGTAGGATTATAATAGTGTATTTTGAAATATCCACGTCTTCCCCTATATCCTAGACCTATGAAACTCCCACTAATTCCTCTGTTTTATACAGGGAACTCAGGCTCATCAAGATCGAAACTGTGACTGGAATACATATCCGTTAAGTGAATCATGTTAATAGAACCAAATATTAACTCTTCATCTGATGAAGACTCTGCTTGATGAACCATTTCAGGCTATACCGTTTGGTGGGGCGGTGCCCGTGATTTTGAAGTATATGACATAAAATCTGCCAGAGTCAAAGACAACTTAGGCTTTGATACGAGCTCATCTTCTTCTAACTGCTCTTCTTTCTTCAAATTATGCCGCCTCTTTAAGGATTTTACTTATAACGAAGGGAGTTTTGCTGTGACAAAAATAACAGAAGGCACCATTGGTTTCTTCAATTGCGTTCGTAAAATGGCATGAGTTCAGTTGATCGTTTTCCTAACCATCCAATCATCATATTTCTGCACATTTTTTCTTTTGAATTCATGCCACTCGCCTTCTTCCTTTGGATCTGTAGCAGTAACACATGCTACCTGGGCTGAAGAACCTTTCATTTTTACTTGTCCTGAGTCCACCATCTTTTTCAGAAGGTCTTTCAAGACAAAACACTCCTGAATGGGATGCCCCAACATCTGATGAAATGCTCAATAGTTGGGAAGGTCTTCATCTCCTTCCTTATTTGTCCTTTTAGGCCTTGGCAACTGAACCAAATTATTTTCCAGAGCCGAAATGAAGTAACCAAGAACTTGTTCATTTCGGAAAGAATAAAATTTGTTCTTTAACTCCTCAAATTGTTTCTGTCTTTGATATCTTTGATCATCTTGATGAGACGACATCTGTTGTTGATGCTCAGGAGGTGGAGCCCTTCGATAAGATGAAGGTTTTGAAGTGGAAGCAGATATAAGTTCTTGTTTAAGTGTAACTGTAGCAGTCTCGGCTGTTCCCATTCTCCTTCTTGGAGATGATGGAATTACACGAGTTTTAGCCTTAGTCTCTATAAGAGAATCTTCTATCTGTTGAGAGATTTAAGTAAGGTATCAAAACCCTTCGGTGTATTTCACAGGAATCAACGGGGTGTGTAATTCATCACGCAAATTTGCCACACATATTGGAAACAACTCTTCTTGAGGGAGTACTAAGCTTAAGGAATATTTTAATACCTTTCAGTGAGCAATGAAATCCGAAAATCTTTAATTTTCCATTTTCTTACAATTTGTAAGATAAAAAACTATCATCTTTGGTAATGTTGAGCTAAATTGAAGAAGGAATCATTGAAGAAGATCTTCCCACCCGGTAATTGACCGAGACTGCAAAATTATATACTAGACAAAAGTAGGACCTTGTAATGACTTCACAAAACATCTGAGCTTAACTGCTTCTTGTTGTTGAGGATTTCCCATTATAGGATCACAAAGAGAAACAAAACGTGTTAAGTGTTGTTCTGGGTCTCCCGAACCATTAAAGATTGGGAATGTGGTATTCTCAAAATTTGATGGGGGAGGAATTGCATCAACCCATTCAGGGTAATATTTCTTTTCTGGTTGAACTTGTGCACGTTTTCCCTCTATAGCTTCCAACTGAGATGTTAATGACTCAATGGTACTTATTAACTTTTGAGAAACATATGGCTGTTCTTGGACCTGAGTAGGTGCAATAACTAGAGTTTAGACAGGTGTGGTGACTGGTACTACGACTGATGGTAGCACTACCGGTTGTTGTTGCGCATGACCCATAGGATTAGACCTGTGTGGGTGTACTTGAAAAGGAGGATATTCTTGATCCATCCCAGTAACTGCAATGAATTCCCTTGACTGACTGACTCCAGAACGCTTAGGAGGAAGACTACCTTGAAGTAGTTCTACATTAAACCTCCTTAACTCCTTCATTTCTTCCTCTTGTTGTGCGAACCTTTACTCTAATGAGAGTGATTGGCCTTCTCTAGAGGTAGGGTGGGACATAACCTGACTTTTACCCTTTTCCTTGGCATGTGCCTTTCTGGAGTATGGAATGGAATTACTCGAAGGAATATCTTGCCTCTGGGTAGCCCTCTGGCTTTTGGTACGCACACCTTCTTCATTTACTTCTGTGTGTATAACTTCTTGGATAGGAACTTCTTCATATGATTCATCTGAGTGAATCACATGTTCTGGGGGATCAGTGAAAATGGAATTTATGACATTTATCAATGAATAACACATTTCATTACTTCTATCAGAATTTCTGCGATACTATCTTTTTTGATGTCATTTATGAGACATTTCCTTTTGTTGAGTTGATCCCTCAAGAACTTCTTGATGAACTGTAATTTGGAGGGAATATCTTGATAATTCGGCTCTGCGTTCCTCTTGTGGCTTCTTCCCTAACTGAGAGAAAACTGACTTTCACTAAGGAAGAGATTGAGGATTTGAAAAAGTCCCCAGTCCAATGAATTGGGGCTGTTCCTACTTTCCCTACTCAACTCCTTGAAAGCCATATGTTTATCCCAAGGGTTGAGCTAAAAGAGTCCCTAGTCTGGAAATCTAAGGTGGTTCTTGAGCTGCTACATCTGAGACTTTCTTAAAAGATCTCCTGATTTTGCAGATCTTAGTCTGAAAATTGCCTGGATGCATCATCCGACATTCACTAAAATCACCTAGCTCAAATGACTGTTGAATGATTTCTGACACTTCTGTCACCTGATGATGCACATTTTCTAAATGAGAAGCCTATTCGATATTCTCATTTTCTTGATGCAAGAGTAATTTGACAACTTGTTCTTTGTATGCCTGACTTTGGGAAGAACTAGTTGAGGCTTTTTCCTAAGCAATCATTTGATTACACACAAAACCAATTGGCTGTGGCTGGCCATGGGCAATAACATTGCATGAGACCACTTTTGGAGGGCTTTATTGACTGGAGAGTACAGTGAAATGCAGTGCTCAATGAACACCCCATCCCCTGATATGAATACTATATGGGGAATTGGTAATTAACTGGAGCAACCTTTTTAGTGCACCAAAGCATGCACGCTGAAGGGCTCTCTGCTGCTTTTCAACCTATGGATATCGGGAAACTGAGAGAGATGACAAATCAATTTGGAGTTATAACCCTTCTATTATCTTAACATGATTTTCATATTCATCATAAGATAATATTTTCTCTCTTAAGTGACAAATAGTTTTCCACATGTTGATACGAATATCATGAATACAATCTTTCGTCAACATTTCTAGCATATCATACTGAGAGTCAGACAAAGGCCAAAACATGACTGGTAATTCACCTTTCGCCAATTGTTTTCTCATATTCAACACTTACTCCTTATCATTCGATGAAGATTATTCTACCTAATTAGACCAAAGATGGTGCTTATTTGTTGCTTTATCAGATTCAACAAGATTGGTAGAGAATTCATTTATCAAATTAGAAGATGAATGGCCTAGGGGTGGTTTGGAGAATGACCTACACCCCGGGCTATCTTCTGATTGAGAAAGTATTTCACCTGCTAGTGGTAAAGCATCAGGCATGAATGGATTCACATTTGCAAGTGCCTCAAGATAAGAGGGATTTATCGTTACTACATTTTCCTTTGAAGAATTTTCCAGGAAATGCGAATTACTACTGCGGAGAGGACTTTCGCAGCTAAATTCATCATCATGGGGAGGACCACCATGGTGGGTTACAAAAAAAGATGAAACCTTTTGCTCCTTGATCTTTTGGCCACGCAGAGGGCTATCGTGGATCTCATCTGAAGATGATACTTTGAGATCGACCGAACTGTCATGAAGAAAGCCTTTATGAGGAAGTTTCTGATGAAGACCTTTAGAATTATTGTTTTTATTTCCAGAATTTGAAAATGAAAGAGTAGAATATTGAGCTGTAACAGATAATTGTCTGAGGGCTTCAAGAACTCCAGTATCGAGCAAGGCCTTATTACAGATTGGCTCTTGACTTCTCAACTGTGCTAGATGGGTCTTTGTCTTAGACGCCTTCTTAATCACTTTGGAAACCACTTTTTGAAAAAAGTGGTTATTATGGGCAGGTGTATGTGCCTACTCTGGAGAAATGGTCAGGTTAGGTTGATTGTCTCCATTCAATTCGGGTGTATGTGCCAGACTTGATTGTTCATATGACATGGTGGAGTATGCCCCACAACCCTCCTGGACTGGGACAGAGGTGTGTATCTGTTTCGGAGTGATATGTTGATGAGTCACTCCACTGATAGGGATAGATTTATGATTCCTTCCCTACGATGCTACTGAATTTGTTATAATATTCTGACAGACATCCAGAATATGGGCAGGGATTTTCTTCTGCTCTTTCACCATTGTCAGAATGTGCTTGGTGACTTCAGCTTCCGGAATGGGAATATACATCCATTCCATGATTGGAGTAGGTTTGTATTCCTTCTCCTTTCCTCCTTTTCCTGTCAGTGAATTCTGACAGTACTCATGTGTGGGGGCAGAAAATTGTGTCTGCCTCCTACTTGTCATAGGAACTTTCTACTTGACATCTTTGGGTGCTACCAAACGAGACTGTTGGTTAGCCTGATGAATTGCAAGTGCATGTTCCTGCTAATTGTTCCCCACCACATTTTATTAGCGAGTTTCTTTGGTTGTATTCAGACGAGCCTGATGACTAGCTGATGAATTATAAACAGGTGTATATGCCTGCCTATAATACTCTGCCAGAATTGCCTGGTGGGATTGGCGTGTTACTGCCAGACGAGTCTGCTGGGTAGTAATATCAGGAGGTACATGTGTATATTCCCGCTCATTGTTTTCCATCAAGTTGTCTTGATGAACTTCTACAGAGGGGAAAAAAGTAAGAACCTGCTCCCTGTTGACCAGATTTTGCCTTTGACTGTTCATCTTTCGTGCTCGGGTCTGAGGAACCTGAGCCGAACCCCTCAAGGTGATACCCTCATCATGTTGAGGGTGCCCTACCGCACGAGTCTGGAGGATATTGTTGATGGGAACCCTTAGGAAGGACTCCTGTATTCTTGAATTAAGGCCTTGAGTGACCTTCTCATTCACCTCCCCATAACATGGGAGGGACTGGTGATTGCGTTCCGGGGATAACGACCCAAAACGGTTAGAGATGGTGGTTGGAAACACCTGCTTCTTGACCACTGGTCATCGCTGTCCAGACAACCAGGGTGAGTTGTTAACTTGTAGGGCTTGTCGAGCGGCCTCTAGAGTCAGAATGGTACCATGTTGAAGGTATTTCTTAACCAATGCATTTGAGACCCAGCATTGAAGACACTGAGTAGGTGATGTCGTCCTCAGAGTGGATGAGGATCCAACAGGAGTAGTGGCCAAGGCATTCACTGGTTTGAACTTTAAAGAAGCCGTTTCTGTAATGTAGAGAGATCTTGGAAAAGAGTGCTTGTTTGATATAACAGACATAATCAAGATAAGTTTGGCCAGACTACATCTTTTGGATGAGCACATATGTTATTGATTGCTTTTTTGGCCCTCACATTAAGTTATATAGGGGCCTAACAAATAAGTAAAACATCATTTAACTTGGTTAATGAATCACATTGGGTTCACCATTTCTTGTTTCTTATGGAGATGGGGATGAACTTGTTTTTTTAAGGTTCAAACTTTCTAATCAGTTTCTAACGGGTTTATTCGTAGAACCAGAAACATCCAATGACTCTATATCCATTTGGACCTACTTTCCAAAGGTAGGTTCTCATTAGTTGTGGACTGATGAGGCTTAAGAATTTTTATTGGTCGATAGGATGGGAGGTCAGACTCATCACACCTTTTCGGGGGGAATTATTGTCTACTCCGAGACTCTCTTATAGATTTAAGTTATGTTCACGAATCCTTATTAATTTACCAAGCATGAAAATGAGTTTTTCCTTATAGAGAATATTTTATATGTATTTTAAGTTCTTCATCAATAGAGAATCATCCATATGAATTAGATATTCTTAGTCAATGGTATCCTTCAACACATTATACAGAAATATCTTGGTCATTATGATAACCATAATATTTTTAAATCCACTCAATGGGGCACTTGAATTTTACTGTCATTCAGAAAGATAGGGATTATTTCACAGTTGGGATTGTACCTGCAGATGGGTTACCTACGTATCCTCATTACAGAAGGAATCAGAACCCACGTAGTTCGATAGGAAAGATATAGTTTAACGTCATATGGGACATAAAATAATTAATGAAAGATGGGCTTGAAACTTAGAAAGGCTTCCCACGTACTCTACTTTTAAGGAAGAGATCAAAGTCCATGTAGTTAGGGTGAAGAAGTATGAGGTTTATGCATGATTAATGGCCCAAAGAGAGATGTCGTAATTACTTTTTCACTCTAAGCCCACATGAGTCATGCTCGGTGTGAGAAACAAGAGGTATCAGTAAATCTGACGATTGTGCCATGAAAGATGCAGTCATAATAAATAATATGGGGCTTACGTATGTATGACGGCCTGAGTAAATGAATATCAGGACTTAGTTCAGGAAATAAGCCCAGGAGAAGGGTTCATAAAGGTATTTATACTTTATGAAGATTTAGAATTTTAACTTGGGACTTACTCCTGAAAAGGAATCCTAAATTAAGAGGGACTTATGATTGGGTTTTATTCATGATAAGGAAGCCCAAATCAAAAGAAAATAAAGTTGGGTCTTACTCCTGATAAGGAGGCCCAATTTAAAGGGAACTTATAACCTGGGGCTTAATCCTGAGAAGGAGGCCCAAATTAAAAGAAATTAAGACTGGGGCTTACTCTTAAGAAGGATGCCCAATTAAGGGAAATTATGATTGAGACTTATTTCTGAGAAGGAGGCCCATATTAAGAGGACTTGTAATTTGGGGCTTACTCTTGAGAAGGAGGCCCAATGAATTACTCTCAAATAAGGAATCAAACAAAGGAACCATGACACAAATGGATTTGAAGAGGGTTTTGAAGGCTATCTTTGAAGAGGAGTGGTGGATTTGAAGAAAGGAGGTGACTAGTAAGGAGGCATGCAAATATTGTTCTGGCGTGAAAGTCCTGGTCGTGTAAGTATAATTGCACGACATGAGTCACCATGGGCGACGAATAATCCATAGGGTAATACTTGGGAAACTTTGAACTCAAGCCCTTAGTATCATCCCTATAGGATTCCAGAAGAGTGGTGCGCAAGTTCCCTTGAGAGGGAAAGGCAGCACGCAAGTGTCTTTACTTCCCTTAAGGGATGGACACTTAGGTGCGCAAGTATTGATGAGTTCTAATACTTTGGCCTTATTCTTCCTATTTAGATATTCCATTCTAGGTAAAGAATTTCCTTATAAGTGTTCGGAAGAGGTCAAGAAAATACTTGGGCGACCATAGCTTGAATCTGAGTTTTGGAAAATTCTTCCTTGAAATGGGGGGCCCACAAGGGCTATTTATAGGCCACTGAGCACCTTGGGAAAAAAAATAAATAGGGTGCGCAAGTGACTTGTGTGACCCATATGTGGCGTGCAAGTGACTTTCACGACCATAAGGAAACTTGCGTGACCCATGCTTAAAGGGTTTCTTGTTCATGCCTTTGTCAATTTTTGATGTTCTTCAAAGGATGACTCTCTTTGTGCTTAAGGTATTCCCATTTTCCATTCATTAGACTCTGTGAAGGAAAGGAGCATCAACAATGCTATTTGGGGATAGTTTCTTTTTAGCCTTTTTTTACTTTGATACATGCATTGTACTGGATAACTATTTCCATGTATTTCTTATATTCATTTCTATATTGTATTCTATGATCATCATATTGTATATGGAATTTATGGATGTGTTCATTTGGTTATTTACATGATGCATGTTATTCTTCCCCTGATTAGTTATTCATATGATTTCTCTGTTAATCATTATGATTATACCACTATGCTACACTCTTATTGTGAGGGTATATTATCCCCACTATTCCTCCATGGACCCTCACTGCTATTTGGAAACCTCTGGCATATGAAGAGGTCTTCTTGAGGCCATGTGACCAACTGAGTTTAATTACTATTGAGTGAACTGGGTCTGGGATGTCACATAAAACCTAGTCCATAGCCTCAATTACTTTTCCTTATGACCTTACACCATAAGGTTTAAATCAAGGCATGATTCCCAACTATAAAAAACTTCATCAGCTCACCACAAATTATGGTGTAATTACTATGTTTTATGGAATGATTAACCCTTAGTCCAAAAATTCATCTCCATTACACCATACTCTAGTACACCAGTATTAAACACTTATTCTCCATTACACTAGTACTAAACACTTATTCTCCTTTCAACCATACATGTGACCAATTCTAGTGTGATAATATTTCATCATGGTATAATATTTAATCCATCATTCACTAAAATTTACCAAGAAATACTATAACATGACTGTATGTATTGTAATGTGATTTAGTGTGACTCTAACAAAAACATATTCAAACTTTTACAAAGTAACTCCATATTATTGATGATTTACAATAAAATAACATATCATCCTTTAGACTCAATAAAAATACATTTTCAATAAACACAATACCTTTTATTCATATCCCACCAATATTATCTTCAATTCTACACTTTACAAGCATGGGTTTCGACATTCTATATGAATTAGATTCCAAAATTCTCCCTCTTTGGGTTTGTTGGAAATATTTAATATCCTAAATGAAATTAATCACTCTATATACTTCAGAAAATCCTAATAGTGATAGAGAAAATCAATTATCACTCTAAGTTTATGTAGCAATGTTCAGCATAAAAAACAAGAGATCAAGAGAGAATTTTTTACTTCAATGCTCACCTTGAACTTCCATCTCTAGTCAACCACTTTTTAATCACACTGATATCAAAAGACTTCACTTATCTTCATTAATTTTTAATATTACCCCCATGGATTGTATCTCACCTTGCATCATGTATCACCCCCCTAAATATGAGATTGATGCACTGATTCCACTTGTTAATTTCTAATAAAAGATTTTTTCCTTATCCTATTTCACTTTCCACTTTCTTTTAATCCCCCCATTTTAACATTAAACCCAAAGGGAAAATACTTTCAAATCATGAATAGGAAAGTTAAATAATAAATTCACATGGGTATAGGGGACTTTTGAAACCACCATAAACTTTAGTAGGTGGTTAAACTTCAAGATCAACCAATGCTTCTTGAATGTTGGTGTAGTCAATAGATTTGTAAAAATATATGCAAAATTTTGATTTGTTCTAATATATTCCACTTTGATAATATCTTTCTCTACATTTTATTCAATGAAATGAAATTGAATCTCAATATGCTTCATACGTGAAATGATCACCATAGGCATTTTCACCTTGTTTCTAAGATCCTCCAATTTTTGTTTCATCCATAATAACAGAGTATGTTCCCTCATCATTGAAAAACACACCACTTATTCTATTCTAAGAGAAGTGATCTCTTTCTTCTTGATAGTTCATCTAATACATTTACTTTTAAAAAAGAAATTTACACCAATTTTAAATTTTCTATCCAAAAAATAATTAAATATTAGTCTTTTATTTCACCAAAAACCAATATAAAATCAAGGGTACCTTGTACATAACTCAATATTCTATTCACTACAACGAGTGTTGGTCCTAGTAGACTCAATAGGGGGAGGGTGAATTGATTTTCTAATAAAATTTATGTTAAAAAAAATTTAAAACATAAATCCCCCAATTTATAAAATACAACCATTTAACTAAAATAACAGAGTTATAAAATTTGATCTTTAGAAAAGTTTTTTAAAATCTCAATCAAAACTCAGTTAAAATAAGTTAGAAAATACTTTTAACTTTTGAAACTAATTTACTTGAATTGAACACCTTAAATTAAACACATATTAAAGTTAACTATTAGAGTAAAGTTTTGTTATTAGTTTTATAATAAATAATATTTTATTATTTAAAATAGAGAAAAAAACAAATAAATCACAAAAATAAAAATAAAAAAGGGGTTCATTCTTAAGCTAAGACCTAGTCCCCTCCACTTGTAAATCACCTGTTATCAAGAAGTTTATTATATAATTAACTGATCTACAAAATAGATTTGGTTTTTACACAACAACATAAAAGGATTTATAGATGCAAAGACTCTTACATAGTTATATGTGGGAGAAATAGAAGTACATGTCACACACGACCTCTTCCGCAATTATATTTGGGATTACAGAATAAAATAATTGAAATAAGTGACAAGAAATATCAATTTTATTACATAAGATAGATTTTTATAGATAAAAAGAGTAAAATAGAAAAAAATCTCAATAAATAAACTTAAAAAAATGATTAATAGATGAGAGATGAGAAAAATAGGTGCTTCTCAATCTGATCAGCTTTAGTTGGTAAGATATCTTTGAATATCTCCTTGAAAAGGTTCAACCAAGTTTTCACAAAAATGATGGAAAATAGAGTATCATAAAGTGTTTTGAAAAAGTTCTCTGGATAGAACGGGTGCACATGAATGTTCCTATGTTGTTTTTAAGAGTATATGTAACAGTCACTTGGTACACATCTGCTTATTTATCTTAAAAAGAGATCCATCAAAAAGTAGTTATTGGGGAGAATTAATTGCAGCGTTAATTACACAGACTCTAACATCAATTCTCAGAAAATTAGTCATTGTATATTTTAAATTGGCCTACTTATTAAGTTAGACGTGGTAGGTTAGTCTTTACATAGGCATGATTAGTCAAGATCATGGTTGGCATAGTTATTTGGCATTCCATCTTGTCACGGTCACTTCATTTCTTCACATGGTCAGTCCATTTGATCATATGCTAGGTTCATGAATTCATGTGGTAGCTTGACTCTGTCTCATGAAAACTTCATTACTTCGCATGGTCACTACTTTGAATTGAACATGAAGGTTAAGGTATATTTCAGGGTTTAGTCTTAAGCTAAGACATAGTCCCCTCCACTTGTAAATCACCTACTACCAAGATGTTTATTATATAATTAACTGATCCACAAAATAGATTTGGGTTTTACACAAAAACATTCAAGGTTTTATAGATGAAAAAGACTCTTACATAGTTATATGTGGGAGAAAAATAAGTACATGTCACACACGACCTCTTCTGCAGTTATATTTGGGATTAAAGAATAAAATAATTGGAATAAGTGTCAAGAGATCTCCATTTTATTACATAAGATAGATTTTTATAGATAAAAAGAGTAAAATAGAAAAAAATCTCAACAAATAAACTTAAAAAAATGAGTAATAGATGAGAGATGATAAAAATAGGTGCTTCTCAATCTGATTAGCTCCAGTTGGTAATATATCTTTGAATTTTTCCTTGAAAAGGTTCAACCAAGTTTTCACAAAAATGCTGGAAAATAGAGTATCATAAAGTGTTTTGAACAAGTTATCTAGATAGAACCGGTGTACATGAATGTTACTCTGTTGTTTTTAAGAGTATATGTAACAGTCACTTTGTACACATCTTCTTATTTATCTTAAAAAGAGATCCATCAAAATGTAGTTATTGGGGAGAATTAATTACAACGTTAATTGCACAGACTCTGACATTAATGCTTGGAAAATTAGTCATTGTAGATTTGAAATTGGCCTACTAATTAAGTTAGACATGGTAGGTTAGTCTTTACATAGGCATGGTTACTCGAGCTCATGGTTGGAATAGTTATTTGTCATTATATCTTGTCACTGTCACTTCATTTCTTTATGTGGTCAGTCCATTTGATCATATGCTAGGTTCATGAATTCATGTGGTAGCTTGACTCTGTCTCATGAAAACTTCATTACTTCACATGTCCACAACTTTTTTACTCATGGTAGGTACATATATTTATTTGGTAAGTAGTTTTTCTTATGGTTACTACAAATAGAGATACACACAGTTAGTATAAGACTTAAAGAAATTCATCTTACCTGTTGCATGGTAGGTTGATTGTTCATTTGATTAGTTGATTCTGAATTCATGGTAGGTTCTTCCACACATGGAAGGTTCATCTTAAATACACAATAAGTTTATGAATTAAAAAAAAATTGATCATCATAATCATGGATAATAGTTTTTCATGTGGTCAGTTGGTGTACATCATGCATCAGGTTCCACATGATCACTTAACCTTCATGTTCACTTCAAAGTCTTCACATGGTAAGTACATTCCACATGTGGTAAGTTGTCAAGGTATATTCCAGGGTTACCTAATTTTGTAAGTTTGTCCAGAATATAATTTACTAACTAAAAATAAGAAATTAATTAATAATATTATAAACATGATTTGAGATCATTAAAATAAGGATTCACTAGTCTAATCCAACAATCTATCCATTTTTGATGATCACAAATCAGGAAATTTAAAATGAAATGAATTGAATACTACAAAACATATTTACATTAAAGTGAAAATATTATTATGCAATATCTCAAAGGGTTATAAAAATGTAATGAATTCAATTTATTCAATTTATTTCATACACTTATTACTCCCCCTTTTTGGATTTTCAAAAAGTGAACAAATAATAGAAAAAATAAATAGATAATGGGTAACATTAAAATAGAAAGAAGAATAAAAAGGACTATTCCATTAATATATCAAAAGGTATTACATAAAGGATTAAAAGTAGTCCCTATATGGAATTCTTCTCAAAATATGAATCCAGAACATCCCTCATATATGAAGGAAGTATAATATCCTTTACTCTAGAGATAGAAACTGGGGAAGAATATGTATTCTGAGGTGCAGAGGTGGAAGGAGGGTCACCAATGACTATACATCTAGAAATAGGTAAAAATCCTCAAATTGTTTTATCTAGGATACAATATAAAAGTATTATGGGTAGAGGAGGTAGTGGAAGGAGCTAGGGACATAGGAATGGCAGGAGGAGCTAGTGTAGTTGTATTGTTAGTGTAATGGTAGGGTTCTTTCAACCTTGTAAAATCACTTACTATCCAATAACCATGCTCCAAAGCCTGAAGAAAGTACTCTTAAATCTCCATGAAGGCCTCTAAAATCTGGGTTAGCACCTTAAGCTTCTAAAATTGAGATTTAAAATCTTGGGTCCAAGGTGGAATCTTGAGATTCAAAGAAAGAGTTATGAACATCCCCTATAAATCTAACTAGGTAATGATTCAAATCAAGTAGAAATCAACAACCCTTTTTATTATTTCTCTATCTTTCCCAACTTTCATAACATATTCCCTGACCAATTCTAAATTTTTAATGTTATGTGTTTGAAATCCATAAAACAAAACTTATTTGGTCTACTTGAATTCATCAAATACAACCTTCAAATTATCCCTTTCTATCTAATAACCACTAACTGATACCTCTATGTCAATTAAGTCCTTAGACTGGAGATCTTCCTCATGTGATGTTTATGTCAAAGGAGAGTCAGGTGGTCCATCAAAAATAATAGGAGAGAATGTCCTACCATACTAATGATCCACTCTAGATTCCTCATTAAGATCAATTATCTAATACTTATCTTCTTTTTATTCTTCTTCAACTCTCTCATCTTCAATTTCATCCATAACAACTACCAATTCATCATTAGAATACAAAAAAACCTTATCAGGTTCAATACATATATCCACAAGATCCTTTGGTATAATAGGATACTACACTAGATCAAACCTCACATACAAATTTCCTCGGTCTACCACCCACTCCCTTTTCTATGGGTTCCAGTTGGCTTTCATTTTCTTATAAATCTTATATGAGATAAAAAGACCATCTGATGAAGTTATACTTTCATCCCCCTGAGGACCTAAGCCTTTAGACTCTAAAAAAGATGAAATAAACTTTGGGTAGGGTAAAGAACTAAACATTTAATTAGGTTTAAAAAAATCATACATATGCATCATGAAATATATGTATATACTGATCTAAAATCCATTTTTCATTAAAAAAAGAAGAACAGATCTTGGTGCCTCAGGATGTTGAAGTCTCCTTTTCTTGGACAAATCAGTTGTTGGATGAATTTGACCAGCAGTCTACATTCAACACTAAGTTCAACAAAAGTTGGTCTTATGGGGGTTAAATTCCTATTTAGATCTTATAAAGCACTTTGAAACTAAAATAGAGAATGATTAATTATATATGATATATAGTTATCCTCAAATTTTCCATTCCATGGCCCACCCAATCACTTTTCCCAATGCTTAGAAGAAAACTACAAAACTTCATAATTGATCATCATCTCAATGATATGTATTTTCTCTCTAGGGAAAAATTACAAGTGCACATAAAAATACTTAACAAGTTTAAAGTATAATGGATTATAATTCTCTTTAAACCAATTATCCCATCCCTGATTTTAAATCATATTCCAAACTAGAAATTTTCTCGATTATAGCCACTGTGAATCAAATTATTTTTCTATAGAAACTGGATGATCTAAGATATGAGGATTCTTGATTTAGAAACAACACTCAAGATGGATTTTCTTTTATTATAATTCATTATAGGAGGAGGCTCGATAGGAGGTACAGTTTTGGCAGCATGCTTCATCCTCAACATTTTTGTTTTGATTTGATTTCTCAAAAGGGTTGGGTTACTGAGAGAGTGGGTTCGAGACATGTGGGATTTAATTTGAATGAAAGGTTCTGAAATAAAGGAATATATTTTAGGGAAAACATGAGCATAAATTTAGATTTTTATTTGAATTTAATTTCAATCATTTATGAATTAAAATAGTAACAAACTTAAGCGATATCCTGCAAAATCATTTTCATGAGAAATTATAAGTATAAAATAGACACAGTAGGTACAATGAATATGGATCCATGAAAACAAAGGCATTATTGATATAATGACCATGACCTTATAGTAGGTATACCAACCTAATGAATAAAACATTTATAGTAAATAAGTAGCGATCATGTGAGTAAAATTCATGCTAAGTATAGTAATCATGTGAGTAGGTGTTCATGGTAGGTATACTAACTGCATGACCAACCAGTCATGGTAAGTATAATGATAATATAAACATCAAATCACAGTCAGTATACTAACCATGTGATTCATACTTCACTATTAATTCAAAATAAATCACAAAATATTATCATTTAGAATAAGAATTAAAATAACTACAAAGGTTAAAACTAAATTGAAACAGTTTAGACAAAATTTATCATGCCTAATTTGTGTATGATGTAATTGATTATCTAAACATTCAAAGGCTTTATAAATATATCATCAAGTGGATATTAAATACCAATAAATTCAAGAGTTATATCACCTTTTTTAAAATGATCACTCAAAAAGTGATGTATTATATAAATGTGTTTTTTTCTATAATGTGATACAGGTTTCTTAGAAATATTTATCGCACTTAAATTATCACAATTTATAGGGACATGTTGAAATTGATATCCATAGTATAGTAATGTGTGTTTCATCCATGGAATATTTCCACATAAATTTACTACAACTATGTACTTACCTTTAGCAATGGATAATTCAATATAGTTATGATTTTTAATACTCCAAGAAAATAGAGACTTTCCCCAAAAGCGAAATGTTATAGAAGTGATTTTTCTATATAACTTTAAACCACAAAAATCTATATATAAATAACCAACTAAATAAAATGTATTTACTTTAGAATAAAAAAATTCTAAGTTGGTTTTACTTGAGGTATTTAAAAATTATTTTGACAACAAGTAAATGTGATTATTTTGGATTTGATTGAAAATGAGAACAAACGCATACAATAAACATGATATATGGTAATATAGTAGTTAATTATAGTAAACTTATAATCATACCTTTATAAATGGTTTAAAAACTAGTTTTCCAGCTTTATCAAGATCTACTTCACATATTATACTCATGGGAATATCACTATCTTTAGTACTATCCATACCAAAACCTTTTAAAATATATTTAGTTTATTTTCTTTGATTAAAAACAATTCCTTCCATTTTTTTGAATGATTTTAAATCCTAGAAAGAATTTTAACTCACCCAAAAAACTCAATTCAAATTCATTTTTCACCATTTTTGAAATTTTAGTACACAAAGAATTTCTTAAATATCCAAAGGTAATATCATCAATATAGATTTTTACTACTAAAAAATATTTTTAAATTATTTTAATAAATAAAGTAGGTCAGCTATACCTTTTGAAAAACCTTTCAAAATTAAAAATGAGTTCAGCCTATCATACCATTCTCTTGAATATTTTTTTAAACCATATAAATATATTTTTTTAACATAAATACATGATTTATAATGCGAGGGTTTATAAATACAAGGGTTGTTCCAAAAAAAAACCTCAATTATATAACCATTTAAGAATGAACTAATAATATCCATTTGATATAATTTTAAATCCAAATGTTTGTTATAGGAACGAAACATTATGATAGCTTCAAGTCTAGATACTGGTGAAAATGTTTCCTCATTGTCAATACCTTCATATTGACTATATCCTTGTTCAACCAATCTAGAATTATTTCTAATTATAGTTCTTGACTCATCAACCTTGTTCCTAAACACCCATTTATTTTAAATGTTTAAGAATCCTTTAAGTCTTTTAACTAGTTTTCAGAATCTATTTCTTTCAAATTGATTCATCCATTCTTGTATTTCCATTACCCAAAATTCATCATCTATTGATTCTATAATATTATTAGGTTCAAGATGTGATAAGGAATCTTGATGTTCATCTTGGTTTCTAAGAGAATCTATAGCTCAGGTTCCTTTATCAAGGTCTCCTACAACAACATCTAAGGGGTATTCTTTATGAGTTGTAACAAATCTAGGGATAAAAGTATTTGAAACTTAATTTTAATCTATAGGTTCAGGTTGAAACAATTAATCAGATCTAAAATATTTTTCTACATAAGGTTTGACAGAATTATCACTACATTTGGCATTAATATCTAGGATAGAAAGATCATCCTCAATATTCTCTAAAGAAGTTTTAGGTTCATGTGGATCTGTCTCATCAAATTTTACATGTACATATTCTTCTACAATATTAGTCCTTTTATTGAATAACCTATATGATTTATTGTATATATAATATCCAAGTAAAATTTCTTCATCACTATTTGATGAAAACTTATCTAAATTCTATTTTTATTGAGTATAAATACTTTACAACCCAAAAATCTAAAGTAGTTAACTTTTTTATACTATTCCATAACTCATATAGAATTTTCTTCATAAGTTGTCTAATTAGAACTCTATTTATAATATAAAAAGTTGTATTCATAGCCTCTTCATAAAAATAAATAGGTAAATCATACTCATTTATCATTTTCCATGAAATTTCTTTAAGGGTTATGTTTCTTCTTTCTACTATACCATTCTGCTGTGGGGTCTTAGGAGAAATTTTTTTTGACTATATCTATGTTGTGGGAATAAATATTCAAAATTTTGATTTTAAAATGCATGAACATGATCAATTTTTATTATTTTAATGGTAAGTCCACTTAGGTTCTCTACAGGTCTAGCATATTTAGTGAAATAGGAAAGAGCTTCACTTTTATGAGCGAGGAAAAATACCCATGTATACCTTGAATAATCATCCTCTATAACATAGGTATAATGTTTTCATACTAAACTAGAAATTATATAAGGTCTAAATAAATCTATTTGAACCAAATCTAAAGGTTTTTAAGTTGAAATGTATTTCTTTGGTTTGAATTACATTTTATGTTTCTTTCCCTTTGGTTGAGATTACAAACTTTTTTTTATTAGAAATTATAGTTTAGGAAAATCCTTGACTAATTATTTCCTAGTTAGTTTTATAAGAAATTATAGGTTACAATGGACTATTATACTATTCCAAATCTAAGATTATTTTTTAAAGTCACTTAAACAATAAATATTCTGAGAAAATAATGAATTCAAATCAATAGCATATACATTATCATTTCACAAAGTAGTAAAAACTAAAACATGTTTATAATCATAAATTGTACCAGAATAATTCTCAAATTTAACATGGTAACCATAATAAAATTACTATGAGATTATAAGAATATTATATTTTAAACCATCTACAAATAATACTTTATAAATTAAAATAGTACTAGAGTTACCAATTTTACCGATTCCAATTATTTTTCCTTTGGTGTTTTCACCAAAAGTGACATATCCTCCATAAAATTTGATAATGTTATTGAATATTGAGTAGTCCTAATTCATTTATATGGAAAATTTACTATCTAGAAACCATAAGTGATTAATATAACTTTTCAATTAGGTTCCCTATAACAAAGTTTAAATAAGAAATTATTTTGTTACCCATATTTTCTTGGGTATAAAAATGCTAGTAATAAAAGATTTAGGAATCCAAAGTTGTTTAATTGCTTTTACATAAAAAACATCAAGATTTTAGAAATAAAAAATAATTAGCTCCAAAATAATAAGAATTATTTACTAAATTAGAAGAAATGGAACTAGGATCAATTTTATTCTTATATGTATTTCTATGTCAAGGTTGGTATCCAATTCAAGTAGTATTTTTTTAGAGTGGTTTTATTACCAAGAATCCTAGTAATAATATCTATTCCATTTGTAAATATTTATAAATCCTTATTCAATTGACCATTTTACATTTTATGTTCATCGTTTTCCTTTAACAATTGAGCATTGATATTTTTTCTATCGTAAAATCATATTTAAAGTGAGTAGACAAAGCATGTGGATTCTTTGAACTTTTATATTTATCATCGAGTTCATTAAATGTCTTTTCCAGCATATTACCCTATTTAAATAAATCCTTATTGAATATTTTTTCATTACTATTTTCATTTTTATAAATATTATAAAAAATTTCAGGATATTCATGAAAAGTATTCAGTACCTCATATTTTCTTGTCATGAAACACATATTAGCCCTATCATTTTTGTCTTTTCTACTTGGGTAAGAATCACTGGAACTTTTTTCAGATAGACTCTAGGTGGATCTCATATCATTTTTATACCTTTTACTTTTTTATCATACTTTTTCTTTTAATTTAGTTTGAGACAATCTGCTTTGATGCGACTATTTATTTTACACTCATAGTAGGTTACTTCATTAGTGGAATATTCATTTTCCCACTCTTTTATGAAATATCATTCTTACCTATGTAATTTGATTTCTTGAAGAATTTATTATTCTCATATAAATTCTTGAAGTGTTTGGCTAAATGATCCATTTATTTATCACTACCAGAAGGTGATTCATCATCACAAGAACTGTCAGCTTTGATATTCTCTTTTATCTTAGAGTCAGAAGTCTTGAAGGATATTTAATTAATTTTGAATTCATATTCATATTCTTTATTTAATTTAAGTTCTTCCACAAACATAATATGTTTTGAAATCAACTCCTTAATCGGAAACTTACTGATGATGAAATATTCTTTTATAGAAACTGAAGTTCCTCTATATCTATCTGGTATACATATTAGTAGTCACATCACTTGATCTTTATCAACAAATTTATTTCAAATCACAAATATTATATTCACTATCAAATTAAATATAAGATACAAATCATAAATATATTCACCATGTTTTATCTTAAATGTATCATATATAATAGTATAAGTATTAAAACATATTTCCTTAAAATTATAAGTTCCTTCATGAGAAACTGAAAATGTATCCCATATTTCAAAATCAGTAGTACAAGATGATATTATGTAAAATTCATCTTCTCCTAAAGAACATCATAAAGAATTCATTTCTATATAGTTTGATTCATAGGTGGAATTTACAGTATCATCCCATTTTTTTCTTTCAGTTTTAGGTATTTTATATTTTTTTTGTGATTACTGTCCACATATCAAATCCCATGCTCTCAATATGGATTTTTATCTTGATATTTAATTGATAACAATTAGTTCCATTAAAATAAGGAGTCTGATTAGTGAAAGTTCCTTCTATCTTATTATTATCCATAAATTCTGAAATTTATAACTAATAGAAACTTAAGATATTTTTGTAAAACATGATCATAATAAAAATATATTTTTAAGGGATTTGATACCAAATTTTGGTCCGAGTAGAAAAATCAAGAGGGGGTGGGGTGAATTGAGTTTATAATAAAATTTATTTTAAAAAAAATTAAAATTTAAATCCCCCAATTTATAAAATAAACCTAGTTAACTAAAAAAATAGAGTTATATAATTTTACCTTTAGAAAAGTTTCTTAAAATATTGATCATAGTTCTTTTAAAATAATTTATAAAATACTTTTAACTTTTGAATTTAATTTACTTGAATCAATCACCTTATATAAAACAAAGATTAGATTTATATATCAGAGTAATGTTTTTTATTAGTTTTAAAACAAATATTGGTTTTTTATTTAAAATATAGAAAGAAAAGATAAACCACAATATAAATAAATAAGGGGTTAGGTCTTAAGAAAATACATAATCCCTTCCACTTAGAAATCACCCTCTTCCAAGTAGTTTATTATATAATAAATTGATCCATAACATGGATCAGGTTTTTACAAAAAATCAGATAAGGTTATTGTGGTACATAGAACCTTATTTAGTTATACATGGGATAAATAGAATTCCAAGCCATACAAAACCTCTTCGACAATTATATGTGGGTTTATAGAAGAAAAAAATTAAAGTGAGTGTCAATAAATCTCTAGTTTAGTATAGGTTATTGTGTTATATAAATAAAAAAATTTAAATTCAGATAAAAATATAATCATAAATAGAAAAATAAATATTTGAGAGATGATAAAAATAGGTTCTACTCAATCTGATCAGCTCCAGTTAGTCATATGTCTTTGAATTTATCCTTGAAAACATTCAACTGAGTTTTCAAAAAAATATAAGAAAACAGAGTGATGTAAAGTGTTTTGAATGAGACCTATGGGTAACATAGGTGCACATGAATGTTCGTATGTTGTTTTTAAGATCATTTTAAACACCAAAATTTTCCACAAGCACTACATTTTCTTAAAAATAATTCCATCTAAAAGTTGTTTTTTAGAAGCATTCATTGTAGACTTAATTACACCGACTGTACAATTAATTCTTGGAAAATTATCCGTTGAAGATTTGAAAATGTATTACTACTTAATTTAGACATGATGGGTTGGTATTTACTTAGGCATAGTTACTTGAGATCATGGTTGGTTTGAATGGTTAGTTGGCATAACAAATTTTCATGGTCACTTCTTTTGTTCATGCGGTCAGTCCATTTGATCATGTAGTAGGTACATGACTTCATGTAGTAGCTTGACTATGCCTCATGATATCTTCATTACCTTGAATGATCACTTATTCTATACTCATGGTAGGTATATATCTTCATGAAGTAAGTATTTGTTCCAATATTTACTATAAATATAGATACACACTATTAGTATAAGTCTTAAAGACATTTATCTTACATGTTGCATAGTAGGTTGATTGTTCATGCGGCTAGTTGATTCTCAATTCATGGAAGGTTATTCAACACATTGTAGGTTCAACTTTAATGAAAACTTAGCTTATGAATTGGAAAAAAATTGATCATCTTATTCATGATAGGTAGTTTGTTCATGTAGTTAGTTAGAGTACATTTTGTGGTAGGTTCCACAATGTCACTTTACCTTCATGGTCAGTTCAAATTATTCACATGGTAAGTACATTACACATATGGTATGTTGTCACAGTAAGTTCAAGACATAGAAAAATTTTCAAGTTTTTCCAGAAAACCATTTACTTAAAGAAAACATGAAATTATTTAATAACATTATATACATGATTTGGGATCATTAAAATAAGGTGGTTCTAGTCTAATCCAATATTGATATTTTCTTCTTTTGGACTTCTATGAAACCTTGATGCCAATCATGCTGAATAAAAAATATTAAACTTCATTTTTTAAAAGTATAATAATCCCTTGATCAATCTAAAATATAAATTTAGATTAAATTAACTTCAATTTTTATGTTTTCTAAGTTTTGTTTCAATTCTGATCAGTGTTTAAACCAATTTGTAATCATACATGTCAATTTTTTTTAGAAACTCTCTTGCATGATTTTATTGAGAAATAAGTTTACTCAATATTTTGAATTACTTACAACAAAAAAATCTATGTTATTTTTCTGATCATTGATACCTCAAACTCATATCTCATCAATTTTACAAATCCGTCCATCAATTACAGTTTCTTTCTATTGAAGATGATATCTTCAACAAAGGAAAGAACCATAAATTACTCTTATTTCAAATATTTCACATAGAGTTTGTGATTGAAACAACTTATCTTTAATTTTATATTCCTTAAGTAAGAGTTTAAATGAACACACCAAGATCAGGGTTCTTCCTTCAAACCATATAAATCCTCTTTAAATTGACATACATTTTCTTCATCGCCACCAATTTGAATGTTCACCAATCATTCAATGTATACTTACTTCTTACGTACTCTATTCAATAATTCCATATTTACATGTATTTTATATATCTTGAATCTTATTTGAACAATAACCACCAAGAAGAGTATAATTGAATCAATTCTAGACATTGGTGTGAATTTCACTTCTACATTCATACCTTAAATTTGAGTATAACATTTTCATACCAACATAGACTTATTTTGGATAACATTACCATGATCATCATATTTATTTTTAAACACCCATTTTTTTAATGAAATTGTGATCATTTGACCTCTTCATAATCTATCATGTTTGGTTTTTTGATCTAGCTCTTCTTTCACAACTTTAACCCATGATTCATCCTTTTCTTATTCTTCAAATGTTATCAGCTCCATTTGTTCCAATAAATTAGTGTGATCAATAGTTGAATATCATTATCACCTAAATCATCCTTGGATTCAACCTCTAATTACACAACATGTTTTTGGTTATGAAATACTATAAATTTATATCAATATCATATTCTTATACACATATTTTCTCCAAATATAGACTTAAAAAACTTGTTTCTAGATTTATCTTCAATTAAATTGACATTGTTTGTTAAAAATATCATGTTGAGACTCTTATTAGAACACTTATAGGCTTTACTCTTGGTTGAATAAACTATGAACACTTCTTTATCAATCGTGTCTTCATACTTTACTTGATTACCATCCTTATTCTGAATGTAACATTTTATTTTTAACACTCTTAAGTGTTTTAGAATTTACATTCTCCCAGTATATATTTCATATAGAATTTTCTCCTCTCTAGAACTTAAAAAATCCCTGTTTTGGTCATAAAATTCCACTTGCATCACTTATTTCTAATAGTTTCATGACATGCCACTCTCAATGAGTAGTGTTTTCACAATGTTGGTGACTATTAATTCTCACATTTTAATGACTCCATTTTTATGGAGTCTAAACTGAGGAAACATCATGTTTTATTCTATGATTATCAAGGTAACTATCCACTTCAATTGCGGTATATTATGTGCTATTATTCAATCAAATTTTTTTGATAGACCTTCCAGTTTAATTTTTAAATCACATGTAAAACCTATTAATGAATTTCATCACTTACTTTTTAGTTTTCATAAACATAATGAAATATATTCTACTATAGTAATCCAAAAATAATATTAAATATCATTATATATGAGTTTCAGGATATGTCATTGAACTAAACACATTAGTATGAACCAATTTGAGAAAGTTAGAAGCTGATTTATTCATTTTTCTTATAGATATTTCCCACTATATTCCCTATTATAAAATCATATCCGGTATTTTACCTCTCTAACTTTAGATTTTTAATATTAATCTTATTCAAAAAATTTAATAAATTTTTTATGTTCTGTTTATGTATATTTCCAAGCATTTGAATCTATAATCTATTCTCTTATTATTCCATATGGAAAATGTGTTTCCCTTTTTTTCCATCTGATAAAAATTTACATTGGTCCTACATCATTATGTTAATGAGTTTTTAGCCTCACCTTTATTTAAGTAGCCCTTCTAATTGAATGTAACTTCAAGTACTGAGTTACAAAGTTGACTTATGCTCAAGGGGTTATGCCCAAGTCCATCCATATAGAGTACTTATATATTTTTCAATTCTACACCTATAAGACTTGTTTAACAACTGCCTTTAATCTTTAAATCTCTTCTTTATCCAAAAATAATCATCCCATCAACATGACCCTTCACATTATTCAACAAGTTCATATTTCTTTTCATTTGGCATAAACCACTACCATCAATAATCCATGTTCTATTATTTTTATCACCTTAAGTATGATATTAACCAAAATAGATTTATCTTATTTTTTTTTTCGTTTCATGTAAATCTAGGTTTAGTTGAGACTTGGGTGGGTCTATCCTCATCCATTTGAGAATGAGTAGTGAAGTACTCTTCTTCTAAAGGGGATAATTAATTTCCTAATAGAATTGAGTTAATAAATTTCCACCATATTCTCCTAGAGTCTCTAATGGGGTTTTTCTCATTATTTATTTTCTTATAATAAAAATTTTTATAACCAAATTAATAGAAATAAAAGAAATATACATAGAAGGTATTTCTTATTTAAGGTGTAATATATGTTATAATTATCCTTTGCTGGCTTCCAGGAATATTACCTAATAGGTAAGCCCCTATTCATCATATTAGGTCATAGTATGACCCAAATATCCTTAAAATTGATAATTTATTATTCAAAATATATTTTTAATTCCACAATACATGTTTTATTCTTTCAAGTAGCCACTCAATTTTTGAAAAAATCTCACTGGTTGAGAGTTATCTTCAACATTTTTCTTTCCTCCATACTTATAATTTTCTATCAAAATTTTTTATGATTATTATTTGAATAAAATTCTTATTTTACCCAATTTAATGTTTCTTTTATCATTAAAAACCTCATATAAACTTATCATTCATATTTCATCACTTTCCTTTAATTATTCGTCCAATAACTTTTAAAATTTCAGCTTCTTTTCAAGACCTCTTGTTTTATTTTTTTCCATCAAAATTCATTATCAAGGTGACCAATTCCTCATTAAGTTATTAAATTATATTTCCTTATTCCTCAATAAAATAAATATGGTCATCGATTACCTTATATTTATCCTGAAAATTCAGTTTAAAATCAAAAACTTCTCTGGATATTTATTTTACAACAACATGGTCTTTTATATCTTTATCTAAATGAGTAATTTAAGATTTTATTTGGTTGATATACATTTAACAACCCTTTATAAATCCAACAATTTTTCTATTTTTTATTGTTTTTATATCAATCACCTCAAGTTCACCTTTGAGTTTATTATTGAGATTAAAATCTCCTAACTATTGATTTTCAACCTTAATATTAGATTGCATTTTTCTAACCATCATAACCACAGTATATTATATATTTTATTTTAACTATATTTCATCTTATTCAATATATATCTCAATATCATCATCTTCCATACACATTGAGTTATTCTATTGGAAATTTCTTTTAGATGTGTTTTTATATTTTTTATTATTTCTTAGGGAAAATTTAATTTGCTGCTTTTATGAGTAATCAGATTAAAAATCACCATTAAAATTCCTTGAAACCTTACATATATGTGACCAAACATTTTTCAATTGAAAAAATATAATGTTATATTTCCCTTGTATAATTCTTTACCATGTTTGAATTTTCTTACAACGAGTGATAGAAAATCACCACTCACATATTATTCTATTTCTTTAGATTGATTGATATAAAGCTTCTCTATATTGTTGAATTCCATATCCATGTATGAATGAGTCTTCTTCCCTTATATCTTTATACACATCTCATAAGGATACAAACTTCTTTATAGATCATTGAGTAAGATCTATGTTTGTTTTCTTTCTTTGAGCACTGACACATTTAAATTATATAAGGGTGAAAATCACCTTAAAATTTTCTTCATGATCTCTAAAACATTTCTCCCATAACAAATTCCATGAATGGATCTAATAACCTTAGTGATGTAGTTGAATAATCATTAATTTTTTTCATTTGATAATATCTTCAACTCATTTAATTTATTGTGAAATACTTGTAACTTTTCTTCCTTCACATCGATGCCACCTTTCTATATGTTAGTCATATTATCCCAAGAATATTTAAAATATATGAAACTCATAAATTTCATATATATTTTATTTAATAAATATCTAGATAATTAATTTTTTCCTTTCCAATGGAATTCATTAGTTTATTTTTTGTTTCAATCAAGGACATCTTAGTAGATAACTAGTATTCCATATATGGTAGCAGAGAAAACATCTAGTCCAAGTGACCATAGTCATAATCTTATTCAATTATTATAGATCTGGTAATTGATCCCCTTAAAGAGAGAAACTCCTTTTGCATCAATAGTGTACTCTATGTTAATGAATAAATTCATCTAGATTCACTAAGAAATTAAACTTTTGGATCTGATACCACTTATTGCAACCAGATACCCAAATACACCCTAATTTGGGGGGGATGAATTAGGGTCTTAAAATCTTCTTGATTAATGTATCTTTTTAACTAATAAGAAAGAATGTATCGAACCTTTCAATATTGATCACATAATTACAACATCCAAAAAATGAAATAAAACCGAGAGTATGGTGATTTTATTTAGTTCACCACATAGGGACACTCCAAGAATAAAAAATAGACAATGTGTAGATATAATAGATAAATCAATACACATTTTATATGATTATAAATTTTAGGTAAGTCTCACTTACAAACTCCAGTCCACTCCATCCTATCCATCCATGAACCAATTCAAGAAAGAGAATCAATAAAAGTTAACACATAGGTCACTCATAAATAATATATTAAGATAAAATCAATAAACTATTTTGATTTAGTGTTTTCTATTTAATATATCTTCAGTTTTTATTCATAAACCCTCACAAATGTTTTTTAATATAAATTCTTCTTACACTATTATCTAAAATATATTTATCCACAAATTCTATAGATGATTTTTTATATCTCTTCAATTTGATATTCTAAAAAAACCATTTTGAAAATTTACATGTCACATCATCATTGTACTTAAAACCCATCCACAAAAATCATATTAAGTCTTAAAAAAACTGAGTCAATATTTCCATCTTTGAAAAATATTCAAATCACCATATTTCTTTGTAATCCTCCAAATCATGGTTTGATGCCATAAATTATGGTGTAATATTAGTTTGTTACTTATCCCTATAAAAATCATGGCATAATTCCAATTCAAACTCTAAAAATAATGTGGTTATCTCCATATATTTTATATCCTGACTCATGAAGATGTAACCATATCTATTATAATACTACTTCCAACTCTCTAATATATTATGACTTAAAACTATGGAATAATACTCAAATCATAGTCCACATCTTAAAACAATTTTCCTTGTATATTATCACCATGGAATGAATATAAAGAAATAATTCCAATACATGAAAAAACTTCACCATCTCACTAAAAATTATAGAGAAATTTCTTTGTGTTGAGGCATGATTTAGCCTTAATAAAAAACTTTATCTCCATTACACCATTTGATTATGTTGTAAAATTTTATCCATAATTCCTAATACTGAACACTTTCTCATTTCAACCATCGGTGAGACTAATTATGGTGTTATAATATTTCATTACACTATAAGAAAATAAGTTTTTGGACACCGTTTTTTCTATGGTTATAAAAGCCATGAAAATATCTCATTACAACCATGGTTTTATAAAACCATGCTAGTATCATGAACTTAGGTGGTCCCAATGGAAGTAGGTAGATATATCCATGTTTTTAAAACTATTTCTATATCTTTGTATTTTTAAGTTATATAAATATTCACTTATAGCCATGATTTATCAAAACAATATTATAAATACGATATATCCATGTTATAAAAAACCATGACAAAAAATATTGTTGGCATACTGAATTTCGACCACGATTAAACTAACCATGAATATATCTATCTATTTTTAATTATATAAATATACACTTATAACAATGATTTTTCAAAATTTTGTCTGTATCTATGTATATTTTTAATTATTTAAATATATAATAATAATTTTTATTATTATTAATAATTAATAATTAATAATTAGTAATTGATAATTAATAATTAATATTAACAAATTAGTATTTAATAATCTGTTATGTATATTTCACCATTATTTACTAATAATAAATATTGATTAATTTTTAATTGATAAGTATTATATAAATAACAAAAGTTATAACATATATGAAATCTTGCTTTATAAGTTAGTGTTATGTGTTTATATCTGTACAAAAAAAGATAAAAATTCAAATCTTAAGGCTGCCATTTTTATGAATTAATCTATGGCCATGATTTTATAAACCAAGGAAATATCTTTTTTTTTAAATTATATAATTATAGACTTATAGGAAAAGTTTTATAATCATGGCCATATCTTGATATAGCCAAGGTTTTGGTTAACCATGGGAAAAATCCACTACATCAACAAAAATCTTGACCACAAGACACAAAACCATGGTAGCAACTAAAATTTTCCCACTTTCACGATTTTATGGCCTATTTTCATAGTTTTGAAATGTGGTAACAGGTAAATTTTGTAGTTGTGACATGGAATAATATTTAATTCATTATTTACCAAAATTCACTAAAAAATGCTACTGCATGATTGTATATATTAAGATGTGATTTGTGAGTCTCTAAATAAAATATCTTTAAACTTTTTTGAATCAGCTCCATACTCCTTCAAACTTCCAATCAACTCATATATCATCCTTTAACCTCAATATCTATACATTTTCAATAAATAGAACACCATTTTAAGAATAAACCTATAATAAACTCTTAATGTATACACTTTACTAGCTTGGGTTCTAACCATATCAATGAACTGGGTTCCAACACATCCCTATGTCCAAAATTAAGTGTAAAAAATATAGAAAAATTATCCTATAATATCAAACATAATAGGTATAAAATAAAACCATAAGATAGTGAATAAAATACCTTTTTCATGATGAAGTCGAGTAATTTATTATGTGATTAATGAAGATCCATAAATAATAACGAAAAGGATCATGTATCAATATGTGTCTATAAGAAGTGTGAATTTCCAAGAACTATTCTTGATTTTATTTCTTCTTTAATACACAATCCAATAAAACCATAGTTTTGAAGAGAAAGAGAATGAACATAAAGCATCCACTATGGATTCTTTGATTGAATGTTATCACTTTTGGTTTATAATCTCTATATATAGGATCCTTTTGGATTCTATAAGGGATATATTAATAAATAAAAAACATTGCAACTTTTTTAATGTATAAGATCCAACTTAATATGAATATTTAACATTTAAATATTAATTTTAATGTATTTTTTATCCAAAAAATTTATCATATAATATTAACAAAACATCTGATAACTTTATTACATAAAAGTTGAGACAAAAACATGTGGTATCACATAACACATTCATATCATAAATAATGATATGTATCTAATTCTCCTCATGATAGACACCATGACCAAGGTTAATTAAAATATGAGGTTAAATTGAATTTATGTTCATTGATGGATTCATAAAATTTATAAGGATGGATTTTCACTCCCCTATAACTATTGGTTATCTCATGCCATCATTTTACTCACCTAGGGGTTCCTCAATTCTTATTATTAGTGATAGTTCTCCTACACATCAGTTTGACTTGGTTATCTTCCCCCATCTTGGAGGTTTGTTATTCTCCTTTTACTTCTTTCTTCTCCCATTGTTCTTTTTTTTGTTTCCATTATGGGATTTACCACCAAATTTTTTCCCCTTCTCTAATATTAATTTAAATTATCATAGGAATCATTCACCTCTCACCATCACTCTTTCTACTAAGCCTTCCATACCATACCCCATTCCCAATCAAGCATTTTAGTGTTCATAGTGGTTTTTTTGTGATGGTGGAAGAATCCAGTGTCATTTCTCCTATATTTTTTTAGTGATATCAGCTATGGTTCTACCCATTGACACTTATCCTCCACCCTTTTTGCCTAACCCATCATGTTTGTAATTACCTTTGTCCATACAACCTTTTGATTTTGAGGTTGAGTTTGAGTTTTGAGTTAGGTGGATGGGATATTCTTAAAATTGAGGGTTAGATTGAGATATCAAGAGATGGAAAATATTAAGGGGATGTTTTTGGATGTGGTTCAAGGCTCAATAGGGGAATTTGGAAATCAAATAAGTCTCAGAATCTCCCTTATAAATTTTGTAAGTTTTTGGAGGGTTCTATCATAAGTTCATAGTTTGTGTTGCATGGTTTAGAATAAACCATGAAGTTACCATTAAATGGGTAGGTTTTTAGTTAAAATTATATAGATCATAGTTGATTTATAGGTTTAGCACATGGTTTAGGGTAGACCATGAATATTTCATAAGAATTCGTGTGAGGTGGCTTGGAACTAAGACTAATCACAAAATTATTACACATTTGTAGACAAACCATGAATTTTTTTGTAAAGGGTTATAGATCCATATTTCATGGATGGCACATGGTTTGTAAACTATGAAGACTAATAATGATAGTTGGGGGTTTTAGGAAAATTATGTTTGCATGTTTATCACACATTTTGGAAAACCATGCAACCAACTGTTCATCCCTTTAAAAAGTGAAAATTTAAAAAATTTATCCTCTGACCATTTAATAATTTAACTCAATTTCCCCCTTTCTCATCTAGAATCCCTCCACATGATGCCTAGTTTCCTCTCATATCCTCTTGGGTGGTTCTCCCTCATCTAGATTTCAAATTGAGTGTCATCATTTACATTGGAAAACTTAAGGTGATTATATCTATCCTCTTCATTCTATTTTGGATTTACTTCACTATAATAAGGTATTCTACTAGATCTAGTTAACATGACATATTTTTATAGAGTTTTTCTAGTTTCTTATTTTCTTCCAATTTTGGAAGAACTGATGGAAGATACTCGGCAAGTGGGATTGTCTTATCATGAGGTAGGTGGTACCTAAGCCTAACCTATAGTCTTTCTATTTCCAAAAGTGATGTAATTATGTGACCATTTTGGTCTTTCCACACATTGGTTTAGTCTTTAAATTTAAGTGTTTTTGGAGATTGTTTTAGTTTAATCTTTCACTCAACATTCCTTAAACTATAGAAAAATGTTATTTCCATGAGAGATGACCTTAGTTGGGATTTGACCATGAATAGTCTTGGGGTTAGCAATGGTTTTCTAAGTTTAAGGGTTAAATGAGAAGCTATAATTGGAATCAATGGTTGTAAAATGGAATTTTAAAACCATAGAAAACTTGAGAATGAGTTGGGACTTGGAATTAAACCTATTATATTTTTATAATTGGTTTGTGAAATGGATTTGATATTTTAGGTGGGTCTAAGGTAAGGACATGTTTTGTTTGCAAAAATGTTGAATTATGTTGAAATGGATTTTTTTTAAAAATAATATGAGATTATAGAATGAACTTGATATAATGTAAAATGGTGATCTGTGGGAATGAATTGGGTTTCTAATGTTATAAATATAGTTATTAACATTTGAAAGTAAATTAATATGTTAAATGATGGCATTGGTTAAATAGAGTGCCAGTAATAAACCTGTAAGGCATTTTCCTTTATGTATTGTGAATGAAATACTAATTAATCTAGCCTATGGAAAATTATAAAGATTTGATGAGATGAAAAGTGATATGTAATGATGTAATGATATTTAATAATGATGTTTCTTGATAGTAAAAGCATGCTTAGTGAATAATGATCTAGTTAATTGTGGTTTTCTTATGAAAATGTTTTTATGGGTGGAATGACTTGGGTGTAATACCTTGGATTCATATTTGGATATAAAATGGATGTAATGGGTCGATTGAGCATGGATTCCATTAGAAGACTCATTTGAATTCCAGGTAAGGAATATTCAATGGATTCAATTATGTCCAAATATAAGGAATTCCATGAGATACCAGAGATTCCTCACCGATTCATCTTTGTGAACGACTTGGGGTGTCTTAAAATTAGATTCAAGTGATGTATTTTGAATTTAATTACACAAATTAATTTCATATATTCCCTTAGTGTACCATTGTAAATTCCGTAGGATGAGTTTCCTAGATTTGGTTCGATTTTACAAGATAAAATTCTATGGGTGTGGTCCTGGATTCTGGTCAAGCCTAATACTATGAATGCCTTGGAATCATGGTTCCATGGATTTAGTTTATACAATGAAAGGTTTTATTCCTTGGATTCACCTATATGGAAGTAATAAGAATTCCATGGATGAATTACTTGGATTTTGGGTGGTTTGATTTTTCAGGAATTCCTGGTGTAGCCTTCATAGATTCCCATGTTCTTTTTTAACTATGGTTTCTATGGTGGTGTACCTTGGAACCAGACGTAAACTATCATATACCATGGAAATAAATACAGTGGTTATGTCCAAAGAAGGTAGGTATGACCTTGGTTGTCACCACAGAACCTGGGTTTAGAGGATGCGTTTTTATTTATTTATTTAATTAATTTTTTCTATGTGGTAATTTTTTGTTAGTATAACTGTTGCATGAACTTGTTATATGGACCGATTACTTAAGGGATGTCGTTGGTAGTGTCCTATTTATTTTTACTCACACCCTACTCAAGTTTCAATGAAACTTGGGTACCTAAGTAGAATACATTCTATTTTCATGTTAGAGGTTTAGGGAAAGGGACCATTAATGATGTTTTTCTTGGCATGCTATCGATGGGTATGGATGATAGGAAATGGTGGGACTCAATACTAATTTGGGATGAGTTTTAGTTTTATTTTTATTTGTTATATTTTATCCTTATATGTTATCTTCCTATGGAGTATCAGTTATAAAATGTATGGAATTACTCATTATTGTATCATTTTGATACTGTAGTTATTTTTGGAATTTTACCTATCTTATCTATGATGTTTATCTATCCTAATTTTTTTGATTAATTATTATTTATTATATAATAACTACTCTAATAATGATTTAATAGTCTCCCCATAGTAATCTCATAAGCCATAGCTTCTAGTCAGCAGCCTCTAAAATATGAGGAGCCACTCATGAGGCTATGTAATGCACTGGACCATGGCACTGATTTAGTGACATCTGGATTGGGGTATTATAAAATGGTATCAAAGCAATTATTACCTTTTTATTACTATTTGGTTATAGTAAAAAGGATACTATGAATATTTTAGAACATGGTAATGAGATCCTTCTTGGGAGTGATCTACCCATGCATGGGGGAAAACCTAGGTTTCCATGATGAGACTTTTTGTTCATGGATTTCACTTGTTATAGTTGTATTTAATCATAACTTTGGATGAAACACTTGATTTATGATGTTATTATCCATGTGATTTTTTTATCTTAGTCTGGTATGGAAAGAGAGGATGTGTTTGTTCATGCATCATGCTAAGAACATAGGATTTGTATATCATCCATATGTAGCATGTGATTTATATGAATATTACCTAATATATGTTATCCTTTGATTTTATTTATCTAGTTTATATATGTCTATGGTTTATGAATGTTCACTTTTAAAAATGGGATGGTTATTTAAAGTGTCTATAAAATTTTATATGATATTTTCCATATAAGAATATGGAACATATTACTTTAGCAATTCATAAAATGTTTCCTTTATATATATAGAAATATATAAATGGATTAATGATGGCCTAGATTAAATAAGGTTCTATTAAAAAACCTAGAAGGTATTTTACTTTATATCTTATGAATGACACCCTATTTAATCAATACTTGAAAATCGGTGAAAATTTTTGACGAACCCTAAAAAGAATAAATATAAATTTTGGAATTAAAGGAATATGAATCCTATTAAAATGTGATATTTTTGGATTTTTATTAATGGAAATCCATTGGAAATATAATTCTATGGAAAATAATGTATTGGTTAAAAAAATTTATGTAAGTAAATTTTCAAGAATTTTTCCCTATAACTTGTAAATGAAATTTTATATAATCAACCCTGGGATGTGATCTTTGTGAAATAATAAAGGATTAACAATATAAAATTTTAAAGTGATGAATACAAATGAATATGGAAACTTATAGGCCCAATTTACTTGTATTGAACAGATGTATGGGTAGTGAAAGTTTTTGTGAGTGCCCGAGTTATAAGCCTTCTATGTTATGTGATGAGACCCCATGTGGGTGGTGTGACCTGCTAAATGAGACAGTCACCCTGGTGTTGGTAGTGGGGATAGATGGAGAGCCCTAAATTATGGAACCTCTATGTTGTATAGAAGTGGTTTGAGACCTTTATTACTTATAACAGACTTAAAAGTGAATAGGTTAGGTTGGGTTTATATCATTGTGAAAGACCTTGAGTTGGATATTTGGCATGCTGGATGTTGGGTGACCTTGAGATGAGAGAGAGTGTCATCTTGTGAGTTGCGTATTTAGTGAGGTCTTGACTGATGAACTATCCAGGAGGAACTAATGACTTTTCTAATGTGATTTAGAGCATTTAGTGAGTATTTATTTGTGATATCTAAGGGTAAACCATGAGAGGGTTAACCCATTCTTATGGATGCTTCTAGAGGTGTAAATCTTTAGTAGAGGCCTTAACATATATGTTTGGAGCATGTTTAGTGTTGCTGGGTTTTGATGTATTTATAGTTAAGCACCCATGGTGTTAGTGCCTTATATATAGGCTGATATCTATGGGAATGATCATTTGGATTCCTGGAAATAGCAACGGTGGATATGATTTGGGAACACAATGGTGGAATATGTAAATGAATTTTAAATTTTAAGAAATTCCTAGGATGATTAGTATTCATACATCTAGTCATGATATGTGAAAGGTGTCAGGCTTGTTTTATGAAGGCATCTAGGATGCCATGGTCTGATTAAGGTGACATTCCAAGAGTATGGTCCATTTATTGTTTAGGCATGCAGGTCTAGGATAAGCGGTGATCGAATTACATGAGGACGTCTTGGGTTCTTTGAATTGGTCACAATAGAGACATGTCCTTTAGGTTTCGATGAGATCAGGAGGTATGAGAATGGGTACCCATTTTTTAGATGGAGTTAAGAAGATATGCTTGTGGCTTGTATTGGTGCATGTGATGTGATACCAGGTGCACATCATGGGAATAGTGATTCCATGAATATTTTTAAACGTGAAATCACTTGGGTTGCTGGTTATTTGTATAAATGTTGGGGATAAAGGGAAGGAATAGTCAAGTTCTTAGTCATTCCAAGTTTGGGATATTCTACCAACAACTTGATGAGAGTAGGGATAAATAGTTTTAGTTTTAGAATGATTCCAATTGGAATGTGGTCGTGTGTTGGACCTTGTTACAAGTGAAGTTCCCAATTTTTAAGAGGAGTAATAAGGTTAATTTTGGTTAAGTAAGGGTGAACTACATGTGATCATTTTCAGTAGTTTAGGCATGCAATCTAGGTTTGGGTGTGACAAAAATCATGGGAATGTGATTTGGGATACATTATATATTGGCGAAGGAGTGTGTGCCCATTTTTATTCGATAGGTCAAGGTAGTGTGCACTGGTAAGAATAGTTCCTATAGAATAGAGGATTATCAAGCAGTCAAGTAGATCCAAGGAAACATTATGGGAATAGTTTCCTGGGGTTTGTTTTGAAATAGAGAAGGCCCTAGGTTGAGAAGGGAATAATTGATTTGGACCAATGACTATAGAATGGTTGGTCCAAGAGATTGATCCTAGTAAGGTATTGATAGGATGGTGGGTGTGGTTTAGGAGGAGTGACACACATGTGTAGATGTAATGACTTATTGTAGTTAGTGCTTGAAGAGAAGTATGAGGAAAATAACATGAAGGGGATCCCACCATATGTCATGGTGGGTGTATCCCTTTCTTTTAAGAGTTTTGTAGAATACCGAGGATAGATTTCCATGAGTCTAAAATAGTCAATGTTTGATGTTTTGAATAGTTCTAGGGTCTGGTGAGTTGTCCAATTCCAACCATTGTGTTTGGTGATAGAAAGTACATGGGCCATTAAATTGGGGTGTTGATCTAAATGGATGATGATAATGATACTTCCATGGTTAAGAGTGTCATGCTAGGTGTGGCCATATGACCATTGTGTTAGAAGGGATGTTAATGTGTGTGACCAATATTTGGATGATTGTAATAGCACCAAATATTAGTGCACATGTGATTTTTAAATAGTATGGATACCTTTGGGAATGCCAAAGGTTAATTTATTTTCAATAATGGTGGGAATATGAGTGGTTGTTTTAGGCTTGGGATGAATTGTGTGTCCAACCTTAGTTCGAAATGGTGGAACATTGGTGCTCAGGTGGGACCATAATGTATTGTACTAGTGGTTGGTGTTTCAGCAATGTAACTTCACTAGGAGGTCAAGGTTAGAACTTAGAGTGTTATTTGGATGACTATGAGATGCTTGTGGTGATCAATTCATTATGGTTGGTATTTAAAGGCACATCAGTAATAGAATCCAAGATCTCTTGAATATTCTCATATATAGGAGGTTTGGATATTGTTCTCATGTTCATTTGGATGTGGTGAGTTTACAATTGCATTATTAATGTTGTTTTGGGGTTGATGGGGGTATTTATGGAGTTCAAAAAGGCCTTTTTAGGAAGATTCGGTGTATTGAAGCTGTTCTTGGATGGTGGAGGCCTTTTGATTTTGGATTCAAATTTATAAATGAATATGAGAACCAATGTTATATTGGAATTATCATATATGTTCAGGTGTGGTGCATTATAAGTGGAACTAAGAGTATTGTTAAAAACTCAAGAATGGTGTTTAGTAAAAAATTCCATAGGTTGGAGGCATTATGTATCAGAATTAGATTTCGTGAGTTATGTCCTATGGTGGGGAGAACCATAGGCTAGATGAATAGTTGGACAATGACATGATCATTTCGAGAGATGTACAGGCTTGGGTAAGCTCTATTTTAGTGTCTTGGTGAATATTATGGGTGTTGGCTCGAGATCAGGTAGCCTTGTTTCGTTTGTTGGGAGTTTCATTTTGAAAGCGTGTTGGGAATTTGGGAATGGAAAACGGTTGTTTGGAATCAATTTTGATGACTGGGACATGCCAGGTTGCATGGTTGGATGACCACCAGGACTTCTCATGTATGAGAAGTGTTATAGTGGGGAGTTATTAATGCATTTTTTTCTATATGATATTTTAATTTTGAGGAGGAATTTGGGTTTTGAGTTATATGAAGGAAAAATTCTTAAAATCGAGTGTTGGATCAATATTTCAAGAGTTAGAACATCTTATGAGGATTATTTTGGACGTGGTTTAAGGTTTGAGAGGGGAATCAGGAAATCAAATAATTCACATAATCCTTATGATAAATTTTAGAAGTTTTTGGGAGTGTTTTATCCAATGTGAATGGTTTGGGTTACAAATTTTAGAAAAAATCATGATATTACCCTTAAATGGGTAGGATTTTAGTTCAAATTCTATAGTTCATGGTTGATTTGCATGGTCAACACACAATTTAGGGTAAACTATGCAGATTTCAAAGAAAAATGTGTTAGGCGGCTTGAACCTGGGACTAGGAACATGGTTGTAGATAGACTATGTGATTTTTTGTAGAGGATTCTAGAGCCTTTTCACATGGTTAGTGCACGGTTTGTAAATTATGCAGACCAATAGTGTGAGGTGGGGGTTTTAGGGAAGTGTTGATTAAACATCCAGAATATAGTTTGGAAAATTTTAAAACCAAACCGCATGCCCCATTAATGTCTAAATTACAAAATGTCCTCTCTACCCTCTAAGTGTTTAACTCGATTTCCCCCTTTCTCATCTAGAACCCCTCAGCACAATGCCTCCATCCCTATCCTCTCCTCTTGGGTGGTTCTTCCTCATCCAATGTCTTTATCGAGTACTGTCACTTTCATTAGAGAGATTAAGGAGAGTCAATCTCTTATCTTCCTTATATTTTGTTTTTCCATCACTGTCGAGTGCTTTTATACTAAATTTAGCTAATATTTGATATTTTCATAGTTTTTTATTATTTTTTGTTTTATTTTGATTTAGGCATAACCGATGGCTGATAAATGGTGGGTGGTTTTTTTTTCTAAAAATGTGGTAGGTGGTTCATAATCCTAACCCATAGTCTTGTTATTTCCTCAAGTGATACAATTGTGTAGCCATACCAGTACTTTTATGTGTTGGTTTAATATTTAAATTTAATTTTTGTTTAAGGTTGATTTAATTTAATGTCTCATTCAATATTCCTTGAACTATAGAAAAATTTTAGTTCCATAATGGATGATCTTAGTTGCTATTTGACTATTAATGGGTGTGGGGTGAGAAATGGTTGTCTAAGTCCAAGGGATAAATGAGAAGATATAATTGGAATTTATGGTTGTGAAATGGAATTTCACAATGATGGATAATTTATGAATATATTGGATCTTTTAATTTCCAACAGAATTATGAGAGTTTGTTTTTGAAATGGATTTTACCTTTGAGGTGGGTTTAAGGGAAGGTCAAGTGTTGTTTATAAAAATGATGAATTATGTTGAAATGTATTTTTTTTTATAATAATATGATATTATGGAATGAACTTGATATAATTTCAAATGGAGAACTATGGGTATGAATTGGGTTCCAAATGTTATAAAGATAATTATTAACTTGTGAAATTAAATGAATATATTAAATGGTGAAATTTGTTAAATAAAATGCTAGAAAACAACCTATAAGGAATTTTCTTTTATATATTTTGAATTCCATCCTATTTATTTATGCCTTGGGAAAAGTATAAGGATTTTATGAGATGAAAATAAAGATGAAAAAATGTAATGGGCTCTAATAATGATGTTTTTTATAGTAAATACATGCTTGGTGAATAAGGATTTGGTTAATTATGCTTCACTGATATAAATGATTGTTATGAGAGGAATGCCTTGGGTGTAATACCTTGGATTCAGTTTTGGAATAAAATGGGTGGAATGCATTTTGTGAGTGTGTATTACATTAGGGTACTTGCATGAATTCGATGGGAGGACACCTCTTTGGATTCAAGGATGTCCAAAGAAAAATAATTCCATGAACTACCTTGTATTCCACACCAATTCATCATTGCGAATGCCTCGGGGTGGCTCCCTCTTAGATTTAGATAATGGCATATTTATTCAATGCATTGAATTAATGATATGTATTCCCTTGGGGTACCCTTGTGAATGCCTCAGAATGATCTTCCTAGATTTATCATGATTTTATGATATGAAATTCCATGGATGAGGTCTTGGATTCTGGTAAATCTTGATAATCATATTGACTTGGACTCATGGTTCCATGTATTTGGTTTATATAATTACAAATTTATATTCCTTCGATTCTCATAGATTAAAATAAGAGGAACTACATGGATTTTGGGTGGTTTTATTTTATGGGAATGCCTAGTGGAGTCCCCACAGATTTCCATGTACTTTATTGACTATGGTTTTCTTGGTGGTGTACCTCATAACCAGACATTTCATGTAATATACCATGGATAAAGATACACCCACATAGGTTGAAGTGGGTAGATCTAATCTCGAGTGTCACTATAGAACTTGGGTTCAAAGGATGTGTTTTTTTTTTATTTTTTTTTATTATGTGGTAATCTATTATCAGTATATAGACTGGTAACTTTTTTTATGCCATTAGTGGTGGACTAAAAAGTTTTACTCACACCCTATTCAGGCTACCATGGAACTTGGGTACCCATGAATAAGACTTTTTGTTTGCAGATTATAGGTTTAAAGAAAGGGTCCGTTACTTGATATTTTTCTTGGAATGCTAGAGATGGGTATGAACGATGGGACCAAGTTAGACTAGAGACCAGTTTGGGATAAGTTTTAGTTTTTTTTTATATTTTATGCTTATATGTGATCTTCCCATAGTGGATTGGTTATGGAATGTATGTCATTTCTCATTATTGTAGAATTTTTATACTATAGTTATTTTTGGAACATACACTATCATATCTATGATGTTTATCTAGCCTGATTATGTGATTTATTTTTATTACTTCTATTATAGATACTTTGATAATGAAATAATAGTCTCCATATGGTAACCTCTCAGGACCTCTCTACTAGTCAGCAGCTTCTGGCATATGGTGATGCGTGCTTGAGGCCATGTGGTGCACCATTTCAGTGGAATATAGGTTGGGGAATTATAATGTTAGGCACTATATTTAGTTTTTCATGATGAAATTTTAAGTAATTTTAGGATGGAATTAGAGGATGGGATAATGGTAGACCTAGTTTTTTTATTCTTTATTCTAGTCTCATTCATATTTGGAATTTGATGGTCCCTTTTTGTGGAGTTTTAGTTTCTTTATGGGTTTTAATTTACAATTTTTTTTCTATTCATATAGAAGATTTTAGGTTATGTCTTTATTTCCCCCTATCCCTTAGGTTAATTTCATTATTCTATTGTATTTACTACTCAATATACGTATATGGTAGTTTCTTAGTATGGTACATATGATGGACTTCTCATCAAAGGTGGCATGTAGATGATGCGGTGGATACCTTTAAATAAGTTGGAATTGTATATGGGCATGAGGGAATAGAAGAGTGGCTAGCTATATATTATAAAAAGTGTGATGCTGGCCCATGGTTTTACTTATCTTGGATTTATGGTTGGTGTTCTATAGGTGGATATTTTTTCTTTTTTGGTAGGTGGTTAAAATGTTATGGTGATTCTTGTTTTTGTTGGTTTCTCTCTAGGGTGCTGGTGTTCATGTAGTTAGTTTATGTTGGGTGTGATGGTGTGATTTATTTGGTGGTTCATCATTGATGATAATGACAATGATTTGGTGGAGATTATTCGAGTGTGTCTTTGTTCTTATTTTTTGTAGGTGATTCCAGTGGTGATGGTTTCATCATCAATGAGTGGTGGTTGACAGTGAGTGTGATAAGCATCACGACCCTAGCCATTACAAGTTGTATGTCTCAAGTTGGATGTCCTCCTTGAGTTTCCCCACATGCCTATTTGTTTGGCTAATAGATCATCCCTAGATATAGTGTTTTAATCTTAAATTTTAAATTTTTTATTCATTTTGGATTTGTTTTTGGTTTCCCATGGTCGTTTAAAATTTTGTATTGCTTTGGTCTTGGTCAATGCTGTATGGGTTCCCACTTATCCAAAACATGGTTTTATCAAAATAAAAAAATGCATTTGAAACACAGACACCATAACCATAAAAATGGATATGTTTGTATCAATTCCCACAATAAAACTCTATCATTCCCAATGACAATCATACTATAGGACCATGATATTTTGTTTATATATTTATAACTATATCAATGTATGTGTTACAACTTAAGTGAATACAACTCACTTAAATATTCCACTTGCACTAAATCCTTCTACAATTCATTCATTTTTCTCCCTATATCACATCATATATAATAATTTGGTAAAATTATGTTAAAAAATATTTATATATTCTCTAAAAATTATTTGGATAAACTATAAAATATCCCTTGTTTTTAAATATATCTTATAATAAAGAAAAACCTCATTTCCATAATATGATGGTTTGATTTTTGAGTGATTTATCTATTATTTTTTAAATTTATCTATTATATATTTTTTAGGATGAAAATATTTTAATGGATTTATAAAGTACATACCCAAAAATTCTATTAATGAATTTTATAAATTTTATGGGGTATTTTAGTGATCATGGGAATTGAAAGTGTAATATAAATAATTAGGTGACCTGGAAAGTGATTTTCAATTACATTGCTACATCCGAATTGGGATTTATACCTTGGAGTAACTTTTTTGTCGAAATCAAGGTTTTTCATGTAATTTGTGAGAGTTTTTCACATGATACATAGTTAGATACAATTTTTGGTGGTTGGTTTTATATAAACATGTAATTTGGAAATTTGGAGGTAGAGAGAAATGCATGGTTAGCTGTGCAATGAAACAAAACCATGCATTTTTGTAAAGTTAATCAAGTTAATGTCAAACACCACCTAAAACCCCATTTAACTCCCATTACACCCTTAGACGATTGGGATGAACCCTAGGGAAAGTTTTGTGCAATTTATAAGGTTTATCAATATTAAAAAATAAATTTCTCTCACTAGCGAAAAAGATGATTTAACATCGTTTTTTTTCAATTTTAACATAGTTTTTTAACTGACATCTATAAAGGTCTTGTTAAAAATAATGTTTTTGGCATCGGTTTTTTAAAAACAAATTCTGAAAATGTGAACTAGCATGGTTTTTAGCATCATATTCTTAAAGAAACTGACACAAAAAACTGTTCGTATTGTTTTTAAATTATTCAACATTGGTTTTTATAAAAACTGATGTTGAAAGTTAATTTTTTTAGAAAATTTTAAATATTACACTCTAAAAAATCAGGATCCCTATAAAAGAAAAGCTGTATACATCCATTAAACAACATGTATCTTTGACTAAAAATCTATAAAAACATACATACTTTTAACAAGTTAATCGAAAAATTATCTATGCATTTGTATTATAAAGTATAATTAAAAATCACATACCTGAAATTTACAACATGATTATTGTTGGTTATTGTTTAGGCATTCATTTGATACCATTATATTCAAACACCTATTATAACAAAAGAATTTGTTTTTGAACACTTGTTATTAGGAAAATGTAATACTAATTAGGAACATAATAATATACATACCTTAAATCATAATCACACTTAACAAATATTTCAGAAAAAAGATCAAAGATGGTTAAGTTCATATTTCATATACAAATCAACATCATTGAATGTATACAATGATGTTTAATGATATAATATTAAAAAATATAATACTATGATATAAAATATAAAATAATTAATATGACTAACATGATCATAATCAGTCATTACCCCAATTGTGATTATATCATACATGAATCATAGAACATAATAACCACATTCGACATATCCTTATTGATGATGACACTAAAGTTAATAAAACATTGACTTGATAATAAAAACCAATATATATATATATATATATATCCAAAAATCAAAATAACATCTAATATAAAAAATAATTACCTTTAATTTCACATAGTTCATTGGATTTGTATTCTTTATTGATAAGTGATCTTCGATAATTTTTTTCCATGACCTACATTTTAATATATATGAACTAATAATACATGTACAAAAAATGATAATTAAACATAATGATCATATAAAAAATAAAAAAACTTACTTGTTTAATAAGGTGGAAAATTTTCTACGAACACCACCTAATAAAGAGAACAACTAATATAATATGTATTCACTTAGGCAGAATATGCCTAACATCCAATGCCCCATATAATACAAAAAATTCACATTTAATGACATTATAATAAACATTAGTTAATGATTATTTTTATTCTCTTACCCATCAATAAATGGAAAAAACCAACACCCAATATTCATTATTGATAACCTCTCACATATATATGCCACTCTATTTTTAGTCAACACACATTTCACATCTATTGAAATGTATTATGGATCTATAAAACTATAAACACATGTGCTGTAATTTTGAACCAGTAGAGTGTATAGATACCTAATTAAAAAAATAATATAGTTATTCAATTTAAACCATCTCCAATTAAAAAAACCTGAAGCATCAATTTACTTACATGAAAAAACTACAACACAGGCACACTGAGCTCTTTAAAATCAACCAGATCCATGATACCTTTATGGAATATTATCAATGGATAGTCTCTTTCACATATATCATATGACATCCAAAACTCATAGATTTTATCCAAGGATGAAGATAATTGAGATAATATTTCTATCCCATCAGAAATATCTGAAGTATCTACAGTTGTTTGTTCTTGAAACTTTTGTTTCCTTTGTTCCATTTATTTGTATATTAGATACTCCTATATAAGTTAAATTTCAGAAAAAATTATAAGTAATTTTCAATTATATTTAATTAATATTTTAAAAAACACATACCTCATATGAAATATGGTGAAGAAGGCTATATGGATGAAGTAAATAATAACCCATAAAATCCCCAACTCTAGTAATATCCATAGTAGGGAATGTTAGTAGAGTAGTAAGATCAATAATATCATGTATCGATACTCTAACTTGACCAAACTAAATAGGCTGGTGATGTATAGAACCCCCACACACAATGCATGACTCTACACTCTACAATATTTACATTAATATCTACTACATAAAACTCACAGTATATGGTCGAGTCTGAGTGAGGAGGTGGAGGATCTAAGTAGGCAGGCTAGGTGGGCTAGGTAGGCTGTTCAGACTATAACTGTATCATCATTTTTTCTAACATAGCCTGTCGCATAGTTTCTTGAATTTGATCGTCTGTGGAATGTTTCATTTCTTTCAGCTAAGATTTTAGGGATTCTATTTCTAGGTCTCTTGATTATTTAATTTGATGACCAAAAACTTTTCGAATACTAACACCCGCATCATATCCTCTTATGTGTCTGAGGTGTTTTGGGTTTCTTAAATTAGTGGTTAGGATGTCCATCCTACCCTCAGGGATAAAAGTTCCATATATATTTTTCTCCTTAAGTTCATCCTAAAATGAAAAATGAAAATGGTATATTAGTGTTGTTAGTTTTTAAATTACAAAAATTCATGAAAATTAATAATTATTTACTTATAATTATTTCATATACATCCTTATATTTATCTGTAAGATATTTTTCATTTTTTCTTCTTCTCACTCTTTTCCATTCTCCTAGAGGATGGGTGGAGATGGAGGATTGAATTGGACCTCATTAGAACCACTAGTGGAGTGAGCTCTTAGTGCTTCAATCTTTTCCTCAATATTTTTTCCTCTAATAAATGATACCCTCCATGTGATTAAGTATGAGGGTAAATATTCTGGAACTAGATGTCTTTATGAGATTTCATGGAGGCCTATTATATAAAAAGTAAACTAATAAGTAATTAGGTACATATATAATAAATTTCAAAATATAATATAATATATTTATCAATATACCTAAAATGTTTCATCATGTCAGGTGGAAAAAAATTTATTCTGTGTACATTCATCTAAAAATAAATACTTGAGGCATGGGATTTTATTTAGTCTCTTTCCAAACACATATTTTTTTCAACTTTGTTTTGAAATCCCTCCATTGCATTGCCACTAAATTAAGACATATTTTCTTAACTGATTTTTTTATTCAAAATTAAATGTCATCTATAATTTCATAACATAAATATTAGTCATTTAAAATATATCATATTAAAAAAATTAGATAAAATAAATCAGTTGATATATTTTACCTTCACAGCCTCCCAAAGAAAATCTATTTCTATCTTGTCAATATAATTCCAATAAGCACATAAAATTCTATTCCTAAAACGACTCTACAAGCTAATATAACTAATAAATTTCATATCATTTGGGCCAGTTGCATTATTATTATCATCAAAACTAATATGCAATCACTCATCTCCATAAAAAAGTGATAGTTTTGAAAAATGTGTAATGCCACATTTACCAACTAGATAATTTGATTTCCAAATACTAAAAGTAGAGGAATACCCCGCTAAAGTCTAATCAGTAGTCCTACAATTATTTTTTAGTAAATTAAAAGTTTTATTTCATTAATTAATTATGTTACTTGATATTTAATAATATGAAAAAATACCTCATTAAATGTTCCTCTATCTTAGTATCTGTATCTTTCATTGTAATGGGAAAATGTAATGAAATTCTTCTGTACCTAAATATTATCAGACAACTTAGTAATTAGAAAATAGAAATATGTAAGCAAAAAAAGTGGCACACATGTGTAAGTAAAAAATAATGATTTTATAATTCTTAACCCAAAAAAATATTCAAGGTGAACTATTAAATATAAATATTACTTCTAAAAAGATATAAGCATTTAAAAATTTAAATATCAAAGTTTGAAAAGGAGTTCTCATATGAATAAATTAAACGAAAATATAATAATGTACATCGGGTATTTCAATAAAAATTATTTAACCATAACCATGGAATATCAAAATTTAACACAAAAAATCAAATAAAAAGTCAAATAAATATAATTAAATATCAAATAGTTATTAAATAATACAGTTTTACACATGTAAATTTCAAAAAAAAAAGTAAATAATTACCAGATTAATTAGGAGAGTAATTTATTATTTTCCCATATCCCTTCAGTATGATCATTTTGTATTACATGAACTATGTATGCTTTATAGTCATTATTATCCAGAAATTGTGTAATAGATGAAGAATCCTCATATAAATCAATAACATCATCATCATACTCATCATCTAAATGGATTCTTTTCTGTTGGAAAATGATGGACCACTAGTCATTCAATAGATCGATGACATAAAATATTTTCTTTACATGTGTGTCCATGATAAATGGTTTCTCATTGCAACTAAATATTTTCAAATCAACTAGTTTAAAAACATATTCATCATGTTTCACACCACTATTACTTGAAACCCAATGACAATTAAACATGGTGACCTAAAATTTAATACAATAAATTTCCCATTTGTCTTCAAGAACTCCAAAATATGGCATTGATGAAAAAATTGGGTTTTTATCTTTTTTCACTTGAAAAATGCAGTGCTTCAACGTTGACCATAACACCACTATTCTGAATGGTACTCTTGTCATCCAGATTCTTTGTGTAAAATGTGTACCCATTAATATCAAAACTAGACCATGTGATCACATTAAGAGATGTCCCCCCTTCCAACCATTTTAATTTTTCTGATGCAGATATATCTGTGATGACTTTCTCTTTAAACCATGAAACAAATGTCTTTTTATGATTAGTCATCATCCACTTTTCATTTCTTTTTGGATATTGTAAATTTAATTATGTAATATGTGATGAAATATATGATTGAAAATCATTTTTGTTGTTCAAAATGTAAAAATGTTCCTACATCACTTCATCACATGGAATGATATTTATGTTTAATATTTGAATACCTATACCTACACTATTAACTATAATATGTCAAGATATAGGGAGATCAATATGATCCACTTCATACAAATAATCAATACATAACTCAATCAACTATTCTGATACATATTTTTGAACAATAAAGGCCTCTAGTCGATAATTATTTTTAATATATCCCTTCAATTTTTTTATATATTTTAAGAGGATACATCCATGGTAAATAAACAGGCCCACATATTCTTATCTCATGCATCAAATGAATCACCAGATGAACCAATATATGAAAAAATATATGTGGGAAATATATTTATAGCTGACAAATAAAAAGAGTAGATTTATTCTCCAAAACATCTAACAAATTTGGATCAATGAATTTACTACAAATGGATTTGAAAAAATTGCATAACCTAATGATAGTATTTCTAACAGCTGTTAGTAATATACCATACAGTGCGACTGGTAGAACTTGTTACATCAATACATGACAATCATAAGATTTCATACCTATTAATTTAAAATCCTTCAATGACACAAAATTCTTCACATTTTAAGAATAACCACTATGAACTTTAATACCATGAAGACACTAACAAAAATTCATCTTCTCAATCTTTCTTAATGTGTGACAAGATGAAGGTAAATATGTTCTATTTTCTTTAATAGTGGGAGCTAACTCCAAATGTATTCTCATTGATATCAAGTCCAATCTAGCATACAATCCATATTTTTTTCTTTCCTTTTATGTCTAAAAAATTTCCAATCAAACTATCACATATGTTTTTCTCAACATGCATAACATCAATGTTATGTTTTATCTTTAAAAATATATAATAAGGTAATTAGAAAAAGATAGATTGTTTCTTCCAGATATTTTTTTTGGAAACCACAAATTCTTTTCTTTCCAAATGTTGAATCAATATTTTTTACCCTATAATAATATTTTTCAACTAAAAATGGTTGAGGGGGAAGGTTGTATTCCTATAAACTATTAAATGTTTTTTTCAATCTATGATAAGGATGATAAATTCCCAAAAATATTTGATGACCCATGTAAAATGTATTTATTTCATTATGCAATTGATAATATGAAGTCTCTTTTTCAAAAATTAGACATGATTTATATCCCTTAACACTATATCCAGATAAGATTCCATATACAGGAAATTCATTTATAGTGAACATTATTATATCAAGCAAAATAAAATACTCTTTCTTGTATGCATCGAAAAATTTAACACCTATCACCCATAGAATTTTCAAATCATCAATAAATGGTGAAATATACACATCAATATCATTTACTCACTATTTTGGTCTAAAAATCATCAATCTCATCATAACATATTTTTTCTTCATACATAGATGTGGGGACAAGTTGTAAACAACCAACAAAATAGGCCATGAAATATGTTGGATACTTAGGATCTGATATAGATTCATTCCATTAGTACACAGTCCCATTATGATATTTCTAACTTCACTTCCAAAATCATGAAATTGTTTATCAAATATCTTCCACTATGGTGAATCAGCAGGGTGACATAAGTTACCATCAGAGATGCACTCATATGAATGCCATCTTAATTTTTTTGTGTCAATTGAATTTTCAAATAGACTCTTTAAATGATGAATTATTGGAAGGTACCAAATTTCTTTATCAGGAGCTTTGATTTTGGTACCTAAGAATGAATCACAGTTGAATTATTATAATTGTATGAAATAATTATTGGATGATATCATTAGAAAGTACAAAATTTATTTTTCATGAGGTTAGATGTTAGTACCTGAGAATGAATTTGAGTGGACTTTTTCATCCATCTTATAATGTGGTGTCCCACATGTAGTAAAAATTGATAAATATTCATATTATTTCCTATACAACACACAATTATTAGGGAAATCATGTATATTTTTATACCCTAATCCCATTGGTTATAATATTTTCTTCACCTAATAATTGGAATATGGAAGCCCGTTTCTTATGGAAGTAGCTATTTTAAAGGATCAAGTATGTTGGAGAAACTTTTATCACTCCAACCATTTCTTGATTTCAATTTAAGTAATCTCAAAACTTCTAAAAACAACTCAAATTTACTAAAACTTGTTAATAATGGTTTCTTAGAATCTCCATACAATAATTCAAAATTTTCTATTGTTTTTATGGTTTCAACACCTAAATCATTAATTAATTCTTCAATATGATCCTATGCCTCATTATGAATATTTTCATCAACATTTGATGTTCAATTTTTGGTTCTTCCACCATACCAAATCTAACGTGTATACTTAAGGGTAAAACCATTGAAAATGAGACAATACTTGATTTATCTAGAGTTTAACTTTCTTATATTTAAACACTTCACACATGGATAGAAAATCAAGTATATGTTTTTGAAGATTTTTTTTAGAAAATTCCAAGAATTCATCAACTCTTTTTCATATTCACTAGTGGTCCTTTGTAAATTTATCCAATTATGATCCATTCAATACCTAAAATCACTATATAATCCATGAATATATGAAAACATATAAACATATATATATATATATATAAATTAAAAAAACATTCAATAAAAATTATTGGTAATCAAATTATAAAGTATTGGTTCTCACAACATAATCAATAGGGAATACAACATCTCTCAAGGAATACGACATGCCTTCATACCACATAAATATCAAAATATAACATCAATGTGATATACCACAATAATTACATAAATAATATATAATGTAGTGATATTTATCACATCAAATTATCAAATTATATTCAAATCATAATATCATATCAATGATTGAATAACCATGCCAAAAAAATAATTTACCATATAATTATATAAAATCACATTGACCACCCATAAAAAATTATCATAATATTATTTATCAATTCACAAGATCATTTCAACATTTCATTTCAACTATTCATATAATCATTATTAAGAAAATATAAAAAACACAAATTCTACTTCAAACCACATGATTTATGTGAATTTATTCAACTACCACTATTTTTATCTTTTTCCAATTATAAATTCATCTACATTCATAATCATCAGTTGAATAACATAAACTTATCCTTGGTTATATAATATAATTAAATAGTAAATTTATCTGTAACCTCTCCTAGAATTTCATCATAATAGATCAAGTTTGACCACATTTCTATATAAGTTTCATCAAAACATTAATCAATATTTAACACACATCATAATGTCAACACAAAAATATGAAAAAAATATATTTTACATATCATTTCTTCACAAAAACATTAATCAGTATATATCATTATGTCTATTTAATAATTTCATCAAATAAAAAATTTATCAAAATAAACAAACATCAAGAATAGCATTTATAAATAAGAATAAAATGTATACAAATAATTGAAACAATAACTCAACAATATCACTAAATGATAAATAATTTAACTTCAAAATTTAAAAAAAACTTACAAAATTCAGATTTCACCGAGGAAAATGGATCCCTAATTCGAAATTTTTGGTCAGATTAGAGTACTCAAGAAGGGGGGGGGGTGAATTGAGTATCTATAAAAATTTCTATTTGAAAAGTATTCTTAAAAAGTTCCCTAAATAAATTTAAACACAACCCCATTAATCCAAGTAATATGGTTATGAAATTTTGACTATTTAAATAACTTCTCAAAATATTGACTAATTCTCAGTAATCCTAATATCAGTTATTAACATTACTTTTGAAGCTATTCTATTAAGAAAAAACAATTATAACTTCTTTCCAAGATTAAATATCAAAGTAAATTTAGTGATTTATGAATTATATATTAAAACAGAGTAAACTAAATTAAACAACACATTGGATATAAGAAAAGTGGTTCAGTCTCAAGCTGATACCTAATCCACTCCACTTGCTGATCACCTTCCACCAAGAATTTTATATTAATAAACTTGATCCACACCCTGGATCAGGGTAAACAATAGTACAGAGGACTTTCCAGGACACCTGACCTCTTCCATAGTTCTTCATGGGTATGAACTATCAGGTCACACATGGACCTATTACACACTTATCCGTGGGAATAAACAAGGTTAAAAAGAAGTGAGAGGAAGTATATATTGTATCCTTTAGTTTAATGCAGGAGACGGTGCATGTTTTTATACAGACACACACACTGCTCGAAAGACAAAAAATTATACACAACAGAGCCAAAATGATTAGATAATCTTAGAAGTGCTCTGAGTGTTAGTCTATGCAACTATGTACTTCTAGGATGAAGCAGACGAAGGAATAAAATCCCCTTGCAAAAAACATAGTATCGAAAGTTTGGTGCTCTGGTTCAGATTTGGATCGTGTTCTTCATGGAGTCTGTATTGCGAAGATGTTCACGAATCTGATCAATGGTATCACTATGAATGCTTCGTGTGTTCTTCAGATTTATTGAGTTTCATGTGTTGGTTCTTTTCTCAATAAGTGATCGTGATTCTTCATTTTCGCACACACTTGTTTCTCTATCTATTTTTTCTTCTGACCACACTATTCTTTTTATTCTTGGAGTGCATGTTTCAAAGACGACATGATGCATTTATTCTGCATCTTGTACCTCGTACTGTTAGGTGACATTTCTATAAAGAAACTTTATTTATATTAGTGCATTTTAAAATCTTTAAATATGACTGTTAGAGATTAAATTTAAAAACGACCAAATAGATTAAGAAACAGTGTCATAGTTTGTCTGGAAATAGTGTCTCCATGAAATAGTGTCTCCTCGAAATAGTGTATCCTTGAAAAAATATCTCCTTGAAACAATGTATTCTTGAAACGGTGTCTTCTTGAAACAATATCTCCTTCTTTACTTTTGAGTGATAAGATAGTTATTATGGCACAATTGTATAGGGATCATGAACCGGTAGCATAGATGTGGTGTTTGATCACAGTGATTGGTCATAGTGTCTAGATGGTCACAGTGTCTGGATGGTCATGGTGTCTGGATGGTCACAGTGACTGGTCAGGGTGTCTGGACATGGTATCTGGTCACCGTGTCTGGTCAAGGTGTCTGGTCATGGGGTCTGGGTCATTTTTTAGAAAAACATAACCAGTGGAGACTCATGGTTTCTCAGACTTAGCCAAATATCTGTACATAGAATTAAATAGTGATATTCATAGAATGGATTAGACTTAATAATTTATCAAGAAAATCCATTATAACTCAAACTCAAAATAGTTTACAATCATTAAACATATCACTTAAGATATTGGATATGTTTATTTAAATTATAAAGAAACTAATAATTTGTACACATGATTTTAGATAGATTAAATAGGATTAACAAGATTTATAGAATGTATAAGATTTGTGATCATTAAAACATGATTAACACGTAAGGAGTCCAACAATCTCCCCCTTCTTGATGATCACAAATACTGTGAGTGATAGATATATTCTTAGATAATGCGTCTCTTCCCTAGTGTGCATTTAGTGTACATATTTATCCCCCTTTTGGGATTATAAAAAAGGGTACAAAAGTAAATAAAATAATAGATAAGAATATTTCACAATGCATTAAATGGATAAAAAAGTGTCATTAAAAATAGTAAGCAAAAATATAAAAATCATCCATATTAAAAGATAATAGTCACTTTTCTTCAGCACTGACTTTTTTTCTCTTTTCCCTTGGCAGCAACATCATAAGAAGCCATAAGAGCAGAGGTAGAAGTGGAATAAGGAAGTGAACTTGTTGAAGGAGAAGGTAAAGGGAGGCCTTCAAAGTTAGAAGGGGCCAAGGTAGGTATAGTGAAAGATCGAGGCAACTGTTGATCAAGGATAATAGGTTTGATCTGACTCAGAGCCTGAGAGACATACATAGATGTAGAGGCAAGGACAAAGGATGAGAAGTTAGGCAAACCAGATCTCAAGGGTGTAGCTACATAATCAACAATGACATTACTCTGTACATAAAGATAAGGCCTCAAAAGCCTGATAAAGTCAGAAATACTCTCGCCACCATACTACATGTATTTCTCAAAGTCATCCTTGTTCTCCATAAACTTATCCAACAAAGGAGTGAAATCTTTGAGCTTTTGGACTTGAGTTTTGAAAGCTTGAGTGACATGAGGGATTCTCAGATTCTCTAGCTTCAAGAAGATCCTATTGAAGTAGAAGTCCACCTTTTTAGTAATCTATTCCTGAGCATCATTTTCTATTTTGAAATGAATTCTCACCAAATCAAGAACTCTGTCACTATTCTTGACAACCACAGATAGAGATTATTTGTCAAAACAACTGATCACAGCCTGAAGTTCTTCTTTGACAACTGTTTTAAGAAGATCATCATCCAAAGAGGGTTGAGATGATTTTCCAGAAGTCTTAAAAGCTGTAACAACTGAATTAAGGTAATTCAATTGATTTATAAATTTCTGTATACAACACTTATATTCATCAATCAACTTATTAAGAACAATAAAAAGCTCACACATCTCTTGAAAAATTTTCTTTTTTTTCTTTAAGCTACCTTGTCAGACAAAAAGGTTAGATTAGGTTGTATTAGGGAGGCTACTTCTTATGGAATCTGACTACCAATATCCTCAATAGGATGAGAAATAAGTTCTGGTCTTGAGTTCATCACTCTCTGCATTTCTTCAGCCATACCTCTCAGAGACTTTACTTCATCACTTAACTATTTGTTCTCAACTATGACTTATTGAATTTCATGAAGCATCTTGGGTTGAATCTGCCATATGATATTTTATAACATTAGGGTATCATATCTTTCACTTAAATTGGTGATAGGAGCTGGTTGGGTATTCATGAGTTTTTCAATTCTATCCAATAGGGTAGCTTCAAATGCTTTCAAATCATCTTTACTCACCAAGTTTTAAGGTTCTTCTGAAGGCCCAAAAATATAAGCTGAGATAGGCTCAGGTTCCTTGGCAGCTATAACATCAAGAGAAGATACTGGTTTCAGTTAAAACATAGTAGATGAATCTATACCTTTCACTGAGGCTTTGTGGGAGTCATTAACATCAAAATAACTAGGGAATTTATACCTTGTATCCATAGAGCTTGAATCAACTGGATTAGGCACTTCAACACTTTCCAAACTGGGGGGATTCTCCCCCTAAATAGGTGAATCTTTCTCAATACTGAGAGATTTAGATCCTTGATCTATTTCCAAGATTTCATCCATGACATCCTCTCCTATTTCCTTTCTATCCTACTGAAAGGATTTCTCCATTCTCTCTTCAACAGATGGAATAATTTTAGGAACAACTTGTTCCTATGTGTGTTCCTTATAAATATATTATTGAACAAAAGAAAAATCTTATTATATATTATCTTCTACAACATCCTTTTAATTTACCTTAGTAACAAATTCTTCTTCAGCAATAGGTTATTCTTCCAAATCAGCAACTTCTTCAGGAAAATTCATTTCCTTCTCAGTTAAGTCTTAGAGAATAGGTTCACTATCTATATCATATATAATTGTTTCTCCTATAGGTACAATAGACTCTTCCTCTTCTTACTCATTAGAATACTCAACAATCTCATCTGGTTCCAAATCATGATCAGAAATATCCTTAGGTCTTGAAGAGTGTTCCACCAGATTGAACTTTTCATAAACCCTGTCATTATCCTCCACCCATGATTTTCTCTATGGATTCCAACTAATTTTCATTCTCTTTACTATAAATTTTTAAATAAAAAACTCATAGTCCTTAACAGATTCTTCATCTGGTCCAACCAACCCTTTTTCATGAAGCATAGCTGAGATTAATCTTGAGTAAAATAGAGAGGTTTACTTGGAGGTTGTCTTGATCAACTCACACATATGGAGTATAAAATATTTTCATAGGTTGATCTTATGTTCATTCTTCATAAGGTGTATAAAAAATATATCCTGATACTTGAGTGTAGAAAAGTCACCTTTTTTAGGGCTAATCAGATTCTGAACAAACTTAAACAGAAGTCTAGTTTCACCATCTAGCTCAGTAGCTATGGCTCTTCGCTTTTTTTCATTTACAGTTAAGCTTCCCAATGCTTCTTTCAAAACAATGAACTTACTTGGAGGAGGAGGAACTCTCTAGTAGTCCTCAAAAATACCCTTTATGAGGTATCCTAAGGCATGAAACCCATAACCTCTAAGAAAAGGTACATCTCTGGCTATTGATCCAGCTTCTCACAACATAGCCATCTTTTGTATCAAAAGATAATTGAATATAATGATAAAACTATGAAACTAACTTTGGTTAAATTGGCCTATACTCCTTTTTGAACCAATCCAGCCATCTTTTCTCTTTTATAACTTTCAATACCAAATAATTACTTGAAATAATCCACTTAGGGTATATTTTATTTTTGGGTACCACTATTATGTATATCAGATTCAGATTCAGAGGACCTTCGGGTGCTAACTTCGACACTATTTTTATCTTCTTCTTTGATCATCACTTATTAGGAGTTAATGATGATGGACGTTTCATCCTGGGCATTCAACAAAGGTTTGAGAGAGAGAATGGTGGAATGAGGGGTTATTTTTTGAGAGAATAGAGCTCGGGTGAATAAAGGAGTGAAACTTCTTTCATTTTATCATTTAGGGATACCAAGAATCATAGGATCAAAAGCGCGGGAAAGTAAAAGGGTAAAATAATTAATTACCGCGATACGAGTTATAATATGTAAATAAAACAATAAAGTGTTTTTTTATGGTGAGACTGTAACCAACTTTCACAGTGAGACTGTAAGAGGCTTTCACAGTGAGACCGTAACAAGCTTTCATAGTGGCACCATAACTGTGTGATTTCTAAACTGTGTGACTGTATTGTTTAAGACAGCAAGCGCCATATAGTGAATTGTGAAACCGTAAACTTTGAAATAGTATACTTACTACTTAAGATTTATCATTCCCAATTCATGTATGATGTAATCCATTATTTCATAATTTAATGGTTTGGTGAATATATCAGCAAGCTGATATTCAGTTCCAATGAATTCCAAAGTGATATCAACTTTTTGATAATGATCTCTCAAAAAGTGACGTCTTATATCAATATGTTTTTTCCTAGAGTGTGAAACATGATTTTTAGATATGTTAATAGCACTTTTATTGTCACAATTTATAGGTACATGCCTGAATTTATATCCATAATCTAGTAATGTGTGTTTCATCCACAAAATTTGTGCACAAAAACTACCAGCAACTATGTATTCAACTTTTATAGTCAATAATGCAATAGAATTTTGTTTCTTACTACACCATTATACTAGTGACTTAACTAAAAAGTGACATGTTCTCGAGGTGCTTTTTCTATCTAACTTGAAACCACCGAATTCAACATCAAAATAACTAACTAACTCAAATGATTATCCTATGGGATAGAACATTCATAGATTAGGTGTATGCTTGAGGTATTTGAAAATTATCTTAACATCATTTAAATGGGATTCATTAGGGTTTTCTTGAAAACAGGCACACATACACACACTAAACATAATATCAGGTCAGCTAGCAGTTAAGTAGAGTAATCTTCCAATCATTCCTCTGTAAGTGGTTTGATCAACATATTTTCTATTTTCATCAAGATCCATTTTACAATTAGTACTCATTGGAGTGTCACTACTTTTAGTGTTATCTAAACCAAAACATTTTAGAAGATCTTTAGTATATATTTTTTGGTTTAGAATAATACCCTCATTATTTTGAAAGATTTGAAATCCAATAAAGCATTTGTGTTCACCCATTAAGCTCATTTCAAATTCATTTTGCATCATTTTGGAAAATTCAATACATAAATAATTTTTTGAATATACAAAGATAATGTAATATACATAGATTTGAACTTCCCAAACATCATTGAAAATTCATTTTATAAAAAGGGTAGGATCAACTATTCCTTTTGTAAAACCATTGGAAATAATAAAAGTACTTAATCTGTCATACCAAGATCTTGGAGCTTGTTTTAAACCATATAAATCTTTTGATAATTTAAAAATATGATTTGGAAAATGAGGGTTTTTAAAACTAGGGGGTTTCTCAATAAAGACATCCTCAGCTATATACCCATTTAGGAATGCACTTTTAACATCCATTTGATAAAGTTTGAAATTCAGATGTGCAGTATAAGAAAGTAGAATCCTAATGGCTTCAAGTCTAGCTACTGGTGCAAAGGTCTCTTCATAGTCAATTACTTATTCTTGACTATAAACTTATGCAACCAATCTAGCCTTGTTTTTAACTATATTACTAGCTTCATCTACCTTATTTCTAAACACCCATTTAGTTCCTATGGTAAACGTGTCTTTAGGTTTGTCAACAAGTTTCTAAACATTGTTCCTTTCAAACTTATTAAGTTCTTCTTGCATAGCCATCACCCAAAATTCATCATTGATATCATCATTGATGTTTTTAGGTTCAAGTTTTGACAAGAAGACTAGATGTTTAACTTGATTTATAAGAGAAGATCTAGTTTGAGTTCTTTTATCTAAATCTACTACAACAACATCTAAAGGATGGTTCTTAAGAGTTCTATCATCTCTAGAAAAAGAGGGACTAGTGATTTCGGGTTCTTCAATAGGTCTGGGTTCATTGTGACTTGAATATAAAGAATATTTACAACTAGAAGATTTCAAAGATTCCTTCATAGAATGGTTAAAGGATTTTGAATTAATGTACAGATTTGTTACATCATACTCTAGGTTCTATAGAGTGGTTTTAGGCTCATGTGGATCTGTTTCATCAAATTTTACATAGAAAGATTCTTCCACATATTTAGTTATTTTATTAAACACTCTATAGAATTTAATAGAGATCGAATATCCTAAAAATATTCCTTCATCACTCTTGGATGAAATTTTTTCAAGATTGTCCTTAGTATTTGGGATATAGAATTTGAAACCAAAAACTTTGAAGTAGCTTACTTTTGGTTTTCTATTGTTCCAAAACTCATATAGAGTTCTTTTAAGAATAGGTCTAATAAACACTCTATTGATAATATAGCATACTGTATTTACAGATTCAGCCCAAAAATAAATAGGTAAGTCATATTCACTAAGCATGGTTCTAGAAATCTCTTGCAAGGTTCTATTTCTTCTTTATACAACTCCATTCCGTTGAGGTGTTCTAGGGGCATAGATATTATGAATATATCCATTTTGTGAGCAAAAGGATTCAAACTCTTGATTTTAAAACTCACGGTCATGATCACTTCTTAAGGATTTAATTCTAAGCCCACTAATATTTTCTATAGTTTTGGCATATTTGGTAAAACAAGAGCAGACTTCACTATTGTGAGCCAAAAAGAAATTTAAAGTATATCTAGAAAATTCATCTATAAGAACATAAAAATAGTGCTTCCCATTTAAGCTAGAAACTCTAGATGGTCTAAACAAATCCATGTGAACCAATTTGAGAGGTTGAGAAGTTGACACGTCTTTCTTTGGTTTGAAGGAATTTTTTTGTTGATTTCCCTTTTGAAAAGGATTACACACTTTATCATTTGGAGACTCAAGTTTGGGTAGGTCTTTAAATAAACTTTTTCTAGTTAACTTTCTAAGGGAGTGAATATTACAGTGTCCTAGTCTCCTATGACAAAGTGAAGATTCTTTGTGAAATACACTTAAACATGAATCATTTTTAGAGACTAAAGAATCTAAGTTAACATAGTATACTTTTTTATTTCTTAAAGTAGAAAATACTAATTCATTTTTTAAATTGAAAACATTATAGGAATCATTTTAAAATTTAACATGAAATCCATCATCACATAGTTGTGAAATACTAAGCATATTATATTTCAATCCATCAACAAAAATTACTTTGGAAATCAAAACTGAGTTAGAGTTACCAATTTGGCCAAGGCCAATAATATTTCCTTTGGTATTGTTACCAAAGGTGACATGTCCTCCATCAATTTTTATTAAATTCTTGAATCATGAATAGTATCATGTCATATGCCTTGAACAACCACTTTCCAAGTACTATAATATTTTTCAAGAGATCATTAAGAAAATTTCCTACAAAATGAACAAATGATAACAGATTTTGGTACCCATACTTGTTTGGGTCCAGTAATATTAGTGACTAGTGCTTTAGGAACCCATATCTTCCTCATAGGTTTCCTATTAGCATTATGTAAAGTACTTGAAAAATATAATCTATTTGGTCCAGAAAATATTTAAATAGTATAGATTGTATCATAACATGAACTAGCTGAATGTTTTCTAGAACTAGGAGTAAAGCTGTATTCCCTAGACATAGAAACAAAATTAGTTCTTCCAAAATTTCTTTTACCAAGTTGATAGCCAATGCCAGTGGTATATTTAGGATCAATCTGTTTACCTAGAATTTGTAACAAGGTATCTTTACCATTATTAAACCTTTCAACATCCTTTTTCAATTGCTTATTAGATATCTTTAGTTCATTGTTTTCTTTGAGTAATTGAGAATTTTTCTCCCTTTCTACAATGAGTTCAGTTTTAACAGTTGAGGTAAGAGCATGCTGTTTCTTAAAAGATTTGTGTTTATCTTTTAGTTAATTACACGTCTCTTCGAGTATATTATAGTATTCACACATTTATTTATTAGACATATTTTCAGAGACACTCTCATCTCCAGAATAATAGGAATTTTGTACAAGAGATTCTAGTGTTACCTCAGACGTGTTTTTCATAAAACACATATTGGCTTTTTTAGCCTGCTCATCATGTGAAGATTATGAGTCACTTGAGATGTCCTCAGAATCAATCCATGTTTCTTTAATTTCCCTTTTATACTTTCTATATTTGTCCTCATACTTCTTTTTGTACTAGAGATTGAGACAATCAGCCTTTATATGTCCCTTTCATTTACACTCATAGAAAACTATCTCATCAGACTTATCACTTCTTTTCCAATCTTTCTTCCAGATACCCTTTTGATCATATCTTCCCTTGAAGTTAGGTTTTCTACAAAATTTCTTCTTATTGTAAAATCTCTTAAACCTTCTAGATAATTGACCCATATTCTCATCATTGTCTGAGGATAATGGTTCACTGGTGGAAATTTCTACAGAGGCTTACAATTTTCCTTTCTCTTTTTGTTTAGAGGTGGTGGTTTTGAATGAAACAAATTTTCTTTTGGGTTCATCCTCATATTCCTTGTTGAATTTAAGCTTCTCTTCATACATCATCATTTTCCCAATGATTTATTTTATAGGTAACTTGCTGATGTCACATGATTCTCTAATAGATACAGAGGTTCCTCTCCATCCGTCAGGTAGGCATATGAGAATCCTTATAATCTATTCTTTAGCAGTGAATTCTCTTCCAAGAGAATTCACTATGTTGAAAATTTTGTTGAACCTGAGATACATGTCAGAAATAGGCTCATCGGGTTGCATTTTAAAGTTATCATATTTAATATTATAAGTATTAAGTCTCATTTATTTCACACTAGAAGTTCCTTCATGTGAAATAGAAAAAGTATCCCAAATTTCATGGGCAGTTTTACATGAAGAAATTATGTTAAATTCATCATCTCTTAAGGAGTAATATAAATAATTCATTTCTTTTCAATTGTTATTATATGCTGTCTTGGTAGGGTCATCCCAAGTGATTCTATTAGTAGTAGGAATCTTATACTCATCTATTGTAATGACCCAAAATTTCATTAATGGAAATCCCTCTTGATCTAATTAAATTACTCTTTTTGTAAAAAGTTTATGTAAAATTTCAAATTCTTTGGTTTTATGTTAAGAATTGTGACCATTTATAATATAGTTGTTGAAAAGTGATCACCTAATTAGTATAAATATAGGGCTTTAACAAATCCAATTTACTCAGACAAAGGAAGTGATGGCCTTATCCAGTAGACGTGACCCATAAGAAGCCCATTTGTCAGAGCTCAGAAAGGAGGTGGCATCATTGGGATTCTCTCTTGACCAAGACCATGCCGCGCTTGAATATGTTAAGCTCGAGCAGGATCACCTACGAGAGAAATGGAAGTTGTTATAGATTACCACCCGAGCAATGTTATCCGAGCCACCCCAAGAGTCTGTCACCATCGCACACCTTACTATTCAGTCTTATGCGGGTGTTATAAGGGGTAATGTAACAATTCCCTAGTACTATGGTTATGTACATTATTTTTTTATATAATAATGAATATACTTTCATTTTATTATTGTTACCTTGTTAATAGATTTTAAAGCACAAATAGTATTTTTAGTTAATGTTCAACTAAGAAATCTATTTTAATGAATTAATGAATTTTTGAATTAAATAATATTTTAATAAAATATTATTATTATTATTAAAATAATTTTTATTAAATATAAATGATCATATAATTTTATGAATGCAATTGTAATTTTTATTAAGGTTTGAAATCCATTTTTGTCAAAACCCGTGAATTTTCGATAAATGTCAGTTTTTATTTTAAAATTGAAAATTAACATATTTAGAGAATTATTTAGATAAAATTAATATTATTTCTAGAATCAGGATGTCAAAATTATCCAACGGTGAATTTTTCATAATTTTCTGAGACAATCAAATTTTTGGGTAAAAATTAAATACCATTTAAATATATAATGTGTTTTATGACATCATAATGACCCAATAGTGATGTAATAAAATACTATAAGATTTATGTTCGGCTAATATATGCTTTAAAATTAAAATAATGTTTTTTTGAGTTTGTTTGACTTATTTTACAAAGTATTAATGGACTCTTCAAGAATTATTAAACATCTTGTCTTTTTTAAATTGTTTTCCTTGGGAGTGTGACTCACCTGCACATAAGAAACCACATTATTTTAAGAATTTTGGACTTTGGAATTATAAAATATTTTTTTCCAATTACCTTTTCCAAAAACCATGGGCAAAAAACATGGACTGGTTTGTGGTTTTGATTAGTTTAATGTGAGGTGTCCCAAACCTAAATAATAAAGAATTCCCTCACCTTTCCTATATAAAACCACCCAAGCTTACACTTCCTCCTCACTCAAATACTTTAAAGTTCATAAAAACTCTACACTACTATCTCTATAATCCTCCCAAGGTTCCCCAAGATCCCAAGAATCCTCTCTCAAGCCTCTCTCAAGCCTTTGGAAGCACACTTCCAAGTAAGGGTTTTTCTTCCTTTCTCATTTTGTCCATTTTTCTTAATGTTGTTATGACCTTTTAATTTCAATTATAAATATTGGGGTATGGTTTCAAACCTCCCCCACACTACCCTCTCTATGTTTTAATGACGGTAGACCCCTTTCTCTCTCATTAAATGCCTCTCATGTACACCCGTTACTATACTGAAATTCTGAAAGAAATTTCTCTCTCTTTATTTACATTCAAGCAATTCTTTTGTATCATGGATCTAAATTCCATTTCAATTGTTGGGAAATGTATCTATATGAAACCCTTACTATCTATTTCATGTACATATGATGAGACTCACCTTTCTCTATCATCGACCATTTTTATGAATTCTTACATCACGCCGTTACATTGTCAAAATTGCTCCACTTTTCTAAGCCAATGTCATTGTGTAGTGAATACCATACTCATTTCTCTATCAAGGGTATTAAACTTTATGTAAATTTAATTATTTATTATAAAATTACTTGTATGAATTCCACATTCCTTTATCGTGGAATAAATGATTATGTTTTATGAATCCATGTTACATGATCCATGTGGCACACTTATGCATGAAATGAAATATTTAAGAAGGGTGCGCCCTTATAGCACTCCAGTGCATTGGGTAAAGTATACTATCATGCTACGTCATGTGAAATGGGTGTTTACTCATGCTAATTTAAGTGCAATGAGGTTTTACTCGTTCTTCATGTGCAATGAGGATTTAATCATGCTCTATTTGCAATGAGCCCTGGGCTCATGCTAATTCCATGTTAAGTGTTGTTTCCACATTTCCATGTTATGATTATCATGCTTTATCATGCCATTATGTTTATGCTTATCTTGTTCTCTATTGATATTCCTATTTTCTAACATGTATTTTATTCCTCATGTTATTCCATTATTACTCCCTTACTAGGCTTTATATCTCACACTTTTCTTATGCATGTCCTCTGGTTATCCCATGCAATGCTAAGTATGAGGCAATGTAGTGGTCATGTAAAGGAATTTTTCAATAAAGATGTTGTATTTCATGTTTTAAGTTGTTATTTAATGATCCTAACCCCCAAAGGCACTATACCTATTGGTCTTATATTTTGTATCAAGAGAATTTTATGTAATAAATTATGTTTAATTGTGTAATAAAAGACCAGGGTTGTCATAGTTGGTATCAGAGGATAGGTTTAGTTATTTTTGGGATTTGGATTAGAAAACCCTAGTGAATCTTTAGAGACAAGACTAAGTATAATAAAAACATTCGTAAGTTTTGGTGAGTATTGAGTAAGTGTTTTATCAAGAAAATACATCCCTGTCTGGATACGAGCAGGTAGAGGTGGCTCTGGCATAGATGTATCCTAGGGGTAAAACCCGAAAACACCGCTTTGAGCTAGAATTGAATGATAATTGGTGCATAGAAACGGGCCTTGCTGCACTCTTGGTTACGACACTCTCCGGGGGACATGCTTTGGTAAATTCACAAGCTTAGTATGAACCACTATTAAGGGACAAAAAAATGCCCTAAGAATATATGTTAGAAGGTAGTTCATGGATAACATAGATTGAATCCAATAGATTCATATGTTAAGGAAATAAAAGTTATTTATAAGTCATCAGTTTTGTCCTTGGATTACCCTTTATGTGTTACCCCTAAATTTTCTTTTATTCTAGCCAATGGCCGGTAATAGGAGGACTCGGAATAACCACCGATGTGAAGATCAATGTGACGATTGTACTAATGAGATGCCCAATCTGATGGGAGTGGGAATCGCGAACTTTATCACGCTTCTTTCTCAGCTAACTCAAGATTTGAATAGAAACATGGGCCAAGAGGAACGTTCAACCCCCCCCCCCCCACCCAAGAAATATCAAGTTTCTATTGAGAGCTTCATGAGACAAAGGCCTCATACTTTTAATGGATCATTCGATCCCTCAATTGCTGAACAGTGGATCAACTCCATTGAAAATATCTTCTCCATCCTTCAATGTTCTAAACAAGAGAAGGTTCTCCTAGATGATTATCGTATGGAGGGCGAATATGATCAATGGTGGAAATTGATCAAAAATAATAAGCCTAAGGTGGAGATCTAGGCATTGGAATGGAAGGATTTCTAGAAGATTTTTTTCGATAAATATTTTCCATGCACCCTCCCGCTTAAGATGGAAAGGTACTTACTTTACCTCAAGAAAAAAGATGACGAATCTATTAGAGCGTAAGAGGAAAAATTCACAAGGCTTGCATGATACACTTCTAGATTTGTCGTCACCCCTTAATGCAAGGTTGACCACTTATTTGGTGGGTGAAACCTAGCATGTGGAGAGCGCTGACGATCTGCGACTTCGACAGCTATGAGGAAATTATCTGATGTGCCCTCAAGGTCGAAATATAGATTAGAGAATCTTATGGGTATCATGGGGATAAGAAGCGTAAGGTGGAATTCAATGCTGGCAGTCCGATGGATAAATCCAACGGTGCTAAGAAGATCCAGCACCCCACTTGCCAAAGGTGTGGAAAGAAGAACCTTGGAAATTGCCTGAAGGGGATGAGGAAATGCTTTAGATGTGGAAGAGAAGGTCACCTAGATATTAACTGTCGGTAAGAAAGACCCACAACTGTGATAGAGGAGAGGAATGATCCGTTTGAACCTCAAGGCATGGTTCATTGCTATAACTACAAAGAACCAGGGCATCTTGCAAATCAGTTCCCTAATCCAAGTATTTTTAGAGGCAACCAACAACCTCCAAGGCAACAAGGGTGATATTTTTACATCACTACTACCGAAGTGAACCCTGACAATGAAATGGTGATAGGTATGCTAGTTATTCATTCAAGAATGGCGAACATAATTTTTGATTCAGGTTCTACGCATTATTTTATATCTCGAAAGTTTAGTATAACAATTTTATCTCCACCACAAATCATGGAAGTGAAGATGTCGGTGAGTATGAAAAATGGGGAAATCATTGCATCCCATGAATATAACTCCTCCCCTGTCATAATATGTGGATTAAACTTCCCAGCGAATCTCTTCATACTCCCTCTGGTGGAATTTGATATGATTCATGGCATGGATTGACTTTCCTTATATAGAACCAATATAAATTTCCGTGAGAGGGAAATCACTCTCCATATGGAGAATCGAACCTCGATTATTTACAAGTTCAAGGAGGAAGATGAATCTTCTTTAGCTCAATCATCTCAAGCATGGATATTACTACCCTATGAGCACGTTTATCTGGCTCAGATGATTGAGTATAAGGAGGCAACTATCCTAGAAGAGATGCCTATTTTGAGGGAATTCACTGAAGTGTTTCCCGAGGAATTGACTGGTCTTCCTCCTAGAAGAGATGTTGAATTCTTAATTGAACTTATACCTGGGGTGTTGATAATATCCAAGACTCTATATAGAATGGCTGTTGTGGAGTTTGAGGAGCTGAAGAAATAACTATAGGAGAATCTGGATAAAGGGTTTATACGCCCAAGTGATTCACCATGGGGTGCACCGGTCCTCTTCGTCAAGAAGAAGGATGGGTCAATGAGCCTTTGCATCGATTATCACAAGCTCAACAAAATCACGATAAAGAAAAATCATCCTCTCCCATGAATTGATGACTTATTCGATCAACTGCGTGGAGCAAAATACTTCTATAAGGTGGATTTTCGGTCGGGATATTATCAAGTAAGGGAAAAGAAGGAAGATATCCCCAAGACTACTTTTCGTACAATATAATGGCACTATGAATTCATAGTAATGCCTTTCAGACTCACTAATTCTCCATAAATCTTCATGGAATTAATGAATATATTCTTCAAAGATTACCTTGACAAGTTTGTGGTAGTCTTTATAGATGATATTCTGATATACTCCAAAACCAAGGAGGATCATGAGGATCATATAAGAACTAAACTAGAGACCTTTCAGAAGGATAAGATCTATGAAAAGTACATCAAGTGTGAGTTCTAGATGAAGAAGGTATCATTCTTGGGCCATATCATCACAAGAAATGGGATATCTGTGGATCCCTCTAAAACAGATGCAATTTAGGGATGGCCGAGGCCAACATCGATAACGGATATTCGTACCTTCTTAGGGTTAGCTGGATATTATCAACGATTTGTGAGAAATTTCTCCCGATTTTCCAACCCTCTTACAAAGCTAACTCAGAAGGGAGTAAAGTTTTCTTTGAGTGATGAATGTGAAGAAATCTTCAAGGAGTTGAAAAGGAGGCTTATCACTGCGCCCGTGCTCACTTTACCCACAAGTGGAGATTTTTTTGGTATTCAGTGATTCTTCAAAGAAGGTCTTGGGATGTGTGTTGATGAAAAATGACAAACTCAATACCTATTCTTCAAGTAAATTGAAGTTTCATGAACAGAACTATCCAACACATGACCTCAAGTTGGATTCAGTGATCTTCACTTTGAAAATTTGGCGGAATTATCTCTTTGGGGAGAAGTGTGAAATATATACGGACCAAAAAAGACTCAAGTATATATTCACATAGAAAGAGTTGAACATGTGCCAATGAATATGGTTAGAGCTGATCAAATACTATGACTTCTCAATCCATTACCACCCTGGGAAAGCGAAGAATGTGGAAGATGCGCTAAGTAGAAATGACCCAGCGATTCTATCATTGATAAGAATTTAAAATGATCCAATCTTCTTAGATTTGATGAATATGGACATGGGAATCATAAATAAGGTAACATCATCAATCCTTTCACAATTTATTTCTTAGCCGTCACTTTTGTAAAGGTTAAAAGATGCTAAAAAAGATGATGTGGGAATTCAGGAAAAAGTGGAATCTATCAGAAAAGGGAAATCCTCGGAGTTTAATGTCAATGAAGAAGGAATTGTGAGATTTGGGAAAAGAATATGTGTTCCATCATGTCTGGATCTGAAGAAGGAACTTTTGTATGATTCACATAGTTCAAATTTCTCTATTCACCCAGGAAACACAAAGATGTATTGAGATCTCCAAGAGCACTATTGGTGGGATAATATGAAGAAGGAGATCACTGAATATACATCAAAGTGCCTGGTATGTCAGCAAGTGAAGGCAGAGAGGCAGAAATCTAAGGGGATGATGCAACCATTGCCCATACCAGAATGGAAATGGGAGAACATCACCATATACATTGTCACCGGACTTCTGAAGACATCCAAAGGCAACAATGCAATCTGGGTTATTGTGGATTGTCTTACAAAGGCTGCACACTTCATTGCTATTCAGGAGGATTTCTCATTGGATCAACTGGCACAGATATATATCAGGAAAGTGGTAAGGCTACCTGGCATACCACTATCTATTGTGTTGCATTGAGATCAAAGATTCACCTATAAGTTTTAGAAGAGTCTTCAACATGCTCTGAATACTAAACTAAACTTCAGTACGACCTATCATCCTCAAACTGATGGCCAATCCAAGCAGACTATCCAAACACTTGAGGACATTTTGAGAGCATGCTCAATGGAATTTAAAGGAGGATGGGATAAACATCTTCCTCTAGTTGAGTTCTCTTATAATAAAAGTTTCCACTCGAGCATCCAAATGGCACCATATGAAGCCCTTTATGAGAAAAGGTGTAGAACACCGACATGTTGGGATGAGGTCGGTGAGCGTAAGCTAATTGGACCAGAAATGGTCGAAGAAATGGTGGAGAAGGTGAAAACAATTTAGCAGCATATCAAGGTAGCCCAGATTCATCAGAAGAGTTATGCAGATAACCTTCTATGAGACCTTGAGTTTAAATTTGGAGACATGGTGTTTATATGAATATTTCTGTGGAAGAAGGTCATGAGGTTTGGAAAGAAAGGGAAGTTAAGTCGAAGGTACATCGGCCCCTTTTAGATTCTTGATCATGTCAGGAATGTGGCCTATCGACTAGCACTTCCACTTACCATGGACAAATTACATGATGTCTTTCATGTATCCCTCTTAAGGAAGTACATACCAGACCCTTCACATGTACTCTCTTCAGAGGTGGTATAGTTAGAGGTTGACATTTATTATAAGGAGTAACCAGTGAAGATCTTAGATCATAGAGAAAAAGTTCTATGAAATAAGACAATGCCCCTTGTCAAGGTGTTGTGGAAAATCCACAAGTTTGAAGAAGTAATGTGGGAAATAGAGGAAATGATGAAGCAGAGTTACCCACATATGTTTTAGTGTGAGAAAAGAAAATTTCGAGGGAGAAATTTTTTAAGGGGGGAAGATTGTAACGACCCAAAATTTCAATAATAGAAATCCCTCTTGATCAAATTAAATGCCTCTTTATGTAAAATGTTTATATAAAATGTCAACTTCATTGGTTTTATGTTAATAATTGTGACCGTTGCTAATATAGCCCTTGAATAGTGATCACCTGATTAGTATAAATATACGTCTTTAACAAATCCTATTTACTTAGACAAATGAAGAGATGGCCTCATCCTGTAGACGTTCCCCATACGAAGCCCATTTGTCAGAGATCGGAAAGGAGGTGGCATCATTGGGATTCACTCTTGACCAAGCCCAAGATGAGCTTGAATATTTTAAGCTCGAATGGGACCGCCTACGAGAGAAATGGAAGTTGATAGAGATTACCACCTGAGAAATGTTATCCGAGCCACCCCAAGAGTCTGTCACCATCACACACCTTACTCTTCGGTATTATGCGGGTATTATAAGGGGTTATGTAACAAGACCCTAGTACTATGTTTATGTACATTATTTTTGTATATAATAATGAATATACGTTTATTTTACTACTGTTACCTTGTAAATATTTTTTAAAGCACAAATAGTTTTTTTAGTTGATGTTCAACTAAGAAATCAATTTTGAGGAATTAATATATTTTTGAATTAAATAACATTTTAATAAAATATTATTATTATTATTAAATTATTTTTTATTAAATATAAATTATCGTATAATTTTATGAATGCATTTTTAATTTTTATTAAGGTTTGAAAGCCATTTTTGTCCAAACCCATGAATTTTCGATAAATGTCAGTTTTTATTTTAAAAGTGAAAATTAACATATTTAGAAAATTATTTAGATAAAATGAATATTATTTATGGAATCATAATGTTGAAATTATCTAATGGTGAATTTTTCATAATTTTCTGAGACAATCAAATTTTTGGGTAAAAATTAAATACCGTTTAAATATATAATGTGTTTTATGACATCATAATAACCCAATAGTGATGTAATAAAATACTATAAGCTTTATTTTCGGCCAATATATGTTTTACCATTAAAATAAGGTGGTTTTGGGTTTTTTTGACTTATTTTACAAATCATTAATGGACCCTTCAAGACTTATTAAACATCTTGTCTTTTTAAATTGTTTTCCTTGGGAGTGTGACTCACCTCCACATAAGCAACCCCATTATTTTAAGAAGTTATGAATTTGGCCTTATAAAATTTTGTTTTCCAATTCCCTTTTCCAAAAACCATGGGCAAAAACCAAGGGCTGGTTTGTGGTTTGGATTAGTTTAATGTGAGGTGTCCCAAACCTAAATAATAAAGAATTCCCTCACCTTTCCTATATAAACCCACCCAAACTCCCACTTCCTCCTCACTAAAAGCCTTTTGAGTTCATCCAAACTCTTACCTAATCTCTCTAGAATCCGCCCAAGGTTCCCTAAGATCCCAAGAAGCCTCTCTTAAGCCTCTCTCAAGCCTTTGGAAGCACACTTCCAAGTAAGGGGTTTTCTTCCTTTCTCATTTTTATCCAATTTTCTTAATGTTGTTATGACCTTTTAGTATCAATTATAAATGTTGGTCTATGGTTTAAAACCTCCCCCATACTTCCCTATTTATGTTTGAATGATGTGATATCTCTTTCTCTCTCATTAAATTCCTCCCATGTACATCCGTTACTATGCCGAAATTCCGAAAGAAATTTCTCTCTCTTCTTTTACATTCAAGCAATTATTTTGTATCATGACTATAAATTCCATTTCAATTGTTGGGACACGTATCTATATGACCCCCTTACTATCCATTTCATGTACATATAATGAGATGACCCTTTTCTCTCATCAACCATTTTTATGAATTCTTATGTCATGCTGTTATGCTGCCGAAATTGCACTAATTTTCTAAGCCAATGTCATTGTGTAGTGAATACCATAACCATTTCTCTATCAATGGTATTCAACTTTATATACATTTACCTATTTATTATAAAGATCCATATATTAATTCAACATTCCTTTATTATATAATAAATGATTATGTTTTATGAATCCATGTTATATAATCCATGTGGCACACTTATGCATGAAATGAAATGTTTAAGAAGGGTGCGCCCTTATAGCACTCCAATGCATTGGGTAAAGTATAGTATTATGATACTTCATGTGCAATGGTTGTTTAGTCATGATAATTCAAGTGAAATGAGGTTTTACTTGTGATTCATGTGAAATTAGGATTTACTCATGATCCATGTGCAATGATCCCTGGGCTCATGTTAATTCCATGTTAAGTGTTGTTGCCACATTTCCATGTTATGATTATCATGCTTTATCATGCATTTATGTTTATGCTTATCTTGTGCTCTATTGATATGCCTATTTTCTAACATGTATTGTATTCCTCATATTATTACATTATTATTGCCTTACTGGGCTTTATAGCTCACCATTTTCTTATGCATGTCCTCAGGTTATACCATGAAATGATAAGTACGAGGGAATGCAGTGATCATGTAAAGGAAGTTTTCAATAAAGATGTTGTATTTCATCTTTTAAGTTGTTATGTAATGTTCCTAAGCCCCAAAGACACTATAACTCTCGATATTCTATGTTGTATAAAGATAATTTTATGTAATAAATTATGTTTAAATGTGTAATAAAAGATCAGGGTTGTCATATCTATAATTGAAGACCATATTTTAAAACTTATACTTTCTAAATGCATTTTCATTTTAATTTTCCATTGAGCATAATTGGACCCATTAAAGAACGGTGTTATATTTGTTGCAACACCTTCCAGTCTATTATCCATGATAAATAACTACTTTTAAAGATCAAGAAATTTAGAATTAACATAAACTTACATATATTTAAATTACAACTAAAATCACAATTGAATAGGGTCAAAAACAGAGTCTTAAAAACAATACTCTGATACCAAATGTTGGCCGGAGTAGAGTACTAAAGAGGGGGGGGGGGGGGGTAAATTGAGTATCTATAAAAATTTTGGTTTGAAAAGTATTATTAAAAAGTTCCCCAAATAAATTTAAATACAACCCAGTTAGTCAAAGTAATACGGTTATGAAATTTTGTCTGTTTAAATAACTTCTCAGAAGATTGATTAATTCTAGGTAATCTTAATATCAGTTATTAACATTACTTTTGAAGCTATTATAATAAGTAAAAACAATTATAAATTCTTTCCAAGATTAACTATAAAAGTAAATTTAGTGATTTTTGAATTATACAGTAAAAAAGAGTAAACTAAATTAAAAAACACAGTGGATATAAAACAAGTGGTTCAGCCTCAAGCCATGACCTAATCCACTATACTTGGAGATCACCTTCCACCAAACATTTTATATTAATAAACTTGATCAACACTATATATTGGGATAAACAACATTACACAAGACTGTCCAGGTTATACGACCTCTTCTATAGTTCTTTGTGGGTATAAACTATTAGGTCACACTAGGACCTCTTCCACACTTATATATGGGAATAAAAAAGGGTCAAAAGATGCAAGAGGAATAATATCTTGTATCCTCTAGTTTAATGCAGGATATAGTGCATGTTTTAATACAGACACACACACACACACACACACTGCTTGAAAGCTAAAAAATAATGCACAACAGAGAAAAAATCATGAGATAAGGTTAGAAGTGCTCTTAGTGTTAGTCTATATAGCTATGGACTTCTAGGATGAAGTAGATGCAGGAATTGAGTCCTCTTGATAAAAACAGAGTATCGTAAGTCTGGTGCTCTGGTTCAGATTTGGCTCATGTTCTTCATGGAGTCTATATTTCGAAGATGTTCACGAATCTGATCAATGGTATCACTTCGAATTCTTTGTGTGTTCTTCAGATGTATTGAGTTTCATGTGTCGGTTCTTTTCTCAAGAAGTGATCACGCTTCTTCGCTATCATGCACACTTGTTTCTCTATCTCCTTTTTCTTCTTTCCATGTTGTTCTTTTTATTCTTAGAGTGAATGTGTCGGAGCCAATAGGATTCATGTATTTTGCACCTCGTACCTTGCATTGTCAGGTGGCATGTCTACAAAGAAACATTAATTATGTCAGTTCATTTTAAAATCTTCAAATATAAATATTAGAGATTAAATTTAAAAATGAAAAAATAGATTAAGAAACGGTGTCACAGTCTGTATAGAAATAGTGTCTCCATGAAATAGTGTCTCCTTTAAATAGTGTCTCCTTGAAATGATGTCTCCTTGAAATAGTGTTTTCTTGAAACAATTTCTTCTTGAAATGGTGTCTCCTTCTTCGCCTTTGATCAATGAGACAATTATGATGGTACAATTGTATAGGGATCAGGACCCGGTTGCATAGATGCGGTTTTTGATCACAGTGACTGGTCACAGTGTCTGGATAGTCACGGTGTCTGGATGGTAACGATGTCTGGTCACATTATCTGGACACAGTGTCTGGTCACGGTGTCTGGTCACGGTGTCTGGTCACGGTGTCTGGTTATGGTGTCTGGGTCCTTTTCCAGAAAAACATAATCGGTGGTAGACTCACGATTTCTCAGACGTAGCCAAATATCTGTACATAGACTTAAATAGTGATATTCATAAAATGGATTATACTTAATCATTTATCAAGGAAATACATTATAATAAAAACTCAAAATAGTTTACAATAATTAAACATAGGACATAAGATCTTGGATAGGTTTATTTAAAGCATAAATAAACTAATCATCTGTACACATGATTTTTGATAGATTAATCAGGATTAACAATCTTTGCAGAATGTATAAGATTTTTGATTATTAAAACATGATTAACACATGAGGATTCCAACATAAATTTCTCCCTTAAATTAGTTGTAAGAACAAACACTGCAAGATCTAACAAAAATGTTTATATAAATGAACAATAAACAATAACAAAGAAAAAAAATCAAACTATGGATGATGGTTGGCCGGAAAATGGTTTGAAAAGATAAATACTTCCTTAGAAGATGAAATAATGACATAGGATAAAGAATCAATACCATTGATAATGAAATGATGATAAATATAAAATAAAATAAACAAAGATCTCCATTATGATCGCCGGTCACCACTGTTGGGCTCGTTAGGAGTTGAGAGAGGTTTCAAAGTTTGTAAAAAATGTAGTTTTCATGATCTCGTATTTTTTTAAAAAACTTTTCAATGTAAATTATTAGGAAAGATTATTCTATTTTTTCAATTTATGGCATTGGTTTTCAGTAAAACCGACATCAATTTTTTATTTGATTTATGGCATCAGTTTTATTGAAAACTGATGATGACTTTTTTTCATTTACAATGTTGGTTATTATAAAAAACTAATATTTTAAATAAAATTTGGTGATGTTTTTGGTGTTGTTTTTCTTAAAAACCAACTCTAAAAAACAAAATAATTTTTTTGGCATCATTTTATGTGAAAAGCGATTCCAAAATTTTCCTACAGATAAATTCTGCATCAGTTTATAAAAATATGCCATATCTTTGATGTTAAGGCCAATATTTCTTCTAGTGTTTGTATACTTGAGTGGATCAATCCATGGATTGACATTAAGTGAAATTACTAGATGTATTTCCAATGATGGCTCAATAAAATCTTTTTATATCTCTATTTCTCTAGGAAAATTGAAGTGTAAATTGGTAAAGTTGATAGATCATGAAAAGTTTCATGAATAAGTATTTGGTGATTTAAATTATAAGATCTATGAATATTATTCAATTATGGATTCCATATCTTACTGAGGTAAGAGATTTTAACTTTTATAATCCTCATATTGAATGAATTTTTATAATATTATTGATATGGAGGAGGTTAAATTTCTTTAATCATATGGAATAAATAATAAATAATATAATTTATGGAGAATATGTTGGGGATTTTTATTTCATGAAAACCCAAAATATAAACTTTCATAAATTTAAGAATTGAGTAATTTTTTTAATGTGATTAATTAGATGAGCTGGTTAATGTGTGTCATGAACCATCCACACCAAGTCTTCTCCTTGTGTTAGTGATAATTGTTTGCATGACGCTCAAAGGCCACCTTCTATAGACCATGGGTTAATGATGAGCACCTGGATCATGAATCTCACAAATTAGTAGAAATAATGACTAACTAAAAGATAATTTTTTTGTTAGAATTAAAAAATAAATAAAGGACCAAATGAGTTATAAGGTTATAAAATCCCAAAGACCAAACAAATCCCAAAAAAAATCATTACAATATTTATAAAAGGATCATAAATATTATTAGATGATAATATGTTAAGGGTTATCTCCTTTAGAATCCAAGAAGTCTACTGCCTTGTTCCCCTAATGCCAAGTATGTTTCATATCACATCCTAGTTGATGAGTCTCTCACATTATCTAATATTAAAAACAATAAACTAGTGGAATGGAGAAATTCATCTCCTAAAATTAATGATCAAATTCTTCCATAACTGATAAAGAGACTATCATTTCAAATGGAGATCCCATTGATCATGGATTGAGCTTCTACCCCTAGAAGACCCCCTTCACTGTAGTAGTCGCTGAAGGCCAAAATCACCGATCCATGGACATTAATAATAATACCCCTCATATTATAATACCATTAGAACATGAACCATTAGTGTTGAATTTGAAACTAGAAACTAGAGGGAGTCACTGCACCCAGGGTCTATGACCTATTTCACAAAAATGTAACTGAGTAATAGAAATGTTTAGTAACAAATCCCACCAAGAGAATCCACTAGTGAGCTGCACCATATCATGAGTAATGTAGATAATACTGATATTTAGGCACTAAAATTTGATATGAACCACACAATGTCTTAAATTATCAAGACTTTCCCAGATGGAACCAGGACCCACAACAAAATCTACCTTACAGATAGTACCTTGACTCGAAGATAACTTAACACTATAAAACAATTCAACCAGATTATGGTTAAAAGATCAAAGGTTATGGTTGATTCCCATGTTATCCCCAAGTATATTCTACATAAATGTAGCCCCACATCTTCCTAGAAAACAGTGTTTCTCTAACTCTGTTTGAGGATGAGAGAAACAATGGTATTTGGAAGCTATCTAAATACCCCTACATTGAATTGAGTTTTCCACAGGGAGGGAAAGGTGATTATCATGAAACAATATAAAGCTATAAATGGAAGGTATAGAAACATACCAAAAATAATTACCCTATAAATATTTCCCTTGATGGATACATATGAAATTCAAGAAGTCATTCATGTTAAGTATACTGGATATAGCATTGGTGAAGAATACATAGTCCACTCCTTTCATCTCCTAGATGCTATTGAAAAGATTATTCTAATAATCATTGAAAATGGAATTGGTGAGGTTTGGATAGTCTTTCAACACTCTGTGACTTAGATCTAGGGTTGGGATATAGATAAAAAATAGTGGACATCCAAACCAATTATCTTTTCAAAATGAGATTTTACCACTTTCGATAATCTATTAAGAATTATAAAAGTAGACAATGAAGGGAGCTTTGAAGTCTCATACACAATACTAATATTGTAGAGTTCACGTGATGAATGGAAAAACATGATTATCTATATTTGTTTTTGGTATAATTTTCCCATAAATAACTACCCATAATAATGTCCCAATCTTTCTTTTCTTTCATGGATTGTATGTATTCATCCAAGTTACCACTTAAGAGGAATTACCCTCTAGATAACATAATGAAAAACTATAAAGAACAATGGAACTCCAAACCTTGGATAATAATAATAAAATGATCAACAAGTATTATTAAAAGGTAAAATTCATAAATATCATAAAAAAAATAAAGGAAATATTATACCCATGATGAATATAACCACAAACTAAAAAATGTCAAAAACCAAAAACCCAATATACCTCAATGGTATTTTGAAGAAGATTCTAACTTTGAGCTCCAAAAAACAACTATGAACTGAACTAATACTGAACATATAAAACACATACTTGATCCTAAAAAATTATATGTAAAATTAGGGATGTGTATATCCTTATATTCAGTAGGCCACCCTAAGAGGATTGAACATAAATATCACATAATGCATGTATAATATTCAAATCAGTATAATTATGGTATGAAATCATGATATTACAATTTATTTCCACCTATTTATGAACTAGGTTAACTATCATTAAAGGAATACCCCATTATTGGAATCCATAAATCAAAACCAAGTGTTTAGCTTACTTAAGAAACACATATTCAATATCACCAGTTAACACATTCCCTAAATAACAAGTATATATATTATATAACACATGTAATAAAAATATATAAGGGTTTCCATAAACCAACTCTCACTAGCTTGTACCTAGTATTTACACCAACACCTGACATCTTGTGATAGACCCACTATCATTATCACACCAAATACATATCCATAATTAAAAACAAACCTATAAAAGTATAATGAATGGGGGTAAATGAGGTAAAAACATGAATTTGTATATCCATTTTTTATCACTAATTCTATGTTGGGTATTACCTAAGAAAAATTCCCTTATATGGCTAGATGCAAAGAGAATAATACTCCCATCACTGAAATAACATCATAAATACAATAAGTAATAATCTCAAAAATAAAAAACCCACATTAAACTATATATTAATCCCTACTTGTACCATATTGATAATGATAATCCACTAACTATCATCTAATAAATCAACATTCATAAAATTTATAAAATTTATGCTAATAAGGCCTCAAAATAATATTTTAATCCCACTGGTATACACGACTATCCAAACATCTATCTACAACCCTACCCTTAAACTAGGTATTAACCTATTGGGTGAAACTATCTACATAATATATCTTGGGTAAGTGATTTGAGGAAAAAATAATTAGATTATAATAAAATGCATATCAGAGGAATATAATATCCAATTTTGTTTAAAAACTAGTACATAAAATCAATTCATTGAATAACCTTGTAGGAATGCATCATTGTCCTCATAAAATTATCATGGAATTTCCTCTATGTAGTGTTCCCATAAAATAGATATCGATGATTTATAATTATAAAAACTTTCATTAAACCATGCATGTGTATACTAGTGTCCAATTTTTATTTTAGATATATTTCCATAATACTAGCTCAAAATCACTCAATAAAGGATACTAGTGCATTATACTTATGAAAATGGACAAAATGGATCCTTCATAATATTACCAGCACAAGTCACAATAAATATTTGTGTTAAATAACTTAATATTCCTAATATCGCTGGAAATGATCTCAATTTTCTTTGAAATTATCACCAATGTGATCTATGAAGAAAAAAAGAAAAATTAACTATTCATTTATCAAAAAGAGGAGTTGAATAAAAACCAAAAATTTTCTCTATTTTTAGATATATGAATAATTATTAATTAATTAAAAATCAGTAACGAGGACTATTGACATGTAGTAGAGAGAGAGAGAGAGAGAGAGAGAGAGAGACAATAGGCCACTTGGAACATGGCCTACATATACCCCCCTATAGCACATCCCTAGGTTAGGTCTAGTTGACATGACCAACCATCAATACCAACCTGGACTTTAGGCCTATCCCTCTACCTCCTTGACCTAGCCTATATGTTCAAGTTATATGTTTCTAGCCCATTAACCCATTAAGGGTGGTCTATTATAGTCTATCCCATGGACTAAGTGGTGTAGGTCTCCCTCCACCATTTGATCTAATGAAATTAGAAGTCTAACCTCCTTCTCCAACTTTCCCCAATTTATTCTACCTTTATTATGACTTAGTTTACTCCCATGAAGTAACTTATAGAAAGGTTTTCCACCATAACCAGACACCTCTCCTATCCAACTAGGTCTTCTTTTTCTTATCCAGTCATAAAGAGTCCAGATCTAGATTACAATTCTAAAAACACTCCTTTAACATGTATATATAGATGTTAAGATCCCATAGAAAACCCCCTTACTACCCCCCTTCATATCATTGTTCACTATACTCCTTTACACCATTTGAGGATGCCTTGAAAAACGTGGGGAATTAGTTTGGGTTTAGTAAATGCGGCCATTCAACTATGTTTTCTCTTAGTTAATCCATGGATTAAGTCATGATTAAGGATGGGGTGGGTAGATTACATGGTTGAAAATGTCCTTATTCATATATAATGAATAATGAATTAGATTATTTTCAATTATCATAAATTAATTTTATTATAATTTAATCATAACATTGATGAAAAATATACTAAAAGTAAAAAATAAGTGGAATACATAGAAAATGATGAACATAGTCAAAGATTCCCACCCCGGAGGGGGCCCATATTTTCCCTAATTCTTTATGAGATATAATTGAGTAAGTTTACCTTGAGAAATTTTAGAATATGGATTAAGTCACACTAATTAATTATTGAAAGACAAAATAGAACCTGTATTATTCTAAGACCCAGATATCATTATATGAAACTCCGCATACTAATAAATACTATGATGATAAATTTCCAATATAAACAATGTATTATTGGACATTAATATTTTCTTAAAAAATCTAAAAGTGTCATAGACACAATTTAATTAATTAAATAATTAGTTTAAGAAATTTTCTAAAAATAAAAATTCCACTAATTCATTCTAAAATTCCACCCAAGGGTAAATATAACGTTCTGAACTAACTAGAACTATCAACAATTTTAGTTAGGATAATTTACTAGGTTAAAATTTCTATTTTATACCTAAAGTATAAAATAACCAAAATGTACTTGGAATTTCAAAAATTCAATCTAGAATTTTTTGATACATAACAATAGATACGCATTAAAATATTTTAATCCTTAAAAATGAAAAATCTCATTCTTAATTCATAACTTCCATGATTTTCACACATGAACCTATGTAGAAGATAAACATTCAAAAAAAATTAATCTATAATTTTAAAAAGATAACCAACCTACCAAAAAAGTGAAACTGGAATATCCAATCTAAGAAACCATCTATAAACACCATCTTAAACTCAGAAAATATCAATATAAAAAAAGATAACTAAAATAGACTAGGATAATCTACCCTTATCTTGGACTCCTATTACCAGGTTCTCTCCACCATTACTTAATACATCTAGTACACCCAAACCAAGTGAATAAAACACCATTATAGGTGATGCTCTTAGTGATCCTCAATATCAATGAGACACTTAGCATTAATCACTTCCTCCCCCAGTTAAAAATTTTCCCAATCAATTGCATGATCTAAATCATAGATGTACTTCTTAACCTACATCACATGGTATAAAACATTCACCATATTCAACTGTAAATGTAGTACCAATTGATAATATTACTCACTAACCCTTTCCAACATAATTAAGGGGATAATTAATTGAGGCGATCACTTACTGCCTTTACAAAAACTTTGTTACCCACTATTAAAAGAAACTCATATAAAACAATCACCTCTAACTATAAACTACAAATGTATCTTAATTAAATATATAAATTACTTATTCCACCTATTTATAATCCTTATTAACTCTCTAATCATATAAACCACTCTATCATACTCTACACCACATCATGTATAATAATGAATTACTCTTAAAAATACACCTAATATAATGAAGAATAAAAAATTCATATGAATAATGCCTCAAATGGTTTCATATTGATAGAAGAATGGTAGTTTTTTTTTTGTAAATAAAATCCACCAAGGATAGATGCTCTATGAATGAGCCACTAAATTCTAAAATGAATGCATATAACTTTTCCTCAAAGATCTGAATGATCTTTTTAGTTTTATCAATAATATACTAGCGAAATATACTAATTAGGAGTAATTATGTACCAAAATAATATTATAATCCTCTACACATACTCAATTTAAAATATTTATCCTGATCATATACAATCTATTGAGGGATAAAACTAAACTTCATCACATCTTTTATGTACAACTATTCTAGAGACTCTATTTAACTATTATCCCTAATGGGACTTAAATAATCCCAATTTTTCAATTGATCTACACCACCCAAGTAACACCATGAACCTTGGGTGAATATAAAAAAACCAATCATGAAGACCAAAAATATTTTAGTTCACTTCTATTTGGGTACCTTTGATAACTTCAATAACCCTAAATGAACTTGAAGTTCAACCGTTACGTAGTGACAAGCATGGCATATTACTATGAACTCAACTATGAAAATCTTAAAATATAACCAAAAAACAATCATCTCAAGGCATGACACATCTTACCAACATAAAGATATATAACTATAGGTGAATGATAAAACTCATGAATAAGATCCTTTAAAATCCTTAGAGGAATAAATAACTAACTTTAAAATCTATCACGATGCACCAAATTTTTTAACTAACAATCTAGGGAATCTCTATGAATAATATGATCATGGAATAATACTAACTATAGATCATAAAACTGTGACTCAACCATGCTATCCACCAAGGAAGTTGAAACCTGATACTAAAATAAATGAGTTTAACCATGAACCTACTCTATATTAAGATAAATAATCACTAATCACTCTATTATCATCCACTCATCAATTACCTCTCAAAAAATAACATTGTATGAATTCCTACTCAAATTATCAGGAAAAAAACACCCTTACATGGGATATATAGGATCTCAAAGTCTTATTCATAGAGGAATTTAATCCACCTCCTATACCTCAAGTTCATGTCCCAATAGGAAAAGATATAACATATATTGGATATGCACATAAAAGGGGTGTATCATATTTAATAATATACCCCATGTCATATATAGGGACATTCATATAATGCATGTTAGTTATATTGTAAGAGAAGTGTGGGATACTTCTTATTCCTATTTCACATAACATAATTAGACTTATGATTCAACTACATGGGATACCACACGCAAGAAAATCATTTTCTATGTAGTTCTTTGGTTATAATTCATTATGAATGGATTAAACATGGATTTCAAACCTTCATTAAAGGGTTTAATGAATTAACAACCAATAGGATATAAAAAAAATGATTCCATGAGATGGAACCCTATGCATTTGAGATGGAAGACACATTTCATTAAATGAAGAGCATCATAATACTTATAAAAGGATATGATTCCTCTTATGTTGGGGAACTTTTTTTATAACCCTAACAAATCTCTCTTATCCCTAATATTCTATTCATCACTTCAATGTGAAGGTGCTAGAAAACCATCAATAATATAAGAATATTTATGTTATGAACTTGGATCATTTGGCTAGTGTAATCCCTTTAAGGTAGAAATCATAGGTTTAATACTATTGTGATCACCATCAAGAATACTATAATGAGTAAAAGATAAATTACTTGATGATAAAGGTATGTTTTTTTCTTTATAAACCATTAAACTTTGATCCTTAAAGATATATAAACCTGTGTTTGGGATAATTTATTTTACCATTGATCATTATATGATCCTATAAAACCCATCAGTGGTGTCAAAGAAAGTTTCTCTATGGAATAAACTTATAGTTTTTATTGGTTTTCAAATAAAATACATATCGTAATTTTTTTGTAGGAATATCTTATAATATTGTGAATTGAAAACCTTATGTTTCTATTACCAAATAATATGATTAACTTATATCATATGGTACAATATACAATAATTCCACTAGTTTTAACTACTGTGTATGGTACAAAATAGGATATCATAAAATATGGGTTGTCTCTAGATTTATGAAAAATAGAGTGTTGCAACTTATTTATGTAGGTTCTGGGGGTAGTGGAAGCACATGGATGGGTGTAACCAAATTTAATTTTTTTATTAACAATGATCAATCTGAGATTCATCACGATGATAAAATGCCTGATCTTCGAAATATAATGAAGAAAGAAAAGAAAAGAAAGAAGTCCAAAAACCATAGAGATAATCATCATATATTTTATATAATTAATTTAATTAAAATACAAGAATTAACTTGATAGAATTATCTCTCCATTGATTCTTTCGGTCACGAGCCAATGTGATCCGTAATTGCGTCACAGTAGCCAAGTGTAGGATTCCTATAGTAGTGATCCAAACATTCTCCATGTATCACTAGACATCGCCAAAGGGATCTCCAAGTTATAGCATGGAAGAACATTCGCTTGTGATGTATGACTTTGATCACCTTGAGAGCCACTTCCAAAGTGATCTCCTTGATTCGGTGGAGAAGGATCTCTCTCGAAACTTAAGAGCATTATTGTAGGAAAGGAATTCTCTCTCAACTTGAGAGATTTCCCTAGATCCATTGTACACAACCACAAAGAATGGATAGGTCTAATGAGAATAATGTAATTGGGATTTATATTACTTAGAATAATAAAATGAATTAGTTACCCAAATGTATTTATTCATTTAATTTAATTCTTAGTAATACACCAATTCTAATAATAACATTTGACTATTGTTATAACTTGACATACACCCAATGAATTACACATATTATTATTTAATTGAATAAATACTATTATTTATCACAAATCCTCAGAAAAACTACACAGCATGTATATATTAATATACATGGATTGTACTTTTGTTTTTCTATTTTCTTTATTTCCTCCACCACATTTATTAGGTCTTAAATAATGATTATTTATTTATTAAATAAATATCACTGTATTACTTTCTAATAAATATATTATTTTTCCCACAATATATTATCTTCAATAACTAGTGTCAAAATAAATACGACCAGGAATCCTTGAATGATTATTAAACCACAATCGGGAATAATCTTTACTCAACTTGTTAAATGAATATTTAACTGAGATACTTGTATACACATAGTGTGTGAACCTCTAAGCCTCTTTCTCAGTGGTATTAGGCTAATCCTACCTAAAGTCCAAGGTTGCGTCTATCAACACACCAAGTCACTCCTAGAGTAAGAAGTTAACGATGCAATGATGTGTCACCTCCTACGAAGACTTACTATGTAATATAATACCTTTGTCATGATATCTTGAATCAAGAGGGTTTCATGATAGTACCATTAACCCATGTGCTCGATTATTCTTTATTTGACTTCCCAAAATTGAACTCGTCTATTCCTCACCATTTCCATGGATTTATTCAGGATATATCAATTCCATGAAAGGGCCCAAGATAACTACTTTTGTTATAGAACATAAGGGACAAATACTTTCTCGCATTATATATGAATGCAGTACTCCTCGTGACACACCCAACATATCCTATCGCACTACAAACAGTGTTTCATCACAGTTTTCTTCTATACATCTAAGTGTGCGAGTTATAATACCCATCAATAATAATCTTAAAGTCTGAGGACCAATACACACATCTGTAGATAGGAACATCCAATGACAGTATGAAATGTGGATTTCCTAATGGCGGGTCTCATTCTCATAATATCCTCCTAGATATTACAAGGGGAACACACCATGAGAAGGTGTCTCAATGTTTTATGAGTCCTCACCCCTAATTGATTGTATTATTTGTGTCCCTCAAATAACATCATCCAGTCATAGAACATATATTCAATAAAAGTGTTATGGAACTTATGAGTTCTCATCATAGTAGGGATCCATTATGACCTTTTAGTGCAATAGATCTCCTTAGGACATTATCACATGCATTTTCATGCAGAAGAAAAATCAAGATGTGATAAGGTATTTATTAATATTCAAATCCCTGAATACAAGTTTATCATAAAGTACAAAGTAGTTGGTTCTAGGCCACCAACTCTAATGATTTATGATATCACCTATATCACAAAATATGATTCATGATATATGATATATCCAGTTGTATTCTGTAATATGAATCATATTGTATGGTCTAGATATATCATAAAATATGATATACATATAAAAATACCTATCTTCTATGCTAGTTTTATTTTATAATTGATAGTCATTCATAAAATATGATATGGATACAAAAGTAATTTTTTATGTTATTAATTATAGTTTATAAATTATTTATAAATTATTATCGTTAGGTATCATAAAATGGTATTTTTCATGATTAAATAAATTACAAAAATTTCATATTCATTTCTCAGGTTTTTAAAATAAATAAAGAGTTCATTTATTTATTCATTACTTTATATTATTAATGTTTAAAAACTATTTATATAATGCGAATAATGTGTATTATTTATTTATATGATAAATTTCTTCTAAGAGTTTATCCTTGCATTACATACTAGGTGTGACTCCATAATATTTATTTTTCATTTATCTTGACCTCATTTTGTTTTTATAGTTATAATACTGAGAATATTTTTTGTATATGAATTGTGAATATTTTATGTTATATGTTTAAGTATTTTAATTCTATATTAAGTAAAGTCTCCCTAGGGAGAGAGATTTTTGGTTAGACTACCAACTATATTGAAGGCTTATGAATTATTCTAGAAAACTATGGGGTTGAATATCTATTTCTCTAAGATTAATCATGTGGATATTATCAATATCATATAACTCTTTTCTTTTACATGATAAGTTCATGTACCTTATGCATGACATGAATTCAGATATGTATGATTATGTATAGATTTTATTTTTTGGTTTGTATCAAAAAATTGTGGGATGTTTAAAGAGTTACATATTAATGTGATACAACACATTAATTTGGTAGATGAAATAGTGATTCTAAAATAAAACCATTATAATAATGTATACACAAAGGAATAAAACATGAGAAAATAGTTATTTCATGAGATAAAATGGTTTAATATACATGAGATGTATCTTAAACTAGTGATACTTTTAAGAAAACACTTAAAAATCTAAGTTTGATATTCCTTTCAAAGTGGATCTTTTCAATTGGTCAATAATTTAATACGGTTGACCTTAAGGTTAGGTTCCCATGAATTATCTTGTGTAAGGAAATCAAGTAATAAGGTGACCCTAACAGTTAAGTTCCTTATTCTTAGAAATTTCTTTAAGATATAGTTATATATAAAACCCTAATTTTTGGGATACTGGAAGAATATAGTTAAATTAATCCATATAATATATTTCAATAAAGTGTTTATCTACTTAGCTATCCAAGAATCATATAAGATATGATTGATTTTATTTCTACTAGATATAAACATGGATTGTTTTCATGCTCAAACCAATGTAAGTCATGATGAAATATGGGTTTTTAATCATTAAATAGATGTGATGTAAGGGTTCATCATTTATAGTGGGATTAATTTCATTAAAAGTCCTTAGTTAAAATATATAATTCATTATTCTCACTTATAGACATGTCTTTATTATATATAGTGACTTACATTATGATAATCATATCGAGATACCTTATAGGTATAACCTATATAATGATAGAAGCATTCTGATAATTTGAATGTGAATATTATAAGATCCAATTTTAGAAACTCTAACTCATGGGTATTGGATACTGGGTGCAATTCATGCATTTTTGCTAATAAACATAGGCTTAGAGATAAGAGGGAATTGAAAAAGAGTAAAATAGATCTTCTTATCGGTAATGGAGCAAGAGTTTATGAATTATATGTTGAAACATATGGTATAAATTTACTATATATATTAGTCATAGAATTGAATAACTTTTATTATAATCCCTCTATAATTAGAAATTTTATTTTTGTATCATGTTCAGATTTAAAGGGATTCTAATTCACTATTAAAGAACAATAGTTGTTTTATATATATGAATGAGATATTTTATGGAATTGGGAATATGATAAATGGTTTATATATTCTAAATATGGATAATATTATTTATAATATTTATAATAATAATGTTTGGGTTGATTCTAATCCCATGCATAAATGATAAACACATCCAAAGACTCTATAATGATATATTATTGGAACCATTCAATTATGAAACATTTGAAAATTAATAATATTGTTTATTAGGGATAATGACCAAAGAAAATTTTGATGGAATAGGTAAAATGGATAATATACTATTAGATCTCATACATAGTGATGTATATTGAATAATGAGTACTCAAGAAGGTGGTGGTTTTAAGTACTTTATTATCATTATTGATGACTTTAGTTGGTATAGATATATGTTTCTGATGAGACAGAACTATGAATTTTTTTAAAAGTTAAAAGAGTTTTTGAATTAAGTACATAATCAACATGGAAATAGTATTAAGATCTTCTAATTAGATCGGAGTGGTGAATACTGGATCCAAGAATTCATTGATCATCCAATGGAATGCTGAATTGTTTCAAAACTCACTCTTCCTATAACTCCATAATAGAATAGTGTATTTTAGAGGAGGAATCATACCTTATTGGACATGTTTCTATCAATTATTAGTTAGTGTTACCTTCTTATTTCATTCAATGGTTATTTTCTAGAGGTTGCTGCATTTATACTAAAACATGTTCCATCTTAGGCAGTTATAAAGAAAACATATGATATATGGACAAGGAAAAATCCCATTATATCTTTTATAAATATTTACTGATGAGAAGAATTTATAATACATTTTTATTATGATAAGTTTGACTCCAAATGAAAAAAATATTATTTGTCATTTATACCAAAGAAACAATGGGATATTATTTCTATAATCATATTGAACAAAAAAGTGTTTGTGTCCCTGTGTGGTATTTTTATTAAGAAGGAACACATAAGTAAATAAGTCAGTTGGTAAATTTTTTAACTTGGATAAATTTAAGACTAAAATCCAGGAAGTGTTCATGAGGTGGAGGTTAAGTCGATCCTACAAATAATTTTGGAAGAATAAAAAACTCACGTTGCAAAAGTACTTAAAAGTTCTAGTAGGATTCATAAAGATCTAGTGAGATATGGATTTATCATAGAAAACCAAAATGAAGTAGTGTTCCTAAATGAAAAACCTAATACATCGTAGTAGTCCATTTAAATTTATGATTATGAGAAATAGATAAAATCCATGGAATATAAAATGGAATCCATGCACACTGACCAATTTTGAAACTTAGTGGATACACCTAAAAGTGTGAGACCCATAGGGTGAAAGTAGGTTTCCTATAAGAAAACTGACATGGATGGTAGAGTTTCTACCTATAAATCATTCCTTGAAGAAATGGGTTATAAGAAAATACTTGGTATTGACTACAAAAGTACCTTTCCACCCACTATGACAATAAAGTCTATTTGGATATTTCTTAACATGGATGATATACTCCTTATTAGAAATTATATCTTGACACTTCACTCTATAAATATATGGTTTGGTAAATGATTCTTGATGAAATACATGGGTTAATTAGCCTACATACTGAGTATGAATATCTATAGAGATAGATCTAAGAGTTTTATTAGACTCATTCATGACACATACATTGGTAAAGTTACAAAGAGGTTTAGCATGGAGAAATCCAAAATGGGTCCTTATGAGTATTACATGGCACAAATATTAAGAATATTACAGATCATTCTATGTAGTTAAAAGGTATGGATAAAATCCATTATCCATTCATCATTAATACTATCTTGTGTTTCATGTTGATTAATTGAAATTATATTTCCTATTCTCAAAGCATTACTTATAGTTAACAACCCAATCTTGGTGAGAGTCACTAGATTTCAATGAAGAAAATTCTTAAGTACTTGAGAAGAACTAAAGATATTTTCTTGATCATTAGAGGAGAGGATGTGAGATTTGTAAAGGGATACAAAAATTCATGTTTTGAATTTTATATAGATGATATGTAATCTCAATCTGGTTTTTTATTTTTCTTAAATGGTGTAGCTCGCAGTTGTAAGTATTCCAAACAATACACCATAGTAGACTTGAAAACAGAGGTAGAGTACATCAATATATTAAATTATGTAAAATAATTTGTTTGGATTAGGATTTTAATCTCCGAACTAGAGGTGGTTCCTAGAATTGAGTGAGTGATCCAGATTTATTATGATAATAAGTAAGCTATAACTCAAGAAATAGAACTCTTATCTCACCAAAAAACCAAACAAATCATTCACAAATACTATCTTATATGATATATCATTAATAGGGGAAACATTAAGATTTATTGGGTAGTTATGGATGAAAATGTATTATATTTGTTGGTCAGATTAGATTACTCAAGAGAGGAGGGGTTAATTGAGTAACTATAAAAATTTCTATAAAAAAATTCTTAAAAAGGATTCCCTTTAAAGTTAAATACTACCCAGTTAATCAAAGTAATATGGTTATAAAGGTTTGACTATTTAAATAACTTCTTAGAAGATTTATTATTTCTTAGTAATCTTAATGGTTATCAATATTACTTTTGAAGCTATTTTACTAAGACAAAGAACTTATAACTTCTTTACAAGATTAGATATCAAAGTTAATTTAGTTATTTATGAGTTATATAGAAAAGCAGCAAAATAGAGAAAAATAAATTATGCAACACAGCGGATATGAAACAAGTGGTTCAGTCTCAAGCTGAGACCTAATCCACTCCACTTGGTGATCACCTACCACCAAGAAGTTTATATAAATAAACTTTGATCCACACCCTGGATCGAGGTTAAACAACAGTACACAGGACTGTCCAAGCCATAGAGGGACCTCTTCCATAGTTTTTGTGGGTACAGACAACCAGGACACACAAGGACCTCTTCCACACTTATCAGTGGGTATACATAAGAGTAAAATAATGTTTGAGTAAGAATATCTTGTATCCTTTAGTTTAATGCAGGAGACAGAGTGTGTTGTGATACAGATACACACTCTTCTCAAAAGTTAATAAAATAATACAAAACAGAGCAGTAATATTGTGATAGGTTTAGAAGTGCTCTGAGTGTTGGTCTTTGCAGCTTTAGACTTCTATGATGAAGCAGATGTAGAATTTGAGTCCTCATCTGGAAAATAGAGTGTTGCAAGATAGTAAGATTTCCATGTTTTCTTTGTGATGTTTGATAGAGTGAATATGTTCTTGGGATTCTAGTATGCTTTGTGTGTTCTTAGGCAAAATCGAGTTGTATTCAATAATCCTTTCTTCAAAAAATTTCTCTAAGTGTGTTCTTCATTATCGTAATCGCACCCACTTTGTTCTCTTTCATGCATTATCTACTATATATATTTCTGGGCCGCACTACTCTTTTATCTTGGAGTGCACATGTTGGAGCTGACAAGTTGCATGTATTCTGTACCTCATACCTCGTACTATCTGATGACATGTCTACAAAGAAAAATTAATTATGTCAGTGCATTAAAATATTCAAATTTTACTATTAGAGATTAAATTGAAAGAAGACAAAATATATTAGGAAATGGTTCCACAGTATGTCCTGGAAATGGTGTCTCCTTCACACGGTGTCTGGATTGGTCACAGTGTCTCATAGTCATGGTGTCTCATGGTCACTGTGTCTCATGGTCATGGTGTCTTATGGTCATGATGTCTTGTTCACAGTGTCCGGATATCACGTTGTCTTCTTCACGATGTATGAATGTTCACGGTGTTTGAATATTCACAGTGTCTGAATATCACAGTGTATGCTTCACGGTGTCTGCTTCACGGTGTCTGAATGTTCATGGTGTCTGAATGTCACGGTGTCTGATTCACAGTGTCTGCTTCACTTTTCCAGAAATACATAACCATTGGCAGACTCACTGTGTCTCAGAATTTTAAAAATAACTATATTCAGACTTAAGAAATGATGATCATATAATTAATTATACTTAATAATTTGTCAAAGAAATCATTATAAAGTTAAATCAAGGATAATATAAAGTAACTAAACTGAATGTGGATCAATTAAGATCTTGAATGGATCTTCTTAAATAATGAGAATACTTAAACAATAATACACATGATTTGATATAATTTATTGGATTTAACCAGGTTGAATAGGATTTTTGATCATTAAAACATGGTTAGTACATGAGGAGTCCAATAATATACGCCTTTTTGATGATCACAAATCATGTAGATTAAAGTGTATATTTGATTCAACTATAGATATAGAGATAAATGTATAACATATAGATATTTCCCCCCTTTTGGTATTATAAAAAATATAGAATAAGAGAAGTCATGAAAAGTGCACATTCCATTAATAAAATAAAATCCACTACAAACAGAAAGGAGAAAAACAAAAGCAACACTATCCCTATCAAAAAGAAGTAATCACTGTTCTTCTTTAGGGGCTGGCCCTCTCTTTTCCTTTAGCAGCAGTAGCAGAAGAGGAAGCTATGGGAGAAGAAGTTGAGGTAGAATAAGGAAGGGATCTAGTCGATAGAGAAGGTAAGGGAAGGCCTTCAAAAACTGAGGGAGCCAGAGTAGGTGCAGTAGAAGATCAAGGCAGTTTTTGATCAAGGATCATGGGCCTGATCTAACTCAGATCTTGGCTGAAAAACATAGTAGTGGAGGAGAGGACAGAGGTGAAGGTAGGAAATCCAGATCTTAGAGGTGTAGCCGTAGGAGCAACAATGTATGTACTCTGTACATGAAGGTAAGGCCTCGGGAGTTTGATAAAATCCGTAATGATCTCCCCACCATACTGCATGGATTTCTCAAAATCATCCTTGTTCTCCATAAACTTGTCCAGCAATCGAGTAAACTATGTGATCTTTTGGACTTGGGTCTTGAAATCTTGAGTAATAGGAGGAATCCTCAAATTTTCCACAAGATACTTGATATGATTTTTCATGTCAGTCTTGGAGAATATTTGGTTGAAATTGAAGTCCACTTTCTTGGCAATCTCTTGCTAAGAATCATTAGCAATTTTAGAATGGATTTGGACCAGGTCAAGAACTCAGTCACTATTCTTGATAACTGTAGAGAGAGAATCTTTATTAAAGCCACTAAGTATAGTTTAAAGCTCTTATTTGACCACTATTATGAGCAGATCACTGTCTAAAGAGAGTTGAGAGGATTGACCAGAGGCTTTAGAAGCATTGATCACGGTGGTGAGAGATTTCAGTTGATTCAGCACTTTATGGAGACACCCCGTATACTCATCCGTGAGTTTGTTTAGATTAAACACAAGCTCTCGCATCTCTTTCACAATCTGTTTGTTTCTTTCAGGGACCTTTTTAGCTAAGGAAGCTAAGTGTGGCTGAATCTCAGAGACAACATTCTGTGGGGTTTGAGGAACAACAGGTTCCACAGGATGAGAAATAAGCTCTGATCTCGAATGAATCTCTTTCTACATGTATTTAATCATACCTCTTAGGGTCTTCACTTCATCACTAAGTAGCCTACTCTCAACTCTTAAATCCTGAATCTCATGTATCATTTTAGGTTGTATTTTCCAGATAACTTTCTCCAACAATAAAGAGGCATCTTTCTCACTTAGACGAGTCACAAGAGCAGGTTGGGAATTCAGAACTTTTTCAACACCAGACAAAAGGGTAGCACCAAATTCCTTTAGATCATCCTTACTCACCAAGGATGATTGGTTTGATGAAGGTTCTGAAATAGGTATTGATATGGTTTTGGGTTCTTTTACAGGGGCTATATTAGAGACCGATTTCAACTAGAACAAAGAGGAAAGGTCAAGGCATTTTGTGGAGACTTGCTAAGAGTCATCCACATCAAAGAAACTGGGGAACTTATATAGAGTGTCTACAGGACTTGGAATTATCGGGTTTGGTTCTTCAGTGGATTCTAGATTTGGGGGTTTCTCCCCCTCATTAGTTTCATCCTTCCTAGGACTGAGAGGTTTAGGAATATGATATAATTCCAGAAACTCATCTCGTAGTTCTTCTTCCATTTCCTACCCATCCAACTAAAAAGCCATCTCCATCCTTTCCTCAGCTAAAGGGATTATCTCAGGAACAGATTGTTCCACTGGGAGTTCCCCAAGGTTATCTCCTTGCATAATAGGTAGCTCTTCCACTACAGGTTCTTCCATGGCATTCTTTTCAATTTCTTTGGCAATAGATTTTGTTTCAGCCTCATGTTGAGCTTCCAGAGTAACAACTTCTGTAGGTGCAGGGACTTATTTTTCTCTTACCACAAGAGAGATAAGAGTACTATCATCCTCAACATAGACAGTTTCTAAGGGGGGCACAACAACCTCTTCTTATTCTTCAGAAGAGTACTCAACAACTTCATCTGGTTCCAAACCAGGATCAGAAATATCTCTTGGTCTTGAGGGATGTTCCACATGATTGAATTTTTTATAAAGTATATCACTGTCTTCTACACATTCCTTTTTCTAAGGGATCCAATTTATCTTCATCCTCTTTATAGTGACTTTTGAAAGGTAGTAGTCACAATCCTTTATAACTTCCTCATTAGGTCCAACCATACCTTTGGAATGAAACATGACTGAGATAAGCTGAGAGTAAAATAGGGAGGTTGAATTGGATGTGGCATTGATCAATTCACACATATGGTGTATGATATACTTGAAAAGTTTGATCTTATGCCCATTTTTCATAAGATAAATCAGAAACACATCCTGATATTTCAAAACAACAAAATCACCTTTTCTGGGGCTAAACAAATTCTGAAGAAACTTGAACAAGAGCCTTGTTTTTCCATCTAGTTCAGCAGCAATGGCTCTCCTCTTGGTGCCATTTCCAGTTAAGGCTTTAAAAGCATCCTCTATATCAAAGAATTTGGTTGAAGGTGGAGGTCCTCTTTGATAATCCTCACAAATGCCTTCATAAGGTATTCTAAGGCATGCATCCCATAACCTCGAAGATAATGAGCATTTATGCGCATTGATCCAGCTTCTCACAACATATCCATCTTCAGACTCAAAGGAGAACTGAACATATTGGTAAAACTGATCCACTAACTTAGGATAGATAGGTATATATTCCTTTGAAAACCACTCTAGCCAGCCTTTATCTTTTAAAACTTTTAGAACCAGAGACTTAATTGAGAGAATCCATTTGGGTAAAACCTCTTTGCCAGGTACGACAACTCAGTTTACCAGATTTGGGTTTAGAGGACCTTCGGGTGCTAGCTTGGATGAAATTTTCTTCTTCTTTGATCTATGTTTCACAGGATTGGAAGATGAAGGGAGTTTCATTCTGGGCATCCACCGAAGGTTCAATAGAGAGAGAAGGGTTGAAGGTTTGAAGAGAGGTTATGAATGAGTGAATAGAAGAAAGCTCGCATGAAGGAAAAATGATACTTCCTTTATTTTATCATTTAGGAATACCGAACATTGCAAAATTAAAAGTGAGGGAAAAAAAAGGAGAAAAGGATAATTACCGCGATACAATTTTTAATTCAAATATAAAAAGCATAAATAATATTTATGGTGAGATCATATCGTGTATTTAAGATGAGACATAGAATGAATGTTATGGTGAGACAGTAACTGAGCGTTACAGTGAGACAATAATTGAGCATTACGATGAGACAACAATTGAGCATTACAGTGAGACAGTAAACATGAACTTTACGGTGGGACAGTAAACATCAAATTTACGGTGAGATAGTAAACATCAACTTTACAGTGAGACAGTAAACATGAAACAGTAAGATATAAAACAATAAGACATTTACTTAAGATTTATCATGCCTAACTCATGTATGATGTAGTCTATTCTATCATAATTTAATGGTTTGGTGAATATATCAGCAAGATGATATTCAGTACCAATGAATTCCAAAGTGATATCACCTTTTTGACAATGATCTCTCAAAAAGTGATGTCTTACATCAAAATGATTTGTCCTAGAATGTGAAACATGATTTTTTGAGATGTTAATAGCAATTGTGTTTTCACAGTTTATAGGTAAATGCCTAAATTGATGTCCATAATCTAGTAATGTATGTTTTATCCACAAAATTTGTGCACAAAAAATTCCAACAGCTATGTATTCAACTTCTGTAGTAGATAATGCAATAAAATTTTGTTTCTTACTACACCATGATACTAATGACATACCTAAAAAGTGAAATGTTCCAGAGATGCTTTTTCTATCTAAATTATAGCCACCAAAGTCAGCATCAGAATAACTAACTAATTCAAATGATTTTCCTTTAGGATAGAACAATCCTAGATTGGGTGTATGCTTGAGGTATTTGAAAATTCTCTTTACAACATTTAAATGAGATTCCTTAGGATTTTCTTGAAAACGAGCACATATACACACACTAAACATAATGTCAGGTCGACTAGAATTCAAGTAGAGTAAACTTCCAATCATTCCTCTATAAGTGGTTTGATCAATAGATTTTCTATCTTCATCAAGATCCGACTTACAAGTGGTACTCATGGGAGTGTTACTACTTTTAGTGCTATCCAATCCAAAAATTTTTAGAAGATATATAGTATATTTACTTTGATTTAAGATAATTCCATTATTATTTTGAAATATTTGAAATCCAAGAAAGAATTTTAGTTCACCCATTAAACTCACTTCAAATTCATTTTGCATCATTTTAGAAAAAACAACACATAATGAATTTTTTGAAGATCCAAAAATAATGTCATCTACATAGATTTGAATAACCAAAACATCATTAGAAATTAGTTTTATAAAAAGGGTAGGATCGACTATTCCTTTTGTAAAACCTTTGGAAATAAGAAAAGTACTTAATCTATCATACCGGGCTCTTGGAGCTTTTTTTAGACCATATAAAGCTTTTGATAATTTAAAAATATGATTTGGAAAATGAGGGTTTGTAAATCCAGGGGGTTGTTTAACAAAAACATCCTCAATTATATACCCACTTAAGAATTCACTTTTAACATCCACTTGATATAGTTTGAAATTCAGATGTACATTATAGGCAAGAAGGATTATGATGGCTTTGATTCTAGCTACTGGTGCAAAATTATCCTCATTGTCAATTCCTTCTTCTTGACTATATCCTTGTCCAACTAATCTAGTCTTGTTTCTAACTATGTTACCAGCCTCATCTACCTTATTTCTAAACACCCATTTAGTTCCTATGGTGAATGTGTCCTTAGGTCTTTCAATAAGTTTCCTAATTTTGTTCCTTTCAAATTGATTAAGCTCTTCTTGCATAGCCATTACCCAAAATTCATCATTGATAGAATCATTGATGTTTTTAGGTTCAAGTTGTGACAAGAATACTTGATGTTCAACCTGATTTCTAAGAGAATCTCTAGTTTGTGTTCCTTTGTCTAGGTCTCCTACAACAACATCTAAAGGATGGTTCTTAAGAGTTCTAAAAGTTCTAAAAAAGGAGGGACTAGTAATTTCAGGTTCATCGACAGGTCCAGGTTTATTGTGACTTGATTCTAGGGAATTTCTAGAATTGGAAGTTTTAACATATTCTTTCACATAAGAGTTTTAAGTTTTTGAATTGATGTTCAGATTTGATACATTATCCTCTAGGTTTTCTAGATAGGTTTTAGGCTCATGTGGATCTGTTTCATCAAATTTGACATGGAAAGATTCTTCCACACATTTAGTTCTTTTATTGGACACTCTATAGGATTTACTAGACATGGAATATCCTATAAATATACCTTCATCACTTTTGGATGCAAATTTTTCAATATTGTCCTTAGTATTAAGAATATAGACTTTACAGCCAAAAACTTTGAAGTAGTTAACTTTGGGTTTTCTATTGTTCCATAACTCATAAGGAGTCCTCTTAAGAATGGGCTGATCAACAATCAATTGATTATGTAGCATGCTGTATTGATAGCTTCAGCCCAAAATTAAATAGGTAGGTCATATTCACTAAGCATTGTTCTAGCTATCTCTTGCAAGGTTCTATTTATTCTTTCTACAACTTCATTTTGTTGAGGTGTTCTAGGGGTAGAGAAATTGTGACTATAACCATTTTGTGAGCAAAAGGATTAAAACTCTTGATTTTCAAAATCAAGGACATGATCACTTCTTAAGGATTTAATTCTAAGTCCACTAAGTTTTTCTACAGATTTGGAATATTTAGTAAAATAAGAGCAGACTTCACTGTTGTGAGCCAAAAAGAAAGTCCAAGTATATCTAGAAAAGTCATCTACAAGAACATAAACGTAGTGCTTCCCATTTAAGCTAGAAACTCTAGATGGTCCAAATAAATCCATGTGAGCCAGTTCGAGAGGTTGATAAGTTGACACTTCTTTCTTTGGTTTGAAGGAAATTTTGTGTTGTTTTCCCTTTTGATAGGGATTACACACTTTTTCATTTGGAAACTCAAGTTTGGGTAAGTCTTTAACTAATATTTTTTTAGTTAACTTCCTAAGGGAGTGAACATTACAGTGTCCTAGTCTCCTATGCCAGAGCCAAGAATCTTTATGAAATACACTTAAACCTGAAGCATTTTGAGAAGCTAAGGAATCTAAGTTAATAGAGTAAAAATTTTCATTTCTTAAAGAAGAAAACACTAATTCATCTTTAGATTTAAAGACATTATAAGCATCATTTTCAAATTTAACATGAAATCCATCATCACATAATTTTAATATACTGAGCAGATTATATTTTAATACATAAAAAAATAACACTTTAGAAATTAAAACTGAGTTAGAGTTACCGATTTGGACGAGGACAATAATCTTTCCTTTGGCATTGTCACCAAATGGGACATGATCTCCATCTATTTTGATTAAGTTCTTGAAGAAAGAGTAATATCCTGTCATGTTCCTTGAACATCCACTATCCAAGTACCATAAACTTTTACAGGAACTCTTTAAGTAGCTTTCCTACAAAATGATCAAGAAAAAATAGATTTTGGTACCCATACTTGTTTGGGTCCAGTAATATTAGTAATAAGTGCTTTAGGAACCTATATTTTCCTCATAGGTTTCCTATAATCATTAAGTAAAGTATTTGAAAAATAAACTCTATTCGGTCAACAAAAACTTGAAATAGTAGAATATGTATCATGAGTTGAATTAGTTGACTTGTGTCCAAAATAGGAATTAAAACTATATATCCTAGATTTAGAAACAAAGTTTATTCTACGAAGGATTATTTTTCCAGGTTGATAACCAATGCCGATCTTATATCTAGGGGAAATTTGTTTTCCTAGAAATTGAGTAAGGGTATTCTTCCCATTGGTAAAATTTTCAAGGTCATTCTTTAATTTCTCATTAGACATTTTTAATTCGTTGTTTTCTTTGAGCAGTTGATAATTTTTATCCTTTTCAGTTATGAGTTCAGATTTAATAGTCATAGTAAGAGAATTCCATTTCTTCAATGATTTATATTTGTCTTTTAGTTCATTGCATGTTTCTTCAAGCATGTTACAATATTAAAAAATTTATTCATTAGTCATTTTATCAGAGTCACTCTCATCTCTAGAATAGTATGAATCATGTACAGATGAATCTAGTGTTACCTTAGATGTGTTTTTCATAAAACACATATTGGATTTATTTTTCTGTTCATCATGTGATGTATCTGAGTTGCTTGAACTGTCCTCAGAAGCACTCCAGGTTTCTTTCATGGCCTTTTTATACTTCATGTCCTTATCCTCATATTTATTTTTGTACTTGAGCTTTGGATAGTCTACCTTGATATGTCCTTTGTGCTTACATTCATAGCAGGAAATTTCATCATCCTTGTCACTTCTTTTCTATTCCTTCTTCCAATTTCCTTTTTGGTCATATTTTTCTTTGAAGTTAGGTTTTTGTAAAAAGTTATTCTTATAAAATATTTTAAATCTTCTAGCTAATTGATCCATCTCCTCATCACTTTTAAGTGATGATTGTTCACTGGTGGAGCTTTCTATAGAATCTTCTAGTTTCCCTTTTTCTTTGTGTTTAGAGGTGGTGGTCTTGAATGCAACAGATTTCCTCTTTGATTCATCCTAATCTTCCTTATTAACTTTCAGTTCCTCTTCTTACATCATTAGTTTCCCAATGAGTTGTTTTATAGGTAGCTTACTGATGTTGCATGATTCTCTAATAGAGACAGAGGTTCCCCTCCATCTGTTAGGTAGACATCTAAGGATTATCATGATTTGTTCCTTGGTAGTGACTTCTCTTCCAAGTGAGATCATTATGTTGACAATCTCATTAAACCTAAGATACATGTCAGAAATAGGCTCATCAGGTTTCATTTTAAAATTATCATATTTGATAGTATAAGTATTATGTCTCATTTCTTTAACACTAGATGTTCCTTCATGTGAGACAGATAGGGTATCCCAAATTTCATGGGTAGTTTTACAAGCATAAATTCTATTGAATTCCTCATCTCCTAAGGAGTAGTATAAATAATTCATAGCTTTGAAATTGTTATTGTAGGCAGTTTTGGTAGGTTCATCCCATTTGATTCTATCAGTAGCAGGAATCTTATATTCATCTATAATGGAAGACCAAATTTGAAAACTCATACTCTCTAAATGCATTTTCATTTCAATTTTCCATTAAGCATAGTTGATTCCATTAAAGAATGGTGGTATGTAGGTTGCAACACCTTCCAATCTATTATCCATAATAAATCATTACTTTAAAAGAGCTAGAAATTTAGAAATAACAGAAATTTAAAGATCTTTAAAGTACAACTATAATCACAGTTGAGTAAGATTAAACAAATTCCTAATAGACCTCCTCTGATACCAAATGTTGGTCGGAGTAGATTACTCAAGAGGGGAGGGGTGAATTGAGTAACTATAAAAATTTCTGTAAAAATATTCTTAAAAAGACTTCCCCTTAAAGTTAAATATATCCTAGTTAATCAAAGTAATACAATTATAAAGGTTTGATTGTTTAAATAACTTCTTAGAAGATTGATTATTTCCCAGTAATCTTAATGGTTATTAATATTAATTTTGAAGCTATTTTACTAAGACAAAGCACTTACAACTTATTTCCATGATTAGCTATCAAAGTGAATTTAGTGATTTCTGAGTTATATAGAAAAGCAGAAAAATATAGAAAACTAAATTAGGCAGCACAACGGATATGAAACAAGTGGTTCAGTCTCAAGCAGAGACCTAATCCACTCCACTTGGTGATCACCTACCACCAAGCAGTTTATATAAATAAAATTTGATCCACACCCTAGATCAGGGTTAAATAACAGTACACATGACTGTCCAGGCCACACAGGGACCTCTTCCACAGTTCTTTGTGGGTACAGATGACCAGGCCACACAGGGACCTCTTCCACACTTATCAGTGGGTATAAAAAAGAGTAAAAGAATTTTTGAGTAAGGATATATTGTATCCTTTTGTTTAATGCGTGAGACATAGTGTGATGTGACACAGATACACACTCTGCTCAAAAGTTAATAAAATGATACACAACAAATCAGTAATATTGAGATAGGTTTAGAAGTGCTCTGAGTGTTGGTCTTTGCAGCTCTGGACTTCTGGGATAAAGCAGATGCAGAATTCGAGTCCTCGTCTGGAAAACAGAGTGTCACAAGATATTAATATTGGCATGTGTTATTTGTGATGTTTGGAAGAGTGAAGATGTTATCAGGATTCCAGTATGCTTCGTGTGTTCTTCGGAAGAATTGAGTTGTATGCAATAATCCTTTCTTCAAAAAATTGCTCTAAGCGTGTTCTTCGTTATCGTGCTCAGACTCACTTTGTTCTCTTTCATGCGTTATCTGCTATATATATTTATGGGCCACACTACTCTCTAATCTTGGAGTGCACGTGTTGGAGATGACATGTTGCATGTATTCGGCACCTCATACCTCGTACTGTCCGATGATATGTCTACAAAGAAACATTAATTATGTCAGTGCATTAAAATCTTCAAATATGATCGTTAGAGATTAAACTGAAAGGCAACAAAATATATTAGGAAATGGTGTCATAGTATGTCATAGAAATAGTGTCTCCTTCACACAGTGTCTGGATTGGTCACGGTGTCTCATAGTCACAGTTTCTCACGGTCACTGTGTTCATGGTAACTATGTATCATGTTCACAGTGTCTTATGGTCACGATGTATTGTTCACGGTGTCTGGATATCATGGTGTATGCTTCACGGTGTCTGCTTCACAGTGTCTAAATGTTCATGGTGTCTGAATGTTCATGGTGTCTGAATATCACAGTGTCTGCTTCACGGTGTCTACTTCACAGTGTCTGAATGTTCACAGTGTCTGAATATGATGGAGTCTACTTCACGATGTTTGCTTCACTTTTCCAGAAAGACATAACCAGTGGCAGACTCACGGTGTCTCAGACTTTTAAAAATAACTGTATTCAGACTTAAGCAATGATGATCATAGAATGAATTAGACTTAATCATTTATCAAAGAAATAATTATAAAGGTAAATCAAGGATAGTATAAAGTAACTAAACTGAATGTGGATCAATTAAGATCTTGAATGGCTCTTCTTAAAGAATGATAATACTTAAACAGTAATACACATGATTTAATATAATTTATAGGATTTAACCAGGTTGAATATGATTTGTGATCATTAAAACATGATTAGTACATGAGGTGTCCAACAATATTCTTTAATTAAACCATTGCTATAGACAAATCATGAGGGTCATGTAGAGTCTCTTGGTATACAATACTTAAGTGATTGATGTAATTCTTTCATAATATATCATGTTAATATAATAAAAGTCAGTCCCAATTTATTATTTATTTTTGTGTGTTATAATTTAATTTACTTAAATGGAGGAATGATAATATTAACTTAAAGTAAAACCTTAAGTTATCCTTAATTGATTATGATCATGGATTAGTGTGGGCTGTGATGATATATTAAGATTAGTGTGTGTATTAGACTCATGAGATAATTAAAAGAGACTTATTATTTGGATTAACCCACTTAGTATATCTCATTGAATGTTATACAGTCATCGATATGCTTAAGGTTGTATGATTATGATAATTCCTTCTCACCAAATTTTGTAAATATATATTACATGATAACCTATACACTTTGATACCTTTATTATATAATTAATTATGAATTAGCTAACCAAGATGTGGTAGGGTTTGTTTCTGATCGCATCGTTGGTTGGCGTGTGACTAAGATGGGATTATTCCAATCATATGTATAATGACCCTAGGTTTTCATACATAGATGTTACATATTTTTATATTAATATTCATTACATTATAAAAACACACGCATGAGTATTGTAAAGGTCTAGTGCCTTTGGAATCTTTGAAACATAAAAAATGAGTTCATAAAATATCTACATTGTCTCCCACTTATTTCTTCATAACTAGAACCATTTTTGAAATATCATTATTAATAACTTTCTTTATAACCCGGTGAAAAGAAACATAAGAAATCATGAGATTATATGCTTAGTAAGGGTCAAGAAGGGAGATGAAAATGATTTCATAATCATAATATTAATATAAGGGTAAAAGAATATGAACACAACATTTATAAATTATACCCTGTATATCAAATATCATAATCTTGTATGATAGAATAAATCATGGCAGTTAATAAGAGTTGAATCAAATGAAAATAAAAGAACATGATCCATGAGAATAATATTGGTATAATACATATAATTTATGGCATACACATAAGACTATAAAATCATTTCCATATTAGTCAAGACTCATTGTGAAGACCATCATAGCGGATAAAGTTCTTTATTGAACTGAGTTCACTCCCCTTTCTAACCCTTTATTATCGAATCAGGTTTACTTATATTCCAATATTGTATTACTAAACTAGGTTTACTTTCATTTCCTCCCTGTATTAATAAACCAGGTTTACTTTTATTCTAGCCTTGTATTACTAAACCGGGTTTACTTCCTGTTCCAGCCCTTTATTACTGAACCGATTTCACTGCTCATTCCAGTCCTATATATCTCATGAGATTTAAATCTTTACCCAATTAATTAGAAGGGATATATAGTTTACAAACACCACATAATTAAAACCATTAATATATGTGTGGCCCATGAATATAAATCATTCATAATATCATAACCCATAAAAAGAAATGGGTTTCAGAAACATTTCATCAATGCATAACCCATAGAAAAGTAAAAAAATTCATAAAAATTATTCCATCATAAAAATAAAACATCTATAGAAATAATAAGGATGGTACCCTTGGATCATAACCCCAATATATCATAAATAACATCAAATAATGTTGTCTTAGATGGAAAATGGTTTTGAAAGATCAATTAAAATAATACATGATGAAAATATCCTTTCCATTTTGATTTTTTTTTTGAAAATAACCCTATAAGATTGTATAGGAAGATTAAAAAAAATTAAGGCATCATAAAAGTGGAAAAATATTCTCATGTTGTATATGTCAAAAAAAATATTCCTTTTGACTTTTGTAAAAATAAACATTAAAGGATGATTTTTAAAAGAAATTCCCTTACAAATAACATTGAAGTGAACATTAAAAATTGATTATGTGCATTAGATATAAATCCAAATAAATCAATTTTATATACCAAATAAGATAATAAAAATTAATTTCACAAAAAATCTTAGTATGTCATAATTACTGAAGTGAATTTTAACTCAATGAAAGGAAATTGAGTTAAGAATTCCCTTACCTCAAGTATTGTCTTTCTTTGTTCACATTAAAACCTCCTGTATAATAAATATGGATTTATTATACATGTATTAAATAAATAAATAAATATATATATATCATACCATTTATTATTTTTTATAACATCTCGTGACATTTTTATTAATAATTTGTTATTAAAATTACTATTATAGGTGATAATTGCTTCTTTTTCCAAGCATGTTTTGGTTTACCCGTCCCAATACTTATAATTTGACCATGGTACCATTATTTAAAAAATAATAATTATGATATATATATCAAAAATATTCATAAAATTCATCCATATTACCATACATGTGAAATATATATGAAAAATGAATCACATCGCATCGTGGAGATGGTAGTCCATACGTACGCATGGGCAATATTATCATTTTCCAAAATATTAGATGGTGAAAAGGTAGGCATGATATTATCATTCCATAAGTATAATTATTTCATAAATTTAATATATAAACATTAAACCCATAATAATTCCCATCCATAAAATATGGTGATGAAAAATGAATTGTATCGCTATGTAGAGAAGGTAAGCCATACATACGCAAGAGTGATACTTTTATTTCTTGTTTGATGGGAGAGGGGGTGTATAATGGCACATATATAATCATAATAAAATTTCAAAATATTTAGGATACTGAATTTATTATTTTATGATAAACATATTATATTTAGAGGAGGTAAGGAAGAGTAGAAAATAAAGTTACCAGTTAGAGCGATTGCCTCTTCTTCGAAACGTCTCCTTTGGATCTCCTCTAAAGGGCTCTAGGATAGGTTTTTTTTGAAGGATAGAACCTATATAATGAAGTTGGGGAAAATTTTAAGATAAATTAGAAGATTATGGTCAATATATAAGGCTCATAGTGGTGTAAATAAGTGAGAAAGGTGGTTCCATTTTATAATATAAGTGAGTGACACTTTTGGAATTTCTCAAAATATTAAATTATAATAAATGAATTTTCTATCCAAATAGAACCAAATGTAAATTTATTAAAATATAAGATAATATAAGTTTGTAATATCATCAACCAATAGGTTTTTAAAAATTTTTGGCATTATTTTAAACATTATCATTTTTATTAACCCTTAGTTAACCTATTTTAATTTTAACTATGGTAACAATTTTTTAAATATTAAAAGGTTGTAATTTTTACTTTTGTGATGTAAATTGGACCATAAATGAACGTTTTTTGAAATTTTAGACCATATGATTAGCCACTAAATGAGGCTAATATTCATTGGTAATATATATAATATTCATGTTATTTATTATTCATAAACACAATTTTAGTGCATTTTACACTTTGAACATCATTTCACATTATGATTTTAATACCTTCTTAAAATGCACTATTATGTGGCACATTTTTTAACATCATTTAAAGTACCCAGTGATTCATCTGATTTTAAGGAATATAATTATAAATATTTTAATTTGATATTTTTGGAAATTGATATATACTTAAATATGAACATGTTTGATTCAGGGATCAATGGATAATTCATGGAGGATGATGGAGATATTTGGAAATGAAAGAAAGCAATTCTGGAGAATCCAAATTAGAAACCAGCCCACTGATGAGACTTTGGGGCCCAAAATACAGGCCCAATTAACCCCACATTTCGTGGGATGCTAGATGACATGTATAGGAACAAATAAATATTCAGGATCCAATGCTAATTCGGCATCCATGGTGTCCATGTAGGCGGCCCAAGTTAGAGATAAAAATCTGGGCCAGATTCTGTGGCCCAGAAAAACAGCCCACTAATATGATCATATCTCAGAATCCAAAACTCCAAATGGGCCCAAATTTTATAGGAGGTTCGAGGATATCCAGATATCCATTTTATTCTTCTATGGAACATTCTGATTCGGCCATCTAGAAGGACTTACAAGCGCGTATGTTCGTTGGAAGCAAGCTAGCTGCCACCTCAGGTCAAGGGTGGAAAAGTCTCCTCTCCCTTACTTTCCACCACCCTAGGCCTACCATACTCATGTGGAATCCTTTTTACTGTTGGAGTCTCGACCCAAGGCTCCCAAAATTCCTATTTAATTCAGTTGTGGTGAAGGATTTTTTAATTTTTGGTGCTTGGTTCAATTGTAATGTTATGCTGCGATTTTGTTGTCTCAAATTTATCTTTCACTTGTAAGTTGTTCAATTAACTTTAGTTTCTTAATAAAATTTCTTCTTCTCATCTTATTATGTTGTTCTAAATCTCACTTTGATACCTTTTCCTCAAGGTGTGAATTTATTCACACCAAATCTTGTGAAATTATTCACACAACGGTGGAGTGATCATTTTATTTTTGTTGTTTTCTTTACTTCTTCATGCCCTCCCTCATGAGTCTAATTTCCGCTTCCATTGAAACCATAGAATCAATGGAGGGATAACCCACTTATGGGTTGATCCAAGGGAGTATAAAGGGTATAGATTAGATTTTATTTATCCCCCCATTAATGTATAATCACTTCTTTAATTGAGATTTTTATTTGATGATTTTTAAACTCCATTGTCCTTGTTGAATTTAAGGCCACACACTTCGTGTGCTAATACGAACCTTTAACTTGAAGTTCTCAAAAATTTGATCCTTCAAGTGTATAGGAGATTAGTATTAAAGGGTGTAGGCATTGAACCAGTAAGTGATGATGTTGTTTTATCTTCTTAAATGAACACATTTCAAATATAAGAAATTGAAATCTTTGAAAAGGAAATACGTCCAATCCACCCCGAGCGATAACCTAGGATAAACTCATTCTTTTAAATTGAATTCACTTAAATCTGTTAGATATACTCTAAAATCATCTAAAATCAATCCAAGTTGTCCACTTCATAGCCGAAAATAGTCCATAGAATGTACGTGTCTATAGGTTTCTTCTTAGGTCTCTGATGATTCGATATCCTAAGCTAAACTACAAGGAAAATTTTACCTTCATCTCTTGGGTAAATTTGAGCGAGAATAAAATTTTGGCGCCATTTCTAGGGACCCAATTAAGTCATATAAACACCCATTCTATTCTCCCCCATATCTTCTTTTCTCATCCAAATTCTCTTATCTTGTCCCTTTCTCGTTTTTTTTTTCTTTTGGCGCATGTCCGCCTACACCCGCGATCAATCAAACTGTCTAGTTAGGGTGGATAGTCCTGGGGTTGGGGAGTCAAGTACACCAAGGGAACTCATTCCATTAGATCCTAATCTTCCTAATACTATAGATTCCAAAATTGATCCCATTTCAATGGAAGGTCTTCAAAGAAACTAACTCATAAACCCGAGTGGAAATAAAAATGGAAACCCGAATGAGGCAGCCCCAAACTTGGGGAATGCGGTCGATCAAACAATAAATGACTACCTCACACATTCTTGGACCAATTCCCCCTCATGCATTAGACACAATTCCCTAGGAAATTCCAACTACATATTTAAATCTCATGTCCTAAACCAACTTCCCACATTCCATGGAATGGAGTCCGAGATACCCTACCTTCACATTAAGGAGTTCAATGACATTGTAGAAACCATGTGTCCCCCACATCAACTAGAATCAGCTAAGATGAGGCTATTTCCTTTTTCTTTAAAGGATCGAGCTAAAAATTGGCTAAAAAATTTGAGACCATCATCCATAAACTCTTGGGACCAACTAAAAAGAGAATTATACAAAAAATACTTTCCCCACCACAAAACAATTGCACTTAAAAAGAGCATCCAAAACTTTTTTGAAAAAGTGGGAGAGTCATTCTATGAAACATGGGAGAGGTTCAAAGACACTCTAAACATGGTTCCACACCATGGTTTTTCTATTCCTGAACAAGTGAGAATTTTCTATGAAGGGTTGGGTCCAGGGAACAAACAATTCATTGACATGATGTGTAATGGAACCTTTAAAAACAAAGCCCCAAATGATGCTTACGAGTATCTAGAAAGCATTTCTGAACAAAACCAAACATGGGGAACTTCACCTTATTCTGAAAAGCCATAAAGAAATACTGGAATTCATACACTTAGAGAAGAGGAAAGCCTTAGGGCTAAAATCGCAGCACTCTCTAGGAAGGTAGAAGAGATAGACCTTAGTAAAGTCCATGAAATACAAACTATAGACATTGTTTGCACAATTTGTGACAAACATGACCATAAGATAGACAACTGCCCAACTATTCCATCCATCAAGGATGTTCTTTTAGGAGGACCTGCAGCAGAAGTAAATGCTTTGAACTTTCAAAAGCCTCAATACCAAAACAACTTCAACCCAAGGTATAATGACCACCCAGGCTTCCGCTGGAAAGATAACCAACAACCTAGCCAACCACATGAAAAAAATCCTTACCCCCATCAGAATTACCAAACCCATAACCAGTTCCAAACCCAACCTATCCAATACCAACATCCACTGCTCCATTTTCAACAAACCATCCCACCTCCAAAATATCCCCCTATGATAAACCAACCTACTCAAGAACCCACCCAAACTGTTCCACAAAGCCTACTATAACAACTGTGAAAACAAATGGAGAGGATGAACTCAGAAGTCTCTTCCCTAAAAAAAGAACTTCAAACCATCAAAACTGGAAAGGAATCCATGCCTACTCCGGCGGTGCCATCCTCAACTTCAAGGGGAGAGTTAAGTTGCACTCAAACAACTCATGAACAACAAAAGGCTGTGTCTGTTTTAAGAAGTGGGAAATCAATTGAGAAACCTGAAAAACTAATTCATAACCCACTTGAAGATTAAAACATGGATGGAAATTCAAATGAACCAAATGATAAAACTGAAAAACATGATAACATTGTCAAAGAAACAACTCTTCAACAAACAACCCCACAACCTTCACTATTTCCTCAAAGCATGAGGGGGAAAACCAAGCCTGAATTGAGTGAAAAATTGAGGGAAATATTCTCACAAGTCAAGTTGAACATTACTCTTCTCGATGCCATCCAAACTAAACCTTCCTACTAAAAGTACCTTAAGGACTTGTGCACTTTTAAAAGAAAATTTTCACATAAAAACCAAGTCCTTTTGGCTGCTAATGTGAGTACCACCATTCAAGGGACCATTCCTCCTAAGTTGAAAGACCCAAGTTGCCCTTACATCAATGTTGAACTAGGAGAAAGCAAAGTTGTCATGGCCTTTTGTGATCTAGGTGCTAGTGTCAATCTCATCCCCTATGACGTGTACTTCCAGTTAGGCCTAGAAGAACTCCAACCCACATCTATCACACTTCAACTTGCTGATCGTTGCATTAGGGTTCCAAAGGGGATTTTAAAGGATGTTCTGGTAAAGGTTGAAAACTTCATCTACCCTGTTGACTTCATTGTCCTTGACAACCATCCAAACTTAGGAAATAAGGAACAAACCCCAATCATCCTTGGACGTCCTTTTCTTTCAACAATCAACTCTGTTATCCAAGTCCAAAATGGGAACATGACCATAACCTTTGAGAACATGAGTCTAGACTTGAACATATATAATGCAAGATCACAAATAGGGGATGACGAGGACATTCATGAAGTAAACATGATATGAAGCATTGATAATGAATCCATAGAACATCAAAGAATATTTGATGGATGTTTAAGTCAGGATGAGATTGATTTCCTTTGTTCATATGAAGGAAGTTTATCTACTTGGATTTAATCATTTTAAAATTTCTCTTATGATGAAGTCTTAGGTCCAACAATCAGTGAAACCTTTCAGCAAACAAAATTCATGGAGACCGATCAAACTTCCTTCCCTAAATCTGATCAAGCCAATCTAGTAGATGAACCTTCTACATGTGGGGAATCAATCCTGTCTAAAACTTTAGGAAATAAAATTGATCTTGATCCAATGTCCCAATCTTCTGCTGAAATTCTGAACCAACCTGATCTTGAATTGAAGGAAATTCCTGCTGCACTAAAGTATGCCTTCCTAGGGGACAATCAAACACATCCTATTGTCATTTCTTCTTCTCTTGAAGCCAATCATGAGAGGATGCTTCTAGAAGTCCTTAGGAAACATAATAAAGCCATTGGTTGGACCCTATCTGATATTCCTGGGATTATCCCACTTGTTGGGACTCATAGGATTGTTCTGGAATTTGATTAAAATCCATGTTTTCAACCTCAACGGCGACTCAATCCTAATCTCATAGAGGTAATAAGGAAAAAACTTCTGAAATTTTTAAAAGCTGGTATCATATATCCCATAACTGAGAGTGAGTGGGTGATCCCAATCCAAGTGGTTCCAAAAAAGGCTGGAATCACAGTGATAACCAATGAGGATGGAGAGATTCTTCCAACAAGGGTGAGTAGTGGATGGAGGGTCTGCATTGACTATAGGAAGATAAACTCATTCACCAAGAAGGACAATTTCCCCTTACCATTCATTGACCATGTCCTTGAGAGAGTGGCAGGTCATGCCTTCTACTGTTTCTTAGATGGGTACTCGGGGTACAATCAAATTGAGGTCTCCCTAGAGGATCAAGGGAAGACTACATTCACATGTCCATTCAGAACCTTTTCCTTCAAACGCATGCCCTTCGGTTTATGCAATGCTCCTGGAACCTTCCAGCGGTGCATGATGGGAATCTTCTCAGACATGGTAGGGGATTTTCTTGAGGTCTTCATGGATGACTTCTCCATGTTTGGGGATACTTTTGAGGGATGTCTGTAGAATGTGGAGAGAGTCTTGTCAAGATGTGAAGAAAAGAATCTGGTCCTAAACTGGGAAAAATGCCATTTCATGGTTAAAGAGGGACTTGTTCTAGGCCATCTAGTCTCGATTAGGGGGATTGAAGTTGATAAAGCAAAGGTTGACATCACTCATCACCTTCCATCACCCAAAACTGTAAAGGAAGTGAGGTCTTTCTTAGGACATGCTGGTTTCTATAGAAGATTCATCAAGGACTTTAGTTCAATATCTCATCCCCTTTGTGCTCTCCTAGTAAAGGATGCTCTATTTGTTTGGACAGAAATATGTGAGGGTTCATTCTCAACCCTCAAATCCTCTCTCACCTCTCCCCCATCATGAAATCTACAAATTGGAACCTTCCTTTCGAACTTATGTGTGATGACAGTGACTTTGCTGTAGGAGCTATGTTAGGACAACGTTGTGATAAAACTCCTTATGTCATTGCTTATGTAATCAAATCCTTAAATGATTCCCAAATCAACTAAACCACTACTGAAAAGGAGTTACTTGCTATTGTGTTTTCTTTAGATAATTTTAGGTCCTACCTCTTAGGATCCCCCATCATTGTGTTCACTGACCATTCTGCACTAAAATACCTCTTCCAAAAACAAGATTCTAAGGCTAGACTGATTAGGTGGGTTCTTCTCTTACAAGAATTTGACCTCACAATCAAGGATAAAAAGGGATTTGAAATTTTTTTAGCTGATCACCTCTCTAGGATGGAATTCAAAGACAACTCAAATCACCTTTCTGTGTCTGATTCATTTCCCGATGAACACCTATACTCTGTGAGTGGCTGCCCTTGGTATGCCGACATAACAAATTTCTTAGTTACAGGAGTAATTCCAAAATTCTTAGGGACTCAAGCTCGAAGGAAATTCCTTTCTAATGTTAGACACTGTGTGTTTGATGATCCATACCTCTATAAGTTTTTCCCTGACCAAGTCATTAAGAGGTGTGTCCCAGAATCTGAACAAGAGTCCATCCTTAAATTCTGTCATAGTGAGGCATGTGGAGGTCACTTTTCCTCTAAGAAAACATATTCTAAGATTATTCAATGTGGTCTCTTATGTACCACCCTCTCAAGGGACTCTTACACATTTTTTCAAAGTTGTCCTAGGTGTCAACAAGTAGGGTCCATCAAAAAAAGGAATCAAATGCCACTCACTCCCATCTTAGTGGTTGAAATATTTGACTGTTGGGGAATTGATTTCATGGGTCCCTTCCCAAAATCTAGGGGACACCTCTACATACTCTTAGCTATTGATTATGTCTCAAAATGGGTTAAGGCCATTCCCACTAAGTCCAACGATCATCAAGTTGTGATTTGATTTCTAAAAGAAAACATATTTTCTAGATTTGGAATTCCTAGGGCTATAATCAGTGATCGAGGAACCCATTTCTGCAACCACCCATTATCTTCACTCATGTCTAAGTATGGTATTTCTCATAAAGTTTCCACTGCATACCATCCTCAAACCAATGGTCAAGCTGAGTTAGCGAATATGGAGATTAAGCAAATTCTTGAAAAAACTGTCAACCCCTCTAGGAAAGATTGGTCTGAGAAACTCTTAGATGCTCTTTGGGCCTATCGAACCGCATATAAAAACATTTTAGGAATGTTCCCATATAGGTTGGTTTATGGAAAAGTATGCCATTTACCTGTTGAAATTGAGCATAAGGCCTTTTGGGCAATTAAGAAAATGGATTATGACCTCTCATTGGCTGGAACAAAAAGGAAATTAGATATCAACTAACTGGAGGAACTAAGGATGGAGGCTTATGAAAATTCAAGGATCAATAAAGCTAGAGTTCAAGCCTACCAATCTAGGAATATCAAGGTCAAACATTTTGAACCGGGAAAACTTGTGCTCTTGTATAGTTCAAAACTTCATTTAAACCCGGGAAAGTTAAGGTCTAGATGGTCAGGACCTTTCATAGTGCATCATGTGTACCCCCATGGGGCAATAGAGATTCAAGATCCCACAAGTGGTTAAATTTTTAAGGTCAATGGTCAAAGGTTAAAACCATTCATTGAATCATTCAATAAACAGAAAATAGAGGTTGAGTTAACTGAGCCAACCTATAAACCAGGAAAAAATTAATAGATTTAGGGTCCATGTCGGGATAACGACGTTAAACAAAGCGCTGAATGGGAGGCAACCCATGGTTTTCAAGTTTCCAATAATTTTGTTTTTTTAATCAACTTTATATTTTAAATAGGGTGAATGAGAAATTTTGATATTTCGAAAAAAATAAAATAAACTATTGACTTGTTATTCTATAATGATTATGGATGGGTATGAAAGGGGAGCGCCATATTCATTTGTGTCACGTGGTGTGATCCTTGAGTAATACCTTACCCAGAAATTTAAAAAGAAGAAAATGTATCATCAGTTTAATTTAATTTATTTTTATGTGTTTGTAGGTTAAAAAAAATACAAATCAATTAATAAAAATATAATAATAAAAAAATTCCACATCGTAGGTCTTGGGGAAAACCCCGTCACAATCAGCGAAGCCGCAGGGATTCGAACCTGGGACCGAAGGGAGACAGGGGGTGCACTTACCACTGACCTACAACTTCTTGTGCTTCCTTATTCTATAATTTTTATATATATACTTATATTTTAATTCCTTTATTATATATATATATTGTTTTTTTGTTTTGTTTGTTTTTTTTTCCTTTTTCTACTAGGGAACTCTACAAGTGACATGGATATCAATGGATTGAAAGGAAGCAACAAGAATTTCAAATTCAACCACCAGGTGACTTCATTCTATGACCCTCCTTTTCAATTTCCTTTTAGAACTTTCATTCTCTACCTCTACCCCTTCTAAATTTTCTTTTCTTTAAACACTGGGGACAGTGTTATTTTATGTTGGGGGGGAAGATAAAATAAAAAATGATTTTGTGTAAAAAATGATAAATGATTTGAAAAAAAAATTGTGAAAATGGAAGGAAAAATTCCTTTAACTTTGAACATGGTAATACACATTTCACACTTTGAAACTGAATATCAAATAATTTAGCATACCCTAATTCTGATTTTAATCCTTGTATAATTTCGTGATCATAGATTTTGGAAAGTGTGGCTGTCCAATGTGATATTTCATCGTTATATTTTCATCCAAATAAAAAAAAAGATCACAATGCACGCCCTTTGGATAGTGGGGTATTAGTTTGAGTTCATGGGGTCCCCTAAATATATATCATAGGTTTGGTGATCATTTTATTTTAATATGAGTATTCAAAAAAAAATTATTAAAAAAAATTGCATGTAGAGCAATGAAATGACCAAATGCATGGCTTTCGGCACTTGGGGATCGTGACTCCATAGTTGTCTGGCCCAGAGTTAGTAATTTTATCTCTATTTTTGGTAATTTGAATTTGTTTTTGACTGAGTTAACTCAAGATGATGCCCGAGTATGTGGGCTTCACTTGGTTCCCTAAGGTCTTTGAGCCTGGGAGTCATCGGCAAAGTCTCGCTACAGGGGTTGACTCTTTTGAGTGCATCTTCAATTACCATGGCAAAATTGCAAAAACAAAAAAAAACAAAAACAATTATACAAGAAAAAAAATGAATACTCATATTAATATTGAAATGTGATTCCACCTAGCGCTTCTGTAATTTCCCCCTTGAATAAAGATGAACCCCCATGTCAATTGTGATGCATAACACATCCTCATACTTAATTGATATTGGATGAAATATGGAAATGAATTTGAACAAAGGAATGGGCTTGGGATTGGGATCTGATTATGAAACTATCTTGTATTAAAATATTTTGATGGGTTTCATGATTGTTTGGTATAAGGTTTTTTGGTGATCATTGTGTATTAAAATGTTTTTTGGAAAAGGGAATTCGAATTTCATACTGTTGAAATATATTTTGCTCGGGACTAGAAAAACTCAAGTTGGGGGGTGTGATTAGACACTAAATGAGGCTAATATTCATTGGTAATATATATAATATTCATGTTCTTTATTATTCATAAACTCCATTTTAGGTAATTTTACACTTTGAACATCATTTCACATTATGATTGTAATACCTTCTTAAAATTCACTATTATGTGGTACATTTTTGAACATCATTTAAAGTAATCAATGATTCATATGATTTTAAGGAATATAATTATATATATTTTAATTTTATATTTTTTGAAATTTATATACACTTAAATATGAACATGTTTGATTCAGGGATCAATGGAGAATTCATGGAGGATGATGGAGATATTTGGAAATGAAAGGAAGCAATTCTAGAGAAGGCAGATTGGAAACCATCCCACTGATGAGACTATGGGGCCCAAAATACAGGCCCAATTAACCCCAAATTTCGTGGTATGCTAGAAGAAATGTATCGGAACAAATCACTCTTTAGGATCCAATGCTAATTAGGCCTCCATGGTGTCCATTTAGACGTCCCAAGTTAGAGATAAAATTCTGGGCCAGATTCTGCGGCCCAGAAAAACAGCACACTAATATGATCATATCTCGGAATCCACAACTCCAAATGTCCCCACTCTGATTCGGCCATCTAGAAGGAATTACAAGCATGTCTGTTCGGTGGAAGCAAGCTGGCTGCCACCTCGGGTCAAGGGTGGAAAAGTCGCCTCTCCCTTACTTTCCACCACCCTAGGCCTACCATACTAAAGTGGGATCCTTTGTAATGTTGGAGGATCGACCCAAGGCTCCCAAAATGCCTATTTAAGGCAGTGGTGGTGAATGAATTTTTAATTTTTTGTGCTTGGTTCAATTGTAATGTTATGCTGCGATTTTGTTGTCTCAAATTTGTCTTTCACTTGTAAGTTGTTCAATTCACTTTAGGTTCTTAATAAAAGTTCTTCTTCTCATCTTATTCTATTGTTATACATCTCACTTTGATACCGTTTCCTCAAGGTGTGAATTTATTCACACCAAATCTTGTGAAATTATTCACATAATGGTGGAGTGATCATTTTATTTTTGTTGTTTTCTTTACTTCTCCATGTCCTCCCTCATGAGTCTACTTTCCGCTTCCTTTGAAACCATAGAATCAATGGAGGGATAACACACTTATGAGTTGATCCAAGGGAGTAGAAAGGGGTTGGATTGGATTTTATTTATCACCCCATTAATGTATAATCACTTCTTTAATTGATATTTTTATTTGATGATTTTTAAACTCCATCGTCCTTGTTGAATTTAAGGGCACACACTTCATGTGCTAATACGAACATTTACCTTGAAGTGCTCAAAACTTTGATCCTTAAAGTGTATAGGAGATTAGTATTAAAGGGTATAGGAATTGAACCAGTAAGTGATGATGTTGTTTTATCTTATTAAATGAACACATATCAAATATAAGAAATTGAAATCTTTGAAAAGGAAATACGTCCAATCCACCCCGAGCGATAAACTTGGATCAACTCATTATTTTAAATTGAATTCACTTAAATATGTTATATATCATCTAAACTCATCTAAAATCAATCCAATTTGGCCACTTAATATCTAAAAACAGTCCATAGAATGTACGTTTCTATAGGTTTCTTCTTAGGTCGCTGAGGATTCGATAACCCAAGCTAAACTACAAGGACCGTTTTACCTTCATCTCTTGGGTAAATTTGAGTGAGAATAAAATTTTGGCACCGTTACTGGGGACCCAAGTAAGTCATATAAACACCCATTATATTCTCCCACATATCTTATTTTCTCATCCAAATTCTCTTATCTTGTCCCTTTCTCATTTTTTTTCTTTTGGCGCATGTCCGCCTACACCCACGATCAATCAAACTGTCTAGTTAGGGTGGATAGTCCTGGGGTTGGGGAGTCAAGTACACCAAGGGAACTCATTGAATTAGATCCTAATCTTACTAATACTCTAGAGTCCAAAATTGATCCCATTTCAATGGAAGGTCTTTAAAGAAACCAACTCATAAACCCGGGTGGAAATCAAAATGGAAACCCAAATGAGGCAGCCCCAAACTTGGGGAATGCGGTCGATCAAACAATGAATGACTACCTCACACCTTCTTGGACCAATGCCCCCTCATGAATTAGACACAATTCCCTAGGAGATTCCAACTACATATTTAAACCTCATGTCCTAAACCATCTTCCCACATTCCTTGGAATGGAGTCCGAGATGCCCTACCTTCACATTAAGGAGTTCAATGACATTGTAGAAACCATGTGTCCCCCACATCAACTAGAATCATATAAGATGAGGATATTTCCATTTTATTTAAAGGATAGAGCTAAAAATTGGCTAAAAAATTTGAGACCATCATCCATAAACTCTTGGGACCATCTACAAAGAGAATTCTACAAAAAATACTTTCCCCACCACAAAACAATTGCACTTAAAAAGAGAATCCAAAACTTTTTTGAAAAAGAGGGAGAGTAATTCTATGAAACATGGGAGAGGTTCAAAGAAACTCTAAACATGGTTCCACACCATGGTTTTTCTATTCCTGAACAAGTGAGAATTTTCTATGAAGGGTTGGGTCCAGGGAACAAATAATTCATTGACATGATGTGTACTGGAACCTTTAAAAACAATGCCCCAAATGATGCTTACGAGTATCTAGAAAGCCTTTCTGAACAAAAACAAACATGGGTAACTTCACCTTATTTTGAAAAGCCATAAAGAAATACTGGAATTCAGACACTTAGAGAAGAGGAAAGCCTTAGGGTTAAACTCGCAGCACTCTCTAGGAAGGTTGAAGAGATAGACCTTAGGAAAGTCTATAAAATCCAAACTGTAGACCTTGTTTGCACAATTTGTGACAAACATGACCATAAGACAGACAACTTCCCAACTATTCTATCCATCAAGGATGTTCTTTTAGGAGGACCTGCAGTAGAAGTAAATTCTTTGAACTTTAAAAAGCCTCAATACCAAAACAACTTCAACCCAAGGTATAATGACCACCCAGGCTTCTGCTGGAAAGATAACCAATAACCTAGCCAACCACAGGGACAAAATCCTTACCCCCATCAGAACTACCAAACCCATAACCAGTTACAAACCCAACCTATCCAATACCAACAGCCACCAGTCCATTTTCAACAAACCATCCCACTTCCAAAATACCCCTGGGATAAACCAACCTACTCAAGCACCCACCCAAACTGTTCCACAAAGCCTACTAGAACAACTGTGCAAACAAATGGAGAGGATGAACTCAGAAGTCTCTTCCCTAAAATAAGAACTTCAAACCATCAAAAATAGAAAGGCACCCATACCTACTCAGGCGGTGCCATCCTCAACTTCAAGGGGAGAGTCAAGTTGCACTCAAAAAACTCATGAACAACTAACGACTATGACTGTTTTAAGAAGTGGGAAATAAATTGAGAAACCTGAACAACTAATTCAGAACCCACGTGAATATTCAAACATGGATTAAAATTCAAATGAACCAAATGATCAAACTGAAAAACATGATAACATTTTCAGAGAAACAACTCTTCAACAAACAACCCCACAACCTGCACTATTTCCTCAACACATGAGGTGGAAAACCAAGCCTAAATTGAGTGAAACATTGAGGGAAATCTTCTCACAAGTCAAGTTGAACATTCCTCTTCTCGATTCCATCCAAACTATACCTGCCTACTCAAAGTACCTTAAGGACTTGTGCACTTTTAAAAGAAAATTTTCACATAAAAACCAAGTCCTTTTGGCAGCTAATGTGAGTACCACCATTCAAGGGACCATTCCTCCTAATTTGGAAGACCCAGGTTTCCCTTACATCAATGTTAAATTAGGAGAAAGCAAAGTTGTCAAGGCCTTGTGTGATCTAGGTGCTAGTGTCTATCTCATACCCTATGCCGTGTACTGCCAGTTAGGCCTAGAAGAACTCCAACCCACATCTATCACACTTCAACTAGCTGATCGTAGCATTAGGGTTCCAAAAGGGATTTTAAAGGACATTCTGGTAAAGGTTGAAAACTTCATCTACCCTGCTGACTTCATTGTACTTGACAACCATCCAAACTTAGGAAATAAGGAACAAAACCCAATCATCCTTGGCCGTCCTTTTCTTGCAACAATCAACTCTGTTATCCGAGTCTGAAATGGGAACATGACCATCACCTTTGGGAACATGAGTCTAGACTTGAACATCTATAATGAAAGCTCAAAAATAGGGGATGATGAGGACATTCATGAAGTAAACATGATAGGAAGCATTAATAATGAATCCATAGAACATCAAGGAATATTTGATGGATGTTTAAGTCAGGATGAGATTGATTTCCTTTGTTTATATGAAGTAAGTTTATCTCCTTGGATTGAATCATTTTCAAATTGCTCTTATGATGAATTCTTAGGTCCAACAATCAGTGAAACCTTTTAGTAAACCACATTCATGGAGACCGATCAAACTTCCTTCCCTAAATCTGATCAATCCAATCTAGTTGATGAAACTTCTACATGTGGGGAATCAATCCTATCTAAAAATTTAGGAAATAAAATTGATCTTGATCCAATGTCCCAATATTCTGCTGAAATTCTGAACCAACCTGATCTTGAATTAAAGGAACTTCCTGCTGCACTAAAGTATGCCTTCCTAGGGGAAAATCAAACACATCCTATTGTCATTTATTCTTCTCTTGAATCAAATCATGAGAGGATGCTTCTAGATGTCCTTAGGAAACATAAAAAAGCCATTGGTTGGACCATATCTGATATTCCCGGGATTAGCCCACTAGTTGGGACTCATAGGATTGTTCTAGAATTTGATTCAAAGCCATGTTGTCAACCTCAATGGCGACTCAATCCTAATCTCATGGAGGTAGTAAGGAAAGAACTTCTGAAATTGTTAAAATCTGGTATCATATATCCCATAGCTGAGAGTGAGTGGGTGAGTCCAATCCAAGTGGTTCCCAAAAAGGCTGGAATCACAGTGATAACCAATGAGGATGGAGAGATTCTTCCAACAAGGGTGAGTAGTGGATGGAGGGTCTGTATTGACTATAGGAATCTAAACTCATTCACCAAGAAGGACCATTTCCCCTTACCATTCATTGACCAAGTCCTTGAGAGAGTGGTAGGTCATGCCTTCTACTGTTTCTTAGATGGGTACTCGGGGTACAATCAAATTGAGGTCTCCCTATAGGATCAAGGGAAGAATACATTCACATGTCCATTTGGAACCTTTGCCTTCAAATGCATGCCATTTGGTTTATGCAATGCTCCTGGAACCTTCCAACAGTGCATGATGGGAATCTTCTCAGACATGGTAGGGGATTTTCTTGAGGTCTTCATGGATAAGTTCTCTATGTTTGGGGATACTTTTGAGGGATGCATGCAGAATGTGGAGAGAGTCTTATCAAGATGTGAAGAAAAGAATCTGGTCCTAAACTGGGAAAAATTCCATTTCATGGTTAAAGAGGGACTTGTTCTAGGCCATCTGGTCTTGAGTAGGGGGATTGAAGTTGATAAAGCAAAGGTTGACATCACTCGTCACCTTCCATCACACAAAAATTTCAAGGAAGTGAGGTCTTTCTTAGGACATGCTGGTTTCTATAGAAGATTCATCAAGGACTTTAGTTCAATATCCCATCCCCTTTGTGCTCTCCTAGTAAAGTATGCTCCGTTTGTTTGGATAGAAATTTGTGAGGGTTCATTCTCAACCCTCAAATCCTCTCTCACCTCTCCCCCTTCATGAAATCTCCAAATTGGAACCTTCCTTTCGAACTTATGTGTGATTCCAGTGACTTTTCTGTAGGATCTGTGTTAGGACAATGTTGTGATAAAACTCCTTATGTCATTTCTTATGTAATCAAATCCTTAAATGATTCTCAAATCGACTACACCACAACTGAAAAGGAGTTACTTGCTATTGTGTTTGCTTTAGATAAGTTTAGGTCCTACCTCTTAGGATCCCCCATCATTGTATTCACTGACCATTCTGTACTAAAATACCTCTTCCAAAAATAATTTGCTAAGGCTAGACTGATTAGGTGGGTTCTTATCTTATAAGAATTTGACCTCACAATCAAGGATAAAAAGGGCGTTGAAAATGTTGTAGCTGATCACCTCTCTAGGATGGATTTCAAAGAAAACTCAAATCACCTTTCTGTGTCTGATTGATTTCCTGATGAACACCTATACTCTGTGAGTGACTTCCCTTGGTATGCCGACATAGCCAATTTCATAGTTACAGGAGTCATTCCAAAATTCTTAGGGACTCAAGCTTGAAGTAAATTCCTTTATGATGTTAGACACTATGTGTTTGATGATCCATACCTCTATAAGTTCTGCCCTGACCAAGTCATTAAGAGGTGTGTCCCAGAATCTGAACAAGAGTCCATCCTTAAATTCTGTCATAGTGAGGCATGTGGAGGTCACTTTTCCTCTAAGAAAACATCCGCTAAGATTGTTCAATATGGTCTCTTCTATCCCACCCTCTCATGGGACTCTTACAAATTTTGTCAAATTTGTCCTAGGTGTCAACAAGTAGGGTCCATCATAAAAAAGAATCAAATTCCACTCACTCCAATCTTAGTGGTTAAAATATTTGACTGTTGGGGAATTGATTTCATGGGTCCCTTACCAAACTCTAGGGGATACCTCTATATACTCTTAGCTGTTGATTATGTCTCAAAATGGGTTGAGGCCATTCCCACTAAGTCCAACGATCATCAAGTTGTGATTCAATTTCTAAAAGAGAACATATTTTCTCAATTTGGAATTCCTAGGTCTATAATCAGTGATCGAGGAACCCATTTCTGCAACCGCCCATTCTCTTCACTCATGTCTAAGTATGGTATTTCTCATAAAGTGTCCACTGCATACCATCCTCAAACCAATGGTCAAGATGAGTTAGCGAATAGGGAGATTAAGAAAATTCTTGAAAAAACTGTCAACCCCTCTAGGAAAGATTGGTCTGAGAAAATCTTAGATGCTCTTTGGGCCTATCGAACCGCATATAAAACCATTTTAGTAATTCCCACATATAGGTTGGTTTATGGAAAAGCATGCTATTTACCTGTTGAAATTGAGCATAAGGCCTTTTGGGAAATTATGAAAATGGATTATGACCTCTCATTGGTCGGAACAAAAGGGAAATTAGATCTCAACGAACTGGAGGAACTAAGGATGGAGGCTTATGAAAATTCAAGGATCAATAAAGCTAGAGTTCAATCCTACCAATCTAGGAATATCAAGGTCAAACAATTTGAAGCGGGAAAACTTGTGCTCTTGTATTGTTCAAAATTTCATTTACACCTGGGAAAGTTAAGGTCTAGATGGTCAAGACCTTTCACAGTGCATCATGTGTACCCCCACGGGAAAATAAAGATTCAAGATCCCACAAGTGGTTACATTTTAAAGGTCAATGGTCAAAGGTTAAAACTATTAATTGAATCATTCAATAAATAGGAAATAGAGGTTGAGTTAACTGAGACAACCTATGAACCGGGAAAAAATTAATAGATTTAGGGTCCATGTCGGGCTAACGACGTTAAACAAAGCGCTGAATGGGAGGCAACCCATGGTTTTCAAGTTTCCAATAATTTCATTGTTTTAATAAACTTTATATTTTAAATAGGGTTAATGAGACATTTTGATATTTCTAAATAAAAAAAATAAACTGTTGACCTGTTCTTCTATAATGAGTATGGATGGGTACGAAAGGGGAGCGCCATATTCATCTGTGTCACGTGGTGTGATCCTTAAATAATACCTTACCCAGAAATTTAAAAAGAAGACAATTTATCATCAGTTTAACTTACTTTATTTTTATGTGTTTGTAGGTTAAAAAAATACAAAAAAATTAATAAAAATATAATAATAAAAAAAGTCCACATCGTAGGTCATGGGGCAAACCCCGTCACAATCGGCAAAGCCGCGGGGATTCGAACCCGGGACCGAAGGGAGACAGGGGACACACTTACCACTGACCTACGGCTTCTTGTGCTTCCTTATTCTATAATTTATATATATATAATTATATTTTACTTCCTTTATTATATATATATATTGTTTTTTGTTTTGTTTGTTTTGTTTTTCCTTTTTCTACTAGGGAACTCTTCAAGTGACATGGATAGCAAAGGATTGAAAGGAAGCAACAAGAATTTCAACTTCAACCACCAGGTGACTTCATTCCATAACCCTCCTTTTCAATTTCTTTTTTGAACTTTCATTCTCTACCTCTACCCCCTTCTAAATTTTCTTTTCTTTAAACACTGGGGACAATGTTATTTTAAGTTGGGGGGGGGGAGATAAAATAAAAAATGATTTTGTGTAAAAAAAATGATAAATTATTTGAAAAAAAAATTGTGAAAATGGAAGGAAAAATTCCTTTAACTTTGAACATGGTAATACACATTGCACACTCTGAAACTGAATATCAAATAATTTAGCATACCCCAATTCTGATTTTAATCCTTGTATAATTTCATGAGTATAGATTTTGGAAAGTGTGGCTGTCCAATGTGATATTTCATCGTTTATATTTTCTTCCAAATAAAAAAAGATCACAATAAACGTCCTTTGGATAGTGGGGTATTAGTTTGAGTTCATGGGGTCCCCTAAATATATAGCATAGGTTTGGTGATCATTTTATTTTAATATGAGTATTCAAAAAAAAAAATTATGAAAAAAAAATTTTGTGCGTAGAGTAATGAAATGACCTAATGTGTGGCTTTTGGCACTTGGGGATCATGACTCCATAGTTGTCTGGCCCAGAGTTAGTAATTTTATCTCTATATTTGGTAATTTGAATTTGTTTTTGACTGAGTTAACTAGAGATGATGCCCGAGTATGTGGCTTTCACTTAGTGCCCTAAGGTCTTTGAGCCTGGGAGTCATCAGCAAAGTCTCTCTACAGGGGTTGACTCTTTTGAGTGCAACTTCAATTACCATGGCAAAATTGCAAAAACCAAAAAAAAAACAAAAAAAAAAAATTTATACAAAAAAATGAACACTCATCTTAATATTGAAATGTGATTCCACCTAGCACTTTCGTAATTTCCCCCTTGAATAAAGATGAACCCCCATGTCTATTGTGATGCACAACACATCCTCATACTTAATTGATATTGGATGAAATATGGAAATGAATTTGAACAAAGGAATGGGCTTGGGATTGGGATCTACTTATGAAATTATCTTGTATTAAAATATTTTTATGGGTTTCATGATTGTTTGGTATAAGGTTTTTTGGTGATCATTGTGTATTAAAATGTTTTTTGGAAAAGAGAATTTGAATTTCATATTGTTGAGATATATTTTGCTCGGGACTAGCAAAACTCAAGTTGGGGGGTGTGATTAGTCAATAAATGAGGATAATATTCATTGGTAATATATATAATATTCATGTTATTTATTATTCATAAACACCATTTTAGTGCATTTTACACTTTGAACATCATTTCACATTATGATTGTAATACCTTCTTAAAATGCACTATTATGTGGTACATTTTTGAACACCATTTAAAGTACCCAATGATTCATATGATTTTAAGGAATATAATTATACATATTTTAATTTTATATTTTTGTAAATTTATCTACACTTAAATATGAACATGTTTGATTCAGGGATCAATGGATAATTCATGGAGGATGATGGAGATATTTGGCAATGAACGGAAGCAATTATGGAGAAGGCAGATTGGAAACCATCCCACTGATGAGAATGTGAGGACCAAAATACAGACCCAATTAACCCCAAATTTCTTGGGATTATAGAAGACATGTATAAGAACAAATCACTCTTCAGGATCCAATGATAATTCGGCTTCCATGGTGTCTATATAGGCGGTCCAAGTTAGAGATAAAATTCTGGGCCAGATTCTGCGGCCCAGAAAAAAATCCCACTAATATGATCATATCACAGAATCCACAACTCCAAATGAATCGAAATTTTACAGGAGGTTAGAAGACGTCTGGGGATCCATTTTATTATTATATGTAACACTATGATTCTGCCATATAGAAGGATTTACAAGTGCGTCTGTTCGGTAGAAGCAAGCTGGATACCACCTCGGGTCAAGGGTGGAAAAGTCTCCTCTCCCTTACTTTCCACCACCCTAGGCCTACCATACTCAAGTGAGATACTTTTTACTGTTGGTGGCTCGACCCAAGACTCCCAAAATACCTATTTAATTAAGTTGTGGTGAAGGAGTTTTTAATTTTTGGTGCTTGGTTCAATTGTAATGTTATGCTGCGATTTTGTTGTCTCAAATTTGTCTTTCATTTGTAAGTTGTTCAATTCACTTTAGTTTCTTAATAAAAGTTCTTCTTCTCCTCTTATTCTGTTGTTCTAAATCTCACTTTGATACCATTTCCTCAAGGTGTGAATTTATTCACACCAAATCTTGTGAAATTATTCACACAACGGTGGAGTGATCATTTTATTTTTGTTGTTTTCTTTACTTCTCCATGTCCTCCCTCATGAGTCTACTTTCTGCTTCCATTGAAACCATAGAATCAATGGAGAGCTAACCCACTTATGGTTTGATCCAATGGAGTATCAAGGGGATGGATTGGATGTTATTTATCACCCCATTAATGTATAATCACTTCTTTAATTGAGATTTTTTTTTGATGATTTTCAAACTCCATCATCCTTGTTGAATTTAAGGCCACACACTTCATGTGCTAATAAGAACCTTTACCTTGAAGTGATCAAAACTTTGATCCTTAAAGTGTATAAGAGATTAGTATTAAAGGGGGTAGGCATTGAACCAGTAAGTGATGATGTTGTTTTATCTTCTTAAATGAACACATCTCAAATATAAGAAATTGAAATCTTTGAAAAGGAAATACATCCAATCCACCCCGAGCGATAACCTAGGGTCAAATCATTATTTTAAATTGAATTCAATTAAATCTGTTAGATATCCTCTAAACTCATTTAAAATCAATCCAAGCTGGACACTTCATAGCTGAAAATAGTACATAGAATGTACGTGTCTATAGGTTTCTTTTTAGGTCTCTGAGGATTCGATAACTCAAGCTAAACTACAAGGACCGTTTTACCTTCATCTCTTGGGTAAATTTGAGCGAGAATCACCATATTATAATCACTTTTTATTTTTTTTTAAGTTTTTTATGATTTTTAAATAATTTCATAAAATATTATTTTAATAAAATATCATTAGTGTTAATTTTATTACTATTCATTACTTTGACTTTAATAAAATCAAGGAAAAAGTTAAATTCAAAAAAAATACACCTATAATATGTCATAATAAACTTTAAAATTAATGTATCTCATTAATTAATTCAAATTATTATTATTTTAATATTTTTAGTATCATTTATTTGATTATTTTCATTAATTGAATAATTACTGCAATATTGTTGTGTAATTATTTAAGTTAATTATTTTCTCACTAGAAATTAAAAAAATACCATTATGTAGATAAATATTTTATATTTTATAATAATATTTATATTAAAATATATCTTATGAATAACCCTCTATTAAAAATGTTATATTATTCAAAACACGAATGTTTCATTTTTCATTTTTTATTAAATTAAATATTATAAACATCATAATCTCATCCAAGTGGCCCTAAAATTTATATCATAAAAATAATATTATTAAGTTAAAAATGGACACTTATATTCATTTATAACCTATTTTTCCCCATGTGGACATATAAGAGAAATTTACGACAAAGAAAGTGACATTTTGTGACTTTCTTTTATTTAAATAATATAAAAGTAATTTTCATGGAAAAATGTATATTAAAAAATTAATTTATAAAATTATAAATAAAGATTAAAATTAAATTAATCCAATAAGAAATAGGATGAAAAATTATGGCCTTATCACTTATTTTTAATCCATATTAATCCATTTTACTCTTTATCGAGGTAATAAATTTTACTAGAGTTATTATTCATATTGACCAAAAATAAAAGGGAACAATTTAATAAATTTTGACCCAATTATTCCAAATACGGAATCTATTTTTCAAAATTTAATGCACATAACTTTATGAATTTAATTTAAAATAAAATCGATAAAATTTAATGAAAAATAGTTTTTCAAAAAAAATTCCCATTTAAATATAAAATGTTTTTATACTAAATTCAAGTATAAAATCCACTTAAAAAACCATAATTTGGTTATTTTAAATAAAATTTAAGTAATTAAAATTTAAAACTAATACAAAAAATAATTTTACCTTGTAAATACTTTAAAATAAAATACTTTTTTCAATAAAAATCAGTATTTTTTACTATTCCTTGAAAAATAAATGTTTCCAGTAAATTATCAAAAAATAATTTTAAGATAATTTTGATAATATGAATTCAAAAATGAAAATAATTTTTTCAAATTAATTTTATAGAACATATAAAAATTAATATTCATTTATAAAAATAAGAAAAACTCATTTTTGAAGAAAACATATTTTTGAAGAATAAATCAACTTTACTAAAAATTATTGGATCATTTTTCAGAGAACTTACCAAAAAAATTATATTTAGTTGAACCTTTATATTTATTTAATAAATTAGTTATTCATATTTATTCCCACCAATTTAATGACTGGTTTATGACAGATATATAATATTTCAATAATATTTCTCGGTTTGTCTAAACTTACTATTACATGCAATGCATGCTATCAAATAAATAAAATTGTTTAAAAATATATTTCATAAAAATATTAGGGTTTTACATTATACCCCTATTAAAATGTATTTTTTACGTTAAAATTCATATTAATCATCAATGGTTTAATATTTTATAATTCATTCATAGATACCCACATCATAAAAATGAATAATAAAAATTCCCTTAAAAAGGGAAAGTTGTAAACCTAAAGGTTACCAAAAGTAACACATAACTAGGTTTACAACATGTAAAAACATTAAAATATTTTTTTATGGGAAAAATAATCCCTAATAACTAATAGATACTGATATAGAACATGGTCAATATAAGGTTAATGACCACAAAATCATAGACCAAATAGGTCTAAAAAAGGCCATTGATATCATAAAAAATAATGATAATAGGATTAAATTTTATTTAAAAATTATTTGATAAGACATAATTACTTTATTTCATTTCATAAGTACAATATAACTCTTTGGTTGTTCCTTTATCAATTTGTGCTTCATCTCTTGCTCTAAGAAATGAAGTTGAAATTGTAATACCTGAAGAAATAGTGAATTATAAGATTCATAATGGGATGATAAGTCATTCCTTATATCTCTAGTTATCATTATAGAAAAATAGTTAGCACAAGTTATCCAATAAACATAAATCTTTATATGGTGAATTAATACATTAATCTCTAAAACCTCATCCAAAATTCAACTTAAACAATTTCATTAATGGTTACCCTTATAAACCTTAAAAAATATTTAAATCCAAAACTTTCAAAATAAGGTCAATAAATTTCTAAAATAAAATTATCATTTATCCTCAAATAATCTTGGCATAGCTCTTAATAATCACATGCAAAAAATGTGAATACCATTATAATTTATTCTATTAAAACATGGTAATAACTTGAATTATTATAAAACTTTAGTGAAAACATGCATACTTTCAAAAATTAACCCTTTATTCATACCATAAATCCAAAAATTCTATAAACTAAATCCATGATATAATAAACCACCTTGACATCATATTACTGATCAATTATAAGGTCCTCACTACTATCCAATTTATTTTATCGTAATCAAACATCTATTTTTCTCATTATTATACCAACATCATGTAAATATTAAGGGTTATCCTTCCCTTCCAATATCACCTTACCACCTCAATCAATTTTCATGGTCACCAGTAACATTAAACATATAATTTGAAATCCTTAAGGAAAAAATATAGTGGAACAATCCTTATATGTTTCATTATTCCAAAATACCATAAATGTACTTATATAACATTTTTATTAAATTCCAATACATAAACATTCAATCACTCCACCACTTCGTTGTCATACTCCACATCAAAAATAGTGATCGCATGATATTTCCCTTTGTATTTGGATTTAAGAGGTTGCTAACAATGATCATCAATGTTAACCCTTATATTTGGGAAGTGATTAGAATAATTCCCATTTTCCTTACACTTGAACCATTTAAGTGTGTGTGTGTGGGGGGTGTATTCAGTGAAACCTTCTATCTATTCACATCTTTAAATAACTTTTTCCAATCACTTCAGTAGTCAATTTCCTGATGACCTTATTTTCCACACTTAAAAATTTTACCAGTCCCTTTAATATAATTTTCTTTATATTTCATTCCACACTTTGAGATTAAAGTAAAACTCATATTCTTTTCTCCATGGTTTTTATATTCTCCTTTAAACTCTATATTTATTTTATTTTCAAAACAATGATATTGATACGTAACTCCAACCACCATTTCTATCATAGTGGCACATCATAATATTTCTTTATAGCTACTATTATTGCTTATGTATAACACCCTTCAGAGACTTGGTTTTAAGATAATGAAGAATTGATCAACCTTACTTTTAGGTTGGATGATAATTCCATAACCGTAACTTGTAAGTATTTTAATATTTTCTTTATAGGTTCAAACAGATTTATCATCCTTCTGATTTAACTCAAGTAATTCCTTCTCTATTTTCATATAAATAATATGAGGAAATTAATTAATGAAAAATAATTTCTTGAACTCATTCCATTCCATGGTGTTAATTTCCTCATGTTGTCTCGTATTCTTGATAAATTTCCACTATTGATATTCTTCACATTAAAAATGATATAAAAACAAAATAACTTTCTCATGTTATGAAAATTTGAGAACCAAATATACATTTTTTGTGGTACTGATCCATTTCTTAGCCACTATTGGATTAGAAGACCCACTGAAAAAAGGTGGATTCTGCCTTATGAAGAAGTCAATAGAATTTTGTTCCCTCATTTGTTTATTTGGAATTCTAGAATGATTTATTGCTTGAAAAAGTTGTGTGATCATATCAAAATGATTTTTCATTCTTTCTACCATAAAATTTGGTTTCTCAGGAGGAAAATTGTTGCATTTACTATTGCATTTATCACAAAAATAGTTCCTTCAGGTTCCATCCATTGACTAAAATGAAAAATTATAGCATGAGAAACACTAATCATAGTGGGAAAACTAAATAATAAAAATAAATTAATTTCAATATATAACATATTAGGTTTATTACTAGGTTATTCATGGTCATTACCAAAATTATAGGATTGTAACGTATACTTAGACTTATCCTTATGGATCTCACTAAGGTTTTCTCATCCTAGTTTCAAAAGTTTAACTAAACCAATCCTCTGATACCAACTATAATGACATGATATTTTCATACATAGATATTATATCCTTTTATATGAATATTAATTACATTACACAAACACATTCATTGGGACCGTAAAGATCTAGTGCCTTTGGAATATTGGAAACATAAACAACTGGTTCACAAAATATCTACATCATCTCCCACTTATTTTTTCATAACTAGAACCCTTTTTGAAATATCATTCTTAATACCTTTATTAAAATATTGTAGAAAAGAAATATAATATAGGGCAAGATCATATGCTTAGTAAGGGTAAACAAGGGAGATAATAATGATTTCATAAGAATAATATGAGCAAAAGGGTATAAGAACATAAACACAACGTTTGGAAATTATACTATGCATATCAAATATCATAATCTTGTATGATGGAATAAATATTGTAATTTCATTGGACATGAATCATAATGAAATAAAATAACATGACCCATGATCATAATATTGGTATAAGACACATAATTTTTTTCATATACATAATAATATAAAATCATTTCTATATTATTCAAGGCTCACTACCAAGGCTATCATAGTGAACAAAGTCATTTACTAAACTGGGTTCACTCCCCATTCCAGCCCTATATTACTAAATTGGGTTTAATTAAATTCTAGTCCTATATTACTGAATTGGGTTTACTTCTATTCTATCCCTATATTAATGAACTAGGGTTACTTCTGTTCTGGACTTGTATTACTAAACCGGGTTTACTTCCATTCCAGCCCTTTATTACTAAACTGAGTTCACTCCTCATTCTTGTCCTATATATATCATGATATAAAAATATTTAACCAATTAATTAGTGGAAGATATAGGTCCCAACCATAACATAAAGAAAACCATACATATGTGTTCCACATGAATATAAACCATTCATCATTTCATAACCCATGAAAATAAATGTGTTTCATAAACATTTCTTTAGTGAAAACCCATGGAAAAGTAACTAAATTGATAAAAATCATGAAATAATAAACATAAAACATAAAAATAAAGAATAATGATGGTATCCTTGGATAATATCCCTAGTAAATAACAAATGACATCAAATAATGTTTCCTTAAATGGAAAATGATTTTGAAAGATTACTTAAAATAATTTTTGAGGAAAATATCTTTTCCATTTTGTTTTTTTTGAAAATAACCATTTAAGATTGTATATGAAGATTAAAAACATTAATTCTTCATGAAAGTGGTAAAATATTCTCATGCCGTATAAGTTAAAAAAATATTCCTTTTGAATTTTTGTAAAAAGAAACTTTAAAAGAGGATTTTTAATAGAAAGTCCCTTAAAAATAACATTGAAGTGAATGTTAAAAATAATTTATGTATATCAGATATAAATCCACATAAATAAATTTCAAATAAAACATAATATTATAAAAATTAATTTCACACACAATCTTAGTATGAAATAATCAATGAATTAGAATTTTAACTCAATAAAAGGTAATTGGGATAAGAATTCCCTTACCTCAAGTATTTTATTTGTTTGTTCATGTTCAAAACTCATATATAATAAATATGGATTTTTTATACATTTATTCCATAATAATATATCTATAATTACATGAATTATTTTTTTGTAAAATCTTATCACCCATTTATTAATAATTTGTTATTAAAATTACAGTTTTAGGTGATAACTGCTTTTTTTTTTCAAGAATGTTTTGTTTAAACAGTCTCTGTCCTTATAATTTGATCATTGTTAAATTATTTATAGATTAATAATTATGTTATATATATATATATATCATATATGCTCATAAAATTCACCCTTTTTACCATCCATGTGAAATATAGATGAAATATTAACCACATCACATCATAAATATAGTAGTCCATACGTACGCACAAGCGACGTTATCATTTCCTGAAATATTAGAGGGTAAAAAGGTAGAAACCATATTTTCAATCAATAAGTATAATTATTTCATAAATATAATATATAAATATTAAACCCATCATATTTTTCATCCATAAAAGATGGTTATGAAAAATTAATTGTATCACTACATGGAGACAGTAAACTATACGTACGCATGAGTAATGCTTTCATTTCTTGTTCGATGGGAGAGGGGGTGTAAAATGGTGTGTTCATAATCATAATATCATTTAAAAATACATAGTATAATGAAGTTATTATTCTATGATAAACATATTATATTTGGAGGAGGTAAGGAAGAGTAGAAAAAAAGTGATCAGTTAGAGCTATTATCCCTTCTTTGAAACGTCTCCTTTGGATCTCCTCTAAAGGGATATAGGGTTGGTATTTTGGGAATAAAATCACCTATATTATGTATCTAGGAAAATTTAGAAGACAAATTGTCATATTATGGTCGATATTAGAGGCTCATAGTGGTGTAAATAAGTGAGGGAGGAGGTTCCCTTTTATAATGGAGGTGAGGGGATCTTTTGGAATTTACCAACAAATTAAATTATAATAAATTAACTTTATATAAAAATACCAAAAAATGGCCATGTATTGGAATATAAGATAATATAAGGTTTTAATACCATCATTAAATATGTTTTAGACAAGTTTTGATATTATTTTAAACCTTATCATTCTGATTAACCCTTAGTTAACCTATTTTATTTTTAACTATAGTTACAACTTTTTCAATATTAAAAGGTTGAAATTTTAAATTATGTGAAATAAATTAGACCATAAATGTAAAATTTATGAAATTTTAGACCATATAATAATAACTTTGTATTTTTAAATATTTTTTTATGATTTTTAAATAATTACATAAAATATTATTTTGATAAAATATCATTAGTGTAAATTTTGAAACTATTCATTATTTTAAATTTAAAAAAATCAACACAAAAATATAACTTAAAATAATAATTTAATACACCTATAATATGTTATAATAATCTATAATTTTTTTATCCCCTTAATTAATTCAAAATACATTTACTTTAATATTTTTAATATAATTTATTTGATTATTTTCATTAATTAAATAATTACTTCATTATTTTTGTGTAATTATTTAAGTTACTTATCTCCTCACTAAAAAATATAAATAAAATACCATGATTTAGATAAATATTTTATATTTAATAATAATATTTATAGTTGAACATATCTTCTGTATAACCCTACATTAAAAATGTTATAGTATTTAAAACACAAACATGACATTTTTGAATTTTTATTAAATAAAATATTATAAGCAACACAATATCATCCAAGTGGACACAAAAAGAATAAATAAATTTAAATAATGACAATAATTTTATTAATTTGAAAATGGAAACTTATATTTTTTCATAACCTATTTTTCCCCATGTGGAAACATAAGAGATATTTAAGACCAAGAATGTGACATTTTGTGACTTTTTTTATTTAAATAATATATAAGTAATTTTCATGGAAAAGAGTCCATTAAAAAATTAAATTTTGGAAATTATGTTCTAAGGGTAGAATTAACTTCATAAAATATGAAATAGGTTGAAAAATTAAGGTCTTATTACTTATTTTTTATCCATATTAATCCATTTTACCCTTTACCAAGGTAATAAATTTCACCACAGTTACTATTAATATTTAAAAAATAAAGGGAAATATTTACTAAATTTATACCCACTGATTAAAAATAAGAAATAATTTTTTCAAAATTTAAAACACATAATTTTCATAATTTAATTTTAAATAAAATCGGGAAAATGCAATGAAAAATAGTTTTTCAGAAAAATTACCTTTTTAAATATAATTTTTTATACTAAATTGAAGTATATAATTCACTAAAAAACCATAATTTGGTTATTTTAAATCAAATTTAACTAATTAAAATTTAAAACTAATCCAAAAAATATTTTTACCTTATAAATACTTTAAAATAAAATATAGTTTTCAATAAAAATCAGTATTTTTCACAATTCCTTAAAAAATAAGTGTTTTCATAAAATTATAAAAAAACTATTTTAAGATAATTTTTACTTTATGAATTAAAAAATTAAATTCATTTTTTCACATATATTTTCTATAAATTTTTATAAATTAATACTAACTCATATAAAGAAAGAAAACTCATTTATGAAGAAAATGTTTTTTGAAGAATAAATTGACTTTACTAAAAGTTATGTGATATATTTTCTAAGAACATTATAATATATTCATATTGAGTTGTAAATTTATATTTATTTCATAAATTAATTGTTCATATTTATTCTTAGAAATTTAATGGCTAGTTTATAATGAACATATAATATTTTAATAATATTTCGTGGTTCATCTAAGCTTTATTTTGTGTACAACACAAGCTATCAAAGAAATAAAATTATTTAAAAAATTATTTCATAAAAATATAGATCTATTAGAGTATGAAAATAAAATACATATGGACCTTGATTTATATAAAATGATTAAATTCATGGAACTACTTAGTTAAGTCACATGAGATGTGTTCAACTACTTGGATGAGGGACATGTGATGTTCTCATTTTCCAGATGAATGACATGTGATTTATTCATCAACCAGGTCCATATTATCTATATAATCAAGAAAATATCATATATCCTACACTATATTGGAGTTATTTTATGTCTAGTGGTCACTAAATTTCATTGAGAAATTGATTATATAGGTATACATTTTATGTATATGATATATATTTTTGTGGACATGTTTGTATAAGATATGGGTACATTTGATGGAGAACACACTAGACTAGTAACTTAAATAGCATTGATTCTTTTATAGAGGCCACTATTTGATTAAAAATATAAAATAGGGATTTTATATTTGATTTCAATGATACTAAGGCATTCAGGTTCATATATTTAATCAAATGGGTAAGGATTAATTTTGGGACAAAATGTTTGTTCCAAAATGAAGTGAATTTGATAAAATATTTCCAAAATAATTTTGTATGGATTCACAAGATTTGTGATGTTTTTTTAAAGTCTTTATGTATTTTAATTAGAAGTGGGAGATTTTTGGATATTCACTAAAAATGGGTATATTTTATTCAATTATATACCCTATACTGTATGCAGTGACATGCATATGATGCATGTAATATATTACAACTAGTTATGTTATAAGAGAAGCATGGTATGCTTCTTATTCCTATATCATATAGTATGATTAGGATTATGATTCAACTATACATGATTACTTATGCATGAAACTAATATCCTTCATGGTTATTTGGTTATAATTCATCACGAATGGACTAAACATGGATTTCACACCTTTATTAAAGAGTTTAGTTAATAAAAAACCAATGGAATGTAATTAATTGATGCCATGAGATGACACTTAGTGCATTAAAGATGGAATCCACTTCATTAAATAGAGAATGTTAGGATGACTATAAAATTATATGATCATTCTTCTGATAGATACCTAGGTTTCTTAAAAACTATTCCAAAATTTTCTTCTACCTAATAAATTTTTCATAACTTCACAGTGAAGTAACTAAAACCCCTTTGAGTGTATGTAAATCTTTAAGTTATGAATTGGAATCCTTTAACCAATGTAATTTCTCAAAGGTAGGAAGCATAGGTTTGTTACTACCATGATCATAATCAATTATATTATGTTGATTAAAAGATATATTACTCAATAATAAAGGTTTTCTATGTTCTTTGTAAATTATTAAACTTTAATCCTTGAAGATAAATTAACAAATTATTTGGTTAGTTTATACTACCATTGATCATTATATGAGAATATAAAACCCATCATCATAATCTCTTATGATATGTGAAGACCATAAAGTGATAACCTAATAGAAAATCCACTATATATTCAATGAAAAAACCAATACTACTAGCTGAAAATCATGGGTAGAATAGTTACACTCTTATGGGTGTAACTATCTATACCCACAGGAAATTACCACTCTTTAATATATCAATATAGAACATATACCCTAATGCGAGGCTTTATAATATACCTAATATGGGAACCCTTTCTCTAGTAAGTTCATAATTGGTGCACTGAGAAATCTCTCCTTCATACACAAAAATGCTAACTCACTCTACTTGGACCAAATAAAAGAATGGACCTTCTTTCATAAGGCTGATAAAGGTATTTTAATTTAAGATAATTTGGATATAACCTCTTATAATAACCTACCATCCATATAAAATTATTAACCTCTAAGAAATTATTTTATTTCACTAAAGATACCACTACCTATATATTCACTAGACCCATGGTTATAAAACTCTCTAAGATAACGTGTCTAATAAATTATACCTCATGTACCCAAAATCATCACTTTGATAGTTTTACATACAACTCATGCTCATGTAATAATTTTAGGAAATCCCTAAAGTTATTGACATGCTCCTCCTTTTATCTCAAATATATTAAGATGTTATTGATGAATACTAATGGTTATGTGTACTAAATTACCACCGGGGAAGGCCAAAAAATAATTTTTATGGTTATTGCATGAATTTCATGGATTGTGATTTCTGATCATCACATAAAATATTATCATTATTAGTTAGATTTTAATGCACCATCAATATTAAAAAAGGGTTAACAATTAAATAAATAATGAAAATATTATAAATAATATAATATTTGAAAGACAAAGGATGGCCAATAGTTATGAATTCTTAGATTATATTTATTAAATGAGGATATATTATAAAAGTAAGTGTTAATTTTATCATTTATGCGTGCAATGTGTGATCATTATATGCTTAGATAAAATTATCATTATTATTTTATCTTTATTTTCCATGAAGGAGGAAGTGCTAGCACACCTTTGAATAAGAATGAAACCTACCTAATCATTTGGTGATTTCAGTGTTCAGTGTATACATATAGAGTTAAAAACCATTCAGTTGTTACTAAGTGATTTATATCAACATCACTAATGTAATACAAATGATGATATATAGTAAGGTACACGTTTTTTTTACATTTAGTATTTTCAATTTATTGATTTCTTTTCTAGAAAATATTGGTTTTGAGTTTCATTTTATTCCACTATATTTTGGTGTATTTGATACTTATAAAACCCTTATATGGTATCATGTCCATGCTAGTGAAGGATTTATATGATAAATTTTGGACAAAATATATATTTTTCATGTTTTATAGGGTCATGAGAATTATATATTAGGTTATTTCAAATATATATCTGTGGTGTATGTTAATCCAGTGAGTCACATAGGGTTATACCAAAATATAATAGTCTATTCCATATTTTCATGGGGTTGTGTCACACAATATAGATTATTATATATTATTTAAAATTTCTTTATTTATGAAATTTTCATAAACTTGTATATCTTATATTAAAATATTTTAAATGTTTATAATATATTTTAATCCCTATAAAATATTCATGTATATAAATTATTTACATGATGTGAATATTTTTGTTCTTTAATTTAAAGTATTAAATTGATTCATATTATTATCAAACCATGTATATAAAATCTGAATTCTATTTATGAGATAAATTTTATTTTTCATTCAACCAAGATTATGATTTGATATTATTGTTATAAATTCAATAATAAAGGTTGATTATTATTTTTATGTATTAGGTGTTAGAGTTGTATTTAAATTAAGGTCTCTATTGAGTATTGATATTTGGATAATGGGACTTTGATTTATACTTCTCACTAATTTTGTAACTTGGTATCTATTTAGAAAAGTATCTATTGGATACCTATTACAACGTACTTGATCTTTTAGGGATTTTGGTTTTTTATGATTCTTAAACATTATATGAAAAGGTTTAATATATGATATATATGTGATGCATTTGGATATGTGTGAATATAATTGGGTTTTATTTTTGACTGAGTGACATAATATATTAGTTGTGTAAGGTATTACACAATAATATGTTTGTAATATATTAATTTGGATAAAGGAATATGGATTAAAAAACTAGACCATTAGAGCATGCATACATCTATTAATTACATGAAATGTAAATATTTCATGAGATATAGTAGTCATATATGATTATATATGATGCATATTAAAATAGTGAAAATTAAAAAACTCCTTTAAAATACTTAATATTAGATTCCTTCTAAAGTTAAAACTTGTAAAAAATATATCATATAAATGTTTAGGTCATTATAAATTTGGGTTACCATGGATTATCTTATAAAATACATACTAGGGATGGGTGACCCTAATGGGTTAAGGTTCCCATATTAAATTTTATGTTTTTTTACACTTAGATGGATGACCCTAATAGGATTAGTGGACTAAAATATTGTAACGAGGATTATTAATATAGTGAGATGAGTGTTTTCATAGAAAGTTTATGTCATTCACTTTGTCATGGAAGACTTGATACAATCCTAATTTAGGAAAAAACTCTCTAGTGCAGGTAGAAAAGTGTTCCTTCACAGAATGGATAAACTAATGGAATATCCATGTGCCACATCACTACTCACACATCTAGGGATATATATTCCTTAAAAACATTCATAGTATAGTGGTGAGAACATCACACTAAGAGTAAGTGATGTATTGTATCCATTATTGATGAAAAGGGTTATTGAAAGCATAAAACCCATTTGAAGGGTATTATAGACATATTTTGTCCTCATAAAAACCCTAAAAATAGGGGCATAATTTGTTTTAAAGGTTTTTATTTTACTTCTTGTAGATCCAAAATATAATTATAGATCAAAATTTAAGGACATTTAAAGTTGGAAGGAGTTGTTTCAAATTCTTTTTTCATGCCATAGTTTCTTTATGAGTGCTAACGTATTCACATGCATGGTTACTTCATGATAATATATTGCATGTTTGGAATAGTGTGGACATGTTTTCTTCATGAAAAAAACTTGTGTGACTATCTTTTATTTCTTATTCCTCCTTCACAAAAACCACATGCATGCCCATGTCATGATCCCGGGTCCCCTGTGTGAAGCACCCATCCTCACTAGAGTGAAGAGGTAGTTACCACATAGATTAATTAAATAGACCCTATTGGTAAATAAATAAACCCCCATAGACACCATTTTAAGAAATTTTGGAAGAGGATACTGTGATATAATCTCCACAAGCCCAAGCCTTACTTCTCCCTTTTTGGCGACTCTTAAGTCCAAACCTAGGATAAATGATGACTAGGGATCCATTTTCCCTAGTCATCCTATAAAACCTGTACAAGGGATCCATGCACCTTAGTCATCCTAAGTATTATATATTAGGTCACCACACACCCTAGTCATTTTTGGAGATCTCCTACCTAAGAGTATATTTACCCAGGTATTCTACCTAAGCACGACTTCATCAAATTCTCTTACCTAAACATGAATTTTACTAGGTCTAATTCATGGGATAAACTTCACCCTAAAAATTTCACAAATTTCCTAGACCTATTACCTAGGTACTAATTTTCCTAGGTCTCCCATATTTGGGAACCAATTTTTCCCGGCCACCCACCTGGGTGGCCATTCACCCTAGTCCCATACTAGGGCATCGCATTTACCTAGCCCCATAATTAGAGATCCAATTCACCTAGGTATCTTATAACTAGGATATAATTTACCTAGGTTCCATATATGGTCACCCCTTATACCATAGAAATTTACTTGGGCACCTAATCACATGGGCCTCAAATCAGGTGTAATCCCATAAAACCCATCTTCACAGGTGACACCCGCAAGGTTAAACCATATGGGCCACCCATGCATATGAACCAACTCTTCCTCATTGTTTTATGTCCCTAGTGATCCTAGTATCCCATTATCATTAAGTTACTAATAAAAAATTGGTGGATATACACATATGTTCCTCCAATGCATAAGTCCTACTCAATCTCCTATTTTCAACAATTTTGCAGCACATTCACCCTTACCACAAGACATTAAACTTCATGGATTAGTTATGATATATGAATTTAAGAAAACAAAACAAAAAATATGTGGGTTTGTATTCCTATTCTAATAAGATAATTAGGAAACCTCCTTGAGGTTCAATATCAATATCCCAACACCATTACCATCTCATATCCCCCTTAGGAGGTGGTATCTCCCAAACTCTACCAATCTTCTTATGTGTGAGTATAAGATACCTATATGACCTTATATGATGAGAATAAGGTTTAAAATTTCATGATAATAGGATAAACCATCCTTATTTATGTGATTAGAATAAAATGACTTATTTTAAAATAATAATATGATCTGTATCTACTTTTCTTATGTGACAAATATAAGATTCCCTCATGACTTGGTGTGTGAAAGATAAATTATCTTCTAACTATGTGTAATATCCATTCATAACTTCACTTATTTATTTATTAAAAAACAAGATGATCCTGAAAGGGACATATATACAAAAGTTTCACACCAAAAATTGATCAAAACCTTTCTCTTAGTAGTCCTAGCTATATGAATTTAAACTACATACCACATGTCTGTACTACATGATGTTAAACTGCACAGAGAAGTCCTATCACATGACCATAAACTAGAAAATATGAACTATATGGTCTTTGATTTATATTAAATAATATATATAGGATACATATTTATGTTTTAATCCCAACATCTTATGGGTCCCAGATGCATGACCTTAAAAGGTTCTTCACCTAGCCATGCCCATATAACCTTAAATATCACCACATTGGTCCTTGTCACATGAACTTAAAAGGTAAAAAGTGTTTTATTAAGTGTAATTGAACTAAATGGGTTCTAATTATCTTCACGGGGATACATATGGATCTCCAATCATAGACCCAATCCTAACACCACAACACATACCACCACCTTAGATGGTAATCAATTATCGAGTGCTCAACTGTGTGGTTTTAAACCAAATTATAACAACTAAGTAAAATAAATATGGTGGACCTTTGATATGTATAGATGGTACCATAAATGAATGGTATTAAATAATTATTTTCATAAAGGTAACCAGTCCCAAACTTGGATTTAAAAAAGGATTCATGAACATATATTAAATCTGTAAGATTGTCCCATAATATGCAATAATTACCATAAAAAAGAGGAGATGAGATTAAACTCCAATAATATTCACTAATGCACAACCCAAATAATTTCTGGTAAAGTAAAAATAACCACCTTACTTTAGAAAGTAGTATCCAATCAAATCAAAAAAAAAAACATTCATGATGATTCATTATCATTAGAATGAAAAACCTGACACGAATCCTTTAGTTATGAAAGTGATCCATTGACCATGATCTTACTTGATATGTTTCACTAATGGGTTTCTTTTTTTTTTGTATTTTGATCCATTTAGAAATTTTATAAAACCTCTAAAAGTTTTTTTAGATCCAAGTTTCAACATCAAAAAATGCATTTACTAACATACGATTCCTTGGAATAACATATGACCTAGTTGCAATGAAATTTGTATCCCCATAACCCTAGAAAATTTCATCGCTAAACTAATACCTTCAATTAAAACTAGATAATTACCTTTTCACAAAATACCATATCAATGAATACATCATTAATTTAGAGGTAGCACAAAATATATTTTAAGAGATGAATCCCCAAGGGACATGCTACTAATGATGGACCATGGAGAAGAGAGTGGCCCTTATGGATACACCCAACCATTTTATGAGCATATCTATGGAGTTAAACATTTCTTTAATTTATTATATTTGGGAAGTGGAGGAAGACATCCATAATATCTAGGAAACCACCCATAAGATACCAAGGGGGTGGGGGTCTATTCAATAAATTCATCATCACCAATGTGTAGACCAAATTGTAAAAGAATCCATAGAGGAAACTGTACTAACCCTAGTTGTCTAGACTATGCCACCTAATAATAGAGATCATTAGGAGTAGTTAACTACTGTAACTCATTTGGTCAATCTCCCAACTATTTCCAACACCCCTAAGTCCCATTTGTGTATCCCAATAGTGTCTTAGGGGAAATATCATATCACTAATAGTGAGAAGACTCAGACTTCGAAAAATCTGGCCATGGTGACCACTTAAACAAACCCCGCACCAATGTGGAAGGTAATAGAACCACATGAATGTCCTCACAATGGTATCCCACCAAATCTAGTATCAAATTAAATATTGACTCAGGAAGTAGCATAAGTTTTAGTTACATCTTTATTATCCCTGCATACACCCTCACCCATAGGGTCGAGGAATTTTTACCTCCCCAGTCATCTCCATTATCATCCATCTAGAATAAATACACCAAGATTAAAGACATACGTCCTCCATGTAAATTTTTATTTTTTATAATTAGCATTAGTAAATTTCATTATCACTGATCAAAATGATGATACATAACATGATACTATCAAAGACCATGAAAAATACAAGGCATACATAGAGACTACCACACAATCAGAGGTACCCAAGGAAGTAATACATACATGGAATCAAAAGAAATCCCATAATTTGAGATGCCCAATGAGTATTACTCAGATGAACACTTGATAGTCAAGAACCAAAGAAAAATAAAAACGTATGGAAACATCCAAAACCCACCCAACATTTGATGATGGTAAATAAATATCAGTAAAAGACCAAATTTCATAGATCAAGGATAGAATTGAGAAGCTTAGGTAGATCAGTAATGAATTAATCATAAGGAACATACCCACTAAGTATAATATTCAAGTTAAAAGTACCTTGTATCATTTAATAGACACTATTCAATATAAGGATATTACAAGAACCACAAAGAAAGAATCGAGTCACCCTATCAACTTGATATCATATCAACCAACTCATTTGAAGAAAAAATTAATTTTTTATCAATATATTACACCTCTTGGGTGACATCAACCATCAATTCTTAATAATAATCCAAGTTTTACTCAAAAAGTGGTGTCCTAGGAATTATTGGATGATCTTGCTACTCAAATGAATTCTATGGAAGGAAAACACATGTCATGATAACCAAAGAGGAATCTATATCCTGAGTGGGTGGATTTGACTCCTCTAGTACCTAATTTTGGGAATCCTAACTTCCTAAAATTTTATGGAATAGAAGATATAGGGAAAAATATCACCCATTTTTTCTCTTAGTGTAGCCTAATGTCAGAAAACCTAGAACAACAAGAGGCTAAAAAATTCAGATTCTTTATATAGAATTTAAAAGGTTTCAAATTTTCATGGTATAATAACTTTTCAAGTGGGTCTATTTCATAATGATAATATCTTCATCAGAAATTCCCATACCAATTTAGATCTATGATAAAAAATAAATATAAATAACCTATCTAATTACAATATGTAATAGAATAATTGATTTGTAGATTTCTTTGATAGATGAAAGGTTCTAACATGTTCCTTAGAATCATAGATTACCAGAAATAATTACTATAAATCTATTTTGATAACCTATAGGATGAGTTTTCAACTATTATCATCCCCTTTAAGTATCATAGTGGGTTATGACAATTCATGTCTATAGTAAAAAATCTAGAGGATTCAATTTTGTGAACCAAGGAAAAAGATGATTAAGAACCACCTTAAAGATTGAGAAACTTAGATAAAGTAGAAAAAACTATTGTCACCTTCAACCCAAAAATGTTAAGGAAAAGTGACCATAAAGCAAGAAGAATAAAATTTATTCCTTTAATAATAATTAGGTTCCAGAGCACTTTATATCCTCATTAGAGAAGAACCTGGTCGTATTAGTAGAAATCAAGAATCCAGATGAAAAGGGTAGGATTATTACCCAAATTATATCCCTTACCATTTTATGATTGGTAAAAAAAATTTGGAATTATTTATATTCAAGGATTTTTGAAAAAATATGGTTGATTATAATCAAGTTCCATTGGAGAATCGCAAGGATATGGTGAATTATATGTCATCTATTCTCCTAGAACAAGAAGAAGAAGGTAAAAATTTCCCATATGAGGATACATAAGAGTTTGATGAATGGATGATAGAGAAATTAGTGGGTGAGGTCCATGACATAATCATGTCATGAATAAATCAAACAATCATGATCCAAATTACCTATTCATCCTCATCTATAGAAACTTCTACTTCCTAGTCTCTGAATATTTGATTCAATTAGTTTAGGTAAGATATATATAATGAGGGATCCCCAAGGATTAAAAAATTAATCAAGACTCATATGGATTAATGTTCCCAATATGGGAAGATTGATAAATATCACACCAAATATTCCAAAGAGAACTGTCCCAACAAATAATTCAATGGGAACCATCCAACTAAATAAGACCACATACACCATCCCACCAAATATGACACACTTTTAATGAGGAGCACCAGTTTTCCTTAGTAATTTTTTTTAGATTGATGAATAAGTGCATTGTGACAGAAGATTGTTCTAAAATGGGATCCTTTATTTACATAAACATGGTATAATATGGGTTTGAATAATGTTCACCTTTTCCTTATGGTTACAATCTTTATTGGCATGATCACACACTTAGACAATCATCTAAGGGAAATAAATTTTCCCATACTTTAATCCTATAATGGGTGAATAAGGGATATGTGATATCCCATGCCTCTAAACAAGGAATATTCAATCCTATTGATGTATCACAACTTAATTTTGATAGATAATATTCCTAATTTCAACAACATATTAGTCACTAGGGTCCACACCATGAATACAATCAATTGGAACCAATTTTTCTATTAGGAAAGGAAAGGGGGTAATCATATATTCTAACTATTATCCCCCAAAAAATAAAAATTACATCACTTCTGAATAAAAAATCACTCAATTGCTGTAGAAAAATGGAAGAATTTAGGAAAAAAATTTTGATTACTTCAAGGATATTTTCCCCATAGTGAAACACCACCATCCTGCTATATGTGTCCTATTTACTATGATGTAACAAAACCCACTATTTTTGGGGAATTTTTATATTATTCAAACCTTAATTGTGTATATTAAAAAAATTGTTAGACCTTGATTATCACTATATAATTATTGTGACTATTAGAGTTCTCTTGTTTATGGGTGGAGCTATCGATGCCCCAATAATTTGTAGCTGCAACATATTCCCTTAAATTTATCAAGATTAAGGCATTACCTCCCAATCTCAAATTCAACCATGTTTCCATTCCAGTCAAAGAATATTTGGCACGTATGAGAAGTGGTATTTTAATTCATCTATAAATGAAAAATTAATTAAGGTATATTCCATTCAATTGAAGAAAATTACTAGGTATTTCATTTATTCCTTAGAGAAAAATTTTATTTAGCTCCCAAGGATCAATAAATCTAAGGAGGAATATCAAATAGACCATGATAATTACTACCATTAAAATTGATATTTAGATATTAAAATCAATAGGTGATTCATATTTATATATTGGATTTAGAATTACATATATTAAGGGATTATGGAGTCAGTGACACCCAAATATTATCTTTGGACATGTGAACACCATGTTCAGAATATACAAAGTGTCTAAAAGAATCAGTAAAATCCATATTTTGATAATAAAATTAAATAATTTCTATTAATTTAGGATTGATAATTTGGATACATACTTAACCTATTTATTATATCATAACCTTTATGATCTTAAAAAGTTAAAGAGACTATATGAATCACTTATGAAACATCATACCAATTATTTTCCCTATCACTATTTTTTAGGACATATTATTTAAGGATTGTCATTCTTTTAATAATGGAACTAGAAGTAGATAAAAAAGTCAGGATTAATTTAGTTAATTATGAGACACATAAACATGTACACATTCCATTCTCACTCTAATAGAAGAGAATCATACCCAACATATCACATCAGAGGAATAAAGTCATACATCTATGACTTAAAACTACATAACATTTTTACTTCTCACACAATGCTAAACTAAATAAAATAAAGTACATTCCACATGAATTTAAACTACTCATAATAAGTCATTTTCATATCATATAAAACTACATGACATTAAAATCCTCACTACACAACAATAAATTGCATAGAAAGTTCTCATTTTCACATGATGCTAAACTAATTAGTACATATTATATCATGAATGTATTTAAAATATTTAGAGTGTTATATTATATATGAACCTAAACTACTTGTTATGGTCTATTACATATAATAGAGATGGAAAATTACCCTATTCTATATATGATCTTGATCTATAAAGGGGTTAATTTTATTTCCTCAGGGATTCAATGGTTATACTAGCTAACCATAATGTCACAGTACATATAACCTATAACTAAAATATCTCACTTATGATAATAAGACATGTATTGATTCCTTATAACTTGGGATATATAGTAACACCTTGATCTCCTATCTAGGCATAACCACTATTTTAATTTCTATACCTAGTTATGTTATGATGATGATGACTTGCCTAATTTATATATATATATATATATATATATATTTATCCTTATCTTCCCTAGGGCACCCATAAATCTCACCCTCTTCTCTTTTACCTAATCCATATCAGTGTATAATACTTTTAAGAATAACATGTGGCTTGATTATTATTCATTCAGGATATGTAGTGACATCCAGATTGTTTAACTTGCATAGAAACCCAAATTCCATCACCATTAAACCACTTCCCAGTGTATTCTCCTCTCATTCACATCGGGTCTTTCAAAATTGGTCATTACACTGAGATATCATATTTTTACCAGAACTATGTGTGGATTGATTATTACTACACAGGATACATAGTGACACCTAGATTTTCCATTCTCGGTCCACTCGGAAACTAACATCCCATTATTTAGTCCAATCATCATGACATTAAAATGATTTTCACCTATCACGAAGGCTGTCTATTTTGGAACCAATACCTCATTCACATTAGGTGTGATTTTCCCTTTCTTATATATAGACTAACTCATTTTTTTCAAATATATATTACTTTAAACTTAATCCACCATTATTCAAAGATATATGACCATAAAATTCAGCTGTTCACGGTTCAAATTACAATACATTAAACTAAAAAAGAAAAAGAGACACAAAGTATTTTGAAATTGAAAAATATTAATGGGATTATTGATAAAAATTCAATTCTATATTCACTAAACCTTCTCCTTTCATAGATTATAAAAAGTTAGAGTGTAAAATGAATAATAAATAAAACTTTTAGGGGAAAAATCTTAACCCTATAATAAGTAAATTTATGCTTGTTGGATCTATTAGTCTATAAAAAAGTTTGATCATATCCTCTTCGATCTGTTCACATGATCTTAAGTTATGATATGGGTACATTACCATTCACAAAAATAAAACCTTTTTATAATTAGTAGACCACATTTTCATAATGAGTATACCACCCATTTAAGGGATTATGTAATCAATAATCTCATGTTATGTACATTTTCCCAAATAATGTGTTGAATATAAGGTTTTATAACCATCAGGTTTCTCAAAACCTGATTTAATATACTTTTGTCCATGAAAATAATTCATAACATTGATGTTTGAAACATCACAAACTAAATTCATTGAGTAGTGATACTCCTCTTGGGAACCCATAACCTTGATCAAATCCTCTTGGTTCCTCCTTTAATAGAAATTAGTAATAGGTTTCTTGACTAATTTGAATAGATCCCCCTTTAAATGGTGCACAAAATTAGTTTCCTTTGAGCCAATAAGTAACCCTTATGTGATGTTTTGGTCCCAAAGGAAAATTCCTCTGTAACCCCCATATGTTATTTCATAATAGTGTAGTGATAGTCTATTTATTAATAATGGTCTAACTATTCCCACCCATCTTTATTTCCCACTGACTTCAACAATATTATTTTATAACTTATCATTTCTATAACCTAACTATTCATGTGAATTAAAATACCCTTAATGTTATTCATTAGTGCATCATACCTACTTTTAAATAAAGATTACGACATCCTATTCTTAGGGACATTTTATATCTTGGTGTGCATCTTCCATGAAGACCCAAATGATGTGAGTTGAGGCACCCCTCTTGGTAACCCTAAAGCTTTTATCTAATAGACTCATTTTAGAAAATTTATATTAGATGCTTGGTCCTATTCACATGACCCTAAAACACACTAAAAGTTGGTTTGAGCACTATAACCTTAAACTATGTGCACCCATCCATGGAATCATATATAATATAATTGGGTTATCTATTAATGTTGGGTTATCTTACCCTTTCTGGATAGATTATCCCACCCCTTGGTTAAATTTTTACGACCTTAAAACCTAGAAATATTTTGTCAAATATGTATACCTTAAACATCATCCTCTTTTAGTCCAAGAACTTTGATTTTAAACTATGTGAAACTTTTCTATAAACTGTATAAATTAGTGGAATTATAATTACATTCATTACAAGTCAAAATTTTCCAAAATACCACATATACTAACTTATGTTTTGGTTAAATCCATCTAAAATTAAACATAATATCAATACATTTTACTTGAAAGACCTTGAACTTCCCAAAGAACAAGACTTAATTCCCCCACGTTAAAAAACCATAAAGGTTATCATGGAAAAAATTCAATTATACACTCCCTAGAAATTCATATCACATAACCTTGGATATTTTATATAATTTTGGAAAAAAGTTTAATAATAAAAAAAATTCATGTAAAAAACACACAAAAGGAGGCCTGGGAAAAAGATGAGTTATTGATCACTAGTCCTCTCCATAAACTACCTATAAAAAAGTTAGGGTGATAAATATTAAAGGTATTACATATTTTTGGGACCACCATTCAACCTTATAAATAATAATTCTTTTCTTCTAAGGTATATCAACAAAATAAAATTTATATAACCACTTATTCAATTATGTACATTCATTAAAATGATCTGTATGCGGGTAAAAAGTCCTTACCACATGATATTAGACTATATAACTCAATGGTATATCCTAAATAACTTAAATTTATTTGAGTTGTTATTAAATATGACCTGATTTCTTTACATAAAATATAATTATATGTCAGAGTTTCTAGTGTATGGGTTTACCGGTTCATATTGTATAATTCCCTAGACCCATACTCCTGGATCTGGGGATTAAAACATTTTATTTATGTATTTTATTTGATACCAATAAATTAAACTCAATTTTAACCACCCATAATAACAACATAAAATAGAAATATTTAGTTATTTACACTCCCAATACCTTTTTATGTTTATAATTTTAGGGAATTATGAAAAACATTTAACTAATAAAACCATATCTTTCTCACCCAAATTATATGTTTCCCACAATAATTTGAACTTGTTATTTCAAAATCATTCTTATACATCTCATATAAAATTGTAAACACATGATATTCTTCCATAGATGTCTTACTTAATATTATTATTCATAACCTAGGGAAATGGAAACATAAGAACAGTGAGCTCAAAAGATCAGTAAGGGTAAACATAAGTGATAACAATCAAATATTATAAGTGGGCATGATATGTGTATATGGGTATCAAAAAATAATCAAAGTTCATGGACATAACACAACAGATTCATTCCAAAAAAAATATGATTCCCAAAATATGAATCATTGAATAAATCTTTAGAATAATATAAGACAAAAGTCATATAAGTCAATAATCATGTTCCATGTGAAATACAAATTTCCTTAAGAAAACCATTAAAATGCAAAAAAATATTATAAAAACCATGAATTTATATTATAACATCATATTCATCACCCAGGTTTACTCGTATTTCACTTGTAATGGAATAACATATAACTAGTTAATTCCAATCATCATTTCTCTAGAGAAAAAATCATTACCCAATGCATTAGAGTGATATGTCCTAGGACCACGTATGATCATATATAATGTACAAGAACCATAACAAGAACAAAATACATAGGGATTTAATTAACCCATGGAAAAGAAATGGGTTTCATGGAAATTTCCTTAAAACATTATCATAATAAATTCAGAGAGAAAAAGTTGATGGTATCATCAAAATACATCTCCTAGTGGAGTATAAGAAAAAAATAAAGTATTTTGGCATATATTAAAGGTTTATTTATAATAACTTTAGAAATATGATTCAAAAAATAAGAAGAAATATCCTTTCTTTTGGTGAAATTTTAAAAAATAAAACCTCATAAAACCAATGGAAAATGATTTTCTTTGAAAAACCATGAAAACTTGAAAAATAATCTTAAAAATAAAGAACATATATAATGATATGAAAATGTGATCAAGTGGTAAAATTTAGAATAAAATTCCTTCCACACCTTTATAAAGAAATTCAAAAGTGACATGTATGGAAAATGTTAAAAAAATAATTTAAAACCTTTTTAAAAAGTAAAATATAGTTGAAAATGATAGTAAAAAATAATTTAAGTGTAGGGAATAATATTATTAAAATAATATAAATAATATTTATATGGAATAAATAAAGTTAGGTAAAATACTTCAAATCCATTAAAGAAGTGTTTTTAAAGAAAACTCTTTATGGATTTTTTTAAAAATAATAAAAAAACCTTGAAGGAAAGAACATGAAATAAAACATTAAAATAACCAAATAAAAGAATAATCATGATATAAAATTTTAAATAGATTATAAATACACCATATAAAATAAAATTGGTTCATATTTTAAAAAATGTATTAAAGAAGGAAATTTGAGATGAGAAACACTTACAGATTTTACAACACTTGAATAAAAATATATTTAAAGAAAGAACATGATTTGTATTTGTAAATACCATTAATTATATGAAATACATTGTATAATACATTCATGTGGAAGTGAATCAAAATGAAACCATATAAAATGAAACATGGTGCACTATATGAATCGTGTCTCAAAGAATATAAATTAAAACTATGAAACCCCTACCACCTTGGTAAATTTTGAACCAAATATAATTGAAGTAAACCATAGATAGATTTTTAAATCCATTTAAATTAATTGAAATAATCCTAAAATATATTGATGAGAATTATAAAAACAACACAAATGAAAAAAGTGGTTAATATGAAGCATATATCAATGAAGGGAAATTGAGGCACAAAACCCTTAAAAATCATAACATTTGATGTAAGAATAAATCATTGAAATTATTATAAGAAAAAATTAAAATCAATATTAAAAATTGGAAATAAATCATATAAAATTTAGAGGCTATAACACATATAATCATGGCATAACATAATCAAAGTATAAGTGATATAACATAATGAAATAAAATCGAGTTAAGAATCCCCTTACCTTGAACTTCCACTTAGATGGGCACGCTCTAAGTTCCATGTATAATGGATTTATATTTATTATAAACCTATATTATTACCATAATTATATTTTTTTCACTATATACGATTATATTATAATTTATTATTACCCATTTATTAATAATTTGTTGTTAAAATCAATGTTTATGTGTTAATTATTCCGTTTCTAAGGTATGTTTTGATTGGGAAGTTTTTGTCCTTACACTATTTTCATGGTTTCATAATCTAAAAAATTTCCATGAAGGACAATAAAATATTTTGGATATGTTTTTAGAGTTTTATATTTCATGGAACTTATGGTGGTGAGTCACATGGAAATCTTTAAAAATTCTATTTTTGAGAAGTTTTAATTTCATAGAAATAATTGTTTTTATTAATAAAAATACACAAACACACACATAGATAAATATCAAAATTCCATAATTTTTAAGACATAATAAAGTCATAATCAATTCATAATATTACCTATATATAAAATTCCTTAATCCTTCATGACATAAACATTATAACAATGCTCATATTGGTGGTAAAACTAACCAAAATAAGAACACTTTATAAAAATTTAATGAGTAAGAACATGTTTTTTTATAATGATAATATCACTTTTACAAAGATTAATAATGTTATAAATATCATATTTATTCATTAATTTAAGTTATATAACCATAATTTTAAAATTATGATGACAAATAAAATACATAATTTTTGGAGGCGGTTGTCCACACATACACATGAGTGACATTTTTATTTTTCAATGGATGAAAAATAAAATAAGTAGAACATGATTCATATTTAAAGAATAATAATTATTCCATATATATTATATTTATTAATTAAATCCATATTTATAACAATCCATTTAAGATGGTGATGAAAAATGGAATATAACATTCATGGAGGTAGTAGTCTGCACATACACATGAGAAAAATTTTCATTTTCCATTAGATGAATGTAAGGTAGATATATTTTGTTACATAAACATAAAAAATATAAATATACTGATTATACTGAGTTAATTATTTTTGGATGGTTAACATAGATATAGAGAAGGTTTAAGAAGAATGAAACTTCAATGAACTTGGTTAAGATTATTACCACTTTTTTTGATATCCTCCTTTCGATTGAAATTAATTCATTAGTAAGAGAGGTTTATGGTTATAATAGAGGATTTGGAATGTGGTATGGGAAATTTGGAAAGGTATTTGGGCATAATTGTTAGATAAAACTAAATTCACATGTTTCTTTGTAATGTATAGACTGAGTCAGGTTTTATAGGAAAAAATAAATGGTGTTTTCACAAATATTCTATCTTTAAGGGTTAGTAATATAATTTTAAAAATTCCAAGTAGATCATATATGGACCATGTATGGTATTATATACCATTTATCATCTAATTTAATCAATATATATATATATATATATTATTTTTAAACCAATTAATAATATATTTTTTGACATTAAATACCCTTTAAATTTATTTTAAGACTATTCATATAATTCATTTTTAATGGTATCTATATAACAATTGAATTAAAATAAAATCATTAAAATTAATTATTAACTATAATTTTTATCCATAAAAGTCATTAAAGGCTAAATTTCATCTAAATATTACTACTTTTAATATTTTTATAATCATTTACTTTGACTTTTCTCTTGTTTGCACACACATTGTGTTGACGCTACATAGACATTTTAGATAATAATACTATTATTTAAATTTTAAAATAAATTAGCAACATAAATGTAATTTAATATAAATCATTATAGTAATATATATTCATCTATAATTTTTTTTATACTTATAATTATCATGAAAACATGTTAAAAACATTAAGCTAGAGAGAGTAACATTTCTGTAAATATTATTAACTTAAAATAAAAGAAAGGTCATTATAAAAATAAAGTGGCCCCATAATTGAGATCTATATAATATAAAACTAGGGGAGGTAAATAATAACCTTCACCAAAAATTTAATTATTTTTTTGATATTTAACAACTTTACCCTTTGATAAAATAATATTACTCATTTTTTCCTTTATTACGACGACAAAATTTTACCATGGCAACATAAATTTTTTGACTAAAAATGAAATGGTCCTTATTAAATAATTTGAATATTATGATTTAAAATATTAAACTTATTTTATAATATTAAATTTCTAGATATGGTAAAAATTACTTTGAATATAAATAGAAAAAACACAATGAAAAATAGTTTTTAGAAAAATTCCTTTTAAGAATAAAAATGACTTTACACTAAAATCAAGTATATTATCTATTACCATGAAATTTATTGGTTTGAAATTGAAAAAATGAGAGGTATATAATTTTAAAACTAATAAAAAAATTAATTTAACCTTTTAGTTACTTAATTAAATAAAAGGATATAAAATAGTTATTTTATTAGAATAAAACATAACTTCAGTTATAAAACGTGAAACATAGGTTTCTAAATTCAAAATAATAATTTAAAATGATTTATTTTACCTATTAAATATATTTTTGGTCTATAAAAATGTTTTAAAAAAATTTAAATTCATTATTATATCACGATGATGTTATACAAGTGATAATATTCATAAAAACAATATTGTTCACTATTCACATAAAAATCAACCATTTTAAAAAAATCTCAAAAATTCACCCTAAGATAATTTTAAAATTATTATATAAAAAATTAATTTCATTTAATTAAATTAAAATTCTAAAATTCTAAAATTTATCTTTTAAATGAAAATAAAAAATATAAAGAAAAACATCTTTTATAGAAAAATGACCCTTTTAAACTTTAATTGTTCTTAATCTTATTTGATATCAATTAATAATTAAATCAATGTTAATATATTATTTAATACCTTTAAATATTATATATTATCATAATAATATTTTAAAAGTGATTAATTTAGTTTATTAGAATAAAATACACAACACTTTAAAAAACATTTTTTTGGAAAACAACCCTTTTTAAAATTAAACCATTTAAATTATTTTTCCTCTAAATGTAAGCATTTTTAACTGATTACTATATTTTTATTTACTATATTTTTATTATTATTAAAATTTTCTTAATAATTTTCATCTAATATTTCATGGATCATTTTAGTTCCATTTTTGTGTGAAACAAGTTATTTAAAAAATTATTTAGTAAAGGAGAATTACATATTGAAATATTGGGGTGTTAAATTCTTCTCCCCCAAAAGAAATTGCATCCTAACAATTTTTATATCATATATGATGAACAATGGTTGAAATAATTTTGAAAATAAATTTCAAGGTATGGAAGAGGACTTCAAAAACCATTAATTTAAAAGGATCTCTAATAATGGAACCTTAAAACAGATGAAAAGAGAAGAAATATAGAGTAGAATATAAATATATATAAGTGGAAAAAATTCCATTTAATTCAAATTTATTAAATTTCCCTTTGAAAATAAATTTAATATTTTTGTTTATACTATGGATCTTATCACTTTTAAAATAAATATTTCCCAAACCATGCATTTACCATTAAGAGACTCGTACTTGTGAATGAGTTTTAAGAAGCATACATTGATAGTTGATTAATTTTATCCAAATAATAATTAATATATTTATATTCCCTTGTATTTAAATAATAAAATAAAAAATACATACTTTATTTCTTTACATTTCCTAATTGTAATTTCTATCACTGCTTGTGTGTTTCATTCAGTTTATACTTTTGATCCATTTTACTTGAATAACCAAGAGGAATTTTTTCATGAATGAAGCATTAAAAATAATATTTTAAATGAAAATGATATATTTAAAGGGATAGTTTTATTTTTTTATAGATTTTCGGAAAATTTCCCCCACATCTTTCTATCAATCTACTAAAATAAAAAATATGCTAGCATGAGTAAAGATAATAACCAAAATATATAAGCCATCATATGAAAAATTCATACTATAATTTCAAAGACTTCAATATAAATAATAACACCCTTAATTAATTTGAAAATAAATATTGTATCACCCCAATATTTTATGATTAATTTATCTTTAAATAAGTTGTATGTATTTCATAGCTTTCTTTACATGCAACACTAAGTTTAAATGAGCCTTGTTATACTATTGAAATATTATTATTAAATATGACAATTATCACAAAGCTGTTGGATTAATAGATATTAATAGGATAAAATAAATTATAAAAAATTATTTTTTACACATGTATCAATTGAATTCAATTCTTATCAATCTTTTATAATTAAAAATAAAATCATTTGAAAGTAAAAAGAAATGTTTCCTTGAAAAACAATTTTTATGTGTGCAATGTGTTTTTATATTAATAAATTAAATTAATCACTAATTATAAAGGATTTAAATTAAATTTTTAGATAATATATTTATTAAAATATTTTAATATTCATATAATGGTTTTTACTAGGCAGGGAATAAGAATATACCAGTTTAATGCTTGAAAATGCATTTTTATAAAAAATGTTTCATTGTATTTTGCACAACTTTTTTAAAATGAATTTTTGAAAATTATAGTAATTGAATCTGATAAAATTAATTAAATATTTTTAATCTATATTTAATTTTTTTAATGATTTCAATTTCATATTTCTTCATTATGAATAGTTTTTTGAGGTAAAAATTCATTACTACAGTAAATGTTAAAAGGGTTAACGAGGGGTTGAACTAAAGAGGTATGAGTTAAAATAACTTATAAAATTGTAAAAATTGTATTTTTATGTGTATTTAGACACAAAATTATCTTATATTTGAATTTTTATTTATTTTGATCCACTTTCCTATGAGGGTGACTTTACTATATTTTAGTATTCTTAATAATTATAAGTGTGACACTCCCCTCACTTATAAAAGATAACATCATATACTCTTTTATCCACACCAATTGATCCATTTATATGGACAAAGATCTAACAAAATACTGTAAAAAATACTTATTTTTAACCTTGAGTTGTCGGTCTTCATAAATGACCCATCTAATAATCCTTACGGTTATTTTCAAAGGTGGATACCCAATGAAGAAGTATACGTTCTTAATAAAATTTTTCATGTTTATTTCTTCTTAAACCTACTAAAAATGTTCTATAACCATATTATTATGACGGAATAATTATATTTACTATAATTATATGTTTTTATGTTAATGTAATAGACATTTTATATCTCATTACCATCCATTGGAAAATAATATCATCACTTGTGCGTACATGTAGGCTACCACCTCGATGAAGTGATGTGATACATTTTCATTCCCTATTTACATGTATTGTGATAAGAATTTATTTAATGAATACATATGATATCTTTTATATAATTATAATTCTATAAAGGTTAATTATTATTTACCTTTCTTTCATTCCACCCATAGAAATATGGAAACATCACTTGTGCATACGTACAAAATAAAATCTCCATGAACCGATGTAACCCAATTGACATCACCACTTTATATGAATTGTTATAAGAGTTTTTATAATGAATAAAAATTATACTTATTAAATGATTAATATTCTATAAATAATGAAACCATGACCAAGGTTCAATTATCATAACCATCAAACCAAAAAATGCATGGAAAACGGACCAGTTTTCATTTGAATGTTCATTTTAATGAAGAATTGTTAATAAAAGGATAATTGGAAATTATAATGGAATGATACAAGGTAAGTTATGTACGAATAATGTTATATAATAAAGGTTTAACAAATCTATATTTATTTTCCAGAATGTTTGAACATGTATGAAGCAAGATGAAACTTTTGGTAAGGGTTTATGTTAAAATCTCATTTATTTTTGGGATTGTTTATATTATATATTCATTAAGGGAAATTCTATGATAATTATACTTTAAAACCAATATATTTTATTTTATTTCTGTTATTAATATATATTTTTATGTATTAGTACAATTTTACACTCTTTGGTACTTAAAAATATCGATAAAATGCTTTTAAGAGAAATTGAACCGATGTCCTGTAACGACCCAAACATTCATTAATGGAAATTCCTCTTGATCTAATTAAATGTATTATTATGGTTATATAAAATGATAACTTCATTGGTTTTATGTTTTTGGGTTTTAAAATACCATTATTAATTGTGACCGTTGCTAATATAGACGTTGAACAATGATCAAATGATTAGTATAAATATAGGGATATAACAAATCCAATTTACTCAGAAAAAGGAAGTGATGACCTCATCTAGTAGACTTTCTCCATAAGAAGACCATTTGTTGGAGATTATAAAGGAGGTGACATCATTGGGTTTCTCTCTTGACCAATCCCAAGCTGAGCTTGAACACGTTAAGCTTGAGCGGAACCGACTACGGGAAAAGTGGAAGTTAATAGAGATTACCACCCGAGCGATGTTATCAAAGCCACCCTAAGAGTCTGTCACCATCGCGCACCTTACCCTAAGGTATTATGTAGGTGTTTTAAGGGGTTATTTAATAGTACCCTAGTACAAATAATATGTATATTATTCTTGTATCAAGAATATACATTCTTTTTTATTATTGTTACTTTGTAAATAGTTTTTAAAGTACAAATAGTAATTTTAGTTAATATTCAACTAAGAAATCTATTTTGATGAATTAATGGATTTTTGAATTAAATAATATTTTAATAAAATATTATTATTATTATTAAATTAGTTTTTATTAAATAAAAATCATCGTATAATTTTATGAATGCAATTGAAATTTTTATTAAGGTTTGAAAGCTGTTTTTGTCAAAACCCATGAATTTTCGATAAATGTAGGTTTTTATTTTAAAAGTAAAAATTCACATATTTAGAAAATTATTTAGATAAAATTAATATTATTTTTGGAATTAGGATTTCTAAATTATCCAACGGTGAATTTCTCATAATTTTCTGAGACAGTCGAATTTTTGGGTAAAAATGAAATACCATTTAAATATATAATGTGTTTTATGACATCATAATGACCCAATAGTGATGGAATAAAATAATATAAAAATTATTTTCATCCAATATATGTTTTAATATTAAAATAATGTTATTTTGGGTTTTTTTGATTTATTTGAAAAAACTTTAGTGGACCCTTCAAGGCTTATAAAACATTTTGTCTTTTTAAATTGTCTTCCTTGAGAATGTGACTCACCTCCACATAAGCAAACATATTATTTTAAGAAGTTCGGACATTGTCCCCATAAAATATTGTTTTCCAATACTCTTTTTCAAAAACCATGGGAAAAAACCATGATCTGTTTTGTGGTATTGATTAGTTTAATGTTTGGTGTCCCATACCTAAATAATAAAGAATTCCCTCTCGTTTCCTATATAAACCCACCCAAGATCACACTTCCTCTTAACTAAAATCCTTTTGAGTTAGACCAAACCTTTCCCTCATCTATCTAGAATCCTCCCAAGTTTCCCCAAGCTCCCAAGAAGCCTCTCTCAATCCTCTCCCAAGCCTTTTGGATCACACTTCCTAGTAAGGTATTTCTTCATTTCTAAATTTTGTCCAAGTTTCTTTATATTGTTACATGCTTTTGCTTTCAATTAAAAATATTGGGGTATGATTTAAAACCTCTCCCATACTTCCCCATTCATGTTTTAATAATTATATATCCTCTTTCTCTCTCATTAATTCCTCCCATGTACACCCGTTACCATGCCGAAATTTCGCAAGGAATTTGTCTCTCCTCATTTACATTCAAGAAATTATTTTGTATTACGTATCTAAATTCCAGTAAGTTTGTTGGGACATGTATCTATATGAACCCCCTTACTTTCAATTTCATGTACATATGATGAGACACCCATTTCTCTTTCATCAACCATTTTTATGAATCCTTATGTCACGCCGTTATGCTACCGAAATTACCCCACATTTTTTCAATCCAAGATCATTGTGTAGTGAATACCATACCCATGTCCTCAGGTTATCCAATGAAATGATAAGTAAGAGTGAATTTGGTGGTCATGTAAAGGAGGTTTTCAATAAAGATATGGTGTTTCATGTTTTAAGTTGTTATGTAATGTTCCTATGCCCTAAAGAAACCATACCACTCGATCTTCCATGTTGTATCAAGTGATGAGTTTATGTAATAAATAATGTTTAAGTGTGTAATAAAGAGTAGGGTTGTTATAGTTGGTATGAGAGGATAGGTTTAGTTATTTTTGGGATTAGGATTAGAAAACCATAGAGAAGCCTTAGAGACAATACTATGTATAATAAAAACATCCCTAAGTTTTTGTGGGTATTTAGTAAGTTGTTTATCAAGAAAATACATCCCTGTCTAGATATGAGCAGGTAGAGGCAGCTCTAACACATATGTACCTAGGGGTAAAAACCCCGACAAGGAGTTTTAGGTTTGACCCAGGGTATCCTGGTACATGAAAATGGTCCTTGTTTCACTCTTGGTTATGACACTCCTGAGGGATTTGATTTGGTAAATTAACATTCTTAGTATGAACCATTATTAAGGGAATTTAAAAAAATGCCTCTAAGAATACATGTTAGAAAGTAGATCATAGATAACATAGATTGAAGTTTATAGATTAATACGTTAAGGAAATAAAAGTAATTTATAAGTCATTTGTTTTTTTCTTTGGATTACCCTTTATGTGTTACCCCTAACTTTCCTTTTATTCCAGCCAATGGCCGGTAATAGGAGGACTCGGGCTAACAACTAATGTAAAGACAAATGTGATGACTATTCTAATGAGATGCCCAATCTAATGGGAGTGGGAATCACAAACTCTGTCATGATTATCTATCAGTTAACTCAATTTTTGAATAGAAACATGGGTCAAGAGGAATGTTCAACCCCCTTAAGAAAGAACAAGTCGCTATCAAGAGCTTCATGAGACAAAGGCCTCCTACTTTTAATGGATTGTCTGATCCCTCAATCGCTGAACAATGGATAAACTCCATTGAAAAGATATTCTCCATCCTTCAATGTTATGAACAGGAGAAGGTTCTTCTGGAAGATTATTGTATGGAGGGTGAAGCCGATCAATGGTGGACATTTATGAAAAATACGAAGCCTGAGGAGGAGATCGAGGTGTTGGAATGGAAGGATTTATGGAAGATGTTTTTTGATAAATATTTTTCATGCACCCTCCATCTTAAGATGCAAAGGGACTTCCTTCCCCTCATGCAAAAAGACAACGAATCTGTCAGAGCGTACAAGGTAAAATTCACAAGGCTTGCACGATACACTTCCGAATTTTTCGTTACCCCTGAATACAAGGTTGACCGCTTCTTTAGTGGGATGAGACCTAGCCTTCGGAAAGCCCTGTCAATCCATGACTTTGACAACTTTGAGGTAGTTGTCCGATGTTCCCTCAAGGTTGAAATGGAGATCAGAGAACCTCAGGGGTATCATGGGGATAATAAGTGTAAGGTGGACTTTAATTCTGGTGGTCTGATGGATAAATCCAACAATGGTAAGAAAATCCAGTACCCCACTTTCCAAAGGTGTGAAAAGAAGAACCCTGAAAATTTCCTAAAGGGGGAGAGGAAATGCTTTAGGTGTGGAAGAAAAGGGTACCCAGCTATTAACTGTCGACAAGAAAAATCCACGGCTATGACAGAGGAGAGGAATTATCCACTCGATCCTCAATGCATTGTTCATTTCTTCAACTGCAATGAACTAGGTCATGTTTCAAATCAGTTCCCTAAGCCAAGGGTTTTCAGAGGCAACCAACAACCTCCAAGGAAAAAAGGGTGAGATTTTTCCATTACTAATGCCGATGTGAACCACGACAATGAATTGGTGATAGGTATGCTAGTTATTCATTCATGAATAGTGAACGTACTTTTTGATTATCATTTTACACATTCTTTTATATGCCAAAAGTTTAATAGAACAATCCCATCACCACGAAAAATCATAGAAGTAAAGATGTCAGTGAGTATGATAAATGGGGAAATAATTGCATCCCATGAATATAACTCTTCCCCTATCATAATCTGTGGATTGAATTTCCCAGCGAACCTTGTAATACTCTCTCTGGTGGAATTTGATTCAATTCTTAGCATGGATTGACTTTCCTTATATAGAGACAACATAAATTGTTGTGAGAGGAAAATCACTCTCCATGTGGAGAATCAACCCCTGATTCTATACAATTGAAAGGAGGAAGATTAATATTATTTAGCTCTATCATCTCAACCATGGATATTACTGCCCTATGAGCATGCATATCTGGCTCAGATGATTGATTCTAATGAGGAAACCCTCCTTGAAGACATGCCTATTGTGAGGGAATTCACTGAAGTGTTTCCCAAGGAATTTCCTGGTCTTCCTCATTGAAGAGTTGTTGAATTCTTAACTTACCTTATACCTGGGGAGTTTTCAATATCAAAGACTCTGTATAGAATGGATGTTGTAGAGTTTGAGGAGCTGAAGAACCAAATACAAGAGAATCTAGAAAAAGGGTTTATATGCCCAAGTGATTCACCATGGGGTGCACCAGTCCTCTTTGTCAAGAAGAAGGATGGGTCAATGCTCCTTTTCATTGATTATCATGAGCTTAAAAAAATAACGATAAAGAAAAAGTATCATCTCTCATGAATTGATTACTTGTTAAATTAGCTACGTAGAGAACAATACTTTTCCAATGTGGATTTGTAGTTAGGAAATATCAAGTAAGGGTAAAGAAGGAAGATATCCCCAAGACTACTTTTCATACAAGGTACAGGCACTATGAATTCATAGTAATGCCTTTTAGACCCACTAATGCTCCAGAAATCTTCATGGACTTGATGAATAAAGTCTTTAGAGATTAACTCAACAAATTTGTGGTAGTATTTATAGATGATATTATAATATACTCTAAAACCAAGGAGGATAATGAGGAATATCTAAGAACTATACTAGAGACCTTGCGAATGGAGAAGCTCTATGAAAAGTATAGAAAGTGTGAGTTTTGGTTGAGGGAGGTCTCATTCTTGGGCCATATCATCACAAGCAATGAGATATCTATGGATCCATCCAAGACAAAAACAATAGAGGGTTGGCCAAGGCCAACATCGGTAATGGATATCCATAGGTTCTTGGGGTTAGCTAGATATTATCGATGATTTGTGAGAAATTTCTCACGATTGTCCAACCCTCTTACCAAGATAACTCAGAAGGGAGTAAAGTTTTCTTGGAGTGATGAATGAAAAGAAAGCTTCAAGGAGTTAAAAAGGAGGCTTATCACTGCGCTAACACTCACTTTATCCACAAGTAGAGAACTTTTTGTAGTATTAAGTGATGCTTCGAAGAAGGGCCTGGGCTGTGTGTTGAAGAAAAATGGCAGTCATTGCCTATGCTTCAAGGAAATTGAAATTTCTTGAGCAGAATTATCTAACACATGATTTGGAGTTGGCTGCGGTGATATTCACTTTAAAAATTTTGCGGCATTATCTCTTTGGGGAGAAGTGTGAAATATATTCAGACCACAAAATCCTCAAGTATATATTTACACAGAAAGAGTTGAACATGCACCAATAAAGATGGTTTGAGCTGATCAAAGACTATGACTACTCAATCCATTACCACTATGGGAAAGCAAACAAGGTGGAAGATTCTCTAAGTATAAAGGACTCAAAAATTCTATCATTGATGAGAATTGAAAAGGATCAAATCTTCTTATATTTGACGAATATGGACATGGGAATCATAAATAAGGGAACATCATCAATCCTTTCACAAATAATTGCTCAATCATCTCTTTTGGAAAGGTTAAAGGATGCTAAAAAGGATTATGCATGAATTTAGATGAAAGTGGAAGCTATTAGAAAGGGTAAATCCTCAGAGTTCAATGTTAATGAAGAAGGAATTGTGAGATTTGGGAAAAGAATATGTGTTCCATCAAGTTGAGAGCTGAAGAAGGAAATTTTGGATGATGCACATAATTCAAATTTCTATATTCACCTAAGAAACCCAAAGATGTATCGAGATCTCAGAGAGAATTATTGATGGGATAATATGAAGAAGGAGATCGCTGAGTATACATCAAAGTGCCTGGTGTGTCAGAAAGTGAAGGTAGAGAGGTAGAATTCTAAGGGAATGATGCAACCATTTCCCATACTAGCATGGAAATGGGAGAACATCACCATGGACTTTGTCATCGGACTTCTGAAGTCATCCAAAGGAAACAATGCAATCTGTGTTGTTGTAGATCATATTACAAATTCTAAACACTTCATTTCAATTCATGAGGATTTCTCATTGGATCAATTGGAAAAAATATACATCAGGTAAGTGGTAAGGATATATGGAGTACCACTATCTATTGTATCCGATCGAGATCCAAGATTCACCTCTAAGTTTTGGAAGAGTCTTCAACATGCTCTGGATACTAAACTGAACTTTAGTACGGACTATCATCGTTAAACTGATGGCCAATATGAGTGAACTATTCAGACACTGGAAGATATGTTAAGATCATGTTCAATGAACTTTAAAGAAGGATGGGTTTAACATCTTTCTCTGGTTGAATTCTCCTATAATAACAGTTTCTACTCAAGCATCCGAATGACACCTTATGAATCCCTGTATGGGAAGAGGTGCAGAACACCAGTATGTTGGGATGAAGTCGGTGAGCATTAGCTACTAGGACTATAAATGGTTGAAGAAATGGTGGAGAAGATGAAAACCATTCAGTATCATATCAAGGTATCCTAGAGTCAACAGAAAAGTTATGATGAAAACCGTCAATGAGACCTTGAGTTTAAAGTTGGATACATGGTATTCCTATGCATATCTCCATGGAATAAGGTTATGAGGTTTGTAAAGAAAGGGAAGTTAAGTCCTAGTTACATCAAGCCATTCGATATTCTTGATTGTGTCGGGGCTATGGCCTATCGACTAGCACTTCCACCTACCATGGATAAAGTTCATGATGTCTTTTATGTATACCTTTTAAGGAAGTACATACCAGACCCTTCACATATACTCTCTTCAAAGGTAATATAGTTAGAGTATGATCTTTCTTATGAGGAGAAACCATTGAAAATATTATATCGTAGAGAAAAAGTTCTACGAAATAAGACAATGCCCCATGTCAAGGTGTTGTGGTGAAACTACAAGTTTGAAGAAGAGATGTGGGAATTGGAGGAAGTGATAAAGCAAAGTTACCCTCATCCTTTTAGTGTGGGAAAAGGAAATTTTGAGGGCAGAAAGGGGGGAATATTGTAACGACCCAAATTTTCATTAATGGAAATTCTTCTTGATCTAATTAAATGTCTTATTATGGTTATATGAAATGAGAAATTCATTGGTTTTATGTTTCTGGATTTTAAAATACCATTATGAATTGTGACCATTGATAATATAGTCGTTGAACAGTGATCACATGATTAATATAAATATAAGGATTTAACAAATCCAATTTACTTATAAAAAGGAAGCGATAGCCTCATCTAGTAGACTTACCTCATACGAAGTCCATTTGTCAGATCTTGAAAAGGAGGTGGCATCATTGTGTTTCTCTCTTCACCAAGCCCAATCTTATCTTGAACATGTTAGTCTTGAGTGGAACTGACTATGTTAGAAGTGGAAGTTAATAGAGATTACCACCCGAGCGATGTTATCTGATCCACCCCAGGAGTCTGTCACCATCACGCACCTTACCCTAAGGTCTTATGTGAGTGTTTTAACGGGTTATGTAACAAGATCCTAGTGCAACAATTATGTACATTATTCTTGTATAGAGAATATACATTCTTTTTATTATTTTTACTTTGTAAATAGTTTTTAAAGCACAAATAGTTATTTTAGTTAATATTAAACTAAGAAATCTATTTTGATAAATTAATGGATTTTTTAATTAAATAATATTTTAATAAAATATTATTATTTTTGTTAAATTATCTTTTCTTAAATATAAATCATCTTATAATTTTATGAATGTAATTGTAATTTTTATTAAGGTTTGAAAGCTGTTTTTGTCAAAACCCATGAATTTTCGATAAATGTTAGTTTTTATATTAAAAGTAAAAATTCACATATTTATAAAATTATTTAGATAAAATGAATATTATTTTTGGAATCAGGATGTCGAAATTATCCAACAGTGAATTTTTCATAATTTTCTGAGAATCGAATTTTTGGGTAAAAATTAAATACCGTTTAAATATATAATGTGTTTTATGACATCATAATGTCACAATAGTGAGGTAATAAAATACTATAAACATTATGTTCGTCTAATATATGTTTTAACATTAAAATAATGTGATTTTGGGTTTTTTTTTATTTATTTTACAAAGATTTAGTGGACCATTCAAGGCTTATAAAACATTTTTTCTTTTTAAATTGTCTTCCTTGAGAGTGTGACTCACCTCCACATAAGAAACCCTTTTATTTTAAGAAGTTCATACATTGGACTAATAAAATATTTTTTTCCAATCCCCTTTTTCAAAAACCATGGGTAAAAACCATGGGATGATTTGTGGTGATTAGTTTAATGTGTGGTGTCCCAAACCTAAATAATAAAGAATTCTCTCTCCTTTCCTATATAAACCCACCCAATATCCCACTTCCCCTTCACTCAAAGACTTTTGAGTTCAACCAACCCCTAAAATACTCTCTATAGAATCCTCCCAAGGTGCCCCAATCTCCCAAGAAGCCTCTACCAAGCCTTTGGGATCACAATTCCAAGTAAGGAATTTCTTCCTTTCAATATTTTGTCCAAGTTTCTTTATATTATTATATCCTTTTTCTTTCCATTAAAAATGTTGGGGGTATGATTTTGGACCTCTCCCATACTTCCCTCTTCATGTTTGAATAATTATATATCCCCTTTATCTCTCATTAATTCCTCCCATGTACACTCGTTACCATGCCGAAATTTCGCAAGAGATTTCTCTCTCATCATTTACATTCAAGAAATTCTTTTGTATTACGTATCTAAATTCCATTATGTTTATTGGGACATGTATATATATGTCCCACTTACTATCTATTTCATGTAAACATGACGATACACCCATTTCTCTCTCATAAACCATTTTTATGAATGCTTATGTCATGCCGTTATGCTGCCAAAATTGCGCCGCATTTTTTTAAGCCAAGATCATTGTGTAGTGAATAACATACCCATGTCTCTATCAAGGGTATTCACCTTTATGCACATATAAATATTGAATGGCACTTTAATGTATTTATTACACATTAATTAATAATGGAATAACATATGATGTTGATTGATTCCAAGTTATATGATCCATGTGGCACACTTATGCATGAAATGAAATGTTTAAGAAGGGTGCACCCTGATAGAGCTCCAATGCATTGGGTAAAAATTAGTATCATGATACGTCAAGTGAAATGAGGGTTTACTCATTATAATTCAAGTGCAATGAGTATTTAATCATGCTCCATGTGCAATGAGCCTTGGACCATGATAAAATCATGTTAAATGTTGTTGCCACATTTCCATGTTATGATTATCATTCTTTATCATGCCTTTATGATCATGTTTCTCTTATGCTCCATTGATATGCCTATTGTCTAACATTTATTTTATTCCTCATGTTATTACATGTTTATTCCCTTACTAGGATTTATATCTCTCCCTTTTCTTATGCATGTCCTTAGGTTATCCCATGCAATGCTAAGTACGAGGGAATGTGGTGGTCATGTGAAGGAATTTTTCAGTAAAGATGTTGTGTTTCATGTTTTAAGTTGTTATATAATGTTCCAAAGCCTCAAATACACTATAAATCTCGATATTCTATGTTTTATCAAGTTAAGAGTTTATGTTATAAATCATGTTTAATTGTGTAATAAAGAGTAGGGTTGTTATATGTCCTCTTTGGTTGAAAAACATTTTCTTCCATGACCATGTTTGTTAAATTTTATCAAGAATATTATTTTATAATATGAAATGATTATTTGAAATAATTTTCAAAAATATTTTCATTTATTTTAAAAAAAATTAAAAGTAATTTTTACATTTTTTTATGACATTTATAAAAAGTCTGAAAGGAATCATTTTTTTAACATTTACTACATGAACAAATTTTCCTGTATTCATGAATTATTTTATTTGAAGATTACTTTAATTTTTTTTCATGGTTTTTCTGAAATGAACTATTTTCTCAATATTATGGGAATTTTTATCTTTTAAATATATATATGGAAAATATTATTTTCCCTATTTTCAAAGAAATGGTCAAATTCTCTTCTAAAGGTATTTTTCATCTACATCAAAATCCTTTACAGTTTTTTATGCTTTACTTGGGATATCATCTTGTGATTTCAACCACTTTGTTCCTATATATGGATTATGATGATTATATTTTAATTATGAGTCTACAAAACCCATTACTTTCCCATGGGTTAAATAAGAAATGATGAAATAATGAATATTTTAATGATACACCCATTTCCCTTCACTGGATGGCCATGATTATGTGATGATGAAATTATTATAAAACCCATTTTTACTATGAGTTATGATATAGTGAAATTATGAATGTTTTTATGATACTTTGGTATAAATATATACTAGTTTCATCATGTGATGGGTGGGAACATAATTATATAGCCCTACAATTTATTGGGTAAAGATTGATATCTAATGAGATAAAATGGACTGGAATAGGGAGTGAACATAGTTCTGTAAGGGACTCTTTCCATTATGATAATCTTAGGAGTGAATATTTTCTAAGAAAATAATGAAATGTGGAGTGAACCCAATCCACTATGATAGTCTTTGAAGTGAGCCTTGACTAAGGAAATGAATTTCTATGCTTATATGTATGTGATGTGGCCTTAAATTGATACTTTTTTTCCACATATCTTTTGTTTCCAAATTGTGTTTTTAATGATTTATTTAACATTAATTTGGATAATTATGTATTTTAGGTTAGTTTATTATATATTTAGTTAACTGATGAAATTATTAATAAAAATGTTCATTTTATTGTTTAATATTTCAATTGACTATTATTTTAATTATTTATATTGTTTATTTTATTTATAAGGTTTTTTAATTGTTGTATTTTATTATTTATTTGAGTATTATTTAATGAAATGTTGTGTACTTAATCTTTATTCCTTTTTGTGTTTTTAGTTTTAATATATTAATTAATTAATTGAATTCTAATTTTTAATTTATTTATTTTTAAATAATTTAATATTTAGAAACTTTTCATTTTAATTCAATCATTTATAATTTTTTTTACCATTTTTTATTTTGTTAATTAGTTAATATGCTATTTATTTTAATAAAATTTATTTTAGTTTTTAGTTATGTTGCCAATTATTTAGAAAATGATTTTTTTTTATTTTGATGAAATTTTATTTCAATGTTTTTTTACTCTGTCTTTGGATGCAATAATCCAATTGGAATTTTTCTTCTTGCTCACCACATAACCGATTAGGGAAATGTGGAATCATATATCTAATTTCTTTTCCATCTTTATACAAGTGATTTGAAGAAGAGTAACCGAACTTTCATAAGGCATAGTTTTCTAAAGGTTGTTGCAGAATCTTCATCATTGATTTTGTTGATGAAACATCATCAAAACTGAGGGTTGTAGATGATTCAGAGTCCAAATGCTGCTGGTTGGTTTGAATCTGTTTTATCCCTGGAATCTAGATCCAATTCTGTTGAGTTTTATAACCAATTTTGGTGCTCATCCATTATTAAAGCCATAGATTTTTCTAAATCATGCTTAAACAAGATTCAGATTTTGTGTAATGAAATATAGGTTGAAGATGAATTTGATTGTGTTTTTTTATTTAAATGAACCAGGATTGCATGAAGCCCATGTTTTTTTGGAATTTTCATAAGAAGTTGTCAGAGTTTATTTGCTCGAGGGAGATGACATTTCAGGTTTCTATGATTTTTATTGTGCTATTTGAAGTCAAGATTATGTGATTATGGTTTGTTTATTATTGTTGGCTCGAAGATGTTTCATTTTTATTTTATTAATACTGATCCAGATATGAATTACCAGTTTGAGGATACTTTAAATATTGTTTCTTGGATGTTCTTTTTGTTATAGGTATGAATTGATTACAAAGATGAACATTTTTATTCTCTGTTGTTCTAGAAGATAGTTTATAGATAAAGGGTGTTTGAGATATTTTGTATTATTGACATAATTTCCAGCTAGAGTAATTTGGAATCATTTAATAGGCAAGTAAAAGTTTTTGATTGAGTTATTTTACACTGCACCAATAGTAGAAGAATGAAAATTCATTAATTATCCCATTTTATTATCACTAATTGAGGTAGTGAATATTAAAATGCCAAGTACATAATTTAATTACTGGGTGAGACAGAACAGAATTGGATGACACAAGGAACACAATTTAATTTTCGGGATAGTGAAGGTAGAGTAGTGAAATAGAATGATGATGAATAACTTCAAGAGATCTAGGAAAAGAGGAAATAGACTTTGATAGAGAATAGTTTTTCCTTGTTTTCTATTTCTCCCTTCCATTTTATTACATATCTTTACATATCATTTTGCAAACATAGGATCTTTTAAAGTTTAGTGACTTGGAAAAAAGGTATATAATAAATGAAAACATGAAAAAATTATTCTAATCCACTTGAAAGTCTCTATCATAGGTTCATCCTAAGTTCAATACCTACATATCATAACTTAGGGACATACATCAAAGGAAAGGGTGAACATAATTCATAGTAAGGGAAAACATAGGAAATAATTTACTTGTGATCTTGAGGATTATCAATAAGAACTTGAGGAAATACATAAATACATGAGAAAGAGGCATATAATAATAATAAAAACAAGAATCATAACTTTAAAATTTTGCTACAATATTTATTTTAGAAATTCATAAGAATATCACCAAGGTTTTTCATTGAGGTATCATAAACATTATCAAGGTTATTCACCAAGGTATCGTAAAACATGTCATCTCTAGTGATTAAATTCTTTACCCAATAATTTAAAGCACTATCAAGTTGAAAACTTAATATGTATTAATTTTCATGTGATACACATATATCATAATAATACATCTAATAAATAACCCATGGAGAATAAAATAAATGGGTTTTGTATCAAAATCACGGTGTTTTAAAAAGTGATTAAAAACATGATCAATATGTCATTTATAACCCATGAAAAGGGAATGAGGGTTTTATATATGTTAGATAGAAAATAAAATAAATTATTTTTACATATTAGTGAATACCCCTGGAAAGGAAAGTGTTTTGGGTATTTACATAAAGAAAATAAAAGAATTTCTTTAGAAAAGGAGATAAATTTTGAGAAGAAACTTCAAAAACATAAAGGATATGAAACATGGTCTAAGAAAATATTAAAAATAGAGGGGAAAAGGGTATAAAATTAATAAAATAATCTAAATACAAAAAAAAGATAGCATAAAATGAAAATAAGAATATATTATAGAAAATTTAAAGATATACCACATAAAAAGAGAACATTAATGGAAAAGAGAATTTGAGATTTCCCCTACCTTGAAGAGTAACACCTAAAACTCAAAGATCAGGACCTTGGGGGATTGTAGAAACATTGGGAAGAATCCTTGTGAGGTAATACTATCAGATCTTCATGGGTGATGAATTTTTAATGAAATAAAAAATAAATAAATGGGTGGATATTTATAGTAAAAGTGAGAGATTTTTTTATTAATTTCCTTGGACACCTTGTTAGTGGTATTTACAAAACCATGGGGTTGCCCATGGTATTTTCCCATGTTATTGGCCACTTAGAACATATATTATCATATTTTAATCCAATATAGTCTAACTGGATTTTATGTTACTCATTACATCATTATGACATAGTTATGATGTCATTAAACATACCAAAAAACTCAAACTGTATTTTTTTTACTATTCATAAAAAACTAATGTATTTTATAAAATTCTCATAAATTCACCATAAAATAATATAAAAATTCTGATTTCAAAAATGAAATTTATTTTATCATAAAAATTATCTATATATGATAAATTTAAATTTTAACTATAAAAATACTTGTTTATTAAGAATAATAATGTACAGAAAATGCAAAGTAAAATGCATAGTAAAATTTCCGAGACTTGAAAAAAATAAAATTATTTTATCATTTTTAATTAAATAAGAGTGTTTTTATAATAATATTTCATTATAATAAACATTATTAATAAAAACTTAGTTTAATATAATAATTTATATCTCTCTTAAAAGTACACTTTTTACCTGAAAAATCAATTTATCAAATTCCATCTCAATTTTTAAGAAAAACTATTCTTAAAATAGAAATGATAAAATACTAATTTTATTTATACAAAGGGATTATACATTATGTAACTAATTAGTCAATACATAACTCTTTATAACACCCACATACGACCTAAGGGTAAGGTGTTCGATGGTGATAAACTCTTGGGGAGGCTTATATAACATCGCTCGAGTGGTAATTTCCACTAACTTGAACTTATCCCATAGTAAATTTAATTCAAGATTAACATGTTGAAGCTTAGATTGGGCTTAGTCAAGAGAGAATCCCAGATATGCTACCTCCCTCCCATGTTTTTTCAATTGGTCTTTGTACGACACGACTCTACTGGATGAGGCGATCAACTCTTCTTTATGCATTAATTTCACTTTTTAATTTATACTTAGAAACAATAATTATAACGTTAAGCTTATTATTAAGAGTATATTTTCCAACATTCATATTGACCAACAATCATAATTGACCAGTGATCATATAATGATCAAATCCCAATGGTTACATTTCAATTTATACTCAATTAATTATTAAAGGGATATAGTTTTGTTGTGTAATATAATATAACACAAATTTTCTAGAAATAATTATCATTAAAAAAAGTTTGATTCCTTATATTATTCCCCCCTTAATAAATTTCATCCCCAAAATTTCAACTTTTTCACCCAGAAGAGAAGAGGTGTGGGTACTTCTACCTCATTTTTCCTCTAGTTCCCACATTGCTTCTTCATATTTGTGGTTCCTCCACAACACTTTGACAAGGAGGGTAATCTTGTTGCGTAGACACTTTTCTATATGATCTAAGATCTCCAATGGATAATCCTCATAAGAGAGGTCATGTTCTAGTTATACCACCTTTGGATTCAGTATATGTGAATTGTTAGTTATATACTTCCTCAAGAGAGATACATGGAATACATCATGAGTTTGAGATAGATTTTGAGGAAGTACAAGATGATAGGCCACTGATCTTATGTGATCAAGGATTTCATAGGGTCCAATGTACATGGGGATAAGATTCCCTTTCTTCCCAAACCAAAAGACTTTATTATAAGATGAAATTCAAAGAAAGGATTTGTCATCAACATCAAACTCCAAGTCCCTTCAATGATTGTCAGTATATCTGTTTTTTTGACTCTGAGGAGCCTTAATATGTTGTTTGATGACATAAACCTTTTCTACCATCTCTTGCACATGATTAGGCCCAAGAATATTTCTCTTACTAACTTCATCCCAAAAAGTAGAAGTTCTACATCCCTTCCCATATAGAGCTTCATAGTGTGCCATATGAATACTCGAATGAAAGCTGTTGTTATATGAGAACTCAACTAATAAGATATATTGATCCCATCCACCTTTAAATTCCACTGAGAATGTTCTCAACATGTACCCGAGTGTCTGAATAGTCCTTTTAGATTTTCTATCAGTTTGTGGGTGATAGGTCATACTGAAATTCAATTTATTATTCAGATCATGTTGAATACTTCTCTGTAATTTTGATTTGAACCTTGGATCTTGATCTGAAATGATAGAAAGTGGTACCCCATGTAGCTTTAACACTTCCTTCACATAAATCCTTGAAAGTTGATCGAGAGATAAATCTTCCTAAAATGATATAAAATGGTAAGTCTTGGTGAGATAGTCCACTGTAACCCATATCATATTATTTCCTTTGGTTATTTTTAGGATACTAGTGAAAAATTCCATAGTGATATTATCCCACTTCCACACTAGTATGGGTAGTGGTTGTAATACCCCCTTAGGAAGTTGTCACTCTTATTTCACTTGTTGACACACCAAGAACCTTTTTGTGTTGTCATAAATATCCCTTTTCATGTTATCCCACCTATAATGATCACGAAGGTCCCTATACATTTTCGTTCATCCAGGATATATAGAGAATGTAGAGCTATGATCTTTATCCATCATCTCCTTTTTTATTTTCATAACAGATGGAACACATAGTCTTGTATGAAATTTCATGACATATTCTTGATCAATAATAAACTAAGGAAGCATCCCATTATTTATAGCCTCTATATTATTCTATAAAAAATGATATTCTATTTTATATATCTCGATCTTCTTTAGTAATGATGGTTGATGTTGGGAAAAAATCCCTCAAGGTAACATTGAAATATTTTTAGGTTGATTGTTTTTGTTGAAAAAGAGGGTTTCCAAGGATATATGTGGAGTCTAGAGATTTTTTTGACTATAAATGTTGAAAAATATCCAAGACAATGGAATGGATTCATTGGAAGTGGTACAAAAAATTACATACACAAGGTGACACCATTTCTCAGTGTTTTCCAAATTTATGGTGTCCAATATTTGGATTTTGGATAGCATCAAGAAATATTGATTTCCTTGAATATATCATTAAAATATGGTAAAGTCATGTGTTTCATTAATATGGTATTCACTAATAGTGTTTCACAAAGGATCAAAGAATTTTTTATGGTGATCTACGCGAATAATGATCAGCATCACGGACAATGAAGGTGAGGAGCATCACGAGTGGAGTATCACGGTGGAATGAAGAGTTTGATAGTGATATCCATGATTAAGAAGAACATTGTGGATGGGAAATGTTTCTGGAGATTTGAAAAAATGTACAATCTTGGTAGAAAATAGGGTGCATCAAGAAATGATCACGACATTGTAAGAAGGTTCTGGAATTGGTGTAAAATCCTATAAATAGGCCTCTTCCCCCTTCAGAAAAGTAGAGAGACTTAATGAAGATCTTAAGGTTCTAAAAGCATGAAGGTGGTTTGTGATGGTGGATCATGAAGTATTTTCATGCAGAGAAGTACTCAAAAGCTATGATAGCAACCAAATGTTTTGAGGATCGTGAGATTAAAGGAATCCGTGAAGGTTAATTAAGCTTCACAAAAGGTAGGAGCTTCACAAAGGATAGTTGAGGTTCTCAAAAGGGAGGTGTTATTCACAAAGGCTAAGTGAGATTCTTGAAAATAAGGTGTTATTCACAATGGCTAAGCAATATTTATGAAAGTTGGGAGCTTCATGAAAGGCTATTTGAGCTTCAAGAAAGAGGAGCTTCACAAAGGTAGTGAGCAACACAAAAGTTGTTCAGAAGGCATTACCAAGTAAATATATGGTAAAGTGGTATTCATAAATGGATGAAAGTGTGGATTCAACAGATCATCCATATACAACTAATTATGTATTCATTAGAGATAATTAAGGGACCTACAAATCTATAAACTATGTGTGAATTCCTTCCAAGAGCATTGAGCGAAGGAAGATGACGAAGTTGATCCTTTCCACAGGTAGTGAACCAAAACAAGAGACATTGGTAGTGACCCTTGGGAATGCATTTAGAAAAATTGAAACCTTTTAAATGTAGTGATCCTAGGTATAGATGATATCTATCCTAAACCACCATTCTTGGTAGTGAGCCTTAGTGGATTTGGTACTATCGACACATTGCCATTATATGCTCCTTAGATGTAGCCCAGTGAGGGTGAACCAAGTAAAAATTAATGTGTCTCATGCATGATTTAATTTCTGCTCATACATTACTATGGGAAAGATAGAGAATATTGTTTTTTAATGACAAAAAAATATCCTAAAAAAACTAGATCCTAAGTGGTAGAAGTTTTAATCTATCATACCCTGATTCAACCCCCCTCTTAGGGTATTTAACCTAATTAGTCTAATAGTTGAGAAATCATTTGGAATAGGGTTGATGATGTATCTTCCCTTATGATTCCCATGTCCAGTTTTACTAGGTCTATGATCAAATGATATCCTTGAATACTCATAATTTCTAGCACAACATGCTCTTTCCTAATTAACAAATCAGTAACTTTATTTTCTCTTCTTGGTTGATAATGAATTGAACAATCATAGTCTTTAAGAAGTTCCAACCATATTCTCTCTCTCATTTTAAATTCCTTTTGTGTGGAAATATACTTGAAACTTTGATGGTATATGTATATATCACATTTATCCCCATAAAGATAGTTCCTCCATATATTTATAGCAAAAACAATAGCAGCTATCTCTAGGTCATGTGTAGGATAGTTTTTCTCATGAGGATTCAACTATCAAGATGCATAAGTAATAACCTTTTCATTTTTCATGAGGATGCACCCAAGACCTTTCAGAGATGCATCACTAAAAATAAAAAATCCCTCTCTGATAAAGGTTTTAGTTACCATAGGTGAATTAATTAATCTCTTATTTATCTCTTTGAAACTTTCTTCACACTCCTCTATTCAGATGAACTTAACCCTTTTCGAGTTAACTTAGTTATTCGATTATAAAGTTATGAAGAGTTTTTCACAAAATTCCTATAATATCCCACTAATACAAGGAAACTATGAATATTAGTTACTATTTTAGGATTAGTCCACTCCTCCACAACCTTTATATTTTTAGGTTCAACTAATATTCCTTCATTGGTTACAATGTTCCCCAAGAAAAAAACTTATTATAACCAAAATTCACATATGATTAAATTTCAAAATAACCTCTACTTCCTCAGAGTTTGAAATATAACCCTTAGATGATCCTCATGATCCTCACAACTTTTAGAATATATCATAATATCATTAATAGAAACTAAGAAAATTTATCAAGGTAGTACTCAAAGACTCTATTCATAAAATCCATAAAAATAATAGGTGCATTAGTCAATATAAAGGGCATAAAAACAAACTCCTAATGAACATATCTTTATTAGATGGTGGTCTTTAGAATATCTTCATTCTTCACCCTCAGTTGATCATAACTAGATCAAAGATAAATCTTAGAGAGTAATTGAGCCCCATGAAGCTGGTAAAATAAATCATCAATTCTTGAATGAGGGTAATTTTTCTTCACTGTGATCCTGTTAAGTTCTCTATAATAAATTCATAACCTCATTGATCCATACTTATAATTCACAATGAGAATAAGTTCTCCCAAAGGAGACATAATTGGCTTGATAAAACCCTTCTTCAAAAGATCTTGGAGTTTTTTATTTAATTCCTCCAGCTCTGCATTTTCCATTCTATATGGGGTCTTTGAAAATGTCTTGGAACTAGGCATGATTTCAATGGATAACTCTACCTCTCTTTTTGGAGGAGGCCTAGGTAATTCCTTAGGAAATACATCAATGTATTCCATAATGATGGGGACATTTTCTATTCATATACATTCATTTACTTCTTCATCTTCACCAATAATTTACATAAAGAAATCTATGGTAGGTGATTCTAGATAAATATCAGGTCGAGATATATCTCCTTTGAAAACAACTATAGGTTGCCTATTCAAGACTAATGATATTTACTTGCTTCTGAAGTAGATATTAGCATTATACTTTGAGAGCCAGTCCATCCCTAGTGTAATGTATAATTCCAGCATGGGAATGAATACTAAATTTTCAATGAGATTATTCTCACTAATGTGAATACTAGAGTTTCTACACATTTTTGATGCTATGATAATCCCTCTAGGATTCTTGAATGATAATTCTACTTATTGCAGTTCAAGTATTGATTCTATATACTTTGAAAACTTGGAATAAATAAAGGAATGCATAGAACCAGAATAAAAAAATGTACTTGATAGCTTTGAGAGAACAATGAGAGTACAATCCATCACATCATTTAAAGATTCAACTTCAGTTGTAGTGATAGAAAAAGCACAACCATGTTCCCCTAGCCTTTTCTATGGTTGATGGTGATTCCCCTCCACTACCCTCAGATTTGGACAATGATTGGAAAAGTGGCCAAGCTGTCCACATTTAAAGCATTGGAATTTAGGAAAATCACGCACTATATTCCCTTTGTTATTTGTTTTAATAGGTTGATGCTTCACCTCACTATGATAGTTTAAGAGATATGACCATATCTTCCACACTTATAACATTTCCTACTCTTGATCAATTATTCCACTGAATGCTTCTTCCCACACTTATTGCATGTGGAATGTTTCACTTGTTTTCCTCTCCTTCCTTGATCAAAGATACTCCCAAGCTTGGCTCCAAATATATCTTCTTTTAATTTGATTTTTGAGACCACTACATGTCACCAAACTCCAGTTCAACCTTCATATCACTTCATACTATCTCATCATAGTTTTCATAGTCTCGGTTAAAAATATTCTTCTATAGATAATGTCGTAGTCCACTGAAGAATATATCAACCTTTATATTAGGATCCATGACAAAGCTAAAGGTATAGGGTGAAAGTCTTGTGATGTTTATATTATATCATTCTATAGATTCAATTTCCTTTTTATTTAGCTCTAGTAATTCCTTCTCCATTTTTTTTGCATTGAATAATGAAAATGATTTTTGAAAAAGGTTCTCCTGAACTCATCCCACTGTATAGCTTCAATATCTCATCTTGGATTCATATTTTTATTAGATCCCACCACTAATCAGCTTCTCCCTCTAAGAAGTAAATGGACTAGGGGGCTTCTTCTTTTTCTAAATAATAGAGTACAAAAAAGATATTTTCTATATAGCTTATCCACTATTTAGCAATCAAAGGGTTGGTAGATCCACTGAAAGAAGGTGGTCATTGAAGCATAAAGGGCCCAATGTAAAGTTATTCCCTTCTCGGTGAATCTGATCTCTCATATTGATTCAAGTTGTTGTACATAACTTGAGTCATTTGATTTATTATTCTCATGAATTTTTCCATTTTAGCTTACATTGGAAGGTCATTAGTGCCTGGTCCGTTACACTCACCATTTATACAATTTCTTTTATTTCTTTCTATTTTATAAAATAAGATAACCTTAGTGAGAAACATGTTTCATTTAAGAATATTATAACACTAAAGGAATTTTAGGTATTTGTTGACACTACTTAGGAATGAAAAAAGACTATGAAAATATCCATGAATATTTCAAAATCCCAAGATGAGATTCGAAGATTTAAAAGGAAAGCGAAAGTCTCAAAAGACCTGCGCGACATACCTATGCGGCCGACCTACTTGGAATACCTACATGAAAATATAATTTCTATACACCTATATGGCATACCTGTGTGGAGGACCTATGTGGAGGACCTGCACATACAACTTCCCTTTGACCAGGCCCCCTCTATACCTATAAATAGGACCCTTGGGCTTCCCATTTCTGAGACTGAAAAACATTGAAGGAATTCCTGAAGCTCCCATTGCACAACTATTTCACCTATATCTATCTAATTGTATCAGGTAGCTCTCTAAAAATATGATAGAAATGATAATTAGATAGGATAAGAAAGGTTTGAAAGTCTTTCACAATTTGAAGCTCACATAGGCTTGGTTATCCTATGTGAGGCACTTTTATTCATCATAAAGGCATATGAGACACACCTGTGTGGTACAGCTACGCGACATACCTACGCGGGGTACCTACGTGACATACCTACATGGAGTACCTACACAGTAGAGTTGTGTTTAAGGACTACATATCAGCTTAGGTACCCTCTTTAAGGCCTCTCATGGCAGAGTATCTCCTTCCTTGGTTCCCTTATCTGAAAGGGAATAAGTTGGAGTCTTCACCAAAACCTCCTGACTTATTAAACCTTTGGGAAATGCATATCAGAGTGTCTTTTATTTGGGTTTTTATATCCATAGTCAGAGGTTTCTGACATTTGTTTCACAATTGGGTTAGGATTCATGGAGTGTTTTTAGGTTTTTATATCCACAGTCACTTGGACCTTTCTCCCAGGAACAGTGTTGGGAAGTTCCCGGTTTGAAGGATTAGGGTTTGGGTTTTATTCTACCCTTTTCGTTTCTAAGACCTGCAACCTCAGGTCACTGATAGGGAAGGTATGGTTCACACTTTCTTTTCTATTCAAGAAAAATAAAAGTCTTCATACCCTACTAGGATCAATTTTAGGGAAGCCATATTGGTGTAAGCCCCTAACCTTTTAAGTGGGAGGTTGCAGTCTTACTTCTATATACTTCCTTCACCTTCACTCCTTCCTTAAATTTTACCCTTGTCCAATGTAATGTGAATAGAGGGAGGTCTCGTCACCACACCCTCTTCTCGGGTTGCTTCGACCACATCCACCCTGGCCGCCATAGGCACACCATCTTCCACCAGAGGAGGAGGAAAAATGTGGGTGCCTTTATTGAATCTTTGACATACTCTTGTTTTTAACACCGTGCATGACTCACATGGTCTTAGAGACTTTTCATGGTCACAATATTTGCACAAATCCTTGAACTATGATAACTATGATTCCTGTTTAAACCAAGATACGTAGGAATCTTTTTCAGGGCCTGAGCTCATTGGATATCCTCTTTAGGAATCTTACCCTAACTCCCTTAATCTAGGAATCCTCCATAGGAATAAAACCCAAATTAGAACCCCCAAATCATCAAGGCATACTTTTCAGGAATTAAGCCCAAACTCATTTATCTCAAAAGACTATACTCTCCTATTAAACTTATTTAACTACGTGGGATTTGATTCCCATCCACATGGGATAGGTAGGAAGCCTCCTTGAGGTTCAAACCCAACACTTCACATCAACCCTTTTCTCCTTAGGACATATTCCCTATAGGGTATAATATTACATGGAAACCCATATCCTTTCCAAGTTCCTTGGGCTGCTTCGACATAAGTCCCACACCAAACTTTGACTAAGCACATTTTGCTTATATTTCCTTACCACATGAAATTAAATTGTATGGTTAAGTACTTATCAAATGACCTTAAAAGGTATGATGTATCCCATTAAATGGCACCAAATTACGAGGGTTATTATTCTTTTCACAAGGATATATAGGTATCCCATTTTATGGGCATGATCCTAATATCAAAACAAACCTTCATCTCCCTGGATGACAATAAATTTCAGAGTGCCCCACTGAGTGGATTAAAAACCAGTATCATCATAATTATGATTAAAAGAATCTCTAAATAGTATATGAGAGGATACCATTGATGAAGAACCTCGAATACATACAGATATCTCTATTAATTAAGAACCTTGAATACATACAAATGATTATAAATTTTACACATGTTAATAAGTGATTTTAAATTCCAAGGGAAACTTATTTTATACTTGGTAAATTAATAATGATTCATGAAAATATCTTAAATTTATAGAGTCCCGAAGTAGAAAATAATTCCCCCCAAAAGGGTGTGATGAGTCCGACCTCCCATCCTCTCAACCAATGCATGTTCCTTAGTATCATAAAGTTCAAACTTAATGAACACCTACCTTTGGAAAGAAGGTCCCTATTGGATAAAGAACAGTTGGGTGTTTCTAGTTCCATTAATAAATCCAACGGAAACCACCATAAAGTAGTGATTCTTAAAACTAGAACACACATTTCAAGGAACTAAGAAACAAAAATGGTGAACCCGACGTGAATCCTTAACCATGTTAATAATGTTACCCACTTGTCATGCCCCTATCAATTGATAAAGGAAGGCCATAAAAAGTAATAAATAATGCATGTATCCATCTAAAAGATGTCACTTTAATGGAGTTTTTTGTTTTTATTAGTTTTTTTCTCAAAACTCTCTTTAGTCCAAAATGGATTTCTTCAAGATGACATATATATGAACTTCCCGACCGCTAATTAAGTTGAATCCTCATCCAAGGGAAGGATGCCATCACCCACCCAACATCTTCAACATTGGATCTCTAACGTAATGGTAAGGGAGTACCATAAGCATGGTACAGTCCCAGCCTTGGAGGCTGCCCGACGGGCTCTCCAGGTCAATAAAAACCCTCAATCATCCGGACAATGATGATCGATGATCAAGAAGCAAATGGTAACAACCACCATTTTCAACCATTTTGGGTCCTTATCCCCAGAACGCAACAACCAGTATCTCCCGTACTACATGTAAGTGGATCAAGAGGTCACTCATGACCTCAATTCAAGTATGGAGGGGTCCTTCTTGAGGATTACTACCAACAATATCTGCCAGCAAAATCATGTGGCAGTGAACCCCCAACATGATGGGGGTGTTGCCTCTGGATGTTCGACCCAGGTCCCTCAGACCCGGGCGCGCAAGACAAACTGCTGGGGACAATGTCCGGTCAACAAGGAGTAGGTTCTTACCTTTACCCCCTCCAAACAAGTAAATCAACCTAACTTGGTGGCAAACAACGAGCAGGCACATACACCCGTTCTTCCTAATTCTACTACCCAGAAGACTCGTCTAGTAGAAACCGACCAATCCCACTAGGCAAATCCGGTGGAGTACCATGAAAAAGAACATACACCTATTTAAAAATTATCATCCAGTCAGTAGGATTGTCTAATTTCATTTAATAAATCCCACTAATCAAATGTGGGGGAAATTGGTAAATAGGAACATACACCTGCTTACACTCACCAATTCTTACAGCAGTCTTGTCTGCCAGTATTGAAAGAAGTCAGTCAACTATACTTGACAAAAAACTTCCAGAAGGCACAAACTCCTACCAGTGTTCATCAAGCCTGCTAATAGTCTCATTTGGCAGCACCCATAGAATTCATTCGGAAAGCACTGATGACAAATCTGGGGCAGACCCAACTCTATGCCCCTATACATGAGTATTGTCAGTACCCATTGATAGGAAAAGGAGGACATTATCATGCACATAAACGTAATCTAGATATAGAATAGACTTATATTTACATTCCAGCCGCTGAAGTCACCAAACATATCTTAGAAATGGTGAAAGGGAAGACAAAAATTCATACCCATATTTTGGAAGCATGCCAAGATATCATAATAGAAACTTCAGTAGTACCAAGGGAACATACACAAAAAATTTTCCCCACACCTGGGATAGAACATTGGCATGACATCCTAGAGCATATACATACCTCTGTTCCAGTCCAGAAGGGTCATGGGGCATACTCCCCCATATCATACGAACAATCGGATCAGGAACATAAACCCTTTCCAATTGGAGGTGTCACGACCCGACCCTACCCGGGCTCGAGCCGCAACTACCCCAGGCCCGCCTCCATAGGCCAGGGGCTGGCGACCAGCGCCAAAGGCACAATAACTCGGGGAGGCCTTTGCCTAAGCACCTGTACACATACACGCAGCAAACTCAATGCAACAGTGCAGAGTAAAATTAAAGACAAGAAAAGAAAAGGAAAGGGAAACTGCTATATAAATACCACAAAGTGCATTGACCTCTACAAGTACAAAGTACAAACTAAAAAGAAAAGGGAAAAAACACGCGCCCAACAAAAAAGTGCCACAACCCGGCAATAGGTAAACAAAAGAAACAGCTGATGGGTCTCCCACCTGGAACCCGACCACAACCACCGCACGCGGTCCAAGCTCCCAAGCTCATACGCTCCACTGAAGTCACGCTCCACCTGTCCATCATCTGCAAGGGCACACCAAGTGCGGGCAAAGCCCAAGCAGGGGTGAGTATAAAAATAATCAGTAGGATACCCCAAAGGCTCGAGGGATAAACAAAAGGAGGTACTAAAGGGTGAGCAGTAGAGCGAACAGAAAAGTAAAGGAGTACAATAGAGAGTGCAGTAAAGAGTCCAGCTCAACCCAACAAGAGGAAAGAAGGTAGACTCATCCAGACACAAGAAGCTGGAAACGGTGAGAAGATGAACTTCTCGTCGAGTCTTCGCTACCTATAGCAGGAGAGTAGACTCGTCCAACCATGAGAAGCTAGACACGGAAAGCACGTGGCATACCCCGCGTGTCTTCGCCTCTCCTAGAAGGAGAGTAACCAAAAACCCAGGAGTGGGTACTCGTACGAGCTATATACATATGTATGCTCTGTCAAGAAGCCCGAACAAACTCGTAAGGGGATCTCCGTCCCATAGCTCAGCCCAAAAAAGAGTAACCAACAGTCCAAGAAGTAACACCATCGATACCCAGCATCCCACACGTCTGCCCCAAACCGTAAGACAAGGGGCTCAATCACCACACCTCAATACTATCTGCTTTGGGCGGCACTGACTCGCCTGCACGGTTTTAGGTCACGTCACAAGGACGCGTCTCGGTGGGGGAAAGTGCTCCCCGTACTTGAGAGTTCTGGGGGAACGTCAACCACAACTCGTCACTGCCCCGCAGTCGAGAGGTCTGCTCAAAGTCGACAGGCGACCCCCTACCCAGCCCCGCTGGAAGATCCCTGGAAGTCAACGGGTTCCCACTACAGGGAGACCCGGAAAGTCGACGGGTGCCTCACTGCCCAGTCCCGTAACAGGGTAGTCCACTGGAGGGCGACCCGGCTAAAGTCAGCGACGGGACCACTGCCCAGCCCAGCTGGAGGTAACCCGGCATCGGGGACCACTGCCTAGCCCAGCTAGACGTAAGCCCGGCATTGGGGACCACTGCCCAGCCCCGTTGGAGGTAAGCCCGGAACTGCTTTGGCCATCCCTACTAGATGGTACTGCTCGGTAAACACCACTGTACTGGCCATCCCTGCTGGATGGTAACCCACTGGCGAGCCCCACTCGAAACAACCTCAGCTCTGCTGGAACAACCTCATCCCTGCTGGAACAACCTCAACCCTTCTAGAAACAACCTCAACCCTGCTGGAACAACCTCAGCCCTGCTGGAACAACCTCAGCCCTGCTGGAACAACCTCAGCCCTACTGGAACAACCTCAGCCCTACTGGAACAACCTTAGCCCTGCTGTAACAACCTCATGGGTAGAGGATCGGTGCCCGCGTAAAGTGTTGGTCACACCGAAACCAAAAGCTCTACCAGGGAACACGGAGCAACCAGAGAAACTCCCCAGGACTCACAAGGAGATCCCGCTCCCATCCGCCGATTCACTATCGAAGCGGACCGAGACATCTCATCCCAGAAAGTGGGGAAAACTCCCACGCTACACGAACACCCGTAGTCGTAGACAGTGTCGCTGTCCGGTGAAAGGGAACAATACTGAAACCCCTCACATCCAAAGAAGCAGAGGAACCAAACCATCTCTGCCGGCCAAACCATCAAGCACAAGACCAGGGGGAGACCGCTCAACCCTACTGGTCAGACAAAAGAGTAACAGGCCAGGGGAACACTCCACCCTGCTGGTCAAACAAACGAGCACAGAGGGACCCTCTACATCGCAAGAGGTCAAGGTACGTAAAGCAGATCACGACACACACGTGGGGCCCACACAACGTGCCACCCTAAGTTAACCCCAAATGAGCGCACAAACATCCTCAGGTACAAACAACCACACGTACCTCAAAGCGCTTTCGTATACTCCCAGAGTATACCTCATTCCAGCCCAAAGGCTATCGTGCACACGGCACCCAACGTCAACGTGAGGGCGTAAAGTAACAACTCCCCCTCAAAGGTCCAGGAACGGCCGACCACATCTTGTGGACCAATTATATCACTCTCCCAAGAGTGCGCGATCACACGCCAAGGGTCCGCTACAACAAGGTAGGGCAAACCACCACTGGAGCACCTTCCACATTCCACATTCAACAATATCGCGCAAGAGGATCTGAACAACCAAACCGATTGCACCGTTGTAATCCTCGTGAAAAAACACGCGAGATCGACTACTTACTCGCCTCAAACGGATATCCGATGAAAAAGTCACCAACACCGCCTCACGCCCGAACGACGCCCCGTGATCCGAGCCTCGGCCCCGAAAACAGTCAGGCGCACCGCACCATTGTGATCCCCTCGGGAAAACACGTCCAAAGCACTACTCACTTGAGTGCAACAGATTTCCAGAGAAAAAGGTGCATCCCGGCGCACCGCACACGAGCGGTGCCACGTGGGACCCGCATCCTGGTCCTGAAACTCAACGAACGGATCGCACAGTTGCGATCCTCTCGAAAAAGTACACGAAATGGATTATTCACTTGTCCAAAATGGTCACCCGGTGATAAAGCTGGAAAATCACCGTCGACACCCAAACGACCCTCGTGGGCCCCGCACCATCGTGCAGAATTACAGCGGGCAGACTGCGCCAACGCATTGCCTCGGAAAAACAACCAACATCGACTGCTTGCACGCCCCGAACGGACGTCCGAGGAAAAAGTCGCTACTAGCTGCACGCAGCTCAAAAGACGGGCCGCAGGGCCCACACCTCATCTTCGGCCTCAATGCCTGAAACCACCCTGGAAACCTCCGCCTTGATGCCAGGATCCCAACACCACTGACGACACTCAAACCGGACGTCGGACGCGTCCGCGCCGTCCAAAACAAGAATCCCAGGGATTACGCTCACCCACTTAAGGAAACGTCGCACCTCCGCGACCCCTCGTTTCGGGAATTAAAAATTCCCAAAACCATCTCAAAAATACCGTCTCATCAATACGGTCCCACCGCCGCAGACGACACTCAAAACGGACACCCGTAGCGGAAAGTACGGGTGTCCGAACACCGAGGGGGCAAGACCCCTGGGGCTGGACCGGCCTGGGCCGGCCCACGGCTTAGCCGCGCGGGCCGGCCGCGGACACTCGGTCCCCGCGCAGACAGGTCACGAGGGCCTGTCGCGGCCGCCGCGTGAAGACCCGCGCGGCGCGGGTCTTTGTCGCCGCACAGGGGTCACGCAACGCGACCCCGGGGTCGTCGCTCCCTGGCGACCCGCCGGCGCGCCGAGGCGCTCCGCCTAGCGCCGACCTCCACTGGATGCCGCCCCCTTCGCCCGCGGCTGAAGGCACGCCGCGCCCCGGCCTCATCCAGGCGCTCCACCAGACACCTGCGGACGCCCTCCAGACACCCCTGCCACGCCCAGCACCTCCACCGGACACCCGCGGACACCCCTTCCGCGCCGTCCGCCCTCGCCGCGCCGCCGCTCGAACCCGCCGGAAACCGAAAACCCGTAATGTTCGGCGGATCATTGAGGATCCCACGGAGCTCAGAATTTGAATCCGAAAGATGCATTGAAAAGGGAATTAACTCTACTACGCATTCATGTTCTTTGATCAAAATTTTGACCAGGAATAGATAGTGCAAAACGAGCTCAAAGTAGGTACGAGAATAGAAAAAAAACAACGCAACATCCTACCTCGTGGGGCTTCGCCCGAAGCTTCACGACGATCCGCCGGCACCACCGCACCTCGCCGGAGTCGCCTCTCCGGACTCTTGCCGGAGATGGAGGAGGAGGAGTGGGAGAAGAGGGGCTACCAGGGGGAAGGGAAAGGATAGGAGGGAAGAGGGTGTGTTAAGCGTTTAAATAGAAAACGCTTAACCACCCGCCCGTCGGCCCGGACCCAAACTCTCAGCAGGGTCAAGGTTAAGCCTCCCCTAGGGTAAACACCACCTCCTGAGCATAACGGAGGTCTTGGAATTTTAATCTGAGATCCCGTTCAAAAGTTATTAAACTTGGCGCCCGAGTCCGCCAAATTACGAAAACGCCCCTGGGACCTTTTGTTTTCACAAACGGCCTGCACCCGCAAAACTTACACCCCTCCTAGGGTAAAAGACATGGTTCGAACTCAACGGTGCACTCGGTTTCCCAATCTGATCCACCATTTAATATATACCTACATTTTGTCATTAAACGAATAAATTAATTAATTAATTTATCCGTTTAACGTTCCGGGAGCGGGCGAGGGGTCTAAACATCCCGCGCCGACAAGTTTTATATCGTTCCTAGGGTAAAAACCCCATTCCAGACCCATCCGTACACTCGGATATCTGATTCGGATCACCGTTTAGGAGTTATATCATTTATTTAGTATTTCCAATGTGAACGCACTGAAAATTTAATTTCGGCCACTCCAGTGCTCGGAATCGCACGCCGTCTGAAGGCACTGCTCTGGAATATTATCAAGAATATTCCAAAGTCTTTCTCAGCAAAAACAGGGTTCTTACAGGAGGTAATTGGACCATTATGATAACCACTCCATGGTAGACACATACACCTTCCATGATAACCACTTCTCCCATCAAGTGTCCCCAACTAAGTGTAAGAGAGAATCCAAGAAGAAATCACTCCAAACACAGTTGAAAAATTAAGAGTCAAGCTTCAATTTCACTCCTTTTAATGATGGAGTTCTTGAAGACCTCATATATTCCTCTGTTTCATCTCCAGATCCTACCCTCTCATTACCAAATTATGGGAGTAGTATCAGTAATTCTAAAGTTCTATGTTGGAAACTTTATTATGAAGGCTTGTTTCTTGAAAATTCGGTCAATCCAGAGAGACTATCTCCATATGAGAGCCACATCAACCCTCCATGTGGTCAAAAGACCATGGAACAAGAGGATTTATCTCTTTATGTAATCCACCATGGTGTTCCTCACTATAATGGCATTCTCTGCAAAAGTTCTCTACGCAGTAGTATTTCACATTGTCAAGATAATTCTATAACTGAAGATGTAGTAATGAGAAATCCCTCTTATCTCGAGGTACTTTCCAACACATGGCCAGTCATGTCTGATGGATTGTCATTAATGGGTGAAATAATTTCTCAACCAGAAGATATATTAAGGGAACAATCATTCTCCAAACCTCCTTTAGGTCATTTTTCTTCTAATACAGTAGAGGAAAAAAATGACTAATTCCATTTTTTTTAATAAAACAATCAAGAAGCGTCCACTTTGGTCAGACCAAGTGGAGAAACCTCTAGTGAAATATGATGAAGATATGTTAAAAATGATAAAAAAATTAGTTAAAGGAGAAGTACCAATCATGTTTTGGCATTTGGAAAATTCTTAACACAACATTCTGGAATTGATGGAATAAAATTGCATTCATGATGTAGGCCTCAACTTATGGAAGACTCTTTGTCATTTTAAAACCAAAGTATTACCATATTATGAATATAAATATCATATAAAGGTAATATAAATGTTGAAACTCCAAATTTACTTGGCATCTCTCTCAGTTTCCCAACATACAAAGGTTGAAAAGCAGTAGAGAACCCTTTAGCATGCATGCCTCAATGCTTTAAAGAGGGTAAACCAGTTAATTAATGACACCCCATATTGTGTTCGTATTGTAGGATGGGGTACACATGAATAATTTCATTTCACTGCACTCTAGAATCAGAAAATCCTGCCAAAAAGTGGTTTCATGCAATGTTATTACACACGGCTGGATACAATCAACAGATTTTTTATATAATCAAATGTATGCTCAAGAACAGGACTCAAATATCCCTTATCAAATTCAGGCCCAAATAAAACAAATTGTTGAGTTATTTTTTCATAAAAAAATGATAATCTTCAGTAGACCTCCCTCTTAGAGGATGTCATCCACCAGATAACACAAATGTCTAAAATAGCATATCGATCTTCCAAAATAGGTGATTTGAGTGGTTGTTAGATAATGCACCTGGCTAATGTATGAACCAAAATTTGAAAAATCAGAAGATCAGCTGTGAAAATCTCATCCATAGCAGTTCAAGAGCCACCCCAGCCTACAGGGTTGGCGGCTTGTTTTATTAAACCTTCAAATTTATTAAATAAAGTTTGAAGGTTTGAAGAAGAAGAACAAGAATAGCCCCAAACTGTTGGGCTGGGGGATTTTTCACTTCTGAAATCCTCTCCTCAATAGAAGTCATTTTTCTCCAAATTAGGGATGAAGCCAAAAATAGAGCGCACAACTGAACTATCCAAGGATTGCCTTTGGGTAACTGTTTATAAATAAATTCCTGAGAATTCATCATATAGGAGAGAAAAATATCATGGAAGATACAAAGGAAGATGATCTGGAAAAAATATTGACAGGATGCCATCAATGCATTATGAATTAGTGAATGTTATTAATACCGTTGTAGAAGATCCTCTAGAAAATGAGTCTAGCTTAGGGGAATCAGAAGATGAAGTTCTTATCCATAATACGGTACACACTGAAGAAAATGAAAAAGTTGCGCGTACTCGAAATCAAAGGCTTACCCAGAATCTAGGTATGCCTTCAAATAATAAACTCCCACCCCTTCGAAAGGTATCTAACAAAGGGGAAAGGTAAATGTCAGATCAAGTATAACTTTTCCACTGGAGAAGGTTAATCTATTTTACTTGAAGAAAGATTTTCACAAAAACAAGAGGAAATTAAAGAGTTGAAAAGACTCAATAAAGAGTTACTTCGAAGCAGCATTTCTTTTAGACATACTCCCCAAGAAGATCCTCAACTTTCACATCCTATAGGAGCTCCTCAACAAGGAAGATTTGTGTTTACTATAGATGTGGATAATGAATTTCATCCATTAGAAACACAACCCGGGTAGGATCAAACACATCCCTATAGGTCTGTTCCCATGGGTTATCCAAGATAGATACAAGAACCACCACCAGTGGTTTTTCTAGTTGTTGCACCAGTTCAAGATCCAGCTACTGTACCTATATAGGTCCCATCTCATTCAGATATTACCCAAGTAATTATGAACATAATTGAGGCATTAAAAACATTATTGTAAGATTTGGAAGAATGAAATTTTCTTGATGGAAAAGATTAACATATTTCTTAAATTTTTTATTCCCTCAGGAAGAGTTGCTACCAATTTGTGTGGAAAATCTATGTGATGAGTTACGCACACCACTGATCCCTGTGAAATACATGGGAGGGGTTAGAGACCTTGCTTAAATTGCTCAATAGATAGAAGATTCCATTATGGAAACTAAATCTAAAACTCATGTAATTCCATCAGATTTGGGAAGGAGAATAGGGAAAGTAGAGGCTGCAATAGTTAGACTTAAGAAAGCACCTGTAACTGCTTCTACTTAAAAACCTTCATCATATCAAAGGGCTCTACCTCCCGAGCATCAGCAGCAATGACTGCCTCCTCAATAAGATCAAATATATCAAAGGAAAAAATAGTTTGAGGAGCTCAAGAACAAATTTTATTCTTTCTTGAAAGAACAGGTTCTTGGTTACTTCATCTTAGCTTTGGAAAATAATTTGGTTCTATTGCCAATGTTGAAGAAACCAAATAAATAAGGAGATAAAGATATTCCAAATTATTTTCCCTTTCATCAGATATTGGGTCATCCCATTTAGGAGTGTTTTTTTTCAAAGACCTCCTATAAAAAATGGTAGATTCTAGACAAGTAAAATTGAAAAGTTCAACAGCCCAAGTAGAATGTGTTATTGCTACTGATCCATAAGAAGTAGATAAATGACAAGAAGTAAAGGGTAAAAGTTTGAAAAAATATGATGATTGGATGATCAGGAAAACAATCAACCAAACTCATGCCATTCTACGAACACAATTTAAACAACCTATTGTGTCTTCCACAACTCCTGCCACAACAAAACCACCTTCATCAAAAGGTCAATCCTCAAAGAAACAACATGATCATAGGGAAAAAGAGCAGTCAGAAGAAGACGAGATCATATCAATACCAAATTTTTATTTGACTCTGGCATATTTCATTCCATATGTTTCAAAATCATGGGCACCATCCCACTAAATGACATAACTAGAACTAAACTATCAAGAAGAATCTTCATCAGGTAAAGAATTTATCTTTCATTCCATCAATGTTATCCACTTAACATATCCCTATACCAATGGTTATTTTGATTATAATGAGCCTAAGTTCCCTGTACTGAACTAGGGAACTAGAGGAAGAGGCCAAGATCGAGGATATAGGATAAGATGTGGGTATTCTAGAAGCCACTATTTTAACTCTATCCCTACTCGAACCATATATGTAGCAAAAACTTGTGGGAGAGTCCTTTAGTGGGCTCAATAAGAATAATGAGATTATTACACGCATGACATGTTTGGTCCTGGCATGATTATTTTAGAGGACCTATTAGAGGTCACACCATCTTCCTCTAAACAAATAGATAAACCTAGTTAATCTAATATACCAAAGAAAGGAGTATTTCAAGTTTCTGATCTGACACAGGGTACATCTACATCAGAAACATCAACTTCCAAGGCACCTACAAAACCACATCTCCATGTTGGGAAATGAAAACCTTTGGACCAAAAGTATGATGTTTTGAAATAGTTTGCCAAAGTAATGACCAAGTTTTCAATTTTCGATGCCTTGAATCTGTCAAAAGATCTTATAGAAGCACTTATTGAGGCTTTGTTATGTCCTCAAGAGTTTGAAACTGAATTTTATGCTGCTGAGGTCTACCGTATAGTGAATGATCCTACAGAATTTCATGTAGTTACATCTTTTACGGATTAAGATGAAGATGATGTTGTACATGGAAATATTAGGACCTTGTATCTATCTGGTAGGGTTAATGACATAGACATCCAACAATCCTTCATTGATAATGGATCAGGAGTCAACCTTAGTCCTATTCATACACTTCATCAATTGGGCCTCACCAAATCTAACTTATCTCCTTCTACTTTAATGTTTCAATGATATGAAAAGAATGCACAAGATCCTTTTTGTGAGATTACACTCAGAACTCAGTTTGGGAATCTTATGTCTAATTCAGGTTTCATGGTTCTTCTCCAGGTCATCACCTTCAACATTACGCTTAGAAGGCCTTGGATACATAAACATACGGCCATACCTTCATCATAACACCAATGTATCAAGTACTATTTCAATGGTAAAATAGGGACATTGTATGGTGAAAAAGCTTCATTAAAAACGTGTGAATCTCAATACATTGAGGCAGAATTTTACCACATGAAGGGAATGAGGTCTATGAAAAAGGAGGTAACTAGAATGAATGCTCTAAATGGTCTAGAAAGGATCCCATCAAACTCATTAAAATATTTAAGTATAGATTATATTTTTCCTATCAATCAGATTGAAATAATAAATCCAAATATGAACACTCATCCAGTAACTTCCATAATTTCAATTACAGCAATCAAGCCTCACAACATGGGAGAAATTATTGATTCACTAAGCAGTGGTGAAAGCTTAAATGGAGATGTCTTCATTTCATCCACTGAACTTCAGAAATTATATGCTTCATCAATCAGACTAGAAGAAGATGTAACAATACTAGAGTAAGAAAAGGATGTTTATTCCCAACTCATTATATCCACTTCAATGCTCCACGAAGACCCTTCATCATCAATAAGGTCATAAATGTTTCCCTCTTCTTCAGGATGTTCAAATATTTACTCCTACCCTAACTATATAAGTTTTGATTTTTCATATACTATGTAAGTAGAAATAGAAGAGGTGACATGTAATGAAGAAGAAGAATAAGATCTCAGGGATACTCCTCCAGTATTTGAGGAAGGTGTCTCTGCCACTGTGGATGAGCTCAAAGAAACAAATATGGGTACATAAGAAGATCCATTCTCCACTCTAATTAGTGTGGCCATGACTTCTGAAGATAAAGAGACGTATACTTTATTTATAAATAAATATCGAGATATATTTTCTTGGAATTATACAAAAATTTCTGGACTTAATCCCGATGTAGCTACTCATCATTTGGGGTTTCCAGAAGAACATCGAGGATTCAAGTAGGCAGCAAGAAGAACACACCCAACTCATGCCTCTAAAATTGAAGATGAAGTTGATAAGCTTACAAAGGATAACTTTTTTTAGGGAGGTTCAATATCCCAAATGGATGGCCAAAATTGTCCCAGTGAAAAATTAGAATGGGAAAATCAGAGTTTTCATTTATTTCAGAGATCCTAACCAGCATTATCCTAAAGATGATTTTCCAGTTTTGATCACATAACTTTTAATTGACACAACAACTGGCTATGATGCTATTTCCTTTATTTATGGTTACTCTAGGTATAATAAAATCTACATGGCCCAAGAAGATGAAGAATATACATCCTTTAGAGCCCTCAAGGCGTGTTTTTCTATTAGGTAATGCCCTTTGGCTAAAATAATGCAGGTGCAACGTATCAATGTGCCATGAACCATATCTTTAAACCCTTTTTAGGGAAATTTTTTGAATATTATGTGGATGTTTTGGTGGTTAAATACAAACAATGTTCCAATCACATGGCTGATCTATATATCATATTCAATAAAATTCGACAACCCAATTTGAAGATGAACCCCTTGAAATGTGATTTCGGAGTAACCTCAGAAAAATTCATCAGCTTCATTGTACACCATCATGGAATTAAAGTTGATCATGAAAAAAAAAAATCAATACTTAGTGTGTCACCTCCTTGAAATTTGAAATAATTAATAAGACTGTAATGAAACTTGGCCTATATTCAGCACTTTATCACCAATTTGGAAGGCAAGTGTTTACCCTTCACCAGATTAATGAAAAAGGGAGTCACCTATCAATGGACTGAAGAATTCCAAGAGGAATTTGATACCCTCAAGAAATATCTTTTGAGTACACTAATATTAATGCCTTCTATTTATGGAAGACCACTTATTATTTATGTGAAAGATTTAGAGCAGTCACTGGGTGCCTTACTTGACCAAAAGAACAATGTTGGGAATGAAAGAAACCTTTACTATCTTAGTCGAACTATCCTGGATGCAGAAACTTGGTATTCAGGTATTGAAAAGTACTGTCTGACATTAATCTTTGCAGTTCAAAAATTTAGGCACTACCTACAACATCATGAGGTCCAATTGGTGTCTCACAATAACCTGTTCAAATTTATCCTTAGTCGTCCTATGCTTACATGGCATATGGCATGGTGGGAAGTTATTTTGAAAGAGTTTGATATCCAGTTTGTGCCTTAAAAGAAAATAAAAGGCCAATCTTTGGCCGAATTCCTTGCTGAACATCCAACTGTAGAAGATACATAATTGAATACTAAACTTTCTGATGAAGAGGTCTTCTCTATTCAAGATAATTCCCAAACATGATAAGTGTAATTTGATAGTGCCTCTATAAGTCCAACAGGGAAGATAATGAAAAACCCTAAACTCAAAAAATTTGAGTTAGGAATTTTACTTATCTCCCTAGAAAAGGTAGTGTTGCCTTATTCCTTCCTATTGTTAGAAGGTGGTACCAACAATAAAACAGAATATCATGCTCTCATCATAGGATTGGAATTGGAACTTCAGGTACAAGTGAATCAACTGAAAGTAAAAGGAGATTCAGATTTGGTAATCAAACAAATAAATGGGTATTATTCCATCAGAAAAGAAGAGTTAATACCTTTGTGTGATTATGTGAGAGGGTTAATGGCTGAATTTACCTCAGATCTGAAATTTTATTATGTCTTGCGATCAAAAAATTCCCAAGTTGATGCATTGGATAATACAACTACAACCTTGGAAGATCCAAATCAGGATGATACAATCATCAGTATAGACCATTGTCGTGTGGTCTCACCTTTATTTCGAAATAGAATGGAGGAAATTAATGAAATTACCTCTATTTCTAAGCCATATGTCACACCATAGGATGGAGAACAACCATCATGGAGTACCATCAAAATGGAGTACTTCCACCAGATAGGGCTGAAAAATAATAGATCAAACTACGAGTGGGAAATTTTAATCTTTATGATAGTCCAGATCACCAAAAGATCCTATACAAATGAGTTTTTGAGGGAATCCTCATTAGGTGTATTTATGGAGAAGAAACTACAAATTTCATGAAATAAGTGCATTCATGAGCATGTGGTGCTCACCAATCTGGGCATATGCTTTCTGATTAAATATGAATGCTTAGATACTTCTAGCCTTCAATGACACATGAATGCATAGATTTTACCAAGAAATGTCATCCTTGCCAAGTGCATTCCAACTTCATTCATAAACCCCCAGAGTTTCTACATACAGCTAAATACTATTGGCCATTTTCCACATGGGGAATGGATATAGTAGGGCCTTATCCCCCAACTATGGCTAATCAGTTCAAGTATATTCTTACTGCTTCTGACTTCTTCTCCAAATGGGATGAGGAAATACCTCTCAAAGAAATCAGAGCCAAAAGTATTGTTAGTTTTTCCAAAACTAATATAATTACCAGATTTGGTGACCCTCATACTATATTGATAGAAAATGGTACCAATTTTTGTTCTGTTGAGGTAAAGAAGTTATATCAAGAGCATAAAGTCAAATCCAACCATTCATCTCGCTATCATGAAATGACCAATGGATAGATAGAGGCTTTCAATAAAACCTTATCAAACATACTCTAGAAGATGGTGGATAAAGATATGAAATCTTAGTCGGATAAACTTTTTCATGCTTTATGGGATTATCAGACTACCACCTATACTACCACCCAGATAATCCCTTATTCATTGGTGTACAAAACAGAAGCAGTTTTTCCAATTGAAATTCAATTTCCTTCACTCAAAGTTGCAATTTGTGATCAGTTTTCTATAGATGAGAAGTCTCAGAAATGGTTTGATGAGCTAGAATGATTAGACGAAAAAGGATTGAATACTTTACATCATTTAGAAGTCTATCAGAACAGAATAGTGAGAGACTTTAACTAGAAAGTTTTCCTCCATTCATTTCTTCAAGGATAATTGGTATTGGTTCTTAGGACCCCAATGATACTAGGAAAGAAACCTCCAAAGCTTGAGACAATGTGGTAAGTACCTTATTCCATTCATAAGGTCTACTCAAATGGATCTTATTCCCTAATCTCAATGGATGGAGAGATTATCAGAACTCCAACCAATGCAAGATTCTTGAAGAAATACCTTGTATAATTACATCATATGTCCTCGCTACATGAATCTAAACCACACAACACAAGGTCCTAGTTACAAGACATTAAACTTCACAACAATCATAAGCATCCATGCTGCATGACAATAAAATGCGTAGCATCTTTGTCCTTGTCACACGACATTAAACTACATGACATCATTTGTCATCATTACACAACATTAAACTATATGGATAACGTATTATCTACTTGAATTTAGGAGATTTCATATGAAAGAATCATTGAAATCATTGCTTCTCTTTAGTGGCACATGAGTCCCTTTCTTTTCTATGTCTGAGTCAGATCTGTATAGGGACCTCATTTCAAGAACTACGTGTGCCTTGATTCTCATTCATATGAGATACGTAGAGATGCCTAGATCTCCAATCTTGGACATATCCTCACACAACCACAAATTTTTTATTTTTATTTTCTCCTTTTGTATATGAATTAGATCTATACAAAGTGTTCCCTTAAGATACATGGTTTGATCTTTATACCATTTTGTGTATTAAGTTTAACCATTCTTCCAGAACATGTTTAAAGCCCCCTTTTCCCACATCAAACTCAATTGGTATGAGAAATGAATGTTTCAAAAACTATGTTTGGCTTGATTCTCATCTATATGATATAAATAGAGATTCCTGAATCTCTAATCTTGGGCCCAACCATGATAAAAAATAACTCCTTTATTCCTTATGTAAAAAATCAAAACATGCATAGGGAATGTTTAAAGAACTACATATGTCTTGATTCTTTTCCCCAGAAAGATATGTAGTGAAACTTGGGGTTTTATTCCTTGGTCTAACTACAACATGTCATTATTTTCACATCGGTTCATCTTTGTCCTTACTACATGACATTAAATTGCACAGAAATCCAAGAACTATGTTTGGCTTGATTCTTACTCCAATGAGATATGTAGTGAGCCAGGGTCATATTCCTTAGCTCAGACATCACATAATCCTAAAACCCCTATTCTTCACTTATGTCACCTTTGTGTTACAGAATAAGAATTTACTGCTCCTTGTTTTTCATACCGAGCATAGCTCACATGGGATTAGGAATTGGATAAAAAGCTTCTCTGTATAAAAAAGGTGTCTAAATTTCTTATAGGGTTATCAATGGTCTTCATTGCATGAGTTGAAACTACACAGTACAATGTCCTCACTACATGACTCTAAACTACACAACATAATATTAATTCAAAGGAAACAAAAAAAGTCTCCATTTTTATATATGAGTAAGATTTATGTAAAGGACTTCAAACTCATGACCAATATTGATTCAAATATTTCTTATTTGAATTTAAAATTACCCCTTCTATATCTCACAATATTAATCTTGAATATTTTCAAATCTTCATAATCTTTCTTATATTTTTTTGTGATAGAGTCTCTGACATCTGAGAGCTCTTTTTCTTGACTACACAGTACATTCCCTTAGGTGTACTTGAATAAGTTGCCTACATAACAGGTCTTTCAGTCAAATGATACCACTATTTGGCTAGGCATCATATGCCCTAGTCGGCCCTACAAAATACATCCCCCATAATAGGTTTTTCAAATATTGGTAATTTTATTCTTAGTTAAAGTGACTTTTTTCACCTTTAAACTTTGATAACAATATAGAAGAATCTATATTTTAAAGCAGTCATTCATGTATATTTCTCCGATTAACTTTATCTCAATCTAAAAGTCTTCAAGACTATGGTACACACATTTCCCTCTCCATGTGTTCAAAGCAATATGAAATAACATTGGATCACTTGGCCACATATCATATACTATTTTCCATTTCTGGTCCTAGTCATATGACCTAAAAAACTACAAACACCAAACTTCCTACGTTTGGGCCATACCTTTATAGAAATCCTATTCCTCCAAATCTTTGGAAATCATGATTAGAAATACTCTCTCCATATTTGGGTACCTTTATTCATAAACCAAACCCTATGCTTTGGAAAATTTGAATCTCTATAAACTTTCTTCTACTTTTATGAATAGAATGTCAAATTTCTGAGATCTCTTTTTCTTGGCTATGTAGTACGCTTCCTTAGGTGACCTTGCATAAGTTTCCTACATAATAGGACTATCAGTCAAAAGATGCCACTATTTGTCTATGTATAATATTCCCCTATTGGCCCTGCATAACACCCCCTATAAAGGGTTTTTCAAATAATGGTAACTTCGTTCTTAGAAAATACTCCCTCTAATTCCTTTAGCACTTTTTCCCACATCATTCTTTGAATTTATAAATTCTTAAATCACAGTTTACATTTCTTCCCTTCCATACCTAAATATGGTAGTATGTTTCCAAACAAATTATCAAGAAATTAGGAGAACCTCATACCTTTGGTCAAAGATAAAGAACTTAAATTAAATACACAATAATGTCCTTGCTGCATGACTTAAAACTGCATAGTACAATGTTCTCATTGCACGACTTAAAACTACACAGTACAATTTCCTCACTACATGACTTAAAATTGAATAACATGATATCATAAATTCTTCTTTCTAACAAATTTTAACATTTCCTCATACATCAAATTTGTGTAGAAGAGGTTTTACTATTCATGAAATATGTTGGCTTAGATAACCCCTTATTATCAAAATCCCTTTCCTTGGAAAAATCACACACTATGGTCTTGAATCACCCAAATCTTATTTTCCCTTGTCTATCAACAGTAAAATGTTAAATTCATAAGATATATTTTTCTTGACTATGTAGTACGTGCCCCAAAGGCCTTGCAAAAAATATTCCTATATAACAGGCCTATCGGTCAAAATATTCCACTATTTGGCTATAAAAAATATGCTTTAGTTGTCCCTACATAATACATCCCCCATAATGGGTTTGTAAAATAATGGTAACTTTTTCTTGGAAGAGGCTTACCTTATGTTTATACAAGTTTTATATTTTGTGACAAAAAAAATCATGGCTCAAGATTCCCCTTGGAAATATTTAAAACAATAATGGAGCAATCATCATCCACTTAGTTTTGTTTGGGATCTAATTTAAAAATTTATGGTCAAAGTTGTTTGACCTTAAACACTATCCCTTTATAGTACAACATACATTACTCTAAACTGTCAACAACAAGAGATGTGGTACTCACCAGATTGGGAACTTGTAAAGGTCACTCTGAACAAAAGTCGAGTCCCAGCTCACTAAACATACATTTTGTATGATTTAGGTAATATTGAGCAATTTAAAGTCAACAAATACAACGTCTATGGGGTATTCCATATAACCCTAGTAAAAAATAAAACTATTCTCATTAGGCCCATCAGATTAATAAGAAAATTCTGAGCACCCCCACTCTTGTCATTGTAATAATGATTATCTAACATGAAGGTTTGATGTTTAAAAGAAATCATCATAATCATTACCTTTAATATTTTAATAAAAAAAGCAAGAATGAAGACATATATTATTGAAGAAAAAATTTCTTTCATTCATATGAAATCAGAGGGACATAAAAAAATAGAGCCTCTCTGTCATGTTTTAAAATAAAATCTTAATATGATTCCTCATTTGTTGAACGGTCTCATGAGCCCTATCAACCGCCTGTTGAAGTTGAGACAGTTGAGAAACTCCAGCCTCCATGGCTTGACAAAGTGATTCCTTAGTAGTTTAAATGGTAGTTATCTCCTCTAATTAGGTTTCTCAAAGTGTTTGGTTCAATTTCTTGAGATTTTTATGAACAACATCCAGTTTTTGTTGAAGATATAACAACTCCTCCGTGACTTCTTTAATTTGTTAGCTGATTTCGATTGACTTCTTATTATGATCTGCCTCTGCCTCAGCTACTACAGCTTGGAATATCTCAATATTAATAAGCCATTTAGCCTTTTTAAAATGTTACTGCAACTTATGTTCCTTCTCCCATCGATTAATGGTCTATTTAATTGCATTGTAAACTGATTGATAATTAAATCCACCAAATACCAATACGCAGAATAATGCTGGGAGTTTAAAAAAATGGAACAAAAACTCATTCAAAGGATTCCAAGAAATTATGCTCTATATTTGTCACCATATCTTCTTATGTGCTAGCCTAAGAGCATATTGCAACTCTAATTCTGAATCTAAGTCATTACCATGGGGTAAAATTTACTCTGGAAATAGATCACTTAAAGAGCTTCCTTGTCCTAATTCTCTTGGAATAGTAAAAGATTCACCTTCTACTGATTCTTGAGCCAACGTAGAAGCTTCACCTTCCGATCTAACTGTGGGAGCTAATAACCCTAAATTATAAATCAATAAAATTTTTAATTTCAGAAAAAATGGAAGAAACAGAGTATGATCTAGAAAACCGATAACATTTACCCAATAATAAGTCGGCCACTTGATTGGATCCATACCTAGTATTATTAGCTTCAACAATTTGGGAAGATGTTTCTTTATAAGGGGCATTCTACTAGGTTTTCCCAGTTTTCAAAGTTGAAGACTCTATAACGTCTCTCAATGAGGGGTCCTCAATAGGTATTTCTCCAACTTCAGTAGAAAAAGGATATAGTGGAATGCCCCATTCCCGAAGAGCCTTTGCAACATTTTCTACAGACAAAGCTGCATAAGGTGAACGTTTATGTGAATTATCAAGTAAAATAAGAACAATTGTGTATGAAAAATGCAAGAATAAGGACTTAAGTCCTTATAATTCCACATGAAAATCCCTAAACTCATTGATGGAACCTGGAATATAAATATTTGGATTAAGGCCTTCCATAATTTCAGTGTATGCGGCATAGAGTGTTATAGAATCCTCACCATTCAAGGTATCCAACAAATGTTATTTGATGCACAAATTGGCTCTGCTGACATTCGGTTCCGTTGTTTCTTCAATTGGTATAACATCATTAGATCTTTTCAGGTTTAGGTCAACATCAGTATTTACCTTATATTTCCCTAAATCTTCATTCCTTCCTCCTAGAGTAATAAGAATATCAGTATTGATTGTTGTGGGATCCATTGGAAAAGTAAAATGATTTGAGATATGTTGAAAAGAATAATATTAGTAAAGAATTTAATATTCATCAGAAATGTATTTGATCTTACCATGGATTTTCTATCTCTAAATAGATCCAGGAGTGGGTATAGCTAAATATTTTGATGTTTTATCTACTAAGTTAGTAGATCCATCAATATGAAACTAAATTTCTCCTGGGGTTTCTTTCTCTGGTCTTGAATAATCAAATCTTAGTCCCTTGAGAGAGGAGAGAGATACATATCCTACAAGAGGATAAATGTGATTTCTAGATTATATCAAGAAAATTATAATGCCTTGAGGAAATTACAAATACTTACTCCTTTGGTGAACACTTCAGGCTAATCTCATTGCTCTCTTGCGTTTCTTTTCATAAGCTTGAGGAGAAATCAAGACACTCCTCTTGGAAGGAGAAACTTGAGGTAATGGATGAGGATTATCTATCACCATTACCCCAGTCATGATTCTCACTCCTAGAGAAAGTTCTAGAGACCTAGGAGGATCATTTGATGCATCGATGGGAGAACCTATAGGCCCATACCTTGGTGATCCAAGAGCCTTTCTAGAGTTTTCTTTCCTGAATTCAATCTGAAAAAATGCATTTCATCAAGATTAATGATGAGGAATGGTAAAGAATAATTATGGAAAAATAAAAGGAAAATAAGTTCTCAGTATTAACATAAATATCCTACTCCTCTAAAGGGTCAATAATTACCCCTTCGTGTATTTCTAAGTCCATTATATGGGATACTCGTTTAGAGGTTGGGATTTGTTTATCAGTTGCATATATAAAATCCTCTAACTCTGTAATATACTCCTATACTTCAGCCATGTTATTATCTAGATTGAAATCAGAAGGTGACTTAATGTCACCCACATCTAGTATTAGAATTCCATGTTGGAGGAATTCCCATGACTCCCTAAGTTCAAGGGTCATGCTCTCCCAATGGTGGAAGGATAAAGGTTGAACATAACTTGATCTCAGTATGGTTGGTTATGGAGGATATTCAACACCTTCTTACTGGTGAGCCTCTTTAGGCCTCCCTTCTTCTTCATAAAGTTCAATAGATGGAATATGAATCTCTTTCGGATGGTGGTGGCTGAAAAACCTTGGCATCATAGGTATTACTTCTCTAGCCCTATTCTTCCTATTATACCTCCCGCGAAGATGTTTTGAAGGCTCTGAAACCTATAAAACTTTTTCATTATATTTGGTCTTATACTTCTTACCACAATTTCCATGAACAACAGTCGTTGTAGCTTCCACTCAATATATTCCTTTTGTCAAATCACCTTGAGGATATAAAGAAGCACAAGCTTTGGAATATCCAACTTCCAATCCAATTGATGAATTTGATGAAGGTAACGTAATTGACAATTTGGATGTCTCTAAATCAATTATAATCCACAATTGTGTCACAACCATTGGGTTTTTCTCATGTCTAAAATACGTGGGTGAAAAAATGTTTGATTGTTGAAGAAATCTAAACTGACGAGAAAAACTATAGGAGACATAAGGCTCACAGATAATTTCACCATAAATCCTAGTTGATAATAAACTATCCCTGAATTCTATCATACAAGGCCTCCGCTCATAATTTTCTTCTTTACCATCATTAATAAATGTTATAGTTGGTGGGTTACCAAAAGGAAAGAAGATTAATTCTCATGAGACCTTCAATTCCTTTATCACCACATCAGGTCTCAAGTTTTAAGGCTAAATACTAGAAACTTTCTGTATAAATGGAGTGAATTGACCATTGGAAACTCTAACTAAATTCAATGCTGATTATGAAGAAAGGTGTGCCGAAATCCATCCCCATAACACTTGGAATGGCCATGTAATTCTAAATGGAGCCTTCCCATTGTATAAATGTAGTAGGTAATAGTAAATTATTTCCAATATAGGAGTTTCTAACCCAATATACTTCCCCACTACTAATTTAGCTGCAATGAAAAAGTCCATGGCCTTAAACTACCTCCAGACTCACAAACTATGAGCAAGTAAATTCTTAGCCACATGGCAAGGAAGGTGGTTAAGTGTATCTTTTCATCAATATCAGATTCAAATTTATAGATCTAGTGTTTATAGGCACCTCTATCATCTACAGAACAATATATTCCTAAACTACCCCAGTTATCTATAGAAGGGAAAATAGTAGGATGTCTATAGGTGGGACCTTTCTATTTTTTTGGTTCTAAAAAGGCTTCGATCCACACTCTCGCATGAATATATTTCTTGTCTTTGGGTAATTTATTTGCTATTTTGAATAGTTCATGTGTCAATAGTGGTGTTCTCGTAACATCACCCAATTTGTAGCCAAATAAATAAACTTTTCATACATTTCCCTGAGAATGGGAACCCCAGCTATTTGGTAGATATCCCACAAAATAATGTCAACTTCATCGTGTGTCAAGTGGAAATAATTCGTTTGCGGACTCCATCAACTCAACAATTTAGGAATGAAATCATTTTTATAAACATAATTTTCTCCCATCCAGACAGCTTCATAGATATAAACATATGATATCTCTTTCTTAAATTCTGCACAAGTTCGGCACACCCAAAATTCTCACATCCATTCAGGTTTCACACCTCCTCCAGAACGAAGATCCCAGTCTTCCTTCCAACCATCATACTGATCTATTTGAGAAGCCTGAAAGTTTGAATCATAGAAATGTGTCCTTAGATCTACAACATGATCTTTCATATCAAGAGTAAAACCAATGTGATGCAAGATGAAACCAATAGGGACTGTTCCCTCATGAATTGGCATACCCCTCGCAGTAATATTCATGCAGTGACAATTGGCGTATTGAAGAAACCAATTTTTTGAGAAGTATTTCTTAATAGATGGAATGTGGGAATCTTGTAAAATCCCATTCCCATATATGGGTAGGTAAGGAATTTATGGTTATTCACGTTGATACGGAATTAAACCTTTCCATAGTCCAAGAAGAGTACTTTCAATAATGTTATAATAATCTGGTCTGATGATCTTCATCATCTCATTTTGACAAGCCTTAGCTTATTCAGTAGAGGTTATCAAATGAGCCATTTTCTTAAAAAATTACCAAACTCCCCTTTTTAGGCTGGAATTTCTACTAAAGAAAAATCAAATTTCAACTTAAAGGAAATTGAAAATTTAGAAAAGGGAACTCTTCGCATAGGTCCTTCAACAAGGATTATCATTTAGGTCCTTCGACAAGGGTCCTAGTGCAGATCCTTCGATGAAGTTCTTCTATGTAGCTCCATCGCTAAATTAGTTTCACATTGAGAAAAGTTCGAGGAGACTACGTGAGAGCACAATATGTTAAGGCTGGATGAAAGAGCTATGCAATGAGAGCCGAAATTTTTTGAAACACGGGTGAAGAAAATCTCAAAGGATCAGACATATTTATAGATATTCATAGGTCTATGCGACATGCCTACGTGAAAAATATACACAACACACCTACACGAAGTAGCTCCGCGACAAACTTGTGTAGTTCATCAATCTATCCATAATATTTTCCCCGCACTTTCACCTCAGTACTCGACCCTCTTTCTAATCAAATCCAATCCTAAGGGGGGGGGGATTTTTTTGAAACTACTTAGGAACACAAAAAGACTAGGAAAATAGACCTAGATATTTCAAAATCCCAAGATTAGGTTCAAAGAATTAAAAGGAAATCCAAAGTATCAAAAGACCCATATGGAAGAGCTACGCGGAAGACCTATGCGGCATACCTGTGCGGTAGTATACTTTCTGTATAGCTACGCGACATACCTATGCAGAGGACCTATGTGGAGGACCTATATGGACAACTTACCTTTGACTAGGCCCCCTCCATGCCTATAAATAGGACCCTTGGGCTTCCCATTTTTAATAATGAAAAAAGTTGAATGACTTACTGAAGCTTACATTGTGCAGATCTTTCACCTAGATTCCTCTAATTGTCTCAGTTAGCTCTCGAAAACCATGAGAGAAGAGATAGTTAGATGGGATAAGCATCATTTGAAATTATTTCACAATTTGAAGCTCACATAGGCTTGGTTATCCTTTGTGAGGCACTTTTTAGTCATCATAAAGGCCTACGCGACACAACTATGTGGTATAGCTATGTAGAATTTCTATGTGGGTACCTACGTGGCATACCTACGCGGGGCACCTACATGGAAGAGTTGTGTATAGGGCCTATATATCAGATTATGTACCCTCATTAAGGCCACTCATGGTAGGGTATCTCCTTCTTTGGTTCACTTATCTGAAAGGAACTAAGTGAAATCCTCCAACAAAAGCTCACGACTTATCAAACCATTAGGAAAGGCACATTAGAGTGTCTCTTATTTGGGTTTGTATATCCATATCAATAAGTTTCCCACATTTGTTTCACAATGGGGTTAGGATTTATGGAGTGTCTCTGGGTTTGATATCCATATTCACATGGATCTTTCTCTGAGGAACAATGTTGATAAGTTACCAGTTTGGAGGATTAGGGTTTGGGTTCTGTCCTCCCCTTTTCATCTCCAAGACTTGGAACCTCAGGTCACTGGTAGGGAAGGTATAGTTCACACTTTCTTTTCCATAAAAGAAAAAGAAAACTCTCCCTCACCTACCAGGATCAATTTTAGGGAAGCCATCCTGGTGTAAGCCCTTAAACTTTCAAGTAAGAGGTTGTAGTCTTTCTTCTCTTTACTTCCTTCACCTTCACTCCTTACATTAGAACCTTGTACAATGTAAAGTGATTAGAGGTAAGGCCCATCACCTCTCTCTCTTCCTGGGTCACCTCAACCTCGTCCACCCTGGCCGCTATAGGTGCACTCTCTTCCACCAGTGGAGGAGGAAAATTGTGCGTGCCTTTGTTGAATCTTTGACATCATCTTGTTTCTCATACGGAGCATGAATCACACAGGCTTAGAGATTTGTTGTGATCACAACATTTTCAAAAATCCTTAAACTAAGAGAACTATGATTCCTGTTCAATCCAGGATACATAGGAAGCCTTCTCAGGGCCCAAGATCATTGGACATCCTCCTCAAGAATCCAACCCTAACTCCCTTAATACGGTAATCCTCATTAAGAATAAAACCCAAATTAAAACCCCCAAATCATCAAGGCATCCTTTTTAATAAGTAATCCCAAAATCATTTATCTCAAAGAATTATACTCTCCTATGAGACTTATCAAACTACATGGGTTTTGATTCCCATCCACAAAGGATATGTAGGAAGCCTCCTTGGGGTTCAAACCCAACACTTAAAATCATCACGATTCTCCTTGGGTCATATTCCTAACAGGGTATAATCTTACTTGGAAACCCATATCCTTTCCAAGTTCCTTAGGCTGGTTTGACATAAGTTCCACACCAAACTTTGACTAAGCACCTTTTTCTTAGATGTCCTTACCACATGAAATTAAACTGTACTGTTAGGTCCTTATCACATGACCTTAAAAGGTATGATTTTCCTATTAAGAGGCACCAAACTATAAGGGTTCTGATTCGTTTCCCAAGGATATGTAGGTAGCCCATTTTATTTGTAAAATCCAAATATCAAAATAGACCTTTATCTCCCTGGATGAAAATAAATTCCAGAGTGCCCCACCGAGTGTCTTAAAAACCAGTATCATCATAATGATGATTAAAATAATCTATAAATAGTATATGAGAGGATAACATTGATGAAGAACCTAGAATAAATACAAATATCTCCATTAATTAAGAACCTTGAATAAATTTGGATGATTCTAAATTTTACACATGTTAATAAGTGACTGAAAATTCCAAGGGAAACTTATGTTATACTTAGTAAATTAATAAGGATTCATGAAAATATCTAAAATTTATAAAGTAACTCCCAGAGTAGACAATAATTCCTTCCAAAAGGGTGTGAGGAGTCCAACCTCCCATCCTCTCAAAAAATTTACTTTACTAAGTATCGTAAAGTTCAAACTTAACAAACACTTATATTTGGAAAATAGGTCCCTTTTGGATAAAGAACTGTTGGGTGTTTTTAGTTCCATGAATAAACAAATGGAAACATATTAAAAGTAGTTATTCTTAAAACTAGAACACACATTTAAAGTAACTATGAAACAATATTAAAACATCATTCTTAAATATGTTATTATTTAAGAACAATTACATTATCTATAAATCTTTCATAATGGTTTATAAAAATCTTATGATTAACCAAAAATATCCCCTGAGAGTATGAAACTAGGAGTGTAGAAAATCCCATTGTCATATACCAGGTCACCTAGAGTCTATCTCAAAGTAGTGTTTTCAGGTTTTACCCCTAGATTCATCTGTTCTAGAGCCACATCTACTTGTTCATATCTATAAATGGATTTCTTTGCTTGAAAACCACTTACTTAACATTTCACCAAAATACCAGGATTTTTTTCATTTATTTTAACTTTCCCCTAAGTTTAATCCTAATGTTTTCAAATCCTAATTTACAGAAATAAATTAACCTTCCTTTTATACCAACAATGGCATCCCACCTTTTTATTATATATCTTTACATATCATTTTACAAATAAAGGATCTTTTAAAGTATAGTATTTTGAAAAAACGTATATAATAAAAGGTTTTTATGGTTCTTTATTTGATGTTTTCTTCCTTTAGACTTGTGTGATCACTTTTAACTTTTTTAGTTTTGTTTCTTTTAAGAATTTTCCCTTGTTTGTTATGGGTGACCTATTTTCAAATTCTAAAGAGGTTATATCTTTTCTTTATTTCAATAAAGGGGGATTGACCCTCAACCTTTTAAAAAATGAAAACATTCGTCCAATTCACTTGATAAGATTCTTAATAGGTTTATAATAAGTTCAACTACTACATCTCATAACCTAGGTACATAAATCAAAGGAAAGGGTGAGCATAAGGCCTAGTAAAGGAAAACAAGGGAAATAATTTACTTGTGATATTGAGGATTATCGATAAGAGATTGAGGAAATATATAAAGACATGAGAAATAGGAATATCATAACAATAATAACTTTAATAATAACTTGTAAATGTGGATAAAAAATTTATTTTCAACATTCATAATCATATCACCAAGATTTGTCACAGAGGTGTGATAAAAATTACCAAGGTTATTCACCAAGGTATCATAAAACATGTCATCTCCAGAGATTAAATTCCTTACCTAATTCATTAGATAACTATCAAGGAGAAACCTTAATATGTATTAATTTTCATGTGAGACACATATATCATAATCAAAAATCTCATAAATAAACCACGAAGAATAAAATAAATGGGTTTCATATCAAAATCTTGGCATTTTAAAAAGTTCTTAAAAACATGATCAATATGTCATTTATAACCCATGAAAATTGAATGAGGGTTTTATGTTTCAAAATTAAAGAATAAAATAACCCATTTTTAAATATTTTTTAATACCTCTGAAAATTAAATGGGTTTGGGTATTCATATAAATAAAATAAAATAATTTCTTAAGAAAAAGAGAGAAATTTTGAGAAGAAAATTCGGCAGTATAACGGGTATGAAACATGGTTTTAGAAAAAATAAAAAAGAGAGGGGAAAAGGGTATATGATTTATAAAAAATATAAATATAGTAAATGGGTGTAATAAAATGTATAAAAGAATATGGTATGAAAATTTTAAATACATACCATAGAAAAAGAGAACTTAAATGTAAAAGAGAAGTTTATATTCCTCTTACCTTGAAGAGTAACTCCTAAAACTCAAATATCAGGACCTTGGGGGATTGAGGAAACCTCAAAAGGACTACTTAAGAGGTAAAACATCAAATATTTGTGGATGATTAATTTTTAATGGAATAAAATGAAGAAAATTTTGGTTATTTATATCGAAAGTGAGGGAGTTTTTTATTAATTTCCTTGGACTCCCCATTAGTGGTATTTGAAAAACCATGGGATTTCCCATGGTATTGGCCTCTTGGGACACCTATTATCATATTTTAATACAAAAGAGTCTACCATAATTTTTTATGAATCATTACATAATTATTACATAGTTATGATGTCATTAAATATATCGAAAAAACTCAAACTGTATTTTTACTATTCATGAAAAACTAAAGTATTTTATAAAATTATCATAAATTTACCCTAACCTAATATCATTGATCTGATTTCAAGAATGATATTTTTTATCATAATAATTCTATAAATATGATAAATTTTACTTTTAACTATAAAATACTTATTTATTAACAATAATAACACACAAAAAATGCGTAGTAAAATTTCTGACACTTGAAAAAAATGAAATTATTTTATAATTTGTAATTAAATAAGAGTGTTTTTATAATAATATTTCATTATAATAAAAATTATTAATAAAAACTTATTTTAATATAATAATTTATATCTCTCAAAAATTTACAATTTTTACCCAGAAAATCAATTTATCAAATTCCATCTCCATTTTTAAGCCAAACTATTCTTAAAACAGAAAAGATGGAGAAAAAATTTTATTTATACAATGGAATTATTCATTAAGTAACTAAGTAATTGATACATAACCCCTTATAACACTTTTATACGACCTAAGGGTAAGGTTTGATATGGGGATATACTCTTGGGGTGGCTTAGATAACATCGACTGAGTGGTAATTTCCATTAAATTAAACTTCTCCAATAATAAATTTCGTTCAAGCTTAACCTATTGAAGCTAAACTCGAGTTTATTCAAGAGAAAATCCCTAAGATGAGACCTCCCTCCCAATTCCTAAAAAGTGGTATTCGTACGGTATGACTCTACGGGATGAGGCCATCAAATCGTTTTTCTATATTAAGTTTCCCTTTTCATTTCTACTTATAAACAATAGTTGTATTGTTAAACTTATTGTTAAGAGTATATTTTACAAAGGTCATATTGACCAATTATCATAATTGACCAACAAACATATATCGGTCTAAACCCAATGGTTATATTTCGATTTAAACTCAATAACTTATTAAATAGATATAATATTTTTATATAATATAATATAACTCATATTTTTAAGAAACAATTATCATTTAAAAAAGTTCTAGTTGTTATTTTTTATTTCTTCTTATGTTCTCCAACTCTTGAAATGTTTTCCTGAATAAATATATATTTCTATTTCAATATGTATTGCTAATTAGTTTAATGAAATTGGATAAAAATTGATTCAAGTTCTTACTCTTTCCTACTCTTGTTCTTATAATAATTCCAGTGTTATTTCTTGTTTGATGATATCAATTTTATTCTTTGTGATAATATATTTTACACCACTCTATGAAATGATAGGTGTCAACAATGGATATTTATTTTAGTTTTTGACATTGTTTTAAGTGTTTAAAATCAGTAAATATTGATAATTCTCTTCTCCATAATGAATCATACATTTTATTAGATTTGATTGAAAAAACATTTCTAGGAATAGGTCATTAAAAGTGTTGAGTACCTAGAAACATATAGTTTTTTCATCACATTTTTTAAGCATTAGAATAATTTTGAACTCAAGAAGTAGGTTAGAAATATTTTCTAAAAAAATAAATACAATGCTATCTGATTCCCTAGCTCATTACAGACTCAATATTTCCTCTCTCCCACTTCTATCTTCTCTCACCATCCACATCCATTGTTTTTAGATTTTTTTCTTTAGTTTGTTTGTCTTTGTTTGATCATACATATTATAGTGTTATTTGTGGTACAATATTCTTAATTTCCATAATACTATTAGTTAGTAGGTTTTAAAAATAATTAAATCTGACACATTCTTAATGACTTTACAGGTTCTCAAATTTTGGTGATGTTTTTGGGGAATGCATGTGCGACCAAATCATATAAAAAAATTAAAAAAGAAACAAAAAAGAAACATTTAAATTGTTTCTATAAAAAATAAAAAAAATCTACAAAAAATTTTCTTGTTTCTTTCTCATTAGTGTATTGTATTTGAAAATTTTGAACCGTAAATCATATTCACATAGAGTAATGGTCTATTTTTTAAATTAAAAAATTAATTCCTAAAAAAATCAAACACTTTTATGCCCTTTAGAAAAAGATAAAGGCTTAAATTAAAAATTTAAATCCAAATCCAAATCTAGAAATTCAGAGAGCTGCAATGGATAATGAAAATTTATTTTCAACTCAACCTGTGAATGAAAATTCTATGATTATTAGGACTAGGTATTTAAATATTACAACTATTTCAAAAAATCTATCTTTAATACAGTTATCCCATAGGTCTGGAAATTACTAGATGAAGCAATCTTACCACTCCATGTTACCCTTATTTAGTGGTCAACCCACTGAGGATACCCTTGAATTCATTATAGATTTTTAAATCATGGTTCAACAACTATATTTTCATGGGATTTGTGAGGATGAGATTAGGTTTAGAGACTTACCATTATATTTGAAGATCAAGTCTAGGATATGTTTCTATAATTTAGATGAGGAAATTTTGACACCTATGACCAAATTTTATAATATTTTGTTACCAAATTATATATAAGGAACATTAATAAAAAATTGATGCATAAAATCACAAGTTTTTTCCAAGTTGTGGATGAGAATTTCCATAAGACTTAGGACCAATTTATAGCACTTCTTAGACAATTTCTTAATCACCAACTTTCCATTCATCTCTTGATGGATACTTTTTATTATAGCCTCACTTCTTAAAATAAATATATTGTTGATCGATATTGTGCTGGTGATTTCTCAAACATGAAAGAGGAAGAGCTCAAACAAGTCTTTAAAAATTCTCACAAAAGTATCAACATAAAATCTCAAGGAAGAAAGTTATTCATCGAGCTGAAACAATTAATCAAAGTAGATGTTATTGACGATAGAGTTTTTAGGGAGAAATGTTGTCATTGTGGATTGTTTGGTCATTCTAAAAGATGATTCCCCAAAATTTACCACCATATATATCATGAAAATATTGACCAGTTTATATAATTTAGATATAGAAATCAAGGGGTTAGTGATCCTTTCTCTAATTAGTATATCTATTTTTAAAAAAATCACCCCAACATTTCTTTTTAGAGAACATGGTGTGTTGAAACCTGTTGTTTCACTTGGTTTCCAAAATCATCCCAGAAATCAATTTCAAAATAATGAAATACCTTTAAATTCCAATTCTTATTTAGATGGAATGGTTATAAAATAGATCTATAAGTTATATATACAATAATAGAGCATCAATAATTTGAAATTTTAGTTGGTTCAAATGGATAGGGACATAGAAGCAAGAGAAAAAGAAAATTTTCCCAGTACAACTGATCCTAATCCAAGGGTAAATGTGATGGACATAATAACTATGTCATGAATTCAAACCCAAGTTCAGGTTAATGAAAAAAGTAAGGTTGAAACTAATGAAAAAACTGAATCTGAAGTTGTGATTCATGAAAAATCTAAATCTATAAATCTGTACATCACATCCTAGAATCAAAAAATATTTAACCTTCACATAATAAATCCATAGAATAAAGGACTATAAAATGGGAGTTGAGTATAGTGGTAAAGAAATGGTGAGATTCAAGGATGAGCAGTGTAATCAACTAGTTTTAAAAAATTAAACCCCTCTCATCCCTTTTCTCGAAAGAGTTAAAAAAATGATGAACCTAAATACTTGATATTCTTAAAAATTATCATAACATTTAGAATCAACATTCAATTTTTGGAATACCTAGATAAAATTCCATCATATGTCAAGCTCAAAAAAAAAAGGTTTTTGGATAACATAAATGATTTTCATAAATTAGATACCATAAATTTTAATTAGGAATATAGTGTTGTTCTTCTAAGGAAGTTTCCTCCATAGTTAATGGACCCTGACGGTTTTTTTTCAATATAGAATAGAAATAAGTTGAAAACTGAACTAATTATTTGATATTGGAGTAAGTATTAATCTTATTCCTTACTCTTTATTCAAAATGTTGGGTCTTAGGGATTTGCAACCAACTTTGGCCTACCTGTAACTTGTTGATAGGTCACTTTCTCATCCTTATGGAAGGGTTGATGATTTATAAAACCGTGTAGGGAAGTTTAATTTACCCATGTATTTTTATATTTCTGATATTGAGTGTGATAAAAATGTCCTTATCATATTCGGAAAAACATTTCTTAATACTGGAGGTGCTATAATAGATGTGTCCAAAGGAAAAATTACCCTCCAAGTAGTAGATGATGTAGAGGAGACTCTGGTTTTTTAAAAGCCCAAACATGAGGATATTTGTAACTCGATTAATGTTGCTGAGAATGAGTTCATTAGAATCAATTTCTAATCATAGTATGGTTCTTTCCCTCTTGAGGTTACAAAGATTAGAATTACCCAACCCCTTGAAAGTATTACTCGGGAAGATGTTCCACCCTCTTAGTCATTTGTTGATGAGGGAATTATTTACTTAGATCCCAAATTGGAGTTATAATCACTAATCCTTATTATATAATTTTTTAATCACGAGTATGACTATTTTTCTATAGAGTTTGAGAGTTTGTAATTTTCTAAAACTAGAGAAATTTCTAAATTGATTAACTTTGAAAAACTTGATGTTTTTCAACTTAAAAAATTCGGTTTTCTATAAAGTCTCACTCCTATTAAGGTAAAACCTATGCATGATGATTAGCCACAAGTTTTTGAGAAATTAACTTCTTTTGAGTCTTCTTCTAACTCTGAAAAATTTATTTTTCGTTCAAAATTTGAAACCTTTAGGTGGGAGCATTCTAAGTTTTGATTTTCACAAGATGTTTTGCACAAGATGTTTTGCACAAAGTTAACCATTATAGTGAGCATGTTACAATAGTTTTTTTATATTTTCTTATGTATTTTGAATCCAAAAGTATGGGGGAAACTTTGAGAACAATTTTGGTTTATTTGAAGCATTTTCTTGGGTGTTGTATACAATTTTTTGGCCCTAATTCTAAAAATTTGGACATTGAAGCAATGATGGTCAAAAACCTTATTTCTCATTTTTAATGGAACTTATAATGTATTTTTTTATTGATGGTGATCTAAAGGTATTATAAAAGTGTAATGATGTTTTCTCAAATAATAATTAAGTTTAACTAATAAATGAAACATTTACTCTCAATGATCATGGTTATATATTTGAGGGAGGGAGTTTGGATGAAGACTTATAATTCAATATTGGATGGGAGTCGACCCATTATTTTTAATATTTTATTTTATTTTACCTTTTCAAATAAATTATCTCTGAATTTGATCCATTTTATCTCTATAGCTTCTTGGTCTCTCTTTAATATGGCCCAATGAGGATATTTCATGATCAAATCTTTGAACTGATATTCACTGCCATAGAAGATACATGCTTGAGAAACTTTCTTTAAGATCCATTCCTTTCATATCTAGCTATAATTAATCTTGATCATTAATTTCTAGATTATTATGTTAAATATTTCCATCTTGTAGGTACCACATATTTTGTGGCAAGATTGATTATTCTTATAAAAAATATGGGATTTTCTAATATAAATAACACATAAAAAATATTCTTCATACCATGAGATTAATTTCTTGAATTGATTAATTTTTAATGATTTCAAATCAGTTTTTTGACTACTAATAGTTTTTGTTAATACTTTTTTAAAATTAATGATGTAGTTATGTGATGTATGTTATAATTATTTCTTAGTTTGTTGGTCATTTCTTCTTATGCCAACTGCTGTGTTTTCTTAAAAAGGTCATGTGCTTGTAGTTTTATTTGATATTTTGAAAATCATTTTTGAATTTAAAAATTGTAACTGTGCATCATTTCTATATTTTCAATTATTTCCTAAAATTATTTTCAATGGCTAATAAAATCTCGTGCATGTAGTTCTTGTTTATTGTTTTGAAAAATTATTTTTGAACTTTATTGTGACCCTTTACATGTAGCATTCAATAATTAATTGAAAATATTTTTTAACTTAAAATCTTATAGTTTTTCTTCCAAATTGAATTCAATAATGGGGACATTGATGGGTTTTAAGTGTGTGGTAGGGTTTTTAATTTTTTCTAAATTGTGTTCCAAAGTGATCCCTAAAAAAAATTGTTTTAAAAAAATTACATATTTTTAAATGACATTTTGTAATTTTAATTGGGTGATTTTTTTTTTCAAAATTTAGAGTTGTGATGTCGCTTTGAGGAGTATAATCATTAATAAATTTTGGATTTAATTGGGTAAATCATTTCCCTAGCCATCTTGGAAAAAATGGAGTTCAGGAAAATCTTGAGACAATGTCATACGATTATTATTTACTTTGAAATTTTTAATCTGAATTTAACTAATAAGATATTCATACAAATGAATTATGAAATTAAAATCCTAATCAAGGTTGAATGCATTTATTTATTCTTTTCATTTTTTATTCATCAAACTATTGTATGGATTATTTATTCCTGCAATAAATTTTCACACCACTTCATCCAATGACATGTCTATGACTTCTTAAATTATGAGAGTTTGTTCCCTTTGAGGTAAAAGGAAGTTTGAACTTTCAGTTGGATGAAAATTTGCATTTGTTAAATTATCATTAAACTTTTGAATTTAAATCATTTTTACAACAGTAACCGATTTTTCACTGAAGAAATTTAATTTGAGAGAGAATTCATTTTTATTAATTGAGAGAGCCCATGAGGGGAAATCAATATGAAAATCAACTCTTAGTGGAATTTCAATTTCTCTATTTTGAGATTTATTTCATACCATTCCAAGTAACTAAATATTTCTTGAGGATAGAAAATGTCTTAAGTGTTGGGGGATTTGATGATGCCTTAAATTTTCACATTTCCACATCTCTTTTATTGTAAAATCATTTTTTAATGATTGATTTAACATTAATAAGGATAATCATGTATTTCAGGATATTTTATTGTATATTTAGTTAACTAATGAAATTATTATTTTTTGTTTTATTGTTTAATCTTTTAATTGACAATTATTTTAATTATTTATAATGTTTGTTTTATTTATTATTTTTGATTAATTTTTGTCTTTTATTATTTACTTGTGTATTATTTAACTTAGTGTTGTGAACATAATATTTATTCTATTTTTTATTTTTAATATTTTATTTAATTAATTAAATTTTAATTTTTACTTTTTTTATTTAAATAATTTAATATTTAGTAAATTTTGATTTTAATTAATCATTTAATTTTTTAATCTTTTTTTAATTAATTAATAAGTTATTTATTTCAAGTAAATTAATTTTAATGTTTAGTAAAATTATCAATTAATTAGAAAATAACTTTTTATTTTTTATTTTGATTGAATTTTATTTCAATGTTTTTTATATTGTGTTTGGATACAGGAAACCATGTAGCATTTTCCTCTAACTTTCACATAATTGACTGGGAAATCTCACCATGTATCCAATTGGGGAAATGGGGAATCACACATTTAATTTATTTTCTTGCATCACTTAGGATATTTGAATAAGAGTAACTGATCTCTATAGAGACATTGTTTTCTAAAGCTTGTTGCAGAAGACTCGTCACTAATTTTGTTGATGCAGAGATGTCAAAGCCAAGGGTTTTAGATGATTACATTTCCTGAAGCTTTTGTTTGGTTTTAATTGGACAAAGCCATGGAATATAGATCCAATGCACTCGATTTCTCAAACCAAGTCTAGTATACTTCCATTTTTGAAGCCATAGAGTCACCAAAATTGTGCTTAACCAAGACTAATATTTCACCTGATGAACTATATATTTAAGATGAATCTGATTGGGATTTTTTTGGGATGAATTAGATTTACATCAATCTCTGGTTGTTTGGAATTTTTTGATAAAGTTTTTGAAGTCTAGTTACTCGAGGGAAATGACGTTTTGGGTTTCTTTAATTTTAATTATATTATTTGAAGATAGGATTTTTTGATGATTATTTTATACTTATTATTGGTTTGAATATTTTTTATTCAAATTTGATGAATGTTGAGCCTAAGATAAACTACCTATTCAAGGTTTCTTCAAATATTGTTTTCTGGATGAGATTTTTGTTATAGGTATGAATTGAAGAGAAATATTAAAGTTTTGGTTCTATGTTATTCCAGAACCTTGATATAATAGAAAGGGCGGAGAAAAAAAGTTTAATTTTTGAGGTCATTTCTAGCTGGATTAATTTGGAATCATTTCATAGGTAGGTGGAAGTTGTTGATAGAGTTATTCTATGTTGTACCAGTAGTCATAGAATGGAAATTCATTAATTATCTCATTTGACTGTCACCAATTGAGGTGGTGAATATTAAAATACCAGATACACAATTTAATTGTTGGGAGAGAGAGAAAAAATGGATGACATGGGGAACACAATTTAATTTTTTTAGAGAGAAGTGGTAGAGCAACAGAACATAACGATGATGAAAAATAGTGGGAGATCGACACAGAGGGGAAATAAACTTTTACAGAGAATATTTCTTTCTATTTTTCTTTCTTCTAATGTTATTAAACTCTTGAAATGTTTTTATTGAGTAAATATATGACAACCCTGCTTTTATTACAAACATAAACATGATTTATTACATAAACCATTCTCTTGATACAACATGGATGATCGAGAGGTCTAGTGTCTTTGGGGATTAGGATCATTAAATAACAACATAAAACTTTAAGTACAACATCTTTACTGAAAACTTCCTTTACATGACCACTACATTCCCTCGTACTTAGCATTGCATAGGATAACCTGATGACATGCATAAGAAAAGGGGTGAGCTATAAAGCCCAGTAAGGGAATAAACATGGAATAAATGAGGAGTATAATACATGTTAGACAATAGGCGTATCAATAGAGCACAAGAGAAACATTAACATAAAGGCATGATAAAGCATGATAATCATAACATGAAAATGTGGCAACAACACTTAACATGGAATTAGCATGAGCCAAGGCTCATTGCACATAAAGCATGAGTAAATCCTCATTTCACATGAAGCATGAGTAAACCCTTGTTGAACTTTAATTATCATGAGTCAAAACTCATTGCACATGACGTATCATGATACTATACTTTACCCAATGCATTGGAGAGCTATAAGGGTGCACCCTTCTTAAACATTTCATTTCATGCATAAGTGTGCCACATGGATCATAAAACATGGATTCATAAAATATAATAATTTATTCCATGATAAAGGAATGTGGAATTCATACATGAAACTTTATAATAAATAAGTAAATGTGCATAAAGGTGAATACCCTTGATGGAGAAATGGGCATGGTATTCACTACACAATGGAATCGGCTTTGAAAATCGGTGCGATTTCGGCAGCGTAACGACGTGACATAAGAATTCATAAAAAATGGTTAATGAGAGAGAAAGGGGTTCCTAATCATATTTACATGTAATGGATAGTAAGGAGGTCATATATATACATGTCCCAACAATTTTAATGGAATTTAGATTCATGATACAAAAGTAGTGCTTGAATGTAAATAAGGAGAGAGAAGTTCCTTTCAGAATTTCAGTATAGTAACGGGTGTACATGAGAGGCATTTAATGAGAGATAAAGGGGTCTCCCATCATTAAAACATAAATAGGGACGTATGAGGGTGGTGTTAAAACATACCCCAACATTCATAATTGAAATTAAAAGGTAAAAACAACTAAAATAAAATTGAAAAAAATGAGAAAGGAAGAAAAAACCCTTACTTGGAAGTGTACTTCCAAAGGCTTGGGAGAGGCTTGAGAGAAGATTATTGGGATCTTGGGGAGCCTTGGGAGGATTCTAGAGAGAGTAGGGAAGAGGTTTTATGAACTCCAAAGGCTTTGAGTGAGGAGGAAGTGGGAGCTTGGGTGGGTTTATATAGGAATGGTGAGAGAATTCCTTATTATTTAGGTTTGGGACCCCTTATATTAAATTAATCCAAACCACAAACCATCCCATGGTTTTCGACCATGGTTTTTGGAAAAGGGAAGAGGAAAAAAATATTTTATAAGGCCAAATTCCTAACTTATTAAAATAATATGGTTTCTTATGTGGAGGTGAGTCACACTCCCATGGAAAACAATTTAAAAAGACAAGGTGTTTAATAAGTCTTGAAGGGTCCATTAATGCTTTGAAAAGTAAGTCAAACAAACCCAAAATCACATTATTTTAATGGAAAAACATATATTGGACGAACATAAAGCTTATAGTACTTTATTACATCACTATTGGGTCATTATGATGTCATAAAACACATTATATATTTAAACGATATTTAATTTTTACCCAAAAATTTGACTGTCTCAGAAAATTATGAAAAATTAACTATTGGATAATTTCAATGTCATGATTACAGAAATAAAATTTATTTTATCTACATAATTTTTGAAATATGTTAATTTTCACTTTTAAAATAAAAACCGACATTTATCGAAAATTTACGGGTTTTGACAAAAATGGCTTTCAAACCTTAATAAAAATTACAATTGCATTCATAAAATTACAAGATAATTTATATTTAATAAAAATTAATCTAATAATAATAATAATATTTTACTAAAATATTATTTAATTCAAAAATCCCTTAATTTAATAAAATATAATTCTTAATTAAATAATAACTAAAAACACTATTTGTACTTTAAAAACTATTTACAATGTATCAATAATGACAATGAAGTATATTCATTATTATATACAAAAATAATGTACATGAACATAGTACTATATATTTGTTACATAACCCCTTAAAACAGCCACATAAGACCTAAGGGTAAAGTGTGTGATGGTGACAGACTCTTGGGGTGGCTCAGATAACATCGCTCGAGTGGTAATTTATATCAACTTTCCCTTTTCCTGAAGACGATCCCGTTCGAGATTGACATGATGAAGCTCATCTTTGGCTTGGTCAAGAGCGAAGCCCAAAGATACCACCTCTTTTCTGAGATCTGACAAATGGGCTTTGTATGGAGCAATTCTATTAGGTGATGCCATCGCTTCCTTTGTCTGAGTAAATTGGGTTTGTTAAATCCCTATATTTATACTAATCCTGTGATCACTATTTAATGGCTATAAAAGTAACAATCACAATTCTTAACATAAAACCAAAGAAGTTTACATTTTATATAAACATTTTAGATAAAGAGACATTTAATTATATCAAGAGAGATTTCCATTAATGAAACTTTGGGTCGTTACAATATTCTCACCTTAAGAAATTTCACCCTCGAAATTTCATTTTCCCACACTAAAATAGATGTGGGAAACTCAGCTTCATCATTTCCTCCAATTCCCAAGTCGCTTCTTCAAACTTGTGGTTTCACCACAACACCTTGATGAGGGGAATTGTCTTATTTCATCAAACTTTTTCTCTACGATCTAAGATCTTCACTAGTTTCTCATCATAAGAAAGATCATCCTCCAACTGTACCACCTCAGAAGAGAGTACATGTGATGGGTCCAGTATGTACTTCCTTAAGAGGGATACATGAAAGACATCATGTATTTTGGCCAGGGTAGGTGGAAGTGCTAGTCGATAGGCCACAGCCCCGACATGATCAAGAATCTCAAAGGGGCCGATGTACCTTGGACTTAACTTCCCTTTCTTTCCAAACCTCATGACCTTCTTCCATGGAGATATTCGTAGAAAAACCATGTCTCCAACTTTAAAATCAAGGTCTCATCAATAATTATTTGTATAACTCTTCCATCGACTCTGGGCTTCCTTGATATGCTGCTGAATGGTTTTCACCTTCTCCACCATTTCCTCAACCATTTCCGGTCCAAGAACCTTATGTTCACCGACCTCGTCCCAACACGCCAATGTTCTGCACATTTTCCCATAAAGGGATTCATATGGTGCCATTTGGATGCTCGAGTGGAAACTGTTATTATAAGAGAACTCAACCAGAGTAAGATGCTGATCCCATCCTCCTTTAAAGTCCATTGAGAATGTTCTCAACATGTCCTCAAGTTCTTGGATAGTTCACTCAGATTGGCCATCAGTTTGAGGATGATTGGCCGAATTGAAGTTCAGTTCAGTATTCATAGAATGTTAAATACTCTTCCAAAACATAGAGGTGAATCTTGGATCTCGGTCAGAAACAATAGATAGTGTCACTCCATGCAGCCTTACCACTTACCTGATATATATCCGTGCCAGTTGATCCAATGAGAAATCCTCCTGAATAGCAATGAAGTGTGCAGTCTTTGTAAGATGACCCACAACAACCTAGATTGCATTGTTGCCTTTGGATGTCTTTAGGAGTCTAGTGACAAAGTCCATAGTGATGTTCTCTCATTTCCATTCTGGTATGGGCAATGGTTGCATCATCCCTTTAGACTTCTTCCTCTCTACTTTCACTTGCTGGTACACCAGGAACTTTGATGTATATTCGGTGATCTCCTTCTTCATATTATCCCACCAAAAGTTTTCTCAGAGATCTCGATACATCTTTGTGCTCCCTGGGTGAATAGAGAAATTTGAACTATGTGCATCATCCAAAAATTCCTTCTTCATCTCCGGACTTGATGGAACACATATTCTTTTACCAAATTGCAGAATTCCTTCTTCATTTAAATTAAACTCTGAGGATTTCCCTTTTTTCGATAGCTTATACTTTTTCCTGAATTCCCACATCATCCTTTTGAGCATCCTTTAACCTTTCCAAAATAGATGGTTGAGCAATCATTTGTGAAAGTATTGATGATGTTCCCTTCTTTATGATTCCCATGTCCATCTTTATCAAGTCTAAGAAGATTGGATCCTTCTCAATTCTCATCATTGATATAATCGCTGGGTCCTTTCTACTTAGGGCATCTTCCAACTTGTTCTCTTTCCCAGGGTGGTAATGCATTGATAGTTATAATACTTGATGAGATCTATCCACCTTCTCTGGATCATATTAAGCTCTTTCTACGTGAATATATATTTAAGACTCTTGTGGTCAGTATATATCTCACATTTCTCCCCATAGAGATAATGCCGCTAGATTTTCAAGGCAAAGATCACCACCGCAAACTCCAGATCATGCGTTGGATAGTTTCACTCATGGATTTTCAACTTCCTTGAGGCATAGGATATCACTTTATCATTATTCATCAGCACACAACCTAATCCCTTCTTCAAAGCATCATTTAATACCACAAAAGGTTCCCCACTTGTGGGTAAAGTGAGCACGGGCGCAGTGATGAGCCTCCTTTTCAACTCCTTGAATCTTTCTTCGCATTCATCACTCCAAGAAAAATTTACTCCATTTTGAGTAAGCTTGGTAAGAGGGTTGGACAATCGTGAGAAATTTCTCACAAATCATTGGTAATATCCGGCTAACCCCAAGAAGCTATGGATATCTGTTACCAATGTTGGCCTCATGAATCCCTCAATTGCATCAATTTTGGAGGGATCCACAGATACCCCATTGCTTGTGATTATATATCCCAAGAATGAGACCTCCTTCAACCAGAACTCACACTTTCTGTACTTTTCATAGATCTTATCCGTAGCAAAGTCTTTATTACAGTTCTTAAATGCTCTTCATGATTGTACTGGGTTTTGGAGTATATTAGAATATCATCTATAAAGACTACCACAAATTTTTCAAGGTAATCTCTAAAGACTCTATTCACCAAGTCCATGAAGATTGCTGGAGAATTAGTGAGTCTGAAAGGCATTACTATGAATTCATTGTGCCCGTATCTTGTACGAAAAGAAGTCTTGGGGACATCTTCCTTCTTCACCCTTAATTGATAATATCCCAACCACAAATCTACCTTGGAGAAGTATTGTGCTCCACGCATTTGATTGAACACGTCATCAATTCATGGTAGAGGATACTTGTTCTTTATCGTGATTTTGTTAAGTTCACGATAATTGATGAAAAGTCGCATTGACCCATCCTTCTTCTTGATGAAGAGGACTGGTTCACCCCATGGTGAAGCACTTGGGCATATAAAACCTTTATCCAGATTCTTCTGTAGTTGTTTCTTCATCTCTTCAAGATCCGCGACAACCATTCTATATGGAGTCTTGGATATTGGTAGCACCCATGGTATAAGTTCAATTGAGAATTCAACATCTCTTCTAGGAGGAAGACCATTCAGTTCCTTGGGAAACACTTCAGCGAATTCCCGAACAATATGCATTTCTTAAAGTATGGGTTCTTCCTTGGACTCAATCATCTGATCCAAATACATGTGCTCATAGGGAAGTAATATCCATGATTTAGATGATGGATATAAAAGAGATTCATCTTCCTCCTTACACTTGTAAAGAATCGGGGGTCGATTCTCCATATGGGGTGTGATTTCCCTCTCCCAAAAATTTATGTTGGATCTATATAAGGAAAGAAAATCCATGCCAAGAATTGCATCAAATTCCACCAGAGGGAGTATGATGAGGTTCTCTAGGAAATTCAATCCACATATTATAATAGGGGAGGACTTATATTCATGGGATTCAATTATTTCCCCATTTTCCGTACTCACTGATATCTTCACTTACATGATTTTTGGTGGTGCTGGAATTGTTCTACTAAACTTTCGAGATATAAAAGAATGCGTAGAACCTAAATAGAAAAGTACGTTCTCTATTCTTGAATGAATAAGTAGCTTACCTATCACCACTTCGTTGTCGGGGTTCGTTTCAGCAGAAGTGATGGAAAAAGCTCTTCCTTGCTACCTTGGAGGTTTTTGGTTGCCTCCGAAAACCCTTGGTTTAGGGAAATGATTTGAAAAATGCCCCGGTTCTTTGCAGTTGTAGTAATAAACAATGCATTGAGGTTCGAACGGAGTGTTCCTCACCTCTGTCGCAGCCGCAAGTCTTTCTTGCCGACAGTTAAGAGCTAGGTGCTCTTCTCTTCCACACCTAAAGCATTTCCTCGTCCCCTTGAGGAAATTTCTAGGGTGCTTCTTTCCACACTTTTGGCATGTGGGGTGCTGGATCTTCTTAGAACCATTGGATTTATCCATCAGACCGCCAGCATTGAAGTCAAACTTACACTTATTTTCCCCATGATACCGCTGTGAGTCCCTGATCTCCATTTCGACCTTGAGGGCACATTGGACAATTTCCTCATAGCTGTCGAAGTCACGGATCACTAATGCTTTCCGCAGGCTAGACTTCAGCCCACCAAAGAAGTGGTCAACCTTGCATTCAGGGGTAACAACAAAGCCGGAAGCGTATCGTGCAAGAATTGTGAAGTTTTCCTCGTACACTCCAACATATTCTTCGTCTTTTTGCTTGAGGGAAATGAAGTCCATTTCCATCTTAAGCCGGAGGGTGTGAGGGAAATATTTATCGAAAAACATCTTCTAGAAATCCTTCCATTCCAACGCCTCGATCTCCTCCTCAAGCTTCATATTTTTGATCAACTTCCACCATTGATCAGCTTCAACCTCCATACGATAAGCCGCCAAGAGAACCTTCTCTTTTTCAGAACATTGAAGGATGGAGAAGATATTTTCAATGGAGTTGATCCATTGTTTAGTGATCGTGGGATCAGATGATCCACTAAAAGTAGGAGGCCTTTTTCTCATGAAGATATCGATAGTGAATTGTTCTTTATTATGGGGGTTGAACATTCCTCTTGACCTGTGTTTCTATTCAAAGGTTTAGTTAGCTGAGAGATAAGCATGACAAAGTTTGTGATTCCTTCTCCCATTGGACTGGGAATCTCATTAGTATAGTCATCACATTGATATTTACATTGGTTGTTAGCCCGAGTCCTCTTATTACTGGCCATTGACTGGAATAAAAGGAAAGTTAGGGGGTAACACATAAAGGGTAATCCAAAGACAAAAGTTAATGACTTATAAATAAACTTTTATTTCCTTAAATCATGAGTCTATAGGCTTCAATCTAGGCTTTTCATGATCTACTTTCTAACATATATTCTTAGGGGAATATTTTTTAATTCCCTTAATATGGGTTAAAACTAAGATTGCGAATTTATCAAAACATATCGCTTGGGAGTGTCGTAACCAAGAGTGTAGTAATGCACATTTTCATGCACCTGTTCCTATTCGAGTCTAGCTCAAAGTGGTGTTTTCGGGTTTTACCCCTAGGATACATCTGTGCTAGAGCCGCCTCTACTTGCTCGTATCCAGATAGGGATGTATTTGTTTGATAAACCACTTACTCAGTACTTACCAAAACATAGGGATGTTTTTATTATACTTACTCCTATCTATAATTCTGTACTAAGGTTTTCTAATCATAATCCCAAAAATAACTAAACCTATCCTTTGATACCAACTATGACAACCCTGCTTTTATTACAAACTTAACCATGATTTATTATATAAAACATTAAATTGATACAACATGGATGATCGAGAGGTCTAGTGTCTTTGGGGCTTAGTATCATTACATAACAACTTAAAACATGAAGTACAACATCTTTATTGAAAACTTCCTTTACATGACCACTACATTCCCTTGTACTTAGCATTGCATGGGATAACTTGAGGACATGCATAATAAAAGGGGTGAGCTATAAATCCCAGTAAGGGAATAAACATGGAATACATGAGGAGTACAATACATGATAGAAAATAGGCATATTAATAGATAACAAGAGAAACATGAACATAAAGGCATGATAAATCATGATAATCATAACATGGAAATGTGACAACAACACTTAACATGAAATTAGCATGAGCCAAGGCTCATTGCACATAGAGCATGAGTAAATACTCATTGCACATGAAGCACGAGTAAAACCTCATTGAACTTGAATTATCATGAGTCAACACTCATTTCACATGATGTATCATGATACTATACTTTACCCAATTCATTGGAGCGCTATAAGGGCGCACCCTTCTTAAACATTTCATTTCATGCATAAGTGTGCCACATGGATCATAAAACATGGATTCATAAAACATAATAATTTATTCCACGATAAAGTAATGTGGAATTCATACATGAAACTTTATAATCAATAAGTAAATGTGCATAAAGGTTAATACCCTTGATGGAGAAATGAGCATGGTATTCACTATACAATGACATTGGCTTAGAAAATCGGTGCGATTTCAGCAACGTAACAACGTGACATAAGAATTCATAAAAAAATGGTTGATGAGAGAGAAAGGGGTTACTAATCATATTTACATGTAATGGAAAGTAAGGAGGTCATATAGATACATGTACCAACAATTTTAATGGAATTTAGAATCATGATACAAAAGTGGTGCTTGAATGTAAATGAGGAGAGAGAAGTTCCTTTCGGAATTTTGGCATAGTAATGGGTGTACATGGGAGGAATTTAATGAGAGATAAAGGGGTATCCCATCATTCAAACATGATGAGGTCAGTATGAGGGTGGTGCAAAAACATACCCCAACATTCATAATTGAAATTAAAAGGGAAAAACAACTTAAAGAAAATTGGACAAAAATGAGAAAGGAAGAAAAAACCCTTACTTGGAAGTGTGCTTCCAAGGGCTTGAGAGAGTCTTGAGAGAGGATTCTTGGGAGCTCGGGGCGCCTTGGGAGGATTCTAGAGAGAGAAGGTCAGAGGTTGGATGAACTCCAAAGGCTTTGAGTGAGTAGGAAGTGGGAGCTTGGGTGAGTTTATATAGGAAAGGTGAGGGAATTCTTTATTATTCAGGTTTGGGACCCCTTATATTAAATTAATCCAAACCAAAAACCATACCATGGTTTTTGCCCATGGTTTTTGAAAAAGGGAAGAGGAAGAAAATATTTTATAAGGCCAAAGTCCGAACTTCTTAAAATAATGGGGTTGCTTATGTGGAGGTGAGTCACACTCCCATGGAAAATAATTTAAAAAGACAAGATGTTTAATAAGTCTTGAAGGGTCCATTAATGCTTTGAAAAGTAAGTCAGACAAACCCAAAATCACATTATTTTAATGGAAAAACATATATTGGCCGAACATAAAACTTATAGTACTTTATTACATCACTATTAGGTCATTATGATTTCATAAAACACATTATATATTTAAACGGTATTTAATTTTTACCCAAAAATTTGACTGTCTTAGAAAATTATGAAAAATTCACCGTTGGATAATTTCGACGTCCTGATTACAGAAATAACATTTATTTTATCTAAATAATTTTATAAATATGTTAATCTTCAATTTTAAAATAAAAACTGACATTTATCGAAAATTCACGAATTTTGACAAAAATGGCTTTCAAACCTTAATAAAAATTACAATTGCATTCATAAAATTGTAAGAACATTTATATTTAATAAAAATTAATTTAATAATAATAATAATATTTTACTAAAATATTATTTAATTTAAAAATCCCTTAATTTAATAAAATGGAATTCTTAATTAAATAATAACTAAAAACACTATTTGTACTTTAAAAACTATTTACAATGTATCAATAATGACAAGGAAGTATATTCATTATTATATAAAAAAATAATGTACATGAACATAGTACTAGCGATTTGTTACATAACCCCTTAAAACAACCGCATAAGACATAAGGGTAAGGTGTGCGATGGTGACAGACTCTTGGGGTGGCTCGGATAACATCGCTCGAGTGGTAATTTCTATCAACTTCCACTTTTCTCGAAGATGGTCCCGTTTGAGCTTAACATGATGAAGCTCAGCATGGGATTCGTATGGAGAAATTATACTGGATGATTCCATTACTCCCTTTGTCTGAGTAAATTGGGTTTGTTGAAGCCCTATATTTATACTAATCATGTGATCACTGTTCAATGACTATAAAAGTAACAGTCACAATTCTTAACATAAAACCAAATAAGTTGACATTTTATATAAATATTTTACATAAAGAGACATTTAATTAGATCAAGAGAGATTTCCATTAATGAAACTTTGGGTCGTTACAAAATATTTTTCCATTTTTAATATGAATATATAATTATTTCATGGAAATTAGATAGCAATGGATTGAAGTTCTTTCTATTTTGTACTCTTGTTCTTGTAATAATTCCAGTCCGATTTCACGTTTGACGATCTCAATTTTATTCATTGTGAGAATCTATTTTATACTTCTCTAAAAACTGACATTCATCATCAATGGATATTTATTTTAATTTTGAACATAAATGAAAGTACTGAAAATGATAAAATGTTGATGATTATATTATCCATAAGTAATCATATATTTTCTTAGATTTGATCGATGAATTATTTCTTGGAATATTTCATTGATAGTATTGAGTACCTTTGTAACACCCAGACCCTAGAATCTCAGAGTCGATGCATTATTTTAATACATTGGATTGATTAAAAGGAATCATGTTCGAAAAGACCAATCAGTTTATCAATCTAGGAAAATAGATTACATACATGAATGTTACATTACACATTAGAAAATAAAAAAAATATAAATGATCCTTTTAGAATACAATAAATACCCTAGCTTAACCCTTCTTATCAATCATAATAAACTTCTAGAAATCCTGGGAAAATAAAACATAATAAAGGGGTGAGTTAAGATGCTCATTAAGGATAAAAATATAGTGAAAACTTTCATAAATAATCATAAAAATTTAGGGCATTGTATAAAACTAAAACAAAATCCATTTAAACATAAGCATAAGCATGATATGGAAAAGATAAATCAAATTATTCCATTTACTTATTCACATGGATATTCTACTAGTCGAATAATCATACGTAATATCAATAGCTAATTTCATAATGATGGAATGAATAATGATAGACTTCATAACCACATAGTCAAGGTCTTGTGCCAAGACTAAGATTTTGTCAAGTCCTTGTGCCAAGACACTAGTTTATCTCATGATACCTACCAATGCAACGAGAAGCTATAGTGGACTCCACCTATCACCTACTAAGTCCAATGCATTCCTCATTTGAAAAGGATTAAACATAATATAAACATTAGTATTAAAACTAGCATAAAAAATGTTAATAATTTATCCATAAATCACGAATGATATAAAAATAACACATCTATAGTCAAAAACATATCAACACCTTCAATACAATATTTATGATTTTATCATAATAAATCAACTTCAAACATGTTTAAAATCCATCAAAGGATATTGAAATAGATGAAAATGATTTGTAAAACTCTTTGAGAGAAGCATCTCTTTTTCATGAAAACATTTAAAATTTACACAATTTATAAATGAAGACATTTAAAGAAATTTTTGAATCAAAGTTTCCCATACCACTTTGAAACATTTTAAAGGAATTAACATTTTAAAAACATTCATGTCCATATAAATAAATCCTTAAAAACCATTTTGAAAACACAGACATTAATGAGAATGATTTAGAAAAATAAATATTTAAAAAATTTAAATTTAATTTTTAGGAAAATACTCCCTTAAAAATAATCCCTTTTAAAACTCTTTTATGAAACACAGACATTGATAATAAATATGTCATAGTAGAAACTTACGTAAAAACAACCTCAGATAACACAGAGATTGTGAAATTAACCCTTACCTTGTACTTTTCCTTAGTATAGGGTACATTAACCTCCTGTATAATAGTTAAATCATTGTTATTAAATTATACAAGAACCACATACATAAATATGATATCATATATTATCTTCTAATATCGCTTTGTTAATAATATTTTAGTAGTATCATCATTTCAGGAGTTAACTGATCCATTTTCATGTATATGCTTGGTTATTTAAGACATGTTTGTTATTAATAGGATGTATTTTATTCATATACAAAATTATATTAAGTTATTAAAAATTATTTTTAATCATAAAATGAAAATTATTCTTGAATGATTATTATGGGGAATGAATCTCATCGCGTTTGTGGAGATGATAATCTGTACATACGCATGAGCGACAATATCATTATATTCAGGGTGAAATCGTATGTAATTGGATAGTATACCATATATTAAGAATAATTAACATGTTATAATTATTATTTATATCAGTTATACTCATTATTATACCCATCCAAATAACGAAGTGTTTGAATAAAAAACTGCACCACGACGTGGAGACGGTAAGCCGTACATACGCACATATGGTGACTTTGTCATTTATAGGATGGATAGAATAACAAATATGGTTTTAACATATTTATAATAACATCACAGTATATATTAGGTACTATAGTTATTATTTTGGTATGAAAAGAACAAAGAAAGAGGAAGTGGAAGAAGAAAAGAACTTGAAAGGGGGTGGTGAAATTATTACCTCTTCTTTGGGTGTTTCCTTTTGAGTTGATCAAAAGGTCTCAATAGGTTGGATTTATGATCAAATTAAGGTCTCTAGGTTTATTTTAGGGAAGTTGGGAGGATATTTGGTTAGGGTTTGGCCAAGACAAATGTATTTGCAGGTGTTATTTTGAGAGAAGGGGAAGTACCCATTTATAAGAGAGGCGAGGGTTACTTTAGGAAAAGATTGAAATATTATTTTATAACAAACTCATTTTCGGTTTATAATGGATCCAAAATTATTTCTTTCTAGGATAAGGTGGGTATGGGTCGAAAAACACTCAACTGATAAGTTTTAGACATGTTTAGGTCACCATATTAAGCTTATATTTTAGATTTTACTCTTAGTTAAATAATTTAACTTTTACTATGTCTTCTTGTATTCTTACACTATATGGTTAATAAACGTTCTCTAAACTTACAAGATAACCTAAAGTGGTTAATTAATAACATATATAATATTATTTAATCCCTTTGTCCAAACCTTGTATTTTTAGGAATATTATATAATTTAACAATATAATATTTCTTTTAAAACTCATTTATGTCAATTTTGACACTATTTAGTATTTGGTTTTTGTGAAAGTCATAAAAACTTTATTACTTCTAAAAAGATACATTGAATCAATAATAACATGTAATATTCACCTAGAAAATTCTTTTATATCATAAAAACTTTGAAATTATATTTATTTTAATATTTATAATACCATTTATTTGATTCTTTCATTAATAAGGTAATTTCTTCATCATCATTGTGTCATAAATAAATTTAATTATTTAATGTCTAAAAATAATAAATAAAGTATCATGTTGTAGGAAATCATTTTATATTTATAATGAATATTTATAATAAAATTTATATTATGTATAACCATATATTAAAAATGGTTTAGTTATTAAAATTTGAATTTAACACTTTTAACTCTTTTTAAAATAAAATAATAATAAATTTCCTAATATAATCCAAGTGGACCAAAGAGGATCATATTTTATTAATAAGGTTGTTTTTGGTCTAATTTCACTTATCCAATGGAATTAGTACATGTTTTAGGGTAATGATAATATCATTTTTACCCTTAATTACCCTATTTACTTTTAACCATGGTAAATAAAAGTCAAAAGTTACTATTCCAAAAAAATATTTTCATCTAATTGAACCAAATTCTACTTACCAATGTAAACTGTGTCTCTTGGATTTTTGAAATTAAACTCACAGAAGTGGTAAAATTAAATTTTATGAAAAATTTCAAATTCTCCTAGAAGGTGGGTAAAAGATAGTAAAATGTTCAATAAAAATTTATACATATAATTTTATTATAAAATGACTCCAATGAATTACATTGAACACATATAGGTATTATATATCTATTTTTACTTAAAATAATTTTAAATAAAATAAATAATTATTTAAATAAAATGACAGTTTTAAACAATAACGCAATGTTTTTCAGTATTCATCAAAAATTGAATGTTTTCAGAAAAATACCAAAAATTCACCCTATGATAATTTTGATTTTATTAATTCAAAAATTAATTCTATTTTACCAAATTATATACATATAATTTTCATTAATTAATTTAAAATTAATTCCCATTGTCAAAACCAAAAAGAAAGTTTTTAAAAAGTAAAAACTATCCAAAGATTGACATGTGTTTACGTCAAATTTAAATATGAAATTACATATAATTACCTAAATTGTATTAAATTATAAGAATATAATCTAATTATACTCAAAAAATATTCAAATTCATAATTTAACACACTAAATTATTTCGATTTAAAAAGTTGTTTTCAAGTAAAATTTAGCATTTTCACTATTCATCAAAATATGAAAGTTATTAGAATAGTAAATTTTTTTTATCCAAACTAATTTTGTATGTCCCAATTCTAAATAATAATTTAATTTCATTAAATTTAATATATTAAAGTGTCAAATATTTGTTTTAAAAAGGGTTCTCCATTAAAAGGTTGTAAAATAGCATTTTTTTTTGAAAAATACTTCTTTTATCTAAAAAAATGAATTTGTTCTTTTATTATGTCTAAGAAACACATAATATGGATGTTAAAATTATATATAGTATATAAGATTTAAAATTAATTTAATACTATTCATAACTTCTTTTTGAACGGCTGGTTTGGTAAGTTGTGGTGCGCTTGAACTTGGTGTTGCATGTAAAGAAAACTATTGAATTACTTTGGAGAAATAACATACTATGAAATATTGGGGTGTTAAATTATACCCTCATTAAATAAATTGTGTCCTTTCAATTTGAAATTATTCTCCAAAAATAAATGGTTTAAAATATAAAATACCTTTGTGGAAAACCCACATCGGAAATTGGGTTAATAAAATTTAGTCTTAATAAAAGGGAAAGGGAAATAAAAAAGTCACCACCAAATTATGATCTATATTAGGAGAACATTGGTAGAAATTAGAGACACATAATTAGAAGAAAAACATAAATATTTATAGGGATTAATTGAGGTTATCAATCACAAAAAAGTGTAAAATTGAGGGTCTCAAAGCCATCAATCTATAGTGATTTAAAATATCGTCGGTTCAACAAAACATTAGGTATTAGGATAAAAACATTTTGGTTTTAAGATCCCTTCCCTAATGTTTTAGAATTAATTTATTCATAGAATAAGAGGGAAAAAATATTTGATAAGTATAGTTTCATCCTTCAACTAATTCCTACCACAAACTCACCTTTCACTCCAAAAGATAATAGAATTCAAAAATATTCTATTTATCATAATCATATAGGGTTACAAAAATAATTAATTTATAATTAATTTGTTAGAATATATAAAAAAACTACATTACACAAACCAGGACATCACGTAGTCTAGTGGTAGGTGATGCACCTTTGTCGCCTTTCGGTTGCGGGTTCAAGTCTCACGCCCTTGCCGGACGCGACAGGTTGTCTTCCGACCTATGGGTTTACCTTTTTAAAACAATAAAAAAATAATATTAAGAAATGATTTAACCTTAATAATAGTATCCAACGTCAAACTTAATCCATTCCAACCTTTATAATTATCAAAAATACTTCTATCCAAACTCAGAGTCCAAAATTTATAAGGAGGGTAAACAAATTGAAGATTTCTTTTTCCAAGTAATAATATATGAATACCTTCATCATGTATTCTTTTAAAACATGGTAACACCATGAATTACTATAAAACCTTATTGATTACATTCATGCTCCCTTATTCATTATAGAATACTATATATATTCCTTATATCCATTTTTTTTGAATTTTCCAGCAATGATGGAATAAACAAACCATTAATTAGTTACAAGGTAGTCAAGTGTATCCAATATAATTCATCCAAATCAACCATATCTTATTCCAAAATCACTACCTCAGTATCAGGACCATAATATGGTTTACCTTTGCTTCAAACATGTATTCTCATCAATGTTTAACCTAAAACTATGTCACTTTACTTTGTATCATACAATCTCAAATCCTTAATGAAATAGTACTGCAGTACAATCCTTATATACATTATAATTCCTATAACATGTACATCATTAACACAATACTCAAATGACACAATAATTTAATAACAACATAAGAAATCTAATCATTCCTATTCATCTTCGGTTGTATCATAACTTGATTATTATCGAATAGCATCATTTGGGGTATACTATAGTGATTTGGACATTGATTCACGTAGTGTCCCAACTACTTGTAGATGAAGCATTGTACATTTGAAACTTTTTTCTTACCCTTAAAATCAATTACTTGGTGTCCTTTTTCTCCACACTTATAAAAAACTCCCATTCACTTCAAGCATTTACCAAGGTGATTCTTTCCACAGTTATCACATATGAGAAAATTCTTCTTTCCCCTATTCCCTTTATCCAACTTTCTCTCTTCCATCCTTTTCTTCTCTTAATTCCCTTCAAAGCCACATGACTTAGAGAATTATTTACTTATCTTATTAACACATGATACTATTTCTTAATATTATGAGAATACGTGGGAGATTATTCCCTTTTAAATTATCAATTAATACCATGAAAGATATGATCCTTCTTAATCTTTCGATCATGTGTATTGCTAGAATTCCCATTCCTTCTACTAGGCACCATTTCTAAACAATGGAATACACTAGGTTAGTTTATGAATACCAATGCATAATTCCAAACTTGTAAAATACCTAACATAAATTGAAAATATTATGCATATAATCTATAATCATAAAATGTTTTCTTTGAAGAAGTATTTACTCCTTAATCCTTTATAATGGCTTGTAATGAAAATGTGAATTATCCTAAGAATATCCCCCGGGAGTGTCGTAACCTAGAGTTCAGCAAGGCCCATTGTCATGTACCAGGATACCCTAAGTCAAGACCGAAACTCCTTGTTAGAGTTTTAACTCCTAGGTACATCTGTGCCATAGTCGCCTCTACCTGCTCATATCTAGAAATATATGTATTTATTGGAAAATACACAAAATATCTACATTAAAAAAATTCTAGGAAGTTATTCTATACTAATCCTCAAAGTCTATCTTAGGGTAATGTCCTCTAATAAGAGTTTATCCAAATATATTTCCAAGGTTGTTGCTAAACTTCCTCTAATACCTACTATAATGCCCTGACCCCAGAATCCTAGAGGCGGTGCATTATTTTAATACATTGGCTGATTACAAGGAATTAAGTCCTGAAAGACCGATCAGTTTAGTAGTCTTGGAAAATATATTACATACATGAATGTTACATTACACATTAGAAAATAAAACACAACATAAATGATATTTTTAGAATTCCATTAATCCCATATATTAAAACTACTAATCAATCATAATACACTTCTTGAAATACTGGGAAAATAAAACATAAGAAAGGGTTGAGCTCAGATGATCAGTAAGGATAACAATATAGTGGAAACTTTCATAAATAAGCATAAACATTTAAGGAATTGTATAAAACTAAAAAAAGGCCTTTTAAATGTAAAATTAAACATTATATGGCAAAGATAAATCAAATAATTCCATTTACTTATTTACATGGATATTCCACTAGTCTAATAATCATATGTAATATCAATAGTTAATTTCATAATGATGGAATGCATAATGACAGACTTCATAACCACATAGTCAAGGCCTTGTGCCAAGACTACAAATAAGATTTTGTCAAGGCCTTGTTCCAAGACACTAGTTTGTCTCATGAGACCTACCAATGCATCGAGGAGCTATTGCGGTTTCCACCCATAACTTACAATGTCCAATGCATTCCTCATATAGAAATGTTTAAACATAATATAAAAATTCGTATTAAAACTAGCATAGGAAATGTCAATAATTTATCCATAAACCATGAATGGTATAAAAATAAAACATCCACAGTCAAACATATCTCAAAACATTCAATACAAAAAAAAATATTTTTATCATAATAAATCAACTTCAAACATGTTTAAAATCCATTAAAGGATGTTGAAATAGATGAAAATGATTTGTAAAACTCTTTGAGAGAAATATCCTTTTTTCAGGAAAACATTTAAAAGTCACACAATTTAGAAAAGAAGACATTTAAAGAATTTTTTGAATCAAAGTGTCCCATACCACTTTGAAACTTTTGAAAGGAATTAACATTTTTAAAACATTCATGGCCATTTAAATAAATCCTTAAAAACCATTTTGAAAACATGTAAATTAATGAGAATGATTTAGAAGAATAAATAATTAAAACTTTTAAAATAATGTTTTAGGAAAAGATTCCCTTAAAAACAATCCCTTTGAAAACTATTTTATGAAACATGGACATGGATAATAAATATGTCCCAGTAGATACTTACATAAAAACAACCTCAGATTATAAAGAGATTGTGAAATTAACCCTTACATTGTACTTTTTATTGGTCTAGGGTACGTTAGCCTCCTATATAATAGTTAAATCATTGTTATTAAATTACAAAAGAACCTCATTCAAAAATATGATATCATATATTATCTTCTAATATTTCATTGTTAATAATATTTTAGTAGTATCATCATTTCGGGTGTTAACTGATCCGTTTTCCTTTATATGCTTGGCTACGTAAGCCATGTTTGTTATGGATAGGATGTATTTGATTCATTTACAGAATTATTTTAAGTTCTTAAAAATTATTTTTAATAATAAAATGAAAATTATTCTTGAATGATTACGATGGAGAATGAATCCCATCGGGTTAGTGGAGATGATAATCCGTACGTACGCACGAGCGACAATATCATTATATTGATGGTGAGATAGTATGTAATTGGATGGTATATCATATATAAAGAATCATTAATATGTTATAATTATTATTTATATCAGTTATACTCATTATTATACCCATCCAAATAATAAAGTGTTTGAATAACAAACTACACCACAACGTGGAGACAGTAAGCCGTACGTATGCATGTATGGTGACTTTGTAATTTATTGGATGGTTAGAATAAAGAATATGGTTTTAACATATTTATAATAAAAAAATACAATTTAGGAGGTATTGGAGTTATTATTTTGTTATGGAAACAACAAAGAAAGAGGAAGTGGAAAAAGAAAAGAACTTGAAAGAGGGTGCTGAAATTATTACCTCTTCTTCGGGTGTTCCCTTTTGAGTTAATAAAAAGGGCTCATTAAATTGGTTTTCTGATCAAAGTAAGGACTCTAGGTTCATTTAAGATAAGTTAGGAGGATATTTGTTCATGGGTTGGCCGATCTAAATGGCTTTGGAGGTGTGATTTTGAGAGAAGGGGAAGTACCCTTTTATAAGAGATGTTAGAGTCACTTTAGGAAAAGCTTGAAATATTATTTTATAATAAATTCCTTTTCGGTTTATAATGGAAAAAAATTATTTATTTCTGGGAAAAGGTAGGGATAGGTCTAAAACCACTCAACCAATAAGTTTTATATAGGTTTAGGTAACCATATTAACCTTATATTTTAGATTTAACTCTTAGTTAAATGGTTTAACTTTTACCGTGTCGTCTTGTATTCTTACACTATATGGTTAATAAACATACTCTAAAATTACAAGAGAAGTTCAAGTGGTTTATTAATGACATATATAATATTATTTAAGCCCTTTTTCTGAACCTTAGATTTTTAGGAATATTATATAATTTAATAATATAATATTTGTTTTAAAAACCCATTTAGGTCAATTTTGACACTATTTAGTATTTAGTTTTTTTGAAATTCATCATAACTTGATTAATTAGAACAAGATACATTTAATAAAACCTAAAATGTCATATTAACCTAAAAATTCTTGTATTTTATAAAAACTTTGAAATTTTATTTATTTTAATATTTATAATACCATTTATTTTACTCTTTCCTTAATAAGGTAATTACTGCATCATCATTGTTTCATAAATAAATTTAATTATTTAATTTCTAAAAATAATAAATAAAATTCAATGATGTAGTAAATAATATTATCTTTGTAATGAATATTTATAGTTTAATTAATCTTATGTATAACCCTATATTAAAAATGGTCTAGTTATTAAACTCTGAATTTAGCACTTTTAACTCTTCTTTAAATAAAATAATAATAAATGTCCTAATCTAATCCAAGTGGACCAAAGGGGATGATATTTTATTCCTAAGTTTTTTTTAGTCTAATTTCACCTATCCAATATAATTAGGACATATTTTAGGGTAATTATAATATCATTTTTACCCTTAATTACCCTATTTATTTTCAACCGTGGTAAATAAAAGTCAAAAGTTACGATTCAAAAAAAATTATTTTCATCTTATTGAACCAAATTTTACTTACTAATGTCAACTGTGTCTCTCTAATATTTTAAATTCAACTTACATAAGAAGTAAACTAATTTTTTTTGCAAAGTTGCAAATGCTCCTAGAAGGTGGGTAAAAGACAGTAAAAATTTCAATAACAATTTATACATATAATTTTATTATAAAATGAATACAATGACTTAAATTGAACTTATATAGGTATTATATATCTATTTTGACTTAAAATATATTTAAATAAAATAAATAATTATTTAAATAAAAAGTCAGTTTTAAACAATAATGCAGTGTTTTTCACTATTCATAAAAAATTGAATGTTTTCAGAAAAATACAAACAAATCACCCTAAGATAATTTTGATATTCCAAATTAAAAATTGAATTATATTTTACCAAATTAAAATTTTATAAGTTTCATTAATTAATTTAAAATTAATTCCCGTTGTCAAACCCAAAGAGAGGGTTTTTAAAAAGTAAAAACTATCAAAAGATTGACATGTGCTTACGTCAAATTTAAATGTAAAATTACTTATTATAACCTATATTGAATTAAATGATAAAAATATAATCTAATTATACTTCCAAACCATTTAAATTCATAATTCAACACTATAAATTATTTCAATTAAAAAAGTTGTTTTCAATTAAAATTTAGTATTTTTCATTATTCATCAAGATATGAAAGTTATCAAAATAGTACCAAAAATTTATCCAAACTAATTTTTTTTTATAAATATTCAAAAGGAGAATTTAATTTCATTAAATTGAATATATAAAAGTGTCAAATATATTTTTTAAAAAGGGTTTTCCATTAAAAGGTGGTAAAATTTCATTTTTTTTGAAAAATACTTCTTTTATCTGAAAAAATGAATTTGTTCTTTTATTATGTATAAAAAATAATAATATGGATGTTAAAATTATATATACTATATAAGATTCAAAATTCCATTAATACTATTCATAACCGCTATTTGAACGACTAGTTTGGTAAGTTGTGGCGCGCTCGAACTCAGTGTTTCGTGTAGCACAAGCTATTGAATTACTTTGAAGAAATAACATAATATGAAATCTTGGGGTGTTACATTCTACCCCTTCAATAAATTTCATCCTCGTAATGTGAAATTGTTATTCAAAAATAAAAGTTCCAAATAGGAAAATACCTATGTAGAAAACCCACATTAGAAATTGGGTTAATAAAATTAATCTTAATAAGAGGGAAAGGAAATGAAAAAGTCACCACAAAATTATTATCTCGATTAGGAGAACATTGGTAGAAATTAGAGATACATAATTGGAGGAAAAACATAAATATTTATAGGGAGTGATTTAGGTCATCAATCGCAAACAAGTGTAAAATTGAGAGCCTCAATGCCATAAATCTATGGTGATTTAAAATATTGTCAGTTCAACAAAAGATATGGTACTAGGGTAATTTTTCTTGGTTTTAAGATCCCTTACCTAAAGTTTCAGAATTAATTTATTCATATAATAATAGGGAAAAGATATAATTGATAAGTAGAGTTTCATCCTTCAACTTATTCTTACCACAAACTCACCTTTCACTCCAAAAGATAATAGAATTCAAAAATATTCTATTTATTTTAATCATATTGGGTTCCAAAAATAATTAATTTATAAATAATTTGTTATACTATTTAAAAAAAATACATTACACAAACCAGGACATTAGTTAGGCCAGTGGTAGGTGATGCACCCTTGTCGTCCTTCGGTTGCGGGTTCAAGTCTCACTCCCTTGCCGGGCGTAACAGGTTATCACCTGACCTCCAGGTAATCTTTTTATAACAATCCAAAAATAATATTAAGAAATTATTTAAACTTAATAATAGTATCCAATGTCAAACTTAATCCATTCCAACATTTAGACTTATCCAAAATATTTCTGTCCAAACTCACAGTCCAAAATTTATAAGGAATTTAACCAAATGAAGATCTCTTTTCTACATAATAACATATGAATACCTTCATCATGTATTCTTTTAAAACATGGTTACACCCAAAATTACCATAAAACCTTATTGATTACATTCATTCTCCCTTATTCCTTATAGAATACTAGATATATTCCTTATATCCAAATTTTTGGAATTTTCCGACAATGATGGAATAAAAAAACCATTAATCAGTTCCAAGGTAGTCAAGAGTATCCAATATAATTCATCCAAATAAACCATCTCTTATTCCATAATCACTACCTCAGTATCAGGACCATATTATGGTTTACCTTTCCTTCAACCATGTATTTTACAAAAAGTTTAACTTTAAACTCTGTCACTTTACTTTGTACTATACAATCTCAAATCCTTAATGAAATAGTACAACAGTACAATCCTTATATAAATTATAATTACTAAAACATGTATATAATTAATACAATACTCAAATGACACAAGAATTTAATAACAACATAATAACTCCAATCATTCCTCTTCATCTTCGGTTGTATCATAACTTGATTACTATCCAATAGAAGCATTTGGGGTATACTATGATGATTTGGACATTGATTCATGTAGTGTCCAAAATCCTTGCAGATGAAGAATTGTACATTTGAAACCTTTTTCTTACCCTTGAAATCACGTACTTGGTGTCGTTTTTCTCCACACTTATAACAAACTCCCATCCCCTTCAAGCATTTACCAAGGTGATTGTTTCCACAGTTGTCACATATAAGAAAATCCTTCTTTCCCCACTTCCCTTTATGCAACTTTATGTCTTCCATAATTATCTTCTCCTGCTTACCTTAAAAGCCACATGACACAGATAATTCTTTAGTTATCTTATTAACATATGATACTATTTCTTCATATGATGATAAAATGTGGGAGACAATTTCTCTTTTAAATTTTGGATTAATACCATGAAAGATATGATCCTTATTAATCTATAAATCGTGTTTATTGATGGAATTATCATACCTTCTACTAGGCACCATTTCTAAAAAATGACCACTAGGTCAGTTTATGAATCAAAATGCATAATTCCAAACTTTTAAATTACCTAAAGTAAATTGAAAAGATTATGAATATAATCTATAATCATAAAATATTTTATTTGAATAAGTATTTTCTCCTAAATCCTTCATAATGGCTTGTAATGAAAATGTGAATTATCCTAATCATATCCCACGAGAGTGTCATAACAAAGAGTGCATCAAGGCCCGTTGTCATGTACCAGGATACCAAAGGTCAAGCCCGAAAACTCCTTGTCAGAGTTTTCACTCATAGTTACATCTGTGCCAGAGCCACCTCTACCTGCTCGTATCTAGATATGGATGTATTTCTTAGAAAATACACAAAATCTCTACATTACCAAAATTATAGGAAGTTCTTCTATACTAATCCTCAAAGTTTATCTTATGTTCACTAATTAGAGTTTATCTAAATATATTTCTATGGTTGTTTCTAAACTTCCGCTGATACCAACTGTAATGCCCTGGCCCCAGAAGCCCAGAGTTGGTGCATTATTTTAATACATTGGCATGATTACAAATAATCAAGTCCCGAAAGACCGATCAGTTTAGCATTCTTGGAAAATAGATTACATACATGAACGTTAATTTACACATTATAAAATAAATCATAACTTAAATGATTCTTTGAGAACATCATTAATACCCTAGATTAACCATACTTATTAATCATAATAAACTTCTTGAAATCCTGGGAAAATAAAACATAAGAAAGGGGAGAGCTCAGATGCTCAATAAGGATAAAAATGTAGTGGAAACTTTCATAAATAAGCATAAACAATTAAGGCATTGTATAAAACTAAAAATAGTCTTTTAAATGTAAATATAAGCATAATATGGAAAAGATAAATCAAAGAATCCAATTTACTTATTTACATGGATATTCTACTAGTAGAATAATCATATGTAATATCAATAACTAATTTCATAATGGTGGAATGCATAATGCCAGACTTTTTAACCACATAATCAAGGCCTTGTGCCAAGACTAAAAATAATATTTTGTCAAGGCCTTATTCCAAGACACTAGTTTGTCTCATGAGACCTACCATTGCATTGAGGAGCTATAGCGGTCTCCACCCGTCACTTACTAAGTCCAATGCATTCCTCATATGAAAATGTTTAAACATAACATAAACTTTCGTATTAAAACTAGAACATGAAATTTAAATACAATATCCATAAACCATTAATGATATAAAAATAACACATCGATAGTCAAACATATCACAATACCTTTAACACAATATGGAATATTTGTATCATAATAAATCAATTTCAAACATGTTTAAAATCCATCAAAGGATATTGACATAGATGATAATGATTTGTAAAACTCTTTGAGAGAAATATTCTTTTTCATGAAAACATTTAAAAGTCTCACTATTTAGAAAGGAATAAATTTAAATAAATTTTTGAATCAAAGTTTACTATACCACTTTGAAACTTTTGAAAGGAATTAACATTTTAAAAACATTCATGTCCATATAATTAAATACTTACAAACCATTTTGAAAAAATGGACATTAATGAGAATGATTTAGAAGAATAAATATTTAAAAAATTTAAAATGATGTTTTTGGAAAAGATTACCTTAAAAACAATCCCTTTAAAAAATCTTTTATGAAATGTGGACATGGATAATAAATATTCCCCAGTAGATACTTACGTAAAAATAACCTTGGATAATAAATAGATTGTGAAATTAACCCTTACCTTGTACTTTTCCTTGGTCTAGGATATGTTAACCTCCTGTATAATAGTTAAATAATTGTTATTAAATTATACAAGAACCACATACATAAATATGACATCATATATTATCTTCTAATAGTGATTTGTTAATAATATTTTAGTAGTATAATCGTTTTGGGTGTTAACTGATCTATTTTACTTTATATGCTTGGTTATGTAAGCCATTTTTTATGGATAGGATGTATTTGATTAATATACAGAATGATATTAAGTTCTTAAACATTATTTTTAATCATAAAATGAAAATTATTCTTGAATGATTACGATGGGGAATGAATCTCATCGCGTTCGTGGAGACAATAATCCATACATACGCACGAGCGACAATATCATTATATTGATGGTGGAATCATATGTAATCAGATGGTATATCATTTATACAGAATAATTAACATGTTATAATTATTATTTATATAAGTTATACTCATTATTATACCCATCCAAATAATGAAGTGTTTGAATAACAAACTACACCACGACGTGGAGATGGTAAGCCGTACGTACGCATATATGGTGACTTTGTCAATTATAGGGTGGATAAAATAAAGAATATGGTTTTAACATATTTATAATATCATAAAATCATGTAGGTGTTACAGGAGTTATTTTTTTTATGAAAACAAAAAATAAAGGGGTAGTGGAAAAAGAAAAGAACTTGAAAGAGGGTGGTGAAATTATTACCACTTCTTCGAGTGTTTCCTTTTGATTTGATCAAAAGGGCTCCTTAGGATGGATTTATGATAAATTTGAGGACTCTAGGTTGGTGTCATGGAAGTTGGGAGGATATTTGGGTAGGGTTTAGATGATCAAAATGGCTTTGGAGTTGTGATTTTGAGAGAAGGGATGTACCCTTTTATAAGAGAGGTGACAGTCACTTTAGGAAAAGCTTGAAATATTATTTTATAATAAAATCATTTTCGGTTTCTAATGGGTAAAAAATGATTTATTTATATGATAAGTTGGGGATGAGTCTAAAAACACCCAACTAATAGGTTTTAGATAGGTTTATATCACCATATTAACCTTATCTTTTAGATTTAACTCTTAGTTAAATAGTTTAACTTTTACCGCGTCTTCTTGTATTCTTACACTACATGGTTAATAAACTTAATCTAAACTTCCAATAGAACCTCAAGTGGTTAATTAATGACATATATAATATTATTTATTCCCTTTAGATGAAACTTATATTTTTATGAATATTATATAATTTAATAATATAATATTTGTTTTAAAAACTCATTTATGTCAATTTTGACAATATTTAGTATTTGGTTTTTGTGAAAGTAATCACAACTTGATTAATTAGAAAATGATACATTGAATCAATTATAACATGTCATATTCACCTAGAAAATTCGTTTATATCATAAAAAATTTGAAATTATATTTATTTTAAGATTTATAATAACATTTATTTGATTCTTTCATTAATAAGGTAATTACTGCATCATCATTGTGTCATAAATAAATTTAATTATTTAATGTCTAAAAATAATAAATAAAATACCATGATGTAGGAAATAATTTTATATTTATAATGAATATTTATAGTTTAATTTATCTTACGTATAACCCTATATTAAAAATGGTTTAATTATTATACTTTGAATTTAACACTTTTAAGTCTTCTTTAAATAAAATAATAATAAATGTATTAATCTAATACAAGTGGACCAAAGAGGATCATATTTTATTCCTAAGGTTTTTTTGGTCGAATTACACTTATCCAATAGAATTAGGACATGTGTTATGGTAATTATAATATCATTTTTAACCTTAATTACCTTATTTACTTTTAACCGTAGTAAATAAAAGTCAAAAGTTACTATTTACCAAATATTACTTTCATCTTATTTAACCACATTTTACTTAATTATTTAAACCATGTGTCTTAGATTTTTGAAATTCAACTCACATAAGCGGTAAAATTATGTTTTATGCAAATTTTCAAATGCTCCTAGAAGGTGGGTAAAAGATGGTAAAAAGTTCAATAAAAATTTATACGTCTAATTTTATTATAAATGACTCCAATGAAATAAAATAAACTTATATAGGTATTATATATATCTTTTAACTTAAAATAAATTTAAATAAAATAAATAATTATTTAAATAAAAAGTGGGTTTTAAACAATAACATAGTGTTTTTCACTATTCATAAAAAATTGAATGTTTTCAGAAAAATAACAAAAATTCACCCTTAAAAAATTTTGATATTCAGAATTCAAAAATAAATTCTATTTTACCAAATTAAAAACATAGAAGTTTCATTAATTAATTTAAAATTAATTCCCGTTTTCAAAACCAAAAAGTGGGTTTTTAAAAAGTAAAAACTATCAAAAGATTGACATGTATTTAGGTCAAATTTAATTGTAAAATTACTTATAATGACCTACATTTTATTAAATGATAAAAATATAATCTAATTATGCTTACAAACCATTCAAATTCATAATTTAACGCAATAAATTATTTTTATTAAAAAACGTGTTTTCAATTAAAATTTAGTATTTTTCACTATTCGTCAAAATATGAAAGTTTTCAGAATAGTACCAAAAATTTATCCAAACTAAATTTTTATGTCCTGATTATAAAGAAGAATTTAATTTAACTATATTGAATATATAAAAGTGTCAAATATTTTTTTAAAAATGGTTCACCATTAAAAGGTGGTAAAATTGGTTTTTTTTTTTGAAAAATAATTCTTTTATCTGAAAAATTGAGTTTGTTATTTTATTATGTCTAATAAACAAATAATATGGATGTTAAAATTATATAGAGTATATAAGATTCAAAATGTAGTTAATACTATTCATAAATTCGTTTTGAACGACTCGTTTGGTAAGTTGTGGTGTGCTCGAACTCGGTGCTGCTTGTAGCACAAACTATTGAATTACTTTGAAGAAATAATGTACGATGAAATCTTGGGGTGTTACAACATAGATACATATAGGTGTTTCATCATATTTATTTAAGAACTAAAATAATTGATAATTCCAGAAGTAAGTTAGAAATATTTTCTAAAATAAACATTCCAAAGCTATTTGATTCTCTAGCTCGTCAACTGTTCAATCTTTCCTCTCTCATGCTTCTATATTCTCTCACCGTTCACATCCACTATTTATAGATTGTTTTATTTATTTTTTCTATGTTTATTCACACATTTTATAGTTTTCTCTGTGGTCTGATACTCATACTTGTTTCTTTCTAGTAGTTTATAGATTTTAACAAAAAAATTAAACTTGACTATCACATCAAAAACAACATAAGATTCTAGTATGTCAAAAAGCTATGTTTTTAGATTATAATATATTATCATGGATCATTATTGATTATTGATGATTCCAAAATCTTATGAATTATGTCTTTTGTTCTAAAAAATACCTATTCTATGATTCATGATTAAATATCTTTAAAATATTAGTTATGAATTTCATAAGTTATGATCATGTTATCATACCCTTATGATTATATTATGTTTACTTAAGATCATTGATTGATATCTCCTTTGTTTACCCTTACTGAGTATCCAAGATCACTTTTTATTATGTGTCCTTTCCCAAGGTTATGATGAAAAGTTTTAATTATGGTATGTCTAAAAAGTGTAATATGTGAGAACAACATTGTCAAAGATGTTAACGATATTTCATGAAATAATATGATTATGTATCTAGTATTGAAAGACACCAAAACTTTGCAGTTATAGGGTACACATTGTTATGATATATATTTAATATTCATCTAAAACGTCATAATATTTTATATGTGATTCTTGGTTCACCTCAACTATACCACTGAAACTCTTAAAAATATTCCTAACCAAATTCAAAACCCAAAAATTAGAAAAAACTAGATCACATAATTTTATAAGATCATCTTAAATTTTATGTTAAAAACTATTGAACATTAAATATCAGGAAAAAATTTCCTTAAAATGATGATATTTTTGTCAAATAAAACCATATGTTTTGAAAAGAATTATCAATATACATTCTTCTAGTAATATCAACCATAAAATAACATAATTTACTTTATATTCAACTTAAATATATAATGTTACAAAAAATATAGTTAACTTATTCAAAAAATAACTTTAATCACCCATTCAACAAATAATTTTCAATTCACAAGGTTATATGTACTCTTAAACATATGTTCCTAAAAATATGATAATTTTTTTATAAAATAAAATTAATTATAACATTAAATCACATTTTAAGACCAAATGTTATCTATCATTTAATAATGAATTCTTATTAAAACCCAATAAACATCTCCCAAAATATCATTAATCACATTAGAATACAATCACATAAGACCTCAAAAAGGGTAACTACACCTTTGAACCTATAATTAGACTTAAAATCATTAACTCTTTATAATTATTATAACTATTAAATTATCATTAATTAATAACATCCTAACCTCTAAAATTATCTAAACCCACTTTGATAATAACTATAATGCCCCAAACCTGCACTCCTAGATCGGGTGCTAAAAACATATTCTTTACTTAGTGGATTGATACTAATAGACTGAACAAAATTTTAACAATTTATAATTTCAATGTCAAAATTAAATATTGAGTCACTTATATACACAAGTCCTTTTTTAGGTTTAGAGTTTTAGATAAATAATAAAAACCTTTAACTAATAATACCCTTATCTTTCTCACACAAAGGTCATTTTTTCCATAATACCATGAACTTTTTATTTCACACTAAGTCTACAAAATATTCCAAACAGTTATCCTCACATGATATCCTTATATACACATCTTACTTAGTATCATTATTCATAACCTGTGGAAATGTAAACATAATAAGGGTAAGATCAAATTCTTAGTAAGTATAAACATAAGTGATAATCATAAATTATCATAATTGAGCATGATATAATTATAGGGGTATTATAACATAATCAATGTTTATGAAAATAACATAATTGATTCATACCTAAAAAAACATGATCCATATAATATGATCCATGGAATAAAGCTTTGAAATAACATAAGACAAGATTTATATGATTCAACAATCATGAGCCACGTGAAAGTATCCTTTACTCAAGAAAACCATTAAAACTCATAGAAAGAATATAAAAACCATGAAGGTATCTCAGGACATTATATTCATTACTCTTTTTCAATCACATTTCACCCATAATGTAATAACTTATAATCATTTAACTCCAATCATCATTTCTCAAGAGAATAAATTATTACCTAATCAATTAGAGGAATATATCTGAGGTCCACCTATCATCATCTATAATTTCCTAGAACCTTAACATAAAAAAACACATATAGTTTGGATTTCATCCTAAAACTCATAAAAACATCCATCATTCCATCATATCTTAATTTATCCATGGGAAAGAAATGAGTTTAATGACAATTTCTTTAAACCATGATCACAATCCATCCAAAGAAAAAAGGTGGATGATATCATTAGAATATATCCCCCAGTGGATCATAAGAAACAATAAATGATATTTTAATAAAAGAAATATACCTTTATAAAATTATTATAAATATACTTTGAAAAATAAGAAAAAAATATCCTTTTCTTTTGGTAACCTTTAATTAATTAATATGTTATTTATTTTAATTAAATTAATTTTAATGTTTAGTAACATTTTAAATTAATTAGAAAATAACTTTTATTTTATTTTTTATTTTGATTCAACTTTATTTCAATGACTTTTTATATTGTGTTTGGATGTAGCAAACCATGTAGCAATTTTCTTCTAACTTTCACATAAATGACTGAGAAATCTCACCATGTATCCAATTGGGGAAATGGGGAATCACACATCTAATTTATTTTCTAGCATCACATAGGATATTTGAATAAGATTAACTGATCTCTATAGAGACATGGTTTTTTGAAGCATGTTACAAAAGATTCATCACCAATTTTGTTGATGCGGAGACGTCAAAGCCAAGGGTTTTAGATGATTACATTTCCTAAATCCGCTGTTTGGTTTGAATTGGCTAAAGCCATGGAATATAGATACAATGCTCTCGATTTATCAAACCAAGTCTAGTATACTTCCTTTGTTGAAGCCATAGATTCACCAAAATTGTGCTTAACCAAGACTAATATTTCACCTGATGAACTATAGGTTTAAGATGAATCTAATTGGGATTTTTTGGGACGAACTAGATTTTCATTAATCTCTGGTTGTTCAGAATTTTTTGATAATGTTTTTGGAGTCCAGTTAATCAAGGGAAATGAATTTTTGGGTTTCTTTAATTTTAATTATGTTATTTTAAGAGTGTATTTTTTGATTATTATTTTATACTTATTATTGGTTTGAATATTTTTTATTCAAATTTGATGAATATTGAGCCTAAGATAAAGTACCTGTTCAACGTTTCTTCAAAGATTGTTTGCTATATGTGATTTTTGTTATAGGTTTGAATTAAAGAGAAATATTTAAGTTTTGGTTCTATATTTTTTAAGAATCTTATTATAATAGATAGTGAGGAGAAACAATTTTAAATTTTGAGGTCATTTCTAGCTGCAGTAATTTGGAATCATTTCATAGGTAGGTGGAAATTGTTGACAGAGTTATTATATGCTGTACCAGAAGTAACAAAAGGGAAATTCAATAATTCTCTCATTTGACTATCACCAATTGAGGTGGTGAATATTAAAATACCAGATACACAATTTAATTGTTGAGAGAGAGAAAAAAATTTGGATGACATGGGGAACACAATTTAATTTTACAGAGAGAAAAGGTAGAGCAGCAGAACATAACAATGATAAAAAATAGTGGGAGATCGGCACAGAGGGGAAATTGACTTTTACAGAGAAAATTTCTTCATATTTTTATTTCTTATAATGTTCTTAAACTCTTGAAATGCCTTTATTGAGTAAATATGTTTCCATTTTTAATATTAATACATAATTATTTCATGGAAATTATATAACAATGGATTGAAGTTCTTCCTCTCTTGTACTCTTGTTCTTGTAATAATTCCAGTCCGATTTCACATTTGACGATCTCAATTTTATTCATTGTGAGAATCTATTTTATACTTCTCTAAAAACAGACATGCATCGGCAATGGATATTTATTTTAATTTTGAACATAAATCAAAGTACTAAAAGTCATAAAATGTTGATGATTATATTATCTATAGGTAAAAATATATTTTCTTAGATTTGATCTAAGAATTATTTCTTGGAAGATTTCATTGATATTATTGAGTACATATGTAATGCCCCAACCCCAGAATCTCCGAGTCGGTGCATTATTTTAATACATTGGCATGATTACAAGAAATCATGTCCCAAAATACCGATCAGTTTAGAAATCTTGGAAAATATATTACATACATGAACATTACATTACACATTAGAAAATAAAACAAAATATAAATGATCTTTTGAAAACACCATAAATCCCCTAGCTTAACCCTACTTATCAATCATAATACACTTCTTGAAATCCTAGGAAAATAAAACATAATAAAGGGGTGAGCTTAGATGCTCATTAAGGATAAAAATATACTGGAAACTTTCATAAATAAGCATAAACATTTAAGGCTTTGCAGAAAACTAAAACAAAAGCCATTTAAACGTAAAATTAAGCATAATATGGAAAAGATAAATCAAATAATTCCATTTACTTATTCACATGGATATTCTACTATTCGAATAATCATATGTAATATCAATATCTAATTTCATAATGATGGAATGCATAATGCCAGACTTAATAACCACATAGTCAAGTCCTTGTGCCAAGACTACAAATAATATTTTTGCAAGGCCTTGTTCCAAGACACTAGTTTATCTCATGAGACCTATCGATGCATTAAGGATCTATAGAGGGCTCCACCTGTCACTTACTAAGTCAAATGAATTCCTCATATGAAAAGTTTTAAACATAACATAAACATTCATATTTAAAATAGCATACGAAAAGTTAATACTTTATCCATAAACCACGAATGGTATAAAAATAACAAATCCATAGTTAAAACACATCACAAAACCTTCAATACAATATGGAATATTTTTATCACAATAAATCAACTTCAAACATGTTTAAAATCCATCAAAGGACGTTGACATAGATGAAATTGATTTGTAAAAATATTTGAGAGCAACTTTCCTTTTTCATGAAATCATTTAAAAGTCATAAAATTTAGAAGAGAAGACATTTAAAGATATTTTTGAATCAAAGTTTCCCATACCACTTTGAAACTTTTGAAATAAATTAAAATTTTAAAAAAATTTATGTCCATATAAATAAATCCTTAAAAACCATTTTAAAAACATGGACATTAATGAGATTGATTTAGAAGAATAAATATTTAAAACATTTAAAATGATGTTTTAGGAAAAGAGTCCCTTAAAAATAATCCCTTTGAAAAATATTTTATGAAACATGGACATTGATAATAATTATGTCCTAGTATGTCACGACCCGTCCTCGAGGCCCGTGCCGTGACTACCCCAATCCCACCTTCCATAGGCCAGGGGATGGAGACTAGAACCAAAGGCATAAATCCCTAAGCTGGGAAGGCATTGCCTTTATGAAAGTAAACAAACACAACAGAGTAATAAATAGGTAGTAAACACTAAGTAAACTGAATACAAAAGAGTGTGCTGGAAAGTAAATGGGCCAGTATACAAACCCAAATGAACAATGAGTACAAGTAAAAAGGGACAAACAACTGTAAGTAAAGAGCAACTCCTGGATTGTCCTATGGGATTCCTACCTGAAGGGTAGGTACATATGGCCTCCTCAGTGCTCCACGTCCGTCCGTCTCCTCTAGGTACCGACTCGTCATGATGTCCACCTCTAGGTACCACCCAGTCCTCGTACACTCCGCCTCAGTCAGTGTTGTCCGTTGTCTGCGTCCAACACAACGAGGTGCGGGCATAGCCCGTGCATGGGTGAGTATAACAATACTCATTAGGGACCCCGAGACCCTCAAGGTCTCACAAAATCCACAAAGGATAAACAACAATAGAAAGATACAATCACAAAGTATCAAACAACCCTACTTAGGTATATGCCCATACATATACCTAAGTTACCAGTCACAATCCGGCTCCAACTCACGAGCCCAAGAACAACTCACTCCACACATGAAGTATAGTCAAACACCATGATGATAATGGTTGAAGGACATGACTCAGCTCACACAGGCATTCCACAATTATAGAGAGATATAGATGATCAGATATAGCCACTGGATCATCTAAGCTGTCAGAACCACATAGGATCTAGCCCAGATAAGCTGTCGGACCCACACAGGATACAGTCCAACTATATCATCTAAGCTATTGGACCCACACAAGATAAAATTCAGCTATCTCGTCTAAGCTGTCGGACCCAAACAGGATACATTCCAGCTATTCTAGAGTAATAGAGATGATTAGATGTAGTTAATGATTTATCTAAGCTTTCAGACACACATAGGAGACAGTCCAGCTACTCTGTCAGAACTGTCGAACCCACACATGATTCTGGTACAGTTGTCGACGTCGTCGAACCCATGGAGGATTCTAGTATGGTAGTCATCGCAGCCAGCTCTAGGGTTCCCGCACACAGCATTCTAGATTCTGGGAGGGTCCTCTCCTCGAGTTAAGAATCGATACATCAAAGAAGTCCTGATTTGATGTATCCCAAAGTTCCGTCTCATCAAGAGAAACCCAACGTGATAGACGACGCGTCAATCGGACGCCCGATCTGAGAGTTATTGGCTTTTCCGCTCCATGGGCCCGGTTGGATTTACGCTCGTTCCAAACCTGGAAGTTTTCCAAAATTTTCTATAACTCACTTAGAGTATCGCAAAAGGACCGCCTCGTCGCGAGGATCCCAGTGCCGTAGACGGTGGGTCGATCAGACACGCGGTCTAGAAGATATTCGCGTTTAAGAGAAATGGGCCCGACCCATCAAGCCCAGTGGGCTGGCAGGTCGGCCTGACCCGGTGGAGCGAGACCCACCCAGGGACCCGACCCGGCAGGTCCGACCCAGTTAGGGGGTCGGCCCGACCCGGTGAGGCGCGAACCACCCGCGAACCCGGCCCGGGTCGCAGGTCGGTTCGGCTCGCCCGGTGGCGCCGCCCCTTACTGCTGCTCGGCCGGCTGAAGTCAGCCGGTTTTGTCCGGCGTAAGTGGCCCGTGTTTCTTCCGCAGCGTGGTGCCAAGAGGGCGCCGTGGTCCTCCAGCCCGGCCGGCAGGCGGCCAACCGGTTCGCCCTGAAAAGCATCCCGTGGAGTGCGGGCTGCGGTCTTCTCCACAGCGCGGCGCCGCAGTCTCCTTCCCGGCCAGCCGTAGCCGGCCTGTTCGTGTAGCAGGCGGCCCGCAGATGTGGGCCCCACCTCCTCCGCAGGGCACCTACAGGTGCTGCGGTTCACCATCCCGACCGGTAGTAGCTGGCCGGTTCTTCAGCCCGATCAGCCCACAGTTGCGGGCTACGGTTTTCCTTTACGCGGCCAGTGCACGACCACCGCTTCCGGTCGCCACCACCTCTGGTCGCCACCACCTCTGGTCGCCGCCGCCTCAGGTCACCGCCGCCTCCGGTCGCCGTTGCCAATATAATCACGATCCAACGAGGGGTCGTCGAGCCATGTTCGTTCGGCCCGCGCCCTCCACGTTAGGAGACAAAAAAAGGCCGTAGATAATCCAATGCATTCATCAAGAACGAGGTATAATTTTATTCATTTAAAATTATACAAAACCCCCTACCTTGATTCCGATGTTCGCTTGTTGGTGTTTCGGGAAGGGAATTCGAAGAGGACGTCGATTCGTTGACGTCGGGGTGCATCCTAGGAGGAAGCGTAGTCGACGTTACTCATGGGAGGCTCCTCCTCTTGTGGATTAGATGAAGATCGAAGACAGTTTCATCATTCTTCATTGGAGAGAATGGGTGTTCTTCGTGTTCTTCGGGGAAGAAAGCACTCTCCGTAATTCTCCAAAAGTTCCACCACAGAATATTTACCAAGGCAAATATAATAAAAGGCTACCTAGTGTTATAATATTTCCATGCATTTCAAAACAATTTAAATGAATAGTTGACACCACAAATTAATTAAAGAAGGCTTTAATTAATTGTGTTGGCACAATTAATGGGAGGGAGGTGGAGAGGCTCCACCATTATGTGGAAGTTCAAAAGTTAAGAGATGGGTTTAAGGAGTTAAAGTGGGTTCATGGGAGTTAAAGGGGGAGTTGAGGGGTTAGGTTCTCATGTGGTCCCACCACACATTATCCTTTCATGGGAGGTTATGTGGGGTGTGTGCCCCACCTCCAACTCCTCTTTGGAGAAGATAACCACCCCCTTAACAAAAATTATGTAACACATATTTTTTATTTATTTTAAAAAGAAATCCAAAAAATTAACTTCTCCTCCCAACCAAACGTAACTATGGTAAAGGTCCCCTTAGGAAAATACCAACACTGCAAGTTCATCAATGTCCTCATATTTCAATTCCGAGCACCGATTCCAAAGATAGAAAAACCTACACGTACGTTTACTGAACGTACCCGAACAAAACTTCAGAAAATGATTCCGGGCACAACGGGCCTCGAAATCAGGTTCTGTTAGAAACTGCGGACTTGTAAAATTCGAAAGAATTTAAGAAAAAAATTTCTTTGAAATTTATGGGACTTTAAATAGTAGATACAAACGTAAAAACAACCTCAGATAACAAAGAGATTGTGAAATTAACCCTTACCTGGTACTTTTCCTTGGTCTAGGGTACATTAACCTTCTGTATAATAGTTAAATCATTGTTATTAAATTATAAAAGAACCACATACATTAATATGGTATCATATATTATCTTCTAAAATTGATTTGTTAATAATATTTTAGTAATATCATCGTTTCGGGTGTTAACTAATCTGTTTTCCTTTATATGCTTGGTTATGTAAGCCATGTTTGTTATGAATAGGATGTATTTGATTCATTTACAGAATGATATTAAGTTATTAAACATTATTTTTAATTATAAAATGAAAATTAATCTTGAATGATTATGATGGGGAATGAATCTCATCGCGTTCGTGGAGACGGTAATCCGTAAGTACGCACGAGCGACAATATCATTATATTGATGGTGAAATCATATGTAATTGGATGGTATATCATATATAAAGAATCATTAACATGTTATAATAATTATTTATATCATTTATACTCATTAAATTGAATATATAAAAGTGTCAAATATTTTTTTTAAAAAGGGTTCTCCATTAAAAGGTGGTAAAATTACATTTTTTTTGAAAAATAATTCTTTTATCTGAAAAAATGAATTTGTTCTTTTATTATGTCTAAGAAACGCATAATATGGATGTTAACATTATATAGCCTATATAAGATTCAAAATATAGTGAATACTATCATAATCGTATTTTGAACGGCTAGTTTGGTAAGTTGTGGTGCGCTTGAACTCAGTGTTGCGTGTAGCACGAGATATTGAATTACTTTGAAGAAAGAACATACTATTAAATCTTAGGGTGGTACATTCTACCCCTTCAATAAATTGCGTCCTCATAATTTTAAATTTTTCTTAGAAAATAAAAGTTCAAAATAGAAAAATACCTTTGTGGAAAACTCACATCGGAAATTGGGTTAATAAAATTTTGTCTTAATAAGAGGGAAAAGGAAATGAAAAAGTCACCACCAAATTATGATCTCAATTAGGAGAACATTGGTGGAAATTAGAGACACATAATTGGAGGAAAAATGTAAATATTTATAGGGAGTGATTGAGGTCATCAATCACAAACAAGTGTAAAGTTGAGAGCCTCAAAGCCATCAATCTATCGTGATTTAAAATATCGTCAGTTCAACAAAACATAAGGTTTTAGGATAAAACATTTTTGGTTTTAAGATCTCTTCCCTAAAGTTTTAGAATTAATTTATTCATAGAATAAGAGGAAAAAAATATACTTGATAAGTAGAGTTTCATCCTTCAATAAATTCTTACCACAAACTCACCTTTCACTCCAAAAGATGATAGAATTCAAAAATATTCTATTTATCGTAATCATATAGGGTTCCAAAAAAATTGAATTTATAATTCATTGGTCAGAATATTTAAAAAAAATACATTACACAAACTAGGACACCAGGTAGGCTAGTGGTAGGTGATGCACCCTTATCGCCCTTCAGTTGCGGGTTCAAGTCTCATGCCCTTTCCGGACGTGACAAGTTATCGCCTGACCTCCAGGTTGTATTTTTATAACAATAAAAAAATAATCTTAATAAATTCCTTATCCTTAATAAGAGTATCCAACATCAAACTTAATCCATTCCAACCTTTATACTTATCCAAACTACTTCTTTCCAAACCCACAGTCCAAAATTTATAAGGTAAACCAAATGAAGATATCTTTTTACACATAATAACATATGAATACCTTCATCATGTATTCTTTTAAAACCTGGTAACACCCTAAATTACCATAAAAACTTATTGATTACATTCAGGCTCCCTTATTCTTTATAGAATACTAGATATATTCCTTATCTCCAAATTTTTTGAATTTTCCAACAATGATGGAATAAAAAAACCATTAATCAGTTCCAAGGTATTCAAGAGTATCCAATATAATTCATCCAAATAAACCATATCTTATTCCAAAATCACTACCTCAGTATCAGGACCATATTCTGGTTTACCTTTCCTTCAACCATTTATTTTCCAAAAAGTTTAACTTGAAACAGTGTCACTTTACTTTGTAACATACAATCTCAAATCCTTAATTAAATAGTACTGTAGTACAATCCTTATATACATTATAATTCCTATAACATGTACATCATTAATACGATACTCAAATTACACAATACTTTAATAACAACGTAATAAATCTAATCATTCCACATCATCTTCGGTAGTATCATAACTTTATTATTATCCAATAGTAGCATTTGGGGTATACTATGATGATTTGGACATTGATTCAGGCAATGTTCCAACTCCTTGCTGATGAAGCATTGTACATATGAAACCTTTTTCTTAACCTTGAAAACACGTACTTGGTGTCCTTTTTCTCCACACTTATAACAAACTACCATTCCCTTCAAGCATTTACCAAGGTGATTGTTTCCACAGTTAACACATATGAGAAAATCCTTCTTTCCCCTCTTCCCTTTATCCAACTTTCTATCTTCCATCCTTTTCTTCTCTTGCTTCCCTACAAAGCCACAAGACTCAGAGAATTATTTACATATCTTATTAACACATGATACTATTTGTTCATATTATGAGAAAATCTGGGAGACTATTTCCCTTTTAAATTTTGGATTAATACCATGAAATATATGATCCTTCTTAATCTTTCGATCATGTGAATTGATAGAATTCTCATTCCTTCTACTTGGAGTCATTTCTAAAAAATGACATACACTAGGTTAGTTTATAAATCGCAATGCATAATTCCAAACTTGTAAAATTCCTAAAGTAAATTGAAAGTATTATGCATATAATCTATAATCATAAAATATTTTCTTTGAATAAGTATTTCCTCCCAAATCCTTCATAATGGCTTGTAATAAAAATGTGAATTATCTTAAGCATATCCCCTGAGAGTTTCCTAACAAATAGTTCATCAAGGCCCATTGTCGTGTACCAGGATACCCCAGGTCAAGCCCAAAACTCTTTTTCTAATTTTTCACTCCTAGGTACATCTATGCCAGAGCCGCCTCTACCTACTCGTATCCAGACAGGGATGTATTTCTTGGAAAATACACAAAATCTCTACATCACCAAAATTCGAGGAAGTTATTCTATACTAATCCTCAAAGTTTATCTTTGGATAATGTTCTCTAATCAGAGTTTATCTAAATATATTTCCAAGTTTGTTTCTAAACTTCATCTGATACCAACTGTAATGCCCCGAGCCCAGAAGCCGAGAGTCGGTACATTATTTTAATACATTGGCCTGATTACAAGGAATCAAGTCCCGAAAGACAGATCAGTTTAGCATTCTTGGAAAATATATTACATAAATGAATGTTACATTACACATTAGAAAATAAAACAGAACTTAAATAATTATTTTATAACACCATTAATCCCCTAGATTAACCCTACTTATCAATCATAATACACTTCTTGAAATCCTGGAAGAATAAAACATAAGAAAGGGGTGAGCTCAGATGCTCAGTAAGGATAACAATATAGCATAAACTTTCATAAATAAGCATAAAAAATTAATGAATTATATAAAAATAAAACAAAAGTATTTTAAACATAAACTTACGCATAATATGGAAAAGATAAATCAAATAATTCCATTTACTTATTCACATGGACATTCTACTAGTCGAATAATCATATAAAATATAAATAGCTAATCTCATAATGATGGAATTAATAATGCCAAACTTTATAACCACATAGTCAAGGCCTTGTGCCAATAATACAAATAATATTTTGTCAAGGCCTTGTGCCAAGACACTAGTTTGTCTCCGGAGACCTACCGATGCATCGAGGAGTTATAGTGGGCTCCACCCGTCACTTACTATGTCCAATGCATTCCTCATATGAAAAGGTTTAAACATAACATAAACATTTGTATTAAAACAAGAATAAAAAATGTCAATACTTTATCCATAAACTATGAATGGTCTAAAAATAACACATCTATAGTCAATCATATCACAAAACCTTCAATACAATATGAATGATTTGTATCATTATAAATCAACTTCAAACATGTTTAAAATCCACCAAAGGATGTTGAAATAGATGAAAATGATTTGTAAAACTCTTTGATAGAAATATTCATTTTTCATGAAAACATTTAAAAGTCACAAAATTTAGAAAGGAAGATATTTAAAGAAATTTTTGAATCAATGTGTCCCATACCACTTTGAAACTTTTGAAAGGAATCAACATTTTAAAAACATTCATGTCAATATAATTAAATCCTTAAAAACCATTTTGAAAACATGGACTTTAATGAGACTGATTTAGAAGAATAAATATTTAAAACATTTAAAATGATGTTTTTTGGAAAAGTTTCCCATAAAAATAATCCCTTTGAAAAATCTTTTACGAAACATGAATATGGATAATAAATATGTCCCAGTAGATAGTTACGTAAAAACAACCTAGGATAATAAAAAGATTGTGAAATTAACCCTTACCATATACTTTTCCTTGGTATAGGGTAGGTTAAACTCATGTATAATAGTTAAATCATTGTTATTAAATTATTCAAGAACCACATACATAAATATTAGATCATATATTATCTTCTAATAGTGCTTTGTTAATAATATTTTAGTATTATAATCGTTTTGAGTGTTAAATGATAGGTTTTCCTTTATATGATTGATTAAGTAAGCCTTGTTTATTATGGATAGGATGTATTTGATTCATATACATAATGGTATTAAGTTATTAAACATTATTTTTAATCATTAGATGAAAATTATTCTTGAACGATTATGATGGGGAATGAATCTCATTGCGTTCGTGGAGGTGATAATACTTACGTATGCACGAGCGACAATATCATTATATTGATAGTGAAATAATATGTAATTGGATGGTATATAATATATATAGAATCATTAACATGTTATAATTATTATTTATATTAGTTATACTCATTATTATACCCATCCAAATAATGAAGTGTTTGAATAACAAACTACACCACGACGTGGATATGATAAGCCGTACGTACACACATATAGTGAATTTTTCATTTATAGGATGGATAGAATAACGAATATGGTTTTAACATATTAATAATAACATTAAATTATTTAGGAGGTACTAGAGTTATTATTTTGGTATGAAAAAACAAATAAAGGGGAAGTGGAAAAAGAAAAGAACATGAAAGAGAGTGGTGAAATTATTATCTCTTCTTCGAGTGTTTTGTTTTGAGTTGATCAAAAGGGATTCTTAGGTGGGATTTATGATCAAAGTAAGGACTCTAGGTTGATTTCATGGAAGTTTGGAGGATATTTGGGCAGGTTTTGGATGATCCAAATGGCTTTTGGGTTATGATTTTGAGAGAAGGGAAGTACACTTTTATAAGAGAGGTGAGGGTCACTTTAGGAAAAGCTTGAAATATAATTTTATAATAAAATAATTTTTGATTTATAATGGCTAAAAAATGATTATTTATATGATAAGGTGGAGATGGGTCGAAAAACACTCAACCAATTGGTTTTAGATAGGTTTAGATCACTATATTAACCTTATCTTTTAGATTTAACTCTTAGTTAAATAATTTAAATTTTACCGCGTCTTCCTGTAGTATTACACAATATGGTTAATAAAATTACTCTAATATTCCAATAGAACCTAAAGTGGTTCATTAATGACATATAATAACTATTAAAGACATTTGTAAGACCATATATTTTTAGGAGTATTATATAATTTAATAATATAATATTTGTTTTAAAAACTCATTTATGTCAATTTGGACACTATTTAGTATTTGGTTTTTGTAAAAGTAATAAAAACTTGATTACTTAGAAAATGATACATTTAATCAATTATAACATGTCATATTCCCCTATAAAATTCTTGTATTTCATAAAAACTTTCAAATTATATTTATTTTAATATTTATAATAACATTTATTTGATTGTTTCATCAATAAGGTAATTACTGCATCATCATTGTGTCATAAGTAAATTTTATTATTTAATGTCTAAATATAATAAATAAAATACCATTATGTAGAAAATAATTTATTCATTATAATTAATATTTATTGTCGAATTTATCTTATGTATAACCCTATATTAAGAATGGTTTAGTTATTAAACTTTGAATTTAACACTTTTAACTCTTCTTTAAATAAAATAATAATAAATGTCCTAATCTAATCCAAGTGGACAAAAGAGGATAATATTTTTTTCCTAAGGTTTTTTTTGGTGGAATTTCACTTATCCAATAGAATTAGGACATGTGTTAATGTAATTATAATATCATTTTTACCCTTAATTACCTTATTTAATTTTAACCGTAGTAAAGAAAAGTCAAAAGTTACTATTAAAAAATATTAATTTCATCTTATTGAACTAAATTTTACCTAGTGATGTCAACCGTGTGTCTCAGAATTTTGAAATTCAAATCACAGAAGCGGTAAAATTATGTTTTATGCAAATTTTCAAATTCTCTTAGAAGGTGGGTAAAAGACGGTAAAAAGTTTAATAAAAATTTATACATCTAATTTTATTATAAAATGACTCTAATGAATTACATAAAAATTATATAGGTATTATATAACTATTTTTACTTAAAATAAATTTAAATAAAATAAATATTTATTTAAATAAAAAGTTTGTTTTAAACAATAACGTAGTGTTTTTCACTATTTACCAAAAAATTGAATGCTTTCAGAAAAATACCAAAAATTCACCCTAAGATAATTTTAATATTCCAAATTCCAAAATTAATTCTATTTTACCAAATTAAAAACATAGAAGTTACATTAATTAATTTAAAACTAATTCCCGTTGTCAAAACCAAAAAGTGGGTTTTCAAAAAGTAAAAACTATCCAAAGATTTACATATATTTAGGTCCAATTTAAATGTGAAATTACTTATAATGACCTACATTGTATTAAATGATAAAAATATATTCTAATTATACTTTCAAACCATTAAAATTCATAATTTAACACTATAAATTATTTCGATTTAAAAAGTTGTTTTCAATTAAAATTTAGTATTTTACACTATTCATCAAAATATGAAAGTTATCAGAATAGTACCAAAAAATTATCCAAACTAAAATTTTATGTCCCAATTATAAATAAGAATTTAATTTCACTAAATTGAATATATAAAAGTGTCAAATATTTGTTTTAAAAATGGCTCATCATTAAAAGGTGGTAAAATTGTATTTTTTTTGAAAATTACTTCTTTTATCTGAAAAATTGAATTTGTTATTTTATTATGTCTAAGAAACAAATAATATGGATGTTAAAATTATATAGAGTATATTAGATTCAAAATGTAGTTAATACTATTCATAACCGCTTTTTGAACGTCTAGTTTGGTATGTTGTGGTGCGCTCGAACTCGGTGTTGTGTGTAACGCAAGATATTGAATTACTTTGAAGAAGTAATGTACGATGAAATCTTGGGGAGTTAAAAACTAGATACATATAGATGCTTCATCATCTATTTTTAAGAACTAAAATAATTGATAATTCCAGAATTAGGTCATAAATATTTTGTAAAAGAAACTTTCCCAAGCTATTTGATTCTCTAGCTCGTCAACTGGTCAATATTTCCTCTCTCATGCTTCTATCTTTTCTCACCGTTCACATCCACTATTTATAGATTGTTTTATTTATTTTTTTCTATGTTTTTTCACACATATTATTGTTTTCTCAATGGTATGATACTCATACTTCTTCTTTCTAGTAGTATATATATTTTAACAAAAAAAATTAAACTTTACTATCACATAAAAAACAACACAAGCTTCTAGTATGTCAAAAAGATATGTTTTATGATTATAATATGTTATCAGGGATCATGATTGATTATTGATGATTCCAAAATCTTATTAATTATGTCTTTTGTTATAAAAAATACCAATTCTATGATTCATGATTAAATATCTTTGACTGATTGGTTATGAATTTCATAAGTTATGATCAAGTTATCATACCATTATGCTTATATTATGTTCAGTTATGATCACTGATTGATATCTCCTTTTTTTACCCTTACTAAGTATCCAAGACCAATTTTTCTTATGTTTCCTTTCCCTAGGTTATGAAGAAAAGTTTTAACTAGGGTATGTCTAAAATGTGTAATATAAGAGAATAAATTTGTCATAGTTGTTAAATATATTTCATGAAATAATATGATTTTGTATCTAGTATCCAAAGACACCAAAACTTTGTAGTTCTAGGGTACATATTGTTATGATATATATTGAATATTCATCTAAAACGACATAATATTTTATATGTGATTCTTGGTTCACCTCAACTATACCACTGAAACTCTTAAAAATATTCCTAACTAAATTCAAAACCCAAAAATTAGAAAAAACTAGATCACATAATTTTATAAGATCATCTTAAATTTTATGTTAAAAAATATTGAACATTAAATATATGGAAAACATTTTCTTAAAATGATAATATTTTTGTCAATGAAATAAAACCATTTGTTTCCAAAAATTTTGTCAATATACATTCTTCTAGTAATATCAACCCTAAAATCACATAATTTACTTTATATTCAACTTAAATATATAATGTTACAAAAAATACAGTTAACTTATTCAAAAAATAACTTTAATCACCCATTTAGAAAATAATTTTCAATTCTCAAGGTTATCTGTACTCTTAAACATATGTTCCTAAAAATATGATAAATTTTTTATAAAATAACATTAATTATAAGATCAAATCAAATTTTAATCCCAAAGGTTATCTATCCTTTAATCATTAATTCTTATTAAAACCCAACAAATATCTCCCAAAATACCATTAATTACATTAGAATACAATCACATAAGACATAAAAAAGGGTATCTACACCTTTGAACCTTTAATTATCCTTAAACTCATTAAGTCTTTATAATTATTATAACTCTTAAATTATCCTTAATTAATAACATCCTAACCTCAAAAATTATCTAAACCCACTTTGATACCAACTATAATGCCCCAAACCTGCACTCCTAGATCGGGCGCTAAAACATATTCTTTACTTAGTGGATTGATACTAATATATTCAACAAAATTTTAACCATTTATAATTTCAATGTCAAAATTTAATATTGAGTAACTTATATACACAAGTCCTTTTTTAGGTTTAGAGTTTTAGATAAATAAGAAAAACCTTTAACTAATAATACCCTTATCTTTCTCACCCAAAGGTCATTTTTTCCATAATACCATGAACTTTTCATTTCACACTAAGTCTTCAAAATATTCCAAAAAATTCTCCTCACGTGATATCCTTATATACACATCTTACTTAGTATCATTATTCAAAACCTATGGAAATGGAAACATAATAAGGGTAAGCTCAAATGCTTAGTAAGTATAAACATAAGCGATAATAATAAATTATCATAATTGAGCATGATATAATTATAGGGGTATCATAACATAATCAAAGTTTAAGGAAATAACATAATTTATTCATACCTAACAAAACATGATCCATATAATATAATCCATGGAATAAAGCTTTGGTATAACATAAGACAAGATTTATAGGATTCAACAACAGGAGCCACGTGAAAGTATCCTTTACTCAAGAAAACCATTAAAACTCATGGAAAGAATATAAAAACCATGAATGTGTCTTGAGACATTATATTCATTACTGGTTTTCAATCATATTTCACCCATAATGTAATAAATTATAATCATTTAATTCCAATCATCATTTCTCTAGAGAATAAATTATTACCTAATCAATTAGAGGGATATATCTGAGGCCCACCTATCATCATCTATAATTTCCAAGAACCATAACATTGAAAAACACATATAGTTTGGATTTTGTCCTGAAACCCATAAAAACATCCATCATTCAATCATATCTTAATTTATCCCTGGAAGAGAAATTAGTTTAATGACAATTTCCTTAAACCATGATCACAATCCATCCAAAGAAATAAGGTGGATGATATCATTAGAATATATCCCCCAGTGGATTATAAGAAACAATAAAGGATATTTTAATAAAAGAAATATACCTTTATAAAATCATTATAAATTTACTTTAAAAAATAAGAAAAAAATATCATTTTCTTTTGGTAACATTTAAAGATAAAAAATATACAAAATAATAGGAAAATAATTTTATTTGAAAAATCATGAAAACATGGAAAAAAATCTTAATAACTAATAATAGACATGATGGAGGGAAACTGAGATCAAGTGGTAAATATTAAAAACCATTATTTTTACACCTTTATAAAGAAATTCAAAAATGACCCATACGAAAAATGTTTAAAATATTCATTTTTAAACCATTATAAAAAGTAAAATATATTTTAAAATGAAAATAATAAACCATTGAAGTGTAGGGAAGAATATTCCTTAATGAATATAAATAATATTTATATAAAGGAAAATGAGTTAGGTAAAAGTCTTCAAAAACTTTAAGGAATCATATTTAAATAAAGTTATCCCATAATTTTTTTAATATAAAAATACCTCCAAATAAATAACGTGAAATAAAACATTAAATACCTTGAATAAAAATTTAATCATGATTTAGAATATCAAATACGTATCATATACACCATATAAAATGAAATTTGTGCATATTTCAAAACATGTATCAAAGAATAAAATTTGAGACGAGAAACCCTGAAATTTTTTTAAACACTTGAATAAAAATAAATTTAAATAAATAACTTTATTTGTAATGTTAAATCCCATGAATTACAGGAAATATATAGTATAAGCCATTCATTGGGGCAGTGAATCAAAATAATACCATATAAAAGGTAACAAGGTTTATAATATGAAACATGTATTAAAGAAAAGAAATTGATACAAAGAAACCCTTACTACCTTGGTAGAATTTCAATCAAATATCATTGAAGTTATCCTTATATGGATTTATAAATCCATTTAAATTAATTTAATGAATTATAAAATATATTAGTGGTTAGTATATACACAACATTAAATAAAATAAGTGGTGAATATGAATCATATATCAATGAAGGGAAATTGTGATAAGAAACCCATAAAAATATCATAACATTTAAAATATAAATAAATAAATGAAGTGATTATGTGAAAAATGTAAATCCACATAAGTTTAAATAAAACATAAAACAATCAGAGGTCATAATGCACATAATCTTAGAATAACATAGTAGAAGGAGAAATGATATATCACAATGAAACATTAAGAGATAAGAGTGTTAATGTTCATATCACTGATCAAACAGTGTGACAAAGATACTTATATGGGAAAGTTGATGATGATTCAGCTTCAAAAAACTTCATTCATGAGCATTTCCCCTTAGGGTTAGTGGGTCTATTATAAATCTCCTAATATAGTAACAAAACTCAATATTGATGGGTAATATAACCAAGTTTTAATTATAGGTGGTGATATTATCTAGGACATGATGGGTTTAGTGGTGTTAATATTTAGTGAATTTTATGGTCAAGTTAATTACCTCTTAGCTGAGGTATATACTATTCTCAACAAGATTGAGTTGTGAAAATCTCATAACATTATCTTGGCAATGGTGGAAACATACTCATTCATTAAATTTGACTCCATTATCGAGAATCAGATCAGCACCTAGTGTACTTTTATCACATTAGGATATATATACTTCTCATAAACAATCATATAGATATTTTTTACACATGGAGAGATGGTAACACAATTGTTAACTTCCTTACTGAAAAATATATCCCTGATAAAACTTTTATCATTTACTATAGCATTGGTCCCCTTCCCCATGATGTTAAGGTTATTGTTAATGGGAATGATCTCAAGCATCACCACTTTAGACCTACTTAATCATGTGTTATTTTATATTTTTCATATTTCCAATAAAAATATATGTTTTTTAGTATATAAACCAATGAAGGAAATTGAGTTAATAATACACTTAACTTAAATATAAACTTAGTCATACGTGATCTAACATCCCTGCATAATGAATTTAGATTTATTATACAATTATATCAGAACTATAATTATATTTTAATTAATAGACACCATTTTATTATAATTTTTTACTACTAATTTATTAATAACTCTTTTTTAAAATCAATGTTTGTATGTTAACTATCCCATTTCTCATTCATGTTTTGATTCAGTATTTTTTTCCCTTACACCTTTTTCATGGTTTTATCATCTCCAAATTTTTAATGAAAGAGCATCATATTTTTTATATGGTTCAAAGAGTTCCATGGACATTTCATGTATCTTTTGGTGATGATTCTCATGGAAGGTTTTAAAACATACATTTTTAATAAGTTTTGATTTTATAAAAAGTATGGATTTTATTAAAAAATTTTATATATATTACAATTTTATTTTCTAATACATCATAAATTCATTTTTATTACATAATATTACCAGTAAATATCATTTATTAATCACTCAGGGCATAAACATTATAACAATGTTCTTATAGGTGGTAAAACTGACCAAAATAAGAATATCTTATAATAGTTAAATAAGTAAGAGAATGTTATTATATAATGATAATATCACTTTTACAGAAGCTTAATTATTTTATAAATATAATATTTATTGATTAAATTTATTTTTATAACAATCCATGTAAAACAGTGATGAAAAATAAAATACATCATCCATGGAGCCAGTGGTTCACATGTACACGCAAGTGACATTTTCATTTTTCAATGGATTGAAATAAGGGAAGGTAGATAATGATTTATACTTAAATAATTATAATTATGTCATAAATACCATACTCTTTCATTAAATCCATATTTATAAACATCCATGTGAAGTATTGATGGAAAATGAAATACATCCTTCCTGAATGTGATAGTTCATACAAACACACAAGTGAAATTTTTATTTTCCATTGGTTTTAATTAAGGTAGATAATGGTTGATCTATCCACATAAATACATTTTATTATAATAATTATATATATTTAATTATATTAGGATGGTTAAAATAATTTTGGATAAGGTTTAGGAATAAAGAAAATTAAATGAGTTCAGTTAAGATGATTTCATATTCTTTTGATATCCTCCTTTTGATTGAACTTAAGGCTATTGAAAGAGAGGTTTATGGTAACATAATGGGATTTTGAATGTGGTATATGATTTCTGGAGATGGATTAGGTAATTTTTTGAGATAAAATCATACTCATATGGGTCTTTGGGGAGGTTATATTGAGTGTTAGTGTATAGAAAACAATCAATGGCATTTTCAAAAATATTCAATCATTAAGAGAAAAGAATGTAATTATTGAAATTAAAAGTGGAACATAAATGGAAAATTTATATTATTATAAAAAATTTCTCATTCTCTTGACTCAATATAATATTTTTGTGTCTTTTAAATCCACTAATAAAATATTTCTTAACATTAAATTCCATTTAAGGTCATTTCAAGACTATTCACATAATTTATCTTTAATGGTATCTATGTAACCATTAAATTTTTATTCAATAATTAAAATTAATTCTTACCTATGAATTTTATCTCTAAAATATTTACTTTTAATTTTCTCTTACTTTCATAAACATTGTGTCAAAGTTCTATAAGTGTTTTAGAAAATTATACTATTATTTAAAATAAAAAATAAAATTAGAAGATAAATTTAATTTAATACCCATAATTATAGTAATATATATTATTTTATAATTTATTTTCATTTGTACCATTATTATAAAAACATATTAAAAATATTAAGTGTGAGAGAGTTATATATTTGTAAATAATCTTAACCTAAAATAAAATAAAGGTTTATTATCAAAAGCTCGTGGCACCAAAATTAAAATCTAAAGAACATAACAATAGGGGATTCTGAGAATAACCACAAAAAAAATTTAATATAATATTTTATGATATTTAAAACCCTTTCTATTTGGTAAAACTATTTTTCTTTTTTTAGCCTCTACCACAATGACTAACTTTTACCTTTGTAACTTTATTTTTATAATGAAAAATGAAATGGTCATTATTACCTAATTTTAATATAATAATTAAAAAATATGAAAATATTATTATAATATTCAATTTCTAGAGGTGTTAAAAAATTAATTTTAATGTTAATAGTCAAAACACAATGAAAAATTGTTTTCAGGAAAATGCCTTTTTAAGAACAAAAATTACTTTACACTAAAATCATGTATAATATTAATTCCCATAACATTTTTTGGTTTATTATTAAACAAATAAATGTTATACAACTTTATTACTAATAAAAAAAATAAAATTAACCTTGTAATTACTTAATTAAAGAAAAGAATAAAAATTAGATCTATTATTGGAATAAAACATCACTTAGGTTCTAAAATGTCAAACATAGGCTTCTAAATTCAATACAATAACATAAAATTATTAATTAAATTATTGAATATATATTTTTTTAATAATAAAAGTTTGACAAACTTTAATTTCATTATTATATCATGATAATTCCAAGCAATTGATAATATTTGTAGAAATTGTATTTTTCACTATTCACCTAAAAACAATTTTTGTAGAAAAATCCAAAAAAATCAACTTGAGATAATTTTTAAACTATTATCTAAAACATTAAGTTAATTTAATTAAATTTAAATTCTAAAATTCATAAATTAAAATTTTTAATAAAAATAATAAATATAAACAAAAACTAATTTTATAGAAAAATTACCCTTTTAAACTTTAATTGTTCTTAATATTATTTGATATGAATTAATAATTAAATGAATTTCAATATATTAGTTAATATATTTAAATACTATATTTTATAATAATTATATTTTATAATTGATTAATTTAATTTATTAGGATAGAAGTCATAACAATTTTAAAAAATTCTTTTAAAGACAACTCTTTTTAACATTAAATCATATTAATTATTTGTCCTCTAAATATAAGAATTTATAATTTATTACTATATTTTTATTTACTATAGGTTTTATTATTTTTATATTTTTCTTAATAATATTTATCTAATATGTCTTGACTCATTTTTTTGGAATTTTTTTTATGACAAAAACTTTTTAACAAATTATTTATTTAAGGAGAATTATATATTGAAATCTTGGGGTGTTACATGCTTGGTCTTACCAAAAAACACTACACTAGGATGTAACCATTAAATGTTATCCTGTTCATGAGATTTATTTGTACATAGACCCTATAATAAGAACTACACATGGATTTATTCTTTTTCTCACAAGATGCACAATGATGTATAAACCTATCATCTTAGATCAAGTTATAAATTCCACATTCATTTCAGGCCCCCTACTATAATAGTATTTGATTTTATCAATTTAAGTTATTTTTTTCTTAATTAACCCTATTCCAGGATGTCATAATCCTTAAGTAAATTATTACCATTGGTAGCCTGAGCACCTTGTGTCTTGGTTCTCCTCTTGGGGGGAAAAATAATTAAGTTGAGACCCACCTCTTGGTGAATGTCCTCCCATCGATGAGTCATCTATAGAAACATACAAAATGTTAAATATAATGTGTAAAAGTTCCTTATGCTACCTTAGAGTCAAATTATTTTCATTCTGAATGAATCTAATTCTAATGGGGGGAATTATTTTGTACTAGAAAATGTGTTCCACACACTTTTCTATAAAATCCATGATACAGTTCTCATTTATAAAAAACATATCAAGTGCATGAAGAAAATATTTTTTACACACAGAGAATACACTAATGGGATATCCATGTTCCACATGACCTCCAATACACTGAGGGATAAATATTCCTATTTTTTCCCAATCTTGTGATGTGGTGGTGGGAACCTAACACTAGGATTAGTCCATGTATTTCATACATTGTTATTGAAAAGGGTCAATAAAACTGTAAAACCCATTTTAAGGGTCTTATAGAGATTTTGTTTCCTTAGAAAACACCATTTATAGGGTAAAAAATATAGTAAATGGTGTAGTTTTTATTCTAAAGGATTTGATTTGACTACTTTTGGAGCAAAAAATGGGCGTATAGATCAATAGTTTTGGCAGTTTGAAGTTGGAAAGTTTTATCAAATTTTGGTTATGTGCATTGGTCCCCTCATGAACACTAAGGTCTTTTAATTCATTTTTACTTCATACTATGAACTTATGTTCTTGACCTAACATGACCATGCTTCCTTAGGTAAACCCACTTGTGTTCCCAACTTTCATTCTTATCCCTCCTTCACACAAACCACTTGCTCTTCCAAGTCATGAAACTAAGTCCCCTATGTGAAGTGCTTGACCTCACTAGGGAATAAAGGTGGTTATGGATTAAATTTATACCTTATCCCAAATATTCTATAGATATACCCTCATAGAATTTTTTTTATAACTTTTGGAATAGGATACCACAATATGAGCTATGTGCACCCAATATTTCTTTCCCCCTTGAGGTGAATCTTATTCTTAAAGATTTTGGAAATGATTACTAGGGCACCTGAACTATATCCATATCAAAAACCCCATAATAGCATTACATGTGGCCAAGTAATTCCAAGTATTATAAAATAGTGAACCATACCCTAGTTATGCTTGAATATTTCTTACATGGGCACAACTTTCCCTAGGTCTCTTACCTGAGCATGACTTTACCTAGATCTCCTAACTATGTGTGAATTTTCCTAGGTCTTATAAATGATATAAAATTCTCCCTAACCCCATAAAAATGCCATAAATTCAATTATGTATCCTATTTGAGTGAAAATTATCCCAGGTCTCCTATATCTAGGCACGTCTTTTCCAAGGTCACCCACATAGAATCTCTTTCATCATGATCCCATGCCATAATGACACATATCCATAGTATCAAAACTAAGGAAACAATTATACCAAGGCTCTTATACCCAGGTGACACTTCACCTGGATATTTTATATGGGAACCCCTTATTCCTAGGTTGTTTACCTAAGAACCTACTCACATGGGACTCTTATCTGTTGTACGACATAAAACCGACATTCCCTTGATCCAACTACTTGGTTGAAACATATACGCTAAGAATGGGTAAACCAAACTTTTCTTCACTTATATATACATCATGTGAAACCTATCATATATCAATGTTTCTTTCAGGCATGAAAATTCATTTTATTTGTCTTTTTATATCTTATGGTAAGTCTTTAAAACCTTCAAGGCATTTTTACTATTAGAAAGAGATGAAACAATATTTATATAGTAGTTTATGACATGAATTAAGGATTCATGATTCAGTTAATGAATACTATTTCACATCGTGAACCCATTGACCCAGATGTTTACGTTTTTTAATTATATATTTTTACTCTACTTGATTTAACTATTTTTGCCTCTTTTTTTTCCAGATTCAGACTTGGAAATCTCTCTCTCATATATACTCCTTTATCCCTTCACCCTTGGGAATAATTTAGTAGGGATTCACTATATATCTTCAATAGACTTCATAGTAAGTGATTTATATAATCTTTTATAAACTTTTACCTTATATATTGTGTCTTCCAATCAACATAATGCTATTGAAGCATAGCGTTTACTGGTTCTATACTTTATTGACAAGGGTTTTTTGTTTAAGACTTTATTTTATATTATAATATATATCTCTTACATTATTTTGTAGATTACGTAATATTTCTAATTATTCCATGTGTTTAATGTTAGTGATCTCATAAAAAACTTTATCATATAGATCTTTTATTCCTTTTTTTAAAAGGGTTTTTAAATTGTTTAAATGCATGGTTTTGATTTCCTAATAAATTTTTTGAAAGTAGAAAATAGATTGATGCTGAAAATGAGATGTTGGAATGTTTATGATCGACCGTGAAGCTATTTTTATTGCTTTGATAAATATGGATTTCGATTTATAAAAACTCCCCCTTGAAATGATTTGGAATTATGAAAATTTTTCCTCTTTGAGAGGGGAAAACCAATGGTATCTTGGGTATTAGGTGTGTAGTCTTTATCACGAACTAAGCTAGGATTCCATCTGATCCAACACCTAACTTGGGTCAAGGAAATGCCTGAGAGGTATTCCCAATCCCCCTAAGATGAAAACTAGTACCAGGAATCAAAGATAACATTGTGGGAATAATTTAGCCCAATAACAACCTGGATCAAATACATAAAGGAGAGCATATAAGATGAACCAATAAATTATGAGTATCAATAAATACCAAAATAGATCCATATACAATGGTAACTAACATTATAGAAACTAAAAAATAAAACTAAACCAAACCAAAATTTACACAATCTCCACATGAACTCTTGGTCACCACCATCCATAAACCAGCCCTCTACACAGAAACCCTAAACTATAAACCTTAACAAGAAAAACAACTCGGGTCTACTAATGTTGAGTGGAATATGTAGGGTATAATCATAAATAGATTAGTAGGTAAGAAACACAATGTCCCTACATTTTTTTCCAAAATATTCCATAAACACTGGGTTTAAAATATAGATATAAAATAATTTTTTTATCATTTAAAGAACCAAATAAAAATTCCCATTTAAAAAAAACACACACTCATTTTTTTAAATGGTATTATATTTCCAAACCTAGTTTAAAAAACCAAAACCCAAGTGAGAAACCCATTAATAATATCAATATTCCATGCTATAAGGAATAGGAATAGTGTATCAAAAGTAAATAGAATATAAAAATGTATAATCCTAGGAATTTCATAAACATATCTAGAAGCAATCCATGGACATACTCAGTTTAGACTAACCTGTCGACATATGGTGAAACTCCAAAGTTGATAACCAACCGGTCGCTCTAAACTATCTAATCTAATGTCATGTACCACCCATCCTATCATCAAATCTAAGGGGTACCAACCCATATAATCAGGACTGATAAGAATCCATCACTCGACCCTCTAGATGACACCCATGAATCCCATGATAATAGTACGTGGTGAGTGGGGAGGTCCGCACATGCGTAGCTTGAACTAAATTCCACAACCACCATGATTTCCTATCCCAAACACTGACACCTCCGATGAGATGTCCCTCCCTATAGAGGGACCACCATAGAGCTTCCCAACACACAATGAATTATCCATGGTTCCAACTAGGCCTCCACATATTATGAGTTTCAAACCAATTTACAAATCATCATAAAATTCCATCTGATCCTTTACATTTTCCAAAAACTGAATTCATTTTTGAAACCATTCCAAAAACAATAATAAAAAAATACAACACATTAGAGGTTCCAAACTACCCTTTATGTCATTTTAAAAACTGATGCCACATCACAAAAATGTGAAACAATCCAGGCATTAGATAACACATTTGAAACCACCTTTAATTTCATTTGACACATCAATCCACCATTTATATTCCAAGGAATCTTTTTGAAAACAATAAGTGATTGGAAAAACCATTTCTGATAAGGATAAGGGAAGAAAAATAGGATTAAGGGAAAATATTTTGGAAAACATGTTTTAGGAGGGATATTCTCTTGAAATCCATTATCATTTGTAATCCGATCCATATGTGCACCCCATGCATATATGGATGTGCCCACATCCAATGTTACACTAGTTGGAAACCATCAAGAACCAAGAATTCAAATTGAGAAACACAAAGAGGATTTATACCAATTATAAGGGTCTACACATATATACTAAACCATATAAGTCACTTAGAACTACACACAAAAGCCTCAATTCAGTACAAAACAAGTTACCAAAACAAAAATAAGACCAAATATAATCCAAAATACCCAATTTTAATTTTAAAAGGCTGATTGGCATTTCATCGAACACCATTCACAGATATTTATATAATCGTAATTAATTAAACTCTTTGAAAACCCATTTCCACCAAAATCACAACATGAAAACACCAAAACAATTTATATAAACACATATTAGGAAAGTCCACCAAATTTATAAAGAAATTAGAAAATATCATGCACGGATGAAATGTGACGGAATAGAAAATAATGAAAATACTGATATAAATGTTGTGAACAATCAATGAAACCCTTAGAGAAGAAATAAAAACTCCCAAGGAATAATCCACACACCATGAAATTCCTGAATCACAATATACACATCAAACCTAGCCTCTACGATTTGTCTAATAGAAAACCCCACCAAGAGAAACTGAGAACTAAATATAGAAAGAGAAAAAGAAGATAAAATGCGAAAAAAATAAGATAAACTCACCTAAAAGGCTTGGAGAATAATCCATGAGAGTAGGATAACCAAAGTGATGGGGTTAAGGAATCCGCCTTGTGTGATAAAAATGACCATGAAGGGAGGGGTATCTATTTGGGGTAAAAAGAGGGAAGGGTATAATAAGAATTTAAAACTTTCTAATGTCCTAGACAACCTGCATCGTTTGAAGAACTGTACGCCAACTGTGTGCACCCTACCAGAGAGAAGGGACACCTTCATGGTTTGACCTCATGGTTTGGGAAACCATGCAACAATCATGTGAATTGGATATGGAAAATTGTATATCCTCCCCCACACTTTTTTCATACAGTTTCTCCTAACCATGAACAAGCCATGCAACATGTCCCAAACACCATCCTCAAGCCACAAAATTTATACCAGTCCTCGCATGGTTTGTCCCAAACTATGCATAGGCTATGAAAAGAAAACCGTGTAAGACAAAATTGAACTAAAGGATCCCAAACTAAACATACCACACAGTTAACCCCCAAAACACCCACACTGACCATGAATAGGCCAAAAATCAAGTTGATAACTTCAAAAATAAAAAATTCAAGTCAAGAACTCAACTCAAACCTCAACCGATGGATCAAAAAAAAGAGAAAAAAATAAATTAAAAGAAAATCCAAGGTCAGGGTGTGATAATTCTACCCACCAACTTTTTTTTCTCTCCCTAGAAATTCACCCAGTCACACGAGGAATAAGGATAAAGATAAAAATGAGACAAGATTGAATGAAAAAATGATCCACAAAGTGACATTTCACTCTACAAATCACCCGCAACTAATTATATAGAAAAAAACAACAATAAGAACCACATTAGAAAAATATAGGGTTATACCCACTATAAGAAACTAGCTATATTTGGCCAACAATGATATCAAGAACTCTGAACATGGGTCGAACAAAAACTCCCTACGTAGAATAAAACCCCTAACACTAGGGATCCCAATGAGAGGAACCCAAAACCAAGATTTTGAGGTGGGAAAAAATTCATAAATTATAAAATACATGTGAATTTTCAAAATTAACATAAGATAAAATAGAATTTGATCCCTAAAAAGGATAACAACACAAGAGATATATACATCTTGAGATTTTCATCCAAAAAACAACACCACTGAACACAAAAAAGAACAGAACCACCCATATTTTTTCAGAAAAATAATTATTACAACCAAAGGGATAGGAAAATAATACTTTTATAACAAAGAGGAGCATACAATAATATAGAAGACTACAATAGGGAAACTTTAACCATCTCCACTCCAACACTAGAGACAAAATCTGGGACAAGTTTCTACACACCCCCAAATGTTACTAGTTCTGTGAGAAGCTTCACTACAGGGAATATGGATAAAGAACTAATGTATTGAAGCATATACTACTCCATAGTTCAGAGATGGAATCCTCTGACCAAGAATTACTCTTTTGACAACTTCACTTGCAAAACTTCTCTAAGTGACCAAAATGACTACATCATCGACACACCTTTAGAGTATTACTATAAGTCATCTTCGAATTTCCAAATGAACCACACTGGAAAAACATGAGTGAATGGTCCAATGAATGAGAATTTGGTATCAATTAAGAATATTTATAAAATATTATATTCCTTTTGATCAAACCTCTCACCAGACTAGGAACCTTCATGATTACTAAGAGAAACTAGTTCATCAACCACAAAAAACTTTACTCTAGGAGACAAATTTGAGAGAAATTCATCTTTTACTAAATTTTCAAACTAAGAATTCCAATATGAAAGGAATTACTCCTAGATATTTGGACAAATACCCTAGATTAAGAGATGATCTTTCAACTGATCCTCTAAAACTACATCAAGAGAAAAGAAAACCAACTCCTTGAAGCGATCCACACAAGCCTTCACCATTTGATGACCTTACCAAACACCCAATAGCTCTGCCTCTTTAATTTTATTTTCCCACTCAGGTATGAACCATTGGATAAAAGTGGTCTTAAAAACCTCTCAATAAATTCCATCCTGCAATGATGATGGGATGATCACCTTCCATCGATCCAAAGATGGACCTTCAAACAAACTCAAAATGGCATAAAATATCACAATATTAGAAGTTCACAATGAAATGAAAACACCCTCAACTTCTTCAAGCCACTTCATAGCCTCTAACAAACCCTGATCACCATGAAATAATCGAAATGAATGATAAGAACCTGACTCTTTTACCCCACTCATAGATCTGGTAGGGTTGATAATTGAAAAAGACTCACTAGAATCCTTGAGGACCTTTCTGGGATGTATAATCTGAACAAAAAAAGAATAATAACTTCAAAATCATCTTCAAACCAAATGTTACCAAATATAACATATTAGCCTAAAAAACCTACCTCACAAGCCAAACACCACAAAAAAACCCAAAATCCTCTTTCAAAACTTCCATTTCCATCTCACATTAAAAACCACTTGGCCCGAAGAAAACTTTCCAAATAAAAAAACCAATTTTTAAAACCAACCCACACACCAAGTCCTCATTAAAAACAAAAAAACCCTAAAAAACATTTTTCTTTTGAAATAATATTTCTAAAAAACAATTTTTAATTTCAAAATCCACACACACCATCCAAATAAAAAAACACAAAACTCACACTAAACATCCAGAATAGGGAACTAGCAATAATGAAAAACCCAATCACATGGTTTGGTGGACCATGACCAAGAAAATATAAATTAATAGTAATACCTTGAGAAATTAATCCAGATCCACATGCGACAATACTCCATCTAAGACCTATGTGTAGAATTAACTCACATCCATTTTCATTCCCTATCCACCCAAACTAAAGTAAAAGACTCAAGTCTTAGACTACCCCTGGAAGCTTGAGGCTAAAAAAAGGGTTCATAAAGTCCTTTCCATACCTATATATTGATTCATAATATTCATAATCTTTAGTTTACCTAACACCCAAAATAATAAATGGGTCCTATGATATCATTTTTTCATGAACCAGTTCAGGATTTAATCCAACGTAAAACCTAATCCAGATCGAGAATAGGCCTGAGAGGAGTTCCAAGCAATACTGGGCTGACAAATAGTGTTGGGAATCAAAGATAACATAGTGGGAATGATTTATGCCAAGAAAAACCAGAATCAAAGACACAAATTAGAGTACACATCGTGAATGAATAAATAATGAGAATAAATAAATACAAAACCAGATCTAGATATAATGAAAACTAACAAGATATAAACTAAAAAATAAAACTAAACCAAAGTGAAACTGAAACGATATACATGTTACCTATTGGTCACCAACATCCACAAATCAACTCACTCTATAAACACCCTGAACCAAGAACTTGAACCTGTAAAACATCTCGAGTCTACTGATGCCGAGTGACATTAGTAGGGTGTGAGCATAAATAAATGAGTATATAAGCCCCAAAAATTCATACATTTCCTTTCAGAAAATAGTATATAGACACTAGTTTGAAAATACATATAGAAAATGAGTTTTTATCATTTAAATATCCAAACACTACTTTCCCTTTAAAAACAACAAACACTACTTTGTTATTTAAACCATTTTACATTTCCAAACCTAGTTTATGAAGCCAAAACCTAGGTGAGAAAACAAATAATAAGATCAATAGGCCATACTACAAGAAAGAATAATAATTCAGAAAAATTGAACATAAAATACAGATTGAAAATCATGGTCATTTCTTAAACATATTTATAATAAATCACTAGATGTACTCAATTCTGACTCACCTTCCAACATATGTTAAAATCTAAAGTCAACAACTAACTAGCTACTCTAAAATATCCAATCTAATGGAATGTACCACCTAGACTCTTAGAAAATCCAGGGGTAACAACCCTTTTAATCTAGGTTGATAAATATCCATCAATCGACCCTCTAGATGTTTCTCAGGAATCCCATGATAATAGTACATGGTGAGTGAGGAGGTGCTCACACGCATGACTCAAACTAAAACCCAAAAACAATATTATTTTCTATACCAAGAACAAAAACCACCTATGTAAGGCCCCTGCCCATGAAGGGACCACTATAGAGGTTACCAACACACAACAGATCATCCAATGTACTGACCACGCCTCTATCTTATATCAGTTTCAAACCAATTCCAAATCAACACAAAATGACAACTAGGACATTACATTTTTCAAAAACCGAATACATTTTCCAAACCAGTCCAAAAAACATGCTAAAAACATAAAAAAATTAAGAGGTTCCAAATGAGCCTTTATTCCATTTTAGAATCCAATTATACATCACAAAAATGAAAAATAGTCCAAGACTTAGAGAAAAAAAATTTAAAACCACATTTAATTTCATTTCAAACATCCATCCACCATTTAGAATCCTAGAAACCATTTTAAAAAGAATAAGGGGTTGGAAAAGCCATTTGAGATGAGGATATGGGAAATTAAAAGAGGAATGGGGGAAAATATTTTGGAAAACTGGGGTTTTTAGGGGTATTCTACTTAGAAATCAATTATTATTTGTAATACTATCCATTTGTAGACCCCGTGCACATATGGATGTTCCCAAAACCAATGACACACTAGTTGAAAAGAAGAAAGCACCAACCATTTAATTTTAGAAACACAAGAAGAATTTAAAATAATTATAAGGGTCCACATATATATACCAAACTATATAAGTCACATAGAATCACACACAAAATCCTCAATTGACCATAAAAAAAGTTACCAAAACACAATTAAGACCAAATACAATTCAAAACACATGATTTTAATTTTAAAAGGATAAGTGTAATTTCATCGAACACCTTACACATATATGTATATAAGAATAATTAATAAAACTCTTTGAAAACCTATTTCTATCAAAATTAAAGCATGAAAACACCAAAACAATTTATACTAACATATCTCAACCAATTAAATTACATTTATAAAGTATTTAGAAAATATCAATAATCGATATAATGTACCATAAAGAAAAATAATGGAAACACATACCTCAATGATGTGCATATGAAACTAAATTCTTAGAGAACGAAGAAAAAGGATGAAATAACAACTCTCACACCCTACCATTCATGAAACACGCGATACATATCAACACTAGCCTTGAGGGTTCGACCAAGATAAAACCCCACTAAGAGAAACCAAGAACTCAAGAGAGAAGGAGAAAAAGAGGAGAAAAGTTTCTAAAAACTAAGAGAAAATCACCTCAATGTCTTGGAGAAGAATCCACGGTGAGAGGAGAACCAAATGAAAGGGGTTTAAGAACCACCTACATGTACAAAAAATAGCCAAAAGGGAGGGGGATCAATTTGGGGTAAAAATAAGGAAGGGTATAATATGAATTTTCAGATTTTTAATGACTTGGAAAACCCACATGGTTTGGCCCCATGATTTTAAAAATCATGTACTAACCGTGCATACCCTAATGAAGAGAAGGGACACCCACATGGTTTGGCCACATTGTTTGGGAAACCATGTTCCAACCATGTGATTTATCTCCATCAAATTTTAGAGTTTCCCAGTATGCTTACCACATGGTTTCTCCTAAGTGTGTGCAAGCCATGCATCATGTCCCAAAAACCATCCTTAAACATCAAAATTTCTCCTAGGCCTCACATGGTTTAGAACAAACCATGAGTAGGCCATGAAAAGTAAACCATACAAGAAGAAACTGAAATGTAAAGGATCCCAGCCTCAACATGCCACATGGTTAACCACCAAACCATGCACAGGAAAAAGAGCCACTAGGGAACTCTAAAACTCGAATATTCAAGATGGGAAATCAACCTTAACCTTAACCAAAGGATCCAAAACCAAGAAAAGAATAAATTAAAATGGAAAAAAAGTTTTGGGTGTGATAGTCTTGAAAAATAATGAATATGTATAGTAATCCTCATTAATATTTTTCATATACAAAACCTCAAACTAAACATTGGTAAGGTAGGGAGACACATCATGATGATATCCATTCCCTATTCCCGAGGTCCAGGTAAGTGGGTGTGAACCTGTTTAATTATTTTCCTTATTCACTTGAGGTGTGAAAATCCTAACTATCCTTGACTTGATTTAAATCAAGAATCTTTATCTTGGTGACAAATTATTTTAAATGGTTTTATTTTCAGTACTAGTTATTTATTCATGTTTGTAAAATAATTTTTATATATATTATTTAAAAATTATTATGAAATGATTAATTATTATTTTCTTCTTTAGACCTGTTAAAATATATTCTTCATTCCTTTATTTTAAAACTATTAAAAAGTGGATACTCTTCCTATTTTATGAATAATTTTGAAAATATTAAATTATACTACCTTATTTATTTAAATTGATCATAATTTATTCATTTAACAATGTCTACTTATGTAACACTTTGTGAGACCCTAATGGGCTGTCGATCTCACACCCTATATGCACCTAATGAGTGTATGCAGACTTCTTCAGGTATGATGTAGGAAAGGGAACACCACTTCTTAGTGATAGTAGGTATTCAATATAGTTTTTATTCATGTTATGGTTGTGTCATGGTGATATGTTGACCCACATTTCGCTTAAAGATGTGTTACTGTATTATGTAACATCCCATCTCGACTAATTATAAAACAAATATCCAAACTAGTCACAACATGTCCTCAAGTGCGCCTCCCCACATGCCAATGGCTATCTACTTGTAGCTAGGGTATAATGGTGGTACGCTGGAGAGAATATACCCTCATAATCATAGTGGCACAGTAGTATAAGAGATAAATAATAAACCAACCAATATTTAATGTAGTATAAATAAAAATAGAGTAGTAGTATATAAGTATTCTAGATGATAAATGGAAAGATCCAGATATACAACGATGCATGCATGTCTAGATGAACTACATATCTAAAGTAATAAACATAAAAAAGTGGTAAAATAAAATACATGAATTAAGAAAAGAAAAAATTTTGTAAATTCTATATCTATGTGAATCATAAGCTCCAACTCAGTCCTATACTCTTAACTTCCAGTTACAAGCATGAAAACACAAGAATAAACCATAGAACTGCATATATGTGCTCTTCTCGAGTACCCCAGTGCAATGACAACCCGAAAAGGGTGTGAGATAAACTCATTATTCCACCACCAATTATTTATAAATAATAATCTAGTTTTTGAATATAAAATACAGTAGTGTGAAAATATAATAAATAAACAGTAAATGAATAAACAAAGTAAAAAAGTTGGTCTCAGGTTCCTAAGGGACACCTGACCGACCATAACTGCTTTGGCCAAATCCAAATATCTTATAACATAGGTCAAAATATGCATATATACTATATATATATGTATATAATTATGGGTCTTATTCACATGGAAACATAACCGGGCCTGTCATAATGGCCGAATACAAATGTGGATAGAACCCCAACATATTCTTTGTCTTATCAGATGCATTCTTTAACCTGATAAACTAGCATTCCTTATATCACTAAACAATAGGCATTAATGTTCTTAATCAAAGTGAATCCTAGGACCATCTAAGGTAATTCATAAAGAGGAATCCCAAGTATCACACCAAGTGTACTATAATTACCTCTCAATGTAATATTCCACCCAAGGAGATCCATAAAGAGAAATCCCAAGTATCACTCTCAGTATGGTATAAAGGTATAACCCTCTAAGCCCATCCTAATTAAGACACATAGGGGGCTGTGTATCACTCGTGGCATGGTGTAACCATATTTCCACTAAGCTCATCCAAGGTATCTCCCCTAGGTTACTAGTATTACTTATGAGGATAATAATCTCAATCAGCCAACGATCCCATCATTGGAATTTTGTAAAGAGGAAACCTAAGTATTAGTCAAGGAATAACATTAATATTGTAACCTATGATCCCATCCTTGGTATTATGTAATAAATAAACTAGTATCACTCATGGTACACTTACTTTTAATCATCCAATGGGACCATCCATTGAATTACTATTTTGTAATACATATATCGCTCAAGCATCCATAATTAATTTTAATTATAACATAATAAAGGCCATGTACTAAGCATTCCAATCACATCTCAATTATAAGAAGATAGTTATGTATATAAGAATTACATAATAAAAGTCATGTATACATAAAGTTAGGGTCAGACCCATTTATCATTCAATTATAAAATAACATGGTCTATTCCCATTGTTCATTCCAATTATAAAATAAAAAAGGAAGGCCATGTACTTAAGCATGCCACATATACATTCCAATGTCTCATATGTTTTACCAATTTATTAAATAATACAAAATATCTCCTAAGATGTTTTATTATTATGATGGGGAGAGATCATCATTCTAATTTATATTGTTGAAGAATTTATCCTACACATGAGGATTTATATATCAAACCTTTAAAGGTGGTCAAGAGGGAACAGAACATTAAAAACATAGGCATGTTAAACATCACCGGTATGGGTGAACTAATTTCTAAGAAAAGACATAGGTCATAAGAATATATTCACTGTACCCAAATGGGTGTTTTAGGTTGATTTGAGAATCCTACCCTGATTCAATTTAATACACAATGGAAATTTAATTTAAGATGTTTGGGTCTACATAATTAATTCCAAAATTTGAGGGCAACACCTAAAGAATTTTGCATGCATAAGAACAAATTATTTAATAAATAATATTGAATTTAATGTAAAATCTATAAAACAGCTACCTTCTTCCAAGGATGGTGAACTCATCCAATATTAAAGTCTAAAATGAGCCAATTTGGGAGAAATCAAAGAAAAATACAAACACCTGAAAAATAGGATGAATTAGATCACACAAAGACAACATAAGAGATGAGAAGATAAATGGTAAAAGGAGGAATGAGGAGTCATAGAATCACAAATATATATCTAAATCACCTAAAAGCACTCAAAATTTAGTCCAAATGATAAATATATCCCCATGATTTGAGGAGGAGAGGAGGAGTCTCATGCATGAGAGGATTTTTCACATGGATGGGAGGAGAAAAGAAGGGGTGAGTGTTTAAAAATTTTCAAGGGAAAAAGGGTAATTTAACCATTAATTAAGGGATCACATGGTTTGGATGCAAATTTGGCCAAAATGTGTTCCAATTATACACTCAAAACTATCCAAGGAACCCCCTCGCATGGGTTGGCCACACAGTTTGACTAACTATGTGCAGCCGGTGCAACATCCATCTATCAAGATAACTTCAGCACCCACATGTCCATATATCCTGGTGCACACATTTTAGAAAAACCAAGAGACACCCTAAATATCTATAATTATTCCCTAAGGTTTCTTCTGGAGGGCGTCATGATTTCATACAAACCATAAACCCTTGCTAACTTCTCTCGATATTGAGTTTTCAGAGCCCGATGCTCCCAAAACTCAGTGGAACACCGGAGACACCACTCATCCCTTAAAAAAAGTCTAAAAAATATATTTCATTATTCTAGATATCTGATTTACATTAAAAATATATTTTTTAAGAACACCCCATCCTCTAAAAAGAAAATTCACCTTCTTTCATTAAAATTTGGCTGGTCCAAATCCTGGGATGCTACATCTTATATTTTTTTTTCATTTTACCCATGGACCAGTACTTGTATTTCCACTATAGAACCTCTGTATTTTCTTAATTTATATATAGAAATATCTTGTTATGTTGCATATTTTTTCATAGTTTTTTATTTATGATATATGTTGGGATGTTTTTGATTATCATAATTCTTGATAGATCCTAGTTTACATATGCCCTTGTGGGTAAAATCATTCCGAAAGGTTGTCGTTGGATACCCAAGAACTTGTTTCTAGATCATGGGGATCAGGAAACCCCTTAATGAATTATCATGGGATAGCTTGGGTGTCTTATTTACTGATGAACTGGGTTGGATTGTGAAAAATTGGTATCAAAGGGTGGTTATCAGTCTATGTGAGTTGGAATTTCTTAGTAGAAAGGTGTTAGGACTGTTAGGAATTAAGGGGTAGGTTCTGGGGGAGTTCTTGGACATATCTCATCATGTAAAGCATTAATTTTACATGGGATGTTTTATAATGAGTTTTATTGAGTTATGTTTTCATTTTATTTCAATTTTCTTATCATGGATATATCCTCATTTGATGTTGTAACCTTTTTCTTTGATGTTGTGTAGTACCATGACTTCTAGAACTGTTCCAGTGAATCCTCAGAAGGGTGATAGTAATAAAATTCCTTGGGAATTTAATTTTAGTTGATCAGAATATTACTAAGGATTTAGTATGAGTTTTCCATGCTATGGTCCATGGTGTAGCTCTACTTCCATGTCACGACCCGACCCTACCTAGGATCGAGCCGTAACTACCCCATGACCGCCTCCATAGGCCAGGGGATGGCGACAAGCACCAAAGGCTAAACAACTCAGGGAGGCCTTTTCCTGAGTACCTGTACACACACACATGCAACCCACTCAATGTAGAGGTGAAGAGTAAAAAAAATACAAGCAAAGTAAGGTGCAACTACTATAAATAAACCATAAATGTTCATCTAACTCTAAACAGTACAAATCCAATTCTGAAGGTAAACTGAAAAATAAAAGGTTCAAACACGTGCCCAACCAAAAAAGTTCCACAACCCGGAAAAAGGTAAACAAAAGTAGACAGCTGGGAAAGTCCCACACCTGGAACCCGAATCTGACCACTGCACGCGGTCCAAGCTCTTGAACTCCTAAGATCCACTAAAGCCACGACCAACCTGTCCGTCGGCTGTAAGGGCACACCAAGTGTGGGAAAAGCCCAAGAAAGGGTGAGTATAAAAATACTTAGTAGTATACCCCGAAGGCTCGAGGGAGCAACAGAGGAGGTACTGAAGGGTGAGAAGTAGATCGAACAGGGAAAAGTAATGGATTACAACAAGGAGTGCAGTAGAATAATAGTAGAGAGTCCAGATCAACCCAATAAGAGAAATGAGGTAGACTCGTCCAGACACAAGGAGCTGGAAAAGGTGAGAAGATAAATATCTCATCGAGTCTTCACTACCTATAGCAGGAGAGTAGACTCATCCAACCACGAGAAGCTAGACACAAAAAGCACGTGGCATACCCCATGCGTCTTTGCCTATCCTGGAGGGAGAGTGACCAATCCCAAGAAGTGGGTACTGGAACAAGGTATATACATATTCATATGCTCAAACAGGAAGCCTAAACAAGATCGTAAGGGGATATCTACCCCGTAGATTAGCCCAGGAAAGTGAGTAGCCAACAGTCCCAGAAGTAAACACCATCAAAGCCCAGCATCCGGCACTTCTGCCCTGAACTACAAGACAAGGGGCTCAAATCACTACACCTTGATACTATCCTCTTTGGGCGGCACTGACTCACCCTCATGGTTTTAGGCCGTGTCAAAAGGACGCGTCTCGGTGGGGAAAGTGCCCCTCATACTTGAGAGTTCTGGGGAAAGTCAAACCACACCTCGTCACTGCCCTGCAGTCGAGAGGTCTTCTCAAATTCAAGCCATCAAAACAATGAACCATACAACCAAGGGTCCTGCTCTGGTAGTCACGGAGAAAATCCACATACTAGCCTAGTAGAAAGGACCGAGTTTGAACAGCCAATGGGTGACCCACTGCCCAGCCCTACTGGAGGGTAAATCGTAATAAAATATCGGGTGACCCACTGCCCAGCGCTGATGAAGGGTAAACCCTAATACATCATCAGGCGACCCACTGCCTAGCCCTGCTGGAGGGTAAACCTGGAATAAGTCAATAGGCGACCCACTGCCCAACCCTGATGGAGGGTAGACCCAGAATAAATCGACAGGAGACCCACTACCCAGCCCTGCTGGAGGGTAGACCTGGAACAAGATGATGTGCGACCCACTTCCCAGCCCTGCTAGAGGGTAGACCCTCAAGAGTCGTCGGGTGACCCATTTCCCAGTCTCTGCTGGAGGGTAAACCCTGAGAGGTCTTCGGGTGACCCACTGCCCAGTCTCTACTGGAGGGTAAACCCTAGAAGTGTCGGGTGACCCACTGCCCAGTCTCTGGTGGAGGGTAAACCCTAGAAGTGTCAGGTGACCCACTACCCAGTCTCTGCTGGAGGGTAAACCGTAGAATTCAATGAGAAACCCACTACCCAGCCCCGCTGGAGGGTAAACCCGAAACTGCTCTGGTTATCCCTACTGGAAAAAACCTCCTGAGTAGAGGATCAGTGCTCACGTAAAGTATTGGTCACACCAAATCCATAAGAACTCTACCAGGGAACACAAAGCAACTCTACTGGCCAAACCATCGAGAACAGAACCAGGGGAAACCACTCAAACCTACTGGTCGAAACCATCATGAACAGGACCAGGGGGAAACTCAACCCTACTGGTTAACAAACGAGAACAAAACCACGGGGAAACTCAACCCTGCTGGTCCACAAACAAGAACAGAACCAGGGGAACTCAACCCTCTACGTCGCGAGAGGTCAAAGGTACGCAAAGCAGAACACGAAACACATATGGGGCCCACACAACGTGTGGCCCCAAGTCAACTCCAACCAAGCGCACAAACATTCTCATGTACAAACAACCACCTGTACCTCCAAGCATTCTCACATAATCCCAAAGTATACCACATTTCCAGCCAAAAGGCTATCATGCACACAACACTCAACTTCAACGCGAAGGGCATAAACGTAACAAATCGAACTTCCCACCTCAACAGGTGAGGCACGACCGACCTCCTCTCTTCAAGAATTACTTCACTCACATGGGAGTGCATGCGATAACACGCCGAGGGTCCGGTACAAACACAGTAGGACGAACCACCACCGAGCACCTTACTTGCTTCCACGTTTAAAGAGATCCTGAAAGAGACTCCGCACATCCAAACGGATCGTACCTTTGTAATCATCATGGAAAAACCTGCGAGTTAGGCTATTTTCTCGCCTCAAATGGATATCCAACGTAAAATTCATCTGACACTGCTTTACGCCTGAATGGCATCCCGTGATCCCGATCCTCGGCCCCAAAAACAGTCGGGCACATTGCATCATTGCGATCCCCTCGGGAAAACATGTCAAAAGGACTTCTCACTTGAGTGGAATGGATATCCAGAGAAAAATATTCATTCCGACATACTGAACATGAGCGGTGCTGTGTGGGACCCACATCCTGGCCCCGAAACGCTGCCAATGGATTGCACCATTGTGATCCTCTCAGAAAAGTACACAAGATAAACTATTCATTTGTCCAAAATGGACACCCGGTGATAAAGCTGGAAATCACCACCAACTCCCAAAACGACCCTCATGGAGCCCACACCAGCGTGCTAAATTAAATCGGGTAGATTGCGCCATTGCAATTCCCTCTGAAAAACACCCAAGATCGACTACTCGCATGCCCCGAACGGATGTTCGATGAAAAAGTTACAAAATGCTGCTTGTAGCTCAACAGACGGGCCTTGGGGCCCATGCCTCAACTCCAGCTTCAATTCCCAAAACCACACTAGAAAAATTCGCCTCAGTAGCAGGGTCCCAACGCTGCTGACGATGCTCAAAATGGACGTCGGATGCGTCCGCGCCGCTCAAAACACGAACCCCCGGAAAAACACCCGTCCACTTAATAGTCATGTCGCGCCCCCGAGCCCCACTATTTCGGGAATTAAAATTCCCCAAAACAATCTCAAAAAGTTTGCCTCGAGTCGAGGTTCGCACTGCTACAGACATCATGAAAAACGGACACCCGTAGTGGGAGATACGGGTGTTCGAAAATAGAGGAGACGATTCCCCTTGGGCTGGACCGGCCTGGGCCGGCCGGTCCGGCCGTTCATGGCCAGCCCGCAGCTCAGCTGTGTGGGACGGATGTGGACCCGCAGTCCACCCGTAGACCGTCCAGAAGGCCGGTCACCCTTTCCGCATGAAGACCCGCCGAAAGCGGGTTACTGTTCCCCCGCGGGGTTGTGCGCCGCGACCCCGATCTTCCATCACGCCTCGGCGAGCTCCGCCTCGCCCGCCTAAGGCCGCCGCGCTAGCCGCTGAAGCCGGACACCCCACCTCCACGCCCTCCACCTGAGCCAAGGCCACACATGCCTAGAAGACCCGCGCCACCACCGCTGGAGCTCACCGGACCACCGCTGGAACCCCCCAAATCTGGTCGGAAAGCTCCAAAACCACCGAAACTTCAACAGACCACCCCGGACTCGTCGGAACTTGGAATTTCGATCCGAAAGAACCTTTGGGAAGCTCAAATCGGGATATACACAAATATGGGCTTCTATAGATGATCGAGAAGCAATTCGACACATAAAATCGAGCTTGAAAGAAGGGTGCATAAATTAAAATGCAAAACATAAACTCCTACCTGCAGGGGCGTAGCCCAAAGCTTCTCGGTCGATCCTTGCTTCACCGCCATTGCTTCCTCCTTGATCAAAGGAAGTGGAGGAGGAGGAGGTTGAGAGGGAAGGTGGGTTTCTCTAGGGGAGGAAATGGGGAAGGAGAGGGGATGAAGTGATTAAATAAAGAAAAATAATTAATCCCTTAATTAATTAAAAACTGAACCCAAATTAAATCCGTGTCTGAAACCCCAAAAGCAGTGAAAGTTAGGTCACGCCTAGGGTAAACAACACCTCCAAAGAACAAATGAGGTCTGATAATTTTAACCTGAGACTACGTTCGAATGTTATTAAACTCAATGCCCGAGGCCGCCAAATTACAAAATCACCCCTGGGGCCATTTTTCACAGACGGCCCGTGCCCGCGAAAACTACACCCCTCCTAGGGTAAACGGCACATTCCGGACTCAACGGTGCCCTCAGTTTTCCAATTTTATCCACCGTTTAAGAGATACTTGAGTTAAGCCATTAGACGAATAAATTAATTATTTTAATTATCCGTTTAACGTTCCGTTAACGAGGGAGGGGTCCAAGCGTCCCGCGTCGACATGATTTATGTCGTTCCTAGGGTAAAAACCCCATTTCAGACCCATCTGTACTCTCAAATTTCTGATTTGGATCACCGTTTAAGAGTTATCCTATTTATTTGGCGTGCCCAGTGTGGACGCACTGAAAAATTAATTACAGCCACACCGGGGCTCGGAATCGCATTCCGTCTGAATGCACTGGTCTGGAATAATATCAAGAATATTCCAAAGTCATTTATAGACAAAAACCAGGTTCTTAAATCATTCCATCCTTCAATATTTTCATCCTCGAAAAGCAAAACCAGGGAACAACTCAGGGTACTAAGCCCTCACCTGGCTCTTCTGTACCCAAAAGAACTCTCGCACAGTCCTGCGTCACTATACAAGAACCAAGGATTGATCTGTACATGTGAGGTCTGCCCTCGCCAATGACTTGCATAGGGGAATGCATGAATCTTATCAAGTAAGTGACACGGGAGACGTCGTGCACCCACTCCTGACTTTGGGGTTAGGGCAAGGCGGCATGGAACCTCGCCATCCCTTTGCAAGGTCTCAAACGGCCCGAAGGCCCTCGGGGGTAGCTCACCTCCCCGACCAAACTTCTACGTCACACGCTGTGACTGGAATCACCTCCTGGACCTGAGACAAAGCTCGGTGATTCCCTCCTTCAGAATATCCATATGGTGAAACACCCAAGGATATTTGGTCACACAAGGTTTCACAGTCGATGTCCCACAACCAAAGACTCTCTTACACGCTCGGAAAGCGAAAGGGTTGACACCATCGACTAAAGAAAAAGGTCCCATGCCTTTTTACCTTACCAACACTGGTTTATACCGATGCCCAACACCACCCTGGTAACAACTCAAACAAGGAGCAGAGAGAAAAACATTCCACACATAGAGTCTAACAATTCTACTTAAAAAAGTAGAAGAGTTATAAAGTGTACCTCTTGCCACCTCATGCTCTGTAGGATCATAGACATCCAAAGCTCGCGACTATCCCTCGTCCCAACTATCAGCTCCCAGAGCCTGAGTACTATGAGAATCATTTACTGATCATTCTTAAGACTCATAGAGAAAAATAGTTATATGGAAAATTTATAAAGTTTGAATTATGGATTAAAAAAATTTCTTTTCTTGCCCATATTGTATCCAAGGATGGAATCTCAGTTGATCCTGTGAAGACAAAATCAGTCAAAGAATGGCCTATAAGAACAAACATAACTGAGGTAAATATTTTCATTGGTTTGGTAGGATACCATCAGATATTTGTGTACAATTTTTCATAATTGTACAACCCATTAACCAAGATTACATGTAAATGTGATAAGTTTATATGGATAAAGGAATGTGAAAAATGTTTTGAAAAATTATAGAGAATAGTGATCAGTGCTCTGATTTTGACTCTACCATTAAGAAATGATGGATTTGTGATATATAGTAATGAGTCAAATAATTGAATTGGTTGTTTCCTTATGTAAAATTATAAAGTTATTTAATACGAATCAAGGTAGTTAAAGACTGATGAACATAATTATCCATCCCATGATCTTGAGATGACAACTATAATATTTTCATTAAATATATGGATACATTACCTCTATGGTAAAATATGTTAGATATACACAAACTATGAGAGTATTAAATACATTTTTTCATATAAATAACTAAATATGTGGAAAAGGTTATGGTTTGAGATACTTAAGAATTATGATTTCTCAATACACTAACACCCAGGGAAGGAAAATAAGGTAGCATGTGCATTGAGCAGGAAATATCATGAAGTCTTGAACAAAATGAGGATTGATAGGGATTCATTGTTCATAGATTTAGTAAAGATGGAAATGGGAATTATTAATAAAGGGTATATATAACCCAATTTTCAAATTATTTCTAAACTATATTTATTAAAAATATAAAAAATTCTCAACCTCATGACAAGAATTTTTAAACAAAAATTAAATTTTGAATAATAGAAAATTGGAAGAATTCATTGGTGAAGATGGTGTTTATAAATTTGGAAAAGGTCATGTGTTCCATATATACCCAAGATGTAAAAGGAATTATTGGATTATTCTCATAGATCAAATTTCTTTATACACCCTAATAGCTCCAAGATGTATAGGTATTTTATGGAACATTTTTTTCTAGGATAATATGAAGTTGTATATTGATAAATATGTATCAAGATGATTGGGTTTTAAATAGGTGAAGGCTAATAGAAATCATCCTAGAAGATTCATGTGTCCTCCACCTATTACAATGTGTAAATTTTATGACATTACTATAAAATATTTCATTATATTAGAAAAGACTAATTGAGAGAATGTTGTAATAGGGGTTATTGTTGATCACCTGACTGAATCTGTTCATTTTATTACTATAAGAGAATATTTAGCTCTTGATAACCTTTAATGACTCTATATTAATGAGTTTATAAGACTTCATGGTGAACCTACATCAATTATGTCTGATTTTGATATCCTATTTACCTCAAAATTATGGAAATGTATTTAGAAGGCTCTTGACACTAAGCTTTATTTGAGTACCGCCTACCATCCTCAAATTAATGGAAAACTCTAAAGGACTATTAAAAAATTATAATACAAGTTGATATTGTATCCCTTTATTTTAAAGTTATGGGGTATAATTATTTTCCTTTGGTAGAGTTTCCCTATAACCATAGTTTCCATTCGAGCATTCAAATGGAATTGTATGAGGCATTATATAGAAAGAGATGTTGTACTCTAACTTATTGGGATAAAGTTGGTGAAAGGAATATTACATGACTAGAACTTATTGAGGAGAAAATGAAAAAAGAAATGACTATTTATACTTATATTAAAGTATCTAAAATAGAAAAAAAAATTATACCGATAACTGAAGGAGAGATTTTTAATTTCAAGCTAGAGATATCATTTTCTTGAATGTATCTCCATGGAACGGTGTTATATGGTTCTGTAAGAAATGTAAATTGATCACAAGGTGAATCATACCTTTTGAAATTATGGAAATAATTTTATATGTTCCTTACTATTTTTAAATTTCACCAAGTCTCTATAAAGTGGATGATGTGTTCCATATATCATTGTTAAGGACATATATGGTAGACCTGATGTATGTGATCACTTATGATGAAATAGAATTGGAACATGATCTATATTTCTATGAAGAAACTATATAGATTATTGACACTAGAGAGAAATTTTTTACGAATATAATGAATGAAATGGTAAAGGTATATTAGAGAAATCATAAAAAAGAGTAATCAATATGGGAACTAGAGGATGTTATGAATAAGAACCACCCTAATTTATTTAGAAAGTAATATCCATGAAAATCTCGACAATGATTTTTTTGTAGGAGGGAAGAATGTAACACATGAGAATTAATTATACTCAGCGAAAATTATTCTTTAATAAATCTATAATATAATTCAAAAATTAATATTTCATGGCACAAATATTCTAACTGAATAGGTTGAATTGTGATTTATAACTTAATAGGTTAAAATAAGCCTAAAATGAATTTTTGAAAATTTCCCTTAGAAATAAGCTTTTATAAATAATCGAAAATATAGTATTTAACTATTAATCATTATATTTTGAATAATGTTTTATATCGTGAATAATTAAAAAATTATTTACTATCAATTTGATAAGAAATAAATATAAGATAATTTGGAGGTAAGATGAGATATTTTTTAGAAAACTGTAATTAGAAAAAGGCATAATTTCTTTCCATTTTATTAATTAAAATATTATTTAATGACAAATGATTTAAATAATATTTAAATATTATATATTTAAATATATTAATTTTAATCCATATAATTATGATTAATAGTTATATAGTTAATGTATGATCATCTTTTTCTTGAAAAAATGCATTAATTGAACAACTGTTTTTCGACACATTTTATGGGTTCATTTTTAAATTTAATTCTACCACTTTGATGAGTTGAATTTGATAAAATGGATTCCCTATTATGAATCAAAATAATTTATATTAGTTAATAAGTTAAACTTATTTTTTGGTCATAATGTATAGTGAATATAGTAAAAATTAATTATTATGGTTAAAGTTAAAACAAGTTTACTAGGGGGAGTCAATAAATATAATAGTCAAAATAACCTAAAATCTTGATGAAACCCCATTGGTTGTTTTATTTAAACCTTAACATTATCCTCTTATAATATGATCCATTTTGGGTCCATATGTCCATGAAAGTGACATGACATATTGTAGAACTTCAAAAACATACAGGTGTGCCACACACCTCAATTATAAAAGGTAACCTCTTCCACCCACTTATTCACACACCTCAATCAATTTATTTCAACTAAAACCTACCAAAATATCCCTTAAACATCATCATAGATGATCTTTACCTGATTTTATTCCCAAAATTATAACCCAATGGTCCCTAATAACAGATCCCAAGGATGTTTTTCTAAATGAAGGTGATTATATTCACCAAGCTCTTCATTTTTTACTTATTCTTTTATCACCATAAATTATGTATTAATGATGGAAATATAATAAAACTAGTATATATCATAAAAAAAAGTATATACTTTCCATCAGTGACTCACATATATAGTCATAATTATGATACCAATGAATATATATGATAACTATGACATAATATTGATTTTGATAATTTAATATATCATATACTTATTTACCTTTTCATCTATTAACAAAATAATAACATCACTCATGCGTACGTACGACCTACTATCGCCACAAAGTGATATGATTCATTTTAAATGTCAAAATTTCAATAATTATTACAAAAATGTATCAAATGAAAAAATATTATATTTATAACTTTAATATAATTATAGATATGATGTAACTATATCCTATTCATAAGAACCATAAATTCCATGACAAAAGATGCCTAGAAAAACAAATATGTTAACACATGAAACAGGGGTAATAATGAAATATTATTATTGAACAAGAGATAATATGTTATAAGAGGATTATATATGATATTATAAATATTAATGTTGTTCTTTTAAAGTTTATAACATTTTTAAAACCATTATATGGGAGGTCAAGTCATTTTTAACTAAAGGGAAGCGTAAGGAAAGGGAATTTCGTCTCAATTTCCAGTCCATTGAGACATATTAGATATTATAAACCTATTTAATTTTATGTATTGTATATAGTTACCCTTTGATATATTTAACAAGAATAAATATTCATTCATGATGATTAATGTTTCAATTATTGTTTCTTCAATCAAGGCGTTACATTTTAAATGTTACCAAAATGGTAAGGATTTATTTAAACATATCATTTTCTAGATTGATTTGATTTTAATTGAAGGAATATTATAATGGATCCTTTATAAAATATATCTATTTATTTATCCTCCCAAAATTTAATGTGTTTTCATATTCTCTACTAACTTTCCCCCTCTTTATAACTTAAATTAGGGAATAAATGTTTAAAATAAGATTCAGTCTTATTTCTCTTTTAATTGGGTATATTTTTCTTCCATATCCATATTTTCTAAAAATTGTTTTAAAAAAGTAATATTTATTACTAAAATGATTTATTAAGAACATTTTAAATTATAATTTACTTTTAAAATGTTTTAAATTAATAATATTATTTTTAAAAAGTTTTGTTTTTGTTTTTATTTATAAAAAGTGAAAATAAATGTTTTTTAATTTATACAACATTAATGGACTTTCCTACCACCATAACTATTTTATTATATTTTTCCTCTTATAAAAAATTTCAATATTTTTACAAATAAGAGACTTATTTAATATATTATTTTAATAATTAACTACCATTTTCTTTATTTTTCTAAAAGACATGATTTTATTTCAAAACCAATATTTATGATGAATCTATGGTCGCATCTTATATCTAATTAATTATGTGATCATTATCTCTCTCATGAACATCCAATTTGTTGTGATCATTAGAAATTAAATTTATATTAAATATTCAAATTATTTTTATCATAGATGTGGTAATTTTATAAACCATATAATATTTTTACATAAGGAGTTTTTTCTAGGAAAGTTATTTGATTTATTGGGGAAAATATTGATAAATAAATAATCTTTATTCAAAATAAATATCCATTAATAAGGTATATTATTTTTTAATTTAATTGATTATTCAATATATGAGGAATAGATTGTAAATTTAGTGATGGGTGCGGTCTTGTTATATATATCCCATTGATTCATTGATAGGGTTCAAGAGAGAAATTAGTTAGGAAAATTAAATGGGTTTATGGTGTATACCTACCAATCGATCAAACTATATTAGAATAAGGTATTGATGTTATATATATCATGATCTATGATATATTAATGTATAATATTAAGAACTTCCTTAATTTTTTATTTATTTATTATTATTCATCAGGTTTTTTAGTGATATTATATGCATTTCAGGATCAAGTTTTTGATCAAATGGCATGTGTTTTCTGTCATAATCCTTGACACACTAATTAGGAATTATTTACTCATGATATATTTTTTCTACGTAAACCTTACTGATAATTTTAGATTACCAATATATTTTTTACTTTACCATGGATATGAATAATTATTCTTTGATTCAGTTCAACGATGCCAAATATTTTCCATTGTTAAGATTTAAATTTTATTACTGATGTAAAATGGGTATCATATATAAATATATATGGATCTAGAAGAATTCTAAATTGATCAGTACTATAGGATTATAACCTTTGTATCTATACCGATGTAATAATGTTAACACTAAATTTGGGTTACTAGAGTCTTGATTGTTATATTTAAATCCATTTTTACCAAGTAGTTTTACCAAAAATTATTTTTTTGGAAAATTACATGGAGTTCCTCATTATTCAACAAGGTGACCAGACAATAATGGATTATCCCATCTATTTGTTCAAACATTAAATTTTCTCTCCAGATTACACATTGAATGAAATACTAAAGTATCCAAGGTTTCACATGGGCTTGTGACTAGATATTCATTCTTTGATATTTACATAGAAAATTTATACCAATGATGAGGTTGTGGATATTCCACTAATGGTAGAGATTTATTAGGAATATAAGTTTGGATTGGTTATGATTCCTCCCATGTCTTTTGGTAATTATGTTACCCTTATATATGTAAGAGTAAGTGAAAGGAGATTCGAAAGGTACATGGAAACGGTTCCCAGAAGAAGACTCATCCTATGACCAATACAATGCATAACATAGGCCCTCTAAGTTTCTAGAAGTGTAGAAAGATAGATAATATGAAATGTTATTTCTCAGAAGTACAAAATATTTTCCTCTTTTGTGTATGTATGGGTTATATACAATGTTTTAGTCAGGCTTTCACTTACCATTGATTTGGTTCAATATCTTCAGCACTAATAGGATTAATGGTGTAGTTATATGCTTCCAATGTAGTCGATTTTCTACTACAAGATTATGGCCGTATTACTGAATCATTTTCTTTGGAAAAACCATTGAATAAAGTAGAATAATTTTGGAAAGATGTTTGCAACAATGATATGTACTATCTTCATTGATTCATATATAGTGACTACTTTACTTGATATCGATTCATATTAATCTTTTATTTTAATAAAATTTATAAATATTTTAAATATCCTTATATAACTCATTCCATATGTTATGTAGATAGAGAATCCTCTTAGAAATAAAAGGGAGTAGGATTTTTGGTTCCCCTCATGAACCTTCTCTATATCTCTGGTTAAGAAATCTTGAGAAATCTTAGTTATTTATGTAGATATCTTTTATTTTATTATTATAATGGTCTATATAGTTTCCCATATAGCTTATATTAATTCTTATCCCCTTTTAGTGTCTTTCACAACCCTCAATGGGAACTCCCTGGTGTTTCAAGGTGAATGGCATCACAGGTTCAATCAAGAAGAACTTTCTCTATCAAATATTGGTAAATTTATATCCTCATTTGTAGTTTATCTTGGTGAGGAAACCTTGAGATGTGAAATTCATCGAGTGGTTAAAGAGTTGTCCGGGGTGTTTCAAATATACTTTATTGGTCTATCTATAAATATATAAGTATAGTTTTCAATTGAATCAATACTATCAAACTAATCAATATATATAACTTTTTATCATATTGAACTGAAATAATTAAAATAAATTAATATTTAGTTAGATGATTTTGAATCTAAGGTCTTCATCCATTTGAGTATATCTATATGTGTATCCCTAGTGCTCTTTTCCAAGAAGTTTGATGGAAATCTTCATTTATACATTGATTACCAAATTCTAAACTGAGTGATGATCAATAATAAGCACCAATTTTCCCACATTGATGATTTATTTGATAAATTAAATGGGGAATGGTGGTTCTTGAAGATTGATCTTTGGTTTGGATACCTAAACCTCATAATTAAAAAGTTATATATTTTGATGACTGCCTTCTGGACTAGGTATGGTCACTTTGAGTATCTTAAGATTCAATTTTTTCTGGCTAATTATCCTATTATTTTAATGTCATTAATGAAAATGATATCCCAATGGTTCTTGTATTCCATCATCATAGTATTCCAAGATGATATATTGGTTTATTCAAGAAATGGGGAAGAGTATAATTTTTAACTAAAATTTTTTATGGGAACCTTGAGAGATAAATTAATTTATACTAAGATATTTAGGTGTTAGTTTTGGATTCTATAAGTTAAATTATTTGGACATGTGGTCTCTGAACATAGAATCTTCGTTGACATTGAAAAGATGAAAGCTATCATGTCATGGGAAGAGCCAATAAATTTTTTCAAGATTCATAGATTCTTAGGTTATATAGATTATTTCCAATGGCTTATAAAGGATTTATCGAATATGGAATCACCGTTGGAAGTTCTCACTAGGACGGGTGTGAAATTTTCTTGATATTTGAGATGTCAAGTTTCCTTTAATGAATTGAAATGACATTTAACTTTAAATCATATCATCATATATCAAGAAGAAAGATAAAGATACATAGTGTTTTGGGATGATTGAGTCATAGGTTTGGGTTGTGTTATTATGCAAGGGGATCATGTGGTGGCATATGGTTCCCTTCAACTTCAGCTAAATGAGAAAAACAACCCCACCCATGACATTTTTGTAGTCATTCACACTATTAATAGTAAGTGACATTACCTTTTTGAGGAAAGTTATAATGTATTTTCTAACCATAAATGGTTTGGATTTATCTTTTATCAAAGGTACTTAAACCTTATGCATAGGTGGTGGGTTTAATACCTTCTATAATTCAACTTTTACATCACTTACACATTGAGAAATGGGAATGTTGTTACCAAAACCCTCAGTAGGAATTATCCCTCTCAATCTGTATTGGAGTCCAATGATGAATGGAACATGAAAATTTTTCAATGATCCTCCAGGATGTAATGGATGAAGGGATTAATTTTTCTCTGGTGAGTTTACATTTGAAATTATCTCTTCTCAAGTTTATTTTCTAGGAATATTAGTGGAGTTTAAAATTCTAAAGTATCAATAATTAATAAAATGGTGGGGATACCATCATCAAGTGGTCTTTCTCCTTAGAGGGGGTTCTTTTTTCCTAAAACTAATGTGTTTTTCCCTCCCCCATGATAAAGGCTATTATAGATCATTTTCATTTCTCTCAATAGAATATTTACCCAAGAACAACTGATATGTACTATGAAATAAACCATTTGTTTTGGTGTCCCATTTTAAAGTATAAGATTGATGATTTTGTATCTAATTGTTATACATGTCAACATGTTATGGATAATCCCAACAATCCTTATAGTTTTCTTTAGGTTCTCTCTATGATTGTATATAAGTGTGATGAGGTGTCCATGGATTTCATCATTTAACTACTACAAAATCCATGAGAAAATAATTTCATATGGGTGGTGACTGATCTATTAACCATGTTGTCTCATTTTATCCCAATTGAAGAAACCACCAAGGTTGAAGAATTAGGAAATATGTATGTGTAATAAATTGTGGGGTTTAATGGGGTTTCATTACCTATCATTTTTAATAGATACGCTCAGTTTACATATCAGTTTTAAAAAGGCATTTTGAAGGAAATGGTTTCTCATGCAAGGATGATCACAACTTTCCATCCTTATATGGATGGTCAAATAGATTGAGAGAATCATATTCTGGAGGATATGATTCATTCTTATTTCCTTATTTTTTGGATTTTGTATTACCATTTTGGACTGGTAAATTTTTCTTAAAATAATAGTTAATTTTCATCCATTAGAATAGATCCCTTTGAATCCTTATATGGTCAACCTTTTAGATAGCCCCTCTACTGGTCTGAGGTTGGAGAATATTCTTTGTTTGGGCCAAGTATTGTTAATGATACTATGATCAAGGTCTGGAATATTCATTATTAGTTGGTTATTTCTTAGAGTTAGTATAAATATTATGGGGAAAGTTGGTGCCATCATTTGGGGTTTTTGGTTGGTGACCATATATTCATAAAATTTTCAACTCGAATATGTCACCGATGACTTGGGAAGAAAGGGAAGTTATCTTTGAGATACATGAGTCATTTTAAGATCATTGGGTAAGTTTTAAATATGTAATAACATTTGGAGTTACCACCTTATATGAATTCATTACACAAGGTGTTTCATGTATCCCATCTAAAGAAGTATCATCTCGACTATTCACACATTCCGAATTGAGATGAACTTGATTTGAAGCCAAATGTGTCCATAGTTTAGATAATCTATTCCCATGAAAATATTCCAAATGGGAGATTTATTCCATTGGTATCAGTGCTATAACATCACAAGAGGGTTTCCCATGAAATACAGGAGTGATAATTATTTGTGAAAGAGAAATGGACTCACCTCTTTATGAATCAACCGTCTTCAACTTAGATTTTTTTGGCCAGAATGTGATATTTTGGGGATATTTTCACATCATGGTGTTTATTTTAGGTAAAAAATGTATTTATCTATATTTTTTTATCTTTTGGTTATTCTTGGTGATCTTTGGGGTGTTTTGTCCTTTTAAAGGAGTTTCAACATTGATAATGAAGTAGTTCATGGCATAAATGAGTGATTCAAGTCATGAACATTCATAAATATGTCTAGTTGGAGGGAAAAATTTACATAACTTTGGTTCATGGAATGGACTACCTATTCACACCATGAATAATTTTAGCTGAAATGAATCAAGGCATAGATCTTGTTTCATGTCGTCAACCCATCATCCTAAATATTTATATTGTGACTTATTTGTTTTTACCATCACTTGATTTATCCCTTTTTGTTTCCTCTTTTGGTTAGCAATAAACCTAAAAATATATCTCTCACCTATAGTCCTTTCTCCCTTTAATTATGGTGTGATTTTAATGGGGATTCTCCCTAGATATTGAAGGGATATCACGATAAGTGTTTTCTCTCATTTTTCATGATATTTTTTTTATTTATTATATTTTTTGATCACTGCAGGTTTATAGTTGCCTAGTGTGTTTTTATCCATGCTTTATTGATGAGTTTTTGTGGTTTAAAACTTCCATTCATCTTTTAAGAGTGTTCTATTTTTTTAGTTTATGGGTTTTATCTAATGGATGATTATTCCAAGTGTTTTAGGTATGTGGTTTTCTAAAAAGGTTTCATATAAACATTTCTTACTCATTTTTAAATATGTTTTAAATTTTTTAAATGAGTGGTTTTAATTACCTGAAATCCGTTTTGAAATTGGAAAATGAATTACTGATGGAAATGATTTGAAGGCATGTTTATGCCTGATTGTGGGTATATTTGAATTAATTTGATAAATATAGATTTTATTGATAAAAGATATCTATTAAAATTGTTTTAAATTATTATTGTGGTGTCTTTATGAGTGGGAAATCCCATGGGTTCCTAAGTTTTAGGTGGGTAGTCTTGGACAAGAATAATGTGGTATGGTTTTCCTCCAAATCATTGGATATATAAAAAAATTCTTACTAAAATTGGTATGGTAGAGAGACATAAGATAAAGTTCTCTAGTATCAAGGACCAAGTTCTCAGGATGTTAGTGCACACCCATTTATTTATTTTCCTTGGTCACTTGAGTTGTGAGGATCCTAGCTATTCATGAATTGATTTTCCTTAGGAATCCTTGTCATGGTGCTGAATTATTTTAAGAGGTTTTCTTTTAAAAATTGGTTACTTATTCATATTTTGGAAATGATTTATACATATATAACTTTCAAACTGTTATGTAATTGTTGATTATCATTTTCTTCTTTAAAACTGTGAAAATATGTTCTTTATGAATTTCTTTTATAACTATTATAAATTGCCTATTCTTCCCATTTTGTGCAATATTATGAAAATATTAACTAATTCTTTTTTTCTATAATTTTAGTATTATTGATTGATTTAAAAATGTTTTATTATGAAACACTTAGAGGGACCCTAATGGGTAGTTGATCTCACACCCTACATACACCCAATGTGTGTATGTAGACTTTATCATGTCAGATGAAGGAAAGGGAAAATAATTTCTTAGAGACAATGGGTATTCGATAAAGTTTATCTTCCTATTATGGTCGGGGTATGGTGGGATACTAACCAGCATGTCATGTGGGGATGTGTTTCAATCGTTTTTTTTGTTTTACCCCTATTTCAGTACTTGTATTTCTACTATGCCACCTCTAGATTATATTTATATATATATATATTACTTTTTTACACTGATTACTTATTCATAGTTTATTTTATTTATGATATATGTTGGGAGGTTTTTTATTACCATTATTCTTTAGAAATCATAGTATTTATATATCCTTGTGGGTGGAATCACTCCCAATGATTGTTCTTGGATTCCCAAGCACTTGTTTCTAGCCAATGGGGATCGCAAACACCCTTTAGACCTTACTACAGGCTGACTTGGTTATCCTGTTCGGGGAAGACCCATGTTGGTTTGTGAAAAGTCCCAATTCCATTATTCACCTAGTTACCAATAAAAATTGAGTGGAAATAAAAATATGGTCCACCCATGCATAATCCCTAATTATTCTCATATTGTTTCCCTTTTATAATTTATGAGTCCTTACTACACAATGTTAAGATTCTTAGACCAATGTTGATATATAACTTTAATCATTGAAAATTAAAATATAGGGGTTTTGATTCTTTTCTAAAAATGAAATAGAGGACACATTACTGAGGTGCTATAGAAACATCAAAACACCAATACCATCTTAACTTATACTGGAGAGGTAGTATCTCAAAAACATCACCACTCTTGTTATGTAATGAGCATAATAAATGTATACCACCTTATGTGGTGAGGTTAAGATTCCCAATGTGACGAGGATAGGATTACCCATCCTTACTTATGTGAAGAATATAATATTTATTATATAAAAATCATAAGATGATAGATCTGTCCTTTAATTATATATAGAGCATATGAATCCCTCATGGATTGGAATGAGAAACATAAATGATACTCCAACTAGGTCTAAGCGATAGTCATACCATCTCTTGGTTGGTTACAAACAAAAAAGTTAAACCCAAATGGTATGTACATACATAAATCCCACACCAACCATTTCTCAATTTTTGTTTACCTATTAGTGCTAGTTAAATTTATTTAAACTATATAAAATAAATATCTACTAAATAAAATTAAACTGAATGGACTTTTCCTATCACATAACCTTAAACTATATAATCCAATCTATGTGGTATTTAATTTCTATTAACTAGGATACATAGGATGCCTCTTTTTGGTTCAATCCCAGCATCTCATGCTTCTTAGATAGGTGGAATTAAAATAAACTTCACCAGGTCATGGATGTATAACCTTAAAAGGAAACCCATTGGTCCTTGTCACACTATTTAAAGGGTATGATGTTTCCTATTAAATTACACCAAACTATGTAGGTTCTGATTCCCTTTATTATGATACATAGAAATCCTCTATCATGGGCCTGATCCCTACACCACAACACCTACCACCTCCCTAGATGAAGATACATTCTAGAGTGAAAAACTATGTATCTTTAAAACATATTACTATCATAAAGTAAAATAAATATGTAGAGAATCAAATATATTCAGATAGTCCTATCAATGCATGGTCTTAAAAAATATTTTTCATTCAGGTAACTAGTCTTAAACTAGGTTTTGGGAAGGATTTATTAACACAAGTAAAATATTTAATAGAGTCCCAAAGTATGTAATAGTTCTTTATTAAAGGGTGATATGGGCCCATCATCACATCCCCTCAACTAATGAAACACCTAAATAATTTCTGATAAAATTCTATTTACCACCTACCATTGGAATGTTGGACCACACCGACTCAAAGAAAAAGAGGGTGTGGTAGTACATTAAAAACACCATGTAAGGAGTTCTCTAAAATACTATCTAATATTTATTTGTGATATGTTTGGAATGATGTCCAATCTAAATAGATAACTATTTGGAGAAATTATAAAGAGACTCAATATTTAGTAAAATGTAGATCTTAAATCTCTAATATATAATATGTATGAGGTATCTATTTTAACATGATTTTATTAAATAGAATTCATTATTTAATTGATATAAAACTTGATATTGTCCCAATAAATATGTCCTATTATAGATAATGTAATTCATCATAAACATAATTTAAAGATATGTTAGAGGATGGATTGAAAATTTAATATATTAATATTTATGTTTGAGAGGTTCAAAAAAGGATAATCATGGAAGCTAATGTTATAGAAATTAATTGCTATAGTTATGAATCATGGGTATTAGATATAGGATGTTCATAACATATTTGTACCGATGTGAATAGACTCATAAATTGGGGGTAATTGATAAAAATGGAAGTATATGAATATGTAGACAATGTGGGAAATTTAATTTCATTAGAGGTAAGAAAAAATGAACTAAATATACCATATGTATTATTTATAGATTTTTAACACAATTAAAATATTCCAAACATAAATAATTTTTTTTCTATATCTTTTTTGGACATGAAGGGATTTTCATTTAGGATTAAGAATAAAAGTTATTCTATATTCCTGAATTAAATGTTTTATGGTATTGATAATATGATAAATGATTTAAACATTTTTGGGTATGGATAAACCAATCTAGTAAATTGAAGATAATAAATTTAAGATTATTGATTGTGACACTACTTATCTTTGTTACTATCAACTTTGGAATATTAATGGAAAAAATACAAATATTCCTTAGATATGGATTTATAGAATGATTTGATAATAAATAATTTGATAATTGTGAATATTATTTATTAGTTAAAATGAATAAATAACATTTTATTTAAAATTTTGAGAGATATAATGGACTATTGGATATTATACATATTGATTCATATAGAACAATGAGTAATCAATAATGTGGTGGGTATAGGTACTTTATAACCTTCACTGATAAATTCAATATGATTATTTGTTTATTATTATGCATAATTAAAATATTTTGAAAGTTAGTGTTGTTCAATAAATTATTAAAAAAATATACTAAGTTAAAGTATTAAAATTATTATGTCAGATTAGGGTGTTAAATACCTGATCTAGGAATTTACCAATCATATGGAAGAATCAAGAATTATTGCACAAATCCATCATCTTAAAACACCATAGTGGAATGGTGTTTTTGAGAGGAGGATTCATGAAATTTTGGAAATGGTTCAATCAATGATGAACCAATGTGACCTTTATGTATCATTTTATTGATATTATCTTGAAACTACTATATTCTTACGTAACTTTATTTATTCTAAATCATTCATAAAGATACATTATATGATATTTTTTATGCGGAATCAAAAATTATATTCTATGATGATATGAGGTTATACAGAATATATACAAAATTTTCTAGTTAAAAAAATCCTAAATAATAAAGGTATTTATTTATAGGTTATACTAAGGAAAACCAATATATATTATTTCTGTAATACTACTAAACAAACTGTGTTTGTGGATCATACTAGTATTTTACATAAGATGGAATATATCACTAGAGGACTCAATGGGTTGAAATTTGAACATATAAAAGTTAAATATCAACATATATGAAGGGTTCCTAAAATGAAAATTTTGTTGGTTTCACAGGAGGTTATAGAAAAAAAACCTATTCAGGTTATTAAAGAACCTTGAAGGTTTGGTCATATTCTCCATGATCTTAATAGATATGGATTCTATTATAGAAAATGGTGATGAAGTTGAAGGAAACAAATACACTAAATCTAATCATATTTTATGATTAAAAATAATCATAAATTTCATATAAGAGTCATGCATGAGATGCATGTCTATGTTTTATCCATTCATACAACATATTATAAAGAGGCATGAAAAGTTATTTTATAACTACTTACTAAATAGATCATACTCTATTATTGGTGATGTTTCACAAGGGATATGATATTTAATCTCATGTTTTTTCCTTGAAATAAATTATATACAATGATTCATTTTTCAAAGAAATAACTCAATTTAGAATCTAGTTGTTAAGGGTAAAAATTTACACATATATCCTAAAATGGCTTTCATTTATGGATCTGTTACATAAAATGTAATGTAATGGAGTTCATTTATTTCATGAATACGATGCATGTGTTGGATGATGGATTAAATCAGGAATTAGAAACACATAAAGTATTGTATGAATGAACATATGAGGAGTGTATTTGAGGTTTTTATGAAAACACACTACCATATTATAGATGTTGATTTGTGGATTCTTCAGAGAAACTCCATAAAAACCTACACGCTCTTCATCTTCTACCTTCACTTCTTTAAGTTGTGGAATTAATTTCCAAGGATAAAATTCCTACATGTGTAACAAGTGATTCAACTTAGCCTATGGATATGTCATAGATAGGGGAATCATTTGTTTTTATTCCATGATTTTTATCAAGCATGATGAAGATACTGTAATGGATCTTTGGAGAATGGTATGCATTTTCACTATTTTTCATTTATGGTATATTCATATTTTATATTTATAATGCATGGAGATATTGGTATGGAATTTAATCACTTAATCACTTTATATTATGTATTATTAGACTCTTATTAATTACAGTATTGGTATTATATAATACCATGTTCTTAGTTTTATGAAATCATATATATAATGAAGCTTATAAAAATTTCATTTCAAATCATTCAATATTTGTAAAATGTGAAACATTATAATTTTCATCAAGATTTATGTTATGGAATATAATATAGGATATCATAAGTTTCCATATGAATTAGATTCATGTATTTTAGTTTGTTCTTAGTGTATGAAACCATCCCATCATAGAATATGATTGAAGAATTATGTTTTCCAAAAATAGATCATTTTATCATATAAATGATATGATATTTTTTATAAAATATGTTTCTCATTAACCTGGGTATGTCATATTTAATGACATGATTATCTATTATAAAACATGACTAATTATATTATTGATATGTAGAATATGATATATATGAAAATGTAGAATATGATATAAAGTATTTTTTTTAATATTTTTCTTTATTATCAATTATGAATTAAATTATTTATTTACAAATTTTTTATTGATGTGCCTAGTGGATTGTTCAGATAGAGCTAGGTGGGGTGAATTATGTGTTGTCAATTTTTACCAGTTCCAATTTCTTATTTAGAACTTTGAACACCTTTTGGACATAAAACTTTGTTTCGAGTTAATATATTTATCTTTTTTTATGTTTAATGAAGAATAAAAATATATGCAATGTAATATAGGAAAGTAAACTAGACATGTGTTTTTAAAAGGTCTATACCTTCCCATGAATCCTACTCCCTTCCATTCATGGTATGTCCAAGTCAGAGATTATTTATTAAAATAGAATCATTGAATACAAGTGGAATTATCTAGTTATAATCCTAAAACCAAAAACATCACATTATATAGGTTTGGGATCACTATATTACAAAAGTGATCACTGTATAATCCCCCTATAATTATTTATATTGGAATCCCAATAGTTCTTTTATAGCACTTAATTCTCATTTTTAAGTAGATCACTATCTATATAGGGATGTCACAGTACCCATAATACTAATATGATTCCTCACCTCAGAGTCTTTGAATGCTTCAAAGTCTTCAAGTAAAAAAAGTAAAACCCAGTCTCCAGTACTCTAATATTTTCTAAATTCTTCCAAATTAGATAATTTTATTCTCAACTAAAATATTCTTCTTAGAATAAACATTATAAGCTCAAGTGTACAAAATATGTTAACACACATGACCTTAGATTTAGGTACTCCTTTTTCTTCTTCTTTATTTATCCTTGAAAACTAATAGGTTGTATAGGGTTGGAGCTCTTATTCTTACTCTCAATAGCCTAGAATGGATTTGAGTTACTCTTATTTAAGAGCTCTATTTAACTAAATAACTCACTTCACTATTTTTATTCACCAATGGATCCTTCCTACTTTTCAATTTTCTTCTCCTTAAACTTTTCATGACCTCATGTGCATGAGTGAAAACATTAAATAAATTAGGTTATCTCACTATTCCATAAATAGAAATACATTCATCCCTATAAACCACATGCACACACTATACCCATTTTTCTTCTCACATGATACCAAAAAGTAAGAAATATCATACTTTTAATAACTACTTGTCTCCACTAAAATTATTATAATACTATTTATTTTTTTCTCATAATTTTAAAACTCAATTGAATATATTTTCATCAATAACCTGTACATTCTTCTAAATAAAATCTCCACATAGTCTCAAACATCAATCTTTAAATCTATATAAAACTCATACAAAACACATATCATACTTCATGGAACCTCTCTTACAATAGGAGTGTAACTCATAAAATTATATATAGAACTCGAGTTAGTTTGTATATAGTATTATTAACTAAACACCTTATTTATTTCTTCTTATAAAGTACATTTTTCTATAAGTGAATATTTCTCTCATCTAAAAGTCAATATTAAATGCGAATTCATCTACATTTTTATTAAAAAAAATGATAAATTCATTTCATCACATTTTATGTTACATACATTTTTATAATCCTTGATTTTATTCACCTTCACCTTGAAGATCAATTCCTCGATCACATATAGCTTGTATTAAATTTATTTATTTTGAGTTTTTTTCTTTGAATATATATATAACATCATCTCATTTCAATTTATTCAGAGTATTAAAATCATGGAAAGTATGATTTTTCACCCAATAGAATCTCATATATTTATAAGTCATATATAGTTAGAAATAACTCATTTATAAATATTTTTCCTCATTTATTTATTCAAAAAATTAGTTTCATAGATGAATTATCTCATGTACTAGACACTTATCTTATATAGAGATGAATTTATTTATGAGAGGATTTCATTAAGGGAATTTATCTACAAAACATACCACACATTACTCAATTTACTCATATGATAACACTTCATCACACAGGTTGATAGATATAGTTAAATTTCCTCTATTGATTTGCATCCATGTATTAGTATTTTCTTTCATAGGTATCCATCATTCTGCACGCAACTCAATTATATTATGTAGTAGTTCTTATAGTAAAATATTCTTACATGGAAATCAGTTTATATAGATAAATTCACTTATATGTATATGAATTATCTTACATGTAGGATAAATCCACTTGATAAATTTCATCTCTCCATATCCAAAATAGAATTTATAGATTAATATCTAATGACTTATGAGATTATTTTAAGTTTTTATGTGTCACTTCAACCATCTCAATTGTCTTAAGAATAGTTTAAAATAATTTATAGAATTATTAGATTAATTTCAAACTAGTTAAATATTTTTTGAAGACTTAAAACATCTAAAATAATAAAGGTTGAGTATTATCAAGAACTACACTACTTACTTAGTTCTAAATTCATTTTTATATTCATAAAATATCATTAATGAGTGTTTATAAACTTAACACAACAACTAATATATATATATATATCATCTATAAGGATGGATTATAAATATTCATATAGATTCTCCTAAATAATTAAAACTTATTAAACAATTTTTAAACACACCATATATAATATATCCTATAAAGATTCAACATCCAACTTATCTTAGCTATTGAATTTTGAAAGTAACTATTATAGAAAATAATTATCCACCCTCATATTACTTGTCTTGAAAAGATGATAAACTCCACAATATTCTAATTATGTTGGTATGAGGAATCTACCCAGCCATATATTCTAAAGACAAATTATTTTCTCCTTTTCTATAAAGAAATAATGGAAGCAACTTGATTTCCTCTGGGGGATTCATTCTCAATCACCCAAGATAACACCTTTCCAAGAATTACATTGATAAGCTTCTTTAAAATAGTCCTAATTGAAAAAATACAATCAAATAATTTTTTTAACTTCAATATCCCCATTTTTGTTTTTTTTAATTCTAAATTAACTCCATTAGTCAATTCCAAAATAACACCATTATTCAATTTAAATCTTCTCATCCTAATTGACAATAAATTCAATGGGGGAAAGTTATTATACCCCTTATTAATACAGTCAGGTAGTTTTTATTCTCAACCTAATTGATATCATGGGAATGATCTCCCCATCCTTTTCATCATAAAATATATTGTCTCTTTTAGTTATATAAGATAAGAAAATATGTAAGAATCATTGATCACCAATTTTAAGTGATTATGAGAACTTTAAAACTGTATAGAATTGTGAAAAATTAAATGTTGTCACATAATTCTTAGAAATGATCCATTAACAAGTCAATTCTAATTACACTTAGGCTATCATAATTTAGAATAAAAGAGTGATAATTTTATAAAATAAAACTATCCTTAATTTATCATTAATTTAAAACCAACTTTTATTTTATATTTTTTAGAGGAAGCTGACAAAAAATTTCAAGAATGTTTATGAACCTACACTCACTTGAAAACACACATAAAATAATTTAAAGTGAAATTTTTGTTTCCCAATTGTATTATATAAGAACCCATTATTAAACATAGTATATATAATTCAAAACATTAATGGGGTAATAATAATCATACCACATCCTTCAATGTTTAAGGTGTTGTCCAGAATTTTAGATTCAATGAAAATGAATAAATCTCTTGTAAAATAATCTCTTTTGAAATCCTCCCTAGGGGATTATATCTAATATTCATCACCTTTAATTACCAACTTTGGAACAAAAATTTAAAAGTATTTGGAATAAGGTGGATCCTCAAAAAAATCTTCAACTTGAGTAACAGAGATGGGGCATAATTCCAAACCCAGTTACTTCTTTTTTTGAAGGTATACAGTGTCTTGACGTCTTCATGATTTCACGGTTAAATTTTAATTTTTTTTTCTTATTTTGGTGCATGGAATTATATTATTTTACACCTTTTTTGTTATATGGAATGGGATTCTTTAATTGAGTTACTAGAGAAATATGATTCTTTTCATATTTCTCTAATCTTATAGCTTCTTCCAACTATTTAGGAATTATGATTAATATATCCTTAGAACCATGATAAACCTTTTAATTTTGTTTTAAGTCATTTTTATTTACATCTATAATACCACAAGATTTTATTTTAAAAAATAATACAATGTTTTATTTATTATACCACACAAAATACTGAGCTTAAAATGAACTATGATATAATATTAAAATATTATTATTTAAATATAACTATTATAACCTAGTTATTAGTTCGAAGGGTACGAACATGAGTAACAAAATTATAAAATATATTCAGGTATGTTTTATTTTATATAAACATACTAAATAATTTATAGGAAATAGGAACTCAATTTTTAAAAAATATCATATAATATTAAATGATATATTTTTAAGAAGACAATTTTATATATGTAAAGTATTTTTATCAAATTAAATTAAGTTAATCATTATATATAAGTTATTTAAATATACAATATAACTAACAAAATTAATTAAAATTCATATAGTGGTGATTATAAGATATGAAATTCATATGAAATTCATTTTATATTTAAAAAATGGTTTTATTACATTTACACATCGATATTACGATTAATTCTTACAAATTTTTGAAATTTTATTTTTTAAAATATAAATTATTTAAAAAATAATTATTTAAAATTAATAATAATATAATTCTTTGGTATTTTCTAGAAAAGATTGATTTCTGGGTGAATTGTGAAAAATACCAATTTTGAAAAAATGATCATTTATTAACTTTTAATCAAAGTAATTTCGACGATCGATTTTTTTTAATTTTTTAAAGTTAAATTTGTTTAATTTTATTAAAAATACTTCAAATAATTCTATATGAATCAAAATTATGCATGATTTGGGTATAAAATCATTTTCTTGCTCAAAAAAGGTATTTCAAAGAAAACATTCACTGTGTTTTTGTGAAAATATACTAAAAGTAATTTCTTCCACCAATGGAAACTAAATCATGAAAAATATATTTTATATTTTTAATCTTATGGTTTAAATTTATTAATTATTTTAATTTCAATTTTTTCATAAGGAATAATAACCATAGTAAAGAGTTGTCACCACAATAATGGGTAAAATGAGTTAATTGAGGTTAAATCATTCTGATAAGGTAGAAAATATCATCTTAATTCTTATTTAATTATATTATTTCAAAAAATATCATCTTAGATTCTAAAATATGGATTTTTTTACTTATTTATTTTTATTACAACCTTTATTTTATTTTATGTTAAGAGTAATAATAAAACGTCACTCTCTCTCACTTATTATGTTTTTATGATATGTATATATATAAAAACGATATATTAATGAATATAGATGTTAAAATCTATGAATAATAAAAAATTTATTATATTAATTTATTTTGAATTGTTAGTCATGGTATAATTATCATGAATTCTTACACAATGCTGACATAGCACTTGTTCAATCAGTAGAAAAAAAGTAATTTTTTTTTAAAAAAATAGAAGAAATATTTTTTTTGGATGAATTTATTATAAAATTAATAATTATAATTTTTTTAAAGAGTTTATATTCAAATTTATTTATTTTCATGATTTCTTTAAAGTAAAATTTTGTGAATAATCTTAAAAATAACTGTAAATGATATTAAATGTTTAGAAATTATTTTTAAATAATTATAAAATCATAAGAATCCTATATTTACACAAATGGATGGGAATGTTTTGAGACTATAATTAATGGTTCATGTATGTGGAAATTTTAATTTTTAAAATTACCTCTATGATCATTAAATATTAAAAATTTGTTACATTGGTTAAGGATAACTATGGATATTGAGTGTGTTAAACCAAAAGAAAAGGTCTTAAATGATAATTAAACTTCTATAAATTTTAGTTTTTGAATTCATTTTGACCTTATACTCTGTATATTTGAATCTATATCATTTTTATCCATTCTACAAGTGTTAGACACAATTTATATATTAATATTTCATGTATCTACAAGATTTCCACCCACCCCACTTATATAAGAAAACATCATCTCATATCTTATTCATACCTCTTGAGTCATTTATATTGACCAATATCTAACAAATCAATTACCAACCTTATTACCCATGCCTTAAAGGTTATTTTCTCATCAAAATACTAGACTATAAGGTCAAGGTATAACTCTTAATTAAGTGATTTTAATTTTATTTCTTCTTCCACCTCCTCTAAATAATTTATAACTATATTAATATAATAAAATAATTATATTATATATAATTAATTGTTAATATGTTTAATATAAAACCATTATTCATCTATTTTTCTATTTTATTAGGAATTAAGACATCACTCATGCGTATATGTAGAATACCACCACCACGAAGCAATGTGTTTCATTTTTCATCATAGAATCATATAGATGGTTAAAATGATAGATAAAATGAATATATATAAACTTTTTAACATAATTATGATTATATAAAGATAATATATGAATTACCCTCTTAAAATTCCATCTTTTAAAAAATTATGACATTTCTCATGCGTACATGTTGACTACCACCTCCACGAAGCGATGTGATTCATTTTTCATGTCCACCTTCTATAGATTGTTCTAATTTTTTAATGCATAAAAATAATAAGTTTTTCATGGTAAATATTATTTATATTATGGAAACATGATCCCTTTGACCTTAGTGAACATACAAAATACATTTTTAACTTATGATTCAAATTACTCAAAACATCTGATATTAACTTAACTATTTTATTAACTAAATAAAAAATTGTAATAAAAGGAATAATGATAATGAAATAAAGATAATAAGGTTCTTAATAAATTAAAAATATAATATAATTATAGTATTCAATATTTTGGGAATTTATGAAGCTATATGAGACTTGAGGTTATATATTTTTCTACAAAACATTATTTGAAAATATTTATCATTTTTATTATCTTTTTATTCTATATTCATGTTCATTAAAATTTTTCAGGTATATTATTAATATAATTTAAGGAATGTTAAAATTAATTATAAACCAAGTTTTAATTTATTTATTAATGTTTTAAAATATTCATTTTTAACATTTTCTAAATGGATCATTTCAGACATTTTTACAAAAGCATGAAAATAATAATTTTTTAACATACATGAAAAGAGTACAAATTCTCTCTATAATGACTATTATTATTTAAGAATATTATTATACATATTTTCATGGGTTTTCAATTAATATATTATTTCTTATACGTCTTATAATTTTTCATTTAAAGAGTTTTCAAAGGAAATAGGATTTTCCATTATTTTGATGTGAATTTCGAAAGAGCTTATTTCTATGTGTTAAAGAAAATAACATATTATATTTTATGATTTAAATGAAATATTACACGAGTTTTATAAATTTTATGGTTCTTTTACATTATTCATGATGATAGGTGAGCCCAATATTACTCTCTAATGCATTGGGTAATGATTTTTTCTCCAAGGAATATATGTTGGAGTTAACCAAGTTGGTTATTCCTTTTGTAAGAGGGATTGTATGTGTGATTGTAATAATTCTCTGATTATGATATCCCAAAGTACCTACATGAATTTCTTATAATTTCAAATGAGTTTTTAAGAAATTATTTTTATTTCATATGGTATGATAATGAGCTTATATTTAAAATAATGTAAATGCCACATTTAAGGGTGAATTACATGTTTTCTAAAGAAAATATTTTCATGAGTACTCATGTTTTACAATAAACCCTTATGATTATGATTTTTCCTTTAATATATCATTTGATATGTTTTATTAAATTCATTGGGAAATAAATTTTATTTAATGAGTATGTAAATGAATATTTGAGCTCAAATATTATTATGTAAAAGGGGATAATTTCTTATAGGATTTCATGATTTTGAAAATGGACAAACAATTTTCTTTATTTTTGAATCACTTAATCAGATTTTTATAATTGTCACAAATTTTTGAATTATTTTTATAAGGCCTATGGATGAGTAGGAAATATTTTAAGGCCTATCTTTCCACAATGAATATTCATCTTAAAATAAGTGAACTTGTTTTGAATGAAATATATGTTTAAATTTAAAAATATTATTTTTATAGAAAAATGGACATTGAGTGGAAGTGTCTATTTTTAAGGGTTTTATATGTAATAGTTTTTTTCTAATTCATAATAATTATAAATATATATTATCATGTGAATGTAAGAAAATTCAGTCCTTTCGTTAAACTAATAATTATGAGATGTTTAAGGTATGGGTCCTAATATTTGGTATCAAATAAATGGTCTAGTAAATTTTATAGGTTAGGAAGTTATTAGGTAAAGATAATTTAAGAGTTTTAAATACCATAATGGGTTAATAAGTTTAGTATTAATCATATTTTTAATGTCATAAATACCATTATTGAAGTTTTATATGATGAGAGTACTTTAATAAACATTAATTGAGTTTTAATAAATTTTTTAGGCATATGTAACCATTAATTCTAACTTGTGTTGTTATGAAAAGGTTATTTAAGGAAGAATTATTTTATATTTTTTGGTTATAAGTTAAAAGATATTGATATAATTCAATGTTAATATGATATTTTATATTGAGGTAATTATGGTTAACTAGGATAAAATGGTTATTACATTTTTGGTACATATGATTTATTATATAGATAACCATGGGATTGAATAGTTATTTAGTGAACAAGTGATTAACTTTATTTGTTGAATAAGTTCACTATATTGGGGAAATTATACAATTAAAGTAATTGTAAATATTTTTTGCCATGATGATTGTTTATTGGAGGAATAAATGTTGAATTATCTTTTTGAATCATATATAATTTTATTATGGATTTATAGTGATTAAATATATTTATAGATATGATTACAATATTTTATAGATTATATGACTTGAGATTATATATTTTTATTATGTAATTTTAGGAGTGATTGATGTTATTTGGAGATAAATGTTATGTTTATCTTGAAAAAATTTGTGATCAAATTATTCTAATCTTTGGGATTTAGTTATGGTCTGGCATATTTTGAAGAGTTTTAAAGTCAGTTATTTATGGAATGTTTTAATTTTAAATTTGGGTGTTATTATTTAGTATTTTGATATTAAAGTATAATTTATTTATATTAGATATTATCTTATCTTATTTTGACCATTTTGGTATTGGGTAATGTCTAAAGATAAGGGGAATAACTTGTTATAATTTTTGTGGATCATGTGATCTGTTAAAAGTTAATTTTAGTGATTAAGGAATGAAAAACTAATATTAAATACTCATGTATTGGAATGAGATATGACATAGAAGTGGAAACTGGTATAATCACAAACAAAGGATGAAATTCCTCTTGGGAAGTGGAATGAAATCAAGTACGTATATTTTCTTAAAATATATATCTCCAGGGTAAAATAATTTCTCAAACCTATCATGTAATATATGTAAAGTAAAAAATAAAATATCAAGGTACCCTTTTATAAACTCATTATCTAGTGTGATTTTTATAAAGGTACATACTTTTTAAAAAAAATAAGTTTCCTGGTCTTGGCCTAGACATTAATTTTCATGATAAAATCTTATCTTATTTTATTACCATGTTGAAATAAATTAATTTTTATAGAATAAAATTAAAATTACATGGATGTTATTTATATAAGGATGAAATAATCTAAAAAACCAATATTTTATTTAAAAAATGACACTATATATTCTTGTTTGTACCACATGAAATATTGAGCTTAAAAAATAGTGATATACTATTAAAATATTATTATTTAAATATGACCATTAAAACATATTCATTGGTTTGAAAGGAATGAAAATGGGTAAACACATTATGAAATATATGTAAGGAATTTTTCTTTAATATAAATTTACTAATTAATTCCTATGAAATAAGAACACATTTTAAAAAAATATCTTAAAAGAATAAAAAAGATATTTTCTGGAAAACTAATTTATATTCATAAAGAATTTTTATCAATATAAATTAATTTAATCACTATATATGAATTATTTTAATATATAATATATTCAATAAAATATTTTAATATTCATATAATGGTGGTTACTAGATAAGAAATGGGCAAAAATTCTTTTTATATTTCAAAAAAAACATTTTCATCAAAAAGGGTTTTAATTTCATTTTGTGCATGAATATAATGATTAATTCTTAACACATATAAAACCTATAATTTATAAAATGTTCATAAATTTTCAAATAATTATATAAAAATAAACTAACTATTATTCATTAAAATTTTTATAAAAAGTTTTATTTTTGGGTGAATTGTGAAAAATATCGATTTTGCAAAGCTTTCATTTCTTAGATTTTTAATTAATATAATTTTAATGTTAAATTTAGTTATAGAGTTATTTTTAATTCAAATAAATTTCATTTTATTAAAAATAATTCAACTAATTTCATGGGAATCAAAATTATACATTATTTTGGTGTAAAATCATTTTTTTGCTTAAAATGATTATTTTTCTAAAAGTAGTTTTTCGTTGAATTTTATGAAATTATAATAAAAGTATATTATTATAATTATGGAAATTGAATCTTGAAAAATTTATTTCTTATTTTAATTTAGGAGGTACAAATTTAGTGATGAGGTTAATTTCATTTTTGTTCACAATGAAAAGTAATTATGGTAAAAAGTTGTCACTATAGTAGAGATTAAAATGGGTTAATTAAGGTTAAAAATTTATAATAATGTCCCAAAATATAATATCAATTCTCATTGGATTATATGAATTCAAAATTTACTATCCTATATTTGAAAATATTACACTTTACTTTTATTACTACCTTTATGTTGTTTTTAGATAAGAGTTATTACAAAATGTCACTCCCTCTCACATATAATGTTTTCATGATATGGATATAGATAAAAACGAAATATGAATTAATTTATATGGTAAAATTGATGACTAATAAAATATATTTATTATATTATTTTATTTTAAATTTTTATTGATTATATAATTACCTTTAACACTTACGTATCACTGACACAATGTTTGTGGAAGTAGTTAAAAAAGCAAGTAAATTATTTTTAAAAAAAATTTAAAGTAATAATTTTTGGATGATTTTTTGTGTTGAATGAATTTATTAAATAATTATATTGTATAATTTATAGTCAATTAGATTATATTAATTATATTATTTTCTTTAGGTCTTTAAATTCAAATTTTTTGAATGGTTTTGAAAATGATTTTAAATGATTTTAAATGGTATTTAATGATTATATTTGAAAATAATTATAAAATAATAAAATCATATATTAATTAAAATGGTTGGGAAATTTTTTAAAATATCATAAATCTTTCATGTATTCACCACCTTTATATTTTAAAATTACTTTCACAACCCTTAAATATTAAAAAAGTTCATACACTGGTTAAGGTTAAACAAAGTCTACGATGAGGTTAAACAAAAATATATGGTTTAAAATGACACTTAAACATGAATAAATTTTAGTTTTTTAATTTATTTTGACTTTATATCCATTATTATTGAATATATGTAACTTTGGATCCATTTTACTTGATTTAGACATATATTATATATTAATATTTCATGTGTTTACAAGATTTCCACCCACCGTACTTATAAAAGGTCGTCCCATATCCTCTCCTCATCACACCTCTTGATTCATTTATCTAAAAAAATATCTACCAAAATACCTTAAAAACATTCCTACCCACATCATATAGGTTATGTTATCTCCAAAATACTAACCTTTAATGATTAAGTTATAAGACAAATGATGTTTCTTAAAGAAGAGGTATAACTTTAAATTGAGTGTTTTCATGCTTATTTATTCTTACCCCTTACATAAATATTTTTAAACTATGATTATATAATAAAATAATTATATTAAATATAATAAAATGTTTTTATTTTGATTAAAAAACCCTTTTATCTCTTATTCCCTCCTATGGGAGATGAAAACATCGCTCACGCGTATGTGTGGACTACCACCTCAATGAAAGGATGTGTTTTTTTTTCATCACAAAATCATATGGATTGTTAAAATTATGTATAATATATATTTATATATATATAATATTTATGAAGTAATTATGTTTCTATAAATTTAATGTATTAATTAGCTTCTAACCCTTCCATCCGTTGAAAAATGATAACACTGCTCATGTGTACGTGTAGACTACCACCTCTATGAAGTGATGAAATTACTTTTTCAAATTACCCTTACATAGATAATTATAGTTTTTTAATATATTAAAATAATTATTTTTTTAGATGATCAATATTTTGGAGATGATTTTACTCTTTTCCCTTTGAACATAGTCAACCCACCGAAGTCATTTTGGACTTAGGAACCGAACGTCATCAAAACGTCTGACATGAACATAAATAATTTAATAAATAATTATAACATGAAAATAAGAGGAATAATGATAATAGAATGAACATAATATTTTTCTTAGGATATTCTAAAACTATGATAATTTTAATATGTATTAGTTAGAGAATTTATTATGTTAAAGGAGACTTAAGTTAAGATATTTTTTTCAAACAATATTTTAAAAGGTTTAATGTTTGTATTCTATTTTTGCTCCATATAAATATTATTTAAAATGTCTTATATGTGTAATTAAAAGACTAAAATTATGTTAAAATTAATTTTAAACCATTTTTTACTTTCATTAAAGTGGTTTTAAAATTATTATTTTTAATATTTACAAAATGAGTTATTTTTGAATTTTTTTTTAAAAAGTTCGAGTTGATTTTTTTTCAACGTATAGAACATGAGTGGAATTTACCAATATCATGAAATTTATTCATTAAGAAATTTACTATATAATTTTTCATGGGATTTAAAATAATATCTTATTTCCTCTACTTCTATGAATTTTTCATTTTAAAAGTTTTCAAAGGAAAATTTTTTTTATCCTTATTTTACATGAATCATGAATGTGTTCCGACACATGTGTTAAAAAGAATAATTTAGGATATTTTGTGATATAAATGGAATATTTCATGTATTTTATGTATGTTATATCCCTTTTATGTTTTTCATTATGATGGGTGAGCATTATAAATCTCTCCAATATATTAGTAAAAGATTTTTTTCTCTAGGGAATATATGTTCAAATTAACTGAGTAGGTTATTCCATTTACGAAAGTTATTGTAAAAGTGATTATAGGAGTGATATGAATATGATGAAAAAAGGTACCTACATGAATTTTCTATGATTTAAAATGCGTTTTTATGTAATTATTTTTATTTGATAAAGTAATATAATGAGTTTAAGTTTAAAGGAATGTTTATACACATTTTAATGGTGAAAAGTATGTTTTCAAAAAACGTTTTCTTGAGTTATCATAATTTACAAAAAACCATCATTATTATGATTTTTTCCTTTAATATTTCTTATGAGATAATTGATAAAATATTTATGAAAAAAATCATACTTCATGATCATTTAAATAAATATTTGAGTTCAAATTTTATTATGTAAAAATGGAAAAATTTCTTATGGGATTTATTAATTTTCAAAATTGAGAAATGAGTTTCTTTTTTTTTTCATATCTTACTAGGATATTTTTGGTAATCATATGTTCTAAAATGTTTTTTATAGGTCCTAAGGATATGTTAGAACTATAAAAATGTTTATATTTCCACTTTGGATATTCTTCTTAAGAGAAGAAGATATGTTTTGAATAAAACATGAGCATAAATTCAAGAAACCTATTTTTGTGAAAAAATAGATATTGAGTAGAAGTGACCACTTTTTTTAGTAATGGTTTGATATGTAAGAGTTTTTCCAAATTATATAAAAATATAAAACTAAAATATATTATGAATTTAAGAAAATTCAATCATTTTAATTAAACTCATAATTATGGGTTTTTTAAGCTATAAGTACTTATAACAACACTTTTATCATTTGAAGAAACATGTTTTTTCCATTTGTTCCTCAAATGTTTAGGAACAAAATTCATAGATCTGATAACCCAATGACCTGAATGGTTCTATCTTCCACACATATCTTCATTAATCATTAGGAAAATAGTTTGGGAAATTTTTTTACCTATTCATGAAGGATATCTATAACAATACTAGTTTCAACAAATCACTACAACATGGATTCTATTTTGGATTAAAAATTTCCTCTTATTTCTTATGTTTCAAGGATATCATAAAATAGTCCATGATGTGGTCTATATTTCCTTAGTATATGAGCTTCTTACCCATAGGTTGACCATCCAGGTAAAATATCTTCATTAACTTCTTTGGGTTGATTTTTTTAACAAGCTTCTTCAATGATTTATCCCATAAGGTTGATACACTTTCTTACGTTTTATGATTTTCAAGATGTGGTGGTTATTTGTTTTATTTAGTAAATGGATGATAACTAGAAGGGTTATACGGGTATTCATCACATAAATTACCACAATTCTTATATATATCATAGAAGTTTCTCAGTGATTCAACTCTATTCGTTGTGGACTAATTTTTCTTAATCTCAAGAGTTAGCTTCCTTCTAACATCTTTTCTCCTTTTTTGAGATTTTCACCCCTTGATATATGGATTTTAGAACTTTTTTATAGTTAAATTTTATGTCAAAAATCAATTTTACAATGAAAAAAACTCTAACATCCCCAAATTCTTCGAATAAATATTTTTTTACTTATTCATATAGTCAATATATATTTAAATTCCTTTTATTTTTAGGTTGAAACACCAATTTTTATGTGATCCATTTTTGGAAAAAAAATTCTCAAACCTTCTCAACAACACCCATAATGATGTGGTGGGGTTTTCAAAATTTTTACACTTATAAATTTATACAAATTTTTTTTATCCTATAATTTTAGAGAAAATTGATTCATTGAAAAATAATTTATCTAAATAGTGGGTTACCTTATTCAATTAACCTAAGGTATATGCTTATATATATTCTTTAAATTTATATTTACCACCATTAAGATTCACTATTTAATTTAGAATCTCATATGGAGTTTGTATGGATATATATATTTTTTCATTTGGTTGAAAGGTTTTAGGCTTAACCTATTCTAGATATTTTAATTTAATCTTCATATCATGTAATTTAACATGGATAAATTTTTTCTCACCTTTATCCTTGGATAACCTTACTTCAAATTCAATCTTCAACTTCCCAAAACGATCCATAATAATGTTGACTATTTATAATAACGAATCATCATGATTATTCACTTAATTTTATTTTTATTCCATCTATACATCCTTGGAATTAATAGAAACTTGATGTAGTTTTTACAATTCCCAGAACCATTATTTTAGTATATAATTAAACAATTCCTTCACAAAAATAACTCTTTAAAATTATTTATAAATTAAATAAAATCTATCATTTAAAGGTATTAAATATTATTCCTTCAATTTTATAAGCTTTATGAGAGTATTTAAGGGACTTATTTTCATTATCAATGTTTTTCCATTACATAAAATTCATCCTTTAGTTTTTTTTGATCAATTAGCCCCTTGATATAGGAAAATATATACTTGACATCTTAAAGTGGTACCCTCTTTAAGCGATATTGAATTTTAGAATAAAATTCATTAATTGACTCATAAAAACCATATTCTTCATATATTGATATATATTAACTAAATAAATAGTCTTAAATAAAATTAAATGAAAAATTCTCACCATTATAACTACCATAATCTAATATAATCTCTTCATCCTTACTTTATTATTTTATCTACTTTCTAGATTATTTCTTCTATTTGTTTCTCAAGGTATTTGTTAAGATCACCAAATCTGTTTCGAAAGGTATAAAAGTAGATTTTTCTATTTAAGTCTATTCAAACTAAAATGTAAACTTCATGTATATCATGTAAAAAAACTAGGATTTTATTTCACAAATTTTCAGAGGGAACCTTATTATTTGGACTCTAGTTGTGATAATTGAATAAAGATCAAATCCTATGATCTGATACTAAAAAATTTACAAGTGGATGTATACACTCATGGGGGGAGGGGGGGGGGTGAGATTAAGTGTTATTTTCTTTATAATTCCAATTTATTCTTTAAACCTTTCAACCCATTTTGGACTTGAAAATGTATTTATAGTAAAGAAAATTTGAAATAGTTAATATTTAACCTAACATAAACTTATATGAAATGTAGTTTAGGAAATTAAATTGGCACATGCATTTTTAAAAGGTTCATCCTCTCCCAGGAGTCATTTTAATTACCATTCATTGGATTTAAAAGTAATGTATTCTTTATTAAAATCAAATAACTAAATATAAGTGGATTTGGCTAGGTATCATATTGAAATAAAGAAATTAATATTACATAGATGTGGGATCACTATATTACAAAAGTGATCATTATATAATACCACTACACTTCTTTATACTAATATCTGACCAATTCCTTTTTTTTCTTCCTCATCATATTGAAGTAGATCAAAATATATCCATGGATGTCTTTAAATCCACAATACTAATCTGATTCCTCCCATAAGAGTCTTATACTACCTCAATTTCTTCAAGATAAACACATGTAACCTGATATCTATTATTATACTTAGTGTTTATTTTTTTGAATCCATTTAATAGCTTCCAAAATCAAGTTTTCTTGTAACAATAATCTCTATAATCTTTCATGGTCAAAATATACAGGCATACATGACATTTTCTTAAGGAACTGCTTTTTTTTATTTCTTATTTATCTTTGAAACCCATTAGGTTAGAAAATATTGATTATATTATTATTCATTTCTATAAGATGTAGGAACATCTGGTACTTATTATTCTTAAATTTCTATAGGCTCTTGATAACTCAATTCACATTTTTTAATCCATGAGTGACTCCTTCCACCATTTCTAATTTCTTCTCCTCAAATTTCTCATATAATCATGCACATGAGTGGTAATATTCAATTCATGGGGTCATATCAATTTTTTATAAATAGAAATACATGAATCTATACAAATCACATACATAGGTCATTCCTTGATTTCTTCTCACGTGATCATCACGATCAATGAATATCCTCTTTTTAATAACTGGTTGTCTCCACTGTAATTCCTATAATACCCTTTATTTTTTATTTCTTAGTATTTTTAAATTTAGATGACTATAATTTAATAAATTTTCTTTATCATCCTTGACATTATTCTCAGGGAAATATCCACATGGTCTCACACTTTAATCTTCATGACTGTAAGAAACTCATATAATACACACATCATTTAGAATGGATTCTCTCTTGGAATATGAGTGAAACTCCTGAAAATTTGTACAGAACACGAGTTGAGTCTAGAAATAGTAGTATCAACTCATCACCATCATTATCTCTTATTATCAAGCATATTGATTCAAAAATGAATTAATATCTAATATAAAAGTCAAGATTCAATATGAATTCAACTGCATTATTCCTAAAAATATAATATATTCATTTCAATGCATTTTACGTTGAATAAATTCTTCCAATCTTTGATCATATTATCCTTCGACCTACATATTAGTTCCTCAGTCACTAATAGCTTGTATCACATTTATTTTTTAATTTTTTTATCTAAATACTATCCTGAACATAATCTCATTTCACTATTTTTATAATCATTCAATTCTATAAATCTTGATGTTTCACATAATAGAATCTCACAAATTTTCTAAGTCAAATATCTTATGCGGATCAAATTCATTAAGCATAGATAATTTTCCTTTTTCCATTTATTTAAAACATTTGAAACATAGATAAATTCTCTTATATGATAGATAATTCTCTTCTATGTAGATGGATTTACTTATGTGGTGAATCTCATAATATAATTTACATTCATGAAAATAAACACTTAATTACATTTAATTATATGGTCAAAAATCAAAAAATGGGATGACCCTTATATCTAAATGTCCTTTAATTATTTCCATATGTGTAGCTATATTTACTTACGTAGGTCTCAATAAGTCTTTATATAAATCAATTATCTTATGTACTAGCTCTCATCGCCAAATATTCTTATGTAGAAGGCATGTCAGGTAACTAAATTTAGTTATGATTAAATGAATTCAATTATACATAGTATAAATACTTTTGATAATTTTTGGCTCTCCAACTCCAGGATAGAAATTATAGATTAATATCAATTGACTTTCAAGATTCTTCAAATTTGATTGGGGCCACATTAATCTTCTCAAATATCTTCAGAACAACTCAAAATAATTGGGGGAATTATTATAATAACTCTAAACACATTTAATCTTTCTCTAAACACATGAATATTCTAAAATACTCAAGATTGAGTATTCTCAATAAATATTCTACCTTCTCAATGTCAGCTTCTATTAAGAATACATAAAACATCATACATGAGTGTTTAAATACTTAACATAAAAACTGAAATATTATAAACTCTAAGGATGTATTATCCAACTCTAGCTTGCATCTCCTAAATACTTTGAACCTATTAAACAATTTCTAAATTCATATTTTATGAGCTATCTAATACGGATTGAATATCCAACTTCTCTCAACTATTCAAATTCATAAGTGACTTTTATAAATAGTTCTTCTCTATCCATATAGCACTAGACTTAACATGATGAATAACTCTAAAATTGTCTATTTTTTTGTTATAATTAATCTTCCCATTCAACAATTCCAAGGACCTATACTTTTATATTTTTTCCATGTAAATACAATGGAGACAACTAGATTTCCCTTGGGGGTATTCATTCTCTATCATTGAATATATCACCTTTGTAATAATTAAGTTTACAAGATTCTTGAAAATAGGTCTAATTGACATAAAATATAACCAAACACTTATGCACACTTAAATAATGAAACATAATATTTTTTTGGATTATTTATTAATATATAAAATTTTTATAAATTAATTAGTTCATAATTAATTAATAAATGTTGATGAAGTAATTATTAATAAATATTACATAAATACCATGAGTTAATATTAAACCCCTTTTACAAAATTATATTTCATGAATGGTGAATTGAAGATAATGTATTTATCTATAAATCATAATGGGTAATTTATAATGAGTTTATAAATTACATAATTATGGCCTAATTATAAATTGTTTATATTTTTAGGATTATTAACAGTTTATAAAGCTTAATTTGAATATTTCAAATTAAGGGGGCCTTATTTGGGTTATTATTTATTCTATATCAAAAGTGTTATGATAATTGATATGATTATAGGTTAAAATATTATTTAGTATATGATATATAGATTATGTAAAATGCTTGCATAGTAAATAATGGATTTTATAATGTTTAAAATCCCTGAAATATTATATAATTAAAGTAAAATTTCTTATGATCTATAATATGAAGTGTTTTTACTATATAATATAAAGTTTTTACATTAAAAATTATAGAATGTCCATAATAAATAAATCTATAACTATAAAATGGATATATTTAATCATTTTATTTATAAATTGTTCATACTTATTTATCTCAGGTTTAAATATTTGAAATGTTAGAGAAAAACCTTAATGAGTGAATATGTTTTAAAGTTTTTCAATAGGTGAATCTAGAATATTAGGAAGCATGGATTTATTAACTTAAGGTTTCAAAGTCATTAGATGTAAAATAACTTTAGGAATTGTGTTTACACTCATATATTAAATATGGTTGTACATTCTAATGATTTGGTGAGACTAGATATTTCCATAAGGATTTTTTAGTTATGGTGGTTTTTTTATTTTCATCAATGGATATGTTTCGATAGTACGAATAAATTCTAGAAAAGTTTATATAATATTATTAAGTGTTGAGAATAGATGAATCGAGCATATGATTTCATTTTTTTGGGTAAATGTAGATAGTAAATATATATACAATTTTAATCCATAAGAATAAATGTTTATTGGAGAGTCCAAAAATGTTTTTAATGTATACATATGAGGTAATTGAAACCTAATAGTAAAATAAGTAATGGTAAATGATAATTCAATAATATATAAATATTTGGGATACTTGGAGGAGTTTTTTAATCTCATGAAATGTCTATATCAAGTATCTATGTTATAGAAGTTAGTTCTTTAGTTTTGAAGCGTATATGACACAATGTGTATATTTTATAAAATATATAAATATACACAGGTTCAAAATCCTTGGAAGAATTGATAGAGCTTGTAGTTTTCATTCAAATTAATGAAGATACGAGTTTATACATCAAGGATTTAAATGTAATTTAATTTATAAAAAATAGATAAATATAATTTAAAGATGTGTATCTTCATATTGTTTCCATTATACATGATAAGATAATTTATTTATTAGTAAAGAGTTTTTATAGAAAAAATAAAATGGATAATTATACACACATGGTTTTTCATTCATCAAATTCTATAACATGTTTGAATATAAGGAAATGATTTTTTTTATCCAAGATAAAAGTTCTTATCTAAATATTTGTTAAATTATGAGGGATGGTATTCCCACCACTCATTAGTGGTATATTTTAATAAATTATTCTTTTTTAGTGAAAAATGATACAAAAAACATAGAAATCCATATATAATATGGATTATATAGTTTATCAATTAATTTCCTACTTATATTTTTTTAAAAGGTTGGGGCCAAAGCCTTAATTAATTATTTTAAGAAAAGACCGCTTCAGTGTGGGTAGAGGGTGACCCGTAACATAGCCCGAAGGACCAAGGACAAGTGGCCTGAAAATAAGGCTTGAAAGCCCATTTTTTGGCCCAAATGACCCCTTAGTGAACAGTAGTGCTACAATACCCATGCTGCTATAGTACCGCCGCCACTATAGTCTCCCACTGCAATAGTGCCCTGCTATAAAAACTCGAAATTTTGTCCCTACCTGAATTTGATCCTAGGTCTTTTATATGCCAAGCCGAAGCCTGTACCACTTGGGTACAGGCTCTTTGGCTCCTACTTAGATGAAATATGAGTTATTTTCTAAAACATTAGTGTTTATATTATCATGATGTTATAATAATAATATAAAGCCTAAGAGGACAATGTCATGAACCAACCTCGGTCAACACTAAACCAGTCACTCAAGCCGATCTGTGACAAGGCCTGAGAGGTGTTCCCGATCCTCCTAAGCTGGAGACAAGCACCAAGGGAATCAATAAAGTACAAGAGGGGAAAATTTCACCCAAAAATAAATAGGGTAACATGCAACAAAAAGAACCAAACAACCCATTATTTAAATAAAAATGACCTAAACATCTTTTTTACACAATATGAAAATTTACAAAAACTACACAAAACAACCAACTAGATAAGAAGACAACACTATCTCTATGTGACATCACTAGTCACTCTCCAACACAATGTTCACTCGCCGCCAAAGGTTATCGAACTCAAGTTAAAACCTGCAAAAGGGATAAAAACAGAAAATAAAAATAGGAATGAGTATTAAAACTCAGTAGGCTAACCTAATAATCCATTACCAATGCACTTCCTTTAAAATAAAAGAAACATAAATTTAATGTTTGAACAACAATATATTCAAGCATGTGTTTCTTAACATTTTACTTAAAAACAAAGTACAAATCAATTCCCTTACTCATTTCCAAAACCATATTCATTTAATTAGTGTGTCATTAGCATTTTAAAGGGGAAAGTGATGTCTATATTTTCTATATTTCACAAAGAGTTTAAAACATTTTACTTGAAAACAATTTTCATAAACCTTATTAAAAAAATAGATCACTTTCTAAGGAAAAAATTCCAAAAGAAGGAACTATAGTAAATACACAATAAGGGAAATTAAACAAATTATAATATTATCACATTTATCACTGCAATAAACCAATAGTTAATAGACATAGGTGAACCTAGGGGATCAAGAATAATCTAGAAGACACCAATACTTGAGACCCAATCTAAGGTAGCTGTCACACATGATGAAATAAAAATTCCCAATATGTTCGGACACAATTTCTCAAGAAAGATTAAGGGGAAATACAATATAAATAATCCCAATATATCCACCTACTATGGGCCACTGGTCAGTACCCTGACCTGCCAGTGTAGCAATCATTCATAGAAAATTCTCTCAATATTATAGGTTCCCATGTCTCAAGTATTTAATGGGGGTGAGTAAACTAATTCCATATGAGCATCAAATCACAATATAATAATAATAATAATAATAATAATAATAATAATTCACAACATGCATCACCCCAAGTCAATCCAAGAATCAATCTCATGCCATATAACAAATGGAAGACAAAGAGTCCAACCTGATTCACTCTAATAATGGATTGTAAGGATTCCAAAGTGAGTACATAACATCCATTATATACACATACTAGGCATGAGAACATCTAAATAATATTTTTTATAATAATAATCCATTTCACCATTTTCAAAAAGTTTCCAAACAGGCCTTTAATATTTTTACAAAACCAACATTTATCAATGGTACAAATTTCACTTTACATAGAGAGGTGTAAAAAACCATTTTAAGCATATAATAATTTACACAACCCCTTAAAACATTCATGTTATAGATTCAAAATGCAACCATTTATATAAAAAATCCAAATGGGGAATTCACCAATAGTTCATGCTAAATCACATTTAAAAACAGAACTCACTACTTTATAAATCCAAAAACCACTTTTGAAAACATTTAAGGGATTTGGAATAAAATTTCACATTCTTCCAATATATTTATAAATCCATAAAAATCAACTTATATTACAAAAAACCCATAAAAGTCAACAAGACAATTTATTGAACACATGGCATGAAACATTTAACAAAACAATTTAATTTGAAACTCAGCAAGGTATAAAAACAAAATTTTCATTCCATAAATTTATTCAAGCTACTGAAAATTTTTCAAAATACCACAAACCATATGAGAAATCTAACAAAACATTTTAACAAACATGTGGTGTGCACAATTTTAACAAAACAACATGATTTTCCATAAAATGAATCATTAATCGCTACTTTGCACACCCACAAATTTATCCAAGTATTGTATATGAATATTCAGAATGTAAATAAGTTTATAAAAATAATAAAGAGATTAATCATAAATTTTAAAAGCAATTTCATGGGATAACCCACCTAAAATCCATGTCAGAATACCAACAGAAACTCAAAACCACTTTTCATGGGTTCCAAAACCCAATATCTATGAAGAAAATCCATAGAAAACAAAAAACCCATCCTAAACATGAGAAAATAAATCCATGGGTAGATCATGATGAAGTAAGATGAAAAAACCAAGAAATAATGGGAGAAACGGGACCAGGGATTGGAAAAGAGAAGGTAAATTACCTTTGAAACTAGATAACCTTTCAACTTCTCTTAAATCTACACCATGAGAGGAGGGGGAAAGGATTGAGAGGAAAGGTAGAGGGGTCCCTAGGTCTGGAAGAACAAGGTGGGGGTGTTTTGGAATGATATTGGTCCAAAAATCCTAAGGGGGAAAAGTTATAAAATTTAAAATTTTAATTCCGGGAAGACTCGCACGGTTAGGACACACAAGTTATTAAACCATGCACCAGACCATGTGACAGACACAAGAGTGACCACATGGTAACTCTTAAGTGGTTTAAATCTCCTAAACCAACTATGCAGTAGGTTTTATACCTACCACTTAGTTACTCAGGTTCTGCTACACAATTTATCAAACCATGCACCAACCATACACAAAGCCTTTTTAGGCCAAACATCCATGTTTTATCCAAAAACTCCCAAAACAACCAGGGATCAATCAGGAGGAAATGAATATACAAAGAAAACATATCAAAAATCAACACCTGTCACACCCAAAACTCAGGAAAAATATCAGGATTTGAAATGAACCAGAACAAAAACCAAAACATGAAAAACTGGTTCTGACAATACTCCCCACCATTAACTCTTTATGTCCCCAGAAAGACATAACACATTCCATCATGTTGATCAATACCTAAGGATTCCACATCAAAACAATCCAAACTCTTAAAACATGAAAATTTAACTCAAAAAAATGTAACATATGCCTCTTTCCTAAAACAAAACAACAACCCACAGCTATATCCCGAGAATCAAAGTAAGGATCAAACCATTACAACTAAAACCAAGTCAAGAACCAAATTGTTGGGCCTTCTACCAATGATCCCAATGATCAACTATACCAGATAGCACTCATGAAGGATAATTATTTCAAGAGATTATAGAATGAACTTCCCACCATTAGATAATAATTAACATATGAGAACATCTTAGGAGAAAAATCAATGAAACCCGCAGTGGGTCTCCCCACTCTTAATATCTAGCAAACAGTGACCAAATGAGAATTCAACATGAATCAAGAAGTAGTCCTTTTCCATATAGTACAACCCAAATCTCCCTTACAATGAACTATCATCCCAGATCAAGAATAACACAACATAGACAATGAAACTACCCACTCCCAAATGAAGGGGGTAAATATGAGCTAACAACCCCTACACGAACCAAAAACCACCACCACATGACGCATGGAGGGAAGGGGCCTAATGATTGGACCACTAAAACTACGATTGACAACTATCCACAACTCTTTTCAACATGAGAAGAGATTCACATCATTGAGAAACCACAATAAAAACTCTAGAACTACCCCACCATAATGATGGTGGCACAAACCTAGCCAAACTCCTTAAACGTCTAAGATTCCTAACTACGTGCTCGCTTCACTCTAGGACCTATGGATAAATCTCTAATGGATAAAGCATATACTAACTCATAGTCAAGAAGTGATAATCCCAAACTAGAACACGTGTTACATGATTAGATAAAATAGAAAGAGAGAAAATTTCTAGAATATAAACCTCACTTACCTTGAAAATAGGAGTTCACGAAAGACCCACAACATCCATTTCATTACAAAAACCAAAACACCATTGAAAAAACCAAAAAACGTCCCTTACACTGGAATGAAAATTATCAAAAGAAACTTTAAAAATCTTTCCAAAACCACATCACTTATGAGAATTTCCTCCATGATGCTTTTTAGAAACACCTTGATAGAATCGCTAAAAGTGATCCAAGAGTCCGCAAGCATGATAGGGATTAAGATTACTTAGACATGATGGTCTCTTGTGACCCAACTTTCCACCCAGATAGAATAGAAAAATATAATTATGAGAAGAGTTTTAGGAAATATACTGAGGAATTTTGATTCCACAACTTGCTCTATCAACTTTAAAGTGCTTTCTTATCTCCATGACAGAATCTTAACCACTGCTCCTAGGAATTGAAGGAGGGAGGAATACTTTGAGCACTCCCACCATCACGACTTGAACAAGAAAAAGTTTCCTCATAACATTAGAAAACAAAGTTATATTGAGCTCTAAAACCTTTAACTCCAAATCTGGATAGAACCCATCCTCGAAACTCCAAGCTTTCATGGAGTCATCTATGACATACCATGAATCATAAAGGACAAGATCGAAAAAGTGATGGAAATACTCCAACACCAACCCATCACCCTAATGAATGCATCCCATATACATCCCCTTTCTCACCCTTTCTCTACCATATAAATACTAACAAATGAATAAATCCTTGAATAGATCCCAAGTGTGGTCTTCATGAGACTTGTTTCGAGGCACTAAATTCCACCACTTCCACGGTGAACCTTCAAGAAGGAAAGTTGCAAACTTAACATTCTACAAATTGGGAAACTCAACAAGGATAATGTTTCTTTCAATATTTTTCATCCACTCTTCTGCTTCGAGGGGATCTGATTGTCCATAAAATATAGGTGGATCTAGCTTCTAAAACTCAAGAAAAAAATCCATAGGTTGATCAACTGGAAATCTTACAAATGGGGAATCATGCATAGACACACTATGATCACCCATCGAAGCTCCACGGGGAAAAATTCTAGATAAGAAAAGCCAAGAACTAAATCAAGGCCAAATCAACAACAAAATCCTCAAGAAAAAACACCTCATAAGTGATAAGATTTGAACATAGAAAAATAATCCATTATAACATCAAAACTTTATTTTTTGAAAACATCTTTAATTTAAAACAAACATAGTGGGTTGATCACTTTCCAAGGATAAAATAAATCATCCTCATTTTCCAAAAATAGAGTGTGATAGGTAGTGAGAGTATGTTTGAAATTAGATAATTTTAAAGTTAAAAAGTTAAATATTGTACCAATATTAAGTAATTGATTATTACATAATATCCTAAAACAATTTAGGGTATACAACAATAAATAAAAAATTAAAATTTTTGGGTATGCATTTATTTGTTAAAGAGATACTATATTTTCTAGAATCTTGGGGGGGAGAACATTATACATCCTTATAAGAATTTCACCCTTGAGATTCTATTACATAAACACAATCAAATTAGGATAATTGTATTTCATCACATCCTGAAATTCCTACATCTTATTCTTGAATTTCTAATTCCTCTATAGAAACTTAACCTAGTGTGTAGTCTTTTTTCCTTTGTACTTTATCTCAATGATCCATGATTTCTACTGGTTGTTTTTCATAAAAAAGTTAATACTCTAATTTTATGACCACTATGTTCTGTAAAAGTGAAGTAGAAGGTATGTAATTTCTAAAAATAGATACATGGAACACATTTTAAACTTGGGATATGTTTAGAGGAAGACCACAAAATAAGATACAATTATGATGCTATTAAGAATCTCATAGGGACCATTGTATTTGGGGATCTCCTTCCATTTCATTCCTAATCTCATAACCCCATTCTATCAATATCACTATTTCATAAATTGTTATTTGAGTTAAAGTAAATTTCACTTTATCCTAAAGGATTTTAGGGTGTACTAGTAAAATAAATGTAAATATATACACTATTCTAAGTAAAATGATTTATGGAATAAGGTTCTAAGGATGATTATGTTAAACTTAAAAAGAGTTATAACTAGACCATAAGAATTTTAAATCATAACATTTGATGTTGTGAAGTTAAAGAGTTTTAATATTTATAAGAATTTGAATATTATCAATATGATTCTTAAATCTCACTGTTATTCAAACTTTATTTCTTCTTAAATGTTACTTATAAAAGAGTTTAGTGGCATGTTTTTATTCATTGTTTATATAGATATGTAACATGAATTATATATTATTTTGATGAGTTAACAAAACTCTAGAAATAATAGTAAATAGAAGATTTATTAGATATTTTATAATATATGATATGATATATTGGTGTTTATGTTGGTTTTTAAATATTCATAAAATTGTTTTAATACTATAAAATTTATCATATAATAATAATTATCCATTTTATCATTATTTCATGTTGTTTGTGTAAATTTATATATTGATGTACATTTCAAGAAGTGTAATGATAAATTGACCTCTCAAATCATGACTTTGAGTTATCCCTAACCAATATTTATCATGAAATATTATAGGTTATGAAAAAAATTTATGGTTAACATGGGTATAATTATCATATAGAGATATAAAGTATACTTATGAGGAAAAAAACAAAGGAAATGTTTCTATATGTGTGTTTTATGGCCCAATAGGGTTAAACCATTGTGTGTTATACACTATATATTGGGTATATTAGGTGTTCATGGATCATATTCAATCCCCACTAATTGAAGTTGGTCAGAAACCTAACATGAAATCCTTCATACCTTGATACCTTTCTTAGGTAATCTATTTTCGTGTAGCTAATAGTGGGTTGGATGGGTTTGTTTCTAATCATGTCATTGGTTGGACCTCAAACAATATGGGATTTTTTCCTCTCATATGATTAGCATGACATCTAGTCCCTTGATTAAGATATACTAGAAGTGTGTGTCTAATACAAGACAACACATATAATGTGGTTATGTATTCAAATTAGGGGTATGTGATGTAATCATCCATAAATATGAATGAAATATGATGTATTCATCAACTAGGAAAATCAATAATTAGAGAGTCTAGAACATATGGGTTGAATATATGGGATTGACATGCACAATGCCCCATGTTTACTCAATGTCTTAGAAAAAGTGGACATATGAGAATGAATTATATCTTGAAATGAAAATGGTGGACAAGTGCATAGATATACTTGTCTTTGAAATAGATTACATTAGATTCTTTTATAACTTGAGTATCATTGAATATTTTCTATAGGCTTATATTTTCTTACATATATAAATCTGGAGAATCATATTTATAATCTATTATATAAAGGCCTATGGGGTCACCATTTTTGGGTGACTAAATAATATTTTATTTTGATATAGAGAGATACTTTAATTTTTTTATAGTTAATCCAAATGATTTTAGGATGGGTATTCTCTGGGAATTTCATATGATGTGATACAGTATGAAGTTAATGATAGATTTCCATTTTTTTGGAATATATCCATTTTTTTGTGAATATGGCCTCACATGAAAATCTATATGACATAATATAAGGTGTAAGAATAAAAATTATTCAAGGATATAGTGTGTAACATCCCCAACTAACCCATTTTCTTAGCCTGGTTCTGAGGTTCTACTAACCTTAGGTGACATTCCCTTGACCCCAAATGTTATAAATTAATTTCTAGGGTTTAACATACAAACAGAAGGAGGGGGATTTAGCCTTAAATAAATGAAAATAACCTTAAACAAGTACCTAAATGAGAAAAAAACCTGAGAAATGAAATATACAACTATAAAATTATGTATGGAATCAAATAAAATAATTTAATGGATTAAACATGCAGTATTATAGTAAATAGTGAAAATAAATGAAAAAACAAAAAAAATATCCAAAGAAGTGTTAAACATGGGCACCAAGGTGGCTCTACTCCAAACTCCATGACATAATCGAATACCCTATATCCATATCCAAACATCCATAAAAACCACTATCCAGATTCTCTACATGTGAATTAAAAAACCTATACCATTCCTTTATAATGGAAAAATATCTTTATATGTACTGAGGTGCATATGAATGATTGAGTAAAACAACATATTGGGTGACTACAGGAGACCTTTCCCACATTCCCCTAAGAGAAGAATCATGTTAGATAATATTTTTATAAAAAAGAATAAGGATAATCATATGTAGTTTAAAGTAGTTTAAAAAAATATAAACAATTAAGAAGATTTTACCAAAATAGTTATAAACATTAAATCGAGATTTTTTTTTCAAAAATAAAATTTTCATTTAAAATTGAAAAAATAGTTTACCCATTGTTAATTCCATAATACCATACACACACCCATGAAATCTTAGAAATTATTAAATCAATGTCTCAGAGGAATTAGATAAAAGTAACCTAATGATTTTTTAGCCTCTACACATATATTCAATATGTTTAGGTATGCTAATGACTTAGTGGGAATATAAGTTTCCTTAGTGATTTCCATGGTTAAAGGATTCATTCTATTTTCATCTACAAAAATATTTTGAAAAAATTAACGAGTTTTTGAAAATTTAACCTGATGTTATGAACTGTTTAGAAGATATGTACTAGTATTGTGATGTCTAATTTATGTAATTTTAAAGATAATATAAGTCTATAAAAATTAAAACTGAAATAAGAACGTTTGTTGGAGAGTCTAACAATGTTTCTTCAAGTAGCTAGTCAAGGTCCTTGAAAACAATGTGTTTTATCAGAAACAAGTAAAGATTCCATAGGATTGAATTGTCTGAAATACTTGAATGGATTTTTAAAACTCTATCTAATATACATATAAGGTATTAGTGTTACAGAAATAAATTCATTAATTTTGATTATAAATATATAAGAGTTAAAGATCAATGGAAGAATGGATAAATCTTATAGTTTTCATTCAAGTGATGAAGAAAAGAGTTTCTACATCAAGGTTTTTAATATAAAGGATTTTATCAATCCTGGATGAATCTAAGAAAAGTATATGAATCTTTATCACATTTCTCTTATATGATGATATATATATTGCATTAAAAACGAGTTTCTATAAGAAAAAATGAGATGATAAATTATATACACATGGTTTATGATTCATAATATTCTATAATATATTTGGAAATAGAGAAAATGATAAAAATATTGTATCTAGGATAAAGAGGTTATATAGTTTATTGAAATATAATTCAATATATTCCCACCAAGAATTTGTGGAATAGTTTAATAATGTCTTCTTTTCTGAGGAAAAATTCCAAAAACATAGAATACCAATTTTGATACACTATTTTATTTGTTAATGTTCATTCTAGAAGGAAATAAAAGTTATTTATTGCTAATTTTCCAGTATCTTAGAAATAAATTATAAAGATATTTTCATGTATTAGATGTTAGAGGGAGTATGTTTGAACTTAAGAGTTCAAATTTATCAAATAAAAAATTATAATAATCTAGAATTATAGTTATTTCTACATAAATATTATAGAGTTTATGATATGTGATAATATATAAGAATATTTAGAGGTAAATTTAGTTATCATGAAAAGTGAATAGCACTTTATCCTAAAGGATTATTCCATTCACAATACAAATTGAATGTCAATTCATCATAAAGGAGCGTATGATCTATGATTGAGAAATAATGTTAATATTTATATTATTTTCATTGAATTTATTTAATGTAATTAGTTCAAAGGATGGTTACATTTAGCTAAGAAATATTTCTAAACAAACACCAAAATTTGACATCACAACATTTGATGTTATGGAGTAAAAGGAATTTGAATATATTCAAGTATTTGGAGAATTAGGAATATGATTCCTACATCTCCCCATTATTAAAAAACACTTTATCCATATATGTTACTCAATAAAGAGTTTATTGGGAGGGTTTTATCACATGGTTATATATATGTGTTTGTTAGGAATTACATATAGATGTAATAAGTTAACAAAATCTCCAAAGTTCATCAGACATATGGATGATATGATAGTTTATCATATATGATATGAAAAAAAGTTCTTATATAGGGTTTTTTATTCATTATTAAAAAGGTTTTATGAATATGAAATGTATCATATTAAAGGTAATATACACATTATCATTCTTTCACATTGGCTGTATAAATGTATATATAAATATAAATTTCAGAAAGTTTAATGATAACTAACCTATCAAAGTAAGACTTTGAGTTACCCATAACCAATGTTCATCATTAAGTATTATAAGTTATGAAGAAATTTTAAGGCTAACATGAGTTAAATTATCGTATGAGATACAAAATATGATGATGAGGCACAAAAGTGTTTTTGTATGTAGGATAACCCATTGGGTATATCAAATAGAGTATTTTACATTGTGTATCTAAAACACTAAGGGTATATAGATCATGTTGAAGTACCCAATACCTAATGTTGGTGAGATACCTATAACGGGAAACTTCATACATTGATACCTTTATTATACAATCCATTTTGGATTAACCAATTAGGGTATTGTTGGGTATGTTTCTAATCATGTCATTTGTTAGAGATCAACCAAGAATGGATTTTTACTCTCATTTGATGAGCATAACATCTAATAACTTAATTCAGATATACTAGGATGTGTGTGGAAACGCCTAGATAGTACATATGATGTGATTATCAATTATGATGAGGGACATGTGATGATCTCATCCATAAAGATGAAGGACATGTGATGTATTCATCAATCTGTACAATATATACTCAGAGAGTCAATAATGTATGGATTGAATACGTTAGATTTACATACTTAGTGTCCCATTTTTAGTCAATTAATTGGATAAAAGGAACATTTGGGAATGCATGCTAGCAAGATATGTGGTTGGTGGACATAGGTATAGAGATATATGCATTTTATAGAGATCATGATAGATCCCTTTATAATTTGAGTAGCATTAGTTCTTTAATATAGGCTATTAAGTACTTAAATTTATTGATCTAAATGTTTATATAATTTTTTCAATGCTATATAGACCCATGTGGTCACACATTGTGGTTCACTGAATGGGATTGAGTTTAACATAGGGAGTTTCTCTAATTTTTTATATTTAATACAAAAGAGTTTTGGATGGATGTTCATAATGTATTGAATATCATTTAATATAAGGTTAAGTTTAATGATTTTCTTCCCAAATTGTTTTCTATGATATACAAAAGAGTAATGGATATGATTTCATAAGTTATACTATATGATATGATATAAGGTAAAATGAAACATAAGCCTATGAGGATTTAGTTTAGGTTGGAGATTAAAAAATATATTCCCTAAGGTCTAGTATGTATTGGATATATATTATCTTATATCATAGTGTATGATATAAGGATATAATATGATATATAAAACAAATTTCATGGAAATTTAATAATTCCATTTAAAGGTATATTGTATTATATGATATGTTGATATCACAAGGTATGAAATCAATTTCCAAACTACTATCTTCTCAATAATATTTTATGATAGAGGGATGTTTCAAGGCATTTCATAAGGGTAGAAAATCATGCACTTCATGCCACTCCATAGGTAAGTCATAGCTTATGATTTTTTATGTCATATGACTTAAAATTTTCCACTACCTATAATTATATGGGTATCCAAGCTCCAATATTCTATGATTCTATCATGAAAAGGAACTGTTACATTTGTTATAATGCTATAGAGATAAATAAATATGTACATATGATGCATGAAATGTAAAAGTGATAAAATCATGCATTATGATATATGAGTTAATTATTGCAACACCAAGAAGTGTCCTAAAGCCTATATAAGAACCACTTCCATGTGGTGGATATTATAGAGATATTTGAATGATGCTTGACTAAGACTCCCAAACAAAATGATCTCATATTCTTCCTTCTTTATGTTAGATGAACTAGTAATCCATGATGGAATAAGTCTCTCTTACATATGATGTGAGATCCAGTCTTCCCATGGATTCCTACCGATGTGAGAGTCCTTCATCATACACTTTGGTGATCATCATAATACATATTCAATAGAATTGGAGATAATGAAATGAAAACTATATCATATGGTATGCATTATTTACAATAGCTATTTATTTTACAGATTTCATTTTTTTTTCATATTTCTATACGTGGGTGATCTTGAGATGGTATTCCCTAAATTTCACTAGTTCTATTAATTGTTATTATCCAATAGTAATCCCAAAAATAATTTCATGCAACCAACATATAGGGTTCACACAAAAAAAACACTATCACACTATCACAACCACTGCACCATTATTACCACACACTACCATCACTTAAAATTTCAATATCCCAACACTTCCCCACTTTCTCACACAAAATAACCACATTAATGGCTATATTTACACTTTAATAACAATTTTAACCATTTAAAATTTAACATTTACCATCCATATTACATTCATCATGCAATCTAATTCAACATTTAATGAAATCCCATTCTTAAGCTATTAACTATGTTTAATTAAACCATTTACATTAAATTTTATTTATGAACAACCTATTAAATCACATAATTCATTAAATTTCATACCACACCCATTTCCAATATCACTATTACAAGTCATATTCTATTACTACCTGGAAACTGTAAGCCATACCGCTCAACCATTAACCAAAAACCATACAACCGTCTTGTAACATGGGCTAAGAACCCCCAAAATCACAATAAAACCATATTTTTTCCACAAAACTATTAACACCGTCATTCCATAGCAATAACTATATCACCAATTTCCCACCATGGTAAGTTTGTCATAGCCCCGCTACACAATCCACACAAAAAATCAAAATCCATCCAAATACTTAACACCCAATACCCCCCATGAAAACACCATAATCTATAACAATAATAACATACATAACATCCACACAAAACAAAAATTCCTATTAATAAGGCACCAACATAATCCTATTTTTAAAACATTCCACCATTGTGATGACTTTGACCTGTACTCCTAGAATTCGATGATAATAAAACAATTCTTGTACATATTAAATTTTAAACCAACTAAAGTGATTCAAACATAACCATTCATTAATACAATATAAAAATAATATTTATTTACTTATATACCAAGGGGATTTTTGGTTTAGAGTTTTATAGAGTTAGGAAAAAAAATTAACTAAAAAAAGTAATTAATTACCCATCTAATAAACATTTTTTCCATTATACCAAGAATTCATTATTCTAAAATAGGTCTTAAATAGCTCCTATAAAATTATCCACACATGATACCCTTATAGACATATCAAATGTATTACACTACTTATTAACACAGGAAAATAGATATATAATATGGGTGTGCTCAAACACTTAGTAAGGGGTAGCATATATTAAAATCTATCATGTAATAAACAAGGCATGGATAATATGAACGGAATGCATACTTTCAATAATTCTCTATAATTGAGTAAAATATCTTTATATGAATCCAATGATTATATAACAATAAAAATAACCACATGGATAAAATTAATCAATTTCATGGTGGTGGAAAAAAATTTATATATCTTAATCATACCTTTAAGGCCTCAGCCATGACATAACACACACTATCAAGATTTAACCCAAGACATAATACTTTCAATCAGGATTATATCCAAGAAGCGGTTCTTTCCACCATGACCAAAATCATGACATTATTCTTAACATCTTTACAATATCCAAGAAATTATTCTTACTGTCACGGCAATAATTAAGACATTATTCTTACCATCCTAAACATAACTAATACATTATTCTTATCAATATGATCAAAACCAAGACATTATTCTTAACTTTGTAAATATAATAAAGATATTACTCTTACCACAATGAACACTTCCAAGGAATTATTCTTATTATCATGATAGTAATTAATACATTATTAATAAATTGGTAGGCTTATAATAAATACATAAACATGTTTTTCTCATGAGACCTACCGATTCATCGAGGGACTATATAATTTTGGGATCCATCCACTACATACACATGTACAAAAAATTATTTATATATTTAGTGATTAATTAAATACTTAATTAGTTTTCCTAATTAATCAATAAACAGATATATTTTATTAAAAAAAATATGAGATGTAAATAATTTCCCCAATAAATAAATATAATAACATGATCATAAACCATCTATAGAAATAAAATGGATGGTTTAATTTGGTAATATTCCCCATGAATCATAATAACATTTAATTATGTTAAAATATTTATAATACACTTCCAAAATATCATTACAATTTTACCTGAAGAATGAATAATAAATACACTTTACATTTTTTGATACCTTTTAAGAAATTGTTTTATAAAATAGAGGGAATATAAATTTCTATAGAAAAACAAGAAAACATGGATGTAATGTTTCTTAAATAAAATTGATAAATATTTATGAGGAATTAATTTTTATAGAAAATTTTAAAAATGGATTTCTTCCACATTTTTTTAAAGTAAAAGTTAATAAAAAAATGGATACACAAGTCACTTTTAGAAAATCCTTTTCAGGAAATGGAAATAATAGTTTTTAAAACATTATTACAAAATAAAAATCTAAATAATGTAATATTGAAATTTAATAAAGGAAAATAATTTGAAATTTAATGTAGAAGATAAAATATATGAATGTGACCGGAAAATAATTTTAATAGTTTTAAAATAAGTTTATCTAAACCCACATCATAAAGAGGATAATAAAATTTTATTTTGAAAAGGGGTGAAGGGAAATAAGAAGATCACATGAGATATCACATCTTCTGGTTTCAAAATTATAATGTATAACAATAGTGGAAAGAATAATATAGAAATGGAGGAGAAGTTTCCTGACAGAAAGAAGTGAGATTAGAAAACAAACCCTCATGAGGTAAATCTTGAATCAAAATAAATTGAAGGAAAAAAATTAGAATATAAATTTAAATATCAATAATAAATATATTAATTTTAAAATATATAAAAGGTGAATTATATGCACTATATACACCATATAAATGAAGATATGTTCATATTAAAAAAACATATTTTAAAGAAAGGAATTTGAGACAAAAAACCATTAGCTTAGATTTTAACTTTCATAAATGAAAACTAAACTCTTGTATAATGAAAAAAACATCTTAATAAATCATTTAAAACCCTTAATAATATCTATTAAATTTAATACTATTCAATTGTAACCATTTATTATTCATTCATTATCAAGTTATTATTTGTTTTCATCATTAGTTGTTAGTAAACTTGATAATTTTGTATGATTTTTATCATGGTGATATAGATTGTAATTAATTTATAAATATTTAATAATTTAAATATTATTAAAGGTACTATAATATAATGTTCCTAATGATTTATAATGTTTCATTATAATTTTATTATATTTTTAGTTATTATTTATGAAGATAAAATTAGTTATGAACTTGTTTCAGGTAATTTACAGTTATCAACTCACTACTTTATAATGAGTATTTTTTTCACACTTTAAGAATATTAAATAAGTTATAATATAATTATTTATATCATATTTTAACATAAAATTATTTATATATCCTTTTATGAAAGTGGTGGTGGAAAATAAAACACATCATCCATGGAGGCGGTAGTCTGTACGTAAGACAAAAGACATTTTCATTTTCCAAAGGGTTAGACAATCAATAGAATGACCAATTTATATTTATATATAATTAATCATTTTATAAATAAAATATTTATACATTAAATCTATTTTTAACTATACATTAAAGGAAGTGGTAAAAAATAAGACATATCATGGAATGATGGCGGTAGTCCATGCGTATGCATTAGCGACATTTTCATTTTTCAATTAATGGAAAGAAATAAAGATGAAAAATTATTTATATTCATAAAATAACTACTATGTTATAAATGTTATATTTTTTTATTAAATATATTTTTAGAAACATTAATTTTAGGAATTTATAAAAAACAGAACACTTCATCCATGGAGGTGGTAGTCCACACATATGCACAAGTGATGTATTCTTTTTTCAAAGGATTGGGAGGAAGGTAGAAAATGATTATCTATTTAATATAATGTTATTTAATTATACTAATTATAATAATTTATTTATATTAGTATTAAAATTTATTTATTGGTGGAATAAAATGATGAAAAATGTTAAGGAGTGATTATTAGTTATGTTTTGAACACGAATCTTATCTTAGAGAAATCTTGAAAATGGAAGGATTAGGAAAACTAATTTAGACTAGAGGTTTATGAAAATTGAGGAGAATTACAAGAGAGGTAAAATGTAAATTTTTTCAATAAGAATTTAAAGTCAATGTGTGGATTTAAGTGGGTATAAGTGATATCTTTTTATGGGTGAAAATAGGGACTTTTACTTAAAATTTGATGGTTAGGTGAGGGGTAAAGGTTGAATTGCATGGGAGTTAGGTGACTTAGAAGCGTAACGGATGGTGAAACATGTAGGTATGATATTAAAAACTAAAAATATATTCTAAAAGTTATAAGTTTCATGTAAACTTAACAAATTTTGAGCCACTTTAAGTTACTGATTTACCACTATTAACTATGATTAAACTTTTACTAAGGTAAATATTTTTTACTAAAACTATAATATGACACTACCAACATAATTTTTATGTGATAAATATAATTTTTTAGTCATTTTTATTTAAATAAAATTCTAAATGTGATAAAATTTACCTTTTCATTAAAATATACAATATATATAAAAACTATTTTTATAGAAAATGTATTTTTAATCTTTAAGTATTCTCAACCTATTTTCATATCAATTACTAATTAAATAGTTTTTAATATATTTGTGTATATATATATTAACACAAAAATTTATTCATAATTTAAAATAAATAAATTTAATTTATTTGTATAAAATATACATAGCACTTAAAAACTATACTTTGAAATTAACCATTTTACCATTATTGTGTTAATTCAACTTTTAACCTATGTTACTTTATTTTTTCCCTAAAATTTAATTTTACCTCATTCCATAATTTGTACATGATTATTTAAAGTACGAAATTTTTTTTATCAAAATTAATTTCTTGATTTGAAAAAAATTATTTTTAATATAAGCATGCATTACGCATCTAATAATTTTTAAAAAATACATTTTTAAGCATAAAAATGATTCTATTTGTTATTTAGATATATTAATTAAATATTATCAAAAAAATTATATTAAAAATAAAATTTATTTATTTTTATAAATATTTCATAATGAAGTGGCTTCTTTGTATACCCACTATTTCAAATACTATATTATAGTGGTCACATATAATACTTATTTTTTTATCTTAATATAATATATTATAGTTTTTTTTGGTTAAGTGCTACATATGATATAAGTTGTTATAACTATATTTTATAATAATTTATTGGAAATTAATTTCCCTACCCATTAAATAAATTATGTACTTATAATTTTTAATTTCCATTCACTAATAAAAATATATAATGGTGTCCATAAGATATTAATAAATCAATATATAATTTTTAATGAAATACTACAAAATTAGGGAAGACTAGGAAACAAATATCATGATTGAGTATTAAAATTCATATAATGGATGTAACCTTTATAGAGAGATTATATTAAAACTTTGATTGATAGAAAATAGTAGGTTGATTTCAGTTAAGAAATTTTTAATCCTTATTTTGGTAATTAATATATAGTCTATATAGAGATAGCCAATCCAATTTCAAAATTACATTATATTCATATAATGGAAAAATAATAAAATTTTCACAAATAACATTACTTCAAGAATCCACTTGTGATATAATAATAATATAACTATAAGGTTTCAATAATAATTCAATTTTGAATCATTAGGGTGGTCATTTATATGCTCCTTAAAAATTTCCTAGATATACTCAAGTAGCTAGTATCAAAACCCAATAAGTCATCCAAAAATATAGATTAGAGAATAATTTCACCTTAATTATAATTATCTAATATATTTGTAGTGTTTATATAGGAATTACCTTATCTCATTGATAATGTTCATTAATTTTCATAATATCTGAACTCCATTCATTTAAAGCATTAAATTGTCAGTGGTATCCTCGTAAGAAAATTATTTTCTTCCATTGTGTTAACCTAACTCTTCATTTTTCCTTGAAAGTTAGTTTTTTGATGATAAATTATACCATAAATAAAAAAAATTCTAATTATTTTGAGACACTTCCATGGGTGACTCTTCTCATATTATTTACTTGTAGGAAATTAAATCTTCATTCCTCTATAGCCTTTATTAGATAAACTTATATGAAACTCCATTTTCTCTTATTATGTGTGTTTTAAAATCCCAATAGGTTAAAATATATTATTATATCTCTATATATATATTTATTTATAACCATAATATCTTTCACTCTAACCCCTATATCATTTTTTAATACTCTAAGAAATTATGATATGTTTCTTTTTGAATAATTTTAATTTCTTTGATAGCATGTGTTACACAAAATACTGTGTTTAAATGATCCAAAATATTATAATAAAATATTATGTGAAAATTATAAATTATCCATTTAAGTGTAGTGTAATAATAGTACTGACTAAATTATGAAAAATATATTTATAAAATTAATTCACAGATTATCAATTGATTAGAAAAGAAAAAAACACTTGAAAGTAAAATAAATGTTTTTTATGAAAAATTGTTTTTATGCATGAAACACATTTTTATCTTAAAATATTATATTAATAACTATTAGGGAATGATTTTAATAAAATTTATATATTATATATTCAATATTTTTTAACTTATAACTAATATTTTTACTTTCCATGAGATAAGAATAAATCCAGTTATATACTCAAAAACTGTATTTTTCTAAAAGTAGGATTCATCATGTTATTAAACATTTGTTTAAAATTAATTTATAACACTTATATGTATTGAATTTGATAAAATTGATTCAATATTTAGAATAATGAGGTTTAAATTTGGTAAATAAGTCCCTTTAATTTTTTGGTATTATGAGTAGTAACCATGGAAAAATTTGCCACCTTAGTAAAGGGTAAGTCGGGTCGATCTAGGTTAAAACTAAGGGTTAAAGACCCAATTTTCAATATTAATTCTTATTTTATGAATGTAATTCAAAACTTATCACATTGTTTTATAAATTCAACTTTTTAAGGGACACTTTTCCCTAAATATGACTTATATAATATTTAATGCAATGAAAAATAAAAAATTTCACTCTCAAACTTTTAAATATCTATTATGTATTCACATAGGAACATAATCATGTTGTGAATAAATATAAATTTATATTTTTATAAAAATGAAATTTTATTTATTATGAAAAATTAATTATTATTTTTAGTAATTACATAATTACCTTAAATTCATATGCATTGCTGATGCAATAATTTTTTAATTAATAGAAAAATAAAATAAACAGTTTTAAAAAATATTAAAAGTGATATAATTTGAATAAGATATAGTGTTACAAGAATTTTATAGTTTATTAGGACACATTATTGTTGTGTTAAAGGATTATATTCGAATTAAAACTTTTTATTGATGTATTTGAAGTCAAATAAAATGAATATTGTTAAAAATGACAATAATGATATTTTATCAAAATAAAATTTTATTAAATTATTTAAAAATCATTAAAATGTTGGAACTGGATAAGGGGGATAATATATGGTCGAATATTTCATCCATTTTCCATTTATGAACCAATTTTTACCTTATAAGTAAAATTAAAACCCCTTAAGAGTGAAACAATGTTACAATGGTTAATGTTAAAATAATTTAACTATGGGGTTAAACCTAATGATGAGGTTACAAATACCACATAAATCCTTAAAAATTTAACTTTTTGATGATATTTCAACAATATAATACCTTATATTATAATATATGAATATTTGAAATATTTTTTATTGATAATGAATTAATTATATTTTAATCTATTAAATAATTTCATGTGTTTCCTTTCACTCCATTATAAAAGGAAATCCCTTCCTTCAAATAATTACAAAAAATTGACCAACCTAGATAAACCAATCCCTACCCATTCCTCTTCTAAAAATAATTATCCATGTTTTTTAGGTGTTGGTTCCCCCTAAAAAATAACCCTCGGTTCCTTAAGAAAGGACCTATGAGAGGTCTCCCGAAGAAGAGGTAATTGTATTACCCAACCTATTTCAATTTATTTATTCTTATAACTCCTATAAATATGTGGTATTAATATTTAAAAAATAACATAAATATTACCAAAAATAAAATAAAATGTTATTATGATTATTGAACCACCATTATCCACCCTCTTTTCAATAAAATGATAAGTGAAAGCATCAATCATGCATACATAAAACTTACCATGTCCACATAGTGATATATTTTATATTTCATCACTATATATTATGGATGGGTATTATTTTGGGTTTAATGTTTATATAAAATATTTATTAAATAATTATCTTTTGGTAACAATAGTATCATATCCACCTTTTTACCATCAAATCTGTTGGAAAATGATAACATCGCTCGTGTGTATATGTAGAATACCACCTCCATTAAGTGATGCGATTAGTTTTCATTTTTATTTTACATGGATGATAATAAGGACAGATTTAATATATATGATATAAAAATAATTCATTTAAGTAGAATTATTATTTAACTCTCTTTAATTCAATCCATCAAAATGTGAAAACATCATTCATCTGTACGAATGACCTATCGTCACTGTGAACGATGTAATTTATTTCTCTATATTTATATTTTATGGATTAATCTAAATACACATATAATGAATATATATTCTATTTATATCTTTTTTAATATTATGGAGATTATGTAACCATGATAAAAGTAAAAATACCAAAACTACCAAACCAAAACATACATGAAAAATGAAGCAGTTATTACCTGAATCAATGATTTTGATAAATAATTATTAATAAAGCGGTGATAAATGATTATAATAAAATAATACATGGTATTATTCATATGATTATGGATCTGGAATAGATTTATAATAAAATATTTTTATTATATAAGAGTTTCAGACACATATAGTCAAACCCGTGGTAAGGGTTTATTTCAGAATCTTATCATTATTTTAGATTTTTTGGGAATTATTTGATATTTATATATTAAAACAAATATTTTTATTTTTCATTTGGTTATTTATTCAAATTAAAAGTTTTTCTTTTATTTTACCCTCTTTAAGTAGTCAAGATACTGGAATAATGTTTTTAAGGAAAACTGAACTTTTTTCTACTCAGTCAAGAATCTTTCTCTTCCATGTTCATATTCTCATTAATATGTCTAAGAGGACGTTTTAACATTCTAAAATTATTTATTAAATAATATTTTAACCATATTTGAAATTTTACAAATTTTTTTAAGAGAAATATTATGTTCATTTTTTCAATCAAGGTCCTTTTTTACCTTTTAAAAAAAGTGTGAAAGAATTGTTTTTTAACTTATACTAGGCAGAAAAAAATTCAGACTATCATGACCACTCAACACATTGAAGCTTACTTTACAAGTTTATGAGTTTAATTTAAAATAAAATTTTACCATAATATTTGGGACACTTTTTATTTTAAATAAGTTTTTTAAAAGTGAAAAGGGTATTTTCCTTAATAAAATTTATATCAATATTTTTAATGTACTTTTATATACATCAACATCCTTTGTTGAAACTTAAACTCTAATGATAACATCCACCATATTTCTCTAGATGGTGTATGATCATATTTACCGAGGAAAGTAATAATATTTCATATTCTAGTGCTTTTAATGGGTAATGTTATTTATTTTAAGGCATGTTGATTATATTGTAATGTTTATTCAAATAATGAATGAAATAAAATTATTAAGGGATGGGTGGGGCTTAGAACCACATTTCCCATCGATGAATTATTTAGTCTCATTAAAAATCTATATTGGGTATTTGGCCAAGGCCTTACACATTTATGTATATGTCTTTCCACTACACCTTAATGGTATTTTTAGATGTCTCGGCACAATACCTCAATAGTAAAATTCATATGTCTGACACTATTCATTCCATCATTATAAAATTAGTTATTTATGTATTTGATTGTATTTAAATAGTTTTTATATTCATGGATATGTTTAAATCTTTTGTGATTATTTATATGGTATTATTTGATCTTCATTTATTTCTTCTATATTATTTATTCTCTATTTAGCTTCTAATATATGAATTCCTTTACTGAGCATATGATCTCAACCCTTTCTTAGGTTTATTTTCACCAGTTTTTCAGGAAATTTATTATGATTGATATATAGAGATACTATAGAGAGAATAAAGATTCTCCCAAATAAAATACTATATTTTATTTTATGTTCTCAAATATAATGTGAGACTCAAGTATGTATCCATTTTACCGAGACTAGTAAAAATTTTGATCCCTTGGGATGAGAATACATGTATTTAGTACAAATTTAATAAAGTAACCAAAAATACTGGGATTATTGGTTTGGGGTATTTATAGTTGGTATTGGATCTATGTTTATTACTAAACTTAGGAAATAGATTTAGAAAAACATAGATTAGGGAATATTTTCATATGATTAATTTTGAGGATAAAGTCTCTATATAGGATAACATCATAATGTTTTGGTAATGATCACAGATAACCTAGGTTAAATCTAATTCCTATAGATTGATAAAAAGGTGTTCAGATTTAGACATACTATGAATAAATTTTAACAATTAACGATGCATGATGGTCATACTGCCCATTTCAGTATTAGTAAGGGATGAAAGATTGGATAAAGAAATTAAGGTGTTGACAGGTATACTCAAATATTGAAGTACCTTATTTGACATTAGTTATATGAAATCAATTATATCATGAAAATTCTCTAGGAATGTTTATTACTATACTCAATGATTATATATTTAGTTAGAGATGAAGACTCTTAATGGTAGAATGACCACATCAAAGGTTTATAAATCCTCTCTAATAGAATTTTGTGTGATGTTTCTTCTTAAAAATATTATTATTAATCCTCTAGTTTAAATTAATTTAATTTTGGTAATGGATTTGTATATTAGTATAGATCTCATATCAACTATCAAAGAAGAGAAGTTTCATTTGATATTCCAAATTATAATTCAATCATACTCAATTGTATGTGTTTTCTAAATATTCACAATGGATATTTATCTCAAATGGTTAGGGACAAACTAAACATTGAAAATGGTTCTATTGTTTAGGATTATAAAGATGTGTTTATTGAGGACTTTCATAGTCATAACTCGAATCATGAAGTTTAGTTTTTAATAGAACTCATACCTAGAGTTACAATTAATTCAAAGTCTCCCTAAAGAATGAACCTAATTGAGTTGTAGAGACTAATAAAAAAAATCCAAGATAATCTAGATAAGAGATTCAATTAGCCAAGTGCTTCAACATGGGGTGTTCCTATTCTTTTTGTTAAGAATAAAAATGGTTTAATGCATCTTTGCATTGATTATTGGGAAATTAAAAAATTACTATTAAGAACAGGTATCCTATACCCTATATTGATGATCTCTTTGATAAATTACAGGGAGATATATAATTTTATAAGAATAATTTTTGATCTGGATATCATCAACTAATAATCTATAAGGAGGATATACCCATGATGTCCTTCCATAAGAGGTATTTTCATTATGAATTCATTTTAATTTAATTTGGACTTACCAATGCTCCTGATATATTCAAGGATTTAATGAATAGAGTCTTTAGAGATTACTTTGATCAGTTTTTGGAAGTCTTTATAGATTATATTCTTATATATTCAATAAGTAATGAACAACATAAAGAAACTTGGAGAATTATGATGAAGGCAACGAGGAAGGATATTTTATTTGCTAAATTTACCAAGTGTAAATTTTGGCTTTAGAAAGTTTCATTCTTGGGACATAAAATATCAAGTGAGGGTATATAAGTGGATCCTTTAAAGATGAAGTTTATCGAGAAAAGTCATTAAAAAACCACAGTAAATGAAATCTATATTTTTATTCGGTATGATGTATACTACCAATTCTTAGTGAGGGATTTCTTATGACTATAGAATCCACTCACCATGTTTACTTAGAAGGGGTTTAAGTTCTTGTAGATAAATAAATATTAAGAATGTTTCAGGGAACCTCAGAGAACGTTGGTCAGTGAACCTATACTTACACTAACCTATAGTGGATAAGGGTTTTGATCTATAACGATACATAAATGAAGGTAATGTGATTAATCTTCATGAATAATGATATGGTGATAACTTATGCCTCACACAAGTTCAAGGTTCATGATAAATATTACCTAGTTCGTGATTTGGAGTTGGCAATAATAGTTTTTTCATTGAAATATAAATCTATTATCTATATGGTGAAAAGTGTGATATATATACTGGTCATAAAATATTTAAGTATATATTTACATATAAATAGTTGAATATACACCATAGGAGATGTTTGAAGTTAATAAAATATTATTATTTCTCAATACATTACCACCCTAGGAAGGTGAACAAGGTGGCTGATGATTTAAGTTAGAAATACCATGCATGTTTTTTCATGATTAGGATTGAAGGAGATCAAATATTTATGGATTTTTATAATATATATCTTTAAATAATGAGGAAAGGGGAATGATATTATCTTTCACATATTAATTTTGAACCATCCATCCATGAGAGGATTAAAAATTTATAGAAGAAAGATGCCAAATTATAGTAGAATGTGAGGAATGTTATTGAGTTCAAACATCACCATATTAGAATGATAAGGTTTAGGAATTGAGTATGTGTCCCATAAATAACATAAAAGAAAAAGGAGTTATTGGATAAGGAACATAGTTAATCATTCTCTATTCATCATATATGTTTTACGATATATAGAGATCTAAAAGTGTATTTCTGGTCATAAAACATGAAGAAATATATTCAAGAGTATGTATATAAGTTCTTGGTATTCCAGAATTTTATGGATAAGAGACTGAAGTCAAGGGGATATTACAAGAATTTTCTATATCAAAATGGAAATGGGAAAACATGGCCGTGGATTTTGTTTTCAGAGTCCTCAAAACTTCAAAAGGACATAATTTTATCTGGGTTGTATTTGGTCTCCTTACAAAGATAGAACACTTCATTACTATGAGATAATATTTACCTCTTTATTATATTCCCAAAATATACATTAAATAGGTGGAAATTTCTCATATAATACCACTGTTTACTACATCTAATCAGGATCCATGTTTTTCATTAAAGTTATGGAAAAGTATTTAGTAAAATCTAGATATAGAGTACAGTTTCAATATGGTGTATCACCCTCAGAAAGATGGTTATTATGAGAGAACCATTCAAAACCCAGAGGATAATTTGATATCATGTTCTATGGATTTCAAAGGTTGTAAGGATCAACAACATCATCTAGTTGATTTTTTTTACAACAATAAATTTCACATGAGAATTCTGATGGATCTTTATGAATCCCTCTATGAAAAGAAGTGTCTAACTCCAACATTTTGGGATGAATTTGGATAAAAAAATATATTGGGACCTAATATAGATAAGAAAATGGTATATAAAATTATATCTATTCAATAGAACATTAATGCAGTACAGATTTGATAGAAAAGTTATGATAACAATCATCAGTGAGATCAAGATTTTGAAGATAGTGAGAAAGTATTTCTGTGAATTTCTCTTTAGATGAAGTTGATGATATTTGGAAAGAAGGGAAAGATAAACCCTATATATAGTTACCCTTTATTATTTATTGAATAGGGATGGTTTCTTATCACTTGGAATCTAATGTTGAAAGCTACCAACCTTTTCAACTATTAAGAGACAAGTGTTTTCTTTACTTTCCTTGTGGTATATATTACCATGTATCCTCTAATTTTTCATGAGAAAGTTTTTGGTCTTAATTTTTATTAAACACCCATTTTGGTTAAATGAAACATCAAGCCCCTTAGTTTAATCACACTTAAAGGGGTTTGCCTACAATCCATCCACACAATGTACTTCAGTGTTCTTTATCTCATTATCTACTAACCAAGTATTACAACTTTCTTTGATATTTAGTGCCTCACCATTTTCAAGAAACACTTTTATATCATCTTTTATATTTACAAATTTCAAGTGGTTTATATTTCCATCAATATGGTATGAGAATACACTATCAAGATATATGTCATATTGTTCTTTCTTACTCGATGATTAATTTTATCTAGGCTAGATTTATCTCTCTTCTTATTTTCCTTCCATGAGATTCCTGGTTGAGATGAGGCATAAGATGATCCCTCATATTTTTCTATATCATATAATGTATAATCATACTCAACATATTATTAAAATATGTAGTAACTATTTTTCAATGAAATATTATAATGGATTTTTTGAATTAATGAGAATTTTCCCTCTATTATGGTAACCACCATTTCTTCTCTGTCTATAATGTAAAAATTTATTCCTAACATTTGAATAGTGAAAAAAATATCCATAGAATTTTTTTTATGTGATGAAAGATATGGTATCATTTTTCCTTATCGACTTCTAGGTTATTTTTCATTTAATTAGTTCCCTACCTCTTCACAATAAGATATATTACAACCATGATAGCCACAAAATTATAACTTCATTGGATGAAATATATGTCTCACTTTTATTCCTCCAGATGTCTACATACTTTTTATATTTCCTTATTAATTGAATAACTCTTTTATATTAAGGATTATTTTCACCCATTTACTTTCCCATATCAATATAAATCATTTTCTAAGCCTATGGTTTATTACTATTTACACTAAATCACCAAAAGTTTACTTTCATTTTCTCTGATATGTCATTATTCCTATTTTTGATGTAACAATGTAAAAACTTATTCCACTTTTACCCAAAAACCTACTCCATTCATTCATAATTTTCTCAACACCTTTCGAGACACTCTTAATACTTTATAATAATTATTTATCCAAGAACATCACAATGTAATGTTTCTTCTTTGAAATTCAAGATTTTATTTTAGATTCAAATTTTTCCCTCATTGTAACAACCTCTTATTCATGGGATTATACATTATTTATCTGTTATTTTACATAATCATTAAGTGAATCAATCAAATTATCTTACTTCTTAATACTAATCTTGAAATTAATCACTTATTCTGAGTTCACCTAACCAACTAATTAATCTTCCATTTTTTTATAGTTGATCAATATCAAATTTGAGCTAATCCAAACACTCAAAAGAGTTATTTTACAAACCATGAACTTTTAATTTTTCATTCTTTTAGCATCAATATTTTTAAGATCCCCCCAAAATTTCCCATTGAGATCAATAACACATTCTATATAACTATATTTTTTTATATCAGATTATCCTATTTCAACTATATCCATCATTGAAACTTTTCCATTTGACTTAAACTCCATTTCATCTTCCTCAAAATAGTCTTCATCACCAACTTCTTCCTTTCTCACCTAACTCTTCCTTTGATACTTCTTAATGAAAAAATTTCCTAGTTTGAACTCTCTATTAGAAGGGAAACTCCTTTATGTATTCTTTATAAATTCTTATTCAACTCCATTATCACCAAATCTCCTTATACACGTTTCTAAAATATATCAAACTTTTCCAAATTAAAAACATGTAAAGTGAAGCTTTCCTTTAAATATACCCTTTCTACTCTTGAATTTACATTCAAGAAGATAAATGAATTCATCACTTATATCTTCCGCCTCAACTAAACCTTTAACAATATAAATATTTTTCATATCCTTAAAATATATCTCCTTATTTGAGTGACTTAAAGTTTCTCCTAACTTAAAACACATTTCATATGAAACCATATTTCCTTGTAGATCATTCATTGATTTTTCCTCCATCTTTCTTTCCTTAAAAAAGATAAATTTTGATTATAAATAGGTGTTAGTATTTGTATAATATTATTCACCATATCAACATCTTTTATCTCTTTACCATGTCCCTTATTTTCTCCAAAAAATATCAATGATTCGATTGAAGAACCAATCTATATTTTAATCAGTTAACAATTTCAATTCAATAAACTTGTTCTATAGAACATGAATATTTTCCTCCTTCAAATAAATGTAATATCTATATATAATTGATAATTTATCCCAAATGTCATTGGATTTAATGAAACTCATAGCCTTCATATAAATATGATTTGATATAGCTCTTAATTAAGTATCTTGAGATTTCCCGTCTATATTGAGTATCTTTTTTTCTACTTTAGTCATGGAAATATCTGATATATCACTAACATGTATCCCATAAATTATTATAGAGAAAAAACCTAAACTAAGATATCATAAATGTTATATAATTATGTTATTCCAAATTTTATTTTTTTCTTCCATAAAATAGGGTAACTCCCTTTTTCATTCACTATAATATTTATATGAATATATATCACATAACATATTTAACAACTATAACTTATGGGTCTAATACCAATTTTTTAAACCCAAGACGCCATGATGTGTGTGTGTGTGTGGGGAGGGGGTAGACTGGGGTGTGATATTTTTATCATGTAATGTAATACATTGTTCGCATATTGTAATAAACTTGTTATGCTTATTTTAGTCAAACAAACATCCACTATAAAGTCCTAAATCGAGTACCATAAACTGATGTCCCGAGCCGATCAGTTATATGACCCCAGGTGTGCCTACCCAAATGCCAGAGGCTGCTGAATAATAGCAAGGGTATAATAACGATCATGGGGATACTATAACCTATTTATCAAAGTATAATAATAATTAAAATAAATAAGAATAACCAATTGATATAACCAATAACAAAACCAATCCAATATCACATGATGACCAATACAAAAAATAAAATATACAAAACTAAACGGTAGATATTTCACCCTAATATTTGTCAAGTGTCAACATGAAAAACCCATAATAAACAAATACAGTGAAAACTCCCAAGTTGTTCCTAACACCAACTCTGGTTCCCTCATCCATTCTCCATCATAACTCAGCCATACAACATAAGTCCTTTTCCCTTATCCTGACCAGTAAACATGAACTCTATTCAAGTACTGATCAAGTATCCCAAGTATGGTGTGTGTACAACTCGGTTGGCCACCACCAACAATGTCTAAAACAATATCCAGCAAATAGAAATGTATCCAGTTGTATAAATAATAAAACACAATCAATAAAGTAAACATTTTACATTTTTTCAATTACTGTTCATTTAACCACCTAACTCTCAGGTTCTCAAGGACACCCAAACTCTCAATACCTATTTTAGCCCATGAAAAAGCCTAAACTATATCTTAGGGATGTCACATGTCACATATTCAATTCACAATTCATTATAACACATGGGATTTCATTTTCCATTTATTCAAATCATTATCAAAACCAATTGGAACCATTGTCCATTGAAAACATTATGGACCTAGATCACCATGCCTAGGACCCTATGGGTATTTTAAGTAGTGTTCTGTGACCCAAAACTCATTTTATAAACTTTAACAGAATTGGTATTTTGAAGTAATAGTATGTATCACAAACTAATATATCACTATGGTATTTTGATGTAGCATACCTTGTCCAATAATCATTTATCACTATAGGATTTTTCTACAGCAGACAATGTCCCATACATGTATATCATATATGTCACAATATCACATATATCACAATATCACATATATAACATCAGTTAAGGTTAATCAACATTAAATCTCTCATCACATTCCACATCATGATATGCCATTTCAATTATCAAAAAAAATCATGCTCATCACTTTAATCACATGAAATAATATGTAAAATTCCCCATTTAAAACATATTGCAATATTCAATTCATATAACCCATTAATCCACGAAGTTCAAACCAGCCATCAAATAATCCCTAATTTTAAATTAATTTATATCACATTAATTTAAAAATTATAGAATAATTAATTAATTCACTAATTAATTAAGTCAATTTCACAATCATAACCATCCATTAATTAATTCACCAATTAATTAATACAATTCCAAAATCCCAATATCTCATTTATTAATTAAATAATTAATTAATCCAATTAAATAATTTCATAAACCCAACATTCCATTAATTAATTCACCGATTAATTATTCCAATTCCATAATTCAACAATTTAAAAAATACATTAATTAATTTACTAATTAATTAATTAAATGCCATAATTTTAATTGCTCCAATTTAACCCAATTAATTATTAGATTGAAATTAGATTAAATCAACTTAATCAGTAATGAAATTTCCCAATCATGGAACTTTTAATTTCTCAATTACATACACATAATAAAATCAAGACTATGAGATTGAAATTTAAATCACCTACCTAAAAATCTTTGACAAACGCACACCAACAGAAATCCCCAATTAAACGAAATAAAAAAGAACATGAATAAGAATAAGATGTAGATATAAAACCTAGAACCAATATCAAATTAAACAAGATCTGTTAAGCCCAGATCAAAACCCTTTCCCACAATGGCTAAAAAATCTCTCTCTTATCCAGAAAGAGGATCAAGAGAGAGAGAGAAAGAGATCTAATCGGGTAGAAACAACATACCCAGAGAGGTGTAGATCCATCAAAGAATCTTCAATTTCCCAATAATAAAGGTTGGGAATCCTTTTAATTCACTTGGGAACCTTGAAAAAAAATTAAAAACGTTTTAGGGTCAAGCTATGGGGTTTAGGGATATATTAAGGGGGTTCAAAAAATTTTAAATATAAATTTCAGGTTAATTAAAACCATGCACACTGTTTCCTGGGTAGGGGCACACAGTTTTACAAACCATGAACCTAAACCATTCCTCTATTATAAAGGGTGTGGGGAATAGTTACTCATAAAAGATAACACAATTTAAAAACCCATCCATTATCAATGCAATCCCTCTCTGATTGGGTTTGCACTATTTTCTGTGATTGGGTGGATAGTTTGGGAAAACTGTACACCAACTATGCACTATCCAAAATCCTCAAAAAACTTTCCAATATTTAACCAAATATAACCCAATTTAAAACAAAAATGAAATCTACCCAAAGAAAAGAAAAAAAGTACATGTAAATAAGGTCGAGACATATCCATAAATGGGTTGGATCATACAATATCCCCACCTTATTTTATTTTTTCACTGATATGTCCTCCCAAGAATCTCTAAGATTCTGATCCAAAAAGATCAAGCCACTAAGATCGTATATTCCCTTCTCTCTCCCATGTTTCCTCCTGAATAAGACCATGTTTCTACAATACATTAACCATCAACATGTTTTTTCCCCAAAACAATTTCTCACTACAATCCAACATAAGTATCAGATGCTCCTCAAAGGACACATCTATCTCAAGCTCATAGTCTTCCACATCAATCACATGAGAAGGATCAGGTTGATACTTCCAAAGTTGTGACACATGAAATACATCATTCATATCACTGCACCTCTATTGAGGACACAATCGTTATTCCACCAACTCGATTATCTCCGCAACTGAAAATGGACCAATGAAACAGGGCGCCAATATGCCCTATGTCCATATCTTTTGATGACTTAATCAAGGTGACACTTGAAGGAATACATGATCAACCTCTTTAAAGTATAGGGGTTGTTGACATCTATTAGCATACAACTTCTATCTTGTCTGATCCGTATATATACAATTTTGAATCAACTGAACCTACTCTGACATCCCCTGCACAAGACTCGATCCCAAAGGCTATGACTTACCTACCTCCATCCAGTATAGTGGTGATCTTCATGGCCTACCATAAATATCCTCATATTGTGAAATCTAAATAGTCTTCTAATAACTATTGTTAATGGTTAACTCCACCAAATCTATGCACTTCTCCAAATACAGACCAAAGTCTAGGACACACAGTTGAATAATATCCTCAAGTAATGGTATAATACATTCTAACTCCCCATCTTTCTATGGATGGAATTCCATACCCATTAAAACCTATGTACTAAGTTCCTTCTATAGGCCCTTCTAGAATCATGAAGTAAAACGTGAGTCACAGTCTAAAATGATACTCTATGGCACCCCATACATATGTACTATCTCCCAAACATACAAATATCTCATCTGATCTACTGAGAAGGTATCCTGTATTGGTATGAAATGCGCCACCTTTGTCAAATGGTCCACAACAACCCAAATAACATCATTCTTCTGAGTAATTCTCAAGAGTCCCAACAAAAATTCCATAGTAATTGCATCCCACTTATATTCCAGAATGGGTGATGACTGTAGTAATCCTCTATTTCATTGATTATTAACCACCTTTTGAAAATTGTAGAATCATTTCATGAACCCTACTATCTCCCTTTTCATACTTAGGAACCAAATATTTTGACGTAGGTCAAGGTACAATTGGTCACACCTAAATGTACCACTCACTATAAGGCATGACATTCATGTATCAATACCTATTGAATTCTCGTAGGCACAACAACATGATTCTTGGCATAGATGATCTTTTCCTCATCTACGATCCAATCAGAAGGTGACTCCCCACCTTTAAATATTTCCCTCAAAGGAAAACATTCCAGATCACTATATTGCATGTCTCTAATCCAACTTAAAATTATATACTCTACTATAACTGATATGTGAGTCATCTAATTCTAACCCTCCTAAACCAGAACATTCATCTCATCTAGTAATGTCATTATCTTCCACTAAGTATTATACTCATGAACTTCTTCTGTTTGATTTTTCCTATTTAGAGTGTCAACAACACTATTTCACTTCCCATGCATATATTCTAGATCAAAATTAAATTACTAAATATATCCAACCCACTTCTACTACTAAAGAATCAAATCTTGTTGTGAAAATATGTTCTTTAGTCTCTTGTGATCCGTATACATAGTAATTTTTTTTCCAAATAGTTAATTACTTTAACACATCAAATCATAAACCACTAATACAAACTTGAGGTCATGTGTTGGGTAGCTACATTCATGTGGCCTCAACTTCAAAGACTCTATGCCATAACTCGTTCTCCCTGTATCAAAAGTTATCCAAGACCTATCCCAAAAGTGTCCCAAAACCCCATATAATCCTCCCCTAGATTAAGTAGGATCAAGATTGGTGTTTTAGTCGGGTTCTTCTGAAACTCCTAAAAGGAATTCTCACATGGTTCTGACCATTTAAAATTCACTCCTTTCTTGGACAATCATGAATGTGGTTCTTCTAAATAGGAAAAGTCACATATGAACCTTTGATAATATTCTTCTAACCTCATAAAGTAATGGATATCAAAAAAATTATTAGGATTCTCCCAAGAAACAACTTCCCACGCCTTCTCTAGGTCCATCGACACACCTTACTCTATGGTTATGTGACCTAATAAGTGTACTCGGTCAATCCAAAACTAACACTTATATAGCTTAGCATATATACAATGATCTCCTAGTATACTCTAAATGATTTCATGCTATTTAGAATGATCGTTATAGGTCTTTGAGTACACCAATATGTCATCCACAAACACAAGAAAAAATTTATCAATGTATGGATGAAATATTATGTTCATCAAGGCCATACACATTTTCAGTTTATTCATCAACCAAAACAACATCATGACAGAATCATAAAGTCCATACCTTCTCCTAAAATTAGTCTGACGTATGTCATAAGGTAAAACCCTCAATAGATGATACCCTGATTTCAATTCAGTCTTAGAGAAAAATAAATCTCCCCTAAACTAGTAAAAAAGTTCATCGATACGTAGAAGACGACACTAGTTCTTCAAAGTCATCCGATTAAACTTTTGGTAATCAACACATAAGCATAGAGTACCATTTTCCTTCTTAGAAAAATATGGTAATCCCAAGGTGATGTAATTGGATGGATAAAACCCTTATCCATCAACTCTTATAGCTAAGTATTTAGCTCTTGAAGCTCCATTGCTGCCATTCTATATGGTGGAATAGAAACTGGCTCATCCCCTAGCATGAGATCAATCGTAAACTCCATATATCCCTCAAATGGTATCCCTAAGAAGTATTCAAGAAAACAAATACTAAAACATATCAAATACAGGTGGAAATACATCATTTTTTACCCCACCATCATCTGTAAATAGACTAGAAACCTGGGCGGTGAGCTCCCCCAGCAGTCAAAGAACTATCCCTACATGACCATCCTTGATATATCACTCTCCATGGTGAATATAATTGCCACCCTTATGAGATGTAAAGGTCACTCTCCTACGGTAACAATATTTATGGGCTTAGTATGATACTAAATACTCCATATCCATAATTAGGTAAAATCCTGACATGTCGAGGATATAAATATCCCATAGAAAATGATACTTCCCAACCTCAAGAGAACACCACTTGCACAAATAGATGTCTCTCGTCTGTACTCCCAAAGGTGTATCTTTTTTTGTAACCCTACTCACAAATTCCAACGCTAGTCTCAAACTATTCAGAAGTTTTGAAAATATAAATTAATGAGAGGCAACGGTATCAAATAAGGAACGAGAAAGTGTAGAAGCTATAAGAATAGTACCTTTAAATGTTGATGGCCCAGCCTCACTATCCACAAGTTTAGGATGAACTATATGTAACTGTATCTACCCTCTTACCTGTGATGCATCCTGAGTACCCTGAGCTACACCACACTATTGATATAGGTTCTCTTTCCTAAAAGTACCACATCCAATACCTATACCACCTTATCTATAACAACAATAACTATCAGATTGGTATGACGTAGAAGATCCCCTTCTCATACCCTAATCTATCTAGATGCTCCATCATTATATATCTATCATGGCTTCCAACAGAACCTCTATAGATGACCCATCCCGCTGTAGGCTCGGAACTGTACCGGTGGTAAGTGAAACATTCTAAAGAAGTTCCTCGACCAACCACATTTAGGAAAAATAATCTGAGTAGTGTCCTATGTGACTAACCCTTCCCCCTATCTACTATTATTTCTATCAATATGAAAAACATTTTCATTGCAAATCTTCCTAATCTCAGAAGATTAAACTCCTAAATATCAATAAAAAACCACATGTCTGTCACTAGAAGCCTCCTTTAGGTTCCCCTTACAAATGAGAGATTGATTCAACACTTCAAAAAACTTCTCCATCCTGAAGATGTTCAACTGGGAATTAATTTCACATGTAATCCTATCCATAAAATGTTTTTTCATAGTACCCTCATCTCCTTAAAACTCTATAAAAAAGTGCTACAAATATGTAAATCATTCAACATAGTCCATCATATACATATTCCCCCGAGTCATCCTCATAAACATAGTGTCTGTCTCTCGCCTGAGCATCCTAGAGTAAAATTGATCATGGAACTTCACTTGAAAGTCCTTTTTCTCCATAGTCTTCATATATCCACCCTAATTCTAGATTTCCTACCAACACTTTTCTGGACCACATAATATATAGGTATCCAATTTGATTCTATTCTCATTAGGAGTCTTTAATTGGTTAAGTATAGTATGGATAGACTCAATACAGAACTCCACTACCTTAGGTTCAACCTCTATGATAAACATCAGAGGGTGTTGTAACTGAAACTCTCATGTCATGTCAGACATGATTTTTACAACTTTACTTTGGTCTCTTTACATAATCTATATGAAGTGATCAAGTTATCTCATAACTCCTCTCTAACTTCCTTATCACTCAATATTGGTGTCTCATGTTCCACTCCTAGAGGATCATTTCCTTCCATAACCTACTATCATCATCTAAATAAGAATCATTATGAATGTATATCACTACAATTCCAAACACACATATTAGGATACATAAAACAACTTTAACACATCCAATAAGAGGTTTTAAAAAAATCCATAAAAAGTCATTGCCCCAAACCTCACTATGCGGTCAAAATAGAGGCACTATCACTACCCTTAACCATCCTACATATAGGTCATGGTTAATAAAGGGTAAAACCATTCTCATTATTCTAGTTTCCCTTTAGACACCTAGTTTATATATAAATTTATCACAACTTAAATCATTTACCATTTTAACTCATATTAAACACCTTTCCATTTATGTTACACTAACAAGGAAAACATTTCAACTTCAGCAACCTTCCAAAACATTTTTTCTGTGCATGCATAAAATGATGCATGTCCTAAAATAATTCCGAGTTCTTATAATGGTGCATGCATACATAAATCTCATTCCATACTAGGACATGATTCAATTATTAGAAAAACTCAAAAATAATAATCACATCACACAAAAAGTGCATCACCCAAGGTAAAATATTATCAACTGTAACAACACACATCAACAACAACAATCCCTCCAGGGGTACTTGGATTCTACCCTTGTATGTTGGATAGATACTCCCATGAATTATCTGTTAACCAAGTCCCGAATCATCTTATTATCCTATCTACCTTTCCAAAATAGTAATACAAAAGAACAGAAAATGAAACCTCATTTGATACCACTTTGTAACATCCCGAACTGGGTGACACACACCAGTGCCCCAATCTGGTCAGTTACATGACCTCAGGCACACCTCCCCTTATTTTAGAGGATTCCGAATAGCAGTGGGGGTCTAGTATAGGTCATGGGGAAAAATACCCTCTTTATCAAAGTATCAATATAATGAAAATAAATAATAATAACCAAATGATATAACCAATAACCAAACCAAACCAGTATCACATGATGACCAAAATAGGAAATATAATATCCAAAAGTAAACAGTAGATATATCATGTCAAAAATGTGTCAAGTGTCAATATTAAATACCCATAATAAATAATGTCACTGAAAAATACCAAACAGTTCTCAACACCAAGTCTTGTTCCCTCATACATGCTCCATCCCAACTTAGCCATCTAACACATGGCATTTTCCCTTATCCGGTTATGAAAACATGATGTCTATTCAGGAAGTGATCTGGATTCCCGAGTAGGGTGTGAGTAAAACTCAGTAGGCCACCACCACCAATGTCTAAAACAATATCCACTCCATAATAGTGTATTCAGTTTCATAATGAATAAAACACAAGAAATAAAGTAAATGGTTTACATTTATTCAATTACACTTTATTTGACCACATAACTCCCAGCTTCCTGAGCACACCCAAACTCTCAAAACAGTCTTTATCCAATTCCAGAGTCTAAAATATCCCTAAGGTATATCACATGTCACATATTCAATTCACAATTAATTATAATGAATGGGATCTCATTATCCATTTATTCAAATAATTATCATAGCCAACTAGAACCATAGTCCAATGCCAACATTTTTTCCTAGATTACCATGCCAAGGAACCCATGGGTATTTGAAGTAGTAGTCCATGACCCAAAACTCATTTATAAAACAATCACACAAGTGGGATTTGAAGAATCAGTTTATGGACCAAACTCATTTATCACTATAGGCTTTTGATGTAGAAAACCATATCCCATACTCATTTATCACTATGGGATTTTGATGCAGAAGACCATGTACCAAACATGTATATCACATAAATTACAATATATACATATCATATAAATCAAGGTTAATCAAAATTAACCCTCTCATCACATTCCATATCATGATATTCCATTTCAATTATCAAAAAAAAAATCACAGTCGTCACTTTAATCACATTAAACAATATATGCAATTCACCATTTAAAACATATTTTTATATTTAATTAGTATAACCAATTAATCCATAGAGGTCAATTCAACCATCTCATAATCCCCAATTTTCAATTAATTTATATCACATTTATTAACCAATTTCAGAACCATAATTAATTCACTAATTAATTAATTCAATTTCAAAATCACAACTATCCATTAATTAATTCATCAATTAATTAATCTAATTCCACAATCCCAATATCTCATTAATTAAATCAATAATTAATTAATACAATTCAATAATTTCTTAAACCCAACATACAAATAATTAATTTAGACATTAATTAATTCAATTCAATAAACCCACAATTTCAACAATCCATTAATTAATTCACCAATTAATTAATTGAATCCCACAATTTCAATTACTTTAATTTGACCCAATTCCTTATCATATGGAAATTAGATTAAATCAACTTAATCAAAAAATAAATTTCCCAATCATAGAAATTTCAATTTCTCAATTACAAACACAAAATTAAATTAGGACTATGGGATTGAAATTTAGACCACAAACCTCGAAATCATTGACAAATGCTCACCAATGGAATTACTTAATTATGTAGAACAATCAAGAATGTGATGAAGAATGAGATCTAGATCTAAAACCTAGACCCAATATCAAAATAAATAATATCCATTAATCCTAGATATAAACCCTTTCCAATTGCTGATAAAAATCCCTATTTTATCCAAAAAGAGGAGTGGGAGAGAGAGAGAGAGATTTAATTAGGAAGAAACCACATACCTGGAGAGGTGAAGACCAATAAAAGGGTATTTGATTTACCAAGAATAGAGGTTGGAAAGACTTGGGATTAATTTTGGAACCTCTAAAATTTAAATAAAACGTTTTAGGGTAAATCTAGTGGGTTTAGAGATATAATATACTGGATTTATAAATTTTAAATATTACTTTTGAGTTAATTAAAACCACCTGCACAGTTTCCTGGGAAGGGGTGCCTGATTTACCAAATTGTGCGACTAAACTACATGAATCTTTTTTTAGGGGGGGGGTGAACAATTACTCCTAATAGGGATCAATATTTAATAGACCATGCGCTATCCATGTAATCCATCTCTATCTGGGCTTGCATGGTTGTTTGGGGTTGGGCGCGTGGTTTGGGAAAACTATGCACTGGTCAAAATCCTTCAAAAACGTCCAAGTTTCACCCAAAAACACCAAAAGTTAAAACACACATGAAATATACTCAACCATGGAAAAATTGTACCTATAAATGAGCTCAACAAACCTTCATAAAATGTCAAGATCTTACATCCATTAAAAATTAAAAATGTTTAAATTAAAAAGAGAAATAACATTTTTTAATTTTTTACCACTATGGACTAGTCCAATATTTATTCAAATGGATATGTTATGGTGTACTAGAATCCTATAAAATTCACTAATTTGGTGGATAATTTTATTATCCATGTTCACTTTATATCGATCTCCTTACCTTTAAAAATGCATTCAAGTAATTACACAGTACCTCCTATAGAATAATTCTACTACCTCCTAATTTTCTCACTCCTTAGATGGATATCTATTAAATTTATCAGCATAAATGTCACAAATATATCAATATTGTATAAAATTATTTCTATTATGAGGGGTAAAATGTGATTCTACAATAAAATTCTCAATATTAATAATTACCACAAGAAGTAGGAATCTAAGTTACAAGTGTATACTTTTCACTATGAAAATACTTCACACAAACCTATACCATTCAAGAAAATCCATTCTGGTACATCAACCAATGTTTATAAAATAATCATTCATGAAAAAAACAGAATCATGTAATATCCTATTTCAATGTAAATTATTTTCATGAAAATGTTCTAATATAAGTAACATGTTCACGTAATTCTTACAAAAAATAGAGCATGTATCCATTCCATGATAATCTTCCTAACTTGATTTAGAATCCCTTTTCTTAAAAATGATTCATAATATTTACTTTCTAAAAATCTTTTAAACTTACATGAAAATAATTTCTCTTTGAAAAAACAATGTTCATTCTTTAGTTTCATTAAATTTTACCTAACTTTCATGAGAATCATTCCTTTATCTAAAACATTAAGAGCTTGCAAAACATTAGCTTTAAAAAGATATTCTTCTCAAATCCAGTTTTTTCCATTAGATTTGACCACTATAAACTCATTCACAAATGTAACTATAGTGGAATAATATCACTCTATATTCTCAACTCCTCAATCAATTAGGAAATATAATCAGATAATGGATTGATAACAAACATGAATACTCACTATATTTTGTAGAAATGTAAACACATTGTATGGTTTCTGTTATTCTCTCAAATAAGGCTTATATTCCATTAACCTTCAAAATATATATCCTTGGTTACAAAATTATATATCTAGGAATATACCATGATATCATCAGTTAAAATATTCATGAAGGATTCTAGATAAATATGAAAGAATCTATTCATTAGAGACATGAACATAGATGGCACATTAATCTAGATGAATTAAATCACAAGAATATCATATATCCCATACCTAATCATCAAATAGGTCCATTAAATATCCTATTGTCTCATATATAGTTTAATTTAACCTAACTACAACTCAATCTTTGAGAATTATCTATCTCCATTAACCAAATCAAATTGACTCCATCCAGGAGGAAGAGGATATGGGTTCTTCCCAATTCAATCTCCAGTAATCCTTACTCCAACATATGATACCATATACCTTATTTTTGAAAATAATTGGAAATCCAAGGTATAATTATTTGGTGAACAAAACCCTTCACCAATATATTCTCTTGTTGAATCTCAACCTCTCTAAATTTATCTAGTTATATCTTATATGGTGATCCTGAAATTGTCTCAATACATAGCACAAGGATGGTTGTGAACTTGAACACCCTCTCATGTAGAAATCTCATTAAATACTTAGGAAAAAATATATCAATACTAATATATAATTAGTGGAAATACTTGACACCCCATTTAATATTTATCCATTAAAATAATGCTAAAGAACTATGATATGATCATATCGAGTTGTCAATGGTCAGATCTTTCATGACCTACCTATAAGTTTAACTCCATTATAAAAATATAACAATAAACCATGGGGAAGGTAAAAAAATACTCACCATAGATAGTAGTTAATGTGTAATCTATAATGATTCATCCTATCAATGTTTAATATTTCATCAAAGTTATGAATGACTATCTCTAGAAAATTCAACTTATTTTCATACCCACTCATTACTAAATTACATCCAATAAACCTCTTATAGGGACCCTTAGATATGAATATCTCATCCATATTAATTAAATAAAATATTTCATTAGGACACATTCCAAATACATTTTATATTTATAGTTTTAGAGAATTAAGACAAAAAATTAACACACAAATCCCATGTTCTTTTTATCAATTGGAATTTTTTCCATTATATATGAAACAAATTAATTCAAAATGATCCTTCAACATATTCCACATTATTCACATAAGAAACAATCACTAAATCATAAATCCCCTTTAGTGGTGGTCTTTTAGAAGTTATTTTTTAAACCACCTCTAAACCTTTTTTAAAAAGGTTTTAGCAGCAGTTTATTAAAAACCACCGATAAACCCTATTTTTTTCCAGTGGCGACACTACTTCGACCCCAACTCCCCTTTTCCCTCAGACCCCCATGACCAATCCTCGAACCCCATCTCACCTCTCCACCATCGGAAGGTCATCTGTGCCACTTCCCCCCAACACCCGACATTGAACCGCTTTCCCCCCAACCCCCGCGACCCCACCTTCTTCCCTCGACCCTCAAGAGACCCAAACCCTAGCTTGCCTCCCTACTGCTGGTGAATTTTATTTAGGTTAGTGTTTCCATTTCATTGACTTTTATTTAAGATATTTTTGTGTTCTTGGATTTATAAATTAATTTCTAATCTAGATAATGAGGGTGTGGGTTATCTAGGTTTGGTTTATAATGGTTTTATATAACTTAACTTGGTTTCCATTTTGCTTAAAGGATTTAATTTCATTTTTAAATAAAATTATTATGTAAATTTGTATTTTATACATTCAACATGTTTGATAAAATTAAAATAATTTTTTTATATAATAAAAACACATGGTCATTTTATTTTAAGGGAAATTGGTTTTTCAAAGTGGATTACCCTTTGGGGGTTAAATGGTTTCCATGTTTCAAAGGGACATGTTGTTTTATGAAATGGAATTGTGATTCATTTGGGTTATGTTGGTTGTGTTTTCAAAATGATTATTATTTCCATTATATTGGTGTTTGGATTCAAAAACATTTTAAAAAGGGATTTACAAATATATATATTATATGTGATAAATGATAGTCTTGGATGACACTTTGTGATGTGATATTTGAGTTGATTGGTTCGTTGTTCCCTTGTTGAGCCCCTTTTCATTTATTTATGATATCATGTTTATCCATATGATTGTTGTTTGTGATGTGATTCATGATTTTCTTATGGGTGGGTGCTCATTATGAGATAAATGTGGGATGTGGGAAGGATTTCATTATTATGCTAGCCTTTGGCTATTATTATTTTCATTGTATGGCTTTCACTTTAAAAGTGCATCACCTCCTTTAGTTATTTTATAGGGAACCCTAGGATACTATGTGGGAAGTCATGGTATGTTTCTAGGCACATTAATATTACACACTTTCTAGTTACCACTAGTTGTACAAAATACTGAGATAGTGGGGTGTCACAGATGAGATTTGGTTTAGAGTGATTTGTTTGATGTATGTGTGACCATTAACTTGATAGAATTAGGTCCACCTTTTCATATATTATACTTGTCCCATTAGTTCCCAATGTGTTTCCTCATGATATTTATCATGTGTTATGCCTTTAATTATATATTATCTTGTGTATTGCTTTTTTACTTGGATTAAATTTCATTGAAGCATTCATCCTCCAATGATTTAGTGCTGATATTGATTAGTGTTGTTCCACTTGTTTATTGGCATACTTTATGACTTTTTATAGGGATTTTTTCTTCATAGTTATCCTTGTTTCCTTACTTTGAGTTTGTTGTGTTAAATCTTTCAAGTGAGGGGAGTTTTTTAAAATTTTCTAGCCATTATTAGAAAGTCCTTTGATATGTTTTTAAACCATGTAAGGGTTATTTTTATAAAAGGGGTGATGTTTTAAGGATAGATGAATGAGTTTTGAATTGGAATTGTTTCAGAAAAAACATCTTTATACCATGTTTTATAAATGTTGTGCATTGATAAAGTGAATGTTTTATATTTTATTTTTTTATATATCATGTTAATGGAAAAAAACATATTTTTCTATATTATTCTCAAACTAGAAATTATAGTTCCTCTTTTAGAAGAAATTAAAGTCAATGACTTACACTGAATATAATTAATAACTTTTCATAAAAGTCGGTTCAATATACTCTCATGAATTGTAGAAAATAATACTTCCAATTCAAATAACTACTATATCAGAATAATCAACTAGAAAATATCCCAATGATTTTCAAGTTGAATTCTAATATAATGCTTCAACTTAACTCTTACTTTTTTACTAATGCTAAAATTTCTAAAATATATCTGAAAATACTCACTATATTATTAAAATGTATATTGACTAAGAAAATACTCACTATATTTCCGTTTCTTCAAGTGATTTTGTAATCACATGTGTATAAGATTACACATGCATGAACATATATACTTTGGTTTTCTAGTGGGTGATTTACCATATTTATTTATATAGGAAAACCTTATGTAACATATTTATATATTTTTTCAACTAGTATATATGAATCTCTTTCCCTATTTAGTAATAAATATGTGTTTTAATTTTTTTTTAATATTGTGTACGCACATTGTGATATACATGGATAAAAGTTGGATCACATTACCGAGGAACACACCTTAGTATGTTAAGGTTTTGAAAGAGTTTTTAGATTTTGAAATTTCTAATCGATCCATTGAATGTAGAATAAGATTTCAATGTTCTAAATGTAAATTTAGAATATGTTTGAAGAGAAATGAAGTTTATGAACATTTAATACTGAAGCAATTCCCTGATCAATATATGTGTTGAATTTGTCATGGAGAATCGAATGTTACAGAAAGGTTGAGAACTGATTTTAATCTATAGAACGAGCTCCCAACTTTCTCGACAATGGAAAATGAAATGAAAAAACTCATAAATTATGAATTCAGCACTGAAAGACATCACTATCAACATCAAAACATAACAGAACTACCAGATGAGGGTGCTACAAATTGCAACATGACAAGTGATTTTTTTGATACTATAACACAACCAGATCAAGATTGTAACATATCGTTGGATCCTCTTCTTGATTATGTGGAGGCAAATGTAAGAGAAAACTTCACTGAGGAAAATATGTTTCATGATTTAGTTGACGATGGAAATCAAGAGTTGTATAGTGGATGTTTGAAATATTCAAATCTTTCTTTTCTGCTAAAGTTGTTCCATATCAAATGTCTATGTGGAATTAAAAATAAGGCAATGTCCATTATATTGGAATTGTTGCATGATGCATTTCCTAAAGCAAAAATTCCCACGTCTTTTTATGATTTGAAAAAAATTTGTTAATGGGCTTGGTCTGAATTATATTAAAATATGTGTGTTACTGAATGATTGTATGCTTTATTGGTGAGAGGATTCAAGTAGATCGAATTGAAAAAAATATTCTTCTTCTAGATGGCAGTCAATGGGTGATGTTGGAAGACTGAATCAATATACATTCATGAAGAAGAAGAAAGGGAACATACCTACAAAGGTTTTGTGTTACTTTATTTTAAATCCTTGATTGCAAAGATTATTCATGTCATCAAAAACCACCAAACACATGAAGTGGCATTCTATAGATAATAAAAATGATGGGTTAATGAGATATCCATGAGATTCACAATAGTATAATACATTTGATTCATTACATCCAGATTTCTCAGTTGATCCTAAGAATGTTCTATTGGGATTTGATGCTGATGGATTCAACCCATTTGGGATGTTGAGTACCAGTTATAGCATTTGGCCAGTTGTTTTGATCCCTTACAATATGCCTCTGTGGATGTGTATACAATAAATATCTTTTATCATTTTGATGATTAGTCCTAGAAAAAAAATTCCTGGAAATTATATTGAAATATACTTCTAGCCCTTGATTGAAGAATTATAAGAGTTATGGAGCAATGGTGTTGATAAATTTGATGCTTCTTCTAAAACAATGTTCAAAATGCATGCTACTTTCATGTGGACCATTAGTGACTTCACCAGGCTTGGGAATTTATCTGGTTGGAACATTTACATGGGTTTGTCTTGTTCTGTTTGTAACATTGATTTTGAGCCCAAAAAGCTACCTCATTGTAGAAGATGGTGCTTTTTGTGCCATTGAAGAGTTATCTATTCATCTCATAGATTGCGGCTGAACAGATCAAAATTTAATGGTTCATTGATCGTAGACCACCTACAAAGTTGTTGAATAGTTCTGAAATATTGAAACAACTTGAAAATATTGAAGCAGAATTTGGGAAGGTTCGTCATTTGAATGATAGCAGGAAATGGGTTCGAAGTTCATCATCAAGTGAAATCAGAACGCAACAATGTAAGAAAAAAAGTATATTCTTAAAAATTCTGTATTAGGAATTTAATTTGTTGCGGCATAATCTTGACGTGATTCATATTGAGAAGAGTGTATATGACATTTTTATTTTCACATTGCTTAATAAGCATGGAAATTCGAAGGATCACCTCAATACTCGCAAATACTTACAAGTAATGAACATACAACATGATCTCTTGTTAGATGATAATGAAAAGTATGTTCCGAAAATTTTTATAATGAAAAATAGCGATAAATATACATTCCTTCATTTTTTAAAGAATGTGAAGGTATCTTCTGGGTATTCAAGTAACATCTCAATGTGTATTGACTTGAAGAATCATAAGTTACATGGATTGAAAAGTCACGATTCACATATTTTGTTACAATAGTTACTACCATTGGCATTGCGTACATTATTTCCTGAAAAAGATACTGTTGTTGTACTCCAATTCTGCACATTTTTCAGACAACTATGTGAGAAACCTCTACATCCATTTTAGCTTGAAAATCTCCATGAGAGGTTTGTATTGACTCTTTGTGCAATGGAGATGATCTTTCCTCCATCATTTTTTACTGTCATGATGCATTTAACTATGCATTTTGTTGATGAATCTAAATTAGGAGGCCCCATTCATTATCGATGGATGTATCTAATTGATAGGTACTTTATTTATATGTTTTTCAGTTAAGTTAAGGACATTTGGCACTTAATTAAATGGATAATTATTTTTATTTTATTTCACAGATATGTTGGTCATTTAAAATCATATGTGAGAAATAATGCTCAACCAGAAGGCTCTATTGATGAAGGCTATTTGGCTGAGGAGTGTCTTACCATTTGTTCTAGATACTTGGATGATATTGAGACAATATTTAATCAAGTTGGACATGTTGATGACACATCAAATCAATCTCAAATACATCAGAAATCAAAAATATTTCCTGCTATTGGCCGATCTGTTGGGAGGACCTCAAATGTGACACTGACAGAATTGGAATTATTACATGAACATAGATATGTGCTGCTGAATAGTAAAATTTCAGATCCATTTATTGAAGAGTTTAGGATACAAACAAAGATAATAATGAGATTCCGAACACAAAATGAGAAATATATAATGAAATATATTAATAAAGAGCTTGTAGAATGGTTTTCATGACGTATACGTTCATAAATATTACAATAAATAAAAATATTAGTTTAAAAAATATATTTTGTAAATATAATATAGTATATTTATTTTTTTAAGATCATGAATACTGATACTCAAGTAGAGTTGTCATAATATTTGAATTTTCTTGCTCGAGGTCCTCTAAAACAAGATAGAAAGCTCGACACTTACAACATGAATGGATTTAGATTTTGTACAGTCGATTGAGAAAGGGGTTTGAAAACACAAAATAGTGGTATATTTACATTTTATAAAGTGGGATACTATAGGAATACGACTAATATTATTGAATTAAAAAACCATGGGAATTTTTAGTTGTTTATTCAAATGCAATTGGGTCGATATTATTAGAGTTGTTAAAAGAGATTCCTTGCAATTTAATTCTGTGAACTTCTCTCACTTGATGGATTTTTGTGATCATGAACTGCATGATCCATATATCTTATCATCATAATAAAAAATGGTATATTATTTGAATGATGTTGTGGATGAAAGGGGGGAGTATAGTTTCTCATGTAATACAAAGAGATTTGTATGATATGGGTGATGAAGTGGAAGATTTGACCTCTAAAATTGAATCTCATTAACAATAAGAAGCATAATTATTTTTCTATCGTGATATTGAAAATATTAGTATAGAAAGTATTAATGAAGTGGATGAAGTAATGGAGTAGGAAACATGATATGATTGGAGGGGAAAATGATTGTATGTATAGTTATTTATTCATTCAGTAACCACTTATTTCATTTGTGTAGTCATTCATTATCATTATCATGTATATTTTTTTGTTAGTAATGGTAATCTATTATCATTTTTAAATTTTTTTCTGCATATTTTTTTGAAATATTTGTTCTAAACATAATTTTATTTGATTAAATGATAGGAATACTAGGGGGGAAGCGATACATTGTTTCATCCACTACTGTGACAGATGACAATCCATCTATCTCCCTCCATATGGCATATGAGCCACCAGCTGACTACCCCCATACACCATATCCTACTATACCATCTCTCACACCCTCTGTGAGCATCCCTTTAGAAGCTGAGTTGTTGAATCCCCCTTCAGCAGCCTCAGTAGTTGGGTGGAAGCACGCCACTTCTAGTGTAATGACCAAAAGTTTCATTAATGGAAATCTCTCTTGATCGAATTAAATGTCTCTTTATGTAAAATGGTTATATAAAATGTCAACTACTTTGGTTTTATGGTAATAATTTTTATTTTTTCTTTTATATCCACTGAATAATGATCACATGATTAGTATAAATATAGGGCTTTAACAGACCCAATTTACTCAGACGAAGGAAGCGATGGCCTCATCCAGTACAATTGCTCCATACGAAGCCCATTTGTCGGAGCTCAGAAAAGATGTGGCATATTTGGGCTTTATTCTTGACCAAGCCCAAGCTGAGCTTCATCATGTCAAGCTCAAACGGGACCATCTACGGGAAAATTGGAAGTTGATAGAGATTACCACTCGAGCGATGTTATCTAAGCCACCCCAAGAGTCTGTCACCATCGCACAACTTACACTTAGGTCTTATGCGACTATTTTAAGGGGTTATGTAACAAATATCTAGTACTATGTTCATGTTCATTATTTTTTTTATATAATAATGAATATACTTTCTTTTCATCATTGATACTTTGTAAATAGTTTTTAAAGTACAAATAGTGTTTTATTTATTATTTAATTAAGAATTATATTGTTTAAAATTAAGGTATTTTTGAATTAAATAATATTTTAATAAAATAATAATAATAATATTAAATTATTTTTCATTAAATATAAATGATCTTATAATTTTATGAATGCAATTGTAATTTTTATTAAGGTTTGAAAGCCATTTTTGTCAAAACACGTGCATTTTCTATAAATGTCGGTTTTTATTTTAGAAGTGAAAATTAACATATTTTGAAAATTAATTAGATAAAATAAATGTTATTTCTGGAATTAGGACAACGAAATTGTCCAACAGTGAATTTTTCATAATTTTATGAGATAGTCAAATTTTTGGGTAAAAATTAAATACCATTTAAAAATATAATGTGTTTTATGACATCATAATGATCCAATAGTGATGTAACAAAATACTATAATCTTTATGTTTGGCCAATATATGTTTTTACATTAAAATAATGTTATTTTGGGTTTGTTTGACTTATTTTACAAATAATTAATGGACCCCTCAAGACTTATTAAACATCTTTTCTTTTTAAATTATTTTCCATGGGAGTGTGACTCACCTCCACATAAGCAACCCCATTATTTTAAGAATTTAGGACTTTGGCCTTAAAAAATATTTTTTTTCCTCTCCCCTTATCCAAAAACCATGGGCAAAAACCATGAGCTGATTTGTGTTTTGGATTAGTCTAATGTAAGGTGTCCCAAACCTAAATAATAAAGAATTCACTCACCTTTCCTATATAAACCCACCCAAGATCCCATTTCCTCCTCACTCAAAGCCTTTGGAGTTCGTCCAACATCTTCCCTAATCTCTCTATAATCCTCCCAAGGTGCCCCAAGCTCCCAAGAAGCCTCTCTCTAGCCTCTCTCAATCCTTTGGAAGCACACTTCCAAGTAAGGGTTTTTTCTTCCTTTCTCATTTTGTCTAATTTTCTTTAAGTTGTTTCACCCTTTTAATATCAATTATGAATGTTTTGGTATGGTTTCTAACCTCCCTCATACTTCCCTCTTTATTTTTGAATTATGGGATACTCCTTTCTCTCTCATTAAATGCCTCCCATGTATACCCGTTACTATGCCGAAATTTCGAAAGGAACTTCTCTCTCCTCATTTACATTCAAGAAATACTTTTGTATCATGAATATAAATTTCATTAAAATTGTTGGGACATGTATCTATATGAACTAATTACTTTACATTACATGTAAATATGATGAGGAACCCCTTTCTCTCTCATTAACCATTTTTATGAATTCTTATGTCACACCGTTACGCTGCCGAAATCGCACCGATTTTCTAAACTAATGCCATTGTGTAGTGAATACAATGCCCATTTCTCCATCAAGGGTATTCACCTTTGTGCACATTTACTTATTTATTTTAAAGTATCATGTATTAATTCCACATTCCTTTATTGTGGAATAAATGATTATGTTTTATGAATCCATGTTTTATGATCCATGTGGCACACTAATGCATAAAATGAAATGTTTAAGAAGGGTGCGCCCTTATAGCGCTCCAATTCATTGGGTAAAGTATAGTATCATGATATGTCATGTGCAATGAGTGTTAACTCATTCTAATTCAAGTGAAATTAGGGTTTACTCATGCTTCATGTGCAATGAGGATTTACTCATGCTCTATGTGCAATGAGCCTTGGCTTATGCTAATTCCATGTTAAGTGTTATTGCCACATTTCCATGTTATGATTATCTTGCTATATCATGCCTTTATGTTCATGTTTCTCTTGTGATATATTTATATTCCTATTGTCTAACATGTATTGTACTCCTCATTTATTCCATGTTTATTCCCTTACTGAGCTTTATAGCTCACCCCTTTTCTTAAGCATGTCCTCAGGTTATCCCATGAAATGCTAAGTACGAGGGAATATAGTGGTCATGTAAAGGAAGTTTTCAATAAAGATGTTGTACTTCATGTTTTAAGTTGTTATTTAATGATCCTAAGCCCCAAAGACACTAGACCTCTTGATCATCCATGTTGTATCAAGTGAATGGTTTATGTAATAAATCATGTTTAAGTTTGTAATCAAAGCAGGGTTGTTATAGTTTGTATCAAAGGTAAGTTTAGTTATTTTTGGGATTAAGATTAGAAAACCCTAGTAAATCCTTAGAGATAAGACTATGTATAATAAAAACATACCTAAGTTTTGGTAAGTACCGAGTAAGTGTTTTATTAAACAAATACATCCCTGTCTGGATACGAGCAGGTAGAGGCGGCTCTCGAACAGATTTATCCTAGGGGTAAAACTAGAAAACACCGCTTTGAGCTAGACTCGAACGGGAACTGGTGCATGAAAACAGGCCTTTTTGTACTCTTGGTTATGAAACTCCTGGGGGATATGTTTTGATAAATTCAAAATCATAGTATGAAACCTTATTAAGGGAATTAAAAAAATCCCCTAAGAATATATGTTAGAAAGTAGATCATGAAAAGCCTAGATTGAAGCCTATAGAATCATGAGTTAAGGAAATAAAAGTTTATTTATAAGTCATCAACTTTTGTCTTTGGATTACCCTTTATGTGTTACCCCCTAACCTTCCTTTTATTCTAGAAAATGGCCGGTAATAGGATGACTCGGGCTAACAGCCGGTGTGAAGATCAGTGTGATGACAGTATTAATGAGATTCCCAATCTAATGGGAGTGGGAATCGTGAACTTTGTCACGCTTCTATATCAGCTAGCTGAATCTTTTAATAGAATCACGGGTCAAGATGAATGTCCAAACCCCCCTAAGGAGTAACAAGTCACTATCAAGAGCTTCATGAGACAAAGGCCTCCTACTTTTAGTGGATCATCTGATCCCACGATCACTAAACAATGGATCAACTCCATAGAAAATATCTTCTCCATCCTTCAATGTTCTGAACAAGAGAAGGTTCTCCTGGTGGCTTATCATATGGAGGGTGAAGCTGATCAATGGTGGAAGTTGATCAAAAATATGAAGCCTAAGGAGGAGATCGAGGTGTGGGAATGGAAGGATTTATAGAAGATGTTTTTCGATAAATATTTTCCGCGCACCCTTCGGTTTAAGATGGAAAGGTACTTCCTTTCCCTCAAGAAAAAAGAAGAAGAATCTGTTGGATCATATGAGCCAAACTTCACAAGGCTTGCACAATACGCTTCTGGATTTGTCATTACCCCTGAATGCAAGGTTGACAGCTTCTTTGGTGGGCTGAAGCCAAGCCTGCGGAAAGCATTAGCGATCCGTGACTTTGACAACTATGAGGAAATTGTCTGATGTGTCCTCAAGGTTGAAATGGAGATCAGCGAATCACAGGGGTATCATGGGGACAAGAAGAATAAGGTGTAATTCAATGTTAGCGGTCTGATGAATAAATCTAACGGTGCTAAGAAGATCTATCACCCCACTTGGCAAAAGTGTGGAAATAAGCACCGTAGAAATTGCCTCAAGGGGATGAGGAAATGCTTTAGGTGTGGAAGAGAAGGGAACCTAGCTGTTAACTATCGGCAAGAAAGACCCACGACTGCGATAGAGGAGAGGAATGCTTAGTTCGAACCTCAACGCGTTGTTCATTGCTACAAATGCAAAGAACTGGGGTATCTTGAAAATCGGTTCCCTAATCCAAGGGTTTTTGGAGGCAACCAACAACCTCCAAGGAAGCAAGGAAGAGATTTTTCCATCACTTCTGCCGAAGTGAACCCCTACAACTAAGTGGTGATAGGTACACTAGTTATTCATTCAAGAATAGAGAACATAATTTTTGATTCAGGTTCTACGCATTATTTTATATCTCGAAAGTTTAGTAGAACAATCCCAGCACCACCAAAAACCATGGAAGTGAAGATGTCTGTGAGTACGAAAAATGGGGAAATCATTGTATCCCATGAATATAAGTCCTCTAATGTTAAAATCTGTGGATTGAATTTCCCAGAGAACCTCGTCATACTCACTCTAGTGGAATTTGATTCAATTATTGGCATGGATTGGCTTTCCTTATATAGAGCCAACATAAATTTTTGGGAGAGGGAAATCACACTCCCTATGGAGAATCGACCCCTGATTCTTTACAAGTGTAAGGAGGAAGATGAATCTCCTTTAGCTCCATCATCTCAAGCATGGATATTACTACCCTATGAGCATGCGTATCTGGATCAGATGATTGAGTCCAAGGAAGAAACCATCCTAGATTAAATGCCTATTGTGAGGGAATTTACTGAAGTGTTTCCTAAGGAACTGCCTGGTCTTCCTCCTAGAAGAGATGTTGAATTCTAAATTGAACTTATACCAGGGGCAATACCAATATCCAAGAATCCATATAGAATGGTTGTCATGGAACTTGAAGAGCTGAAGAAACAACTATAGGAGAATCTAGATAAAGGGTTTATACGCCCAAGTGCTTCACCATGGGGTGCACCAGTCCTCTTCGTCAAGAAGAAGGATGGGTCAATGTGGCTTTGCATCGATTATCTTGAACTTAAAAAAATCATGATAAAGAACAAATATCCTCTACCATGGATCGATGAATTGTTCGATCAGCGATGTGGAGCACAATACTTCTCCAAGGTAGATTTTCAGTCAGGATATTATCAAGTAAGGGTGAATAAGGAAGATGTCCCCAAGACTGCTTTTCGTACAAGATACGGGCACTATGTGTTCATAGTAATGCCTTTCAGACTCACCAATGCTCCAACAATATTCATGGACTTTATGAATAGAGTCTTTAGAGATTACCTAGAAATATTTGTGGTAGTCTTTATAGATGATATTCTAATATACTCCAAAACCAAGGAGGATCATGAGGTGCATTTAAGAACTATACTGGAGACTTTTCACAAGGAGAATCTCTCTGAAAAGTATAGTAAGTGTGAGTTCTGGTTGAAGGAAGTCTCATTCATGGGACATATCATCACAAGTAATGTGATATATGTGGATCCCTCCAAAACAGATGCAATTGAGGGATGGATGAGGCCAACATCGGTGACAGATATCTGTAGATTCTTGGGGTTAGCTGGATATTATCCATGATTTGTGAGAAATTTCTCACGATTTTCCAACCCTATTACCAAGCTAAGTCGAAAGGGAGTAAAGTTTTCTTGTAGTGATGAATGTGAAGAAAGATTCAAGGAGTTGAAAAGGAGGCTTATCAATGCACCTATGCTCACATTACCCACAAGTGGGGAACTTTTTGTGGTATTCAGTGACGCTTCGAAGAAGGTCTTAGGTTGTGTGCTGATGTAGAATGATAAAGAGATATCCTATGCCTCAAGGAAGTTGAAAATCCATGAGTGAAACTATCCAACGCATGGTCTGGAGTTGGAGGCGGCGATCTTTGCCTTGAAAATCTGGTGGCATTATCTCTATGGGGAGACATGTGAGATATATACTGAACACAAGAGTCTTTAATATATATTCACACAGAAAGAGCTTAATATGTACCAGAGAAGATAGATAAATCTAATCAAGTATTATGACTGTTCAATACATTACCACCCTGGGAAAGAAAACAAAGTGGCAGATGCCCTAAGTAGAAAGGACCCAGTGATTCTATCAATGATGAGAATTGAGAAGGATCCAATATTCTTAGACTTGATGAAGATGGACATGGGAATCATAAATAAGGGAACATCATCAATCCTTTCACAAATGATTGTTCAACCGTCTCTTTTGGAAAGGCTAAAGGATTTTCAAAAGGATGATGTGGGAATTCAGGAAAAAGTGGAAGCTATCAAAAAAGGGAAATCCTCATAGTTTAATGTTAATGAAGAAGGAATTGTGAATTTTTGGAAAATTCTATGTGTTCCATCACGTTCAGAGCTGAAGAAGGAACTTTTGGATGATGCACATAGTTCAAATTTCCCTATTCACCCAGGGAGCACAAATAGTGTTTTTAGTTATTATTTAATTAAGATTTATATTTTATTAAATTAATGGATTTATGAATTAAATAATATTATAATAAAAAATTATTATTATTATTAAATTAATTTTTATTAAATATAAATTATCTTATAATTTTATGAATGCAATTGTAATTTTTATTAAGGTTTGAAAGCCATTTTTGTCAAAACCCATGAATTTTAGATAAATGTCGGTTTTTATTTTAAAAGTTAAAATTAACATATTTAGAAAATTATTTAGATAAAATAAATGCTATTTCTTGAATCAGGATGTCAAAATTATCCAATGGTGAATTTTTCATAATTTTCTGAGACAGTCAAACTTTTTGGTAAAAATTAAATACCATTTAAAAATATAATGTGTTTTATGACATCATAATGACCCAATAGTAATGTAATAAAATACTATACACTTTATGTTCGGCCAATATATGTTTTTCCATTAAAATAATTTGATTTTGGGTTTGTTTGACTTATTTTACAAAGCATTAATGGACCCCTAAAGACTTATTAAACATCTTGTATTTTTAAATTATTTTCCATGGGAGTGTGACTCACCTCCACATAAGCAACCAAATTATTTTAAAAATTTTGGGATTTGGACTTATAAAATATTTTTTTCCTCAGCCCTTTTCCAAAAAACATGGGAAAAAACCATGAGATGATCTTTGGTTTGGATTTGTTTAATGTAAGGGGTCCCAAACCTAAATAATAAAGAATTCACTCACCTTTCCTATATAAACCCGCAAAAGATCCAACTTCATCCTAACTCAAAGCCTTTGGAGTTCGTCAAAACTCTTCCCTAGTCTCTCTATAATCCTCCCAAGGTTCCCCAATCTCCCAAGAAGCCTCTCTCAAGCCTCTCTCAAGCCTTTGGAAGCACACTTTGAAGTAAGGGTTTTTTCTTCCTTTCTCATTTTTGTCCAATTTTCTTTAACTTGTTTTTCCCTTTTAATTTCAATTATGAATGTTGGGGTATGGTTTTGCACCTCCCTAATACATCCATATTTATGTTTTAATGATGGGAGACCCCTTTCTCTCTCATTAAATTCCTCCCATGTCACTCGTTACAATGCCGAAATTCCGAAAAGAACTTCTCTCTCCTCATTTACATTCAAGCAATACTTTTGTATCATGAATCTAAATTCCATTAAAATTGTTTGGAAATGTATCTATATGACCTCATTACTGTCCATTACATTTAAATATGATGAGGAACCCATTTATCTCTCATCAACCATTTTTATGAATTCATATGTCATGTCGTTACACTGCCGAAATTGCACCGATTTTCTAAACCAATGCCATTGTGTAGTGAATACCATGCCCATTTCTCCATCAAGGGTATTCAACTTTATGAACATATACTTATTGATTATAAAGTTTCTTGTATGAATTCCACATTCCTTTATCATGGAATAAATTATTATGTTTTATGAATCCATGTTTTATGATCCATGTGGCACACTTATGCATGAAATGAAATGTTTAAGAAGCGTGTGCCCTTATAGCGCTCCAATGCATTGGGTAAAGTATAGTATCATGATACGTCATGTGCAATGAGTGTTGACTCATTATAATTCAAGTGAAATGAGGTTTTACTCGTGCTTCATGTGCAATGAGGATTTACTCATGCTCTATGTGTAATGAGCCTTTGCTCATGCTAATTCCATGATAAGTGTTGTTGCCACATTTCCATGTTATGATTATCATGCTTTATCATGCATTTATGTTCATGTTTCTCTTGTGATCTATTGATATTCCTATTGTCTAACATGTATAGTACTCCTCATGTATTCCATGTTTATTCTCTTACTGGGCTTTATAGCTCACCCATTTTCTTATGCATGTCCTCAGGTTATCCCATGCAATGCCAAGTACGAGGGAATGTAGTGGTTGTGTAAAGGAAGTTTTCAATAAATATGTTGTAATTCATGTTTTAAGTTGTTATTGAATTATCCTAAGAGCCAAAGACACTAGACCTCTCGATCAACCATGTTGTATCAAGTGAATGGTTTATGTAATAAATCATGTTTAAGTTTGTAATATAAGCAGGGTTGTCATATCTAGTTCATCACGGGCATACTGGAGGGTCACTGTTATAGGTAAAAAAATTTATATAAATAAATTTATTGCACTTTTTATACTAATTGTTTTTTCATTAAAGAAGAAGAAAATGTAACTATGGAGAAAAATATAAAATGTGCAAATTTGTAGAATATCAAGGGAGAGAAGATATTTGTCTCATTTGATTCATATAGGGTCCATATAGATGATGCCACAAGATTACATGGATAAATTCTAGGTCAACTGGTAGCAGAGCCCATTTCCATTCCTATTTCTTATGATGATTAGATACATATGCCTCAAAGTTGGAAAAATAAAGTTTTTAATTCCCAAATAAAGGTAATTTTAATACATTATGGTGTAATTGAATGTCATGTTATTAATATGTTCAAAATGAATTTCTGTATACAGATGTTTTTCCAATTTATAGTTGCTGATGTGATAACACGAAATTGTACGTTGAAAAATCTTTGTAAGAAATAGAAAGACTTAAAATAGAGATTTTGGAGCAATGTCAATGATACTTCGTTGACCGTCCAATAAATGCATGAGAAGCTACCCAATGGGGTACCCAAAGAAAAGTGGAAAGTTTTTGCTGATAGACATCGTGATGAGAAGCATATAGTATTTAAATATATATGATTATATTAACCTAATTTTACATCTATAAATGTATATGAAGAGAATATGACATTTAATACATTACTATTAAATTGAATTTTATGTATTTTAGGATCCCTCAAGAAAGAATGCATCAAGCCGGGATAAGCAAGTCATCCCTCATACTACGAGGTCAAAAATATTTTCTACAAACCGATCGACTCTGGTAATATATTCATTAGTTTAAATATTTATAAAACAATATTATCTGTTTAATATATTAAAATGTTGATCTATCTTCGTTTAATTTAGTAACATAGTTTAGGGCATGAAGCATCCCGAACTGATGTGTGGATGGATGTTAAAAAACATTCGATGGAAGTTTTGTTAATGAGCATACCCATGAAGTTGGGGTATGAACTCATTTTTCATTATAATATCTTATTATCAGTTTCAACTATGTTAATATATGTTGATATTTTATTTATAGGTAAAAATTAAAGAAATATGGGATGCCAATACTGGGAAGACCAACTTAGTCTCCTAGGATGACCTGGTTTCTAAAGTCCTTGGGAAGGAGCATCCTGGTAGAGTTTGCAGGATGGGAATGGGACCCATACCATGTGAGGCCTTTGGCATGCCCTTAGGGATTGCAGCTACATCTACTCCTGGTTTTAGTCTGTCCATACCCAAAGATGCTCAGAGAGTGACTGTTTCTCTATAAAACATAGTTCAAGACCAGGGAGTTCAGATATCCTCTTTGCAGAAAGCGTTAACTAATATACATTAGCAGATGAGAAGATATCCCTACCGGTGGTATTTCATCGACTGGTGGTGAGCAGGTAAATCAAAAAAAATTCAAAATAATTTAGTTTGAAAACTTTTATTTGTTTTAAGTTTAAATATAAATATGAAACACTATTTAATTTTCAATATAATGTTCTTACAGGTGGTTGCAGGAAGTCAAGATGGAGGTGGAGAGGGCGATGATATCTGTTCATCATCAGACAGTGATTAATAGTATTGTTGATATGTGGACAAATATTGTAACAGTTGGTTTGTATATGTATCGTGTGTGGCACATAGTTGCCTCCAAACATTTTCATGACCTGAAATTTTCTTGATTTCTCATGATTCTTTTTATGTATTTTATTGATTTCTAATGTTTCCTTTTATTTCTTGATTTCTCAAGTGTGGTATGCAGCATATATATCGACTCTTTATTGTGATGATTCAATTTTTTGATTCATTTTTCCAAAATTCATTTTTTCATTATAATAACTTGTCCTACATTTTCTAGCACAATGCATTTACGACTACATTTCCATTTGTAAGAAGTACTTCTTAGTTATGATCTTGTATCAATCCATAGGGATGAGAATTTGTGTCTCGCTAAAATGTTTAATACAAATCACCCTTTAGTGTGTCATAGTAATACTATCCAAAATTCCAAAAAATAGTTGGAATCCATAGATACTAATACGAGATTAGGGGAAATATTTCTACACTGTCTGAAATGGGGTTTTCCCACCATTTCCAAAGTGGCATCCAAGAACAGTCAAGTAGTGTGAATGACAGTGTCCATTATCTTGGTAGGCATGACATGCCGATAGTAAAATCCTAGTAAATTATCTAGAACCCATTTCCCTAGAAAAATGTTAAATAGAAAACATGAACAATTACTTACCATTAATAACATCAACTACCCTATCACAAATAATTTATTATAAGCATCCATATTCCTTGATAGAATATATCAACCCCATTCACGATATACTCTTACCTTTGAAGGAATGTCCTAGATCACTTCTATTATTTTCTTCACATTAAAATAACTAGGATGCATAATGGGAGTGACAATATATTAGGATCCAGATTCCATTCCTTCTAAGGAAACCACACTAAAGACTCTTTTTCCAAAGAAATCACTTGAGTGAAACAAATATGATAGTTGAACCTGATCCATCACTCTTAAAAAATTAGGAACCCTTATCCATGGGAGATAGGATTTTACCTTTTTTCTATCTTTAGTGTCAAGTATAATAATTCCACATAGAATAACCAAAGTGAGAGCTGATTTTACATAATTCTTATGTAATGTTTCATTTATAATAATTCTACATGGAACACCAACATAAATTAATCCCAAGAAAATATTACCACATCATTATTCCCATGATAAAGGGTCTACTACCAATATAATACACCCCACATCGTTTGAGTAACTAAGGAATAAATAAATAACCACCCAATCAAGTTCCTAAAGGACTGTAGGAGAGTTCAAATTTATCGACACATAGATGGAATATAAATCTAAATATTTACTATATATATAGTAGTAATATATATAGTTTATATATATTTCATCCACCTATATTGAAAAGGTTTGTGAAGATGTACGTATCCATATACTTATAATAATACTAATGAATAGACCATAAAATAACTCAGACATCCCTAACCAATCTAACGATCCTATGTTCTCATGTAATTGGGTATATACCCTATATCCCAATAGAGTGAGAGACTTCATAAAACAACACATGGGATGTTGAGTGTTCCATTAGGTCAAAATTCCAGTCATGTAATGTGGTGAGTAAATCACAATATTTATATAGTTAAATTTTTGTGATACAACATGCTCAACACCTGAGGTAGGGAATTGTGATATATCCTTTCTCAACATTCTCATACCATCATACCACAACCTCTATAAAGGAATATATTAAATACAACTAGAAAGGGGAATTACCTCACATCCATCGCTTCTATCTACACCATATACATAATAAAGGCATAATCATTTTTTTACAATAGATAAAAATTAACCTCTTATTCATGTCTTTATCCATGTTCAATTCCCATTTAAAATATTACAATTCGTATGAAGCATTTTATAAAGAAGAAATCAAGAGCATGACATTACAATTACGTGGGGTCATTCCATTTAAAACCAGTTGATTTATTTTAAGAAAGTAAACCCATAATTAATTATCCATTTCACATTATCAGTTACATTTAACTCATTCAATTCATTAAAACATGATAAATCTATATATAATCTCAATAGAGTCACTTAGATGGTGACATGTTAGTCTAGGAAATTTCCCACTTTAAAAATTACCACTATAAGTGGTCCAAACACCTAAGGGATTTCTTAGGTTCTATAAAATAATCATATGTATGGGAATATTACATTCTTGAAAAATTCTAGAAGATATGTGCGAGTACCAACATTTGAGAAAAAATCATATTGTCCTATTTCACCTAGATCACCCAATGGGTGACCATATAAGTTTCTCACAACATGTGAACATCCAATCAAGGATCAACTAGTACATATGAGTCTGCAATGGTCAATTTTAAATACATAAATCACTTAAATAGATATTCTTGAACAAATATGGTGTGTGACACAGTGGCTGAATTACGAAACATCAAACCCTAAAGGGAAAACAATGTGACTACCAACCTAAAGGTTATAGATGACTCCTCTCCCAATATTAGCTTCATATTTCAATATTTTTGGGAGAAATATGAGAAATGGTTCAGTTCCATGATAGTATGGAAAATGTGCCTATGCCTATACATCCTAAAGGATCCAATGGGAAACTAAAATAGGATGTATGAGTGGGGTTTACCTTACGTTGAGCTATCCAATGCTTCCTTCATATATTGAATTTGGTGTCTAATGATAGAGATATGGATAAACCTATGTTAAATTTTTTTGATTTATACAAGAGGTAAAAGAATTCAAAATAACTGGAAGATGAAATAGAAAAGGGAAAGTGGTATATGAATAGGAGAGTGGTAAACTTGTAAATTCACCACTACATTTTATTAGATACTAGGATTATGCCATGTGATATGTTTAGCTACATTCTGTTACTCACTGAATGATTCATTTTGTTGTTCATAGTTAAGAATATCCTTTCATACTGGCTGTAGTATGTATTCTGTTGGTGTTTTGGTATTCTTGGAATGGTTTTTTAGGTCACCGGTGCAGGGGCACCAAAAACTGGTTCTTTTTTTGTAAATCTGATCTTTATTGGTCATTTTAACCACTGCTAAATGCCGTTATTTTTCTATTTGTGGTGGTTTTAACTACAGCTAAGATCTTAAATTTAGAGGCGGTTCTAACTACCACTATAGTGGCCCATCTTCCATGATTTTTTTATAGCGGTTATAGTGTTTGTGGCGGCGGTTTGTCCTGGCAGGACATTACTTTTTTTAGTGGTGGTTTTAACCGCTGCTAAAAAAGTAATCCTCTGCCTAGAGAAACCGCCGCAAGAAATAGTATAACCACCGCAAAAATGTGCCAACTATAGTGGTTCCCATAAATCGCTGCTAAACCGCTTTAACCACCACAAATAGTTTCCCGACAGGCAATTTAGCAGTGGTTTTCAGAAACCGCCGTAGAAGCATATAGAGGCGGTTTAACCACTTCCATATCCAAATGTAACTACCGCTAAATTGCAATTTTCCTTTAGCGACTTTTAGATACATAATATGTATTAATTTTTTTCATAACCTATTGAAATGAAAAAATAAAATATGGGTGAGATTGGATTATTAGTACAGTAAACATAAGTGATAAAAATAAATAACCGTAAGTGATCATGATATGAGAATATGGGTATAATCAATATATATAAGAAAACTATTCCCAACAAATCTTAAGCCATAAATCATGGCATAAAACTTGAAATAAAATAAGGAATGAGTCAAAATAGTGAGTCAATAATAATTATCCCTAAGATCATAACATAGTCATGATAATAAGAATAAAACTATGAATCATATTTTAAATATGAAACATGCATTAGTATAGGGAAAACCACTTCCATGATCCACACCATCACTTCCAACTCTTATGAGAAACTAAAACATACTTTCAGATACATATCTCATGAGATATAAAATCTTAACCAATGAATCCAAGGGAGATAAAGGAACCCACACATCAGTCATCCATACTTACATGTGCCACATGAAAATAATTCATTTATCATGTCATGATAAACCTATGGAAATAAAGTTGGTTTCATAAAATTTTCCAATGAAAATAATTTACTTTTTATAGTATAAGGAACCCATGGAAATACGGGTTTCATTCAACACATCATAAAGAACCCATTGAAGGAAAATAGGGATCATATCTTTTTCAAGTGGATTCACCTAAGTAAATAATTAATAATTACATCAATAAGAATAACATTATAAACCCAAGGAAAAAATGGGAATCAAATTTCATCATGTAACTTTCTTGGTAAACATTATTCAATCAACACAATAAAGAATATGGTATTTCCACCATAAAAATAAAATGTATGAATTTAATATAATAATATACTCAATTAATTATTTTTTATAAAGTAGGTGAGCACAACTCAATCAAAGCAATAAAAAATAGTGTATTCATAGAAGGAAGGCATTGGAAGAAAACTTTTGTTTATAAACCATCCTTGATTAGGAAAGATAAATATAGTGATATATCATTTCTATTATAAAAATTAAAATTTCATATTAAATATGAATAAGTAATGTGTATGGTATTATTTTAATAATATACTTTATCAATTATAACATGTATCAATGGAAAATATTTATATAAAAATCACTTTTTATATGGTTTAGAAAAAACACTTCAGAAATAAGAATTAATCTTAATATTCTAACATCTATAATAGACTCAAATATTTTATTTGTGTTACACGTTAATTTAATCCTTTAATAATATGTTGTTTACTTATTAATATTTTTATGAGTTTTGAGGGGTTTTGGTGGGTTTTAGAGTGTTTTAGAGTTCTTTTATGAGTCACACATTTTGAGAAACGTTTGATAAAACTATTCTGAAACCGTAATATTTGATTTAGAAGAACCTATGGTGGTGTAAAACTTATCAAACCATGTGAAGAAAGTTAGAAATTGTGTGACAACCCTTGGGGTGGTCTATGGTTTTGTCACATAGTTTATTGAAATATGTAGACTCTCCTCACAATCCATGCAACTCTCTCTAATTTCCAATAACATAGTTGGCACAAAGTTTAATAAATAGTGTGATCAAACCATGTGGGTGCCTAAGAGAGGTAGAATTACTTTCATGGTTGGGGAGTGATTTTTTATATTATGAAACCAAACCATTTGTGCATGAATTTAATGATCCTATAATAAAAATTAATGGAAATTTATCATATGTTTTCACACATTATTTCTTCTACATGAAGCCCACTCAAATCCAGAGGCTCTTATATATTTACTTGATTATTTTATCTCCTAAAAATATTGATTATAGTGGATCAATGTTAGTTAATGACTAGTAATTAATGTATGTGATTAAAAAAAATCAGTTCTTCTAGTTTCTACGAGATCTAACTGTATTCCCTTGAAATTAATCGTAAATCTAGCATTTCATTTCTTGATATACATAGATTCATATGCCAAATAATGATTAATATTTAGATCATTGAAAGAAATGATGTATTTTTTCCATGTTAACATTATCTCTTTGTCCAAAGTATTATCTCTCATGAACGCAGGATTTTTTGATGCAATTTTTCATAGATTGATCATCTTTAGACATTATTATTCTTGAATATAAACTTCGATCTCTATTCTAATGAAGGATTCATAGTGTATCAACATTTTTTGACTAGAACCGAGGTTTACTTCTTGATTTGATGAGTAATTCATGATGTCTTATTTAATTGACAAAAAATTAAGTGAATTGATGTCCTCTTGTTCAACATATATTAGAACTAGTTATATTGATAGAATATATGAGTTATGCGATTCTAGAACTACCCTTCTTTCTATGAAACAACCTCAAGTGTTTTTTCTAAACCTATAACTTAACAAACTAGAACCTTAGACACGAATACTTGACATGTGAATTAGTTTTCCATGGGTGCACAATGTTATTAGAGATTAAATTATTTTATTGATATTGGATTACATCATAAAAAATCTAATGGTATGAATCTCCTTACTATCTGGGGCTCTTGTATAATATTTTTTCCATGATATGATTCGTGTCTTGGTGTAGCTTGTATAACCATTCTTGATAGTGATTGCATGTGGGTATGTGTATATCCCCTGAGACCCATTTACGATTCTTGATTCCATGAGTATGCTTATATAGCCTATTTCCATGTTATACGTTGACCACATGTTTATGTATATTGATATTGATTACTCATAATGACATGATTTGTGATACCCTTATATGATCTACCCTATTATATGTATTACTATGCCTCTGGAGTAATTGTTTTGGTACTCATAATAGGTGAACCATCATGATAAGATTATCCCTTAGAGGGGTAGTGCACATGAAATGAAATGATGATGAAATTGGGCCTATAAATAGGTTATGGGAATTATAGACCTATGAACCGAATAAACACACAATTATAGGTTACAACGGCCTTGTGGACTGACCTAAGACATGATTCTAGGTTACAATGAATTTATAAGTGCTCTTAAGGGATTGTAGGGATCTGAAGGCCTTGTTTCCAGAATCTTGATAGTGAAATTTTCACTTGATACTATGTGAATTCCATGTTAGATGTTTACTGGCCTTGTGTTGATCTCTTGATCAATTCCAAATTCCATTACGAATATCCTTCCTACATGGATCCATAGTAGGTACGACTAGGAATTTTAGTGTCTTGGTTAGCACACAAGTTCTTGGTATATGATTTTTATGATTTTTTGTTCATTTATTATTATCATTTAATAAATATTTCATACCCATGAAAAACGTTAAGGAAATATTGGTGGTGTTCTACTGAGTTTTATTGATCACACCCTATTCAAGAATATTGATTCCTGAGTAGAATTCATGATTCAAGATCCAGGTAAGGGAAAGGGTCCAATAGTATATTTTTGAGCTGTTGAGCAGGGATCTAGTAGTTGTACCAGGATTGAATCCATATTATTCCATATTTTATTTATTTATATTCTATATTTGGTATACATTGGTTTGGATTTCCATATTAGGAGCCTATTTTTTATTTGTATGACATGTGTGACATCTTTTATTACATTATGATGCTTTATATTCCACCTTGATACTATGATCTTTTTGATAGTTTATTAATACTTTTGTTGTAGGTCTATGATTACTGAGGGTATAGTCTCCACATGGATGGTGTTTGTACCATCACTTGTAGTCAATATAATCTTATTTATGGGTATGGACACATTAGATCTTGTGGATCTCTAGCTCAGACACAGTGGTTTGGGTCAGAGCATTAAAAAATGGTATCAGAGCCTGATCTTCCTTTGTTTTCTTTTTACTAACCTAGTATATGGTAGAAAAGAGATAGTCTATGTGAAACATGGGTAAGGGAGCTATCATGTGCCAAGCTAGCTCATGTGAAACTGACCATTGGGTTACTATTTATGATATATCTATTACAGTTTTATGGGATTTGGGTGTGTTCATACATCATGAGTAGGCACTTAGGATCAAATGCAATATATATACCTATTGTGTGATTCATAACATTTGTTTTATTTAATGCCTTGATTTGTGAAATATGTTCAGGATAGACCTGTGTCCCCTATTTAATGATATTTATTTTCTACTGATATGATATTTTTTTGGCATTAATTAGTTAATGTTGAGAATGATGTTGGATTTTGTATATATATATATATTATTGTGACTAATGTGTAGGAATGGAGAAAATTGGTTTGTTCTAGGAGGGATATACCATGGGTTATTGGTATCCCCATAAGAGAACATTTGAGTGATCATATAGCCTATTTAGGATCCATATTAATGATTTACGGTGTTTGAAATATTCATTTGACATTTCATAAAATAAATCCTTAGAGAATATTCAAATATCATTCTAGGAATGACACACTAGTTACACTACAAGTTTTATAGAACGATACACCTAAGCATGCTCCCACACCTACATAAGTGGTTTAGGAATTGGAGCCACTATAGTCAATAGTATTTCAAATTATAACTACCCATAGAAGAGGAGTACGATGTACCATAGTTGACTACACATGTTACTTTTTCTACAGCATCCTACTGCCTTTCAGGGCACTGGGGGACTGCGGGATACAATGGACTGGTTAGACATAATCAAGAGAATATTTAACTTAGTTGAGACAACATAGGACTGATGTGTCAATCTAGTAATATTTATTCTTTAGGGACCTGACATGTGATGGTGGAGTGTCATGGGATAGGTTGGAAGACATGAGGGTATCATCTAGGAGGCCTTGGAGAAAATTTTATTTTATGAATTCGTTAACAATAGGCTGGAGATGGAATATTACCAATAATTCATAGATCTTTAGCTGGTATCCTTGACCGTATATGTATACTCTAATAGTTTCTATACACTAATTCATTTTCCTCCTCTCTTGGTTGGAAATGATGCACATAAGGATGTAAAGTTCTAGATAATTTGTCATACTGATATTGGATGGAATGTTATGAGTTTTTACCAAACAACATACCTGTTGGTTCTATATAATTCCTTAAATATTGAGAAGGGCTTTGAAGGGTATTGATCAGTTGGTCTTATCATAACCTTTAGTTCTCAAGTTGGTGGACCTCCTAATACTATGATGAGTGTATATGATGGTAGTAGGAAGAGGAAAATTGAGGACCTAAAATAGGGTAGTAGTAAGAAGGTGCAGTAGAGTTTGGATTCTTCAACCCTCTCAAGAGGATTTCGAAAATTATTCAACTATGGGAAGATAAAAAATTATCAGAAGTTCTCTACAACAAATCTTATAAAGTGTTATAAGTGTATAAAGATGGGGAATATCTTGGAGTTATCCTCTAGATCTTCAAGTTGGAATTTCTATTGGTGATCAGGGCTAATCAACTCACGAAACCAGGGATCCAAGTGGGGTCCTTAGTACTAAGATTTGATAAAAATGGCTCAAATGGGTCACATACCTTAGAGATGGGGTCAGGAATTTGAAGAATTCCATGTCTATTTAGTACATCATACTCCAATGGATTTTGGTTGGGGGAAATATATGGTTCATGGTAAGTTCTTAATCACTACAACATTATCTAATACTTTATTTGATATCAGTTCTATTGATTCATTTATATTTTCACAAATTGTTATTGGACTGGACTCTCCAGTCAGGTTATATTCTATGCTTCATTCCCTTGATACAGCATTGGGAAATAAACTGGACTATCTTCAGTGATTCCCATATTGTCTTATATTCATTTACGATTAGGTATATCTATGGGACTTCATGATTTTGTAGATAATGAGCTTTGATGTGATTATTTTCATGGAATAACTGACTATCTTGCAAGCCCACATTGACTACTATTAGAGATTGGTATCTTTTATATCACCCAAGGGAGAGAATTTTGTGATTACTGTTGGGTGGGAGTTGGGAGAAAGAATAGTGGGTCTATACATGAGCTATCTTGGTAAAATCATGACATAGATTTTAGGATTGACTCTTTTTTCTAGATTAGTGGCATCCCCGTTATCTTTTCTTCCAATTTTGAATCTATATCAGAACATATTTCCATATGACTTCACAATAATTAACCCTATTAGGGGAGTTTACCTTGAGATAGAACTCATGAAATGTGCATTTCACATTTATACACCACGTTATCATATGGAACTCACCTTGATAAAGGAGACAAAAGTATAGCTCTGGGACTTATAAAAGAAGGGTTTTATCAATTTAAGTACATCATTGTGTGGTGCACCTATTTTTTTCACCAAGAAGACAAAATACAGTCTTCAGTTTAGTGTAGATTACCTGAAGATAAATTAGGTGACTATGAAGAATATACACCATTTTCTCATGATCAATGATCTCTTTGATTAGTTATGGGGATCCAAGTGGTTCACCATGGTTGATCTATGATCAATATATCACTAGTTGTGGGTTAGAGATGAGGAAATTTCAATGAACGAATTTTGGAGAAGGTATGAGATATATAAGTACTTCGTGATATTGTTTGGAGTGAAGAATGTGTTGACAGTGTTCATGGATCTCATGAACAAGATCTTCCACCCATACCTTAACTCTTTGGTTATGGTGCTTATTGACGACATCCTTATTTACTCACTAACACCAGAGTATCATGATAGACATTTCGAGATAATCTTGAGTATGCTTTGAGAACATAAACTCTATGTCAAGCTATATAAGTGGAACATTTTGAATTAGGAGGATAAATTATTTGGGCATGTGGTTTATGGGAATGAAATATCAGTGGACATAGAGAAAGTGAAGGTGGTGATTTATTGGTCTCATCCCCTGAATGTGTTTGAGACTAGGGACTTTTTATATTTAATAAATAACTACCAACATTTTATCATGGATTTATCAAGTTTACCAACACCCATGATTGTGCTGACGAAGAAAGGGGTGAATTTTAAGTGGTTAGAACAATGTGAGAAGGGTTTTCTTAATTTAAATATTTGTTGGAATACAACTCCAGTATTATTTCTTCCCAATCCTGGGATTGGATATTTCATATATTTAAATGCATCAAGAATTGTTTTAGGGGTAGTTTTGATGTAAAGGGGTTAGGATATAGCTTAGGGGGGAACATTAGTTCTGACCCATGAGTGGAACTATCATACCCATGACATGGAACTAATAGATGTGGTCCATGATTTAAATTGTTGGTGACACTATCACTTTAGAGATAATTTTTTTCTACATGGAAAACAAGAACCTCTATTATATCTTCTCACAACATGATTCAAATTAAAGGTATAAATTTTCAATAGGGTACCTATAGATGTTTGACTTTGAGATGGACTGTGAACCAGCTAAAGGTAATGTTATTGCATATGCTCTTTGATGTAAGGTGTAGATAGACCATGATGTTTCAAAATGACCTTCTAAAGAATAGTGTTTCCTAATGATATTATTTGAAAATTGTAGGATGTATTCTTCTAAGGACCATAGATCAATGGTTTGTGACCTATAAGTGATCAAATATTATTTAGTAGACTAGTTGAAGGATATTCAGGAATATAACCAATAGTTTAATTTGATGTGGGAATAACTAGAAGGTGGTGACCTGGTACTTTTCGGATTATTGGATGGCGATAACATGATCCTAGTACATGGTAGAGTTGTACTCCCTACTTCCATAAGGGTATAATTGATGAGACATTTACATAACTCAAGGTGAGATATAAATCCTAAAGTGAAAATTTTTTACCATGACTTTAGGAAGTAGTTATGGAGGCCAGGGATAAAGGACATTCTTAGATTCTTTTCCTGATACCTTACCTTCCATTGGGTGAATGGGAAGCACAAAAATATTAGTGGTTTTCTCCATCCACAACCAAGGATGATTGGGAAGTGGAAGGAAATCATGATGTATTTTTTAACGGGGTTACCCAAGATCCTGAGTATATATGGAACTATTTGGGTTATTATTGATAGGCTAGTGAAATTTTATCATTTCTTACCGAAATGGGAGATTCCCTTACTAGATGATCTAGGAAAGTTTTACTTCTATTAGATTTTACATTTTTCTGGATTTACCTTGAGAATTATATCTGATAGAGACACATTTTTAACATCATGGTTTTGGAAGGTCCCACATAAGTCCTTAGGGACTCAGATTAGATTGAGAATAGAATACCATCCCCAAAAATATAGACAACTAGAGTAGATGATTTTTATATTGGAGGTTATTCTTCAGGCTTACGTCCTAGACATCATTGGATCATGGATAATCAAATAGATTTGGTTGAGTTTACATATATCAAAAGCTTCAAGGATTCAATTTAGATGCTACCTTATGAATCTATTTATGTTTTTTTTTGTGATTTTCACTATTTTCATGGAATGATGCTAGTGAGTTAGTAATTATGGGGCTAGTATGGTACATGAGACATTTGAGAGTGTGCAGTTGATTGAAAAGAGGATGATTATATCTCAAAATAAGAAAAAATATTATGTTAACCTTAAGAGGAGACCTTTTTAATTTATTATTGGTGATAAAGGTTTTCTAATAGTGACTCCTCAGTAGGGACATCAATGTTTGAGAGAGAAAATGAAGTTATCACAATGTTAAGTTTCACCCTTCGAGACCACTGAGTGGATTGGAATAATAGTGTACCATCTAGATCTTCCTTCTTAATACTAAGGTACACATGATGTGTTTCATGTTTCTCAACTCTATAGGAATATGCCCGATCCTACACATTTTATTAACTATAAGGATTTTTATCTAGAGCCTCATGCACCATCCATGGAATTCCCAATGTGGATTGTATACTAGAGAGAGAAAGTCCTACAAGGGAAGACAGTTCCTCTTGTCCTAATTCTATAGTGGCATGGATGAATATAGGAGGACACATGGTGTAACAACCTAGGTAATATTAATATAAATAATTTTAATGTATTACTAAAAGTCTTTAACTAGAATTTATAGAGTTATATTAAATATAAGAATATTATGTAATTTTTCAATCAAAAGGAAAGGGCATTATTTTTAACCAAATTTGTTTTTCATGCACTACATGGTTTTATTTAAAATATATATTTCCAAATTATATAATTTTAATTTGAAAAAATAAATTTCACCTTTGAAACTAAATTTTCCAAATTATCTATGGATTAAGTTTTGGTAGTTTTCTAAATTTTTTGATATTTCAATGAATAATGAAAAGTAATGATTTTCATTGAAAGATTTACACTCTTTTCAAGTATTTAAAAAGTAAAAATAAATTTTGGATTAGTTTTAAAATTTATTTTTTTTCCATTTTTTATTAAAAATAATCTAATAAATGTTATTGGAACCATAATTATACTAAAATCTGGTATAAAACATTTTATACAAAAAAGTTATTTTTTTGAAAAATCATTTTCATCACTTTTTGAAGAATTAATTTTCAATTAAATCATGAACATTATGTGAATGAAATATGATAATATTCATACCATATTAAAAATTATTAGGTTCAAATTTGTTAAATAATTTCCTATTATTTTTAGTCATTATGAAGAGTAACTATAGTAAATATTTATTACTTTTAAAAGGGTAAATCAAATAATTATGGTTCAAAATAATATGATAAGGACTAAAAATGGTCCCAAATCATTACATTAATCTATTGGATTAGTGGGGTTCTACCATACTCATCCAATATTTTATTTTAGGAAAAATTTGTATAATTTTTATATTGAAATTGACTTATATGTTATTTTATATAAAGAAAAATAAAAAATATTACTCTCTTGATTTTAAATTTATATTATATGTCTACATAGGGATAAAAATAATTTTTTAATTAATATTAAAAGAAATATTGAGAATAATTAAATTATTTTTATTCAGGGAAATTATTTTTTATTTTTAGTAATTAAATAATTACCTCAAATGTGGGTGAAATGTCGGCATAGTGCTTGTGAAAGTAGTAGAAAATTAAAGTAAATGATTTTTAAAACATGAAATGTAATATTATTTGGATGAATGATAGTATCAAAATAATTCAATAGTTAATAATAATTTATTATTGATGGTTAAAAGAATTTTTTTTTGAATTCTTTTATTGTCGTGTGGTTTTCAAAGTTAAATTCTCTGAATAGTTCTTAAAATAACATTAATGATACTTTTTGTTAAATAAATTTTATTAAATTATTAAAAAATCAAAAAAAATATTTAAATAGGGATTATAGTATGATAAATGATCAAAAATTTAATCAATTTTCCATTTAAGATCCAATTTTTAGTGTATAATAAAATTTATACCCTTTTATAACAAAAAAATAGTTACTATGGATATGGTTAAAAATAGTTAAAGGAAGGTTTAATCTAAAATATAAGGTTTTAAATGATATATAAATCTTTAAAAATTTTATTGGATGTTTATATTAAGAATATATACTTCTTATCCTCATATACATACCATTTTGGAGCAATTTTTCATGAGTTAGAAACATATTATATTATTAAATTTCATGTATTTCAAAAAGTTTCCCTCACCTCACTTATAAAAGGACACACTATCCTCTCTTATAAACACTTAAATAACCTTTTTTGAACAAGGCCTACCCAAATACCTTTTTAAAATCTATACCCATGTTATATTAGTCTTATTTTGGACATAATACCAACCTTATTGGGATTAAGATATAAAGAAAATGAGGTTCTTTGAAGATGATGTATAAATTTAAACTGAATACATTTGATTAATTAATTATTATACCTCTTTAAAATATTATTAAAACATGATAAAATAATAATATTATTATATTAAATATACTTAGATTTTATTTTATTAATTTTACCCACCCCTCTTCTATAAAATGAGAAATGAAACATTTTTTCGTGCATATGAAGGACTACCGCCTCATGATCCAATGTAATTTGTTTTCTATCAACCCCTCTTATGAGTGGTTATAATGATGGATTTAATATATATATATATATATATTATATTCATAAAATAATTATCATTTAATAATGATAATATATCATTTATTTTCTTATATTTCCATCATTTGAAAAATGATAATGTCATTCGTACATACGTGTGGATTACCAACTCCACAAAGAAATGTGATTTTTTTAATCATAAAATCACATTTCTAGTATATATGAACTATTTAAAGAGTTAATATGATATTTATTAAATAATAATAGTTTTTTAAATATAATATAATACTTACCTTCTTTCTTTCATGTTCATTTAAAAAATGGAAACATTACCCATGTGTACCTACGTTTTACTGTATCCATTATTGTAACGTTATTCATTATTCATAGACATATTTTATGGTTGGTATTAAAATAATAATTAATTTTAAAAAATTATAACTATTTCATGATTATTATTCTATATATTATTTAAAAATTACCTCTTTTACCATGGTCAACATGCAGAATTAGTTTTGAAATTATGAACCAAACATCCTCAAATGACTAGAAGTGGACTTAACCAATTAAGTAATTAATTATTTCATAAAAATAAATGGAATAAATGGTTCAATAATTAGGTATTAAACATGGAAAAATGTTCTTAAGAAATAAAATAACTGATATAAATTTATTATATTGGTGTTAATGTACATAAATTTTAAGTTTGGACTTAAGGTAAATTATTTTATCTCAATTTCATTCCATTGAGGCATATTTTAATGTAAAGAAACTAATTTCATTTATATGGTGTATACACATAACTTATAAATTTTATATAACAAATCATTCATACTGAATTATATTTTATGTTACAATTAAAATTTAGTCATTTAAAGGTATTTGACTTGAAGGTTACCTAGAGGTAAGTGGTTTCTTAAATTAATTTTCATTCCTTGAATTATAATTATACATCAATGACTATGTTATGCCTAGATTATATGTTAAATGAATTATTATTATATTATAATATATTTAAAATTCATTTATATGGTTTTTCAATTATTACACATAATCATTACATTTTTTAATTCTAACATCAATGATGTTATACTTGTATTGATTCTTCATCTCAATATTGTTTTGTAGAGACTTATTTGATATTATGTACCAATTTTTGTTTATGAGGTGTATCAAATAAACATTTGATATTATGTATCATAAATATTATTATTTTTATGGTATTTAATGTTTCATTTTATGTTATTATTTCATAAGGATTATGATTCAAAAGTTACTAAAGTGCTAAGTTGTTTATCTTTCACTCCCATTTTAATCAGGACCATTTATGAATGAATTTTAATTGAGGAAATTATATGATACTCAATTGGTAAAACCATTTAATTTTGATTATACATTATTTATTTCAATATTTTTTTATTACCATATTTCTCTCTTTGGAACTGAAATGTATCATAAAATGTTTTTAAGAATAGTATACCATATTTATAATCTTTCGGTAAGAAAACATTTTTCTTCTATATCCATGTTTTCTAAATAATATAAAATAATGTTATTTTATAAATACATATTATTTTTAAAAAATATTTTACATGATATCTAACCTTATTTTATGAGTTTTTCAAAGAAAATTTAATAAATATTTCCTTATGGGTCACTTTTGACTTTCTTTAGAAATGTTTTAAAAAAAATGTTTATTTTTAACATTTATTACATAAATGGATTTTCCCTCCATAATGATTTTTAATTTCATTGAATATTCCTTTAAAATTTTCAATGGTTATTTTCAAATAAATTTATTTTCCAAGTGAAAAGTTTATTTTAATCTAGAATTCTTTTAATGGTCTTTTAATGGTATTTCTATTCATCAATGAAAAAACCTATGATTTTAATTATGATTCACTAGAGGAATTTAATAATTATAAGATACTTATTATTTTATGGATGGATTATAATTATTTTAAAGAATGTTTTGGTAAATTATTTATTTTTCATGGGTAAATTAAGCTTTTAAAAACAATGGTTATTGTTATGTCAAAAAATGTAAGATTTCATGTGTTATGTTTATGTTATGGTTCTTGTGGATTATTTATAATGATATTTGAGCCTGATATGGATCACGATGATGGGTGAGCCTAATATATCCAATCAATTCATTAGGTAAAGGGATGGAGTTGACCGATTATAGGTTTCTCCTTAGATATTATTTGAATTTACTAGGTAGGTTATTCCATTTGTAGGAGTGATTGTCAAAGTGATATGAAAATTATTTTCTACATTACAAAGATGTTTTCTATATGTTTTCATCAATTTATAATGGATAATTTACTTAAGGGTTGTTTTCACATGGCTCATGATTATTGACTTATATGATTATTTTCTTACATTAATGATTCCTTCCATGTCTCATTTTTAACCATGTTTTTTGTGGGTATGAATTCTCTCATGTTTTTCTCATGCACTTTGATTATGTCATCATACCCTTATTCTCATATTATTATTACAAATGAAATTTAATTTTTCACTATTTTGTTTACCCTTATTGAGATTTTTATTTCACACTTATTAATTTTTTTATTTCCCAAGGTTATTAATACCGATGTTAAATGAATTATTTCTAGAAAAAATTCAAGTGTAATGAATTTTATGGGGGATGTTTAAGGATTAATGTAGAGTAAGAAATTATGGGTATAATATACAAAATTTTCACTTAGATACATGTATTGTTATGTAAGAGTTTTTAAAATTAACTAAAACTCTAAAACTAAAAGGAACTTGGGTATGTAAGTGATCCGATATTTCATTTTGATGTAGAAAGTTTTTTATGGGTAAAATTGGGTCATGTTTATTGGTATCAAGAAAAAAAATGAAGATTATGTTTTTAGAACTAGATATAGGATTGTGGGATTGGGGCTGTTATAGTTGGTATTAGAGAAAAGGTTTGGATAAATTTGGAGATTAGAATTTTTTATAAGGATTTAACTTAAGAATTATGGATACCATTATGGGTTTATAATTTTAAGTTTGATAATAAGATAAATGTAATTGACACCCTTTTTGAGGTTTTGAGTGAGAGTATTTTTTTGTTATTAATGGTATCTTAGGATAATTTTTATTGGTTTGAGGTATATATAACCCTTAGTTTTAGCATGAAGGATTATTTACAAAGAATACTATTAGATTTTTTGGGGTTGTAAGATGAAAGTTGTGAGATAACCTTTGAGGTTAAAATATTATCTAATGTTAATGTTTTTTATGTTAATTAGGACATAGGGTTATATATTTATAGAATGATCTAAGATGAAAATTTGGTGATATTGTGTAAATTTTAGAGATTAATGTATTATTTATTTATGTGAAGGTTTTTTTATTTTGGATATTATATTACCTTATTCTAACCATTTAATTTTTTGTTAACAAATAAATATAGGAGGAATTACTTTTTATTCTTCTATGTATTTTTTGATCCATTAGAGTCTCATTTTAAGGATTCAAGAATAAAGAATACATCTTGAATACTCGTATTTTAGATAAAATAGTTGATATTATGATGGAAATTGATTAAATTATGAAATATTACTTGTCAAGTAAGTATATTAACTTATGTTCTATGTCTATATGGTAAGAAAATTACTCATCTCTAGGAAAAGGATCCTAAATCAAAAATATTATCCAATTAATTGATGATATTTTTACACCATAATTATTTATAGTTTTTTTCATAAAATTTCTCATGGTCATTTAGTTTTTTATGGTCAATGTTCTCTATATTCCTCCATCATTATTTGGAAATTACATTTTTCTTCCATCTCTATATTCTCACTTCCCACTAATGTTTTCCTATTTGGAAACCTAGATACATGTTATTACAAATAAAATTGAATTTCCCTTTTCCTCTTTTAAAAAAGAATTTTTATTATCCATTTATAATATGTGGTTTTTTTAGTGAATTTATTTATTAAATACTAAAAAGTTTTTCCTTTCATGTATGTAGGTTTTATCTTCCAATCCTTGGAATTGATTTTTAAAATGTTTTAAACCCTTTCTATCATGAAGAAGAAAAAATTGCGAGGAAACAATTTTGAAAAGGGGGTCAGAATGTAAAAATATATTTAATGTTAAGATAAATCATTTTCATGTAATTTTAATATTAATTTACTTGATTTTATGAAGTTATATTCATTATAATATTATTAATTAAATTTTCAATCAAAATGAAAAGGTTTTATTTCTAAGAAAATTTGGGTTGTGTCCATCATATGATTTAATTTAAAAGGTTTATTTCCTAATTTTAGAATTTTAATTTGTAAAAATTAACTTAATTTAAAAAAAACAAGTAAAATTTACCTTAATATGTATTTTTTTTAGAAATTTTAATTTTTTTTGATTTTTCAATGAATGGTGAAAAATATTTTTTTTATTGAAAATTGTATTTTCATTTCTAGTATTTATAAAGTCACATTATATTTTGGATTAGTTTTAAATTTTCATAAGATCTTTATAATTAAACATAATCTAATTAATTTTATTGGAATCAACAATATACTTTAATTTTATATAAAAACATTTTTTTACTTAAAAAGGCATTTTTTTGAAAAATCATTTTCCATCATATTTTGCAGATTTAATTTTTAATTAAATATTGAAACATATATGAATTGAATTTTATAAAATTAATCCCATATTTTTAATCATTAGGTAAAAATTAGGTAAATATGTCCCTTTTATTTTTCATCATTATGAATTGTAACTGTAGTAAATATTTATTACCTTGGAAAGGGTAAGTCGTGTAATTAAGGATAAAAATAATAAGACAAGTGATAAAATTACCATAAAACTTTAAATTAATAAATTTAATTATTTTATTTCTACTATCATCATAAAATTTATATTTTATGACAATTTTGTTTCATTTTACTTTGAAAATAACTTATATATTATTTTTAGTAAATAAAAATACAAAATGTCACTCTCTTACTTTTAAATTTCAATTATTTGTTAACATATGGATAAAAATAAGGTTAGAAGGAATATTAAATATTATTTTGAGAATAATAAAATTATTTTTATTATGGTAATTTTAAAAAAAATACGGATGAAATAACTACCTTAAATGCTTTCTTAAATCTGATACAGTGCTTGTGCAAGTAGTAGAAAATTAAAGTAATTGATTTTAAAAACGAAAAAATTAATATTTTTTGGATTAATTACGGTTTCACTTGAATATTATAGTAAATAATAACGTATTATTTATCATTAAATGGATTAAATTAAAATTCCATTTCTTTCATGTATTTTTCAAAGTAAAAGTTTTTGAATAGTTTTTAAAATGAGATTAATAGTATTTTATAATAAATAGAAATTTATTAAATTTTTTAAAAATAATTAAAAATTAAAATTAGACAATTAGGATTATAAAATATATCAAATTTAATCCATTTGAAATTAATCTTCTATTTTTTAATTATAAGTATATTTATAACCCTTCTATATTGAAAATTTTGTTAACATGGTTAAGGTTAAAATGGTTAACTAATGGGTTAATCAAAAATATAATGTTTAAAATGATATATAAAAATTTAAAATTTTAATCATATGATTATATTAAGAATATATCCTAATTATATTTTAATCCATTCTATTTTTTTAAGTATTTCACATGGGTTAGACATATATTATATTATAATATTTTATTTATTTTCTAGAGTTCCCCTCCCCTCACTTATAATACGACACCCCCTATCATCTACTCTAAACACATAAATAAAACTTTGTTTTATAAAATACTTTCTAAAATAAATTCTTAAAATACATCCACATTCTTATATGTCTTATTTTGGGTATAATATCTACCTTAGATGGATTAAGGTGTGAAACCAAGGGAGTTTTCATAAATAGAGGTAGATCTTTTAACCAAATGTTATAGATTTATTTCTTCTTACACCTCCTTAAAATATTATTAAAACATGATGAAATAAGAACAAACATATATTTTATATAATTATATATTATAATATTTTTTTAATAACCTATATTCATTTCATATTCCATCAAATGGGAAATGAAACCATCATTCATGTGTATGATAGACTACTGCCTCATGAACATATATAATTTGTTTTCTATAAACACATCTTAAGGATGGTTATAATTTTAGATTTAAATATATATATATAATATTCATGATATAATTTTCATTCTATAAATATAATAATTCATCTAATTTCTTACATTTTATCCATTAAACAATGATGATTTAGTTTGTGTTTACATGTGTATTACCACCACTACAAAGTGACGTTATAAATTTTTTATAATTTCATCACATGGATAGAATATATAAAGTATTTAATTATAAAATAATATATTTACGATATGATAATATTTTTTAAAAATAAATAATAATACTTACTTTCTCTCTTTTATGTTTTTTTAAAAATGGAAACGTTTCCCATGTGTACATATGACTTACCTTCTCCGTGATTGTAACATAATTCTTTTTTCATAACCATTATTAATGGTTGGTTTTATAAGTATAATTAATTGATAAAAATTATAACTATTTCATTATTTTTTTCTATATATAATGGAATAATTACCTCTTTTTCCATAGTTAACATACCAAAGTTGTTTTGAAATTACGAACCGAGCATCCTCAAAATACCTGAAGTGGACCTAAGTAATTAGGTAATTAAATATATCATTAAAATAAATAAAATAAATGGTTTAATTATAGTCTTTAACATTTAAATGGTTCTTAATAAATCATATAATTCCTATAAATTTATTATATAGGTGTTAAAGGACATATATATTAGTACTGGAGTTAGGGTAAGGGATTTCATCATAATTAACTTTCATTAAGGCATATTTTAAATTTATGAACCTAATTTGTTTTATATAGTGTATATAATAATATTTTAAATTTTCCATTTTAAATCCTTAATAATTCATGGTATTTTTTTTTCAATTAAAATTAATTCATTTAAATGGATTTGACTTGAAACTTAAGAAGCTGTAAGGTGTTTCATAACACAATTTCCATTAATTAAGTTATGCTTTTAAATTCAATGACTATGTTATGAAAATATTATGTGTGAAATAACCTATGATTGTATTATGTTTTATTTCTTATTCTATTATATGGTTTTAAGATTTTAATACACAGTCACTTCATTAATTAATTCTAACATCAAGGATACAATCTTTATAAGTATTCTTTGTGTCAATATTGTTTTGTTAATAAATTTTCAATGTTATCTATCTATTTATGTTTATGATGTTTTTATACTACCCATTTTATATTATTTATAAACAATATCCTTATTTTTATTGCATTTGAATTTTTATTTTTGGTTATTCTTTCCTGGGGATTACTATTCCAAATTTTCCAAAGTGTTAAGGGATTTTTTTTTCAATCACATTTTAACTGGGATTGATTATGATTTAATTTACATTAAAGAAAGTATATAATATTTATTTGATAAAACCATTTCATTTTTATTCTCATATTTATATTTCTACAATTTTAATTATTTATTACCATCTTTCCCTATTTGATACTCAAAATATTTTAGAATTTTTTAAAGAAAATATTACCTTATATCTTCTCTTTTAGTTAGAAATCTATGTTTTTGCATATACATGTTTTCTAAAATATTATCCATAATTTTATTTTATAAATATAAATTATTTCAAAAAGTTATTTGATATGATATATTATAATCTCTTAATTTTTTTTTAAAAAAAAATTCTTAAGGTTTCCCTCATGGGTAACTTTTGACTCTCTTTAAAATTTGAAGGGAAAGTTTGTTTTTAATGTTTATGACATGAAATAATTTTATTACCATCATTAACATTATTTTATTTGATTCTTCCTTTATTTTTTTCCAAATTTATCTTCAAATAATTGTATTTTCACAATATATTTTTAATTTTTTGTTTTTAAAATTTTTTTTCATAGTAAAATATGGTATTCTATTGGAAAAAATTAATGACATTTTTATGGTATTTAAATTCATAAATTATAAAAAACCTTGATTTTACTCATTCTCCACTAGGGATATGTTGTAATGATACCATGAATATTCTATCTCTATATATATTATGATTGTTTCAAAGATAATTTCGTGTAACCTATTTCATTTCCATTGTTAAATCAAGATATGAAAGAACAATAGTTATTATTATTTTGAAAAATTAAATCTTTCATGTACTATATTTATGTTATGGTTCTTGGAAATTGATTATGAAGATGGGTGAGTCTCATATATCTCATGATGATGGGTTAGCCTGATATAGCTCTCTAATCCATTGGGTAAAGGTATGAAGTTATCTAATTATATTTTTCCCTTATGAGATTATTAGAATTTACCAAGTAGGTTATTCCATTTGTAATAGTGATTGTAAGAGTGATATGAAAATGATGTTCCATGTTACTAATAGGTTTTATTTATACTTGCATCAAGTTATAATAGATAATTTTATTAAGTATTGTTTTCACATGGATCATGATTATTGAATTATTTGACTCTTGTATTATGTTAAATATTTATACCAAGTCTGATGTTTTATGATCTATGTTTTTATGTGAATTAATTATCTTATATTGTGTACATGTTTGTTGATTGTGTCTTCATACCCTTATTTTCATATTATAATCAAAGATTAAATTAAATTGTTAATGCTTATGTTTACCCTAACTAAGCATTTGAGCTCACCCTTCTTATATTTTTCTTTTTTTAGGTTATGAAGACAGATGTTAAATGAATTTTTTCTAGAAAAGACATGCAAGTGATAAATTTTATGAGAGATATTGTAGGTTTAATACTGAATAAGAAAATCTAGGTATATTAGAAAAAATGGTCACTTAAATACATAAGTCTTGCTATGTAACATTTTTTACTAATTTTATAAAACTATAAACCTAAAATTTCAATGGATAAGTAAGTGATCCAATATTTCCTTTTGATGTTGTAAGTTATTGATGGATAAAATTGGGTCATGATTGTTAATATCAAGCTTTAAATGTAAAGATTATGTTTTTGGAACTAGACCTATGAGTGTGGGTTTAGGGATGTTATACTTAGGAATATGAGGTAGATGTTTAGGCATAGTGGCCTGATTTGTTTGAGTAGTATTCCTAGAGAAGCTTCTTGAAAAAAAGGTGTCTCCAATGAAGAATATTTTAAATTATTTTTATTTTAGATGTATTATGGGTGTATTTCATCCTTAAATCATATTTTTTTAGCTATTAATATATTGGGATGAGTTTCTAGGGTTTATGGTGGGCTTAAAAGGGTTTTGGAGGCCTTTGTAGGGTGCAAGGATAGATCAGGGTTTGATAAAACCATTCCTAAACTATGATGAATGAGATAAAATGGTTTATCAAATTGTGAAGCCTCACTTAAAATCCATGTGAAGTCCCTTGGGGCGGCACATAGTTATGGAAAATAGTTTATGAAATCACAAGACCTCACCTAGCAAACCATATGGGACTATATAGTGGATAATAGCATGGTTGGAACACAGTTTGATAGACTAAATGGATGCCAAAGAGGGGTATAATTCAGCACATAGTTTTCCAAACTGTGCAGAAAAATATCGTGTTCTTAAATTTAATGATGTAAAAATACACTTTAACAGATATTTATGACCCCTTTTTTCCTTTTACTTCTACAAGAATCCCACTTGAATCCTGGGACTCCTATATCCTTCGATGAAGAGTTACTCTCCACTAAAGCAAGATTTTTGTGGATCTAAGTTAGTTTATGACTGAAAATTAAGGTGTGTGTTGCAAAAATCACCATTCTTCACATTTCTCCTAGATCTACATGTATTAACTTGAAAAAAATCATAGATTCAACAGTTAATTTCCCAATACATGGATTCCTATGATAACTAAAAATTAATACTTAGATCCTTTCTAGAACAAAGGTTGTTTTTGACATTTTTCTGACATCTAATTTTTTTGGAGATGTCTCTCTCATGAATGATGGATGTTTTTGGGTAAGTTATCATAGATCCACCATCTTAAGATCTTTTTATTATATAATCTAAACTTGGATATGTATTCTAACGATGGATTATTTGTAGATCTATAATTATTAATTATAACCAAGGTGTACTTATAGATTTTTTGAGGAAATGATGATATTTTCTTTAATTTAAAATAGATCCAATGAATTTAAGTCATTTTCTTCAACATATATCAAAACTAGTAATTTTTATAGACTCCATGAGTCATGTGATTAAATAAAAAAATTATTTAAACATAACCTCCTTATATATCTTTTCTAAACCTCTTCTTTGACGAACCAGATCCTAAGATAAGAATCTTTAATGTGTGAACTATTATTTCATGGGTGCACAACAAGATTTAGGCTTCAATAATTTGATGTATATTAAAGTAATTTATTAGAAAGATTAAGGATGGAAGTTCTTTAACATTTAGGGACCTTTTTAAATCTTATTGGATTTATATTATTCTTGAATTATTATATTTTTTATAACCTTTGTAGATAGTTATCAGATGTAGGTTTGTATGTCCTATGAGACCCATTTATGATGCTTGATGCAAGGAGTGTTCTTATGTTTTATGTTTCCATGTAATACATTGATCACATGTTTATGTATATTGCTACTTATTACTCATGATTAAATTCTTTGTGCTAACTTTATATTCTATTCCCTATTTTATGTATTATCATGCCTTTGGAGGCATTTCTTTGGTACTCTGAATTGGTCAATCAACATGATATAATTATCCCTTATAGGGGTAGTGCACATTAAATGAAATTATGATGATGTTGGACCTATATATAGGGTAGGGGCATGAAGGGCTTGTATCCTGACCCAAGACATAATGTTGGGTAATGATGAGCTTCTGTCCTAACCTGAGATGTGATGTTGGGTTAAGTTGGCCTTGTAGACTATCCTGGGAGATTTTTGGGATATAATTACCGTGTGTTATGACCCCTGATAATAAAATGTTCACTTGACGACTTGTGGATTTTGAGTGACATGTTCACCAGCCATGTGTCTAGATGTTCATCACTTCCAATATTCATTGCGACTGTCCTTCTGGCATGGAGATAAATCAGGTATGGTCAGGACCTATGGTGGCTTGGTTAGAGCATGAGTGATCAATATATAATTATTATTCTTCCTTTCACATTTATTATCATTAGGGAAGACGCCTTATATACTGATTCACGTATGTTAGGGATAAATTTATGGTGTTCTATTGGGTTGTATTACTCACACACTACATATGAAACTGTATGTGCATGTAGACTTCATGATTTGGGATCCAAGTAAGTCCAAAGAGACAGAGACATATTGTCGTGTTGTAGAGCAGGGTTCTAGTAGCGGTATTAGGGTGGTCACTGAAGGATTAAAAATTATTTATTTATTTTTATACAATATTTGAAATACTATTGTTTAGATTTTAACATTGGGATCCTAATTATTTATATCTATGAAATGAGTTCCATATGTTATTACATTTTGTTTTTTATTATTCCAATTTAATACTCTAAGTTTTTTTATATTTTATTTATAATTTTGGTACATGGATAATATTATTGAATATATAATTTGCACCTATACAAATAGTTATCCTAAAAATTGTGGTATATTTACATTAAACATAACCTATACCTAATGTTTTTCTAAAACAAATGGTATAGGAAATAAAAATTCTAGTACCTATACAAACGATTCTCAAAACCATTTGTATAGGTCCATACATACAATTTCAGAGAACCGTTGGTATAGGTGATTGAATTTTTTATATTTTTTTGTCAAATAATATTAAACACATACAAATATAAATTATTTTTAAAAATACATATACATATTGATCAAATTATTATAACAATATTCATTGTAGATTAGTGGGTAGGTCGTTGAAATTTAACTAGGTGGTGCTGGGTTCAAATCTCGACTAGAATATTTTTACATTACCTATACCGATGTTTTTTCAATACCATTGGTATAGTTATTTCATATGGACTATACCAAATATTTGGTAACAATTGGTATAGACAACCTATACCAATGGAAAAAGAACCAATGACCCTCCAAACTGTAGGTATAGGTTATTACAAAGGTTTAGGGGCTATACCAACAATTCCAAACTGTTTGTATAGGATGTTTTCTAGTAGTGTAGGGTCAATATAACATATGTTACACTCAAAGGTGACCTAGGTAACATCTATATATGAACATCCTACCTAAGCTCTTATATCTCATTCTCATCTCTAGGTCAAAATCTTGTAACTCACAGGACATATCATACCTTAACATCACATGTTCATATCACAACCTCACAAACCATATAGGAAAGGACACATATTCATCACTCTAGATAGATGAAATATTTCCCATCTAAAATTTTAATCCCCTATAGGTTATTCCACTCATCTAACATGTCAAAAAAATAACCAACGAACACCCACATGGGTACTCACATACTTGTTGGGGAGGAACACTTTACCAACCCTTTGTTCAACTTCCTGAAAGGCCATAAGGTATATCAAGGTTCCATAATGGTATAATTAGGCCAATAATTCCAAGTATATACTCTCCTCCATAAGTAGGTATCTAAGGGAACCTATACAAAGGGACACTCTATTCATTCATCTCATTTAGACCCCTCTTGAGTTCATATATTAGATTAAATTCATTTATAATCAATCCATTGGTGACCCATGAATCAGACTAGTGTTCAAGGGTCCATCATGGACCTTAAAACATCATTAATTTTATGGTACATTAATAAAATAATTCATGTTATATTTAAGTTAAATCACCCATGTGGCAAGACTACATTCCATAAAACATAAACAAAATGAATTTACGTTATTGAGATGTTCAAGGGACCACCTACCTCATTTTGAGTTATCATCCTTTATGATAGGTTTGACCACTCTTTCCCAATATCCTTAAAGAATCATATAGTATCACAATAACTTATATCAAGATATAACACCTAATTAAATTAATTATAAAAATTTATAATTTATTATAAAACTTAATTTAATATGCATAGTCACCTAAAAACTCACTGAGATAGATCATATCATTAAAAAATCAAGAAGAAATACTTATTTTCTACTATCAACACACACCTGGATATATGGCACAAAAAATACTCAATTATACACTAGATTTAATGGAAAATTGCATCCAATTTCTATAAAACCCCAAAATAATTTCACCAGGTTGTGTACATCAACTAAAAAAGTAAAACAAAAGTATGATCATCCTTACTGGAAATCCTAATAACATATTGAGGAAAATACACATCATATCAAGATGATTCATCCATTATTAAATGGAATCATCAATGAACCCTAATTGAGAGACATCCAAAATTTGGAGCTAAAAAGGGAGAAGAAGAATTAAGGTGAGGGTGATGAAAAAATGCCTCTAACTTCCATAGAATGTACACTATCATCCAAGGTAATTCCTAATAGGAATAAATAGAGGATAGACCATTGGAGTAAATGAGTTTTTTCACACAAATGGTGAGGAAGTAGAGTGACAACACTTAAAAATGAGACGGGAAAAGTGTAATTTCTTACTTTTAATGAAAATTGGGTAGTCAAATAGTTTGGCCACATGATTGGATAAACAATGAACCAAAGATGAGCCATAAACTACCACAAGATACGCTCCTATATCTTGGTTAGGATTCATGGTTTACCAAACTATACACCAACCATATGGCACCCTATGAGAAAAGTTATCATTGTGCATGGTTTCCTCATATGGTTCTCTACAACGATGTTCAAGACATTCTCCTCAAAAAAATATTAGAAACCATCCATATGGTTTATCCTATGTATCCATATATTTTTTCCTAACCATGAATTGACCATGTAAAGGGGTAAAAACCTAAAAAAATCCAAATTTAAACCCGAATATTTTGATGTTCCTCCGGGCACTAAAGACCTCCCCTGAGACTCAATTAATAACTAAAAAACCTCCTTGAGATACTCAAACTCTCAATATTCTCATTAAAAATATGATTATCAAAATGACCCCTACTATAGGATCTAAATTTAGATTCCTCTAGAATTTCACAGCCTATAAAAACATGGTTCCTTATAACCTCCCCACCATATCACTTATTATCCCTGAGAATCCTTGAGGATCCTCCAACTATCAACCTCAACCTATCCCGATAAATCATTCACTATCAACACACTATGTTCTATCACCAAATACCAAACAGGATTCCACTGCACAACCTTATCATAATGTTAACTATTCATCAAAAATTGAACTACCCACTTATCTTTATTAGTATATAGAGGTGGAAATCAACTACACCTATATCCCTTAATACTCTGAAGCATCATTGACTGAATCATTCATAGGATTATGGTACTCTCCACCATAATCCTTTACTAACAGTGGATGATTCCAAACCATAGTGGTCCCTACCATTTGATTCTCCTACCTAAATTCATTATCACCAATCCAACAATATAATCAATAATGTTTCTATCTCACAAATCCAAATTCCATTAAAAATCACAAGGTGATCCTCCTATGATTGACCATTCCTCAAAATGATCAGTTATACCCACTAATGTGAAATCTCATCACTCCATCATGATTCCTTAATTCTCAAAGGAATCACAGGATCATCAATGCACAGAAAATGATGTCCAAGCCAAATATTATGTGTAATTCCATGATTGGTTCTTAAACTAACCAAACTATCTATCATGATCTCACCTTGAGAACTAGTACAACTCCTATTTGACTCTTTTTTTTGGATTCATTCTAATTCATCCTGAGCCTAATATCACACATAGGCTCATTGAACACCACCTTTAAATCCTAAATTTATCATTAACCAAGGAACTAGATAAAATAAGATCCACATGAATACTATCTTCCAAACACAATCTCAACTCTCTAATGACTAGTCTCATCACACTCATGACCCCACCCAAATGAGCATTATGGATCCATGACCAATAAGATTCTCCTAACCACAAGTGAATTCTTATTATAGATATCCTAAACCAAAATACTGATCTACTTGGACCATGATCTATGAATTATTCCATCTAATGACTGGATATGGACATCTCTCTCACACATGAGCTCAAATGAAATACATCAATCATGACTCCATCCACTCTCATCCATCCTATCAACCCCTATCACCATTGAACCATGATGTTACTATTATTCTATATATAAAACATTCCTTATCATTATAAACATCCATTCCCACATAAAATGTCTCGTTTAACCCCAATAGGTGAACACTTCCATACCACCTAATTGACCAACCCAACTTACACTCCCATGAGTCACATCTCAATAAGCATAGGCTCAAACATCTAAAAAACTAACTATGCTCAATTTAATTTCAATCACATCTATGCTAAATCAAATTAGTGTTTAAATTATAATAATCTTGAAATATTTTTCATTCCAAGGTATACCATAAATTCACATACCACTTAGCATCGTTTAAAAAACACAACTATCTACCCATGCTCTATCCATCCTAGATCCAAACATCTTTAATTTTGATCCACTATATCATCAGTATTAACACTCAAAATCAAAAGTGACAGACCTCTTACTAATCCTTTCATCTAATGCTCAACTATGATACCAAAAGCACCCTAAGTGCTCTACATTATGGATTATAATGTAATCTCCATGCATACACCATAAATCTGACAACACCTCTCATGAATCACCCTTAACAAAAACATTTATCCAAACTTCCCCTATAGAAAAAAACTCGCAAGCCCAGGATAACCCCTCTCCTAAGTTACCCCAATATATCATATCTCATATCAATTACATAATAAAAACACTTTTCTTTTCACCATAGTACTTAACTTACCAATATACTATGTTATATATTGATGGTACTATACTATCCCACCTAGACCATAAATCATATCTTTGATAATCCATAACCCATGGGACCACACCTCCTCTCTTGAATAAAATATAACAAGCCAATTAAAGATTTAAGAAACCTAAACTAGGGTACTCTTATATATATATATATATATCTCATGAATCACATTCCAAGTCATCATCCCATTCTAGAGACTATTCCTCACTAGGTATCCTTATACCAGAGTACCCCCCTTGAGAATAACAATATAATATAGGTTTATATAACAATATATCTCCATGATGATCTATATCAAGATTGTAATGGACTAGACCCTTAAGGACTATTACATTTTGAGTTTTGGGTGTTGGGAGCCTTGATATGGAACTAAAGAATGGAATGGAGGATTTAGAGTTCAATATACAACTGTAGGTGGTGATTCACACCATGAATCATTAGTACATGGTGTGAATGATGTTTTTTATATTGGATTAATGACTTAGGAGACCTAGTTTCTACAATTTTTAATTGAGTTTGATTCATGGTGTGACATGATATTCATGGTGTGGATGTTCATGGTTATTTGTTTAGTGGTATTGTATTTGAGGGTTTCAGGACATGAAATGTTTTATTCAGAAAGTGATATACATCTCTTGTTTTTTGGATTAAATTATTTTTTATTAAATGTGATCCATGAAAGGTTCATGGTTTGTAACATAGATTCATTCCATGAATGGAGATATTTCCACATTGTATATAAATTCTATACTCCATCAAATTTCCCTCATTCTCTCTTTTTTCTTCTTGAAGATGAGGTTATCCATAATATTTTTTAGAGTCATAATAACATTTGATATTTAGTGTTCATATTTGAATTTGGAATATTCGATATCAGTGATCCTAGGTGAGTCCTCTTTCTCGCAGAGTTCTATCTTGTTTAATCAGAGGCTTCATAATGGCTGTGTTTATTGGAGTTAGAGGTTTATTAAGATATAATTTTGATGACACATCATTATGTTTCAGATTTATTCATGGATCCCATTTGTGGTTGTGGACCCTCTATTAATACTCTCTTGTATTGGATTTTTGAAATGAACCGAAAGGCTTATTTTGAGGTAGGGTATTTGAGTTACCTCCCTTTCTATGTGCATATGTGTGATTATCATGCTTTATTATTTATATTGGGTTAATGGTATTAATTTTTATAATGAAGATAATAAACTTAACTAATTAAATTAAAAGGAATTTTGTGATATTAAAGTGGTTACTGAATTTACTTAATATTATTGTTATTGTATAATACTATGTGCTTGTTATAGAATTATAACATTGAGTGTTGGATTTATTTTATATATCCATTAAATGGTTATATACTTAATGTTTGTAAATAAAATGACTAAGTTCAATATGAATCTTTTATACTTGACATGATTTGTGATGTTTTATATCTTTAGTTTCATGTGTATTAGTAGCCTTGGTTGTGTTCATCTTAGTGAACTTGGTTGATTTTTCCTTAGTTACCATGTTTTTTTGTGCCTTGGTGGCCCTGGTTATGATGTGATGACTTAGAATGGTAGTTTCTTGGTAGTGGTTTGTTACTAATAAAATAATACCATTTTATATAATATTGTGGCAAGGGTTAAAGAATTAATTGTTGTGAATTTAAATTACTAATCAAATGGGAAAATCTTGTTTGATAAATTGTTAAAATAAATAATGGGAAATAGAACCTAGGTTATATAACTTTGTGTGATTCTTGTGGTTGAGTGGATGCATTAAAGGTATTTCTTGATAGAAAAATATCAGTAGTGACTTGACTGTGGTTGGGGTAGTGTATCTTGTATAAACCCATAGGAGTGGTCTTGTGTAAGACTATTATATACCTATATTATCTCATGTTTTTATAATGAACCTAGATGAGTTAGATAGCCTAACTTACACCCAGAGACCCTAAGTTTTTTTCCAATAACATATTTTATAATTATGGTTTAAATGCTTGACTACCCCCTCTAACCCTCTATCCCTTTAGCAATAGCTTCCGATGATACTTTCGGTGGGTGATGAGATATGTGGTGGGGACCATGCATGGTAGGAGTAGGTGATGAGGCTGATGTAGTACAAGTTCATGATAGCCTAATTCTATGGCTATGTGATATGAGATATGTGTTTGGTTCTGAAAGATATGATATACAATTGATTCCATCATTGGTGGATATGTAAGGTATGGGAGTAAAGGATGTCTTCATATTGGGTGCTATAAGTGAAATAGTAAGGATTTAGTTATAGGGAACCTTATCTAAAGTGTTATTATATTATTATACTACTCTTGGATATGTTTTTAGTGAAAGAGTCTTGGTGGGGCTGGGTGAAAACTAATTGACCGGTGTAGGTGCTGGTTAGTTATAATATTTTCCACATAATAATTAATATGCTATTTTAACTTTTGTGTGAGATACCTTAGGTATGGTTATAGTAATTATATATGTTATGCTTAACCCATGTATAAAATATATTTTAGGTTTCAAGGACTAATTTTGTAACAAATGTGGATAGTTTTAGATTGATGATTTCATTTTTTACAGTTGAGGCCACACGATTATTTTATTATTGTTTTATTTTTAAGATATTTGTATCTATTTTATATTCATGATTTGTGGTTTTACCTGTATGATATTTTGGCCTATTTACCTTTCATGGTGATTGTTTGGTGGTATTTTCCATATTTTCTTGGGATTCATGGGGGTAATTCCTCTAAAATTTGTGTGATATACCCTTGTTTCTACTCTCTAACCTGAGGTCTATTGGAAGTGAGAATTGAGGGGTCACTCTTTATCATCAATGTTGGCCCATAATAGGTATGAGTGGAGGGGGTGTGGTTAATGATAAGTATAAAAGGCATTGGTCAATAGATAGGGTGGATTTAAGAGTTAGGAACTAGTGGAGATTTCATGGGTTGGTAGGAAAACATTATTAGTTTAACATAGTATGTGATGAAAACATTGAATACTGGCTAGGAAACATGATTTTTGGCCCCCTGTGATCAAATTTAAGGACCTTAATCTCTCTAAATGTGCTATTAAATGTAACACTATTTATAGTGTAGAGACATTAGAGAGCTACATGCATCATACTATCTTTAGTTATATTTTGAATGGGGTAATTCGAGGAATAAATAAATAAATAAATTAAATTAATCTAAAAATATCTATTTCTTCTATACTTAGGTGTTCCTAATTTATTTTTATATATTCCATTTTCCACCTCCCACATGTGTTTTGAGTCAGGAAATTTTAGTAAGATGACCCTATTGACCATTATAAGGTCGATCCTGATCGATAGGATGAACAATAAAAAATGAAATTTCATGCCTTTCAGCATTAGAGTAAGAAAACGTTTGAGTAAATAATATCTAATATAGAAATATATCATTTCTTGGAGGATTTATAGATCTATTTAAGCTTTATTCTAGCTTGATTCAAGTATTGGGTTCCCCTGGTAGTTAACTAGTTTATGGGGCAGTGTGTTAGTGGCAGATTCTGTATCATAGGGAGTGGGGGGAGATCAAGGTATCGTTGGAGAAATTCCAAAATGAGTTCAAGGATAAGTTCTTATCAATGATGGTGAAGGCAGTGGAGAGTCAAGGGTTTATATCCCTTAAGTTGTGGAGTATGAGTTTTTGGGATATAGAAATTAAGTTTAAGGGCCTTATACGATTTTCCCTTGAAATATTTCTAGATAAAGAGTCTTGAGAATAGTACTTGGAGGTGGTTTTTCACCCCACCCATCATTTTCTAGTCGGACCATTTTTACTATCTATGTATTTGTAGATTTATAATAAGGAAGAGGTGGTTGAAAGGGTGCATGAGAATGTTGAGTAACACCTATTTGAGGTTCATCAAGGACTTATTTGGTGTAAGGAATTGTATAGAAAGTCATGGATGTCAGTTTAATCAAGGCTATGATTGGAAAAGAGATAGCCTTAGGAGTCAGCATCATGTTTCTCAAGGTCTATTAGTTCCCGAGCATCAACCAAGATCTATACCATTTTTTTATTTTATTATGTAAATCATAGAAAATATTAGAAGAAGTATCCTTCATCCATAGAGGTTCATTATGGTTTGGGAAGTTAGGACCCCTATCAATACTAATTAAAGTTTCCCCATAAGTATTATTAGTATTAGGGCCTTCTAGTTTATGTTCAGTAGCCTATACAGTAGTCTTATACTCAACTTAAATAAGGCAGAGTTAATAGAGTTAATCCATAGGATGTCCCTTTCAATTAGGGACCTAGGCTAGAGCATGAACATGAATTCCATATGCAGTGAGGCATCATAGAAAGCTAAGGCTAGATGTACATGATAGGGGAAACATTTCTAGAGGGCCTAGAGATCATTCTAGTTATGATCATTTTATTATTAACCCTATTTTTTCTTTGTTTGATTCTATCACTTAGAACACTATTGAACCCACCTTGGTCTTAGAAATGGTACTAGATATAGAGAGTCTTTCTTCTCCCCTGGTGTTATCCAAGCCAATTAGAGGCTAGGATAGATTTTTTGATGTGTTCTAGGGATGAAGACTGATGATGAGGAAGCATCAATCATTAGGATATTTTTAATCTATACAACTATATACTGTCATTATTTTCATGGATTAGTTTTATTCCATACACATAGTGGATGCTTTTTTTATAAGCGAGTTGAATTTTGTAATATTGTGGGAAAACATGTGGTGTCATCTAAGGAGTGTGTTTTTTAGATGGGAAGTAAGTGAGTAAAGGCCCTTCATTCCTTGATATATAAGTCATTGGAAGAGTTAATGAGATCTCAAAAAGTGGATATCCCTAGAGATATTATCGAGTTTTTAGGTGTTTTCTATGAGGTGGTTGTGAAACTAACCTCTTAAAGTGATGTAGAGTTTGTAGTAGAGTGATATCCAGGTGATACAACAATTTTTATGGATCTTTATCAGATGAATCCCTCATAGTTATAGGATTTGAGGATCCATATTAATGATCTTATGTAGAAAGGTTTTATTAGGACTAGTTTTTTATCATGGGTATATCCATTTTTTTCTCTAATAAGGTTGACGGTAGTCTCAGTTTGTGTATAGATTACTAGTGTTGGAATTAGGTGAAAATTAATAATCATTAACCTCTTTTATGAATTGATTATCTATTTGACTAGTTGAGGTTAAATAGTTGGTTTTCTATGATCTATACCTGGTTTGGATGTTATCAGTTGAGGGTGAATGAGGAAAATATTCTATAGTCTTCCTTCTCATACCAGTATGGAAACATTGAGTTCATATTCATGTAGTTTAGTGTCACGAACAGACCATATGTTTTCATGGGAATCATGAAATACACGTTTCTTGAGTTTCTAAGACCAGTTTATAGTCATCCTCATCCCGAGATGTATACTCAATGTAATTGGGGGAGTATTCTAAGCACATGAGGATAATTTTGAACAATCTTTATCATCCGCATATGTATTGGAAATTTCCCAAGTGTAAGTTCTATACCTAAGATGTTCATTTCCTTGTACATGAAGAATCCCAACAAGGAGTAATAGTGGATCTGAAAAACATTTGTATGGATTTTTCTTGGAAAATACTCTATAAAATTGAAGAAATCCATATCCTTCATGGTCTCATGTGTTATTATCATAGGATTGTGTCTAATTTCTCTTATAATGTATCCCCATTAACATCATTGACCAATAATTAATATGATTTTATTTGGACTGATCAATTCTAGGAATCATTTGACCACTTGAAGGATTAGTTGGTTAGCTCCTCATTTCTTTGGTTTCCATAGAGGGTGTGATATTTGAGGTGTTTTTTCCTTACCTGTTGGGTTTGGGATGTATATTGATGAATCCATAAGTGGTTATCTTTTATGGGTCAAGCATTTACACCTCTAAAAGAACAATTATTCCACCTATGATCAAGAGATAATGGTGGTAGTGTTTTTTCTATGGTTGTGGTGACATTACCTCATCAGGGAATGCTTTTTGGTCCTCATGGATCATAGAATCCCAATCTATGTATTTTATTATAATATCCTGAATCTATGAAAATAAAGTTTAATGGATTTTCTCTAAGACTATTATTTCAAGATCATCTATTCAGTATGAAACAAATACTTCATAGAAGACATGGTGAGAAGAATTTCTTAGGGATCCATTCAAGAATGTGAGGATTCATAGAGGCTGATAGAGGAGTTAGTGGATTTTTATCTCATAGTATAAGAGGTTAATTACCAAGGATATTATTTCTAGATGATGGTAGAACTAACTTTTTTGTTGAAGTTAGAGGAGTCTTAGTTGGGAGACTCAAAGGTAGTGGTGATGCGTGATCAGTTCATTCAAAGTGATTCCCTTGAAGGATGGTGAGAGGATTGACAATATCAGGTTATCTTCTAGGGAAATATTTTCATCCTATTTGAAATGTATGAGGGATTACTTCATGATTTTCCTATATTTTCTTTGGTGGTGCACATCATCATATCTAATATGTACAATGGATTGAGGTGTAGTTTTTGTGGCCTAGAATGAAGTGGTCAGTGCCAGAGATCATGGAACAATGCTTGATCATTAGTCGGTGACGCTAGAAAATAGTTTTCTTAGTGATTTTCTATAGACTTTAAATATACATAAGTAGAATTAAAAGGACATATTGATATATTTCATCAATAGGATACCCATATATTTTGTGGGATGCGATTATATCTTGGTGATTATTGATCAACTGATGAATTTTTTCTCAATTTATGGTGATATGTGTGTTGAGTACCACAGACATTCAAGCAATATAGAATGTGGATGATGTGGTGAGACTTCATGGAGCTCAAAGGGATATAATTTTACTCTGATAACATTGAATTACTTTTTGATTTTAGAGGGTATTTCAACACACTTTGGATCTCAATTATGCTTTAGAACTACTTTCCACCCATAGATATGTGGAAAGAAAGAGAATACCATCCAAAATGATATAGGATATGATGTGAGTGTGTATCCTAGATTTTTTTGGGTCTTGGGTGTGAAACATTTCCTTATTTTAGTTTTATTATAATAAAACATATCACTTATCCAATATTATTTACCCCTTTTAGGAATTGTATGGAAATCTATGTTGATCCCCACTAAGTTGGAATGAGATTAGGGAGGAGACATTTCTTAGCATTGATGTGGTCTATAGGACATTTGAGAAGATTCAAGTGATTAATGGGAAGATGAAGGTGGTAAAGAACTGCTATAAGTCTTATAATAATCGGTGAAGGATGAATTTTACATTTTAGGTCATAGAGGATGTTTTTTAAAATATTTTCATCAGGGTGGGAAGTAGAGGTTTGGTTGTTTAAGAAGGCTCTCACCCATGTTTGTTGGAACATTTGAGGAATTAAATAATATTAGTGTGGTGGATTATTGGTTGGAACTTACTCTATATATGGAATAATTTCATGATGTCTTACACATGTCCCAGATCCACTAATATCTTCATAATGATTCCTAATTCATTGACTTTGGGAAGTTAGATATAAGGGATGATTTTTTTCATTCATGGAATAACTGATCAAGATTTAGAACTACCATGAGTAGGTGTTGTGATGTAATTTTATTCCCTTGGTTCAAGTCCTAAGGCATAATGGTTGTTATAGATATAGTACTTGAGTGTAGGAATCACATATTCACACCTGGTATCTATTGTTGTTTGTTCCCTAGAATTTTAGTTTTTTTTATGTTAAACCATTTTCATTGTTTTATGACTTTTTTCTATTGTGTTTTGAGGTATGGTTTCATCACTGTTTGAGAGGAATATCATGAGATAGTGTTTGGTGTTTTTCAGATATTGGTTCTTTCCATTTATAGTTTGTTTTTGAGTCTCATGTTTGAGAATCATTTGATTGGTATCTAATGTAACGGTCTAGACCATTTGGAAGCATTATTTTTTGAGTTTTGGGAGTTGCGAGACTTGATATGGGATTGAGGAAGGGATATGAGAAGATATAGTTTAATATAAACCTGTATTTGGTTATTACAATCACAAATCAATTATTCTTATTGTGAATGAATTTTCTTAGCATGACTTCATGACTTGGTAGACCTAGTTTCTAGAATTTATACATGGGTTTGATTGACTGTGTGACATGCTTTTCAGGGCATGAATTTTCATGCTGGAGTTTCTAGGGGTTATTTCATCAAAGTTTACATGCCTTGAAATATTTTATTCATTATGTGAAATACCTCATGGTTTTATTGTATCAATCAAATTTTTTGGTGGATATGAACTATGTAAGGTTTGTGACATGAACCATCCATTCACACTATGAATGGCACAATTTTTCAGTTGTCTATAAATTACAACCTCCTTCTAATTTTTTTCATTCTCACTTTGTTCTTATTAAAATTTAGGTGATCCATAGGATATTTTGGGAGACCTAACAACAACTATTTTTTTATTTCATCCTTGTCATCCGAATATTTTCTATTGGTTATTCCAAGTGATCCCTTCTTCCCTTTCTCTTTGAGTTCTTCCTTATTTCATCATAGGATTCATAATGAATGAGTTTATTAGTTTATGGGGTTTATTGGGATATGATTTTGATGACATAACACTATATTTCATATTTATTTGATTATACCTTGTGTGATTTTTTCCCTGTGGTTCATCCTTTCTTGATTTGTCTTTTTATAGTGAATCTAAAAGCTTCTTTTGAAGTAGGGGATTCAAGTTTTCTCCATTTTTATGTGCATATGTGAGATTATCATGATTTTTATTTCCCTTGGGTGAATATTATTATTTAGAATAATGAATATTATACTCCAAACCAATGAACTTGAAGGTAATATTTGGATGCACATGTAGTCACTGACATTCTTTGATATTGTGTTTTGTTTTGTTTTGTGCTATATTATTGTTAGTTAATTATAAATTATAGTATTTTTTATTATACCATATAAATACTTATATCCATTAAAAAATACGAAGTTTAATATTCTTATTTTATTCTTGACATTATGTGTGCATCTTGGTGTTCTTGGTTGTGTGCGGTTTGATGGCCTTTGTTGTGTGAAACTTGGTGGATTTGGTTGTGTGTGGCTTGGTGGTATTGTTTGTTTGTTGTTTTATGGAATTAGTTGTGATATGGTGACTTTATGTGGTATTTTCTTGGTAATAGTTCACTAGTAATGGAATAATATCAACTTATAATATAATGTGGTATGTGTTAAAGAATTCATTATTGAAAATTTAAATTAATAATAAAATGGGTAAAGATTGGTGGATATGTTGTTAAATTAAATAAAGGTAAATTGGGAATTGGTTATGACCTTTGTTTGATTCCTATAGTTGGTTGACTTCATTAATGGTGGTTCCTAGTGTTAGGATATTGGTATTGTCTTGACAGTGGTTTTATTGGTGTTTCATGGATAAACCCACAGGATTAGGTTTGTATGAGACTACTATATACCTATATTATCTTATGTTTTTCTTATTCACCCCACCCAAATTAGATAACCATAATGACACCCAAATACCCCAGGGGGTTTTCCCTAATATCTAGGATGGAGAGGATATAGTTTTCTGACTACCCTCTTTTCCCTTTTCTCCTTTCATCTATATCTTCTAGTGATACCGATGGTGAATAATGAGATATGTGGTCAGGGTCTTGAGTGGTGGGAAGATGTAACAAGGTTTATTTCCTACATGTTCATGATACCTTACCTATATGGTTATGTAATGTGATATAAGAAATTGGTTCTCTGAGATATGATATAATCTTGGTTTCATCATTTTTGGATATATAAGGGATGGTAGAAAAGGATTTCTTCACATTTGGTGGGAGTGGAAAACTAGTAGGGAAGTGGTTGTGTGGAACTTTATATAAATTCATATGATATTTATATACTACTCTTGGATGTCTTTTAGGGTGATAGATCCTTGGTGAGGCTAGGGGAAATAAGGTTGGCCCATGTAGGTGCTGGTTAGTTATGTTGTTTGTTCACCAAGTCATTAGTATAATACTATTAAAATATAATATTGATTTTTAGAACTAAAAAATATAGAATGTACTTCAACATGATAATCATAATTTGATCCTCACATGAATGACATGAGTTGAGTTAAAGATGAATGTGTTGCATAGACGATGAATAAGAAACAAAACTTTGAGGTCCCATTTGTTTCTTATATATCATATGTGAGGCTCATTCATCATTAACTCAACACATTTTATTCAAGTTAGGTTCAAATTACAATCATCATGGTAAAGTACATTGCATATTTTTTTAGTGATAACAATCACTATCAGATTTCAAGAGTAGTATACTAATGACTTGATAGGACATGGATACAAAATGAACTAGCACTGAGCCTCCTTTAACATGGATCGACACCCAAGATTTTCATAGAGTCATGAAATGCCTTTGGATCCATTCCTACATCTAAAAATAGGTAACCTACCTAGGAAACCATTTTCTTCGGTCACCTACCAGAGAACCACTTCAACTAGGTAACCTAGTAGAGTTCCTATTATCCTAGTTCACCTTCTTGGGTTCCCATTCACTCAATTTATATAGAATTTTGGTTATAATACCTAAAACGTTCAACTTAATCTCAAAAATACCTTGAGTTGAGATTCTTCTCTTGGTTTCTTCATATACGTTGAGTTGAGATACTCCTATTAGTTTCCTCAAACACATTGGGATGATGATATCACCTCAATTTTCTTATATTCCAAGAGTAAATGTTCTCCTCTTAGTTTCCTCAAATATTCATTTAGTTGTGACTGACATATTATTTTACCTCAAATGACCTGATATGATATCTTCATCTGGGATTCTTAAAAAACCATGAGTCTAGATACTTATATTAGATTAATCAAATACCACAAGTTAAGATTATCTTATTGGTTCCCTCAAAATATCTTGAGTCAAGATCCTCCTCTTGATTTCTTATAATTCATTGAGTCAAGATTCTCATTGTGTTTCCTAAAATTTATGGAGTTGAGATCATCCTATTAATAATAAAAAATAACCCTAATTGATTCATTATTATGGTTAATTAAAAGTGGTCTTCTTCTTTATAAGTCTCACACAAAACCAATGTTCGATACCTTTCACCTAGTATTCCACTCTGAATGACTTTAAACTAATTAGAACTAGTCATTAATGTTGGACCTCAAAAGGTACCACTGTGGTCCATATCATGTGAACTTAAAAGTTCTGATATGTCTCGTTAAATGGAATCCAACTAAATGGGTTTTGATTCCCTTCAAATGGTTACATAGGAAGTCTTTTTCATGAGACAAATCCCAACTCCACAACGTCTCCCCCCTCCTTTTATAGGAGTTAAATTCCTCCCTAGATTAACATAAACTCTAGTGTTCATACCTATATAGATTTAGACTATAATGTAAACACATACTTGGATGAAATGATAGATAATATAATTCCCACATGTGGTTTCCTATTAAATGCATATTTCTAATTAGTTAATTTCATAAAAGGGTATTCAGTATTGTTACTAGGAAGTATTTCATAAACATGGAATAAATATATAAGAGAGTCCTAAACCATACAATAAGTTCCCTTTTGAGATCTTCTAACCTCCCATATTCTCTTTAAATAAAATGTTCTATCATCACCGCCATAAGGGATTGAGAGTCTCCACACCTTTGCAAAGTGGGAGAGTTATGCAAGACCTAAAATAAAAAATAGTCCTATTATAAATGATATAATAAATAATATTGATGAGTCAAAATTTGAATAAACATATTCTGAGGATATATATTCTATTTTTCCTAGAAACCAAATATTTATAATGGATCATCATATTAATAGTATCATTGGTGACATTGAATGATTAGTTAATATTAGAAGTTCCCTCTATAACAGAAGTGATCATATAATATTATCATCACTTTCTAAAACTAAAATTAAATATGATTCCTTGGGTGATGAGAGTTTGTTGATGGTTATAAAAAATAGATTAATCCATTTAAATAGAACAAATCATGGTCTTTGGATAAACATCCAGAGGAATATTTTGTTAAAGAAACCAAATTTGTTTTCTGAAATAATTGTGTTGAAAATGGAATCATTATCTAAAATAACAATAGACTTATTTCTAATGGATATAATTAGGAACATGTCATAGAATATGAGGAAATTTTCACCTAGGTACCTATACATGAGTAAATCTAGATACTATTTACCTTATCGGTGAATCCAAATTCCATTTTTTCACTAATGGATATTAAACATTTTTTAAATTTGTTTATTCAAGAGTATGTTTTAGTTGACCAACATTTCAGTTTTGAAAATTAAAATATATTAGATCATGTTTTTAAACATATGAAGCCTTTATAATAATATTAACATGATTTAATATCATAATATGGGTATTGATTAAATTTTCATTTACAGGATGATTGAAAAAATTAATGGAGCATCATAATATTTTTTATCAAAATGTTTTTAAGGATACCTTGATTTTTAATATATAATTTTATGATATCAAATTTGAATCTACTCAAAAATAAATTAGAAATGAATTATCTAAACTGATGCAAAGTTAAATTTACGTGAGTATGATAAGTGAGATGAATTTATTTCTTAATTTTAAAATATAAAATAAAAAATATAAACATTTTTGACTTATCATATATCTTTTAAATTGTTTTTTAGAAAATTATAGAAGTATTAATAATTTATTAAGTACCTACAGTGATTTGGATTTTGATAAATTAAATAATATCATAAATTAAAATATTTACAGAGGTTTGATCAAAATTCTAAAATACCTAATGGAATGTTTTCATGATATTATGTTATCAATATGATTATATAATAATTTTTAGAAAAATATTAAATAATCTCACCTAAAAGATATAAAATATATCTTTGGTTATTTTAATGTAAATTTTTTATGGTTTAAACTATCCTCTTAAATATAATTTGAAACTCAAAAGTTATTAAGATTTTGAATTTAGATGATTTAGGATAAATATTAAAATTTATTTCTAAACATGTCAGTTTATTGAAGAGTCACATGTATCTTAGACTAGTTGCAAGAAAAAAATTTAGGAATCAACACTAATAATGTTTAATATATGTTAGTTTGATGTTTTTATGCATAATTATTGTTGATCTTGTACATGCTCTCTGATTTTTATTTCACATTTATAAATGTATCAAATATATGTGATAACACTGGTTCCATATCATTCTTTAAAAATATAGTACATCAATTATGAACTAAACATAATAATTTAAGATACTATTTTCTTTATAATAATATATAGAAAGAAGAAAGTTTTACTGAGTTTATAACATTATGTAGTTATCTTGTTTGTAACATTATTAAACCCTTAAACACAAATATGATTGATTTTTTTAAACATATTTTAGGAATGATTGAATATAAATTAATCCATTCTATTTTTTTAATAACCTCTAAAAATAAAAACACTCTTTGGAAAAGGTAGATTGTGTATATTTTAATATATATATATATATATATATATATTTATTTATTTATTAGGGACATTTTAAAATTATAAAAGTAATAACTCAATCAAAGTGGGACCTACCAAAAAAGAAATATATTTTACAAAGAATGAAAATAACTAAAACTTAAACAAAATATATATTAGAAAAATGAATATGTGGCAATGGATAAGTAAGATTATAATCACATTTAAAATTTTAATTCTTTGTCCATTGATGTTAAAAAAAGGAATTTTTTCAATTTATCGTTCTTTTTAAAATATATTTAATTTAATTTTATCAAATATTGATTAGATAATGATTTTAATTATTATATTATTATTGAAAAATAAAATTTATCAATCTACATATATCAAGATAAAATCATTATGAGTAGAGGAATCTCCTATATAATGGGGTCCTCATAATCAAATTTTCTACTTCTTATTAAACTTATTGCATTACTTCCCTCTCTATCCAATGTGTATCTATCTATAAGTGCATGAAATTTCATTCTTGAAAACCTTGGAGAGGATCTCTATATTACACACTAATATTATTTCTTTTTTTAATAGACAATAACACTTTTAAGTCCACGATGGTATTCCAGTATATTTATTATAGAATATTGACTGAAAAATAGTGGTATAAAAACTATCCATCCATTATAAAAGTACTAATTAAATATCAAGGACATAATAATATTTATCTCCTATATAAAAACCCTTTCATTAACATGAGGATTTTTTTTATGATTTTATATTACAACCGATCAATTTTCCTCCACTCATGGTATTCTGAGTTTCAAAGAATCTATCCTCATTTATAATATAATTATAGATACTAGTGTATATTTTATAAAATATGAAGCCATATTGTATCTATTCAGGATTCTTCTTTCCTAATTGAAAATGACAATTTTATTTATATATCATTGTACAGTATGTAAATGGATGAAAAATATTATACTAACATATAATGGTGACATAAAAATATTTAATATTCAATGTATATATATTTGGTTTTTACTTATCAATATGAGATATTTAAATGCAACTCATTTTATATGGGAATTTATTTATGTTTTACAGTTCATAATAATAAAAATAAAACTACTAAAATAGGAATGCTTGATCTGTTTTATATACTATTAAATTATCAAATATGAACAAGTGAATAAGATGAGAGAACCAACAACCATGAAGGAGAACCCAATTAAATATACTACTATTGTCACGACCCGTCCTCGGGGTCCGTGCTGTGACTACCCCAAGCCCGCCTTCCATAGGCCAGGGGCCGACGACTAGCACCAAGGCGTAAATCCCAACAAAAAGGGAAGGCATTGCCTTAGAAAAGTAAACAAGCACCACAGAGTAAGCAAGAGGAAAAGTAAACACTAAGTAAAAACTGTACAAGCTGTGCTGAAAGTAAAAGGGGCCGGAAATACAAGCCCAACTGTAAAGTACAACTGAAAGGAAAAACAGCAACTGAAAGGAAAAACTGCAGCGTCGAGCCGTCCTCTGGAAGTCCCACCTGAAGGGTGGGTACAGATAGCCTCCACTGCTCCTTGGGTCCACCTAACCGCTCCGAGTACGTCCCGCCCAGTGGTCCACCTCCAGGTACTGTCCTGCTCCGCACGCCTCCTTCACGATCAGCGCTGTCCGTCGTCTGCAACCAACACCACGAAGTGCGGGCATAGCCCGTGCAGGGGTGAGTATAAGCTACTCAGTAGGGACCCCGAGACCCCCGAAGGTCTCCCGAAATCCACAAAGGATAAGCCACGAAGGAGAGATACAATCACGAAATAACATCTGACACGACTTAGGTATATGCCCATACATATACCTAAGCCATAAATTCCCCGATCGGCTCCAACGTCCGAGCCCTAGCACAACCCAGTCCACACAGGAAAGTAAAACGCATACCCACGCAGGATAGAACAACAAAATCCACAAAGGAGAGCAAACAGTAAATCCACACAGGATAGCTCAACAAAATCCACAAAGGAGAGAAACACAAGATTCATCTCACACGGGTATACTTCTTCGGATGACGAAAAGATGATCTCTGATCCATATAAGTCGTCGGACCCACGAAGGATCGATAGGTAGCTAATCTCTGCAGTGACCCACATAGGATCGGACCCACACAGGATCGAGCCCACGCAGGACCTGTAGGAGTTGGCTCACACAGAACCGCTGAGTGTTGACCCACACAGGATCAAATCCGTACAGGATCGGGCCCACACAGGACCGGGCCCACGCAGGGCCTGTAGCACTGATCCACGTAGGATCGCTGAGTGCAGTAGTCGTCGCAGTCCGCTGAGGATCTCTGCACAGTCGTCGCCGTCGAGGAAGCAGTCGCAGCCAGCACTAGGGTTCCCGCACACAGCAAGCTCGTTCGGGAGGGTCCGCTCCACGAGCCGAGAGGCTGATACATCAACTGTCACAAAGTCCAGAGTTGATGTATCCAAAAGTTCCGCATCGTCAACAGGAACTCAACGCAATAGACGGCGCGTCGATCGGACGCCCGGTCTGAGAGTTATTGTCGTTTTTGTCCCAGGGGCCTGGTTGGTTTTTAAGGCAAAACCAACCCGACCGTACTCCACCTGCGTCCAAACCTCAGGCGGAGTAAGCCAAAAGATCCGTCTCACAAAGAGGAATGCAACAAAGCTAACGGCACGTCCATCGGACGTCCGTGGCTCAAGATATGAGCGTTTCCACTCCGAGGGCCCGGTTGGTTTCGTGTACGAACCAACCCGGCCGAACTCAAAGTATTCCGAAACCTTGAGTGCGATATACCCAATGACCGTCTCGATCCAAGGATCGTGTTACCGCTGAAGGCGGGTCGTTTGGAGGCCCGTATCTCAAGATACGGCCATTTGAACGAAGTCCATCCGAAGACGGGGGGTCCGGGCCCGGGCCGACCCGGCCCGACCCCCCTGGTTGGCCCGAACCGGGTCGAGTCCGACCCGGTTGGCCCGGCCCAGCCCGGCCAGGGCCGGTCCGGCTCGGCTCGGCCGAGCGGCCGACGCGGGGGAAAGCCGCCGTCCCGCGTGACACTCCCGCGGCACCCGTGGGGTGTCGGCCAGACACCCGCGGGGTGCCGCGTGCCAACCCCGCGGCACCCGCGGGGTGTCGCGCTGGACACCCGCGGGGTGCCGCCGGCGACCCGCGCCACCACCGGCTTCCGCGAGCCGCCGGAGTCGTTCCGGTAGCCAGTTTTCCTTCCCGTCTGCGCCGTTGTTCCTCCCGGGTTCCGTTCTTTACTGCGGGATCATCAAACAACCGTTGCGGCACGTTCCGTCGTCACCCGCCAAATCCGCAAAATACGAAGAACGAAGGAGGGTTGCCGGGCCGTGTTCGTTTGAACCGCACCCTCCGCGTTAGATAAAAAAACAACGGGATAAATTGTTCAACACATGAACCGACAATTTTGATAAAATAAAATTGTTCATTTGAAACCGGCTCTTTAATTTTCAAAGAACATTCACGGGAATATAAGAGGGGTATTCCAAAATTATAAAATCCCTACCTCGTTGATCGTCGCGCGCGGGCGTTCTTCGCGGGAAAGCTCGTCGCGGAAGAGAGGGATCGTCGCGTCGTCGTGGGGAGGCGTCGCGTCGTCGCGGAATCCGGCGTTGAGTCGGCGATCTCAACGGACCAAGAACAACAGATTTAAATTATAAATAATTAAATCTGTGTTTAAAACCAAAAAGGAAGGAACCTTGTGAGGAAACCCGAAATCACTCACCTCAACGGTCGGTGATCGGAGATCAGGGCGGAGAAGGACATCTTGGATGGAAGCGTCGTCGATTTCTGGGTTCGGCGTTCTTCGCGTTCTTCACGTTCTTCGCGAGAGAGAAGAATAAACAAGGATCCTCTCAAATCTTCTCCAAAGATTTTGGGTTGGTCTTATTTTATTAATATGCCAACACACGAAAACAGGTTAAGAAATGATTGAATTAATTCATTGAATTAATTCAACGAAATAAGCAGGCCATTTAATTCACGAAATAAACCGCCCAATTAAATGGTCTGTTAAGAATTTAGAAAACGCGTCAGTTGACTTTCATTAAGATGGGTTTTCACGGGTGCGTTTCTTAGCGGAAAGAAACGGCAGGGCTCGTGCGGGCCCCACCTCACAAATATCCTACCAAGGGGGTAGGATATTTCTGGATAGCATCCTATCCAGTTCAACTCAGTTCAAGCCGCCTTTAAGTGGCTTCAAGTGGCTTCCAAGTGGCTTAAGTGAAATAAAATAAAGTTCTCGCAAAATTATTTTATTTCTTAACTTTAAGCCCGAAAATTAAAAACCACACCCGAGAAAACGCAACTCTGGAAGAGGCGTTTCTAAGCGAAAACCGGCGCTGCGATTTCATTGGTGCCCTCAGAATTCGATTCCGGGCACCGGTTCAAAAGATAGAAAAACTCGCTCGCCCGTTTAGTGAACGTACCCGAGCCAATCTTCGGAAAATGATTCCGGGCACACCGGTCCTCGGAATCAGGTGCCGTCAGAAACTGCGCTCTTGTAAAATTCCAAAGAAAATTAAGAAAAAAAAATTTCCTTGAAATTTAAGGGTCTTTACATTACTCCCACCTCAGGACTTTACGTCCCCGTAAAGATACATCAAAAACTAGGGAAACAAATGTGGGTACTGAGCATGCATCTGAGCCTCCCGCTCCCAAGTGCTCTCCTGGAGGTTCCCGTGCTGCCATCTGATGCGCACAAGAGGAATCGATCGCCCACGTAGGACCCTCTCCAGTCGATCCTCTATCTCCACTGGGACCTCCGCAAAGGTCTCTCCATCATCCACGTCTAGCTCCCCATAGTCAATGATGTGTTTCGGGTCATGCACTTATCTCCTCAACTGGGATACGTGGAAGACGTCGTGCACCCCGGTGCAACTGAGGTGGCAGAGCCAGACGATAAGCCACCTCGCCAACCCTGCTGAGGACCTAGAAGGGTCCGATAAAGCGTGGAGACAACTTGCCGCCTCGGCCAAATCTCCTCAAAACCACGTCGAGTGAGACCCGCAAGAAGACGTGGTCGCCATCCTCGAACTCTAGTGGCCTCCGACTCCTGTCATCATATGACTTCTGTCGGCTCTGTGCTGTCCTCATCTGCTCCTGGATGACCTGGACCTTCTCTGTCATGGCCCGGACCATCTCTGGTCCCACAAGTGCTGACTCCCCAGGGTCTGTCCAGCACAAAGGGGATCTGCAAGGCCTGCCGTACAACGCCTCGTAGGGTGCCCATCCCGATGGTGGAGTGGTAGCTGTTATTGTACGCAAAACTCTACCAAGGGTAGGTGGTCCTTCCAGCTGCGACCAAAGTCGAGGACACATGTGCGGAGCATGTCCTCGAGAGTCTGAATAGTCCTCTCCGTCTGACCATGCCGTCTAAGGGTGAAAGGCGGTGCTCAGACGTAGTCGCGTCCTGAACGCCTCCTACAACCCCTTCCAAAGCCGGGAAGTAAAACGAGCATCCCGATTGGAGACGATAGTCGATGGCACACCGTGAAGTCGTACTAATCTCATGAACGTAGAGACGCCCCAAGCTCTCCACTGAGCCCTGCTCTCGGATGGGTAAGAAGTGTGCCGACTTGGTGAGTCGGTCAACAATCACCCAAATGGAGTCGTGACCTCTAGAAGTGCGTGGAAGTCCAGTCACAAAAGTCCATAGATATCCCGTCCTACTTTCACTCCGAGACCTCCAAGGGCTGTACCAAGCCTGCTGGTACCTGATGCTCTGCCTTCACCTGCTGGCATGTGAGGCACCGTGAAACGAACTCTGCCACAACCTTCTTCATGCCTGGCCACCAGTGCTGTCGTCTGAGATCCTGGTACATCTTCGCCACTCCAGGATGTACCGCCAAAGGAGAAGTGTGATACGCTCTCAGCACCTCCTCTCGTAAAGTGACTGGTACTAAGGTACGTCCTCTGAAAAGGACATCGTGCTCTGCTCCAAGGGAGAAACCATCAGGTGCCTGTCCCGAGATATCTGTGCACGCCGTGTCTCACAGTCAACGTCCCCACACTGTGCCTCTCTGACCCGCTGTAGAAGTGGAGGAGAGACTGTGAGAGACTGAAGGAAGCTGCTCCGTCTCTATCCACAAAGGATATCTGCAAAGCGGCTAGCTGCTCTGTCGCCCTCCTCAAGTAGCTGGATGCCCGTACTCCTGCTGAGGGCATCAGCCACCATGTTCCCCTTCCCAGGAGTATAGACTATCTCAAAGTCATATTCCAGGAGGAACTCGAGCCATCGCCGCTGTCTTAGGTTTAGGTCCTCCTGAGATAAGATGTACCTGAGACTCTGGTGGTTAGAAAAGACTGTGAAGCGCTCGCCCATTAGATAGTGCCGCCATGTCTTCAGGGAAAAGACCACTGCTGCCAACTCCAAGTCATGGGTAGCGTAGTTCTGCTCATGAGGCCTCAACTGACGTGATCCGTAGGCAATCACAGCCCGCTCCTGCATCAGGACACACCAGAGTCCGGTCCCTGATGCATCGCAGTAGACTACGTATCCCAACTCCCTCCTCAGGCAACCTCAAGATAGGTGCGCTGGTCAACCTCTGCCTCAGCTCCTGGAAGCTCTTCTGACATCTGTCTGACCACACGAAGGGTTTCCCCTTCTTCGTCAACACTGAGAGTGGGGACGCAACTCTGGAGAAGTCTGGCACAAATCTACGATAGTAACCGGCTAGGCCAAGAAACTCCGCACCTCTATCACGCTCTTGGGTGGCTCCCAAGCTAGCACTGCCTCGATCTCGCGGGATCCACTGCAACTCCCACCTCAGAAATGACGTGCCCCAAGAAGTGGACCTCATGTAACCATAACTGACACTTCGAGAGCTTGCCATAAAGCTGGTGCTCTTGGAGTGTGTCTAGTACAACACGCAGGTGGTAGGCGTGCTCCTCCTCCATCGTCGAGTACACCAAAATGTCGTCGATGAAGACCACGACAAATCGACGAGGTATGGCTGGAAGATCCTGTTCATGAGGCTCATGAACACTGCTGGAGCGTTGGTCATGCCGAAAGGCAATAACCAAGAACTCATAGTGGCCATACCGACACCTGAAAGGCCGTCTTCTGCACATCCTCGTCTCGAACTCTAAGATGATGATATCCTGACATGAGGTATATCTTCGAGAACCACCGTGCTCCCTTGAGCTGGTCGAAGAGGTCATAAATCCTATGTAGCGGATACTTTTTCCTCACTGTCACCTAATTTAGGCGACGATAATCGACACACAGTCGCAAGCTCTCTTCCGCCTTCTTGGCGAACAAAATCGGGGAAGCCCAGGGCGAAACACTGGGTCGGATGAACCCCTTGCCCTGCAAGTCCTCCAACTGTACCCGCAGCTCTCGAAGCTCAGAGGGGGCCATCCGTTATGCTGGAGTGGATATCGGGGCTGTCCCGAGGTATAGGTCAATATAAAAGTCTACCTCTCTGCGAGGAGGTAGTCCTGGAACGTCGTCGGGAAAGAGGTCCGCGTACTGATCCACCACTGCAGGAAAAACTGGGACCCCGCACGTCAACTGATCCCAGGATGAGGCTAGCCAACTGATGAGTGATGGGATGACCTCTCCTCTGCGTGAGTCCATCCTGTGCTGCTAAGGCTCCCTTCTCGCCGGTGAAGGTGAACCTGCTCCCGTCGGTGCGCACACATCGCACCTTGCGCCTAATGCAGTCAATCTGAGCATGGACCGTAGATAACCAATCCATGCCCAAGATGACATCGTAAGGCCTCGACGCCGCTACAAGAAGATCCCAGCCTAATCTCTCACCTCCTAGAGTAAGATCACACTGCCGGCACCAGTGCGTAATCGTCGAGTCTGCTCCAGTAGGAGTCTCTAGCCGTAAGGATTGAGCCAACGGCTCTGTCGGAATCTCCGAGCTCCGAACAAGGGCAGTGGCTATGAAATAGTGACTCCCTCCTGTGTCTATCAGAACTGCAGAAAGGGTGGAATAGACATAGATCGTACCTCGAATCATCTCTGGCGCACCGTAGTCGTAGGCCTCCGCTGCCTGGAGCTGAGCCTGTCTCTGCCCGCCAGCTCCCTGTGGTCGGGGCGGGCCTCCTGGTGGTGGTGGTGGCAGAGCCTCAAAGCGTCACCCACCACCTGCTGCTCGGCCAGCTCCTCTGCCTCGTTCTCCTCCTCCCTATGGACCGCCACGGTCGACCCTCTGCCTCTGCCTGGGTGGTTCCTCCACCATCTGCTGACCCTCGGTACGATGGGTCGGGCAGTCACGAGCCATGTGGCCCCGCCCGCCGCACACGTAGCACTGCCTGCCTCTCGGAAGACTGGCTCCGGGCTGGGTGCCCTGAACTGCTGAGCCAGTGTCCCGAGGTCGCCTGCTGGAAGGTCTGGTCCGCCTGGAACCCTGAGTCATCCTCCGGCTACCAGCTGCTGAAGACTCCGCTATCTGCCGCCCTGCGGTAGGTCTCGCTGTGCACTCAGCCAGGAAGCTCTCGATCAGAAGGGCTCGCTCCAGTACTCCTGCCTGGGTCGGGATGCTGAGGGAGATCAGCGATGCCCTGAACTCGTGTCTCAAACCCTGCTCGAAGGTCCGGGCCCGGAATAAGGGGTCCCGTACCATGTCTGTCGAGTACCGAGAAAGGTCGGTGAACCTCGCTGCGTACTGAGCGACCGTCAAGCTGCCCTGCCGCAGCTGAAGAAGCTCCTGGATGCGCACCGCACGGAGGGTGGCGGGGACGAACTCTGAGCAGAATAGGCTCTCGAAGTCCGTCCAGATGAGGGTGGCCTCATCGTGTACCTGGAGCATCAGGTTCCACCATCGTCCGGCTGCTGCGTGCAGTAGGCTCACCGCGAGGATCACCATGAGGTCTGCTGGTGTCCTCACTAGCCTGAAAAATCGGACGACCGCCTCCAGCCAGTCCTCGGCTACCTGGGGGTCCGACTCCCCACGGAACCTGGGTGGTCGCTTGCACTGGAACTCATGCAGAGCTCCGAGGCGTCGTGCATCGTCAGCTGACAGTGCTGGAAGCATCGGGGGCTCGGCGGGTAAAGGTACCGCCGGTGCCTCTGCTGTCAACAGGCCCTGTACCGAGGCCTCGTCGCTCGGAGGGCTGTCGTCGCACACTACTCTAGGAACCCTAGCTGGCTGCTGTCGTCGTGCCATCCTGAAAAGGAAACAAGTGCACCATGGTCAGAACAGTATACCTGGTGAGCTGACACAAGTAATCACAAAGAAAACTTGAAACACATATGCAATCAATGTTTTCGTGCATTAAGTCGGAAATCAGAAGTCAGGGTCCTGGTGTATGGATACGTCGGCCGCCGCACCAACACTGGACTCCCTGGACTGATAACCACACTCAATACGCTAAACACTATTGCATCACATAGAAGAAAGATCAGAGTCTGCGGTAGAACCAACCACCTCTGATACCAATTTGTCACGACCCGTCCTCGGGGCCCGTGCCGTGACTACCCCAAGCCTGCCTTCCATAGGCCAGGGGCCGGCAACTAGCACCAAGGCGTAAATCCCAACAAAAAGGGAAGGCATTGCCTTTGAAAAGTAAACAAGCACCACAGAGTAAGCAAGCGGAAAAGTAAACACTAAGTAAAAACTGTACAAGCTGTGCTGAAAGTAAAAGGGGCCGGAAATACAAGCCCAACTGTAAAGTAAAACTGAAAGGAAAAACAGCAACTGAAAGGAAAAACTGCAGCGTCGAGCCGTCCTATGGAATTCCCACCTGAAGGGTGGGTATAGATAGCCTCCACTGCTCCTCGGGTCCACCTAACCGCTCCGAGTACGTCCCGCCCAGTGGTCCACCTCCAGGTACTATCCTGCTCCGCACGCCTCCTCCACGATCAGCGTTGTCCGTCGTCTGCAACCAACACCACGAAGTGCGGGCATAGCCCGTGCAGGGGTGAGTATAAGCTACTCAGTAGGGACCCCGAGACCCCCGAAGGTCTCCCGAAATCCAAAAAGGATAAGCCACGAAGGAGAGATACAATCACGAAATAACATCTGACACAGCTTTGGTATATGCCCATACATATACCTAAGCCATCAATTCCCCGATCGGCTCCAACATCCGATCCCTAGCACAACCCAGTCCACACAGGAAAGCAAAACGCATACCCACACAGGATAAAACAACACAATCCACAAAGGAGAGTAAACAGTAAATCCACACAGGATAGCTCAACACAATCCACAAAGGAGAGAAACACAAGATTCAGCTCACACAGGTATACTTCTTCGGATGACGAAAAGATGATCTCTGATCCATATAAGTCGTCGGACCCACGAAGGATCGATAGGTAGCTAATCTCTGCAGTGACCCACACAGGATCGGACCCACACAGGATCGGGCCCACGCAGGACCTGTAGGAGTTGGCCCACACAGAACCGCTGAGTGTTGACCCACACAGGATCGGATCCGTACAGGATCGGGCCCACACAGGACCGGGCCCACGCAGGACCTGTAGCACTGATCCACGTAGGATCGCTGAGTGCAGAAGTCGTCGCAGTCCGCTGAGGATCTCTGCACAGTCGTCGCCGCAGTCCACTGAGGATCTCTGCACGGTCGTCGTCGGAGTCCACGGAGGATCTCTGCACAGTCGTCGCCGTCGAGGAAGCAGTCGCAGCCAGCACTAGGGTTCCCGCACACAGCAAGCTCGTTCGGGAGGGTCCGCTCCACGAGCCGAGAGGCTGATACATCAACTGTCACGAATTCCAGAGTTGATGTATCCAAAAGTTCCGCATCGTCAACAGGAACTCAACGCAACAGACGGCGCGTCGATCGGACGCCCGGTCTGAGAGTTATTGGCGTTTTCGTCCCAGGGGCCCGGTTGGTTTTTAAGGAAAAACCAACCCGACCGTACTCCACCTGCGTCCAAACCTCGGGCGGAGTAAGCCAAAATATCCGTCTCACAAAGAGGAACGCAACAAAGCTGACGGCACGTCCATCGGACGTCCGTGGCTCAAGATATGAGTGTTTCCGCTCCGAGGGCCCGGTTGGTTTCGTGTACGAACCAACCCGGCCGAACTCAAAGTATTCCGAAACCTTGAGTGCGATATACCGAACGACCGTCTCGATCCAAGGAGCGCGTTACCGCTGACAGCGGGTCGTTTGGAGGCCCGTAGCTCAAGATACGGCCATTTGAACGAAGTCCATCCGAAGACGGGGGGTCCGGGCCCGGGCCGACCCGGGCCGACCCCCCCTGGTTGGCCCGAACCGGGTCGGGTCCGACCCGGTTGGCCCGGACCACCCTGGCCAGGGCCGGTCCAGCTCGGCTCGGCCGAGCGACCGACGCGGGGGAAAGCCGCCGCCCCGCATGACACTCCCGCGGCACCCGCGGGGTGTCGCGCTGGACACCCGCGGGGTGCCGCCGCCTCTGGCCGCCGGCGCCGCCACCGGCTTCCGCGGGCCGCCGGAGTCGCTCCGGTGGCCCGTTTTCCTTCCCGTCTGCGCCGTTGTTCCTCCCGGGTTCCGTTCTTTACTGCGGGATCATCAAACACCTGTTGCGGCATGTTCCGTCGTCGCCCACCAAATCCGCAAAACATGAAGAACGACGGAGGGTTGCCGGGCCGTGTTCGTTTGACCCGCACCCTCCGCGTTAGATAAAAAAAACAACGGGATAAATTGTTCAACACATGAACCGACAATTTTGATAAAATAAAATTGTTCATTTGAAACTAGCTCTTTAATTTTCAAAGAACGTTCACGGGAATATAAGAGGGGTATTCCAAAACTATAAAATCCCTACCTCGTTGATCATCGCGCGCGGGTGTTCTTCGCGGGAAAGCTCGTCGCGGAAGAGAGGGATCGTCGTGTCGTCGCAGGGAGGCATCGCGTCGTCGCGGAATCCGGCGTTGAGTCGGCGAGCTCAACGGACCAAGAACAACAGATTTAAATTATAAATAATTAAATCTGTGTTTAAAACCAAAAAGGAAGGAACCTTGTGAGGAAACCCGAAATCACTCACCTCAACGGTCGGTGATCGGAGATCGGGGCGGAGAAGGACGTCTCGGACGGAAGCGTCGTCGATTTCCGGGTTCGGCGTTCTTCGCGTTCTTCGCGTTCTTCGTGAGGGAGAAGAAGAAACAAGGATCCTCTCAAATCTTCTCCAAAGATTTTGGGTTGGTCTTATTTTATTAATATGCCAACACACGAAAACAGGTTAAGAAACGATTGAATTAATTCGTTGAATTAATTCAATGAAAGAAACAGGCCATTTAATTCACGAAATAAACCGACCAATTAAATGGTCTGTTAAGAATTTAGAAAACGCGTCAGTTGACTTTCATTTAGACGGGTTTTCACGGGTGCGTTTCTTAGCGGAAAGAAACGGCGGGGCTCGTGCGGGCCCCACCTCACAAATATCCTACCAAGGGGGTAGGATATTTCTGGATAGCATCCTATCCAGTTCAACTCAGTTCAAGCCGCCTTTAAGTGGCTTCAAGTGGCTTCCAAGTGGCTTAAGTGAAATAAAATAAAGTTGTCGCAAAATTATTTTATTTCTTAACTTTAAGCCCGAAAATTAAAAACCACACCTGAGAAAACGCAACTCCGGAAGAGGCGTTTCTAAGAGAAAATCGGCGCTGCGATTTCATTGGTGCCCTCAGAATTAGATTCTGGGAACCGGTTCAAAAGTTAGAAAAACTCGCTCACCCGTTTACTGAACGTACCCGAGCCAATCTTCGAAAAATGATTCCGGGCACACCGGGCCTCAGAATCAAGTGCCGTCAGAAACTGCGCTCTTGTAAAATTCCAAAGAAAATTAAGAAAAAAAAATTTCCTTGAAATTTACGGGTCTTTACAACTATATTTAAAATATGGCTGTATTTTGATTATAATGTGAAAGTGTACATCAATATTGATTTTTAGAAGCCTCTGGAAGTAAAACCAGATTAGGAAAGATTGACCAAGTTAATATATATATTTATAAAATATTATAATTGAAAAATAAATATTACTTTCTCAGGTTATGATGAGGAGATATATGTCTCTCCTACTATTATTCCCCCACCGCAACATGGAAAACCTAAAATCAAATCATGACACTTTTCCAGCAAAAATAAAAAAGGATGGTCCCTCTAAAGGACATCAAATAAATGAAGATGAAACGAAATGTGGTTGGATTACTAGAAAATCTTAATCCTTATCGACCATAATCATTATCTTCATAATGGAATCAACTTCAGAAAGAATAAAAACACTATAAAGATTTTAAATTTATGAAATTATAATAAAATAAACATGATCAACACACTATACAAAAAATTTAGAATTAAAAAATGAAATAGAATATAACACAATAGACTACACTATAAGGGTAAGGAAATAATAAGGAATAATATTTTACTTCATATTTTTCATATTAAATTGAGAAATATTTTGAGATAAATAGTTTTTATCTCTCTTGAAACTGATTACATGTACACCTTCAAAAAATAATAAAGAGAATTAAAATGTTTTAAATATCCTAAAATAAAAGTGGAATGAAAATTCTTTCATGATGATGATAAACGTGGGAATACTACTAATCAAACTAAATGTTGAAATAAAACTAAAATTATACCATATTTTTATAATTATAAAAAATAAATTGCTAATAATACATCAAAAAATTATATATCTTTAATTAAAATTCCATATACTCAATTTATTTTAAGGGTAAAACATTTTAAATACAATTAATATTTAGAAGGAATCTTTAATGGTCTAACTAAAACATTTTTTCTTTAATAGAAGGAAACTAGAGCCTTTGAAACTTACTAAAATGAGGCATATCTGAAATTGAAAAATGTCAATGTGGATATGAATGTGTATGAATAGATACATTACTTTTTGGTAATAGACATAAAATTATTACTAACATTGAATGAGAAGATAAATTCTATCATTGATAAATTTAAAAAAACACATTTAATTAATATATGAATGGAACATTTACTTAAAAATACTTGTAATGGATGCTAAGTTGATCAAAATCAAGGAAGGTATGTTGAGGGATACATTGTGTAATCATAATGTGTAATTAGGGTAGGAGGATAGGGAATCAAAATAAATAAAATATTATCATCCTCTTTTTCATTTGAATTATTTTTTTACTTTCATCATGAATATCTAATATTTTTTTGTGTTACATTTATGTTGCATACTAATTATATGTATACTTACACATATTTGATTATCTTTTACTATTAATACAATGGTTAAAAGAAAAAATATAGTATGTTATTTTAAAAAATGAGAATTATCATGAACTATAGGGGAGTAAAAAGGTATACTTATTTATTTACTATTTAAAAAATTTCAAATAAATTTTTATGTTTATATAAAATGTTTCTTAAATTTTTGATATCTTATGATTAGAAAAAATGGAATTTTTTTCTTATATTTTAAAATAAAAACTATTGATCTATAGAATTGATTAAACACAAGACAAACCTATTTTATACTGAAGTTTTCATTTATGAAATTTCATACATGCATAAATAATGTAAATATAGATATAAAAAAATACTATTCCTAATGAAATCATGGAACTAATTGATTTACATAATAAACCTTATAAGAAGTAAAGAGATATACATATTGGATTATATGAATCAATACATTCAGTTTATACTCTCTAATAATCCAAAAATAATTTAATTCAAACTAAAAATTCATACTATTCAGATAAAATGATTTTTGAAATATAGAAGTTGGGGATTGAAGATTCGATATATGAAAATGGAAAGTTTATTTAATAAAAATTCATAAATTCTTTCATATTTTCACATAATTCTATATTAATACACGCATATATATCTATATATATATCTAATAACATAATGTAAGAAAATTTAAATATAAGTTTGAATGATTTAATGATATTTAATTAGACCAAAAGAATCAATAATATTATCTTTTTTTGTAGCAATTCTCTTTGTTCTTAATGATCACATTTTGGGAACTATGTAAGAAATCAATGAAAAATATTCCTAACTATACAATTAACAATTTAAAATCCAATTATTTATTTAATATGATCATTTGGAATGTGATTAATACTAGGGGGTGGGGGAGAATCATTATTAACCATTTTCTTCTAAATTCTAACCCTTATCCCACTTATTTAACACAACTATTTTCACTCACAATAGTGTATAAATAAAAAGGTACACATAATTTTTTTTAAAAGGTTATCCACTCTGAAGGATGACTATGTATTCAATGTAATGTGGTTTTTATCCCCCCCCCCCCACATCTCTCCTTTTATTATAAATAAGTAGCTATAAGAAAATGAATAATCTTGAACCTACTAAAATTTTGGTACAAACCAATATTAGAACAACCAATAACTTGATATTCTTCCTTCTCTTCTAAAACATCAATCCACATAGGCAGTTCTCAACTCACAAAATTTATTTAGAATTTTCATGGCTATTCTGAACCAATTTATTCTTCTTCATTTTTTTCTTATATCCTCAAAATCTCACAATAATTTCATTTTCATACATTGCATATTAAAACCCCCTAAATCATATAAAATCAATTCTATATCATTCACATTAATAAAATACCAATGTAACAAATCACTAAAAAAATATATATTTAATACCAATGTAATATATATATAAAATATCATGGATTTTTTCTCTCTGTGATACCTATGTTATCCTCTTCATGTCTACATGACCACATGTATCACCATTTGTTGTGGTAATGAATAACTTCCTCATGACATGGGATTATTTTGAACATCATAGGGTTGCATCATAGAATCTTCTATCATGGCATTTCATAGACCATTATATTATTCCAATTTAGTGATTATATTTCATTTCATGTCATCATGATGTGAAACTCCTTCATAACATTCAATTTATCACACACTATGGCATTGGATTATTCTCATGATGTAACTCATTCTTCCTTAATCATCATCCCTAAACTCATTCATTCTTGAATCATGGATAATAACCATTAATGTCATGATTTTTATGATTATAATAATAATACAACAACAACATAATTAAATATCTATTGATATTGTCTAAAATCATGATTATAACCATAATGATGATATTTAACTCACTCAAGAATAGAAAAATCATCATCTGAATAGAATCTTGTTTTGAAAATATAACTTCAAAAACATCTTCACCATATAAATTTTTTAAAAAATAATAGACATTTAAAAAACAAATATTTATCCTTATGTATTACATAACATTTTTATTTTTACAATTCTTGAGCTCTATGACTGATGACGCTTACATAATAAATATTTACAGTTGTTTATCTTAGGGATGATTCTTAATTTTTTGTATTTCCTCTCATGAAAGACTCTTTCATATCACCTAAGGTTCCTACCAATTTCAAATATTCATTTTTTATTTCTGATAGACTCTTATGTATGATTTCAATGACTCTTATATATCTCTATGAGATTCGGGACCTTTTCAAATCTTCTTTTCCAAAGTGAACTTCGCATATTGAAAAAGTAACCATTATGTATCAAAGGATCACCGTTTACCATTTTTTAGAATGGTTGACCCTTATATATAGATCTAGGGGACCAATACACATCTCATTCCTTATCTAATGTTCTAGAAATATAAAATTCAAATGAATCCTATATATTCAGAGATGTTCTAAAAAATTATTTCATATTGAATAATTTGTTAAAAATACAACGACCACCAACATAGAATTCAGAGAATAAATTCAATATTCCTTATCCCAACATAAATCATTTTATGGATTATCCATCCAATCTACCATAACTTATCTTAAATCAATATCTTATATCATATCAACTAACAATATCATTCACATGTATTGAAAACAAATAAATCATCATATTTAAATGGGTTTAACAATCTCCGCCATTGGATTTTCAATTAATACCAGAAATACCTATTTTATAGAAAATTTAAAAACTACTGCCCCTCAATATATGAAAATTATTTTAAATTAGAAATCTATTTTCTCCCCCTTATTTATAATGAATACATAGGGAGTTTTTGTAAGGGGTGGTATCAAATTTTTTAAAAACGTGAGCCCTGAACCAATCAAATCTAGGTTTACATAAGGTATCTTGATATATAAAATAATAGTTGTTAATTTAGACATAAAATATATCCATGAACTATTCAATAATGATATCAACTCATAATATTTAGTTGGAAAGATAAAAACTGATTTTTAAATAGTTTCTATCAATCACTCAAAATAAATTAATATATTTTAAAAAAAGTAGGTTTCTATTCTAAAAAAACTTATATACATTTATAGATATTTAAAAACAATTCAAATAGGGGAGGAAACGTAACAAGATACATACTTTGGTGTTAAGAAGTGGGATACACTTCCCTTTTTAGCCCCAGCTTCTCAAAATACTTAGTTAGAGGTGACTTTATGTGAATATCATAAATCTGATCCATATATGGAACAAATTCAAGATTTAATATGTGTTCATAAACCTTTTTCTTCATAAAATGATACCTCATATCAATGTGGTTAAATTTGGAATATTTAAATGAATTCTTTGATATATTTATGGAACTTTAGTTGTCAAAACTGATAACCAATAGGTATTTATCACCTATATTCCGGTACTAAAGTTGAGTATTCATCCAAAAAATATATTTATATTCCTATGATGTAGCCAGTTACATAGGTTTAGTGGAGGTAAAGGTGTCTAATGATTTATTCATGGAATTCCATATTATACAACTTTAACTAATAAAAAACGTTCAACAAAAGGTGGATCTTATATCATCAATATAAATGAATCAGTTAGTATGTGTAGTTACCTTTAAGTATATATTACCATTATTCTTAAACAATAATAAATAGCTAAAAGTATTCAAGAAATTACCAAAAATTACTCTTCTTCTAGGAGATGTGATTTTTTAGGATTGGATTGATACATAGCACACCGATTAAGAACATAGAAAATGTTTTTCCTTGAGGTAGTCAACTATAAGATAAAATCAATCAACTTCCTTAATTATTTATTATTAATGAATTTTAATTCAAAATCCTTGGTCAACTTGGTGAAAATAAGAATTATTGTAGACACCCATCTTGATTCCTCCATTTTGAACCTCTTCAAAAAATCCTTAGTTTATTTTTAATGAGATATGAAAATGTGATCGGCATCTTGAGTAATTTTTAAACCAAGTAAAAAATTTCATGTAACCAAGTAAGGATATCATGAATTTATTCTTCATATTTATCAAATATTATTAAAAATATTTATCCTAATTATTATCAAAGATAATATCATCAACATAGATAGTTATAATGAGACATGTGGTGTTGGAATTTATCCTATACATATTTTATCCACTTTCCATTTCCTGAATTACATGATTCTCAAGTACTTGTCCAAAATGAAATACCAAGTTCAAAGAGTTTTTTAAATCCATAATATAATTATTCAATATATATACCTTTATAAGATCTATGTAAATTACAAAACCCTCAAGTATCTCCATTTATGCCTCCCCATTTATCTCACCATTAAGAAATATAGACTTCACATCCATTTGGAAAACTTTTATTCTTATTTGGGCTAAAATTGTAAGTAAATTTATAATGGTAAAAAGTTTTTAAATGAGATAATTTTTTCATCAAAATAAATTTCCTCTATTTTTTATTACCCCTTACACACAAGTCATTGTCTCTTATAAATGAACCTTTCTCATTTAATTTGTTTTTGAAAAACTATCATTTCCTAAAAATATTATTCTCCATGTTACTAGGTGCAATCTCTTATGCTTCATTATTTTTAATTTGATACATATATTCATTAATGTCTTATATCCATTCTCTATGATCAAAATATTTAATAATATTTTGGGGTTTAATTATTAACACCAAACTTGTGTGACTGGTTTCTATGAGTTTTATTCTTATTTATACCCCTTGATATAGATCCACAATAATATTTTTATTATCAAAATACATTTTAAGTCCTAATTTTGTCACAGTGGTTCTCAAATTCATACCTTTTTCACTTGAATAGACTGAATTTGAATTTTCTAAAATTTCTAGAGTTTCAAAATATTTTTAAGATATGTATTGGGTTTAGTAATGAAAAACTCATCCTAATCAATATTTATGATTAATTTATAATTCTCTTTTTAATTCCCAAAGACTGGAACATAATCATAGTCCACTATCCTTTCATATTTTTTATTGTAACATATATATAATCTTCTATTTAGTGTATAACCAATGAAAATTCCATTTTTATATATTTAATCAAAATCATCACCACTTATTACTTTATTATTGATCCAAAAAATGACTCCCAAACACCATAAAGTATTTTAGATTCATCTTTTTCTTACCAAAATCTCATATAGAGTCATATAAGAGTTTAAACATAATAATAATTTATTTTATAAAATTAAAATAGCTGTAATAACTTTTCTATAGAGGTATCTTGAGATATAATGTTTTTTAGTATGGTAATATCCATATCAATAAGGCTATTGTTCTTATTTTTGACCACTTATTTTAGCAGAAGAGTGTAGGGTGAACTAAACTCATGTATAGTGGCATTTTTATCAAGATGGTTTCATAAAATATTTATCATAATACTCATTATAATTGTCTACTATTAGTATTTTAAAAGAAAAATTTGTTTTTTGCTTATATTATGAAACTTTTTAACACGAATAAGGCTCGAAATTTTTGAGATATAAGCTTGATGTGTTTAATTTTAGTAAAGTCAACAATGAAAGTGTTGAAATATATATATCCTCTTGTTGAATTCTTAATCATGGGTCCATAAAAATCATAGTGAACTATCAATAATGGTATCTGAGTTTGGATGTCACCCATTGATACTTATACTAATCATCCTATCCTTTTGATATGTTTTAAAATCTGTAATTATTACCTCTTTAAAAACTAGAAAATTTCTCCCATATTTTTCTATGATTATTTTCTTCATTTTTGTGGTTTAGATGACTAATTCTCCCATTATAATGTTTCTTATAATCTTTCTATGTTTATGTAGAATCCCAATTTGACATCACCAATATGAAATAAATTTACTTTAGTTCTTAGAAATCTTGTTATCACAACTCTATCTTTCAATATTTTCACTATAAAACTATTCTTTCTGAATATATCCCCATTTCCATATTCATATAGTTAGGATATATTTAACAAATTATGCTTCATCCGATCAAAAAATAAGACATTGTATCTTATATTGGTTTTCAATATCTAATTCACTCCAAAAACATTGATCTTTAATGAAAAATAATTTCCAAATGTAACAAATATTCTTTCACATCTTTCAAAATTATTCAATTTATTTAAATAAACTACCATATGGTAAGAGAATCCACTAGCCACAATCCATGACCTTTCATATTTTCATAGTTGGAATGAAAATTCAATAATATTTTCCTATTTTTAAAAATTTTATAATTTATAAATATTTTATATATTTAAACTTGAATTTAGTTGATATGGTGGGACAATGATGCAATCATTGGACATGTTTCTTCTTTCACAGATTATACACACATTCATTAAGTTCTTAAAACCATTTTTTTCTTCAATATTAATCTCAACCAGTTGCACTTTTTGATTTATTATATACTATTATGGTCACCCATTTTGTTCACTCTCCATTCATTATTTAGATAAAGAAATTTCATACTAGAAACTATATTTTTTGTGTTCAAATACACCCCTATACCAAAAATAGTCCTAAAAACTCTAATGATTTTATCAACCCTTCTTTCTCAATCTAGATTTGATTATGATTGTAAGTTTTCTTTTTGAGAAGATAATTTTTATCTCCTAGCCTTCCAATCTAATTTAAACATATTTTTATCTCTATTATTATGGAATAATCCCTTTCTAATTCCCCTTATTCAGTAGTAAAATCATATTTAATTTGTGTGTAAACATTTTATGAATCAATTTTTTTTAATTTTTTTAAAATGAGTACTTTATAAGAATCCTCCTTGAGATTTTCTCCATTATTATAGATTTTATCACTATCAAAAATTCATTCTTAAATATATAAAATATTTATTCTAAAAAACATGGGGGTCCTTTTCCTCTTGCCTTTTTGATGATACTGATTTATCTTTATAAAACCTTCTTTACTGGTGGATTTCCTAAGGTCTTCATCATCTTTATCATCATTTTTTATTTTCAAGAGACAACTAACCTAGAAATGAAATATTTTTAATAATTAAACCATTTAAAAGGTAATTTAATTATATACTTAAATTTTCCTATTTTTTATGTTCCTTGAAAATGGTGTGAGAGAGATAGAGAGTGTCAAAATTGTATTATATTTTCATTTATTCAATAGAATGGATTTTTTCATCCTCTATCTCTAGATCCATGAAAGATTAAAAATTCCATTACTTTCTTGATATTTTTTTAGATAAACTCCCTTTATCATATCATAATTAATGAGAAAACTATTAGTCTCATAAATTATAAAGTCATCATGGTCTTTATCTCCAATTACTAAGATCATAGCATCAAAATTGTATGGAAAAATTCTCATAAGTTTCTTCACAACAGTAGAATATTAAAGAGTTTCTATAAATCCTTTTATGGTTTTGACAATCACATTAGATTTTGTAAATAATTAATCAACTTATTAGTATTCATTAATTATAAAATATTCATAATATTATATATAAATTTTTTAACATAGATTTGTTAACCTTATTTTTTCCATCACGAACACTATAAATATTTTCTCAAATTTCATTTACAATTTTCCAAACCATAACCTTTTATAGCTATTTATCAGATAAAGAAGAAGAAAAATCATTTATTTCAATTTCATCAGTGTTAAAATACTTCTTATAAAAAATATATGATACAAAAGCTTCAATTTGTAATGTTAACACTTATAAAATAGAATCAAGATCATATGAACCAAGAGATATATATGATTGGGTGTCACTCACTCCTTTCAAATTTAAAAACCCTTACTTTCAAATGATGGAATGTATTTTTTTACTTAGTTGCATTGATATATAAAAATATTCAATATAAATCGCCAAGATTGAACCTTTTGTATGATTCTAATTGATTGGATCACTTAGGATATGATTAGCACTGTGGGTTGAATCAGGGTTAACTTCTCTTCCAAATGCCTACTTCACTTTTAATTATTCATCACAACACTCTTAAAATACCAATGGTTTTGAAATAAAAAGTAACACCATATATTTTTTAATGAGGTTCACTGTCATGAAGGATGGACACATACCCTGTGTATGGTAGTTTTAATTTCCCCCAAACTCTGTTTTTATGATCAATAATTAGCTATATTCAACGTAATGAACTTGAAATTACATAAAATGCTAGAACCAACAAGACTTTGAAAAAACTAAAACTTGATATAATCAATATAAAAACACTTCTTTGAAAAATATCACTAGTTTTTTTAGAGGAATAAATGAAATAATATAGATGTGATCATTTTCATTATATTATGAAATATAAATCCACACTAGTTATTCTCGATTCACTATATTTCTTTAAATTTTTTGTAGATTTTTCAAACCACTTTATTTTTATTTCATTTTCTCTTCCATACAATCATCTCGCCATAATATTTTTTTCAAAAAATTTATTTGAAATCCCCTTTAATCATGAAAAATTAATTCTAAATCATTTTTTGTTATAAAATAATCATGTAATTAATTATTATAAATATCTTAATTTAATACTCCCAATATATTGATAAAACATCATGAATTTCTCTCTCTATAGTACCTGTGTTTTCCTCTTTACACCTTCATGATCACATGAAATGACATCTATTGTGGTTATGATGAAATTTCTCATAGTGTGGGGTTCTATTGATCTTCCTAGTGGTACATCATGGAATTTTCTATCTTTTAATGACATAGTCTGTTATATCATTCCATTGTAATTCCTAGTGTTCAATGTTTTACATCAAGTCAATTAAGCTCTCCCATTATATTTTCTTCATCACACACCATGATATATTCCTCTTCTCACTACACAACTTATTATTCTTCAATATTCATCACCAAACTCATCTTTGCTTGAATAATAAAAAAATCACCACTAATATCATTATATTTAATCTTTGAAAAATAGACAAGCATCGTGAAAACTACATCTCCATTGATCTTGGCCAGAATGATGAATATAACTATAATAATGATATTTAACTCACTGAATAATAGAATATGAATCATCTAAAATGAATCTTATTATTAAACTTTTACTTTGTAAATATCTTCACCATTTTTATTTTAGAAAACTAATAGGACTTTACAATGAAATATTTACTCTTACATATTTCATAGAGTTTTTTCCTCTTACAAATCTTCACCTCTCTAACTACCGACTCTTACATAAGAAATATTTACTATTATGTATCTCAAGGTTGTTTATCCATTTTATACATTTACCCTTACTAAATACTCTTAAATATCATATAAGATTCCATAATTTTTCAAATTTCTAACACGTATTTTGATAGAATATTATATATGATACAATGACTCTTTTGTATATCAATAAGAGTATAAACATTGTGAGATTTTAACTACCTATGTGATGTATAGAAATTGTAAAAATGACCATTATGTATCAATTTAATTTTAATTTTACCATTTTCTTAAAAGGGTGAACATTATTTATATATATGGGAAACTTTTATATATCTCATTCCTTGTACATTTTTTTTGGAAAACTGTAATTCAAAAGACTTTAAATATTCAGATATGTTCCAAAAATATTCTTACACATTGAATAATTTTTTAAATCTCCAAAAACTAGAAAACCAAAATCCTTAACCTCATCTCCATATTCCACAACTCAAAATAAAATATTCCAAGGTTTTCTCTAGCCACTCCACTATAGCTTATCTAAAATTAATAATACATGTCCAATAAACTCAAAAACCTCATTCAAACGTATTAACAACAAATAAAACATCATCCCTAAGTATTTTCAACATTAATAAACACTCAGTATGATTTAAAATAAAAATTATTTAATTTTCAAATTTATTTGTACATATTATTTTAATCCTATGACTTGTCTTTCTACTTTGTAACATTTCAAAAATGGAATAAATATCACCATATTATTGTAATATTCTAGTTATATTCTTTCCCATATTAGATCAAATAAGTTATTATTTCTATGAAATTTTCTTATGAGTTGGTATTACTTATACTTAGTACTAAAAACTTCTCAATATGGTTATAATATCACCCTATTAAATTGCATTAAAATTTGTGAGGTTTTGGAATAAACATGTGTATCTAACAATTTGATTTAATGGGGATTAGGATTACTTATCAAAAACCAAATTAAAATATTCATGAATTAGTTAAATTTTAATATATATACCATTTCAATTTCCACTTTTCTATACAGTACTTATATATTCCATTTTTTAAAAAATATTTTTTAGAATAAATTTTTATTTGAGATTTATTCCATTCATTTTCTATTTAAAATTTATTTCTTCTCCAATATCCAAATTTTAGATATCATGATTTATCCTCATAAAATTAATTGTATTTTTTTATAAATTATTTTATTTTAAGGGATTTTATAAGTTAATTTTTTTAATACACTAATCCAACACACTATTTATGTTTTTATATTTGAATAATAGAAGTTGAAATAATGACTTCCATATTTTTATAATTCGTGATTAGATAAAATATCATTTAAGTAGTGTAAAACACTTTCCTCCTCTAAGAGAATCTCCACAATATATATCTATTTTCTCTCATAGATAAAATCATAACTCTTTAAATCTCTTATACTTACAGACAACTTTTTATATATAAATATTTCTATTATCACAATATTGTCACTATAAATTTTATTAATATTATGATATAATTTTCTCCATTAATAATGGTCAAACCCAATTCAATATAATCATCAAAATTTAATAGGATGATGTATTAATCACTATAAAATATTTATATAAAATAAAGATTTAAATCCACACATTTATTCTATTTCAGTCCAAACCATGATATTTAAAAATTCCCAAGAAAGTACTATATTTTATCAAATTCATATCACAAAAATAAAATAATAGATGAAATCAACTTTCCTAAGAAAATGATTGGTTTCTACATGTTTCCTTTTATGGAATTCAGAAAAATTAAATTTATAATATTGAAATAGTATAGTTCCTATTTGGAACATAAACTCAAAAACCTATCACAAAATGGTCATTTAGACCATGTAAACACTTCATAGATTCTTTTTAATTTCCATAAAACATTGTTGAAATGACATATTTTTCCTAGAATTTCAATCTCCACTAATGTATGAAACACATAGATTGTATCACTATCACATATTGGTGTGTTTAATCCACCTTGAGTATGGAATAAAATACAAAAAAACCATCCCTAATTAGTTACATTATCTATCACAATGTTTCCTATTTATTGTGACTTATAATTAATTATATTTATATGATATATTATTCAAAATAGAGTATAAAATATATTCATTCATATTTCATATATCATGTGGTTATCTATTATCTTCTTCTGAAAAAGAATATGACCAAATCCATTATTTATAGTGAATCCATACCCATCATGATTTATATATCTAAAATATAATTTATGGATCATCTAATACAAAAAAACCATGATGTCATACATTGAAGTTATTTTCATTTCGTTCTCTTTATTAACTTTTACATATCCAATCAACTCCAAACTTTTCCAAAATTGTTAAATGATAATAAACGTACTCCCCACCACTTTTTCCAATAAAACAATCTCAAATAATAAAATTTAATTTTGGGCTCAATAATATACATAAATGGGTTTGTAAACTATACCTTATAAAATACAATTCATACTTTATCAAGCTTTACCATAACTTTACCTAGTTATTTCAATCAAACACTATTTTATGGAAAACTAATTAAAAAATTACATTCATTTACTATAATAAAATGTTAGTAAAAACTCCAAATGATAAAAAAGACTAAAAAAATTATTTAAATAGATTACCACTTAATAACAGTTGTAATATCTTCATAAACCTTCCATTATAGTTGTTTAACATCTCCATCCCATACTTTTAATCGACTATACTATATAAAATCTCCTGAAATCAACCATATATCTTATTCCCATATTACATATAGTTAGCCTCCACACTTTTATCCTTCTATTTGGTAAATCTTATCCACTTTTATCCCTATTTAATAAAGAAAAAAATATAAAATTAATGTTAGGAAATGTGTGGATGGATAAAAACTTACATATGTTAATAAAAATCAATTCAGTAATTAGAATGGATTGAAAGATATTTTATTTATTCCTTAAAGTATAAATAAAATTTTAATCTTTAAGGTTTAAAATTTTCCTCTAAAACTCCTCTCATGGGGCTATATGGTCATCAAATAATCTACTTAATTTTACATGGATAAGTACTCCATATTTACAACACCTTGCTCAGTTTTTTATTTAATAAAATAACACTTGATCTCAATGTGTTTATTACTTTAGTGTTTCCTTTTATTTTTTCTTATATTAATTAGACTTCAATTATCACACATATTAATATAGTTGATAAAAAATATTATTTAAATCCTTTGGTTTTTTAAACATCCAAATAAAATGGATTCATTATTTTTTAACAATTATGTGTTCAATCACTATTTTTATTAAAGATTTATAATATTTTTAATTTCATAACTTCAATTTTCACTTGATTACAACATAGGATACCCCCTAGATAAATATTTAATTATCTACTAAACCTCCCCCATTTTCACAAGTATAGTAAATCAACTCCTATTCATATATATAAGTATATAATAACACACAATTTATCATAACTTTGATGCATCCAAGTATTATTTTCATCTCTATACAATGACTTTATTTTAGGTCTCTTTGATTACACATATCTTGAAAAATAGAAAATTCAATATTTGATTTGGTAATCATCAAGCCAAGTATAGTTCCAATTATTTTTAAATACTCTATGATATTCCCTGATTCACCACATCAATATTTTTATCCATGTAATTATTTTTATAATTGGTTTTGATAAGTGATTTTTTCATTCCATATAAAAATACTTCCACACCTCCTTGGAATGTATAATTTAAATAATAAACATTATAAAATATTCTTAATTACTATATAATCAAATAAAAATGTGTGATTGATTATCATAGACACATATACTTAATTGTTCAATAATATGGGGGAACTCATTAAATCTTTCTTCCATCTATCAATGAAATATGATAGCATTAACATAGATTAACATCATTAATTTTTCTTAAAAACTTTACTTAAATTAAATATTGTGATCAAATCCTCTACACTTAAATCTTATATTTATAATAAATATATCTATACTTGTATATAATGATATAAAATTATGTTTTAATCCATGCAATTTTTTTTCATCTAACACACATTTATTTTCTTTCTACAAAGAAAAAAATTATTTGGTTTCTCAATGTTTACTAATGTTTTCAATAACCCATTATGAAAGGATATTTTTATATCATTTTAAAATAACTTTAAATTACTTTTGTTATAAATATATGAAAATATTATTATTTATTCCAACCTATAAATAGGGGTAACGGTATCATCAAAATCCACACCTTTAATTTTAAAATACCTATTTTATAATAACTTTTATTTATTTTAAATTATCATGTCATATTGAATCAATTAATTTTTTGGAAAAAAATATGGTTCCAATAATATTTGAATTCAATAGACATGAAATATTATCCCATGTGAGATTATTATAAATTTTTTAAGAATTTAATTCACCACATAAATCCAACATTATCTATTCATTCATATTTAGAAATTCATTGGCCCAAAATGATATATTAATTTCAATCATAGTCAAGTTTTAATTTTTTTGGACCGGTGTTGTATTGTCTAAAACTATGTTCTTATCATTAATTTTAAATTTTTTCTTGATTTTCCAAAAATTTTTGGTACCTCATATACATAAACACTAGCCTTATCCATAAAATCCTTATAAAAATTAATTTCATTAGCTTAGGAATTTTACTTATTACATCCTTTATCCTCACATTATTTAATAATATATTCATTTTTTAGGGATTTTATTCCTCATTTTACCTCACAAGTAATTCTCATCATTCCAAGTCTATTATTAAAACATATATAATCCTTTATTTTGATTGAAAATTCCAAAAATATACATTCATCTTCTTTTATTATGAAATTACATATCTTGACTTTTTATTCAAGATATAGATCATACTACTAAAGATAAAAAGTTATTTAAGACTTATATTTTCTTTTAACCATGTCGCATAAGAATTTTTTTCTTCACTAATATTCAAAAATACTTAGTTTATTATATATATATTATATCAATTATTAGAACACTAAATTTTTTTATTGAAATTATTTTTTCAATAAATAATGTTCCTATTATGATTTTAATTATTTGATTTCTCTATTTTAAATCCTAGTTTTTTGTTAAGTTATTATAATTAACTATTCATACATTATCCAATGTTTCTCAAAATGTTCATCCACCATTTTATTTGAGAGTTTTGATCCATTATCATTTATCAACATGAAAATATTTCTAACATGAATTTATTCTTGTTATCTTTAATTATCTATTTATAAATTTTAATACCTCCAACATGTATCATATCAAAGTTATCCAAGACATTATTTTATAATTATAAATTAATATGACATAATATACGTGAAATATATATGATTTGCTGCGAATTGGTTAGAACACATAAAGGAATATATCGAATACGTTCTTATACTTATTCATAATAGAATTATATTAAATTGGATTAATATTTCCTTTTTAACACACTCTAAAATTGTGATAATGATCTATCTTTAACATGTGTATGAATACTGTAATGACATACTTTGAAAAATCCCCTTTGGATATTTTATTTATATTTCTAAGATATTAATACCACAATTTTTATCATCATTTGAGATAAAAAAAGTCTTCTAATCCATTAATTTGATAAAGATTACATGTTTTTAATCTTACCTTCATCAAAATAGCCCAATATCTCTATATTATTGGAAAATTATTTAATGTGAAGTGAATTACATTTCTAAAAACCAAAATTTGACTCAAAATAATGATATTATGTCTCAATCCTTCTACATAAGAAACATCATATTTTTTCATGACTTTTCTACTCATCATATACTTATTTACACTATTAATATAAAGATATTTGAACATTAAAAAATGTTTAATACCATAAAATTTTATATTGATTATTTTTAAAAAGTTATTATTTTCTATTATATAGGAAGACCAATTGTTTTCCCGTATCCATATATCAACACCATAATTTTTATTGAGATAAAAATTGGACACATTTTAATTCTCAATATTACTCTTTTTATCCAATTATTTTATTTTGTGGTTAAAAATATTATAACTTCATCCCTAACATTTTTATATTTGAAAAAATATTCCTATAATAGATAAAAATTATCTTTACATACGAATTATTTCATTGACTTACCATACTAGAATATTTTTAGATATTAATTACTTATTCTCTGGGGAACATCTATTAGCATTCTCAATTAATAATAGATAGACTTATTATAGTTCCATACAAAATAAAATAAATAACACAGAAGTAAATTTACTATGATAATTAATATAATAGAAGGACATTGGTGAGATCCCAACTCACTATTTGGGGTGAATTAGTTTTAAAAAAAATTCTTATGAAATTTTACAAACACTTGTATTTAATATTTGTTTATCTCATAAATAAAGTGACTCCTATTTTTTTAATCTTGCACTTGTGATACTAAAAAGACCAACATGAATCTATTAAAAATTAATTTGGAAGGTTCACTACTCATTACATGTGGTTGTATCCTTATAATGGATTAGACTAATCCATGCTCATATAATCCACTTGAATAATCATATGGATAAAAGTGAGTAGGGAATATTCTAAACTCACAATACAATTCAAAGATCCCATCTTAAATGTGTGATATTTAATGTTTTTAATGATATAATAATGTATAAAATAAATTTAGACTATCCTAACATCAATTTGAATTAATATAAATATGTAAAATATGATTGACTAAATGTGAATAATATTTAATGAATAATTTTTTTTAACCATTCAAAAATTAAAAATCACTTTAACTCTTCCTCCACTGAATTCATTTATTTATATTAACCTTATCCCAATATGAAAACCTCACTTATCACATAATTGAATTTATAAGATTATAAATGACACAAAATTCCTATTAATATCACTTAAAATATAACATCTCTATGCACTATAATATTTAGACACTTATTTCCAAGTCGTCCCCCATCAATTATACCATTATACTTCAAAAATTGGGTATATATTGTCATTTCCAAAATTATATACATATATAGGGGTCATAGAGTATTATTTTTTACTTTATTTATAACTAGGTTAACACACACACTTCAATAACATCTACTACTCTCAAGTTTTAATTTCAATTTTAAATTCCCTTAACTTCTATCAATAACATACAACCCAACATTGAATTTCAATTTTCTCTCTTAAAAATCCTTCATATCTTATAAATATGATTTAAATAATTCCATGTTAATACTTGGGCCATCCAATTTTTCAACAACTTTTCCACATTATAGAAAATATGAAAAATATCTAAAAAATAAAAAATACTATAATAAGTTTATTGGGTGTCATTAAAATGAAACTAAAGAAACCTACTCATAAACAACCTATTTTCTTCACCACTAAGACCCTAATATATTTCAATTGAGACACTAGTGGATGATAGGAATGATTAGGCTACTATCTTAGGCCACTAAATCTATGATTCCATGCCACAAGTGTTCTACTAAAATATAATTTTTTTTTAAATTTATTTTTATAGCATCTTACTCTAATATTTTTTATATATATCTACTGTATTCCATATGCATGACTTCTTAAATTGTTCATGAATTTTGTCAAAAAATATTCAAAATAAAAATACATTGACCATGTAACCCATGTAAAATAAATAAACTCTATTAAATAAAAAACTTCACCTTAGATATTTTTTAAACCATATAATTCAAATAAATCTATTTCTTTTAAATCTATTTATTTAAATATTATGATACCAATGTGAATGAATTTATCAACATTTACTATGAAAATATTGATATCATTCAGTATAAATTGAGAGAATATTTTTAGAAAACATAAATCCTTATAACCCTTGATTAAAAAATTTTGTAATAATATTTTAATATCATATTTAAAAAATAAAATTTTAATTAATCAATACTAAGACTATGAACATGATGTAGTAAAAAAGAATGATCAATGATATGTTTAAAGTTCTATGTAAAAGAAATATCAATAATTTATTATTCGTTTACTCTTATTTTTTATCTTTGTTATTGAGAAAACCCTTATGTATAAACCAAAAACATTTCTACATGTGTGTTTTAATAAAAAAATAAAAAAAATTACACAAATAGATACATAAAGATGCTAAATTCATGGATTTTATCTTTGATTTTATCCCCTCAAATAATTTATCCTTACTGTTTAAAAATCATTAAGTTACTTTGGATTTAAATAATTCTCCCCCACTGAAAACAAAATATCAAGGAATAAAAGGATGTGAATAAATATAAATAACTTTTCATTATTATATATTCAGCCAAACACACATCATCAACCTTGGTTTTGAAGATACAACTTTAGATAATGGTTTTGTAAAAAAATTCTTCAATTTATAATTTATTTAAATAAATTCCATGTTTAAAAAACATTTATCCTACTTATCTTTCATGTATTGGTACTTGATACATATATATTTTTTTAATAATGTTTAATTTGATTCATTTTAATATTTATAGTATTTTTATTATCATAACCAATAAGTAAATATAACTTTATTTTGATCGGGAGTTCTTCAATTGTTTACTTAATCCATGTTATTTTAGTTATTTATTGAGTTTCAAATGCATAAAAAACATTAGAATTACATTTCATCACATAATGTTTATTATTTTTGTTATATTTTACACACCACTCTCTCAAAAAAACATCACCCATAATATATTTTTTATCATCAAAAATTCTAACCCAATTCAAATCAATATATCAAAACATGTCTAACATGTCATGAACCATCGCAAAGGGACCCATTCTACGACTCCCCAAGCCTATATCTAATAGGATTGGGGTTGGAGACCGTCTCTAAGTAGGTATATCGCTAACATGGGAAGAATTAGCCTACATTCTTATACACACACATATATCTTCATGCCTATACAATGTTGAAATGTAAAAACATCTGAACAACCAAGAATGAATACTTCTAAATCCCACAACTAGAGTATGATAAGAAGTAATGGAATGCAAATAGGGCCAAATACAATCCCACCACAATTATTATAAAAAAAAGTCCATCATGAAAGTAAATATATGGTCTGATATAAAGATACCGTAGGAACACACCTTGGTCTATTCGATCTCACTAAGAACTGTCTCATCCGGGTCTATCTAGAGCTCTGCAAAAGGTTAATTGTCTTCCCAAGACACGAAACATTCATAAAAAGCCTATATAGGGGTGAGTATGAAAGTACACACTAGTACACCCTAGGACTACGAAGCGTGAAATAAAATAATAACATTCATCTCCACATAGGTATATATATACATCACATATAATGAAAATATCTAGACATACTCAACAAATACACATAGTCTCCAAGGTAAAGTCACAAAAAAAGTGCTATACTAGGATTCCATATTGAATATTACACATATAAATGGTTTAATAGAACACACTCTATGAGTATGATACACTAATGGTATATGTTTGAGAGGTAGTGCTCATTATGTCCTTCCATGAGAAGGAAATGTTAGAAGTATAAAGAGATATGATACACAGATGTGGATACCTCTCAAGGCCATGGGGTAGACCAAAAACTCAATCTGGATTAATCCACTAAGTATAGGATTTGTGTCCATGTTTTTTTGGTCAGGATGGTACCAAAAAATCCACATAGGGAAAGAAGATGATATAGGATCTCACTCCAGGGCTCACAAAAGGATTCTAATAACTCAATCCAAGAAGAACTGATAAAGGAATTGATGTCGTATGTGTAAGAGAAAATTATATACAAACTCTACGGGAATGGATTTTTGGAACACACCCTAATGAAACATGTCCATGCTATCGAGGATAATGGCTCGAAGACAACATTAAAGGATTACACGACGTGTAGTAGGGTCACATTCCATTTCTCTTTGACCACATGTCCTACTCATATAAATGACTCATGTTTGTTTCATCAGTACACGGCGTTATACTACCTATTTACTTTATATCGTGTCCTAGTACATGGATTATCCCATGTACATTCTGGTTGGCCATGTTTGTGTAGGTGTACACATCGTTCCTGTGGTTTTGTTCTTCATCCTGTGTATGTGTACCCTCTGAGGTATACTCTGAGTCATCAGGAAGGGTTCACAGATTGTGTGATATGGTCACACATTGTGTGACATTATCACATGCTTTGCGATACTTATCTTCCTACTGAAACCCTAGATTCCACTGAGGGGGCCTACATTCTATGTAATCCCAGATTACAGACTGTGTATTACATGATTTTCTATAATCCCAAATCTATTTAAAACTTATTTGGCCACTCATCCGGACCAGGATCTAGAAATGTGTCTCACCATAAATTGATAGTCAAGCCCCAATGATCCATTCTATCATCGATAAAAAAATATAGACTATCAATTCATTCAGAAAACTCCTTCGAATGGTGTTTATTGTTGTGTGCCTAAGAACATAAAAATTGGGTATCTACATCATCTGATCTACTACCACTTCCCTCATCACACCATCTTCACTTCGTTCCTAGCCTAGATATATGATATGAAATCATTCTGCTAAGAAACGGGTTCAAAATGATCAGTTTCCTCCATAATGTCAATCCATGGGAAAAATGAAGAATGAACTTGATGAAAAAAGATTCAAGGGAGAAAATCATGAAGAAAAATCATGAGGAACATACCATGGTTGATGTTCATGTTGACATCGATTCATTTACATTATAATGATGAATGAAGAGATTAAAAATAATCAACTATAAATTCTCCCAAAGAACCCTAAAATAATCCTTTCCCATAACATATATAATCTGTGGTTGAGTTTATTGGTCAATCAATCCATGTTCTTCATAGAAATCATAAATAGGGAAGAAATCTAAATAAAAAAATGCCATACCTTGAGATGGATTGATCACTAATTAAGAATGAGATATCATCATTGTTGTTGTTGAGATCTCTAAATCTCGTTGCATAATGATCACCGATCTTCGATCTAGTCATCATTCACCAATGAATTTTCCTCCAACACTCTCTAATGGTACTACATAATTTTTAGGGTTATGTGGATAACCCTAAATATTTTCTAGAGGGGTGTTCATAAAGATATTATTAGGTTGGGTGAATAATAAAAAAAATATAATTTATTAAATTTATTTATTTTAAAACCTTCTCTCATAGACACACCTCAATCTAAACACCTGATGAATTCCAGTATTAAATAACACCTTGGGTAAAAATTTCATTGTGAACTCAACTGTGACCTTTGATTTCAAATCCATCCCCATATTTAGAAGTTATTATACTTTTTTAGGAAAACGACATGTGTGTTTTATTTAATATATTTAATATATTTTAAAATTTTATTTTGGGTACATTGGTCCTCAGAATCACATTCTGTCTCAATGCCTATTCTCAAAAATAATCCATACAATATCCAAAAAATAATATTTGGAAATTTCGAGCCATTACATTCTCTCAACCATAGGGAATTATGTCCACAAACTAAAAAAATAAGGGCTACAAAAAGAGATGTGGGTACGGATCATGAATATGAGCCTCCCACTCCCATGTTCTCTCTTGGAGATTCCCGTGCCACAACCATACATGAACTAAAAAAATCACTCACCCATGAAGGATTCTCTTGTATTGATCCTCAATCTCCATTGGGTACTCATCAAAGGTAGCTTCATCATTGATGTCCATCTTACCCTATTCGATGAAGTGTGATGAGACATGCACATACCTTCGTAGATATGAAATGTGGAAAATGTTGTGTGCCTGGTCTAACTATGGTATTGGAGATAAGTGGTATGCCACCTCAATAACTCTACACAATATCTAGAGAGGTCTAATGAAACTCATAGATAGTTTTCCGACTTGGAAAAATCTTGATAATCCACATCAAGGTGAAACCCATAGAAACACATGGTCTACCTCCTCAAACTCCAAATGCCACTATCAACTATCTGCATAAGACTTATAATAGATTTATATAGTCCCCATATGATCCTAGATGATATGAAACATCTCAGTAGTATCTCACACCAACTTTGGGCCCATAATGGTTGACTTTTTGGGGCCAGTCTAGAAAAGTGGTGACCTGTAGGTTCGTCCATACAAAGCCTTTAATGGTTCCATACCAATGGTGTAATGGTAACTATTGTTATATGAAAACACCACCAAAGGTAGGTGATCCTACCAACAATGTCCAAATTCTAACATGAAATCTTGCATCATGTCTCCAAGAACATGAATGGTATGCTCTGTCTGGCCATCAGTCTGGGGGTGAAATATTTTTCTCAAGAAAAAATGATTCCCAAAATACTCATGTAAACCCTTCTATAGTTGTGATTTTTAGTGAGCATCCTGGTAAAAAATGATCATAAATGGAACTCCATGGAGTCATACTATCTTTTTTATATAGAGACATCCAAATATCCCTACTAAAATCTGATCTTGGATAGCTAAGAAGTGGGCTAACTTGGTGAGTTTTTCTATGATCACCAAGATGGTATCATGTCCACTGGATATATGTGGTAATAATATCATGATGTCCAGGGATATACCACCCCACTTCCACTATAGTGCCTCAAGTGGTTGAGCTAAACCCACTAGAACTTGGTGCTCAACCTTCACTTGCTGACAAGTAAGGAATCAAGGGACAAACTCTACAACTACCTTCTTCATACCTAGCCACCAAAACTGATGTTGTAGTTCTTGGTACATGTTTTTCACACATGGATGTACCTCCAAAAAATATGTATTAAACCCTATCAGAGCCTCCTCTCGCAACATCACTTGTACCATCACGAATCATTTGAAAATAATGACATGCTTCTCACCTTTATAAAGTACATCAAGAGAATGCCTAGTCAATATCTGAGTACGTAGGGTCTCATAGTCGGTATCCACAATCTATGACTCCCTGACTCGTTACAATATCATAGGGGTAAAAACCATAAACTAGAGGTAAGATTCCCCATCTCCATCCCCAAAGGATAACTACAATGAGGCCAACTGCTCTAACAACACATTGAGAAACTGTGAACAAGATATTTTACTAAGAGAATATTGTACCACATTCCCATTCCCAAGAGTATAGAAAATTTATAAGTCAAAATCTTGGAGAAAATTTATCCATATTTTGACTCTCCAGTTAAGACCATTCTGATAGAAGATATAATTGAGACTCTTGTGGTCATAATAGATGATAATATGCTCTCCCATCAGGTAGTGTCTCTACACCTTTAGTACAAAGACTACTGCTTATAACTCAAGATAATGGGTCATGTAGTTCTCCTCTTTTGGTCTCAATAGATGTGAACCAAAGGTAATCACCACCTACCTCTAAATAATAACAAAACAATTCTAGATCTTGATGCATCGCCTAACAATATTTAATTGACACCCTCCCATGGAAATCTCAAGATGGGAGTGCTTGTTAGTATCCACCTCAACTATTGAAATTCCTATTTGAAAATCTCTCTCCCCATGAAGGGATGACCCTTTTGGGTAAAATGTTTCATGGGTGATAATACCTTATAGAAATCAGGTATGAATATCTGGTAATAGTGTTCCAATATAAGGAAGCTCCATACCTTCGTCACTCTAATGGGTGTCTCCCAAGATAACACTTCCTCAAACATGGTCGGGTCCACTGCCAATCCATATGTTGAGATAACATATCCTAGAAAGCATCCCTACTATGTCTAAAATGGAACTTCAAGAGATTCATATAAATCTAGTTCTCTCGGAGTACATCAAAAACCATCCCCAAGTGTCTCACATGGTCTTTCTTAAGCGTCGAGTACACAAGGATATCATCGATGAAGCCTACAAAAAATGGTCTAATAAAGGATAAAATATCTAGTTCATGAGTCCCATGAACACTTCTGTAGTATTTTAAATACCAATGGTCATAAAAAAGTACTCATAGTGACCGTAGTAACATCTAAATGTTATCTTTGGTATATCCTCATCTCGTACTCACAACTAGTGATAGCTTAGTCTGGGGTCAACCTCAAACAACCATCATGCCCCTATCAAATTATTAAATATTTCATCAATATTATGTAGTGGATACTTGTTCTACATGGTCACTAGATTTAATAATTGGTAGTCCACACATAACCTTAAACTCTTATCTTCCTTTTTGAAAAACAAAACTGGGGCTACCCAAGGTGAAATATTGGGTCTTACAAATCCCTTCTTCTACAAGTCCTCAAAATACACCCTCATCTCAGGAAGCTCTGCAGGAGCCATCCAATATGATGGTACATATATTAGGGTCATATCAGGGTATAGGTCAATGTAGAATTATATCTCTCAACAGGGAGGTAATCCTAGAACATCCTCAAGGAAGATGTTCTCATACTCCTCCACCACTATGAGAAACTAGAAACTCATAACATCTACTGCACTAAGGTTTATTCTAGCCAACTGGTGAGTAATCATCTATACCATTCTATATAGTATTCCATCGTATTCTACATGGGTTTCCTTATCACCCAAAAAATGAAAATCTGGTCACATAACTACGAACAAAATGTATCCTATACTTGAAACAGAAAATATGGGAATGAAATATAGATTAATTTTCCATACCTAATATGAATTTGTAAGACCTAATCACTACTACAAATAGATCCTAATAGAAACTCTTTCCTCTAAGAGACAGTTAACACTTTCATCACATGTTTTTGATCATTGAGTCATCTCTATTAGGATTATCCAAATGAAAGGGTCGAGCCAAGGGATCAACCAAAATTTCAAAGCCTCAAACCGGATAGATGAAAATAATGGAATGAATAGAACCAATTTTTATCATTACTGCATATAAGTTAGAAAATAAAAATATCATACCTTGAATCATTCCCTTAACCTTTGGGTTATAAGCCTTGACTTCCTTCAACTTTAATCACCCTGTCCTCTATCACCCTAAGCTAGGAGTAGACCACTTGGGTGTGGTGGTGGTCATAGATCAAAGAATCTAATACCTAAAACTTCTCTCCCTACTCCTTTACCATGTCCAATTCCCTATGGATCTATCTAATCTATCCATTTCCAATACCTAGGAGGATCATCCACTATCTCCTTATTAACTGTACAACGGGTCATAAAATCTTGAGAAATAAGTCCCCTAATTTCACAAGAGTTGTACCTCCTCTCTTTAGTGTGTCTTGACCCATATTATGATCCCTAAACCATAGACCCTCTATCCTGGGACCTCCTCTTGAAATGTATCGCATGTCTAGGTCCCGAATACTGACATCAGCTCCCTGCTTCCGAGGTCTTTTCTCCTATGATACCACTAATAGAAACCACTTTTTGAATCTGCTCAGTTAGAAAAATTTCAACCATAAAATCTCTCTATATCACCACAGCATAGGTAGGAATGAATAGATGTATAAAATTGGATTTTATGTCTCTACATATTCCTCTCTCTATGGTCCAAGACTGAAATAAATGATCATGAAACATATCCATTGAGTACCTAGAGAGGACAGTGAACCTCAATGAATACTCATCTACTATGTTGCTGCCCTGCTAGAGATAAAAAATCTCCTAGATGCATACATCCCACAACATTGTAAGAGATAAATCCTCTATGAAAAGGTGCTAAAACTCTAACCATGCTAGAGTTTCTTCATCATACGATTGGGTCACTAACCCCTACCATTTTCCTTTTAAGACATAGGTAAGGCTCGCCGCCATAACCACCATATAATATACTGGTGTCCTGACCAAATGGAAAACTTGGGGTACCACCTCAAGACAGTATTCATCCTCATGTCGGTTAGGATCACCTCAAAACCTAAGGGGTCTATGTCACTGAAACTCATGAAGTAATCTCAGCCTATGTACATCATTTGTTGGTACTTCAGGTAATATCTACTACTCAATGGGTGGTGGTATAACTGGTGAACTACATAGAGGTAGCACTTATGGACTGGTCCATATATTTATCCCTCGTCACTAATTGGATCATCCTCATGATCCTAAAACTGAACCAAAGAAGGTATATGTCACAGAGGCATCCTGAAAGTAAAAAAGATATACCACAGTAAATGAGTATATCTGGAGAGCTAACTCAAGAATTAATTGGAAACTACAACCCATTCGTATATGATACATGTACCATTATTTTCTCTACAACAAATTTTCTCATGTACTAAGTTGAAAAGAAGGCGATCAGAGTCCTAGTGTATGGATACGTCAGCCTCTACACCCACACTAGAGTCCCTTACCTAAACTCCAAACTCGAATCACTTAACATTATTTCCCCAAACCAAACTCAAAGACTTGAGTACTAAGGTAGAAATAACTCCTCTGATACCACTCTCTCACAACCCATCCCCAAGGGGCCTATTGCACTACTATCCAAACCCAACTCTAATAGTCCAAAGGATGGTTACTAGCACCGAGTAGGAAAATCACTAACACGGTAGGCCTTAGCCTAAGTACATGTACACATGAACACATATCTAAGAAAATAAAATTCTAAAATGTAAAAAAACTGACCAACCATGCATGCATACATCTAAATCCCATAACTAGGAAACAAAAAAATGTAAAGGAAAGTAAAAATCTCCAAATAAAACACCACCACAAAGATTCTGAAAATGAGTTCAACCTGAAAGTAAAGATAGGGACTACTTTTAATATAGCATAAGAACACACTTCAGTTAGTCTTATCTCACTGAGAACCATATGGTATGGGTCTCTTTAGGGATCTATCAAAAGGTTGATAATCTTTAAAATAAATAACATGTGTGGGAAAATACCCTGTAGGGATGTGTATAGAAACACTTAGTAGGATATTCTGAAACCATAAAGAATTAAGAAAAATAACACCATTCATATCTACATAGGTATATTGCTATAGAACATATTAAAAGAATATCCAAATATACTCAATAAAAGCACACAATATCCAAGGTAAAGTTAGAATCATAATGCCAACCAAGGATTCTGGTTTAAATATTCTATATAGCACTCGTTCGGGATTCCACACACCATGAGTCTAATATCACTAATGATGTCCATCTGAGAGGTAGTGCATATTGGGTCTCACCATGGGATGTAAATGATGGAAGTCTAAAGAGATATGATCCATAGACTAGGATCACTCCCAATTCCATAGGGTATACAAACAACTCGGTCTAGATTAACCCACTAAGTAGATGACTAGAGCCCTCCTAGTTTTGGTCACAAGGATACCAATAACTCTACCTAGGGTACGAAGATGATAAAGGATCTCACTTAGAGCCTCATGGAAGTATTCTAATAACTCCATTCAATAATTCGTGCAAAAGGGATCGTTGTCCTATGTGTAGGAGGTGATTCCATAATAACCCTCGAGGAATGGATATGGGGAAATCAACCTAATGAAACTTGTCTAAGATGTAGAGGATAAGGGCTACAAGACAACATTATGGGAGTACATGATGTGTAGTAGGGTCACACACTATGTCCCTTAAACCCCAAGTCCTACCCATGTAAACAGACCATGTCCATTTCATCCGTACATGACGTTATTCTACCCATATACTTTTTCTTGTGTCTCAGTACATAGATTATCCCATATATATTTTGGATGGATATGTTTTTGTAAGAGTATATGACGTTCCTAGGGCCATGTACATAAATCTATGTTCATGTACCCTTTGAGGTACATATTGATACATCATGAAGGGATCAAATGACATGTGACATGGTAATATTCCGTGTGATACTTATCTTTCTACTGAAACCTTATCCGCTACTTAGGGGACCCACATGTCGGGTAATTGTAGATTACTCACCGTATGTTAAGGTATTCTTGAGAATCCAAAATCTATTTCACACATCTTCAAACGCTCCTCCAGTCTGTGATCCTGCAACGTGCCTCACCAAAAAATAAAGAATCAATCCCAAATGTATAATTCCATCATAAATCAACAACATCTGACCCTTCGATTCATTGTGTAAAATTCTTTCAAATGATGTTCTTAATTACACACCAAAGACACACAAAAAACTGAGTATCTATAGAATCTGATCCGCTGCCACTTACCTCATTTCACCACTGCCATTTCATTATGAGGCCAAGTATATGATATCGAATTATTTCACTAATAAATGGGTGAAAAATGATTAATTTTCTAGGTAATTTCAAATAATGATCCAAAAAATAATGCTCATAATGAAAAAAGAATCAGGGGAGAAAAGCACAAAAAAATCATGATGGATGGACCTTGGTCATTGTTCATTTCATCCTTAATTTTTTATTGTTAGAAGAAAGAATTAATATATAAAAAGTAAACCCAAATAAATTATCCCAACAAAACCCCACAATAATTCCATCTCAAAATATGCATAATCTGGGGATCAATTTATTGGTTGATAGATCATTGTTCATTTTAGAAATCACCAATGGGAAATAAATACAAATAAAACAAAATCTAATCATGAGATTGATCGATCAATTATGAAGAATGATTCAAAATTGTCATCATTAGTGAGATAATAGAATCATGTTTCACACTGATCACCGATCTTCGATTCGACCATTTTCCAGAAACTAAAATTCCTCCAAAGCTCTCTAATGGAACTCCACGATTTTCAAGGTTATGTGGATAATCCTAATAATTTTTCATAAGAATTTTTATAAATATATTTTTAGTTTAGGTGAACAATTAAAAAAATATTTTAAAACCATTTCCCCATGATCGCACCTCAATCCAAACACCCAATGTGTTCCAATATTATATTTTTCCTTTGGTAAAACCTGTATTCTGAACTCAACGGTGCACTTGTATTTATAATATGTACCCTCTTTTATAATTAATTTGACTTTTTTCAAGATAATTTCATGTGCATTCTATTTAATATACTTAATATATTTCAAAAATTTACTTCAGGTACACCGGGCCGCAGAATCACATGTCCTCTCATCACCTGGTCTTGAAAATAATCCATACAATAACCAAAAATAATACATGTAAAATAGAATTCATTACATAACATACCCATATTATTATAGATCTATATATATTCAATAGTTACTTTGATGTACCTAAGGATCCTCTTTTCTATAAAAAAATCATATTCCTTAGGTGTGGTTTGGAAATAAGTACAAAATGTAACAACATAAACAATATCCATTCTTAATGTCTTAATTTTAACAATACCATCATATTATAAAATGTTGGTTAGGAAATACTCATATTTAATACAATGAATCTCATAATAAAATTTAAACTCTATACTCATATATTTAATACTATTTTACATTAAGTACTTTTAATTAAAACCACTCTCTTATTTTACATTTATATGAAGTATTTTAAACATATTGAGATCCTCGTACTTGTGTCTCATAAACATGATATAAGCGATTTAACTAAATTAATAAATAAATTTATATAATAATTATCTCTATTAATTTAATTTGGATTTATAAGTCCTAAAATGTTTGAATGAATAAGATCCAAAGTCATTTGTTACACCCATGACCTAGGGGTAATATCAATTTAGGTTTTAGAGGTTTCTTAGGAAAAAAATTAGTATTCTTAAGAGGAAGTTCCAAGTGTATATTTAGTCGTATGTTTACTAGGAATATGCATGATTTCATGTGACTCATAGTAGGGTGTCTATTAATATAAACAAGGGTGGGGACACTGTTTAAAGGATCAGTTATCCAAACTATGGATTCTAGGTTTCCTATGGTGGGAAACCTATATAGTTTGATTCATAGCCCATTATACTATAATTATCAACCATGAAATTAAGTATAAGTTGCATAATTTTTGTTTTAAAATCCATTTTAGCCACTAAAAAAACTCATTAAAAACATATTAAAACATTAGAAAAATTTAGGGTTCTATGGGAGTGATTCTAGGAATTCCCTATCATAGAATAATGCAATTATTTCTATGATCAAATGGATCAACACTAAATCAAAGATCAGTTATCAATGATCTCAGTAGTTCTCAAATATATTTATCTCTTTTTATAGTTAAATATATCACTTTGAGTGGATCTATAATGACTAAATTATGGTGTAATAGATGATGAAAAGTTGACTTGTGATTAAATCTTGTGATTCCTGGTTTTGGTAGATCATATCATGATAATTATTTCTATAGAAAGGGTTTGGTGGGTCTTTAGATATTCATTATCTATGGAAGGTTGATCATATTAATTATTTAATGGATTATAAATACCTATTATATGTTTTATGTGGTTTTCCATTTCTTTGTTGTTGGCAGTCTTTATCAAATATTTTTTCTGTAATTTATTTAATTAAATATTTTATTTGGATTTGAAATCTTGAATATTTTGTAAATGTCTTGGGTTGTGTTTTAAACTGGGATTTTTAGAAATCATAAGTTTTATATCATAAATTAGAATGAATTTAAGATAATAATTTTGTTATAGTTATTTGGAAATCTATTTTCAAGATGAAAAATGATTTTGATAATTAAATAAATTTGGATGTTATTAATGAATGGGAAGCATTGGGAATGGATGAAAGGTCGAGATAGTTGTTTTAGATGGGAAGTTACAATTTATTTGATGTAGATATGGATATTTTGTTGTTTTGGTAAATACCTGTGTGTTTTATAATATATAGTCGGTGTGTGGTATGATTATATATAGGTAGTTAATGATATATTTTTTTTTTATTTTTCAACTGTCTTATACTTTTTATATCCAACAATAATTCTTATGCTTGTTTCAAAACTGGAAGGTTTTCTATTATCATTGGAAAATAGAAGTGTGTGTTGTTTCAAGTGTTAAAATGGTTTTATCTAGAATTTCATGTTAAACTATTTTGTTCTGAAAAATGTGTAAGTGTTTTCAATAACTTTGATTACGTGGTTTAAAATAGTTCATACATGGGAATCCACGGGCTTCACAATAGAAAATCTACTAAAACCACAAGCCCAAATACACCATAAGGGGTATGGGTGAATTAATGTGTTCAATTATTATTGTGGTCCACCATATATTGTTCTCACATTGGTAAGAACACTTCAAAATGATCAATCCACATGAAAAACTAATATAAAAATATTTAAAATATATTTAATAACCCTAATATTTTACTTAGTTTAGTATAAATGGATAATCAAAGGAGCATACACCAATGGTGTCTTAGTGAACTAGAGTATACCACTACTCAATATATATGTTAATTGTTTTTATAAAATACTCACTTTCAATCCTAGGGTCTCTCCCTCATCTAATCTCTCTACACACTAAATTGAGAAAAAGAATTCATGGATATAAGGAATAATGATTCCTAAAAATGATTCCTAAAAAAACAAACATCAGACTAGTAAGGTTGATTTTTTGTGTTTCTATTCGTCTTTAAAACTCATATATATAATATAATTCATCAAAGTGGCATCGAATCTATTTAATTTTCTAGGCATAAAAAAATTTATTCGCCACTTTTTTTATTATACAAAATAATTAATTAAAAACTGCAAATATTTCTCTAGGAATATTCTACATGTCATCCTCTATTTAGGTGATTATATTATTAAATTTTGAATAAATAAAATCATTATTAAACCACATTTGATCATTATCAACAGAATCAAGTCGAATATTCAAATTTCTTAAAAAACCAAACCACTATTTGGTGATTCTCCATGAAATTATTATTTTGGGATCTACACCAACAACCTTATTCATATACCATGAAATGCTATATACCGTATCCTTATATGTTTTTATATATTATATTTCAAATTTTACAACATAATGATTTCCCATGACCTGTCAGGATGATCATGATAAAATTTTACTTCTCTAGGAAAAAAACATTATAAAATGGGTTTATCCAAAATTATAACAACCCACATATCATGAAAATATTTTAACATCAATTATAACAATATTTCCTATAAAATAATTAGAAATATATAGTCTTAATATATTTAAAAGATTTGTTACACAATGCATCAAATTAAAAATAAACTAAATCACATTTATTTTCAATATCTTTAACATGCTCTTAAATACATTGATTCTTTTATTACTAAAATGGATACCTTAGTTAAATAAATAATGGAAAATTTTGATCTTTAAATCCCATTAAGATAATAATCTTAGTAAAACATGATGATTAAGTAATACTTATCAGTAAAGAGGCATATGAAGATATTTTAAAATTGAAGGATCATAATTATGGTAATATGGAAGAATAGAAATGATATTATAGTAATATGGAATCATTAATATATGTAAATAACTTAAATTGTCATATAATAACCGTAAGTTATGGCTCACTCCCAAGACAACATAATATAATGTCCTAGGATAATTGCTCGTGCACCATACATGGTATCTCATTAGATGAAAACATTACCCAAAACATTGGGGTTTTATGTTATTTTTGTCCCAACCATCACATAATTGTTTTCATATGAATATTTGTTCCATAAAAGGAAAATAGATTATACTTAAATCATAATCATGGGAAAACCCATGTGAAGAAAATAGGATTCATATTGGAATCTCAAATAATAACCAAATGATATATCATAAATATTACCAAGAAAATAAGTTATTAAAGATTTTTGTACATTCATAATTTAATAATAAAGTATAATTCATGAATATGAATTTAAAGTGAATATAATTTCATAATAATGTTGTGGAGAAGTAGCTATATAAATAAACCTCCTAAACTGTGTTTTAATAAATGAGTAAAGAACCTTCAAATAAGGTAAACACATGTTATTTTCCTTATAAATGGAACTAGAAGCTAATTGTTTTACATAAAATAATAATTTTTTGAAATCATGGAATAGAAAAAATTTAAAATAGAGATACATGAAAAGGAATAAGGAATATAAAAATTCCCTTTAATCTGGTTTTCTGTAAATAAAATATTGATAAGGGAGCTTGAAAAATATATTTAACCCTAGTAACTAAATGGAAGATAAAATATGTATATAATTAAGGAAAATATATAAATAATATATTTTAAGTACATATAAATAATAAAGATACATAATAAGGTGTAAATAGAGATAAAATATATAATAAAATAAAAATGTGGTTTTGCAGTTCCCTTACCCCAGGTTCTAACTTGCATAGTATGTGTGTCTAACCTTCAAAATAATAAAATAAAATTTATTAAAAACTCACTAAAAATATTTTTAATGTAAATTTAATTTATTTATATTCTTTATGTTCATGTATAATCAATTTTTTAAGTGGTTATGTTTATGCTAACTATAACGGGGATATTTGTTTCATAGTTCCATGGTCGCATCAGTTTATTTATAATGATATAGATTCTTATCAAATGATTCCATAAGTCTATAAGTGTGATGATATGATTCTTAGACTATTTTTAGGTTCAAAAAGTTTCCAACATCTATAACTGTCCCAACATAGAAAATATTCAATGAGAAGAAATGTTGTTATTTAATAGTATTTTCATTTAGGTGTTTTTACCAAACATTAGGAAATTAATTTGTTTTATTGAATTTTATGATAATTTACCCTTTATATAATGTGAATCATATCACAATATCATTATAAAGTTCATATTTAACTATAAAATGTCTTATTATAACAATCCATGAACATGGTAATAGTTTTTAAAAAATAACAACCTTATAGGCAATTATGTCATCCATGAATAGATGTTTGTTTATAAAAACTATTAATGTGTCATTATATGGTTTTAATATTAATTTTAATGAATTATAATGTAATATATTTTATGAAATACATGATATCACATGGCTCTCACTACCAGATCCAATGTTAGAGACACAAAATTTAAATTTATGGGTTTAATACTTATAAATGTCACCCAATTTTTTTATTCAAAAACTTTAAAAAAATATATTATATCACTTACATACCCAAGTACCTTTTAGGTTTAGAGTTTTAGAGAATTTGGAAAAAAATATTTATAACTTGGGTTCATAAAAAATTGGTTCATAAATGTCAACATCCTCACCCACTATACCCTGCTTTTTATATTCCATGTTAAGTCTTCAACATCCCCCATAGAATTATATGAACAAGAAATTGTTCTAAAAAATCATTTAGAAACACTATTCATAACTTGGGGAAAGGTAAAAATAAGAAAGGGTGATCTCATATGCTTGGTAAGGGTAAACAATGGAGATATCAAAGATTATTTGATAATAACATGAAATAAGTGTATGAGAACAATATCATAACATTTTAAAATAATACCCTACATATCATAGATCATAATATTGAGCCATGACATAATATTTTACAGTTCATAAGTAATAAATCAAAAAGGAATCAATGAACAAGATCTATGATAAAATTACATTGGCATAAGACATAATCTTTTGGAATAAACTTAATAATATAGAATCATTTCCATAGTATTAAAGGATTGTATCCATGACTATCATAGTGGATTGAGTTCACTCCCAAAACCATCATAGTAGTCATTTTTCACTCTCATGACTATCATAGTGGAATAAGTCCCTTACTGAACTGGGTTCACTTTCTATTCTAGACCTATTTATATCATGATATATCAATCATTACCCAATTCATTGGAGGGAGATATAGGTCCCACCCCTAACATAATGGAAATCATACATATATGTGAAAAAATATCATAAATAATTTATGATATCAGAACCCATGAAAATAAATAGGTTTCATAAACATTTCATCATAGTATAACCCATGGAAAATAAATTGGTTTCATAAATATTTCATCTTAGAATAACCCATAAAAATAAATGGGTTTCATAAGAATTTCATCACAGACAAACCCATGGAAAATAAATGGGTTTCAAAAATAATTCATTATAGAATATACCTAGAAAAGAAATAGGTTTCATACACATTTCATCATAGTATAACCCATGGAAAAGAAATGTGTTTCATAAAAATATTGTCATTAAAAACATAAACCATCTATAGAATGAATTAAGATGCTATAATTGGATCATATCACTAGTAAAAATCAAGGATATTTTTATTAAATGAATAGAAATTCCAATAAAAGATCATTAGAAAATTATTAAGTAAAATAACCATTACATTTTTGAAATAAAATAATTTTTTTTTTAAAAACTATGAAATTATAAGGGAAGAATTTTATTTGAAAATATCATTATAAAATTATAGAAGAATCTTCAAATTAAAAATTTATCATGATATCAGAAAAATCCATTCATTCTATAAATGTTAAAAATAAATATTTTTTATAAACATTTTTTCAAAAGGGGATCAAAAGTGACCCATTTTGAAAAAATATAAGAAATTTCCATTTTAAAACCATTTAAAAGAAGTAAAAATATACTAAAGAATATCACTTTTAAATCATTTATTTTTATAAAAGATAATTTTTTAAAACATTTTAGGATACATTAATATAAAAGAGAAATATTCATGATCTAAAAGAATATACATGATCAGTAGCACGTATAAAGAACATTCTGGATGTTTATTTTTTCACGAAGGGGGAAAATGGAAACCAAACATGTAAACCACATATAAAAATAGAGGAAAGTAAAATATAATTGGTTTTAAAAAATAAGAGCATGTGATTTACCAATAAGGAACTTTGAACATATGAAATCTAGGAAAGAAAAGATGTTGTGAATTAAAGAATTTTCCACTTAAGTAATGCTTCAATTGTAAGAATATATATGAATAAAATCAAATTAAGATTTAAATATCAAGAAAATAAGGATATTCAGGATATATCATGGAAAAAGGGTAGTATATTCACCTCATAAAAGAAGTAACATGCATTAGATCAACATATGTCCCAAATAAAGAGAATTTGATATGAATAAACCTTACAATGATCATTTCATTGAATTGATAATTCATCAAAAGAAATATTATGTTTAACCATTATAAATCCATAAAAATATATTTTAAATATATAATACAACAATTTAGAGATCAATTCAAATATATTCATGGGATAACAATGTCAATGAAGAAGAATTATAACATAGTGAAGGAAATTGAGTTAAGAAACACTTTTCTACTTGGTAATTTTCAACTAAAATCATATAGAATAAAATAATAAAAATAAAAATAGAAAATATCATTAATTATGAAGGATTCATGATATAACATGTAAAGATGAATTATATACACTTTATAAAACAAATCAGGTGTATGAAAATAAAAAATTCCACAATGAAAAGAAATTGTGAAGAAATCCATTACCTCAAGTCCGGACTTTCCATGTATGTAATTTAACTCGTCTATAATAAACTAATATAAAATTTTTTTCTTAAGGAAAATTTTCTAGGATTAATACTCTATGATTAAACCATTTATTTAAATTATTTTAGTTGCTTGTGTTTTTTAGTCATTTAATTATTTTTGGGTATTTTGAGGATGTTTGGTTCGTAATTTTCAAAACATCATTAGTGTCATGACATTGAAAAAATTTAACTGTTCCATATTAACTAGAATAATAATCATGAAATAATTATAAATTTTATTTATAAATTATAATTTGAAATACAACCCTTAAATATAGTTATGAAAATTGAAAAACATTGCAATCCAGGTGAGAGTAGTTCGTACGTATGCACGAGTAACATTTCCATTTTTCAATGATCATTATATAAAGAAGATAATTATTATTTTATATTTAAATAATTATAATTGTATCATAATTATAATATTTATTAATTAATTATACTTATATATATATATATCATTCATGTGATGTGGTGATGAAAAACGAATCACATTGGTTCGTGGAGGTGGTAGTCCATAAGTACACTTAGAAAACATTATTATTTTGTAGTGAATGGAAAGGTAATTATCATATGTAATAAATATAATAAATTAAAGTTAATTCCATAATTATAACCATCCGTGAGAAGTGGTGATGGAAAATGAATTACATTGATCCAGGAGTCGGTAGTTTTCCGTACACAAAAACAATGAATTCGATTCCCATTTAATGGAGGTTAAAGATTGATATAGGTTAAGACATAAAAATAATAACATATAACTACATTTTGGATAATTATTTTATTATATAATCATGGTTATTGAGTATTCAATGGTGTTTTAAGAATAAATAAAATAGAAATGCTCTGTTAAAACCCATACCTCTTCTTCAGAAAACCTCTTTTTCTTAACAACTTAAGGCCACTAAGGTTGGTATTTTTCAATAAATAATACCTATATAAAGTTAATAGGTATGTTAAGAATGGATATGGTAAGATATTTTCTTAAAAAACTGGATTTTAAGTATGAAGTAAAGGTAATTAGAGATTCCATTTTAAAATAAGGGGATGGGATTTCTCGTAATTTTACAAAATATTATATTAGTATAAATTAATTTTCAATTCATAATGAAAAAAAACTGAATTATTTAAAATATAGGATGATTATTTTTATAAATATTATAATTAAATTAAATTTATATATGTTTTTACTATTTATATACCCATATAGTTTGGTTTTAATCCCTTGTTAACTTCTTTTACACTTACTATGCCAATATGGATTTTTACTCTCTGAGGGTCAATATAGTTACTATAAATTCTCAAAGGACCCATAAATCTACCATGTTTGATATTATCAACAATATACAAATAAATTTTTTGAATATAATATTTTTATTAATTTTATATCATTTAATGAAATATTATTTATTATAATATATTACAAATTTCAATTTTTAAACTCTTCACTACTTTTATTTTAATAGCATCAACAAATATAGTAAAATTCAAAAAAATATTTTAATAAATAAATAAAACTTCATATTAATATATAAAATTAGCATTTCACATTAATTATCTCAAATTATAATACCTTTATTATTTTTAATATCATTTATTTCATTTTTTATTAATTATGTAATTATTGTGTCAACGTTGTGTACAATTTTATGCTAATTATTTCTTACCTAAAAATTAAAAACAAATAACCATGATGAATATAATGAATTTATATTTGAAAATATTATTTACAACATAACATAGACTCCAATTAAGCCTATGATAAAAAATATAGTTATTAAAAACACAAGTGTGGCACTTTTTATCTTTCTTTAAATAAAATATTCCAATGGTTATAATCACATACAAATGAAAAGAAGGATATATAACTGATTTTTTAATGATTATAAATGAAATTAACACATAAAATAAAAGTAATGTATGTTTTAGGATCATTTTATAATCTTTATCAATTTATTTTTAATTTTAATTGCCCAATTTATCCATTATAGTGGTAAAAAAATTATTATGGTTATAATTCATATAAACCAAAAAAATAAAAGGGACCTAAATAAAAAAAATTTAAATCCTTGATTTCAAATATGGAATCCATTTTTTAAAATTAAAAATAGAAAAGTGGAAGAATTTAATTTAAAATTGAACAGGTGAAAAAAAATTAAAAACCTTATCTCCAAAAAATATAATTTTTAAATATAAAATGTTTTTATAATAAATTCAAGTATATAATCTATTTAAAAAGTAATAATTGTATTATTTTAAATCACAAGTAAAAAATTATATTGTTAAACTAATACAAATTATAATTTTACTTGGTAATTACTTAAAAAAGAAAATACAGGTTTTAATAAAAAAATTATTTTTAATTATTCACTAAAAATTCTTTTTTTATAAAAATACCAAAATTTCACCCAAAGATAATTTTGATATTCCTATTTCATAAATAAAATTAATTTTATCTTTTTTTTCGAAAATTTTCAAAGATTAATTTTAACATTCACTCAAAAAACCTAATAAAAACATTTTTGAAGAAAAAAAAATTTTGAAAATGAAAATGAGTTTACAAAAACATAGTTCATATTTACTAATAATTAATAAATAAATATTTATTGAATATAAAATTTAGATATATATTTCAAAAATTAGTTAATCTTATTCATACCTGCCAATTTAAGGGCTATGATATATCTATCATATAATAATATTTTGTGGCTCGATTATGCTAAGTGTTGTGTATTTTTTATGCTATCAAACATAGTCATTTTTTAAATCTTGGGATATTACATTATCCCCCTTTAATAAATTTTGTCCCCTCAATTTGATATCGGTCTCAGTATTGAGAGGTTTGTTGAAATCCCTCACCATAAAAGGGTAAATAAATCTTGCACTTGAAAATATGGAAAGGGAAGTATGAAGGTTATATGAAATAATCCACATATCGGTTTTAGATTAGAACATTAGTCGGTAATGAAAATATGGAATTCAAATTTAAAAGTAAAACCTAAGGATTAATATTGAGTAATAGAGAACATGGTTATGATAAAGTTAACTATAAAAAACTATAAATATTTGTTGGTTTTATAGACTATTGATTTCTCAGTAAGAAAAGTAAATTTATTAATTCAAGACCCTTTTCCTAGAGTTTAGGAATTTCATAATAAAAAAAAGAAATGTATCTACTTGACTAGTGTAATTTCTTCCTTTAGTCAATTTTCACCACAATATCATCTTTTTCTCAAAACAATGAGTATTTCTGATGAATTTTTTAATCTCTAAAGCAATTCCATCATATCATATACTTCTAAAAATGATAATAAGTCATTTAAATTGTATTTTGAAATCAAATAAACCCATATTTTTATAATAAGGTAATATAATTCCAAAAAATGGAAGGATCATTCTCTGAATAATTAATAAATTAATCTTTAAAATTAAACAAAAATACCCAAAGATCAAAATAAATCATTCCATAAATAATTATCATTAAAATTAATTAAAATATTCGTGAAAAAAAATTAAAATGAAAAAATAAAAAGGATTTGATCACATATTCTTCAAAGACAAATTTAACATTTATCTCTAAATAACATTAGTTACTTATAAATTCATATACCCAAAAACGTATATGTAATAATCATATAATCTCAAACAATTACCATTAATACACATTAAGATCATATATAATTACTAGATATAATTCAACCTTGACACTAAAAATTATATTTCTTGTAAAACCTAAGGGTTTAATATACCTCAACCCACTAAAAAATCCTTGAAAATATCATTAAACACCATAAAAACATCAAAAGTAGTATCTATGAATTTGTAATTATGATCAATCTTATACTTGTAAAACCATGATGGTATTAATTACTCTTATGATAACCTTACATAAACAAATAATAATCACTAAAGTTATCTAAATCCTACTATAATACCAACAATGATAACATATGACTCGTACTCCCAGATATAGTGTTAAAAATATAAACATTACATTTTTTTCTTTGATACTGATAAATGTGACCCAATTTTTTCCTTCATAATCTTATGTCATCAAAATCAAATATTAGATCACTTACATACCCATGTACCTTTTTGGTTTAGAGTTTTATAGAATTTGGAAAAGCTCATTACAACTTGGGTTCATAAACAACTAGTTCATAAATATCAAATTCATGTCCCACTATACCTAGTTTTTTATATTCCATGTTATGTATTCAATATCTCCCACAAAATTATCCACATAAGAAACCTTTATTAAAAAAATACATTTAGCATCATTTTATATAAACTGGGTAATAGGAAACATAAGAAAGGGTGAGATCAGATAATCAGTAAGGGTAAACAAGAGAGATATCAAGGATAACCTGAGAATAACATGAACATAAGGGAATGAGAACATGTGAATAAAAATTTAAAATCATACCATGTATATCATATACTGTAATCTTGATTTATGACATACAATTTTGTATCTAATAAGATATAAATCATAAAATAATTAAAGTACATGTTCCACGTGAGCATAACATTGGCCTTCGATATAATTTGTTGGCATACAAAAAAAGTATATACAATAATTTCCTTAATATTAAAGGTTCATTTACAAGACTATAAAAATAGAATATGTTCAATCCACAAACCATATAGTAGTCAAGGTTCACTCCCAAGACTATCATAGTTGAAATATCCCCTTACTGATCTGGGTTAACATTATATTCTAGTCTTATTTATCTTAGGAGGTATCAATCATTACCTAATGAATTGGAGTAATATATCAGTCACATATGTAAAATAATGAAAATCATACATATGTGTTCCATAATATCATAAATAATTAATCATATCAGAACTCCTAAAAAGAAATGGTTTCCATAAGCATTTCATTATAACATAACCCATGGAAAATAAATTGTTTTCATACATATTTCATCATATAATAACACATGGAAAACAAATGAGTTTCAAAACAATTTCATGAAAAAATAACCTATGGAAAATAAATGGGTTTCATAAACATATCATAATAGTATAACCCAATGAAAAGAAATAGGTTTCATAAATATTTCATCATAGTATAACCTAGGGAAAATAATTGGGTTTCATAAACATATTTTAATAAAAAACATAAACCATATAGAAAAAATAAGTATTGTATCATGGGATCATATCCTTAATAAATCATAAGTGAAATCAAGAGTTTTTATATTTTATGAATAGAAATACTAATAAAAGATCATTAAAACATTCTTGAGGAAAATAATATTTCCATTTTTTAAATCACTTATTTTAAAAACTACAAAATTATAAAGGAAAATTTTTTATTTTAAATTATCCTTGTAAACTTTTAAATTATTATTCATAGAAAAAGTTAATCATGATGGAGATAAAATCTATTCATGCTATAAACATTAAATAAACAAAAATAAAACATTTTGTAAAAAGGGGATCAAAAGTGACTCATTTGGAAAAAATTTAAGAAATTTAATTCCTAAAAACTATTAAAATATAAAAAACTATCATGAAAAATAGCTTTAATAAATCATTAATATTAATAAGAAAACATTTATGAAATTTGTTTAGAAATCTTGGATGATGAAGGGAAAGGCTCTTGATCTAAAAGAAGATACAAGATTGGTAGAAAAAACAAATAACATTATTGATGCTTATTTATTCAATAAGATATAAAATAGAGACAAAACATAAAAAACTTGTCAAAAAATTTGGTGAATAAAATAGATGTCTTTCAACAAAAATAATAGAATATGATTTCCTAAAATAAACTTTAAACATAAAAAATCCAAAAAATAAAAGTGATTGTAACATAAATCCTTTGAATATTTGGAAACTCATAAATCATAATTTTAGTAAAGAATAATTTTAAATTAAACTTAAAATATCATGAATATAAGGATATTCATGACAAATCATGTCTAATGGGAAGTATATTCACATCCTAAAAGAATTTATGTTCACAACATCTATATATGTCTCAAAGAAATATAATTTGAGATGAATAATCCATATAAAGATCATATCACTATTATGTGAAAACAATTAAGTACAAGAAAATAAATTTGAAACGTACAATAAAATAATTTATAGATAAATTCACACATAATATGGGTATAACATAATAAATTTACAAGAGTTGTAACCTAGTGAAAGGAAATTTAGTTAGGAAACCCATTATTACATGGTAACATTAAAGTCAAATCATCTTGGATAAAATAATTGAAGTGAAAATGTAAAATTTCATAAAGTATTAAGTATTAATAATATAACATTTAAAATCGAAGTATACACACCATATAAAATAAATTAAATGTATAGAAATAAAATATTCCTCATTGAAAAGAAATTGAGATGAAATTCCTTACCTCAAAGCCAAACATTCCATCTAAGTCCTTTAACTCATGTATAATAAATTCATATAAATTATTTTATTTAATAATAATATTTTATAGGTTTAATAACTTATACTATACTATTTATTTAATTTATTTTAATTATATTTTTAATTTCTTAATCTATTAAGTCCATATTGGGTATTTTGAGGATATCTGGTTCGTAACTTTCAAAAAAAACATCAATATATTGACCATGTAAAAAGGGTTCATTGTTCCATAATATATAGAATAATAATAATCAAAATTATTTAATAAATATATTATTATTCATTTAAATATAATTATATATATTATCCATGTGATGTGGTGATGAAAAATGAATCTCATTTTTTGTGTGGAGGTGGTAATCCACACGTACACACGAATGGCATTATCATTTTTTAGTGAATGGAAAGGTAAGATAATAAACGATATATTATCATTTTAGAATGATAAATATGTCTTGAATATAATATATAAATATTAATACTATCATTATATCCATCCATAATAGGTGGTGATGGAAATGAATTACATAGGCCAGTGAGGTGGTAGTTTATAGTACACATGAATGATGAATTTATTTCCCATTTGATGGCAGTTGAGATTGATATTCATTATTATATTAACATAATAAAATATTAGTATATTTATTATACTTATTTTATTATATATTTATGGTTAAGGAATATTTTAAGGCGGTTAAGAATAAATAAAATAAAAATTCTTGGTTAAGAACGATACCTCTTCTTCAAACAACCTCTTTTTCATAACACCCTAAGACCACTAAGGTTGGTATTCAATAATAAATAAGGAATATAAAACATAGGGAGGAGTGTCAGTAAGTTATTGGTGTAGATAGTGATGGAACCAAATGATTTATTAAGTTTTAAGTAAAGGAAATAAGAGATTCCCTTTTATAAGAGAGGGAAGGGGCACTCTTGGAATTTATCAAAATATTAAATAAATATAAATTACTTTTCACTTTAAAATGACCCAAAACTAATTTATTTAAATTATAGGATGATTATTGGTCGATATATACTAATAAAATAAAATCTAGATAATTTTTCACTATGTTCTTACCCTTATCTTTTGGTTTTAACCCATCGTTAACTCCCTTTACACTTACCGTGACAATAAGGATTTTTACTCTTTGAGGGTCATCGAGTTACTATAAATAGAAAAATGGTCTATAAAAGACAATGTTTGATATTACAACCCATACACTAATCACTTTAATGAATATAAAATTTTTAAGAATTTTATATCATTTAATAAAATATTATTTATTATAATATAGTATTATAGTCAATTTTTAGAACTATTAATTAAATTGTTTTTAATAATATCATGAAAATAAGAAAAATTTTAAAAAAATATTTTAATAAATTTATAAAATTTATTTTTCATCTAATTTTTTTATCACATTATTTTTATCAATTTATATTACTTTTAATATTTTTAGTATCATTTTTTTTTGTTTTTTCTTATTAATTGAATAATTATTATGTCAGTTTTGCGTAAATTTTAAAGGAACTTATTTATTCACTAAAATTAAATAAAAATTACCAATATTAAGATAACCAATTTATATTTCAAGATAATATTTATAATCAAACAGAGCCTCTAGTTAACTCGATTCTAATAATATTAATGTTATTAAAAACAAGAGTGTGGTATTTTTTTCTTTTCATTATATAAAATATTATAAAGGTTATAATCACATCCAAATTCTAATAAAAATGCAATATAAATTAATCATGTATGGGTACGGAGGGAATTTAATCGTACCATAAAATTAATATAAGTGTTAGGGTCATTTTATAATCCTTATCAATTTATGTATATTTATAATTACCTGATTTACCCATTACTGTGTAACAAAAATGACTAAGGTTACTACTCATATAGACCAAAAAAATAATAGTGTTCTATTTACCAAATTTGGAACCAATGATTCCAACTATGGAATAAAATTTTATAAATTCAAAATATTTATGTTATATAACTTAATTAAAAATTAAACTTTAAAAACACAATGAAAAAATATCATTTTAAAATATAAAATATTTTTATACTAAATTCAAGTGTAAAATTCATTTCAAAACCATAATTGGATTATTTTGAACAAAATATAAGTAGGTAAATTTTATAACTAATCTGTAATATAATTTTACTTTATAAATACTTTAAAAAAAATACAACATTCAATAAAAATTAGTATTTCTTACTGTTCACTAAAAAATCATTCTTTTTAGAAAAATTTCAAAATGTATCCCAAATATTATTATGATATAATGATTTAAAAAATGATATTTATTTCATAAAATTTGACTTCTAAAAGTTCAAAAACTTTATCATAATATTCAATCACAAAAATCAACAATAATCATTTTTTTTGAAAACATATTTTTAATGAATAAATTGGATTTTCTAAAAAAATTAGTGCTTATTTTTTAGGTAGTAATAAATAAATTTGAATTGATTATAATATTTAAATATATATTTTAAAAAATAATCCGATTTATATCCAACGATTTAATGTCTAGGTTAGAACGATCATATAATAACATTTCACAGTTTGATTACGCTCAGGGATGCATATTTTGTATACTATAGAAGATAGTCATTCTTTCTAAAATCATGGGATAATCAAAAATGTAACCTATATAATAGATTTATGGGATTTAATAATAAAAATATATAATGTAATAGAAATTAAAATGACTGACTAGGTGTTCTTACCATACTCCTTGGGATGGATCATTTGCTTATTAAATTATGCCTCAACATGGTAGTCTTTTGATGATACTTATACCTCTAGAAAATGTTCAAGAAAGTTAGCAAGGTGTTTTTTTATATTTTAAACAAGATAATAAAATTAATTTATAAGGAGAAGTAGAGTGATTAATGGTGGTATTTATAAGGGTGGAGAGGGGTGTTTTAGAATAAAATATTAGAATAAAATATTATATATTCAAATAGTTATAAAACTTGGGATCTTCCCACATGGATTATCTGTGGGTTGTCCTTGATTCTTAGAATAGGTCATCTCATGGGAGTCCCTAGGTGCTTCTCCATAATAATATATGTCATCTCATTCTAGATCTCAAGTGTTGGCATAAGAATTTACCCTCCTCCAACCAGGATTTAGATGCCATTAACTCATAGATTTCTTAACTAGAATCCATCTTGGAAGATGAATGGAATGACTACATTTTTTATGAATGGGACAACTAGAAGAGTAGTTTTCGGAGTTTATATTTAGTATGGAACACATGTATTATGAGTAGTTTAGAGTTCATTGGATAAGGTTGGGAGACCTAAATATGACATTTTTTAATTCTTTTATCAATGAAAAACGTCGCCCCATTAGCCATAGTATTATCCTTACTTATGGTTAATTCACTGATTATAGGGATTTGATTATAGGTATGAAAAAATATTATTTTAAATCTCTTCTTGCATGTCCCAGTTTTATGGAGAGTGGAGGTCATCCAAATGGCCAGAAAAAGATCTTTGAGGCCATTCCAGTTTGTGCCTCCGCTTCTGACAATGAAATTTTTGAAGCCATCCTAGATGATTAGGAGATTCATGAGGTAGTTTGGAACCTTAACCCTAAAAGTGATCCAATCCCCAATGGTATCCCAGGATCTTTCTATAGGGGCTCTTGGGACATAGTTAAACCCAATATTGTGGAAAATTTCTAGGGTTTCTTCGATGGAGGCATCTTGTCATGGGTTGCATGAATTTATAATATGGTGTTTATTCCTAAAATTAAGGATCCATACCCACTCCATAATTATCACTCGATTAGTATGTGCAAAATCCCTTATAAAATTCTAGCATGAATGATCAAAAAGAGGCTTTTAGAGTACCTTCCCCATTTGATCTCTGATAAGAAGCTTGGGTTTTTCAATGGGAGATATATAGAAGGGGATACTGGCCTTACTCTAGAAATGATCAGTGATATTAATCTTTAGACCCCAGGATAAAATATTTTAATTAAACTCACCATGGAAAAATCTTTTGACCAAATAGAGTGGAACTTTATTCTCTAGGTGACCACTAGTACAATATTTTCTAGTTGGGCCAGTGATTTTCTTTTTATATGTTTTTCTCTCTCTATAGATCTCAATTTCTTTCTTAGGTAGAAATTGTGGTTTATTTAAGAACTTTTGATGACTATTATCATGAAATTCTCTCCCCATATCCTTTTCATCCTCCCCCAAGTTTTCTATAGCTTTCTTATCAATAAGAGTGCCTCTTCCAGTAGAATTTATTCTTTCCGGTGCAATTATAACACAAATGGAATTTCCTTTATTATGTTTTTGGGTGACACACTAATCTTTGAAAATGATAATAGGAGTTCCATTCACCACATCAATAAGATAATTTATTTATATTTTACTTGGAGTGTTTAGGTAGTTAATCAAGCTAAGAGTAGCCTTTATATTTCCTCTCATTTCCCAAAGAGATGAGTAGATATTTTACAAAGAAGCTTGGGTATCCTTAATATTTTTTTTTATGATGAATAATCTTGGTGCCCCAATTTTTTCTGGTCTTTATTGTATTCAGAACATTGATACTTTGGTTAGTTAAATAATGGGTCAGATTCTAGATTGGAAGAATCATTTTCAATCCTTCAGAGGCAGAATTACCTTGGTCAACAGTGTTTTATCCTCCATTACAATTCATGTCATGCAAGATCTCAAGGTGCCAAAGGGAGTCATATCAAGCATTTAAAATATCCTAGAATTCTTTATATGGGATTCTCATTTAGATTGGAGACATCACTGGATCACTTTGAAAAAAAAATGGCTAGACCAGTAGGGGAGGGAGGAATCAATTTTAGGAGCTTTTTCTCTAATATTCATAGATTTTAGGAAAAAATGACTTGGGACATCATTCAGTAGCGCCTATTATAAGGAAAATTCATGGTGGGGAAGTTTGGAAATGACTTGGACATATTTAATACTCATTATTTCCCCCTATTTCATATGATTCACCCTCATATATTGAACCTTAAATCCCACTCTCAAGTGATAGTTGGCCGAGGTGGCATAAATTTTTGGTTTCATAACTAGGATGGATCTAATATCAGTTTTATAAGATGCCCCACACCTTGATGACCTTTAAACAACCTAGTATGTAGATGAACCACATTTAGGATGTTCTGTACACTGATCAGTGGAACACCTTTGATCATATTGATCAAAACTCTTAGTTGGACTGATGTTTTTTTCTAGATCTTCATCCGGAATCTTATCGGTTAAATATTATTAGATAGCAACTCTAGTAGATAGAGAAGTAGAATCTTGTGGGGAGTTTTTGTGGTTCACATAAATTTATGCAAGGTAAAACTTCCTCACCTGGGAGTTTAGAAACTAGGAACTCTGAATGGATTATAATATCAGATGTATGGGTATTCCTTTAGTGTCTCAATGTTACTTCTTTCAGATCCCTGAGAGGATATAGTTTCCCAAATTTTCTTTATGAGAGAGAGGGTTATTACCATCTGGCATTCTCTCTACTCATTCATGGATTAGTCATCCTAGGTATCTATTGGTGTTTATTTTCCCTATCATTGGCTCTAGGGCTCGGGTGATTTTGGTCAAGAATTGAAGGCCCACTTACTATTTATTTTGGTTAGATGCTGGAGTATTTGGTAGGTGAGGAACTTATATCGACATGAAGGTACTAGATTTTCTCATCATACTATTATTTCCAAATATCAAAGTCTTCTAGTGGACCTAGCATGTATTGTTCCAAACTGGTGGTATGCCCCTTCTCTCAATTAGTTTATGGTAGGATGGGTTCTATGTCTCCCAGGAAGAAGTGATACTCAAGGCTGGTGGATCTGATGGTTTCCTCATATATCAGGCCTCAAATTAAATATAGATGGCTCATGCATTTATGTTACCATATAGGAAGGAGGTATGTTCTAGGACGCCAATGGTCTATTTTTATTTCTTTCCCGGTCTTCTTTGGTAGTGGGGATTCTTTATAAGTATAAGCACTTACACTGCTCTTGGGTCTTTGTATGTGACATTAGAAAAATATTGATTTGGTTGCAGTGGAGATAGAATCATCAGTCATCAACAACTCTCTACTCAGGTCAAGTTCCACTCCTTGGTTTATTCTTTATCTAATTCTCAAATGTGGGGGGTAATCTGAGAGCATATCGAGGTTTGTTATGTCCAGAGTAAGGAAAATAAAGTTGTGTATTATCTAGCTTCTCTGGCATCTTAAGATGTGAGTTATATTTGCTTCTCTATCATTGGGTCACTTCTAGTAGAGGGTGTGAACATTTTCGTAGGGGATTCACATGGCCTCCACTACTTTCATCCTCTATAGTTCTTTCTGTTCTTCCATTTTCTTTCTCTACCTTTTTCTTTTCTTCTTTTCTTTCCCTATTTCATTCATGTCTCTTTTTTTTGGACTTTATAATAATAATAATAGTTTATTTTTTGGTCATAGTAAAAAAAATATTAAAATATTAATAGATCTTCAAGAAACCTAAAAAAATAATTCATATATTATATTATAAAATATAGTATTTATACCCTATTTTACGATTAGCCTAGGAATTTAATTATTTATAAAAATAAAAAAATCACCCTAACAAAATTTTGATGTCTTGATTCCAAAAATGACATCTATTTTTAAAAAAAATCTATATATGATAAATTTATTTTTTAAATAAAATCTATATTTAAAGAAATATAAAGTTTTTATGTAACGATCAAATTTCAAACCCTTAGAAAAAGTAATTATGATTTCGTAAAATTATATTATTATTTATATGAAAATAAATAATGTTTTATAAAACCATTTTATGAAAATATTTTTTTTAATATTCTAAATATATTACAAAAATTTATTTTAATAAAAATAAAACAAATACGTTTTTTTCAAGAATATAATTTTGCTTTATTTTTGTAAAATTTTTATTTTATCATATTTAAGGCTTTTATTTAATTATATTGTGATATAAATTTATTATATTTTTATTTCATAAGATAGATAAATATAATTTTACAATTCCAATGGTCAATGTATTATTCCAATGGTCATGTTACTATTCTAAAAATCAAGTTTCTTTTTGAATTATCATATTTAAAAGGGTCGTATATCCTTTACAAATCCTATAAATAGATCATATATTTATTATTCATCATTGGATAAAATTATACTCAAGGTTATATATTATTTATTTTGAGAATTATTATTACATCACTCACCTTTTTACTTTTTTATCATATTTTTATTGATGTAATAATTCTTAGAGAAAAAAATTATCCAAAATTTTCTACTTTAGTTAGTATATTATTTTGGAATTATTAAACAATTATAATATTTTCAGTCTTATGAATTAAATTTATTCTCAAAATATAATTTTATAAATTAATTAATTAATATATTTTTTGCTTTTTCTGGTGTATGTGTTTTATACGTCCCAATATTCCTAAATATGACACATGTGTTTGTTTAGAAATAACATTATATATATCAAACTCGGGGGCATTATATCTTTATCCAAATTATAAATTCCATCTCCAATTTTTTCCACGTTGTAGGAAGAATATGGATGAGGTTACTTCTATTTCAAATCTTCCTCAGTGTTGGTTTAGTATATTAATTCTTTCTTTAAGTGATCTCAAATCATGTTTATTTTTTATTAGTGTATCATTTTTTTTGTTATAAAAATTTATTTTTTATATATATAGAAAATTTTCTATGTGTTATAAAAATGGCCATGAAGCTGTAAAAGAGAACATAAATCTTGGAAAGTGACCCTAAAGCTAGAAAAGAAACTATAAATCCTGAATAGTGATTTGACTTAGAAATAGTGAAAATTCTCTATGTTCTCAAGAAACAGTAAGATTTATTCATTGATTTTAATAAGGTTTTGACTGACCGCATGAAGTTTCTTAGAACTCTGTTGAATTTTCACAAAGGTTTTATGTGGAAAAACGAAAAATTGATCAACCATATGCCTATCCAATAAACCATGTTGGATTTATCACAAAATCTTCAAGAAACCACAAGACCATGTCAAGAGACCATATGGTATATGTGTCTATAATAAAAAAACTAATTATTGGATCAAACACATGTTGATTCTAATCGACCACATGGTGATGTTAATAAACCATATGATATAGTAATAATTTTGTTAAAATTATAAAGTGACCACATGGACTATGAGTGACCACATGTTCATATGAAATGATTGAACATTCTATGGATCAACCACCTGAATTATTAAGGGTTATTTCCTCAATATTTCTATAAGTGATGGAGTTTCCAAAGATAAATTGATGTGGAATGCTTCAAGAAGCCATGTAAAAAGTGAGATTATATTTTAATAATATATATTCCAACCACCTTCTCTATTGAATTAAATGTTGGGATAGAATAATTTAATTCTATGAGATTTTATGCTGAGTATAAGAATTTGTAATGATCTTTTTCCAATAGATCTTTTTGAGGAAATAATTACATTTAAATAAAACCAAAGTTAGAGGATTTATGAGTGTGGTAAAATATGAACAAGTGATGTATTCCTAATGACATGTGATACTCTATTTTTAACATAACTTAAATATAATATCTAAAAACACTTTCCAGTCTTTTTATCTCATCTCATAACTGAAAGAAAACATATAAAATAGAATTCACATGTGGAGAACATCTTAACATTGATTTATTATCACAACAAATTTTCTTTTCCTTCTCAATTTTTCTATTATAATTAAGTTTTTATTAAAGTTTTTTATGAATATTCCCAATAACATACTCTTATAGATAATACAAGAATACTCAGATATTATTTCTTTATTTCTATAATATTTTTATTCCCATGATAATTGTGGAAAAGTTTGTGCTATAACCTAGAAAACATTACATGTTGTTGTAATGTATACTCATTCCATGTTATGGATCATCTATTTATATTTATAAACATGCTTGGTAGTGGGATAAATTCAAATGGAGTAGACTAGGTCTCAGCTTGAGATTAATTCTCTTGTATTTTTTTCATTTTTTATTTCATGATTTAATATTTTTTTCCACTATTTTTAAAATTATCTTAAAAATATTTTTTACAAAAAATTACTTTGAGAGTTATCTCTTACAAATGATAAATATATTTTTTATTAAAGAAGAATAATCTCAAAATATTTTGATATTATCAAGTTATTCTAACTAGTCTTTAATCAAGCTTTTGAGAGGTTATTTTAAAACATTAAATTATATATACCTACTATATTTGTTAACATGGAAATTTATAAATTGGTGGATTTTGTTTTATAATTTTATTATAGTAAATTTAGTTGGATAATAAATTCACACCACAACTTGAGTACTCTACTCATAATAACATTTGGTATAAAAGGAGTTTATTTTTTTCTTATTTTTATTTAGCTTTTAACTATGACAATTATTTTAACCAAAATATCAATATTTATATTTATTATAATTTTTTATCTTTATGGATAATATTATACTTGAGGGAAATGTTACTAATAGACATATATATTTTAATGAAACTAATTATTCTCAATGGAAGATCAAAATGAAAATTCATCTTGAAATTATTATTTTTGATATATGGATTAAAATAGAATATCAATATGAAAAAAAAGCTGCTAGAGTAGAATGGAGTGATTCCATTATGGAAACTTATGATTGTAAATTTATATATGTGATTTTATTATACTTTATAGTGGGAGAAGATGAATTTAATATAATATCTATGTGTGATAAAACTTATAAAATTTGGGATAACTTATTTTTGTCTCATGAGGGAACATATAATGTCAAATAAATGTGTTTAAATACCAATACTATTAATCATGATACATTAAATTTAATTCCTAATGACTCTATTTCTAATACGTATCTCATGTTTAATGAGATTAATAATATAATTTACCCACTAGAAAAAACAATCGATGAAAAGTCACAAGTACTGAGTATTCTAAGAAGCTAGACTCACAATTAAAGAGGCACTACTATATCTATTATTGAATCATGTGATGTAAGAAATATTCTAATAAAGTGGTTAACAATAAAAATAATTATATATGAGGGATATATAAAATTAAATGATGAATATTTTTAACCCAAAAAGTCAATAAATTGCATGGCATCTAAGTCAAAATCTAATGAAGTAATTAAAGAAGAAGGAACTAGTGGAGGTAATGGTGACTCTTACAATGATGAGAATATGACCCATTGGGATAGTTGATTCTATAAATTTCATAGAAATTATAATATCTATAGAAAATCCTATTTTAATGAAAATTATGATAATAAAGGATATTGGAAAAGTGATGGTAACTTTGGAAGAGTTACTTGTTATGAGTGTAATAGAAAAGCAAACATCAAAGATAATTGTACAAAGTTTCAATAAAATTAAAAAGTATGAGGATAAAGGGAATAAAAAAATAGATAAATTAATTCCACTTGGGATGAATCTAAGGATCACTTTAGTGACTTTGATTCTAGTTTATAATATGTAAATGTGAAATAAAATCTATTCTTTATACGATTAATAACATAGGTTACAAAAACTATTCCTTTTAATTATAAAAATAAAAATCATTATAAAAATTATATGGTTAGTGATGATTTATTTGAATACTATAATATATTGGATGAAATATTTAATGAGATAAACGATAAATATAATAATTTAAATATAGAACATACTCTATCTTCTAATTTTGAAAATGATCTTGTGGTTTGAAAGGAGAAAAAATGAATTTCAATGAAAATAATGAATTAAAGTTAGTAAATGATAAACTAAAAATTATATTAAAGGTTTTTCAGTAAAAAACATAAACTCTCAATAAAATTCAGGTAAGTCATGTTGTACATAAAACAATAGATATTTTTGGTTATCATCCTAGATATAAAAACAATGTCTATAAAAACAATTTTATTCATATTTTAAGTGATGTAAACAAATATATAGTAAACTTTACAACTATAATATCTAAATCTAGAGAGATCTAATTTGAAAAAAAGAGAATGTTTTTCTAATCCATTTAAATATATTTATAAATAAGGAAATAAATACATAGAACATATGTGGATCCCAAAATATTTAATTGCTAACTTTTTTTGAACCCAAACAGACCTGGGTACCAAATTTTGTGTGTCTTTGATTGAAATCAATAAAAAATCATGAAAATTACATGTAATAAGTAATGTTATTTGGATAGTGATTCTTCTAAACATATAATAGGGGAATTCTCAATCTTCTGAAGTTTGATAAATGTTTCTGGTGGACATTTCACCTTTGGGTTAATGAAAAAGGGAAAATTATTGGCCATGGCCAAGTTGGTAATTATAAAACATATTTAATATCCAAATTTAGGTTTTTTTATGGATTAAAATATAATATAATAAGCATATATTAGTAATTTCATGATGTTTTTCATGTCATGTTTGATAATAATGCGTGTAGGATTTGTTTTTCTAAAATTAATTTAGTATTTAAAACTTTAAAAAATGATAATTCTTATATAGTTGATCAAAATTCATTAATTTCACAAAATGATTCTAGTTTAAATTCCTTTCATCAATAATATTGGTTTTTCCCTATGATATTAAGGAACTTTAATGTATACTCTCTTAAAAATATAGTCAAAAAGGGCATAATCAATGATATAACTAAACTATATTTCCTAAAAGACAAAGTGTTAAATCCATGTCAAAACGGAAAGCAATAAAAACTTTCTTTAAAACTAATGAATTAGGTTTCACCTCTCAACCACTTTATTTAGTTAATATAGACTTATTTATACAATATATAGATTCATTTCTATCCATAAAAAACCATACATATGTAATTGTTGATGATTATTCATGGTTTTCCTAGGTATATTTCCTAAATAAAAAAGAAAGGATTGTAGGTGTTTTTAAAAGAATGAAAAATATGTAGAGAACAACAGTGGACTTAAAATTAAGAGTGTGAGAAGTAATCATGGATGTGAATTTTAAAATAATGATTTTTAATTCTTATTCTCACAATAAGAATATAATCATAACTTCTCTACTTCTCGAACAATACAAAAAATGGGGTGGTTGAAAGAAGAAATAATACCCTTTAATAAATATCTTATACCATGTTTAGTGAATATGAATTACCATTAACTTTTTGGGATGAATCTATAAATAAAAAATTTTAGGTAATTAAAAATGTATTAATAAGACCAATTTTAAAGGGGGATCTGTATGAATAGAGGAGTGGGGGAAGCCTATGGTAAATAATTTCAAAGTTTTTCGTTTTAATGTTTACAATATCAACATGGAGGATAATTTGGAAACATTTTAATCTATGAGTGATGAGGTAATTTTACATGGTTATTCTATATCTAGTAAATCCTATATAATCTTTAATAAAACAACAAAGGTTGTGAAAGAATCTATTCATGTCACATTTGATGATACAAGTTCACATGAACCAAAAGTATCATTAGAAAACCTGTAGGATGATATGTGCAATTTAAATAACAATATTACCTCAAAGACCAACAACCACACTGCAGATTTACTTGAAAAATATCCTAGAAAATACCACTTTGAGGAACCAGAGCCTGAGGAAAACCAAGAAGAAAATAGTACATGATACATAAAACCATTATATCCCATAGAAAGTATCCATTAGATATTATTACTTTTTATCCAGGAAAAGGAACTCAAAATCAAGCATCACTAATAATCCAGGATAAATATCAAAACTATTTGACACAACATTCACCAAAAAACATTAATAAGGAAACTAGTGATGAACATTGTGAGATGGCTATTAAAAAATAACTGATTTAGTTTGAAAGGAATAGATTCTGAGAACTAGTTGAGAGACCCAAATATTATTTAACTATTGTAACTAAATGGGTATATAGAAACAAGGATGAGGAATATGGAAACATTATTTGAAATAAAGTTATACTGATGGTATAAGTTTATAGTTTAGAAGGAGGTATTGAATATGAGGAAACCTTTACCCGTATAGCTAGACTTGAGTCCATTAGGATATTATTTTCTTATTGAGTACATCTAAATTTCAAATTAAATGAAGTGGATTTCAAGATTTATTTTCAAAATGGTTATATTTTTTAGGATTTTTTTAACAACCCCCTATATTTTTAAATCCTCATTTTCCAAATCATGTTTTTAAATTTACTAAAGTACTTTATTGTTTAAAAAAATCACCCATATCTTGGTCTAATATGATCAAAACATTTCTTATTTAAAATGGTTTTGTAAAAGGTGTTGTTGATGCTACATTATTTATCAAAATAACTTCAAATTATGTTTTTGTTTCAAAAATATATGTTGATGACATTATTTTTTGTTCTTTAAGAAAATATTTTTGTATTGAATTTTAAAAACTTCGTAAAAATGAATTTGAAATGTGTTTGGTGGGTGAAATGAAATTCTTGGTTTTCAAATATTTCAAAATAAATAAATAATTTTTTTAAACCAAATTAAGTATACTAAATATCTTTTAAGACATTTTATCATGGATAACTTTAAAGGAAGTGGCACTCAAATGAGAACAACCTATAGATTAGATCCTGATGAAAATGGGAAACTAATTGACTAGACCATTTACGGAGGTATGATTGGGACTTTACTTTTCATAATAGCTATATAGACTGACATTATGTTTAGTGTTTTTATGTGATCATTTTTAATAAAATACCACAGAGTCTCATTTGATTATTTTTAAAATAATTTTTTAGAACCTCAAAATTAAAATGATCTTAGGGATATTCTATTATTGAGGATTTTTTTGTTTTAATTAGCTCTTTTGATGCCGACTTTGGTGGAAGTTAGTTAGATAGAAATATAACCTATAAAACATATCAATTTTTGGTAAAGTATCTAGTTTATTGATGCAGTAAAAAAATAATTTTGTTTCATTATCTACTGCTAAAGCTAAATATATTGATGCATGTAGTTACTGTGCAAAAATTACATGGATGGAACACACGTTGTTATTATATGGATATAAATCTAGGAATGTACCTATAATTGTGACAAAACAAGTGATATTAAAATATCTAAGAATATTTAATCTCATTAAAGTACACAAGACATTGTTATAAGCCCCACTTTTGAGAAATCATTTTCAAAAAATTGACATCACTCTTGAATTCATTGGCACTAAATGTCATCTTGAAGACATATTTACAAAACCTATAAATTATGAGAGTTTAAATTAAATCATACATGAGTTAGTAATTATTAACAATGTTTAATTATCTTATGTTAAATATGGTATATGTTTAAGGTATTATTTTAGGAAATTTATTTAACTTATTTTGATATTTAATATATAATGTTAATTTTTTTATGTTCATCATATGGTCGATCAAAATATTTGTCTTGTCGATTGAAATTTTCTTAATTATTTTTATAGATGTTATACACACTTAATATTTCAAGGTATTGTATATGTTTTATGTTTTTTAAGTATATTTTATATGTTTCCCACATTTTACTATATATTTAGCACTAAATAATTTTAATATCCCTAAATTGGAATCCGAATTATCTCATTCCTTTATAGCTGAAACCAAAACCGATCTTGACCAAACTATACCCTTTAATCCATAGAATCTTGGCTAAGTTGATAATTTTCTTAAGTACTCTTCTTAGGATGCTCCGAGCACCTAAAAACTATCGAAAACTAGTACTAGTGGAATAGTGAAGTTGTTAAAGCCACATCGTTTTGTGAGTTATAGTACTAGAAAATGATGTTTGAATCAAAGTGTTTTAAATTTATTTAGTCTAATGTTTAGATATATGTTCTAAATTAAGTATTAAAAATGGTTCATGGACAATGAGTGACCCTTGTACCCATGTTTATTAAAATATTATTATTATAATATTAAATTTAAATCTAGAGAAATTTGAGATCATATTCAGATGATTATTGATGGAAAGGTATCAATATTTTTATTAAAATTATGGTCTTTAAGTATTTAGGTACCTCATAAAGGTGAGTATGAATATTTTCAATACTTTTACACCATCAATAATCTGAATTTTTAGTTTGAACAATCATAGAAGAATTGGATGGAAATAGAACTTATAGAAGTCTAAATGCAATTGAGTTAAGTGGTAAATTGATGATTTTTATCAATTTCATTCAACATTCCATTTGTCCTAGAAAATGGGTATTTAGTATTTTTATTCATGAAGATTTTTAGTTTCTATATATAATGGTGAAATAATTACAGATAAATCTTGAATTCCTTAGGATGCATATGGATGAGTTAAGTAAGAGTTCTTCTTGGTTCAACTCTTTACCATATCCTAAGATTATTTCTAATTTTATAGAACCTAATGGAATAGTTTCTCATGTGGAATGAAATGTCTACTACCTCAATTGGTATTTTCAGAAACCAACCCACATGTAAAAATAATAAATTTGGGTTTAAACCTTGGATAGAATTATGGGGTTTTGATGTTGAGAAACTATACGAGAGCTATAATCCTCAAAATAACCCAACCAGAACTATAGATACAATTGATCCATGTTTAGAACATGATCATGTAGTTTAGGTTGATTTCTCTTTAGAAGATAGATATGATGATGTATAAATTTACCTTAATGAGGAATCCTTGAGGGGTTATGAAGGATCATTGTCTTGGTCTCCATTGGTTGAAAAACATTGAAAGACCCATGGAAGGTGTAGCAACCCATGGGGGTGAGAAGACTTTAGGACATCTACTCTTTAGACATAATCATACTAATTATATAAGTGATTATGATGAGATTATAGTTATAGATAGTCCACCCATTTTTGAGATAGGAGGAGCACTGATTTTTTATTATACACCTCCTTTAGATGATATATAACTCGATATCCCTCTTATAAGATTGGATCCACCTTGTCAGTACTTGACCCATTGGTGTCTACCTAGCTGGAGATAAGTTTAGTGTGGCATCCCCAAGACCACCTCCAATAGGCTAGGGGATAACAACTAGCATTGAGTAGGAATATCCCACATACACTACTAGAAAAATATATATTCTTGAAGTGATAATTGTGACAGATGATATTCCCATAGAAAATAGTCCAAAAAAAATTTGTATTTTCAATGAAACAATTTTTCTATCAGAAAAATTTATTATTTCATAAATAAAAAATGTTCTATCGTAAATATATTTGGTGGAAATTCACACCAATGAATGAGAAAAAATGTTCTGATGGATAACAGCGACATATGTAGAATTATGTTGATATTTTTCATCATATATAAAATTATTTTTATGGGTAATAATGTACTTTGAAAAAATTATTTAATGAAAAAAATAACTATTATGGAATAAATTATTTAATAATTAACTAATCACAAATAATATTAAATTAAAAGTTGTAACCTCCCATATTCATCTCCATCCCATTTTCTTCTCTCAATTCTTCCATGATGCACGCAATAGTCATCCTTACCCTATCCAAAATAATTCATTAAGATTGATTGATTATATATCCATGTTCGAAACATCTTCTTAAGTATTTATGTTGTCTCATATTCCTTTATTTTTGCACTTTTTTCATTTAATCACCCATAAATTTGTTTGGGAAAATCCTAGGTTAAATTTACCTGATTTTTATGTTTTATTTGGCATTTAGGGTTGCTGTAAATTTATTAATCCATATTTTGGTTTTCAACAGGCTTATGAGAGTTATTGAAATTTATTTGAGGTATTTTTTTTCATTTTTTAATCTTTAGATTTAATAGTTTTTTCTATTTAGTATTTTAGGTTACTTGGATTATATTATTTTTTAATATTAGAAATATGTTTATTACAGTTTACTAAAATTATATTATGTATGTATAAAGGTATGTTTGTATGTGGGAACATAAGATAGGTTACTGCAATTATATAATAGGTTGTTAAAATTATATTTATAATATGTTTCTTTTAGGTTATTTCAATTATTTTATGTATTTATGTTTTTATGGGTGTATATATAGATTTACTATGTAAATTTATTTTAAAAAAAAGTGTCAAAATATATTTGATGTATTTATATTAATTAAAAAACATGTAATATATATATATATATATATATATATATTACCTTGTGAATATACATATAAAAACGTTTCAAGAAAAATTAAAAGTTTTTTAATAAATAAATATATATATATATGTATATTAAAATGTGAATACACATATACAAATGTATTAAAAAATGTGTATGGTTTTTTATATATGTGTGTGTGTGTATGTTTATAATTAATTATTCAATATTATTAATAAATATGAAATATTAGTGTTAATTAAAATATATTAGTAATAATTTGTAGAGAAATATAAAAAATAAGAATGTCTATTAGAAATTCACAATAAATCATATAAATGTTTAATTAATTAAAATAAATTGTGTTAATAATTTGTATAAATGTTGTAATATATAAATATATATATATATAATATTAATAAAATAATAAAAGGATTACCTCACATGTGATGTTACCAAACACCTAATGCACACAAATATTATGTCACACCTAGGGTAAACCCTGCATCCCTAACCTAAAGGTGGTCTATGATTTTTGATATGATACATCTTTATAGAGACACTTCATTTTTCATAAAAATATTATAATATAAATATTAAATGAATTACCATAATGTGCGACGTTACCAAACTCCTAATTCGCACTAATGTTATGTCGCACCTAGGATAAACCCTATATTCTGGACCAAAAAATGGTCTCCAATTTTTCATATGATACATAGTTTGGGAGATAACGAAATTTGTATTTAAAATTATAATAAAAATATTAAATGAATTACACTCACGTAAAATGTTACCAAACACCTGATGCACACAAATATTATGTCATGCCTAAGGTAAAACCAGTATCCCAAACCTAATGGCGGTCTTAGATTTCCCATAAAATACATTGTTAGGGAGATATTCACATTATTTTGGAAAATATAATGTGTGTAATGTAATATATTTAATATTTTTATTCTATCTGTGTGGAGCCTCTAAGGGTCTTGGAATCTAGTATTAACCTAGAACCTCATTCCGATCACATTCCATAATATATTCTAAGGTTTTAAAATATAATAATAATTTTAAATTAGTCAAAATGATTAATAATTATTATTAGTTATATTATTTTTTAGATAACTATGGACTCATGGAGTAGACACTACTTTCTGTTACATGATCGTGATTGGATAAATCATAAAAAATCCTAATATATAATATAAATACTATCTACATTAATGGTGTTGAAACATTTATATCACTTGCATCATTGAATTTAGATTTTTTATGAAGGAATAATTAAATTCCCATGTAATAAATGTGATATTAGGAGATTTGAAAATTTTGACAATATTGGACTTAATATACTATGTTTTTTCTTTCAGAAATATTATATCTTTTGGAATATACATGGTGAACAAAATTCAATAGATAATACCCATTTTTATGTTCTGGATCCATGATTTTAGAATTTAGTGCATGAGGTAGCTGGCCCTTCTATTCATGAAACAATAAATCATAATGTTCTCTAAAATCTTGAATCAGAACCTTCTCAATTTTATAATTTGTTGAAATATACTAAGGAGGCCTTATATCCAAGATTATAGATGAGAAAACATGAAACTATTAAAACAATTATCCCTATTAAATTAGATTTTTTGTATTCCAAATAGTTTCTACACTCTGATTTTATCATTCATTAAATCTTTGTTGCCCGATAGAAATACCTTACCATCAAATTTCTATGAAAGTAAGAGGTTAGTCCCTAATTTGGTTCTTAGTTATCATAAGATTCACAAATGTTCAAATGAATACATCATATATTATGTTGATTAAGAATCATTAGTTAATTTAACAACATGTGGAGAATTGAGGTATAAAGAGACTCAATAGAAAAAGTCTAGATTTCTTGTGAAACAATGGAGGTATTTTTCAATTATATCCTATTTGAAATGATTATTTATGTTTTGAAACATAGCTACATTAATGACATGGAATAAATGAAATATTTCCATTAGTAAAATATTAAATAATCCATGTTATGGTGATTAATTGAAACACATTGATCATATAAATCCTTCTTTTGTTTTAAATCCTAATAATATAAGGTTGGGTCTTTCCACTAATGTTTTTTGTCCATTTGATTCTTAGGGTTGTAAAAATTCCTATTAGCCTATTTTTATTACTCCATACAACTTACCTATTTGGATGTTGATGAAGGAACTATATATATATATATTATGTTATTAATTTTAGGACACCTGAATAAGAATATCAATGTTTATTTGAATCCACTAATTATGGTCTTAAATTCATTATGTAAAAATTGTGTGAATACATTTGATATAATTGCATATCATAATTTTACCTTGAATAATGAATTAATATTTATGATCATTGACTTTCTGGCATATGGTATGTTATCCAGATATAGAACACGTGGTCTAAAATCATGTATATACTACATGACTAAGAACAAATAATTTATTCTTTTAAATTCGAGAAACACTAGTTATTTTGACTATCATCAGTGATTTCTTATCGTAGATAACTCTTTTTAAGGAACAAAAATAATTTTACAAAATAAAAAATTGAAAGGGATGAACCTCTAGTAATTCTCTCAGATATTCAGGTAAAATATATCTTCTCTACATTTAATCCTATTACTTTTGGACCAACCATAAATTAACAAAAAAATAAATGGTTTTGGTAGAGATCGTAATTGTATAAAGAAGAGTATTTTTTAGGACCTTCCATATTGGTCTTATTTACTGGTTCACCACATGTTAGATGCACTACCACAAAACAGGACCAGGGAAGCACTTCCCTTTATCAGCACTAAACAGAAAGTGCTAATAAAGGGGTTTGCCATTATCAGCACTAGATAAAAGAACTGATAAAGCTAACATTTATCAGTGCTAAAATAATCACTCATAAAGGTTTACCCTTTTTTTAGCGCTTTTTTAGCGCTGATAAATGTTTTTATTCATAATTTATATAAAATTATAATATTTATAATAATAAATAATGTTTTTTGTATAGATTAAAAATTATATTCCAATATTTATAAAATATACTCTTTATTGTTATAATTATTAATAAATAAATATATATTTAACTTATAAGTCATTTTAAATAAATATATAAGAATATAAATAAATTATTAAATAAAAACCATTGGGTCTATTATAAGTACTTTTAACAAGCATTGATAAAGGTTCCAGCGGTTTTTATTTAAGAACCCTAATAGTCCCCTCCCCTCTTGCTCATGTTTAAGCTTTCGTGGAAGCTGAACCTGACCCCTTTTCCATCGTAACCTCTCCTCCTCCTCCTCCTTCTCCTCCTCTACCGCCACTCGGGTTTCCTCCTCCTCTGCGACCATCATCCTCTTATACCACCGCTGCCTCCACCGTCACTGCCTCTGGTGTCACTGCCTCCTCCGCAGCTGCCTCCGCTACAGCTGCCTCCTCCGCCGCTACCTCCTCCGTTGTTGCCTCCTCCGCCATTGCCACCGTCGTGGCTGCCTCCTCTGCAGCTGCCTCTTTCGTGTACTGAACGACACCTACACGGTGAGTTTACTCCTATTACTCATTGGTTTCCTCTTTTTCTCATGTTATTATTGTTTGATATTGATGGTTATAATGTGAAATGTACGGGCTAAATTCCCTGCTAAAAATTGTGGCTATTGGTGGTCATTGTTTGCGCACTAAATGAATTGCATGTTGGTTGGTTCCTGTTGAACATTTGAATATAAAAATTGGTAATTTATATATACTTGACTTATGAATGAACTCCCTGGGATGATAAAACATCTATGATAACCCCTGAATTAACAAACAAAATTGAATAAGGGATGCTTTTTAAAATCTGAAATTGTGATTGTTTGGTTTGTATGGTGTGGCGATTGTGAGCATGATTTTGTGTTTGTATGGGTTTGTGGTTGTTATCCTGATTGATATGCCATTTTTCTTCAATGTTTTAGTTCTTCCACCATTAAATAAGAATCCAAATTTTACCCATTTCAATGGGACCACCACTTTTTTACTTGTGCAATTCCACTGAATCCCAGAAAACCACTTCACTAAAGGAATCTATGAGACACTTTATGGACACCCTAGTCAAAAATGGATTTCACCTAATTTCTTTTCGTGTGGAAAAAATTATTGGAGAATAAAAAACTCACATTCCTCTCTATTTATCGAAAAAAATAATTCTTTTTGTTGCTCATTTTCAATGCAGTGGTGGAGACAAAAAAATTGAGGAATGGGATGTGATCATCGAGTTTTTGGGAAGTTCCAATGAGATATGATTTTATTAGTTATGTGTTTGACTCATTCTACACAAACCTAAAATTCACTTCTTCTTCTTAAATTTTTTTTTCAATGATGACCATTTTTATGATAAAATGATTATAGTGAGAAAATAATAAAAATGGATAATAATTAAATAAATTCTTCTTCTTCTCATAAGGTGCACAAAATTAAATACTTCATGATAGTTTAATTATTTTACTTTGATTAAATTTTACCTATGTTCTTGCTAGTTTAATTATTTTAATATTTCACTTCTAGCATGGGATGAACATAAGGATGAAGCTTTCACATGTTTTCTAAAATTTTATTTCATGGGGTTTTCCTTTTATTTTTTTATAATGTGGGTTTTTTTTATAGATGATTATTTAAACTAAAAATTATCCTTAATAATAGTATTATTTGGTAATTTATTTCTTTGTGGAATAATTTTTTTTTCAAATAATTGTAATACATTAAGAAACTTTTCCCCCATGAATAAAGAATTATAATATTGTATATTACTAATGATCTTTGTTGAACTTAAACATGAGATCACCCATCGGTGGTTGAGTATTTTTTCCACCACCACCGTCACAAATATTCAGATGTAATAAACATTTGAGTTTGATGGGTATACTACAATGTCACAATTGAGTAAAATCTAAGAGTTCTTGGGTTTGGAATCATGATGTTAATGATATGGTGAGTTATAGGTGTATTTTAAAGAAAAGTTGGATGATGACGGATTAGACAGTGATTGTTTGAAAGATATTAACCCAATAAGGTGAATTTGATGCTATGAGGGTGAAAAATTTGGTCGGTAATTGAAACACATCTATAAAAGGAGGTGAAAGTGGTGTGTATGGCTTGGAGATGACGTTTTTCAGATTCTATATATTTTTAAAATACATGGTATGTAGTCTTGTTAAATGGAACATGCTTCACCATACATGGATTTCATATAGATTTTAATGCCACACAACATTTATCTCCAATATTTACTCCACATGACTCATCTTCGGACTCAAACTTGGATTAAGTATCATTTTAAATGTTACATGTCATGTGAGCCTAGGTCATACACAATGTATCTACAAGAAATATACTTTAGCATGAAACCATGTATATGCCATGAAATAATGGTAGAACCACATGATATGTGTTTTACTTCACTCACACCATGTATAGATACCATAGAAACTTGATGTGTATAGACTATACACCCCTAGTGGTCATGTAAGGACTACACACCGTGTATTCCAGAAAAATGTGATGCATAGTCATTGAGGTGACTCTATATGTATCTAAATTACGTGCCTTTAGATCAAGTTGTTCTATATGTCATGTATTATTAGAGGCATAATGCAGTCTTTGTAAGAATATCTTGGAATTAATATGATATATGTTAGATTAAATCAGGTAAATCTTATCCATATATGATGTTCACCCTACTGGACACACCATGTATATGAATTTCACATAAGTTTAGAAATGGTAGTATACAACCAACCTTGACTGAGAACCCTACACATTGTGTACCCATTGAACATATTGTGTGCTATGTTATTTTCATTATTATTATTTATTTTTCACTTAGATGATAGTATTTCATGTATGATTATCCCATTATAAATATCTTCTCATGTAGATCACAATAGTATGATTCCCTCAATCATTGGAAATTTCACACAATGTGGTTTGGATATTTTAATTATCTTCACTCTACTTGAGATTTGACAAGTGACAAGTGATATGTTTGGAGAAAATATAGATTATAGAAATCCCCCATGTTTTGGTGAAGAGTCCTCCATGTATAGGTTTTAGGTACTTCGTGGATATATACAAAAGACAAGGCACAATACCCTTTATATAGATAGAGTTCAAGTACTTTTACATGTTTTGGGGTAGGTTCCTCTATATCATCAGAGTCAGTACTCTCTCATGTATCGATGGGGGGTCCTCTGTTAGTGGATTCAGTACTCCCCCATGTGTTAGGGTAGGGTCCTCCAAAAGGGTTAGGTACTCCCTTGGTATACACACATATAAATCAATGGTGTGTAATCCATAACTACAGTTCTAGAAATATAACATGGAGTTTATAGAAGAATTTAAGATCAAGAGTCTCAAAAGTAATAAAACATTAACATATAGATTTCTTTGGGATATCATCATCCTTTTGAGCCTTTTTTATTTCCTTTCAGTTATGAATTGTAGTTTGATTTTTGACTAGGGGTTATGTGGGACTTACACTACCCAAGGTATCACTAATTTCTTGTATGATACAATCCTTCATGGGAATGCACTATGATGACTGGTTTCTTCCTTTTACATGGTTTTCTTGACATTGGATTATTTATAGTTCCTTTATGATACCTTATATTACCCTTTGGTCTTAGGTTTTGGTTGACCTATTTTTATATCATTACATTGTTTTTTTAAGGCGTCCTACTGGTTATGTTTACAATAACACCTCTATGGCTTTTATAACCACATGTGATGTGTTTATTTTTATATTTTATAGTTTGGAGATGAAATTTGTGGACATAGAGTTTGTGAGGTTAGAGTAACAGTTAAATTGTATCAATGATGGTTTATTATAGAGGTATTTGTACCATGATTTTTTTTATAAAACCCAAAAAATGCTACTTGTATTAATTGAAACATGATATTAGGTAAGTTTGAGATCAAACCCATAAAGATGATGAAAATGAATAAAGAATAGATGAATGCTAATCGGTTGACAAAAGAGTATAAAGATGGCGTGAATGATTTTATCAAGTATACAGAAGATCATGCATGTGACCCTTCTCAAATCCTTTGTTCGTGTTTACACTGTTTTTATTCCAGAAAAATTAGCCCTGATGAGTTGGAAGAACAGATGATCTATCATGGAATAGATCAAAGTTATACATGTTGGAATAAACACGAGGGGGCGGATGAATGTAGGTAGTGGCTCGAATGATATCGTGTTTTATGGATAATCTGATATGATTACAAGTGTGAACAAAGAAGATGATTGTATGGAGGATGTGATTACAGATGTGAATGATGATGAGGATCATATTGAGGAAATTACAACAATAGTTGAAGATGAACTTCATGATTGCCGAAATTTTTTTGAGAAGTTAAAGAGTTGTGAAAAAATTCCATTATATGCTGGTTGCACTAAATATACATCATTGTCAGTCATACTGAAGCTGTATAATTTGAAAGTAGGAAATGGGTGGAGTGAAACTAGTTTTATGGAACTACTTGCTCTCTTGAATGACATGATCCTAGAAGATAATGAGCTCTTAAGACGAACATATGATGCCAAAAGAATGCTACGATCTATGGGTATGATCTCTGAAAGAATATACGCCTCCCCGAATAACTGTATATTGTTTTGCAAGGACCATAAATCACTTAAAGAATTCCCAAAGTGTGGTTCTTCTCGATACAAGAAAGATGATTCTATCCCTACGAAATTTGTATGGTAATTTCCAATCATTCCATGGTTTAGGCGCCTATATTGAAGTGAGGAGACTGCAGGACAATTGACATGGAATGCAAATACAAGAATTAAATATTGGAAACTACGTCACCTGACAGACTCTCCTTAGTGGAAGAGAATTGATCATGAGTATCCTGAATTTGGAAATGAGCTAAAAAAACCTTCATCTGGCGTTATCTACAGATGGGGTGAATCCTTTTTGTTTTCAAAGAAGCATTCATAATACATGGCCAATTATTTGGGTAAATTATAACTTACCACCGTGGTTATACATGAAACAAAAATACATCTTTTTATCTATGCTTATATCATGACCAAAACAACCGAGTAATGATATTGATGTTTATTTGGCTCCAATGATTGATGATATGAAAATATTGTGGGATTCAGGTGTTACGTTGTGTGATGCTTACAAAAATAAATATTTCACTTTGAAAGCCAAGTTGTACAGGACGATAAATGACTTTACTACTAAGGTAAATTTTTCAGGATATAGAATTAAAGGAACTCAAGGGTTTCCTATTTTCGAACAAGGTACAGAGTCAATTAGGTTGAAACATTCATCGAAAACCATGCTTCTAGGACATCACAGATTTATACCCCGATGACATAGGTACCAATATTGGACGACATCATTCGATAGAAGTTCAAAAGAACGTACATAACCATGTCCACTAACTGGTGATCAATTGTTTGAGAAAGTAAAATATGTAGACACTACTTTTGGTAAACTATTTTTGAAAAACCATATGAAAACCGGTTGGAAAAAGAGATCAATTTTTTTTGAATTACCATACTGGTATTGTCTGTATGTCATAATTTTTCTTGATGTTATGCATGTTGAAAAAAATATATGTGATAATGTCATCGGCATGTTTCTAAATTCACCGAGCAAAACAATGTATGGAATTAAGCCTAGATTGGACATGGTTGAGATGGGAATATGAGAAAAGTTCGCACTAGTGAAGGGTGAAAAACTAACTTTTCTTCCTCTTGCTACTTACACTCTTTCCAGGTAGGAGAGATATCAGTTTTGCAACATCTTGAATGACATAAGGGTTCCCGAGGGGTATTCATCCAATATCAAGAACGTCGTGTCAATGAGCAGTTTAAAATTAAAGGGTTTGAAATCACATGTCTGTCGTGTTTTGATGCAAGAACTAATTCCTACAGCTTTACATTGCATTTTTCCTAAGAATGTCCACCAAACATTAACGAAGCTCAGTTTCTTCTTCAAATCTATATGCAGCAAAGTTATGGACCCAGTGAAATTGCCAATAATGGAAAGAGAAATTTCTATCATATTATGTGAATTGGAAATGTTCTTCTCACCAGCATTTTTCAATATGATGGTTCATTTGATGGTTCATTTGGTGAGAGAGATTCAACTATGTGGTCCTGTACATTATAGATATATGTACCCCATTGAATGGTATATGAAGATTTTGAAAGGGTATGTCAAATATCAAAGTTAGATAGAGGGTTGTATTGTGGAGAAATATATTGTTGAGGAAGCAGTTGAATTCTGTACCGAATACCTGTCTGGTGTGAAAATGTTGGATTACTGAAATCTCGTCACACTGGGCGGATTGAGGGTGAAGGAATTTCTGGAAGAGAGGTTGTCACAATCAATATTATAGATCGGGAGCAGTATCACCTTTACGTTTTGCATTACAGTTTCCACGTTGACCCAAATGTTCAAACCCCCAAATAAATTCTTAGGCATTTGAATCCTTCTATGGATGAAAAATGGATATCAGATGCACGTAATTGACAGTTTATAGGATGGTTTTAGGACCATATTTTTAAGCGGTTATATGAAAATCCAGACTCAATTTCAGAATGACTTCGATGGCTAGCTAGAGGAGCATGTGTGTATGTATTATCTTACAATGCTTATGAAATTAATGGTTATACATTCTATACTAATGAACATGATAAAGACAGTACCATGCAGAATAGTGGGGTTAAACTTGTGGATGAGGTGATGCATGTTTCTGGTGATAAGGATAGAAATATAATTTATCTGAATATGTCGAACTTTGGTATCATCAAACAAATATGGGAGTTGGATTATAAAAAATTCAAATTGATGATTTTACAATGAAAGTGGGTTGATAATATGAATGATATTAAAATAGATGAATTAGGATTTGTGAAGGTTGATTCCAGTAAAGAAGGGGAGAAAGAAAAACCATTTATAATGGCATCACATACAGTACAAGTATTTTATGTTCCAGGACCTACAAACCGAAATTGGTCTATTATTCTATTATCGACCAAAACAATTGAAGTTTCAGATGAAAGTTCAACAGAGGATGACCTTTTTATAGGGACTTCTTATCATTTCACAGTGATCCTAATGTATATAGAGTTTTTTATGTCATAGGAGATCATAATTAAGGGATTTACATAGTCGATAGAGGGGTAAAATATTTTCAGCCTTTAAAAAAAGAGTACAATAATCAGTTTATTTGTTTATTGTAATATACATTGTGTTACGTTATGATATTATCTGTTCACCGCTACTTTTATGTAATCTAAATTAATTTTTAATCCACTTCGGTAGATAATGACTTTTGCACCTGCTGATGCGCCTAATCCCCAGGCACAAAAGGTCTCTCAACCAACTGCTAGTGATCCCAGTGAAGAGAAACAATAGTTTTCTCAGACTGTTGTTACTGGTCCAAGTACTGAGGTATAACAAGTTTCTCAACTTATTTTTGTTGGTCCTAGTTCTGAGGTACAACAGGTTTCTCAACCTGTTTCTGCTGGTCCCAATGTCGATGCTAGTGCTCCGGAGGAACATAATGATGACGCTTTTGAGGAAATGGTAGGAAATAAAACCCTAAAAGTGAAAAAAAACAAGAGCGTTAGACTTTGATAGTGGTATCCAAAATCTTTAAGGCAAAAGAAAAAAGGCAAAAAATTTGAGGTGCGATGGAATAAGCGAGGCCAACATGTTAACCCCAATAGAACCATCTTTTTTATCTACATTGGAATCATCACTCGGTAATGCATTCTGATTGATGTACAATCATGGCACCATGTTTTTGCTGGGCTTAAGACACAAATGTGGGAAGATATTATGGTAACATTATGATATCATTTTTTTAATTTATTAAAATATAATAAAATACTAAAACATTGACTTACTCTTCATCATCCATTACATAGTTCATTTATAGTAGACGACTCACACATGGAATATGTATTAAGAGTTGTAGGAAGGATTCATAGAGGTTTCAACACAATTTTAAATAAATATCATCTTAAAGATGTTGAATGGAAAATTAAGCCACACCCACCTCTTCTTTATGCAGACTTGATATCCCAAGGAGCATGGGATGCATTTAACAACCATCGTGGGGAGCAGACTTTTCAGGAACATTGTGTGGGGTAATACGTTGTTTGACATTGCTTATATTCATCACTATGATTGATAGTTTTTTATTTTTGAAACAAAAACTGAGTACTAAAAATAAATAAATCACAACAAAACCAGCATACCCTTACCGTAAAGCAAGTACGAGGTACGCTTCACTTGAGAAAAAACTGGTACGTCTTTTAAATCTACCATACTACCTTTATTTGACATAAAACACCACTATAACCATGTATCTCCATTTATATGTAGATTGTTGAATCAAAATCAAAATCCATATCCATCCTAATCCATGTGCTATAGAAGGAGGCCCGTGTAATTAAATAGGGGATACTTATAGATGAAAACACACAAAAAGTGTGGGAAAAATGTGTAAGTATGATGTAATATAAATTTTATTTTCATTAAATAACTATTATATAAAAATAACTACTTATTTTTCTATATTTTCTATCTGACATAGTCACAAGAATCAACAACACCCGCACCAGAGGCAGACATACTTTCAGCGGCCTTGAAGTAGCCAGAACAGTATGGCCACGTCAAAGGTGCGGGTTTTGGGGTGACACCCCAAACATATTTTCAAAAACAAAAACATGTGGAATATAAAAATGAAAAAAATATAAAAGTTGAAAGAAAAATTAGCTATTCTTCTAGAAGAATTAAAATACCAGAGAGATCTGATATCAAGTTTGATGGGGGAGAGGAAAAGAGAAGAAACAACTCAACAACAACCCGTGCATGATGATCCCACCCCTCCCTCCACTAGATTTTAGACAATCCATTTCCCTAAAAAACCTATCTTAGCTGAGGTAATCAAGGTTTTAATAATTGTTTCTATAAAATGTGAATCATATAGACACGGATACCGTTCCTTTAGTAATATTCTTCAGGGTGGAAATGATTTTGATTTATATCTATCAACTCCCACCTATCACCTTGTAGCGAGTGCTATGATTTTCAATACACAGAATGACATGATACACAAAAGACAACTTCCAAAAAATCATTTCAGAGTGTCAATTAACGTAGCTAATGAGCCGAGTGATGAGCTACCTGTTCCAAATGATGATGAAGACATTCATATGGTTGAACAAGCTATTGGAACATTCATCCCATGGCCCGAAATTCTTGTAAAAAAACATATTGACAAGGAGGTATCCATTTCCAATTTATTTTTCAAGATGTACCTTTAACATTTAATGAAAAAAGGTCTGAACCGATCAATGTTATTACAGAACGACAAAGACAAGGGGGTGAAACGAAATATCAGCTCAAAACTATCTGAAGGATCAACCAACTGATTGAAACAGTCTACTGAGAGCACCTTCACCCCACCCATTCTATATCCAAAGTTAATATCTTTGTAGGCTCATGTGGATACAAAGTTGATAGACGGAAATTCTGACACTATTGATTTTGAGAAAAAATATGTATGGAGAGGAAGCATAAGATTTCATTAGTGATGAAAATGTAAATGAAATACTCAAGTATGATTGGCAAGGGACCTCAATTGAAAATGTATACATGAGGTATGTTTTCATGATTTTATTTTAAAAAATATGATACACTCTGATAATTATAACTAAATACATTTCATACTTTTTGCAGGTGTATATATGAAAACCAGTGGAAGGGATTTCCCCAGGAACAAAAATTTGGACTCATTAGTCCTCACATTACCTCATCAAAAGAAGAAATAGATTTTGATAAAGAGGTTGCAATAATGTCATCCTTGCTCAAATCATTTGAAAAGAAAATTACGGATGACACACATTTTTAATACCAACGATGCAGGGGTCCTGCACGACGGTGGTGTGGTCTGAGATTTTCACGGTTCGGTGGTTCTCATCTTCTCGGCTCATCTCAGCTATGTTTCTTCTCTTTAAGCCGAAGTCAGGGCTATGATTAAAGGCTTAAGCATTTTAAAGCAATAGGTTATTGTGATTTCATAAGTGGAAACAGGCTAAAAAATCCTCCATGATGATCTACATGAACTCTGTCTAACTCTGTGGGCTATATCCTACATCATCCGGAAAGGAAGGAACATGATCAACAATGATACCTTTGTAAAAAACTCCTGGAGAGAGGGAAATCATGTTTCATATTACCTAGCTTTGCTTGAGTTCATGGGGCATGATCTAGTTTTCTTGCATAATTTTCAAACTTTGAAACCTGAAGGAGTCAACCTCATCAGAGGGGATTCCCTTGGCCTTCACTATTTTAGACCTCCTTAGGTTCCATCCCTTGCATGTGGGCATGTGGGTATGTGGGCATGTGGGAATGTGGGTAGTGGTCATGTGTTCATGTGGTCATGTGGACATGTCTGTTTTTCTTGATTTTCCTATGATTGAATAAAAATTGAAATGATGATGATGATGATACTCCAATGATTTATTTTCTGGATTCAATGCATGGATATCCAACAAACTGACCACACATGATGGCGTTTGTTAATTTGTAATACACTAGATCCAAAATTTTAAAACTAAAAATCAAGTTATATAATTTATATTATCTTTTAATGAGGATTCTGTTATGAAAGGGCAGTTCATGAATATCATCTACTTCATGGAATGAATCCAGGGCCGAAGGATAAGAACACCTACAATATCTACAACAGTAAAAGTATCCTGGTATATATAATAACATTACACTATCCAAACACATATTAAAACAAATTACATAATTTTTTTGATGTTTCTACAGTGTCCAAAACAAACAAATGTAAAGGATTATGGTTACTATGTTTTTAAATTTATAAAAGAGATCATATTTCTTCAACAAACTAACATCCCTAACGAGGTATTTTTGAAAATTATTACGAGTTCGTTTAAAATATTTATTAATCTATTGTGTATTTATATTTTTTCAGTAATACCATGACTATTGCAAAAACACATATTCACAAGGTGATATATATGTGTTTAGAAACTAATGGGAAGCATCCTTGATGGAAGATGGTACACAAATAGAATGAAGGTGAATTCCTACTACTTATGTTATCTACATATGATCATTTATATCTCCCTTTTTTACATTATTGATAATATATGATCACCCTTTATTATGTTTAATATCCTTATGTTATGAAGAATGGTTTTAGAATTTATTTTTATTTCTAGTAAATCATAACTCATTGCACTACACTAGTCGATAGTGTGGAATTCGACCAATGCATAGTCATTCAGTCCACTCACGAGCATCTTAAAAGCATGATGGGAACCAATATCTGGGATTTTCAATTTTCTAATTAGTTTCCCTTATATGTGGGTGGGGCGTTCAGGAGGGAGGGGGTGTCCAGGAGTGGGGGGGTTTCCATGAGGGGGTGTGGTGTGTCCAGGAGGGGGTGTGTCCAGGAGGAAGGTGGTGTCCAGGTGTGAGGGTGTGTGGGGGGTGTCCAGGAGGGAGGGGGTTGTCCAGGGGGTGTCCAAAAGTGGGGGGATGTTCAAAAGGGAGGGGTGTCTAGGGGGTTTCCCTGAGTGGGGTGTCCCAGAGGGGAGGGAGGGGATGTGTCTAGAAGGGATAGGGTTTCTAGAAAAATGTCCATTCAATTCCATTCAATACTGATAATATACAATAGGCAGATCAGTTCTAGAGTAGCCTGAAGTGGGTCTGTAGTGAGGCATCAAACATTCCAACCAACCAAACCAATTCTAATACCATGTAAAGGCCCAATAATTATATTACAGTTCCATTTTTGGACTAATATATCTTATTTAATGTCATAAAGACCCAAAAAATGAATCATTTACCTTTATAACATTATATTAATGTGAAATTTCATTCTTATTCCTCAAATATATTTTTTGTTTGGTGTTTTTCCTTGATTTGTTTAACTATATCTCTTCAAAATATATATGATTTTATAATTCATATTAGTGAATGATGGTGTATGACTAATATTTATACCATTATCAAATAGATGATGAAAATATAGTTGGATAAAGATGGTTATTAATGGGTATACACTAAAGAACTAGGAGGGAGGGGGTGTCCAGGAGGGAGGGGTGTCCAGGTGGGAGGGTGGGTGGGGGTGTCTAGGAGTGGAGGGGGTGTCCACGAGAGGAGGGACTATCTAGGGGGTGGGAAGGGGGTTGTCTAGGAGTGGAGGAGAGGTATGGGGTTTTTTGGGAAGGAGGGGGTGTCTAGGAGTGGAGGGGGTGTCCAAGAGGGGAGGGGCGATGTCCAGGAGGGGAGGGGGATGTCCAGGGGGTGGGAAGGGGTTGTCCAGGGAAAGGGGCTACGAGAGGAGGGATGGGGGTTTTCAAGGAGGAGGGAGGGGGGCTGCAGGTGGAGTGGTGGGAGGGTGCTGTCTAAGGGTAGAAAGTGGGTTGTCTAGGGGGGTTTTATCAAGGAGGGGAGGGAGGGGGTTGTCCAGGGGGAGGGAGGGGGGCTGTAGGTGGAGTGGTGGGAGTGGGGTGTCTCGGGGAGGGGAGGGAGGGGGTTGTCCTAGAAGGAGGGGTTGTCCAGGAGGGGAGGGGTTGTCCAGGAGGGGAGGGGGTGTTCATGAGGTGGAAGGGGTTGTATGGGGAATGGGAGGGGCCTGTAAGGGGAGGGAGGGGGTTGTCCAGGAGAAGGGAGGGGGGCTGCAGGTGGAGTGGTGGGAGGGGGGGCTGTCTAGGGGTAGGGAGGGGGCTTCAAGGGGATGGGGTTGTCCAGGAGGAGGGAGGAGGGCTGCAGGTGGAGTGGTGGGGGGGGGGCTGTCTCAGAGGGGGGAGGTAAGGGGGGTTTGGCTAATCAAACTAAAGAACTAGGAGATCAAGAGAAAAGTGAACCGTTATGATCATGATCTATCTAATTGTGTAGGTTCTCATCGGTACCTCTCTAAAACGGAGAAATATATTCCTTCCATACCTTCAATGGGACCTTAGATATTTTATGGGGTCCTTGGAGAGGCATAAGTGGTTAGGTTCTAAGCAGGGTTGGACCCAATTTCTAATGCTGACACGCTAGCAATCATTCCCTTTGACCTGGAATGGGAGAGTACACTCTTAGAGTCTTCTAATATATGTAACTATTAGGTTCATAACCTATCTAGTATGGTGGTGTCACATGGAAAATGTTAGAATTTATTCCAAAATTGAATACTCCTATGAAATTGAATACACCACCATGTATATGTCATATTGTATAACCTGTAGAGATTCCTCCCTTTTTTATTATCAATAAATGAAACATTTTGGATTCCAAGTTTTTGTTGAAATTTATTCCACTTATTTTATGATCCATGTAATATTAACCAAAAAATATTTATAAGTCAATGAATCATGATGAGCCACTTCTAAAATATTAATTCAATCCAAGTAAATATTGACATGTAAAGGTTATAACAGGTAAAAATTGACATTTTATTAATGTATTCTTTCATATTATTGTTTAATTTATTTCATTATTATATTACAAACATAATATTTGTTTTATTATATTGGTGAAATCTTTTTCCTGAGTTCAAATGCTTTGTTTGGAAGCTATCACCATGGACGACAATTTTTTAGAGCAGATCATGGATGCAAAAAGGATGAAACACCAATGTTTTTAACTGTTTGTTGGATAATTGTAATTTTAATCAAATTAAACATTGTTTGAAATGTATATAGCAGTGTGTTGCTCTAAAAAAAGCACTGACAAAGATGTTCCTTTATCAACTCGAAGCAAGCACTGATAAAGATGGTGCTTTATCAATGCTAAGCAAGTGCTGATAAAGATGGTCCTTTATCAGTTCTAAGCAAGCGCTGATAAAGGTCACCCATTATCATAACTTTTTTAGCACTGATAAAGAGGACCCCCCCCCCCCCTTTTCTTCATCGTGACTAACATCAATTTTTTAGCACTGTTAAAGGCAGTTTTTAGTGCTATTAAAAGCCCTATTTGTAGTAGTGATGTAATGTATATTGAGAAGTATTTTTTGATAATATATTTTATACCATGTTGGAAAACTTGGTAAGACCAAAGATAATCTAAAGGAATAGTCAGTTCTTTCCTGTATTTTCAGACATCTCAAACATGAATTATTTGAAGATGAAAGATAACACAATTTAATGAATCCAAATTAATATTATGCACTTTATAAAAAATCCACTTATTATTCTATCAATGGATTAGATATTTTAGGTTACCATATGTTTATGCTTCTATTTTTCCTTGTTACATAAGAAATGGGAATATTATCAAGTTAAAAATTCATGACTTCCTTTTAATAATAGAAATATTACATCCTGTTGTTCTTAGAGGGATATTGAATTCATCAATATTGGATTTATTGAATGAAATATAATATTTATTTTATGATATTTTTTTGGAAACATTTGATTATTATTCATTGTTTTTGTTGAAAAAATATGTTATTTTATATTTATATAAATTGGTTAAAATATCCCCACATACCTTCTTTGAATCAATAAAATATTTAATATTTAATATTCCATATAAATCTAAATATGGAGGGCCTATACAATTTTTATGGATGTATCTATTTGAGATATTCATGAAAAAAATAAATAAGAAAGTATGTGACAAAGCATTAGTTTAAGGTTTGATTCTAAAAGCGTTCTTGCAGGAAACAATTTCAAAAAATTTCTCTCATTATTTAAAATCGGAATATCCATATAAACATAACCAAATGGATCACAATGAGGAAAATTTTTATGTTGTGAAAAACCAATAGTTGCCAATTTTTAATCATATTAATCTTGGAATTTTTGGTTATCATGAACAATGGCTTTCAAATGAAGAACTACACAGAGCTTATGCCTATGTTCTATTAAATTGTAAAGAAATGACATGATTTGTGTATTAAGTAACACTTATTTTTATTATTTTAATTTTTTATAAAAAATAAATTTATTTATAGTATTTTTTTGAATATATGATGACCATATCAAAAAAAAGTATACAAATTACATCTTCTTCTCTTGAAGAATGTCATTAATGAAAATTTTCATATTGATTTCAAAGACTGGTAAGATAAGTTTTTTTTTTCAACGGAACATTAAATAAATTTTTTGATTATATCTATTAATATTTATTATTATTATTTTCCTAAAAACAACATGAAAGTAAAATTGATAGCTGATTATGTGTTCTAAAAAATCCTCTATCAAAATTTGTAAAATATTATAATGGGTATGTGGTTAATTAATCTTGATTCCATACAAACATATATGGGGAATCAAAGAAATAAATTAATAGTGGTGTTTTTTTGAAATAATATCATTATAAAGAAAGTGAAGTGGACTTTTATGGAATGTAAGACAAAATAATTGAGTTATGTAATATAGGAAAACATTATGCAACAATGTTGAAATGTTATTGGTTTGATACTGATTGAGGGTTGTGAGTTCATCTATGACATGGAGTCATTGACATTAAATATAACAATCTTTTTACATCAAATAAACCATTCATGTTGGCAGATCAAGTTTATTATGCAAATTACAATGATTTTTTGAGAGATTTAATTGACTGGTGGAGTGTAATAAAAATGAAATCTCATGAGAATCAGTTTCTTGAAAATGAAAATGGTTATGTGGAATTGAAAAATATTGAAATTTTTCCAGAAACAACCCCAAATATATCTCTTACCCAATGAGATATAAATATCAATGACGAATTCCCCCCCCCCCCCCGTTAAGGGCCGGTGATATTGAAAATTTTGATTAAGTAATAAGGGACGATGAAACTGAAAGTTGTATTAAAAGTGAAGATGTTAAAAATGAAGATGAAGACACTATACTTGATGAAGATAAGGAATAACATGAGGAATGATGAATTATATTTAGGTATTTTTATATATTTTATATTTTTATTAACAATTATTCATAGGTATGATTTTCTGTTTCATATGGTTGGTCCTAATGATCTATTTTTTCCCTTCACTGATGCCTGTAATTATTAGTTTTTTATATTTGATATCTACATTAACAATTATTTATAGATATTAATATTATATATTTCATGGTATTTATTAGTTTTTTATATTTTATATCTATATTAAAAAATATTTACTGGTTATATTATACCATTTTGGTATTTATTAACAAGTAATTATTATACTATGGTGTTTATTATTTTTATATTTTATATTTGAAGTAACAATTTGTTAAAACTAGGATTATTATATTATATTATTTATTAGTTTTTTATATTTTATATTTTTATTAAAAATTTCTTATAGTTAAGATTATCTATTTCAGATGGCTGAAGATACTCCCAATGATCTATTTCGTTCTCTCACTGATGTCGAACTTCTAGATGATGAGTCTGATTCATATGATCTACATGATGTTGTTCCTATTAGAAGGGGGTGAAGTCTTGCTCGATTGATGATTTATGATCCTATTCTAGAGATACACCCATCTCTTTATTTTGATGGTTGTTTACAAAATCAGGTTTAATTGATTAAGATATTTGTTTTACATTAAGTTTTTTATTAAATTTAGTAATAATATTCTTATTATTGTTTTCATTTGAAGTGTTTTTTGCATTTAGTTGTTGGGTAGGCTGATGAAATTCAAATAAATTATTTTTCTAGGCCATTAGTTTTTTGGGATCAGGTCCCATTTTCATTCTTCAGCTAATGTTCGACCGCTGGATTTTACATTATTAAATAATATAAACTTTTTACAACTTATTTAATTACTAACACAATTTTATTAATTATATTATAGAAATTACGATCATCAATTGTCGATATCCCGACAGATCCCATCCAGGAGGCGTTATAGATTTTTATATATGAGTGCCTTCATCAGTTTTTATACAACCTTAGAAATTGATCTATGGATAGAGATTCAACTAATATTTTTTACCAGTATTTTTTCTCCCATCTACCAAACTATATCTTAAATTAGTTACAGAATGGATTGTAATTATACTGATTGGGATAGACTCTTAGGAGGTGTTCATCACTCGAAAATCAGAGATGGAGGAGGTAGGAGGTCACACATAGGGCCATAATTCATACATTTGGCATACATCGGTGAAATATGGTAAGTGATGTTATTTATTAATGTATATATACATTAAATATAATTTTTTTATATTATAAAGGTCTCTACTGACCCCTCTATTATATAGTTTAATGTTTATAAGAAGATTTATACCGATCCTTATATAGGATAACTTGTAAGAGACAGACAACGCCATTTTTTGGTTACTAATTTTTTTAAAATAAATCACCAATATTAATTTAATTGTTTTTATAGTTTCTAATAAAATTTTAAGGAAACATATGAGGTTGTAAATTCTCATTCATAAGATATTCATACAAAAAGATAAGTAAACACAATAGGCAATTCATGTTTCGATGAGGGGGTTTAGATATAGGAATATTTTCATGGTGTCGAGAAAGGTTGGGTGATCAGTATAGGTTTTAAATGAAAACTATGAGTTATTATGGTACTTATATGATATAAGTGTTGTGATAAAAGTGATCTCATAGATATTCACCATCAACATCATCATCCATTTCATAGTATGAGGAGAGGTTGAGAACTTTTAATGAGATAATACAACAGATGCAGAGAGAGAGGGAGGAGGATCATGAGCAGTAATGTCAAAGAGATGAGCATATGTTGGAGTATATGATATGGCTTGTGCATGGAATTGGTATGGAGTTTCATCCCCCTAATACTTTGAGTGGTCCTCCTACATCTAATACCAATTGATATTTTGTGATTTTTTTGACTATTCTATATATTTTTTTGTGATAAAATTTTTATGTATGATATAATTTATTAATGTTATTCTTGTTTTGTGATTTTTAAATTATTTTCAATATTTTCAATATTTTTTTATTTTTATTTTTAAAAATATTTGTAATTGTGGTGGATCATTATATCTGTCACATTTCTTTATTTGTGATAGACCTGTTACAGTTAGTTATTTCTGACAAACCCATTATAATTACTTATTTAATATATTTTAATGAATTATTTATGATGAGTGTATTAGCCATCACAAATAATAAGTATTTTATATGGGATTTGTTAACACTCACCAAATGAGCATAAAAAAATTCACAAGTGAGGAAACACCTGAATATGCATATTATTTCCCAAAAAAATAAAAGGAAGGAAGATGTGGTCGAAGCTCATGGATCAAGTAAGACTTTAAGAGACATGGAATCAAGCGACCATCATAGGGTCCATAGAAGGAAATGGGTGAATAATATAGGCTATAGAAAGTCCCGTAAAGCCCCTCCTAACAAATCCTCCTCCTCTCATAAAAGTACTTCAAAAATCTGATGGCCAGGCAGTGGCAGCCAAATAATCTCCCCCAAGATACACAGTTTGCCATCAGTGAGTGCCTGACAACCCATCCAAAAATATTTTAAAAATGGGAGGAAAATTTCTAAAAGGAAAAGTCCTCTAGAGGTCAAAATGATCATGTGACACATCATCAATGGGAATGGAAATATTATTTGACAACATTCAAGTGGACTCACAAGACACCCAGAACATTTTAGAATACAAATTAAATAAAATAAGAGGAGGTGGGAGATACTCATGGTCATAATAGGCATGTGATGCACCACTGGAGATCCTCAAGACACTGTATGTCCCTAGCTATATGACTGCCTCATCTTGTAAAATCCCTTTTTCTTGTCAGCCTCATCATGCGAAATACCTCGGGCATGTCTAGGCGACCTCACACACGCCGTTTGGATCCCTAAGGACGAAGAGATGGATTATTCCATGAAATTATCTTGCATATCAAGATAACCTTTATCAGTGACACGATAAATCGTCAAGAGGTTGAGTAATTGTGTTTCACATTACTTATGAAATCTCACAAGACTCCCAAACTTTGAAAAATAGACAAAATAAATACAAAAGGTGAGGATTCCAGAGCCACTCACAGTCGTACAATGCTTGTGAAACATTGATAAAATCAACAACATGGTCTAATGAGACTCCAGGACAAGCCTTATTGATCTTCTGAAGAACTGGGACATTCCATCCTTTCCTTACAAAATGTCCTGGAGAAGTCAACTGACATCACAAGAACACCTTTCAATAGGTGCCATGATCTCGCGAAGGCCCTTGGGCATATCAATATGTCAACAAGAAAGTACTTCAACATGTTCTTGTGATAAGACATGTCCCCATTAATTGGAAGTAATACAATTAAGTAAATGTTCATGGGAGAGACTCACGATCACTAAAAATATAAATATTCCCTCGGAAGTGGTCCACAATAGAGGCTCATGAAGATGTGTGGCACAAGAACCCTTCGCTGACTCCATCATGGATTCATGAAAGATATTATGTGAAAACCAGTAAACAATCAGGGTGGAAATTCATATAATTCCCCCACCCCAACCTAAATAAAGGTGTTGTATTTTTCTTATTTAGTTGTATCGGCACACCCAAGCACCAATGTGTATTTCTCGGAGCAACTAATCTTGCGATCAACAAGTCTTCTATCATGTAATATACCAATGAACAATCGAAGTGATCATACACCATGGATAAAGTGATTCTCATGATCATTTATTGATAAAATGAAGGAATTATGGTAGGACACGTGAAGAACATCCCCCATGTCTGCTAGATCACATGAGACATAAAATAAACTGACACTGAAAAACTCTACGTCATTCATGATATAAGAGATATAATAAATACTAAATGTGGAGTATATAGACCAAAAACATGTTCACGGGCCCTTTTATACTTCATGTGAACTATCCAAGACATTTGAAATCACCAGGACATGTTTCCCAAATCTTTTGATGCTCCTTTAGTATGTTATTTGTCACATGTGAAGACCTCTGGACACGTTAGAGTAGGATATGCAATTCTCTAGGGCATCCCACTTTAGTCTTATAAATCCCTATGAGCTCTTCACTCATGCCTTATGATGTTCTTCATATACATCATCTGAATCATATAACTTAACCTTCTTATGTCATCCAAGCCTTATGGTTGCATCTGGGGATGTCAACTAGCTCTCGTGACGTACTCTGGGAAAGTCAACCGAGACTCTTGATGACCTCCAAAAATGTCAGCTAAGACTCACACTGCCCTAAAAAATGTTAGTCGATACTAGTGATTCCCTCCAAACATGTCAAATGAGACTCTTACTTCCCTCCATACATGTTTTCCAAGACGTGAGATACCGTCCAAACATGTCAGCCAAGACATGTAACACCATCTAAGACATGTCACACTGACTCTCACGCCACTCTTCATATGTGTCATCCATCTCTTATGATGACACCTGGGTCAAGTAAGCTGGATCATACGACACCCTCTAGACAATCCATCAAGTTTATGAAATGGATTAAAAGACAAACCATCTGGGTCATGTGATGTCCTCTGGAAAAGTTAGCCTTAATCATGTGATAACCCTCAGACATTTCATCTAGGTTATGTGAAGTACTCTAGATGAGTCAACTGGATCATTTGACTATCTTTGGATATTCCAAGTAGATACCCCCTAAATATCAAGAAAATAATCAAAAATTGACGGGTAGATAATTAGCACAAGTCAGGCATGAATGCAGGCCATGTCATAAGGGAAACCTCAGTGTCTAAACCCTGATCAATTACATAATACAATATGCCCCAATCAGCATGAGAATCTTGGGATTTGATTATATTTTCCATCCTTAGTGTATAAGCCCTAATCAATATGAAATCCTCAGAGTGGAAGCCTCGACCAGTGACATAATATGATATTTCCCAATTAAAGGGAAATCTCAAAGTGTAATCCCCTAATCAGTGTAATAATACAATATGCCCCACTCAGTAAGAGCATCCCAATATTTGAGAACCTCATTCACCCTTATTGTTTAAGACTCGAATACAAGGGAAACCTCATAGGGTAATCCTTGATCAATATAATAGTACAATATACTCCAATAATTAAGGGAACCCAGGACCTAATGGCATTTTCCATCCTCGATGTATAATCCCTAATCAATAGGACAACCTCAGAGTGTAAGCCCTGACCAGTGACATAATATGATATGTCCCAATCACAATGGAAACTTCAATGTGTAATCCCTAATTAAATGAAATTCAAGAACACTGATTCCTTCCATAACCAAGATACATAGGACTCCCCCTGAGGCTCAATCTCTATAAGAAATCTTCTTAGGGAAAAAGAAGCACATAAGTCCCATATCTATAAGAAATGACATTAATCAATTTACATCCCTTGTTTCTAGAAACAATAATAGATCATGTGGGTTTAGGGAGTTGGAATAATCATATCATATTTACTATAAGACTCCACAATGACAAGGTCAACCTCAATGTGTAAGCCTCAGTCAAATGAACTACGAGGACTCTGTTTCTTTCCATAATCAGGATACGTAGGATGCCTCCCTATGGCCCAAGCTCTATAATAAATACTCTTAGGGATATGATAGTGAATAATCCCTTCACTCATGTGTAGTGGGACAGATTAATGTTGTCCCTTATTTCTCATAGCGAACATAGATCATGTGATCTTAGGGAGTTTCAATAGTCATATCATTTGCATCATAAATCTCCACCATCAAGGGAAATGTCATCATGTAAGGTCCGATGAGCGGTGGGATATATTGATCTCAACACAAGGTCATCCAACTTAGGGAATGTTCCAAGGGAATGATTGAACTATGAGGACTCTTATTCCTTCTATAAGTAAGATACATAGTGCAAAACCCTAATATTTTTCAAAATATGTTTTTTATAATTAATTTAATCTTTTTGATATTTTTAATTTCACACGACAATAAAAATAGTTTATTTTATATTAAAGAACTACATTTGGTTTATGTTATATAAAAAACCATGATAATTATGCACAATATGAAATATAAATTTCAGCTTTCTTTACATGTAACACCGAGGTTAGCTTGCATTGCACACAATAATGACTTCCCTCGATGGCTTGTGTAACACGTAAGACTGAGTTTATACGAATATTGATATATAATTTAATATGAATTAGCCATTGAATTAATAATTATAAACAGAATTAACTAACTTATTAAAATATATGTTTTACTAAAATAGAAAATTAATTCATTTGTTAGAAATTAATTATAAATTAATATTAAAACCAACTGAGTATAAATGAAAATTTTATTATACCAAAAAATCCATTTTACCCAAATAATTTAAATAAATTAAAATTAGTAGGTGATATTAATGCAATATATATCATATATTTAATAAAATATTTTTGATATTAATCAAATGTATTAGATATTCTTGAGATAAAAATAAACCTAATTTCATACATAAAATATTATATTTCTTATTAAGGAATTTTTACCACCTTTTAAGGGAGAACCTATTTTAAATCCAATTTTTGGAACTTTTGTGGATTATATATGTAAAAATAAACTTCATATTTTAAATAGAAACATAAAAATTAGGTTATGATAAATATTTGGTATTTTTCAGTAAGGTTTCATTTTTAATGAATAGTTAAACACTACAGAATTTTAGTTCAAAACTAAGTTTTCATATAATTTATTTTTAAGGTTAAATTAAATTTTAATTTGGTTTAAAAGTTTAATTAGATAATATTTTAATTAATAAACTAAATTTGGGTAATTTTAATCAATTTATCTTGGAAATTTAATATAAAAATAAAGCAAACTTTTGGCCATTTTTACATTAAAACCCCACATTATCGACCCGACTGTGGGATTAAATTTAAATTAATTTAGGCCACTCATATGATTGGAATTTAAAAAAATGGATTCCATATTTATAATAACCATAATTTTTAATTTTTAATAAGTTTAACATAGTTTTTTACCAAAACATATTAGTGAAAGTAAATAAAATTGATCACATCGATTAAGGTAAATTAATCTTAACTACATACTAAACCTTAAACTTGAGGGCCTAAATAACCTAGAAAGTTGTCCAAAATCCATTTTATAGACATAATGAGACCATATAATCACTAGGATATACTTTATACCATTATTGGATCAACTTTACATGGGAAAAATGTGGGTGGAATCCCCTTTCCAAAAATTTCCAAGAGCGCCACTCCTCTACTATAAAAAGGACTCATCTCCTCCCACTTCCTCACACCTCTCAATCCACTTTTGATTGACCAAGATCTTCCCAAATAGTTCCTAAAATTAACCCCCCTAATCCTAGATTCCAACCATTTTGATTAAATCAATCCAAGGATGCCCTTTGGTGGAAACTAAAAGTAGTTACTTGAATAAGAGGTAACATTCTTCCTCAAGTTCTTTAATTTTATTTCAATTATATGCCCCATAAAAACATATTATTACATTATTATATAAAAAAAGTTTCATAAATATACTAGGATGTTTTATTATTAAGGTTTATAATTAAACATACATACACCTTCATCTAATGGGTAACTAACATACAGTTTATGTGTACGGAAAAACAATCACCTCACGAAATGATGATCGTTCATTTTTCCTTTACCACCTCTCATAGTGAAATTGATGATTGAAAATATATTTATATATTTTATATATTATATTTATTATGAATTTAAACATATTTAATCCTTTTACATCACATATAATTATACTTCCCATTTTTTGTATATATGATAATTTTATTTGAGGAAGTGTGGACTACAGTCCCCTCAAAGTAATGTGATTCGTTCACACACTACATAGAATATATTAAGGTTGTTTTTAGTGAAATTATATGATATATATGATATAATAATTATTCTGGAATAATTATATATATATATATATACTTATATTTTGTTTAATATCTTTTTCCAATACTATAATAAAACAGAAACAACATTTAAGCGTACATACGGCCTACCATATCCCTGAACAGTGTATTCCATTTCGTACTTATATATACTATAGATTATTATAATACAGATATAATTAATATAAATTATATTTATATAACATTTTACATTCTAGAAATCATGATAAGTATAAAGTCCAATCATATGATAAATTAAGACCCATGCGGAGAATAAAGTGGATAATACCTGAAGTGAAACCATAACATAGAATTGTTAACAAGAGGGTTATATAATGTCATAATCAAACCGTATATGATATTAGATATAATAATATTCTTCTTTTAAAGATTTATAATAAAATTAAATTTTTTATATATCAATCTGGTACGAGTATGAAGAGAGTTAAGACATAAGGTAATGGAATTTCAACTCACTTATTATTTCCACGAGATACATGCCTTATACGCCGCTCAATTATTATTTTTAGTTTATATAATTACCATGAATGTATTCTATGCCTATTTTAATTAAATATATGGGTATTTACATAACAATTTTATGATATTTCTTTCATGAGTTTTAAGTTTCAAAAGTTACCTAATCAGAAAATAATTTTGTCTCTATTTTCCTTCTTTGAGACACATGCCTAGTTATAGACCTATATTTTAAAATGAGGTGTATAAACTACCTTTTAAATTTTATAACATGGATATACTTATTTTAATTATATTATAAAAATCTGTGTAATTTTATTTTCTTACATGGGTGGTATGATTCATAGTTACCATGTGGTAAGAGTTTATTGGAACAATATCACCATTTATCGATATTCTTTATGATCTTGTTTTCATTAATGGAATATTATGAACATTATTTGAAGAAAAATAATAAATTTTCTTCTCCTCGGGTTAGTCTTGGTTTCTTTATGTATTAGTACCATTTTCACTCTTTGTTACATAATATAATTAAGAAAACGTTTTTAGTAAAACAAGACCTTAACTCTCACAACGGTCAAAAAATTTTGATCCATCAAAACCATGTTTTCTAATAAGGTTTCCAAGAATATTATAATATTATCCTATAATATTTAAAAGAAAATTTTTCCATTATTTTACCCTTTAAAAAATAATCTTCTTGTCATTTTTCGGTCTATGAACTTTTCTAAACATTTTACTTTGAAAAATGAATGTTCAACATGTACAAATATACCCATCGTCATTTCTTTGAAGCTTCCATTGCATGATCAAATTGTTATTTTTTGAGAATTTTTTTTTGAAAGATATTTTAAAATAATTTTTTTTAAAAAAAATTCATGCTTCTTTATAAGTTTCATGGAAAATGGTTTTCAAAAGGTTTTATATATTCCTTTATAAGTTTTTAATTTATTTTCAAACAAATAGTTTTCAAATGGTTTTCTATTTTAAAAATTATTTTTCAAAGAATAATGATATTTTCCGCAAGAAATGTTTTTAAAATATCTTTCAAAATTACTTCCCATATATGAGAACATATGTTGGTGTTACTCATTCCTTTCTGGGGGAATAATTCATTTTCTGTATTCATATTCTTTCAATGAATGGTTTATGTTTTTATGGAATGATTTTTATGAAACCCATTTCAATTTCATGGGTTATATAATTTTAAAACCTACTTCTTTCCTGGGTTATTATTTCGAGGAAATGATTAAGAAACCTATATATTTTTTCATAGGCTATTATATGATTACATGTTTATGATACCCATTTCATTTCATGGGTTACGATATGGTTGTTTATGATTTTTTGGCACATGTGTGTAGGATTTCATTATGAGATGGATGAGACCAATATCTCCTTCTAAAGAATGGTATAATGATTTAAATCTCATGAGATAAACTAATATGGTATTCGGAGTGAATCTTGACTACTATGATGGTCATGGAGTGAACTAGGACTACCTAGATGGTATGGGTGAACTCAAACAATTATGATGGACATGGGAGTGAACCATGAATACCAATATGGCATGGGGAGTGAGCCCATACTACTAAGATGGTCTTGTCAGTGATTCCTTGGCTACTATGGAAATCATATTATTTTCTTATGTGTTTTCCATAATTCTATGTTTTATTCCTATGTTATTCTTTCATGGATTATGTTATTTATTTTCACATGATTCATGTCTTATTAACTATAAATATTTATGCCATGATAGATGTTTATGATCTTTTATATGCATGGTATGATCTTCAAATGTTTTGATCACATTATAATACTCCTACGTTCATGTTTATGCATACTTGTCTTTCTTGTTTACCCTTACTAAGCATCTGAGATCACCCCTTTTTACATTTCCTTCCCTTAGTTATGAAGATATGTATTAAGTATGACATTTCTAAGAAGGGCTCTAGTCCAGAATTACCTAGTGGGAGATAATTTATCTCAATTATGTACCAGTGTTCATGTTACCTTGTTTAACAGAGGCACTAGACTAATACGGTCATTGGGAATTTGTTTTTGTAATGTTTTAAGTATTCCAAAAAACTGATGTAATGTCTATTTACCCTAAGATTGGGTTGTTATATTTAGTGTTAGAGAAAAGGTTTAGTTAACCTTTGTAATCTAGGATGGGAAAACCTTAGTGAGAACCATACAGACATGTCTAGGGACAAGTCTAAGAATAAAGAAAATTACAAAAAATGTGATGGAATTTTGGTAAAGGATAGAGTAAGTGGTTTCTTTTAAATACATCCTTTTCTAGATACTACAAGTGTATGTTTCTCTAGAATATATATACCTTGGATTAAAAACTTTGAAAATATGTTCTAGACCTGACGTGGGGTAATCTGGTACATGACATCGGGGCTTGCTGCCCACCTGGTTTAACCCTTCCAGGGGATATGCTTTGGAAATTCATAAACTCTTCACAAAAAAAATCATAAAGGATTTAAATATAAGTTGAATATAAATAACCTAGGATAAAACTAAGGTGTCATAGATTATGTAATTTGTTGTAATTTTTACGTCATATAAGTGGTTTTAATGATTATGTGACTCCTCACTATAATAATAGTTTCTTACTCAATTCTATCTATTAGAAAAATTGCCAATACCAATGATTTGGAACCATTGGTATAGGTACAAAAACCTTTTATATAGCCTATAACAATGGTTTAGAGGGTATTTGGTGGAATTTCAATTAGTGTAGACCTATACCAATGGTTTTTAACCCGTTGGGATATGTAATGTAATTTAAAAGATGCATCCAAGATTTGAACCCACAACCTTCAGATTATATATCAAAGACCAAACCTCTATTCTATAATTATGTTTGTGAATATAACTATATATATATAATTAATTTATATATATATATATATTCGATAATATTTGAAAAATTAATTCATAAAAAATCTAGGTACCTTTACTAACGGTTTTCAAAACCATTGGTATAGGTACCTAGATTTTTGGGACCTATACTGATAGTTTTGAAAAAAAGTTGGTATATGTTTTTTATAAAAAAATTAAACCATAAATTTTTCAAAATCGTTGGTATAGGGGTATATCTATACCAATGGTTTTGAAAAACCATTGGTATAGGGTATTTAATTGGATGTTATACCAACAATTTTTCCAAACCATTGGTATAGGTTCATTTTATAGTACATATACCAATGGTCTGGAAAACCTTTTGGTATAGGTACCCAATACCAAGGGTTTTTCAAACCATTGGTATAGGTTTAGTTTCTAGTAGTGTCTTCCTAGTTTTAGTCAATGGAGGTAACCTTAAAGAACTAGATTAAAATTGAATATGATGGAAGATCTATTGATGAGCAGTCAAATGGGATGATCACTGAAGTGAAGGATGTTGTGATCATTCTTAATCAATTTTCAAGGAACATTATTATAAATTTGTACCTTAACAAACTCTTAGACTCTCTAATGAAGATAAGGAACAAGTTTTCTAAGATTTTAGGTAATGGAGACCCAGGGGGAAAGAAGATTAGATTTCCTTTGTGTAAAAAATGTAGAAATAATCATCTAAGTGAACGTATTAGAGAAACAAGAAGGTGTTTAGACTAGGGAAAAGAAGTACACAAAGTAAGTATCTGCAAAGGAAGAATAAAGGGTTCGATTAATAAAATGGATGGGAATATTGGCCCAGCTAATACATCACCAAAGGTAAAATGATTTATGTATGGAATGAACGTTCATTATGAAAATTGATGGACTAAGGAGAAATCTCCATAAGAGAGTCGGCAAGGTGGTACAAGTAATGGTTATATTACTAAATATGATGAGACTATACATAAAATGACAAATGAACTAGGAATTAAATAAAACGATGAGGTATCCTACTTATGAATTATAGATGAAGTAGAATAATCAAATTTTCATTTTCATTCAAAAATTATGTTATATGAATGGTGAAATATACAAGGATTGTTTTTCTTATGTTTTTCCTTGGTATTTAAAATTTTATGTTGAATTTTTCTAATGGATTGGTAAAGTGACTTAATGATAATGTGATATTTTGACTAAGGGAAGGCAACCCTTAATATGATCTTTATGTGAAAATAATGTTGTTTGGATAAAGATTTGTGGGATATGAATAAGTGAATTAGACGATAATGATTACCTGGGAACTAAGTAAGGACTTGTTGACAAGTGGTTTATGCTATCATTGATGAAGTTTATGATATTTTTGGATTTAATGGATATATTAAATATAATTTGGGATAAAGAAACATTCATGTTTTAAATAATTATTTATAGTAATTTAGGATATTACCATGTTTTAATAGAAATTACAATGAGGATATTCACTTTTTTGGAATGTAACAACCAAGAGATTATTTTTGATATATGGGGGATCAATATTAAGTTGATTTCATGACCTTATTTCTACTATTTTTTGTTTTCATATTTCTGAAGGGTTATAAGGATAACCATTCATGAAAAGTTTAATTTAAACTTCAGGATAAGTATTTGTGTTGTGAAATTGAATTGAAAGCCTTGGTTAAAAGGCTATTTAGTGATTAACCATTTTTCAATGATGTCCACCATATTTTGAAAATTATATTAGTGTGGTTTTAAAAAGGGACATAATGTACGTTTGGTGACAACCAATCAATTCCAGAAAGGCTGTGGGTCTTCAACCCATGACCAAAGGACAATAAGGGTTTCATGCCTACCACTGGCCTACATAATTCCCTAGTTAATGTGTAACTATTTTTGATGAATAAATATTAATAATGAACTAGTAGAGTTATTTTTTTTGTTTTAATAATAATTTATTAACCATATGTATTTTGAAGAATAGTTAGGGATAAATAGTTGTATTTTTCATTCTTTTATGGGTGTTAAGATATGCTAAAAGTGTATTTTTGTACTCCGGGAATCTAATTTAATTTTTGGACATCCATTTCTTGAAGTAATGGATGAATTAAAAATAGATAAAAGAAGAACCATTAATTATTTTTTTTATAGAAATATATCAGGTAAGTATATTTATTTATATTCTTGGTCAATAAAAGAATTAATGAATGATATGATAATGATCAAAAAATGTATGGTCCTAATTACTTATTTTTTGTTGAATCAGTGGCCTTTTAAATCATCATAGATTAATGACTTTGAGGCCCTCAATTTTTCATTGATCATTAACTTATTTTTGATTGATTAACTCAATAAATCCCTATAAATATTTACACTTTTCCTCTATATCCATTCTTCACTCCCAACCTATGTTCTCCTATGAGGAAACCTAGTTATTTGTTTCTATGGGTAACCATTATGGTTCTAAATTTCCCTTTTTATGGGAAGTTTTAGTATTCATTTTTATGATGTGGTTTTATATGAATGAACCATTATAGTGTTAAACCTTTGATAACCCAAATGAATTTCAGGGTTGAAATTCATTTTAAGTGGGGTATAATGTAACACCCCGAGATTTTGTGAGATATTTTTTTGAATTAATTTAATCTTTTTGATATTTTTCATTTCACACAACACTAAAATTAGTTTATTTTATATTAAATCACAATGTTTAGATTTATTTTTACAAAAAACAAATCTAATCATTCCCTAAAATAAACATAAATTTTAGCTTTCTCTATACAGAACATCGATTTTAGCTTGCATTACACGCAATAATGACTTTCCTTGAAGGATTATGTAACACGCAAGATCGAGTTTTAACGAATAATGATATATTATTTAATATGAGTTAGCCATTAATTTATTATTTGTGAAAATGTTTAACTATATTATCAAAATATACGATTTAAAAATATAAAATGAATTAATTAGTAACAAATTAATTAGAAATGAATATGAAAAACAATTGAATATAAAGGAAAATATTTTTATTCCCACAAAGTTGTTTTACCATAATAAATTAAATTAATTACAATTAGTGAGTGATGTTAATGTGATATATATATATATATATATTTTTTATTCAATCAATTTTTTTTGATATTCAGCCTATATATTTTATATTATTAAGATAAAAATAAACCCAATTTTATGCATAAAATAATCTATTTATAATTAAGGCATTTTACCACCTTTTCATGGAAAACCTATTTTGAATCCAATTTATGGAACTTTTATGGATTATATATATCAAAATAAACATCATATTTTAAATTTAAACAAAAAAGTACCGTTAGAGTAAATTTTTAGAATTTTTCTAAAAGGATTCATTTTTAATGAATAGTTAAAAAATACTTAATTCTAGTTCAAAAATTTTTTTTATCTAATTTAATTATAAGGTTAAATTAAATTTTAAATTGATTTAAAAGTTTCATTAGATAATATTTTTATAAATAAAACTAATTTGGTTCAATTAAATCAATTTGACTTTGAAATTGAAAATAAAAACATATCAAACTTTTGGATGTTTTTAATTTAAAAACTCGAATTGTCGACCAAACTGTGGAATTAAATTTAAATTAATTTCTTTCACTTCTATGATTGGAATTTGGAAAAATAGATTTAATATTTTTAATAAAAAAAATTTATAATTTCTAATAAGGTAAACTTGTTTTTTGACTGAAAATATTGGTGAAAGTAATTAAAATTAATTACATCAATTAAGGTAAAATTAAGCTAATAAACCTTGAGCTTAAGAGCCTAAATGACCTAGAAACTTTTAAAATATCCATTTTATGGACATATATAGACACTATAATAAATTTTATCTACTTTTTACAATTATTTTATCCACTTTTCATGGAAAAAACGTGGGTGGAATTCCCCTTCCCAAAATTTACAAGAGTGCCACTACTTCTCCATTGTAAGAATCCCTCCTCTCCGTCCACTTCATCACACCTATCAAGCCACTTTTGATAAACCAAGAAATTTATAAATAGATCCTAAAAATACCGACCATAATCATATAAGTCTCGAATTTGGTGGAAATAAATCCAAATAATCCCTTTGGTACAAACCAAAAGGAGTTTACTGAATAAGAGACAACATTCTTTCTCAAGTTCTTTTATTTTATTTCAATTATCCACCCCATCAATAATTATTATTCCAAGATTTTATAAAAAAAGTATCCTAAATATAATATGATGTATTTTTATTAGGTTTTATACCTACACTTACACACACCTCCATCTAATGGGTAAAAAACATATTGTTTACGTGTATGGTGAACTACTACCACACAAAATGATGGCTGTTTATTTTTTCCTTTGTCGCCTCTCATGGAGAACATTATGATATAAAATATATTTATATATTTTATATATTATATTTTTTATTTCATTAATATTATATAATACTTTTACAAAACATATCTTTATAATTTCTATTTTGTGTAAATATGATAATTTTGTTTGAGAAATTGTGAACTACCGCTCCCTCCAAGCGATGTGATTCATTCACACACCACATGGAATGTAATAAGGATGTGTTTAGTGAACTTATTTGATATATATGATATAATAATGAAAATATAATAATGAAATATATATATATATATATATATTCTTATATTTCATTTATTCTCTTTCTTCCAATATGACAATAAAATGGAAATAATGTTCATTCTTACGTACGACCTATCATATCCATGATTGGTGTATTCCATTTCATTCTTATATATCCTACTGATTATTATAATAAATATATACGAAATATAAATTATATTTATATCATTATTTTTATTTTGTAAATCATGACATAAGTATAAGGACCAAATATATAAAAAAATTAAGACACATGTGAAGAATAAAGTAGATATTTCCCGAAGTGATACCATAACATAGAATTGTTAACAAGAGGGTAATTATAACAACACTGCTTTTTTATTACTCACTTAAACATCCTTTATTACATAAAATTTTACTTAATAAATCTATTAGGATTTAGAGGTGTAGTGTTTTGGGAAATTAGTAACTTTACATAACAACATAGGACATAAAAACACAACATCTTTTTTGAAAACATCCTTTACATGACCACTACATTCCTTCGTGCTTAGAATTTCATGGAATACCCTGAGGACATGCATAAGAAAAGGGTGTGTTATAAATCCTATTAAAGGAGTAAACAAGAAATAACATGAATAATAAATTACATTTTATGCAATAGGAATATTAAAGGGGAATAAGAGAAACATGAACCTAAAGACATGATATAGCATGATTATCATAACATGGAAATGTGGAAACAACACTTAACATGGTATTAAAAAGATCCAAGGATCATTGAACACAGAGCATGATTAAACCCTCATTTAACTTTAATTATCATGATTAAACGCTTATTTCACATGATGTACTATGATATCAATATTTACCCAATGCATTGGAGCACTATCAGGGTGCACTCTTCTTAACCATTTTATTTCATGCATAAGTGTGCCACATGGATCATACAACCTGGGTTCATTTGAAATCATCATTTATTAAATGATAAAGGAATGTGAAATACATACATGAAACTCTATAAAAAATAATTAAATGTGAGTAAAGGTGAATACCCTTGATATAGAAATGGTCATTGTATTCACAACACAATGACTTTGGCTTGAAAAATCACAGTGCAATTTCAGCAGCATAACAACGTGACATAAGAATTAATAAAAACGGTTGATGAGAGAAAAAGCGATTTCTCATAATATTTAGATGAATATTATAGTAAGGGGTCATATAGATACATTTCCCAACAAATGTAATGGAATTTAGATTCATAATATAATAGAATTTCTTGAATGTAAATGAGAAGAGAGAAATTTCTTACGAAATTTTAGAATGCTAACGGGTGTACATAAGAGGATATAATGAGAGAGAGAGAAAGGGGACTCTCATCATTCAGAAATAAATAGGGATGTCTGGGGGAGGTGTGGAATCATACCTGAACATTTAAAATTGAAAATAAAAAGGCATAACAATATTAAGAAACGTGGATAAAATGAGAGAGGAAGGGATCCCTTACTAGGAAGTGTGATCCAAAAGGCTTGGGAGAGGCTTGAGAGAAGATTATTTTGAGCTTGTGGAGCCTTGGGAGGATTATAGAGAGAGGAGGTAAGAGTTTGGACGAACTCCAGAGGCTTTGAGTGAAGAGGAAGTGGTATCTTAGGTGGGTTAATATAGGAAATGAGAGGGAATTGTTTATTATATAGGTTTTGGGCACCGCACATTAAACTAATCAAAACCAAAAACCATACAATGGTTTTGGCCCATGGTTTCTTCAAAATGTTAGTGGAAAATTTATTTTATATGTTCAATTTCCAAACTTCTTAAAATATTAGGCTTGCTTATGTGTAGCGGAGTCACACTCTCAAGGAAATCAATTTAAAAAGATAAAATATTCAATAAGTCTTGGAGGGTCCACTAAAGCATTGTAAAATAAATAAAACAAAACTAAAATAACATTATATTAATGGTAAAACATATATTGGCAGAACATCTCATTTATAGTATCTTATTACATCAATACCGGGTTATTATGATGTCATAAAACACAAATATAATTAAATGGTATTTAATTTCTAAACAAAAATTCGGTTGTCTCAGAAAATTATGAAAAATTTTCCATTGGATAATTTAGGTTTCATGATTCCAAAAAATAATATTTATTTTATCTAAATAATTTTCTAAATATGTGAATTTTAACTTTTAAAATTAAAACTCACATTTATCAAAAATTCGTGGGTTTTGACAAAAATAGCTTTCAAACCTTAATAAAAATCACAATCATATTCACAATAATTATATGATCATTTATATTTTATAAAAAGTAATTTAATAATAATATTTAATTAAAATATTATTTAATTCAAAAATCCATTAATTAATCAATATAGATTTATTAATTAACTAAAAATTCTATTTTTTCATTAAGAAACTCTTTACAAAGTAACAATAATAAAATGAAATTATATTCTCTATAAAAAATAATGAACATAATCATAGTACTAGGGTATTGATACATAACCCCTTATAACACCTGCATAATACCGAAGGTTAAGGTGTGCGATGGTGAAAAACTCTTGGGGTGGCTTGGATAACATCAATCAGGTGGTTATCTCTATCAACTTCCACTTATCCCATAAGAGGTTCCTCTCAAGCTTAACGGGTTAAATCTCAGCTTGTGATTCATTAAGAGTAAAGCCCAATGACACCACCTTCTTTCCGAGCTCTGACAAATGGGCTTCGTATGGAGCAATTTTACTGGATGGGGACATCACTTCCTTTGTCAGAGTAAATTAGATTTGTTAAAGTCCTATATTTACACTAATCAGTTGATCACTTTTTAACAACTATATTATCAATGGTCACAATTCTTAATGGTATGTTAAAATCCAAAAACATAAAACTAAGGAAGTACATTTTTTATAAAACCATTTTACAAAATGAAACATTTAATTATATCAAGAATAATTTTCTTTAATAAAAGTTTGGGTCATTATAATCTTCCCCCCTTAATAAATTTCACCATCAAATTTTCCTTTTCCCACACTAAAATAGATGTGGGTAACTTTGCCTCATCACTTCCTCTAATTCCCATGTTGCCTCTTCAAACTTGTGGTTTCACCACAACACCTTGATGAGGGAAATTGTCTTATTTTTTAGTACTTTTTCTCTATGATCTAAGATCTTCACCAGCTTCTCATCATAGGAGAGCTCATTCTCCAATGGTACCACCTCTGGATTGAGTACATGCATTGGTTCGGGTATTTACTTCCTCAAAAGTGATACATGGAATGCATCATGTACTTGAGATAGGTTTTGTGGGAGTGCTAGTCGATATGCCACTTCTCCAATGTGATCAAGGATCTCAAAATGGATTATGTACCATGGACTAAGCCTTCCCTTGTTTCCAATCCCATAGCTCTCTTCCATGGTGATATGTGGAGGAATACCATGTCTCTGACATTAAACTCAAGGTCATGTAGACGATTATTAGCATAACTCTTTTGTCAACTCTTAGAATCTTTAATGTGATTCGGGATGGTCTTAACGTTCTCCACCATTTCTTCGACCATTTTTGGACCTAGGAGTTTTCTCTCATCAACTTTATCCCAACATGATGGTGTTCTATAACTCTTCCCATACAAGGCTTCATAAGAATCCATTTGGATGCTTGAGAGGAAACTTTTATTATAATAGAACTCAACCAGAGGAAGATGATGATCCCATACTACTTTGAAGTCTATTGAGCATGCTCTAAACATGTCCTCAGGTTTTTGGATAGTCTGCTCATATTTTCCATCAGTTTAAGAATGATAGGCCATACTAAAGTTCAGATCATTATCCAGACCATGTTGAAGACTCTTCCAAAATTTATAGATGAATCATGGATTCTGATTGGATACAATAAATAATGATACTCCATGTATCCTTACCACGTCTCTAATGTATATCTGTGCTAGTTAATTGAGTGAGAAATCCTCCAAAATTGCAATGAAATGTGTATTATTTGTAAGAAAATCCACAATAACCCAGATTGAATTGTTTCCTTTGGATATCTTTAGAAGTCCATTGACAAAGTCCATGATGATGTTCTCCCATTTCCATACTGATATGGGTAATGGTTGCATCATCCCCTTAGACTTCTTCCTCTCATCCCTCACTTGCTTATATACCAGGCACTTTGATGTATACTCAGTGATCTCCTTCTTCATTTTATCACACCAATAATTATCTTGGAGATCTCGATACATATTTTTGTTTCCTGGGTGAATTTAGAAATTTGAACTATGTGCATTATCCAAAAGTTCCTTCTTTAACTCCTGATTCTATAGAACACATAGTCTTAAACCAAATCTCACAATCCTTTCTTCATTAACATTGAACTCATAGGATTTACATTTTCGGATAGTTTCCACTTTCTTCTGAATTCCCACATCATCCTTTTGATCATCCTTTAACCTTTCCAAAAGATATGGTCGAGAAAGAATTTTTGAAAGGATTGAGGATGTTCCCTTATTTATGATTCCCATTTCCATATTCATCATATATAAGAATATTGGATCCTTTTCAATTCTCGTTAATGATAGAATTGTTGGGTCCTTCCTACTTAGAGCATCTTCCACCTTGTTCTCTTTCCCAAGGTGGTAATGGATTGAGCAGTAATAGTCTTTGATCAGCTCTAACCATCTTCATTGGAACATATTCAACTCTTTCTCTATGAATATATACTTGAGGATTTTGTAATCTGTATATATTTCACACTTCTCCCCAAAGAGGTAATGTCACCAAATTTTTAATGAAAATATCACTTCTGCCAACTCCAGATCATGCGTGGGACTGCCATGAGGAATAATAAATGACTCTGTCCTTTTTGCCTCATATTACATCAAATGTGTCCTTATAAAATTTTCGAGAAGAACATTCCCACAAACTTCAACATGTGAAACAACACTTATAGAATTTGGTTCCCCTAATAATTTAATATCTTTTCTGTTGGGGACTCAATGTTATTATAAAACATAAAAGATATACTAATAGGACATGATTTGAAATATATTATGACATAAACTATATCGAAGTGGTTTTTACATTTAATTCATTCATCATTATCCATATTAGTATAGGACTTCCCTTGCTCCCTTGATCAAGGATATTGTTGACGCTCATCTTGCTTATCATCACTTGCAATAAAGCATCGTCTTGGATAATGCCCGGATTCTCCACATTTATGAAATATAACCATGTAAGAAGCCTTAGATGGACATTTTTTTTCCATATATCACATTATCCATTCTTTTATGGCAATTGGATACTTTTTGACCTTCCTTTCCGTAGATAAATCATTTCCTAGTCCCTATGTGACATTTCCCTTGGTTCCTCTTTCCACACTTATTGCATGAAGGAAATTGGATCTTATTTCCCTTATCACGATTATCAGATATACTTTCATGAGATTTCATCTTTTACCTCCATTATTTCCTTGGGCATTCAAAAAAGTACCAATTTCTAATCATGATTTTGGATAGCTAGTTTGGAATAATCACGATATGTCCTTCTTGAGCTCCCATTTTATTAGGAATCTCTTTGGGGCATTCCTCATGTTACCCTTAACATCGGTTGTTAGACATATTCCTTATATTACTAGACATTGGATAGAATAAAATAAAAGATAGTGGTAACACATAAAGGGTAATCCAATGTCAAAAATGGCTGACATATAAATTACTTTTATTTCCTTAACATAATAATTTATTGGCTTCAATCTATGTTATCCATGATCTAATTCCCAAAATTTATTCTTAGGGGAATTATTTTATTCCATTAAAAATGATTCTTACTAAGGTTGTGGATTTACAAAAGCATATCCCATAAGGGTATTGTAACCAAGAGTGTAGAAAGGCTCATTGTTGCGTACCAGGATACCCCAGGTCAAGCTCAAAACTCCTTGTCAGAGTTTTTACTCCAAGATACACATGTGCTAGAGTCGCCTCTACCTGCTCATTTCCATATAGGGTTGTATTTTCTTAATAAACCACTTAATAAACACTCAAAAAAGTATAGGGATTTTTTTATTATAATTAGTCTTATTCCTAAGTCTTTCACTAGGGTTTTATAATCCTAATACCAAAAATAACTAAACCTATCCCCTGATACCAACTATGACAACCCTGCTTTTTATTACACACTTAAAAATTATTTATTACATAAACTTGAACTTAATACAACACTGATGATCTATATTTCAAGTTTATTGGTAAATTAGGAACATTACATGACAACTTAGGACATAGAAAGAAAATATATTTGTTGAAAACATCCTTTACATGACCACAACATTCCTTCATACTTGGCGTTGCATTTGATAACCTGAGGACATGCATAAGAAAAGGGTGAGCTTTAAAACCCAGCAAGGGAGTAAAAAATAAATAACATGAAGAACACAGTACATGTTCGGAAATAGGAATATCAAAGGGGCATAAGAGAAACATGAACATAAAGGCGTGATATAGCATGATTATCATAACATGGAAATGTGGAAACAACACTTAACATGGTATTAGCATGAGCCAAGGATCATTGCACATAGAGCATGACTGAAACCTCATTTCACTTGAATTATCATGATTAAATCCTCATTTCACTTGATGTATAATTATACTAATCTTTACCCAATGAATTGGAGTGCTATCAGGTCACACCCTTCTTAAACCTTTCATTTCAAGCATTAGTGTGCCACGTAGATCATACAACATGGAGTCATTCAAAATAATAATTTATTACACGATAAAAAATGTGGAATAAATACATGAAACTCTATAAAAAATAAGTAAATTTGTGTAAAGGTGAATACCCTTGATAGATAAATGGGCATGGTATTCATTACATAATGACTTTGGCTTGGAAAATCACGGTGCAATTTCGGCAACATAACGTCGTGACATAAGAATTCATAAAATGTTTGATGAGAGAGAAAGGGATGTGTCACACTAGGTATATGAAATGAAAAGTAATGGGGTCAAATATATACATGTCCCAACAAATTTAATGTAATTTAGATTCATAATACAATTGTATTTGTTGAATGTAAATGAGAAGAGAGAAATTCTTTACAGAATTTCGGCATGGTAACAGGTGTACATGAAAGGAATTAATGAGATAGAAAGGGTTATATCATCATTAAAAAATAAATAGGATAGTATGGGGGATGTTTGAATCAATAACCCAACATTTAAAATTGAAAATAAATGGGCATAACAATATTAAGAAACATGGATAAAATGAGAAAGGAATGAATCCCTTACTTTAAAGTGTGCTCCCAAAGGATTGGGAGAGGCTTCAGAGAGGCCTGTTAGGAGATTGGGGCACCATGGAAGGATTCTATAGAGGTGATATCAGAGGATTGATGAACTAAAAATTCTTTTAGTTAAGAGTAAGTGGAATCTTGGGTGGGTTTATATAGGAAATAAGAGGGAATTCTTTATTATTTAGGTTTTGGGCACCACCCATTAAACTAATCAAAAACAAAAACAAGACCATGGTTTTTGCCCATGGTTTTTTCCAAAGGGGAGTGGAAAATATTATTTTACAATTACATTTTCCTAAATTCTTGAAATATTAGGCTTTCTTATGTGGAGGTGAGTCACACTCTCAAGAAAATAAATTAAAAAAGTTAAAATGTTTTATAAGTCTTGGAGTGTCCACTAAATCTTTGTAAAATAAATCAAAAAAACCCAAAATCACATTATTTTAATGGTAAAACATATATTTTCAGAAAATATCATTTTTATTATTTTATTACATTACTATTGGGTCATTATGATGTCATAAAACACATTATATAATTAAACGGTTTTTAATTTTTACCTTAAAATTTGACTGTCTGGGAAAATTATGAAAAATTAACCATTAGATAAATTCAACATCCAGATTACAGAAATAATATTCATTTTATCTAAATAATTTTATAAATAATTGAATTTTTACTTTTAAAATAAAATGATATATTTATCCAAAATTCATGGGTTTTGACACAAAAAGATTTCAAACCTTAATAAAAAACACAACTATATTCAAAATAATTATACGGTCATTTATATTATATAAAAATTAATTTAGTAATAATATTTAATTAAAATATTATATATTTCAAAAATCCATTAATTCATCAAAATAAATTTCTTAATTAACTTAAATTGATATTTTTGATTTAAAAAACTATTTACAAAGTAACAATAATAAAATGAATGTGTATTCTCTCTACATAAATGATTTACATAATCATAGTACTAGGTTCTCGTTACATAACCCCTTATAACACCCACATAAGACCTAAGGGTAAGGTGTTTGATGGTGACATACTCTTGGGGTGGCTCAAATAACATCAATTGGGTGGTGATATTTATCACCTTCAACTTCTCCTATGGGAGATTCTACTAGAGATTAACGTGTTGAAGCTCAGCTTGTGTTTGGTCAAGATGGAATCCCAATGATGCAACCTCCTTTCCAAGCTCTGACAAAGGGGATTTGTATGGATCAATTCTTCTGGATGAGGTCATCGCTTCCTTTGCCTGAGTAAATTGAATTTGTTAAAGCCCTATATTTATACTAATCATGCAATCACTGTTTAATGGCTATATTAGAAATGGTCATAATTGTTAATGGTATTTTAAAATCAAAAAACATAAAACCAAAGAAGTTTGTATTTTATATAACCATTTTACCGAATAAGGCATTTAATTGGATCAAGAGGAATTTTCATTAGGAAAAGTTTGGGTCGTTACAGTAATATAAGGACATAATCAAACCATATATAGTATTAGATATAATAATATTCTTTTATAAAATATTTATAATAAACATTCATTTATTATATAGGAATATTGTATGAGTACAAACAGATTCAAGATACAAGGTAAGAGAATTTCATCTCACTCTTTATTTCTGTGAGATACATACCTTATTAGCCGCTCACTTATTTTGTGTGGTCTATATTCTTCCCATGAATTTATTTTATTCCTATTATACATAAATCTATGGGTATTTTTCTAACCATTTTATGAACTTTATATTATAATTTTTAAGTTTCAAAATTTATCAAATCGGTAAAGTAACTTTGTCTAAATTTTATTTCTTTGAGACACATGTCATGTTATAAACCTATATTTTTATATGAAGTGTGTAAACTACCTTTGACATGTTATAAAATGAATCAACTTATTTCATGATATTTTAAGGATACATGTAATTTTATTTTCCTACATGGGGATTGTGAGTCATATTTACCATGTGGTAAGAGTTTATTGAAACAATCTCACCATTTATCAAGATTGTTTATGATCACGTTTTCATTAATGAAATATTATGAAACATATTTCAAGAACACTCATTAATTTTATTATCCTCTGGTTAGTCTTGATTTATTCATGTATTTGTACCATTTTTCCACTCTTTGGTACTTAATATAATTAAGAAATGTTTTTTTTAAAATATGACCTTGCCTTTCTATTCGGTTAGAAATCTCTATTCCTTAAAAAACATGTTTTCTAAAAAAAATGTTTCCAAGAATAATATAATATTATCCTATGATATTTAAAATAAATTTTTACCCTTATTTTACCTTTTAATCAAAAAGGGCTTTTAGAACAAGAATATTCTTGTCTTTTTCTGGTCGAGTCACGTTTCTAAACTTATTATAGTAAAAATGGAGTGTTTGACATGTACAAATTTACCCACTTTCATTTCATTTAATCTTACTTTGCATGTTTTAAAAATTAATTTTTTTAGAAAATGTTTTTAAAATATATTTTCAATGTAATTATTTTCAAATACTTTTTATGATTCATTATAAGTTTCAAGGTAAAAGGTTTTCAAAATGTTTTCAATCCTCCTTTATAAGAATTAAAATTATTTTTAAATAAAATAGTTTTCAAATGGTTTTATGTTTTAAAAATAATTTTTCAAAGAATAATTATATTTTCCTAAAAAAAATTCAAAATAACATTCAAAATTATTTCCCATCTAATATAACATATTTTCGTATTACTCATGACTTTCTAGGGTAATGATTCAATGTCTCCATTTATATTATTTTATTGAATGGTTTATGTTTTAATGGAATGATTTTTATGAATCTCATTTCTCCTTCATGGGTTATAGGCTTTTAAAAACTTATTTTTTAATGGGTTATTCTTTTGAGGAAATGATTCTGAAGACTGTATATTTTTATATAGGCTATTATATGATTACATGTTATGATACCCATTTCATTTCATGGGTTTTGATATGAATGTTTATGATTTTATGGAACATGTATGTATGATTTTATTATGACATTGGAGAGACCTATATTTATTTCCAATGCATTGGGTAAATATTTATATCTCATGGGATATACTAAGATGGTATTGGGATTTAACCTTGACTACTAAGATAGCCATGGAGTGAACCATGACTATGAAGATAGTATGAGGAGTAAAACTCATGCTACTAATATGTCCATGAGACTGAACCATGAATACCAAGATGGTTTGGGGACTGAACCCATACTACTAAGATGTTCTTGGTAGAAATTCCTTGGATATTATAGAAATCATATTATATGTTTATGTGTTTTCCACAATTCCATGTTTTATTCCTATGTTATGATTTCAAGGATTATGTTCTTTATTTCTTTATGATTAATTTCTTATGAACCATAAAAATTTATTCCCTGATTAATGTTTTCGATATTTGATATGAATGGTATGATCTTAAAATTTTTTGATCGCGTTCTCATACTCTTATGCTCATGTTTATGCTCTAATATCTCCTTCGTTACCTTTACTGAGCATCTGAGATCATCCCTTTTTATGTTTTTTTCCCTATGTTAAGAAGATATGTATTAATTATGTTGTGTCTAAGAAGGGTTATAGTCAATAATAACCTATTGTAAGATAATGTAGATCACATAGGTACTAGTGTTCTTGTTTCCATGTTTCTAAAGACACTAGACTAATATGGAGTTTGGGTGTCTATTTTTGAAATGTTTTATGTATTCCAAAAAAGTGATTTTATTTATATGTACCTTAATAATGGATTGTTATACATAAGATTCATTTCTATAGCCTGAGCCCGAACTCAGATGGGTATCCACATCAATGTGGGTCCCTCTATGTCTTTGAAATTTCAACCGTCAAGGCCCAATTATTCCCATGGGTTAATCACTCTACCTCATCTACCAGTGGAATGAGAAAAAAAATGAACTATAGAAAATATAGTTCTATCTATAAATGAAAAATGTAGGATGTCTCCCTGGGACTCAAGCTTGTATACCCGGTGTCTTAGAACACCCATGTATATCCTTTCTGTACGACATTAAACTGTGCGTGTATAGTAATCTACATGGGTTTTGATTCTTGCAATAATCAGGATATATAGGACACCTCATAACGACTAAATCCCTTCCTCTAGATATTAACAGTATACCTACATTTCAGAAAATTCTAATGACTCTGGTTATACATCTTCAACACATAAGCAGTTGTTCACTGCTGGGAATGCTGAAGAACCTCAGATACAAAAAGATGGATTCAGATATGGGACCCCCATATTCTATACAAAGAGACAGAAATAACCTATAGTTAATTTTTTAGGTAACCAGTCTTGTATCGGGATTAGGAAGAGATTCACAAGAATATCTTAAATCTATCATAGATTCTCAGATTGGGAAATTCCCCCCCCCAAAGGGTGTGATGAGACCGACCTCCCATCCTCCCAACCAATCTGAGTCCCTAAGTGACACCAGGCCTAAAAAACCAAGTGACTTTCTGCCTTTGGAAAGTAAGTACGTACCTTGTTATAGATGGGGGAACAATGCGGAGTTTATAGGGATTATTTAATAAACATAAAAGTTGATGCAACCAATTGAACAAGGCCTTAAATCCCTGTAATCAATCAAACCTTCAGTTAAATCCCATAATTATATTAAATCCCGATGAAATAGAAATAGTGAACCAAATGTGAATATCTCTAAAAATGATTAGGTTATTATATATCGGTCCATTTCATTTTCACCATATATGTATACAAAACTAGAAAGCCCAATGTGAATATCTCAAATGATCAATGAAGCATGCTTCATGCCACTTTTTTTATACCCTATACAAACAAATAAGTAAGACCGACATGTTCATACAGATGATCCTTTATAACTACTATTCTTATTAGTTATGTTAATCCTTGTTTTGATAAGTCCAAGCGAACAGAATGGCCGAATCAGGAATAAAAGAATAATTGTGTTAAACCTGTATATTTGATTGAGCATATTATGCCTATGTTATTGCACTAATCAGTTACCTTCTCCTTTTTTTTTCTTCTTAACTGTAGACACTACTCTCAGCATCCCAGTTCAAGACAATGTATTCATCATCCATAAATTTATTTGAAAAATCACCTACAGTTGAAACCCATGTGGGTTGCTAAATGATATCACCTACTCAAGAACTCAAACGTTGGGTGGTGAAAATGATGGTCTATGAGTACCAATGATTCCATAAAATCCCAAAACTATAATCTTCCCATGAGGTTCTCAATACAAATAAACTGGAAAGTCTGTATTGGTTGAGGAATGCTATTTCTAGGACAGTATCCATTATCTCTACAACCAACTACTTTGGGAGCTTATCCATGAAGCGTGACAACTCCCACCTTCCATAACTAATGTAGGTGGACCAGCCAAATATGGATCCCTTCCAGTTAAGGTGTTGCTAAGGAATTCACCTATTATCCATCATCATCAACACTATCCTATCGATACCCATAGGTCGTCTGCTGAGGGTACTACCTGAAAAGTTATCTCTTCTAATTCTCATGAACAGGTAGAAAGGAAGACATGTTAGGTGATGAAGGTTCTGGATACCCAGAAGTGGGATCATATCCCCACTCCCATTGAAAATGTCTTCTGACATATTCTAGAAGTAACCAGCGAGTAGGCTCATATCCCTGTCCACATGAAACAAGTTTGTGGGAATAATCTCGCAACAGGCATGGGGGAGGAAAAATTACCTACCCCCATGCATGAATCCCGTAGAAATATCTGATGAATATTGATCAGAAATCCAAATATGTCTCCCTTTAGTTCAGGTTCTGCTGAGGAAGGAACCTGTCAACCATCATTACCAACACCTTCCCACTGGGGCCCTCCAGTCGCCTACTGAGGGTGCCACCTAACATGTAACTACCTCTAATGCCCATTCATGAGCAAAAAGGAATACATGTCAAGTGAGGAAGGTTTTCAGTACCTATTAGTGGCCTTATATATCCACTCCCACTAGAAAAGTCTCCCGGAATATTCCAGCAGTAACCAATGAGAAAGATCATATCCCTACCCAGTCAAAACAAGTATGCGGGAATACTCCCATAATAGGCATATGGGAGGTGCATGTCCTTACCCCTGTGCATGAAGCCCATATACATACTCTGATGGAACAGGGAGGATAGAAGTGGGCACATATTCCCACTCCAATTGAAGACATATTCCATTGTATAATGAAGATAGAAAATATGAAGGCTTATATCCCTACACAAACATTGATAAAATGCCAATATATTTAAGCAACAACCGAATAACTCCACTATAATATTCTAACCCTATTATAGATAAAGGTACAAGTGCATAATCCTATCCCTATAGTCAGGGAAACTCAACACTCTGATCATTATGAACAAGTAGTTGTACCGGTACAATTTTACATTCTTTCTCCAATCCAGGAGGATTATTGGAATATTCCAATAAAGGATGAGGTATTAGACTGGGCTCATACTTTTGTTGAAAATGGGGCTCACCAGGTGAGAGAAGTAAATGCCTTGGGATAGGGGTACATGCCTATTGATGATGTTTGGTGGAATAATCTAAAGGCCTGGTATGGGGATCATATCTCTATTTTGGCTAGGTTTCACCAAGTGAGAGGGGAATTAGTCTTGGGGTGGGTGCATATTCCTTTTGAAGAAGCCCCTAAGTATAATCTAAAATCCTAGGATTAGCCATATATCCTCATTTTGGTCAGGTCTCACCATGTGAGAATAGAACAAGCCTCAAGACATGCTCATAGTCCTATATGGGAATCTACCAGGCATATTCTAGAAGATCACGAAAGACAGGTGTATATCCCTACTTCTACCAATGAACAATTTCACCATATTCATTTTGAGGCAATACATGAGGAGGTTCTTATCCCTTATCTCATTTCATAGTTCCATAAACATATTCAGATGAGGAATGCATATTCGTACTAGGATCATATTTCTATTCCAACCAAGGCTCAACAGGTGAGAGTGACACATGCCTCAGGGTAGGCTCATATTCTTTCCAGCAAAGATCAGCAGCATATCCCAAAGGCTTGGGATCAGGATCATACTCTCATCTTGACTGAGGCTCACCAAGTGAGAATGCAATATGTATTAGGACATACTCATATTACTTTCAATAATGAGATAACTTATTGGATTATTCTAACAGCTTCTCAATAGATGGTGCATATTCCCATACCACTAGATAGTTATAAGAAAGTTCTGGTAACTTTCATGCATTAGGCTCATATCCCTACACAATTTCAAAAGGCAGGTCGGCATATTGGGACCATGATAGATATCGAGACCCATATTCCCAATCTTCTCAATTCCAGTGTCCTTGATGTTTTTCAAGACACATTAAAAAAACCAAAAGGGTCTGTTAACCCTTCCACTAAACCATAATATAATCATTACCCTGATAGTACTTCAAGTGGTAGTGTAAATATGGATCATATAGACTCTACTCCTAACATCCACCATGGTCAACCTCCCCACGACAAGGAAAAACTCCCCTTTCCCAGACACCTCTATATAGATAAGTGTCCAAAACTTTAACACCTTCATATAGAGAGGTGCTCAAAACATCATGGTAAACAGTATACAGTTCCCCATCAACTTCTATCATCACTCTACTCTAGTCAGAAGAATCCCATCAAACCATATTCTATGGTCTGACCGAATGGAGGCATATAAGTATGACAAGGAGGAGGAGGACATTAAATATGGAGATATTTATCTAGAAAAAACCTCCCCATCATGTTATGTTCTCTCTCCACTTTTAACTATTAGATCTAAGATGATCGAGAAAAGAATTTTTGTCCTTATCTATGCCAAAATATGTGGGTTACTCATCAACGGCTAAAGGCTAGACACCTCCCTTATCTAGGATATGAGGGTGACCTTCAGACCATTAATATACTCTATTGTTAACTGAACCTAGCTGCTATCTTTATGGCCCGATATCCAAAATAGTAAGTTCACATCATGAATATGAAACACACTTTCTACCATTGCATTGTGAAAATTCAGAATCAAATCTTTGAAGCCACACCATGCATCCATATTTTATTATGGGGATAGTATGGAGTGTTACACTCCCCCTAGAATAGAAGAACCCCCCATATAAGATGTCTAATAATGTTATAGGATCCATTGAAATCAAGGGTCCAGGTAATTCTCAGGCTAGTTGGTCACTATAAGAGAATTATCCCACCTCAACGATGCCTAGATATCATGAAAGGAGGGAGAGTATATCCAACATGACATCAAACAAGGCCCTTTTAAGTAATGATAATTCATATCAAACATAAACGCTGAATTATCGATCACCTAGAAAACTTCCCATAAGGAATTGTTCTCATAATGGGCTTCCATCGCACTCAGCTCTTACGCAAGCACAATTATGCCCCATAAAAAGGTATTCAGTAGCAACTTCTATACCATCCATCATGGAGAAAACCCAACCCCTAGTCTAGGTGAATATCTACCACTACCTCCACCACATGGATCGTCAATTCCTGAGAAGATATAGAATATATCCCCATCTACTGTAAGCAAACACCATCTAACTGGGTTAGGGTCATTTATATCTCAATCACCATATCTAGGTTTATCATCCCTTAAAAGGGTCCTAGGGAAATCGACAATGATTTCAGATCACCCTTGTCCCACTATGTTGTCAGAATTTATATCTCATTTTCTATCCTGGGAATCATCAAATCCCCAACTGGAATCATTTCATCCTTAATAACGGGATCAGTAAATTCTAATTGTGACCCCGAATCACCCCCATCCCACTAGGATGGGTCATTTTAATCATAATAATCACCATAGAGGAAATCAATCTTCTCTAAGTTGGGAGGATAAAATCAATGATCGATATCCCTTCTATTCATCCCACCACAAGAAAAACTTCTACTATTTGGGGTTTATTCGAAAATCATGACCATAAACTCCCTCAAGGTCACTACTTATAGGCCAAGACAAGAGGAATGTATGGAAAATTCAATCAGACCCCATTGGGTTCGAAAGCTAAAATGGACCAACATGGAAAAGGGTATGAATAATTACTCTCATAAAGGTAGTATTGAATCATCCTGTTGTTTTGAAGGTAATGGAACCAGCACCATTTACCAATATGCTTCTGTAAATGTTGTTTTTGTCCTTATGGAAGACATTGTGGATCAAGACACAAATTTTGGGGGTTGCAACATAGATAATCTACCCCAAGTGGAGGGTGATCTAGAATCACCAATTGAGGTTGCACACACCCGAAACTAGAGAAGGCTCTAAAATTTGGAACCTTCAAATAAAAAAAGCCACATCTCCAGCAGAACACTACCAAAGAAAAAGAGAATGGTGTGGCTATATCTAGATCACCACCTAGAAGAGTTGATATTCCTACAATAGATGAAAATTTGTTAGAATATGAGAGTGAAATATAGACACTCCGAAAACTCAATGTGGAGCTACTTAGGGGAAATATCCTCACTAGGTATTATCTTCATGCTAAGGAAACTATCCCTCATCCCATAAGATTCAATCCACTAGAAAAAGTGGCACCTAAGCACTAGAATGGTTCTAGATCCAGGAAGATAGTATACATAGATGAGGAAGTTGAAAATGATCATAACTTCCCTCAATTGAGGCAAAAACCTCTCACTCACTAGGGAAATAATTCAGTCTTAGGATGAATTGAGAATCAGTGGGAGGTATAAGAGGGGCCACCTCATCGACCCCCGCATGCTCCTTATAGATAAAAGGATGCTCAAAAAGTAGTACCTCTAAAGTTTTTTAATGTCATTGAGTCCTTGACTACTCAAATGGAATCCATGGAAGAGAACGTGAACCTATGTAGCCTAAGAGGAATCCATATCCAAATTGGGTGGATGACACTTTGCCTCCACCTAATTTTTTAAATTGCACCTCTTCTTATTTTGATGGTGTAAGAGGCCCCGAATAACATCTCACAAACATCATATCCTGATTCAGGAAGATTATGGCCCATCATGATCAATGGGAGGCAACAATGATGAAGTGTTTCGTATAGACTCTGATAGAGATACCCATTTTTTGGTACAGTAGTCTTCCAGCGAGATCTGCTGCAGGGTGGTAAGACCTTTTTCGTCAGTTTCTTTATCAGTTTAGCTCTATGATAAGAAAAATGACAATTTTTTACCAAACAAACTGCAAACAACATGAAAATTATAGGGTTTCTATCTTCATAGTGAGGTGTAAAGGCTTAAACTATTCACTCAACATCCTTCTATTACAAAAGAAAATTCTTTTAATCTATCCTAAAAATCTAATGGATGAGTTGCAGAAACCTCTGATTTTGGTGAGGTATCCAGGTGGATTCTATAAGTACACAGAAATGGACCAACATTTAGAATAATGCATTCAGTGAACCCAATCCAAATCTCAACTCATTCCCTTAGCACGAGGGAAAAGAGCAAGAAAAGAAAAAGTTTTAGCTATCACTCTCAATACAGTAGAAATGCCCATCCAAGCATCTAGGAAATCTTCGAAGTACCTAGCACCTCATTTAGAGCAGCGTCAATCACATAATCTCCCTTGTCTAGAAGAATAGAGAAATTTGGGTTTCTTGGGATTTGTGGAATGTATTAGCATGGCATACGTATTATAAAATGAACAAGTCCCTTGTTATTTCTTAGAAACCATGGATAATAACCTGCTCAGGCACTCAAAACCTTGGAAGCCTAATGAGGTCGACCTCATCAATCGTCCCGACTATTACCTTTTCCATATAAGGTTGGTTTATAATATCCAAGGGTGGTTTGTCTTTGAAGACATCATTTATGATAACTCTTCTCTTTTTTACACACTTAAACATGATTTATTATGTAAACTTCACATTATTCAACATAGAATATCGAGAGGTCTAGTGTCTTTGGGGCTTATGATCATTACATAACAACTTAAAACCTGAAATACAACATCTTTATTGAAAAATTACTTTACATGACCACTACATTCCCTCATACTTATCATTTCATGGGATAACCTGAGGATATGCATAAGAAAAAGGTGAGCTATAAAGCCCAATAGGGGAAAAACATGGAATAAAACGAAGAATACAGTAAATGTTAGACAATAGGAATATCAATTTAGTGCAAGAGAATCATTAACATAAAGGCATGATAAATCATGATAATTATAAAATGGAAATGTGGAAACGACGTTTAACATGATTTTATCTTAAGCCAAGGCTCATTGCACATGGAGCATGAGTAAACCCTCATTGCACTTGAATTCGCATGAGTAAACACTCTTTTCACTTGAATTAGCATGAGTAAACCCTCATTTCACTTGACGTATCATGATACAAATATTTACCCAATGCATTGGAGGGCTATCAGGGCACACCCATCTTAAACATTTCATTTCATGCATAAGTGTGCCACTAGGATCATATAACATGGAATCAATCAACATCATAAGTTATTCAAATATTAAGTAATGTGTAATAAATAAATGAAAGAAACATTCAATATGTATATATGCATAAAAGTGAATACCCTTGATAGAGACATAGATATGGTATTCACTACACAATGATCTTGGCTAGAAAAAATGCGGTGTAATTTCGGTAGCATAACGACGTGACATAAGGATTCATGAAAATGGTTTATGAGGGAGAAATGAGTGTCTCATAATATGTACATTAAATGGACAATAATGGGGTCATATAGATAAATGTACCAATATAAGTAATGGAATTTATATTCACAATACAAAAGAATTTCTTGAATGTAAATGAGGGGAGGGAGATTCCTTATAGAATTTAGGCATGGTAACGGGTGTACATGAGGGGAATTTAATGAGAGAGAAATGGGTCTCTCATAATTAAAACATAGATAGGTAATTATGGGGGAGGTGTTAAATCATACCACAAAATTTATAATATAAAACAAAAGGTCATAACAACATAATGAAATTGAGACAAAAAGGAGAAAAGAGGAAATCCCTTACTTGGAAGTGTGATCCCAAAGGTTTGGGAGAGGCTTGAGAGAGGATTCTTGGGAGCATGGGGCACCTTGGGAAAATTATATAGAGAGGAGGGAAGATGTTGGAAGAACTAAAAATGCTTTGAGTGAAGAGGATGTGGGAGCTTGGGTTGGTTTATATAGGAAAGGAGAGGGAATTATTTATTATTTAGGTTTGGGACACCTCACATTAGACTAATAAAAACCACCAACCAGCCCATGATTTTTTCCCATTGTTTTTTCCAAAGAGGAGTGGAAAACAAAATATTTTATAAGGCCAATGGCTGAACTTCTTAAAATATTGAGGGTGCTTATGTGGAGGTGAGTCATACTCTCAAGTAAAACAATTTAAAAAGATAAAATGTATTATAAGTCTTGGAGGGTCCACTAAAGCTTGGTAAAATAAATCAAAAAAAATATAAAATCACATTATTTTAATACTAAAACATATATTGGACGAAAATAATGTTTATATTATTTTATGACATCACTATTGGGTCATTATGATATCATAAAACACATTATATATTTAAACGGTATTTAATTTTTACCCAAAAATTCGATTGTCTAAGAAAATTATGAAAAATTCACCATTGGATAATTTTGACATCCTGATTAAAAAAAATATTCATTTTATCTAAATAATTTTCTAAATATGTGAATTTTTACTTTTAAAATAAAAACCGACATTAATCGAAAATTCATGGGTTTTGAAAAAAATTAATTTCAAACCATAATAAGAATTACAATTGCTTTCAAAAAATTATATGATCATTTATATTTAATAAAATTTAATTTAATTAAAATAATATTTTATTAAAATATCATTTAATTCAAAAATCCATTAATTCATCAAAATAGATTTCTTAGTTGAATATTAACTAAAAATACTATTTTTTCTTTAACAACAATTTACAAAGTAACAATAATAAAATGAATGCACATTCTATATAAAAAAATAATGTACGTTGTCATAATTCTAGGGTCTTGTTACATAACCTCTTATAACACCCACATAAGATCGAAGGGTAATGTGTACGATGGTGACAGACTCTTGGGGTGGCTCGGATAACAGCACTCGGGTGGTAATCTCTATTAACATCAATTTCTCCCGTACTTGGTTCCGCTCAAGATTAACATGTTCAAGCTCGGCTTATGCTCAGTCAAGTGAGAAGCCTAATGATGCCACCTCCTTTTTGAGCTCTGACAAATGGGCTTTGTACAGGGAAAGTCTAATGGATGAGGCCATCAGTTCCTTTGTCTGAGTAAATGGGATTTGTTAAAGCCCTATATTTATAATAATCATGTGATCATTGTTCAATGGATATATTAGAAACGATCACAATTCATAACGTTATTTTCAAATCTAGAAACATAAAACCAATGAATTTAACATTTTACATAACCATAATAAACATTTAATTAGATCAAGAGGAATTTTCATTAATGAAAGTTTGGGTTGTTACAATATTCCCCCCTTCAAAAATATCACCCTTGAAATTTCCTTTTACCATAGTAAAATAGATGTGGGTAACTCTGCTTAATTACTTCATCTGATTCCCTCATCGCTTTTTCAAACTTGTGGTTTCTCCACAAAACCTTGACTAGGGGCATTTTCATATTTCATAGAACATTCTCTCTACAATATAAGATCTTCACTGGTTGCTCCTCTTAAGAAAGATCATCCTCCAACTGTACTACCTCTGAATATAGTACATGGTAAGGGTTTGTTATGTAATTCCATTAGAGAGATACATGAAAGAAATCATGTACTTTGGCCATGGTAGGTGGAAGTTCTTTTCGATATGCCACAACCCTGACACGATCTAGAATCTCGAAGGGGCCAATATACATAGGAATTAACTTCCATTTCTTTCCAAATCTCATGACCTTCTTCCATGGAGATATGCATAGAAATACCTTGTCTCCAACTTTAAACACAAAGTCTCATCGACGGTTATCTACATACCTCTTATGTCGACTCTGTGCTGCCTTGATATGCTACTAAATGGTTTTCACCATCTCCACCATTTCTTCAACCATTTTAGTCCTAGTAGCTTACGCTCACCAAATTCATCTCACCATGCCAATGTTCTTCAACTCTTCCCAAATAGGGCTTCATAAGGTGCCATTCGGATACTCAAGTATAAAATATTAGTGTAGGATAATTAAACTAGTGGAAGATGTTGGTCTCTGCCTCCTTTGAGGTCCATAGAACACGATCTCAACATGTCCTCAAGTGTTTGGATAGTCTGCTCGGATTGGCCATCAGTTTGAGGATGATAAGTCATACTGAAGTTCATCTCAGTATCTAGATATTGTTGAAGACTCTTCCAAAACATAGAGGTGAATCTTGGATCTCGATCAGATACAATAGATAGTGTTACTCCATGCAGCCTTACGACTTCCCTGATATATATTTGTGCCAGCTAATCCAATGAGAAATCCTCCTGAATTTCAATAAAGTGTGAAAATTTTGTAAGAAGATCCACAACAACCCATATTTCATTGTTGCCTTTGGATGTCTTCAGAAGTTTGGTGGCAAAGTCCATGGTGATGTTCTCCCATTTCCTTGCGGGTATGGGAAATGGTTTCATCATCCCCTTAGACTTCTACCTCTCTACCTTTACATGCTGACACACCAAGAACATTGATGTATACTCAGTGATCTCCTTCTTCATATTATCCTACCAATAATTCTCTTAGATATCAGGATGCATCTTTGTGTTTCCTAGGTGAATAGAGAAATTTGAACTATGCCCATCATCCAAAAGTTCCTTCTTCAGCTTTGGACTTGATGGAACACATAGTCTTTTCTCAAATCTCACAATTCCTTCTTCATTAACATTGAACACTAAGGATTTCCCTTTTTTGATAGCTTCCACTATCTTTTGAATTCCCACATCATCCTTTTGATAATCTTTTAAGCTTTTCAAAAGATATTGTTGAGCAATCATTTGTGAAAGGATTGATGATGTTCCCTTCTTTATGATTCTCATGTCCATCTTCATCTAGTCTAAGAAGATTGGATTCTTCTCAATTCTCATCAATGATAGAATTGATGGGTCCTTTCTACATAGAGCATCCACCACCTTTTTTGCTTTCCGAGGGTGGTAATAGATTGAGCAGTCATAGTCTTTGATCAGCTCTAACCATCTTTATTGGTGAATGTTCAACTCCTTCAATGTGAATATATACTTCAGGATTTTGTGGTCCGTATATTTCTCACACTTCTCCCCCAAGAGATAATACCACCAAATTTTTAATGCAAGGATCACCGAAGCCAACTCTAGATCATGTGTTAGATAATTCTACTCATGAACTTTCAATTTCCTTGAATCATAAGCAATGAATTTTTCATTTTTCATCAACACATAGCCCAGGTCCTTATTTGAAGAATTACTAAATACCACAAAAGGTTCTCCACTTGTGGGAAAAGTGAGCATGGGCGTAGTAATAAGCCTCCTTTTTTAACTCCTTGAAGATTTATTCACATTCATCAATCCAGAAAAACTTTACTCCCTTCCGAGTTATCTTGGTAAGAGGGTTGGAAAATCGTGAGAAATTTCTCACAAATCATCGATAATATCCAGCTAACCCCAAAAATCTATGGATATTTGTTACCGATGTTGGCCTCAGCTATAACGACCCATACTTTACATACATTGTTAATACTTCAAAATTGAAGCACACTTATTACAACATATGACAAAACCACAAAGGACCGTATAGGTATAGTGTCTTTAGAAACTGGGAAACATAAACAACTGGTTCATAAATCTTCTACAGTGTATCCCATTTATTTCATCATATCTAGTGTCCCTTTTAGCATATTCTACTTAATATCCATCTTCCTGACCTGGGGAAAAGAAAACATAAAAGGGTGAGCTCAAATGCTCAGCAAGGGCAAATAAAGGAAATAGAAATCATATCATATCTTTTTGAAAATCATAACCTGCAAAAGAGATCATAATATCTTAACATGGAACAAATCATAGAAGTGAAAATGAGATCCCCATAATCATAACATGAAACATGAAACTTGGTGGCATGCACATATAATCATGGAAAATCATTTCTTGTTAGTCATGACTCATTGCCAAGACTATCTTAGTGGACAAAGTCCCTTTTTGAACCGAGTTCACTCCTCGTTTCAGTCCTGTATCACTGAACCGAAATAACCTTCTGTTCCAGCCATGTCTATCTCATGAGATATAAATATTTACCCAATGCATTGGAGGGAGATATAGGTCCCACCCATCTTATAATTAATCCTTTCTTATGTGTGCCACATAATCATAAATCATAAATCATAGCGTAACCCATGTAATAAAAATGGGATTCTTAAACAACATGACATCATAAAACAATTCATATAAGATAAAGGAATTCATAAAAATATTTCCATCACAACATAATCAAATCCATGTAATAATAGGGATAAAAACAGAACCCTTTTATTATCTTAGATGGAAAATAATTTTGATAAAATACTTGAACTCCATTCTTGAGGAAAATATCCTTTCTACTTCAAAAACATTTTTCCTTTCTTAACATTTCATACAATTTTAAACTAAAAGAAGTTGATTAAAAATAAACTTGAATACTGGTAAAGTAAGCTTCTTGGAAATAATGTTTTAAGAATCCATTCATGTCGTATAAGTTAAAAAAAACATTCTTCGTACTTTTTTCGGAAAAGTCAAAAAGTACCTCGTATGAAAAAAACGACAAAAGATTCCTTTCATATTCTTTACTAAAAACTCACCGAAGAGTAAAATTGGATTTAAACTATTGTAAGTGGATGGAAACAATATTACATATTGAGGGAACATGGATGTGGATGATAAAATACACCCCAATAAATACTTACGAATAAACAATCTCGGATAAAAATGAGATTGTGATATTTCCCTTACCTTAGGTCCGATTTGCTTTGTACGTGTCCGAAGCTCCTGTATAATGGTTTAAATAATGTTATTTACTTATTCCAGAATCATACATATTGATATGATATCATATATGGTCATATTCTTAGCTTCTTGTTAGTAATATTTCATTGTTACTTGTTACTCGGGTCTTTATTGCCTTTTGTTCTTATGCGTGTTTTGTCGAATAAATTCTTATTCTTCTTTTAAGGTTATAGATACCTTATATCCAGAATGGTATTAGTGTAACATATATCATATTTATTCATTCAATTCATTTATATAATTACTATGTAATGATGATCATGTAGAACGAGTCGCATCACATCGTGGAGACGGTATTCCGTACGTACGCACGAGTGATGATATCGTTCCTATGATCGTGGAATTGTATTGGAGTATATATATATTATTTCAGTATCAATATTACTTTATAATAATCATAAATAGTTACTCATTACACCATTATACCCATCCTTGTAAGGTGATGGTGGAAAATAGATTACACCAAGGCGTGGAGACGGTATTCCGTACGTACGCACGCGCGGTGATTTCATTTTTCCGTAGGATGGATAGAAGGTGAATTAGGTTTGTTTCATATTTATAATAACATATCAGTATGTAAGTAATACTGATGTTATTACTTTATCATGAAACAACTAAAGAAGAAGAAGTTGAAGAAGAAAGAAATTGAAAAGATCGGTAATGGATATTACCTCTTCTTTGAAACGCTTCTTTGAATCCTCCACTTAGGGAACTAATATTGGTCTTTGAATAAGACCAGGACCTCTAGGATTATTCTAGGGAAGTGGAGAGGAGAAAATTTCAGGGTTTGGCCGAGCTTGAGTGCTCAAATTGGTGTGAGGAGGAGGGCGAGGAGGTGCCCTTTTATAAGGGAGGAGAGGGGCACCTTAGGAATATCTCAAAATATTATTTTATATTAAAGTCAAAATCGGTTTATAATGGTTCCAAAGGGTCTTATTTATAAGATAAAGTGGGGATGGGTCTCAATCCTATCAACCAATAGGATTTAGAAAAGTTTAGGGTATTATTTTAACCTTATCAATTAGATTTAACTCTAAGTTAAATAATTTTACTTTTACCGTGTCTTTTTGTTTTCTTTCACTATATGGTTAATACACTTACTATAACATGCCAAACGAACCCCAAATTGTTTATTATTAATATATATATCCTTATCTAAGTCATTTGGCCGAACCTTAGATTTTTAGGAATAAAATAACAATTAATAATATAATATTTGATTTAAAAACTATTTTGTGTCAATTTTGACACTATTTGATATATGATTTTTGTGAAAGTCATAACAGAATTATATGTTCGAACCATGTTGATTAAATCAACACTAATATATCATAGTAACCTATAAAATTAGTGTAATTCATAAAAAGTCTCAAATTACATTTATTTTTGTGTTTATAACATCAATTATGTCAATATTTAATAAATAAGATAATTACTGTATCATCGTTGTGTCATAATTAAATTAAATTATTTAATGTCTAAAAATTATAAATAAAATACCATTATGTAGGAAATCGTTTTATCTTTCTAATGAATATTTATTGTCGAATTTATCTTATGTATAACCGCATATTAAAAATTATTTACTTATTAAACTTTGATTTTAACTATTTTAACCCTTCTTTAAATAAATTAATAATAAATGTCCTAATCTAACCCAAGTGGGCCTAAATGGTCATATTTTATTCATAAGGTTGTTTTTGGTCGAATTACACTTATCCAATAGAATTAGGACATGTGTTAGGGTAATAGTAATATCATATTTACCCTTAGTTACCCTATTTACTATTAACCGCGGTAAAAAAAGTAAAAAGTTACTATTTACCAAAAAATTATTTTTATCTCATTGAACCACATTTTACTTACTGATATCAACCCTGTCTATCAGATTTTCGAAATTCCATTCACAGAAGCGGTAAAATTAAGTTTTATGCAAAATTCAGTTTTTAACCTACCACTTAGTGGTTTCACTATTCATCAAAAATTGAATGTTTTCAGAAAAATACCAAAATTTCACCCTAGGCTAATTTCGGTATTCCGAATCCAAAAATGAAGTCCATTTTGAAATATAAAATTTATAAAATTTCAAAAAGTGGTTATTACTATTCATAACGGCTAGTTTTAATAATATTTTAATAGCATATCGTTGTTTAGTGAAACTTAGTATTGCGTACGACGCAAGCTATCGAGGAAGGACGCGATTGCGTGTAAAGTAAGCCAAGCTAGTATGTAGTGAAATATTCCTTTGATGATATATAAAAAACAAAATATTACTCATAAAAATCTCAGGTGTTACATTCTACCCCCCTTAAAAAGAATTTCGCACTCGAAATTCGTCACTTTGTAACAAACAGATGAGGATACTTCTCCCTCATCATATCCTCAAGCTCCCATGTAGCTTCTTCAAGTTGGTGGTTCCTCCATAAAACTTTCACCAATCGAGTGGTCTTGTTTCGTAGGACTTTTTCGCTATGATCCAGAATCTCTATCGGTTGTTCTTCATAAGAAAGATCTTGCTCCAGCGGTACAACTTCTGAGCTGAGTACATGTGAAGGATCAGGTATGTACTTTCTCAGGAGATATACATGGAACACATCGTGAACTTGAGAGAGATTCGGTGGAAGATCCAATCGGTAAGCTACCTTTCCAACACGATCCAGTATTTCGAAAGGACCGATATATCTAGGGCTCAACTTCCCCTTCTTTCCAAATCTCATAACCCTCTTCCAGGGAGATAATCGTAAGAACACTTTATCACCCACTTCAAACTCTAGGTCTTTTCTTCGGTTGTCGGCATAACTTTTCTATCGACTCTGAGCTGCTCTTATGTGTTGTTGAATAGATCTGACATTTTCTGCCATTTCATCAACGAGATCAGGTCCTAATAGCTTTCTTTCCCCAACTTCATCCCAGAAAGTTGGAGTCCTGCATCTCTTTCCATAGAGAGCTTCATAAAGAGCAATCTGAATACTGGAGTGAAAGCTATTATTATAAGAAAATTCCACCAAAGGTAGGTGTTGATCCCAACCTCCTTTGAAATCCATAGAGCAAGCTCTCAACATATCTTCTAGGGTTTGAATTGTTCTCTCAGACTGACCGTCTGTTTGGGGATGATAAGCAGTGCTGAAACTAAACTCTGTATCCAGAGTATGCTGAAGACTTCGCCAGAACATTGAGGCAAATCTCGGATCCCGATTAGATATAATAGAAAGTGGTACTCCATGCAATCTTACCACTTCCTTTACATATATCCTGGCAAGCTGATCTAGAGAGAAATCCTCTCTAATAGAAATGAAGTGTGCAGACTTTGTAAGAAGATCAACTATGACCCAAATAGCATTATTTCCTTTGGATGTTTTAGGAAGTCCTGTGACAAAGTCCATAGTGATGTTTTCCCATTTCCATTCAGGTACGGGTAATGGTTGTAACATCCCCTTAGACTTTTGTCTCTCAACTTTAACTTGTTAACAAACCAAGCATCGAGAGACATATTCAGCAACATCTCTTTTAATGCCATCCCACCAGAAGTACTCTTTCAGGTCCCTATACATCTTCGTGCTTCCAGGATGAATAGAGAATGAAGAACTATGAGCCTCATCCAGTAGCTCCTTCTTTAATTCGGGGATGGGAGGAACACAAACCCGATTCCTGAACTTTATTATCCCATCACAATCAAGGTTGAATTCAGGAACATTTCTCACCTTCTTTTATAACTCTACATCTTCTTTCTGTGCCTCTTTAATCTTCACATGTATATATGGTTGAACATTCATTTGAGAAAGATAAGATTTCCCCCCTTCCATTATAATTCCAAGATCCATCCTTTGTAAATCCATAAATATTGGATCTTTTGTGATCCTCATCATGGATAAACTATCATTGTCTTGTTGACTTAATGCATCTTCCACCTTGTTTGCTTTCCCAGGGTGGTAATGGATTGAGCAGTCATAATCCTTAATCAGCTCCAACCATCTTATTTGACGCATATTCAGCTCCTTTTGTTTGAAAATATACTTTAAACTTTTATGATCAGTATAAATATCACACCTTTCACCATAAAGGTAATGCCTCCAAATCTTTAATGAAAAGATTACCGCAGCTAACTCCAAATCATGTGTTGGGTAATTTTGCTCATGGATTTTCAACTGTCGTGAGGCATAAGCTATCACCATATCATTTTGCATAAGAACACACCCCAATCCCTTCTTGGATGCATTACTGTAGATCACAATCCTTTCTCCACTACAAGGCAGTGTGAGAACAGGTGCACTGGATAACCTTCTTTTCAACTCCTTGAAATTCTCTTCACATTCTTCCGTCCAGACAAACTTAACTCCTTTCCGGGTCAACTTGGTGAGTGGATTAGATAATCGTGAAAAATATTTTACAAAACGTCTATAATATCCAGCCAAACCAAGAAAACTTCAGATCTTAGTTACTGTTGTTGGTCTCGACCATCTTTCGATAACCTCTGTTTTTGCTAGATCCACAGATATCCCCTCTTTTGAGATTATTTGACCCAAAAATGCAACTTTTTGAAGCCAAAATTCACACTTGGTAAATTTGGCATAAAGATTCTCCTTTCTCAGGGTCTTCAATATAATTATCAAGTGATCTTCATGCTCTTCCTTGCTCTTTGAATAGACAAGAATATCGTATATAAAGACTACCACAAATTTATCAAGATAGTCTCTAAAGACTCTATTCATTATATCCATGAAGATAGCAGGGGAATTAGTAAGACCAAATAGAATCACTATAAATTCATAGTGTCTATAACTTGTATGGAAAGTCATCTTTGGTATATCATCCCTTTTGACCCTTAATTGATGATACCCTGAACGAAGATCAATCTTGGAAAAGTATTGAGCTCCGCGTAGTTGGTCAAATAAGTCATCAATGTGTGGGAGAGGATATTTTTTCTTGATAGTGATATTTTTAAGTTCTCGATAATCAATGCAGTGTCTCATTGATCCATCTTTCTTCTTAACAAATAGAACAGGTGCTCCCCAAGGTGACGCACTAGGGCGTATGAATCCCTTATCAAGATTCTCTTGGAGTTGCTTCTTCAATTCCTGCAACTCAATTGGGGCCATTCTAGAAGGTGTCTTTGAAATAGGCAAAGAACCCGGTACAAGTTCTATTGAAAACTCAACTTCACAATTTGGTGGAAGACCCGGTAATTCCTCCGGAAAGAAATCATCAAACTCCCGTACGATGGGCATATTCTTAATCGTAAGTTTCTCACCAACCATTTGAGATAAATAACCATCATTTACTGGAATCAAGACCCATAAGATAGAAGAAATTTCCACTGGAAGGTTATATTCATCCTTGCATCGATAGACGATCGTAGATTGATCTGGAATATGAAATGTGACTTCCCTTCTTTGGAAATTGATATGAGCTCCATGTATAGAAAGCCAATCCATGCCAAGAATCACATCAAATTCCACTTAAGGAAGGATCACAAGATTTGTAGGAAGCACTTTCCCACAAACTTCGATCAGAGAAGAATTATAAACTTTTGATGCGATTGTTGTGCCATTAGGTGTTGTCACAGCTAACTCAACATCTAATTGTTGAGGTAATACGGTGATACCCTTAGAAAATTTTTTAGAAATAAAAGACTGGGTGGATCCAGAATCAAATAAAACATTTGCTACTTTAGATTGGATGGTAAGTGTACCTTTCACCACTTCGTTATCGTACTCCACATCACTGATAGAAATTGCATGCGACTTTCCTTTGTCTTTAGCCTTAAGATTTTGTTGACATCGACCATCATCATCAACCCTTGGATTTGGGCATTGATTGGCGTAATGCCCCATCTCCTTGCACTTGAAACATTGAAGTGTAGTAGGTTCATTCTGTGTATCCCTTCCTTTGTTTGCATCATTAGACATCTTCTTCCCATTATCGCGGCATTCAAATGCCTGATGACCTTCCTTTCCACATTTGAAACATTTACTTGTCCCTTTAAGACAACTCCCTCCATGTTTCTTTCCACACTTTGAGCATAAGGGAAAGATCATCTTTTTTTCAGTGTGCTCTTTAGATTTTCCTTTGAATTCCATCTTCCTCTTCTTATCAAACCCATGTGACTGATGGGTTACTCCAATCTCCATCTCGACTTTGAGAGCACATCGAATGATTTCCTCGTAGCTATTGAAGTCCCTTATGGCTAACGCCCTTCGAAGACATGGTTTTAAGCCACTAAAGAATCGATCGATCTTACTCTCAGGTTGGATAATAATACCAGAAGCGTACCTTGCAAGTCTTGTAAAATTTGCTTCATAGGTACCAACAGATTCATCATCCCTTTGCTTCAGTTCAAGAAACTCTTTCTCCATCTTTGTTCGGAGAATACGAGGGAAGTACTTATTGAAAAATAAGTTCTTGAACTCGTCCCATTCCATAGACTCAATTTCATCCCTTTGCCCCGTATTCTTAATAAGATTCCACCATTGATCAGCATCTCCTTCCAAACGATACACTGCTAGGATAACTTTATCATGTTCAGAACATTGAAGAACTGAAAATATCTTTTCAGCAGTACTAATCCATTGTTCAGCAACTAATGGATCAGTAGAACCGCTGAAAGAAGGTGGAAGCTGCCTCATGAAGGATTCAACAGAATGTTGCTCCTTCCTTTGCTCGTTTGGAAGTCCTGCATGATTCAAAGCTTGAGAAAGTTGTGTGAGCATGGCTACAAGATTTTTCATTCCAGCTCCCATATCGTTTGGTTGCTCAGGGGTACAATCATTGCATTGCCCATCACATTCCGCATTAACACGGTTCCTTCAGGTTCCATCCATTGACTAAAACCAAGAGGAATAGTGTGATCAACACTAATTATAATAGGAAAACCACATAATCAAGGATAAAATTTCACACTTAAGGTCTTATCCTAGGGTATTCATGGCCATTTCTAAAACACGAAGATTGTGTTCTATGCTTAGACTTATCCTTAGGGTTCTTACTAAGGCTTTCACATCCTAGTTTCCAAAGGTTGACTATACCTTTCCTCTGATACCAAATATAACGACCCATACTTTACATACATTGTTAATACTTCAAAATTGAAGCACACTTATTACAACATATGACAAAACCACAAAGGACCGTATAGGTATAGTGTCTTTAGAAACTGGGAAACAAAAACAACTGGTTCATAAATCTTCTACAGTGTCTCCCATTTATTTCATCATATCTAGGGTCCCTTTTAGCATATTCTACTTAATATCCATCTTCCTGACCTGGGGAAAAGAAAACATAAAAGGGTGAGCTCAAATGCTCAGCAAGGGCAAATAAAGGAAATAAAAATCATATCATATCTTTTTGAAAATCATAACCTGCAAAAGAGATCATAATATCTTAACATGGAACAAATCATAGAAGTGAAAATGAGATCCCCATAATCATAACATGAAACTTGAAACTTTGTGGCATGCACACATAATCATGGAAAATCATTTCTTGTTAGTCATGACTCATTGCCAAGACTATCTTAGTAGACAAAGTCCGTTTCTGAACCGAGTTCACTCCTCGTTTCAGTCCTGTATCACTGAACCGAAATAACCTTCCGTTCTAGCCATGTCTATCTCATGAGATATAAATCTTTACCCAATGAATTGGAGGGAGATATAGGTCCCACCCATCTTATAATGAATCCTTTCTTATGTGTTCCACATAATCATAAATCATAAATCATAGCGTACCCCATGTAATAAAAATGGGATTCTTAAACAACATGACATCATAAAACAATTCATATAAGATAAAGGAATTCATAAAAATATTTCCATCACAACATAATCAAATCCATGTAATAATAGGGATAAAAACAGAACCCTTTTATTATCTTAGATGGAAAATAATTTTGATAAAATACTTGAACTCCATTCTTGAGGAAAATATCCTTTCTACTTCAAAAACACTTTTCCTTTCTTAACATGTCATACAATTTTAAACTAAAAGAAGTTGATTAAAAATAAACTTGAATACTTGTAAAGGAATATTCTCGGAAATAATGTTTTAAGAATCCATTCATGCCGTATAAGTTAAAAAAACATTCTTCGTACTTTTGTCGGAAAAGTCAAAAAGTACCTCGTACGAAAAAAACGACAAAAGATTCCTTTCATATTCTTTACTAAAAACTCACCGAAGGGTAAAATTGGATTTAAACTATTGTAAGTGGATGGAAACAATATTAAATATTGAGGGAACATGGATGTGGATGATAAAATACACCCCAATAAATACTTACGAATAAACAATCTCGGATAAAAATGAGATTGTGATATTTCCCTTACCTTAGGTCCGATTTGCTTTGTACATGTCCTAAGCTCCTGTATAATGGTTTAAATAATGTTATTGACTTATTTCAGAATCATACATATTTATATGATATCATATATGGTAATATTCTTAGCTTCTTGTTAGTAATATTTCATTGTTACTTGTTACTCGGGTCTTTATTGCCTTTTGTTCTTATGCGTGTTTTGCCGAATAAATTCTTATTATTCTTTTAAGGTTATAGATACCTTATATCAAGAATGGTATTAGTGTAACATATATCATATTTATTCATTCAATTCATTTATATAATTACTATGTAATGATGATCATGTAGAACGAGTCGCATCACATCGTGGAGACGGTATTCCGTACGTACGCACGAGTGATGATATCATTCCTATGATCGTGGAATTGTATTGGAGTATATATATATTATTTCATTATAAATATTACTTTATAATAATCATAAATAGTTACTCATTACACCATTATACCCATCCTTGTAAGGTGATGGTGGAAAATAGATTACACCACGGCGTGGAGACGGTATTCCGTACGTACGCACGCGCGGTGATTTCATTTTTTCGTAGGATGGATAGAAGGTGAATTAGGGTTGTTTAATATTTATAATAACATATCAGTATGTAAGTAATAATGATGTTATTACTTTATCATGAAACAACTAAAGAAGATTAAGTTGAAGAAGAAAGAAATTGAAAAGATCGGTAATGGATATTACCTCTTCTTTGGAACGCTTCTTTGAATCCTCCACTTAGGGAACTAATATTGGTCTTTGAAGAAGACCAGGACCTCTAGGATTATTCTAGGGAAGTGGAGAGGAGAAAATGGCAGGGGTTGTCCGAGCTTGAGTTCTCAAATTGGTGTGAGGAGGAGGGGGAGGAGGTTCCCTTTTATAAGGGAGGAGAGGGGCACCTTAGGAATATCTCAAAATATTATTTTATATTAAAGTCAAAATCGGTTTATAATGGTTCCAAAGGGTCTTATTTCGAAGATAAAGTGGGGATGGGTCGAAATCCTATCAACCAATAGGATTTAGAAAAGTTTAGGGTATTATTTTAACCTTATCAATTAGATTTAACTCTAAGTTAAATAATTTAACTTTTACCGTGTCTTTTTGTTTTCTTTCACTATATGGTTAATACACTTACTGTAACATGCCAAACGAACCCCAAATTGTTTATTATTAATATATATATCCTTATCTATGTCATTTGGACGAACCTTAGATTTTTAGGAATAAAATAACAATTAATAATATAATAGTTGATTTAAAAACTATTTTGTGTCAATTTTGACACTATTTGATATATGATTTTTGTGAAAGTCATAACAGAATTATATGTTCGAACCAGGTTGATTAAATCAACAATAATATATCATAGTAACCTAGAAAATTAGTTTAATTTATAAAAAGTCTCAAATTACATTTATTTTGGTGTTTATAACATCAATTATGTCAATATTTCATAAATAAGATAATTACTGCATCATCGTTGTGTCATAATTAAATTAAATTATTTAATGTCTAAAAATTATAAATAAAATACCATTATGTAGGAAATCTTTTTATATTTCTAATGAATATTTATTGTCGAATTTATCTTATGTATAACCCCATATTAAAAATGATTTACTTATTAAACTTTGATTTTAACTATTTTAACCCTTCTTTAAATAAATTAATAATAAATGTCCTAATCTAACCCAAGTGGGCCTAAATGGTCATATTTTATTCATAAGGTTGTTTTTGGTCGAATTACACTTATCCAATAGAATTAGGACGTGTTTTAGGGTGATAGTAATATCATATTTACCCTTAGTTACCCTATTTACTATTAACCGCGGTAAAAAAAGTAAAAAGTTACTATTCACCAAAAAATTATTTTTATCTCATTGAACCACATTTTACTTAATGATATCAACCGCGTCTGTCGGATTTTTGAAATTCCATTCACAAAAGCGGTAAAATTAAGTTTTATGCAAAATTCAGTTTTTAACCTACCACTTAGTGGTGTCACTATTGATCAAAAATTGAAAGTTTTCAGAAAAATACCCAAATTTCACCCTAGGCTAATTTCAGTATTCCGAATCCAAAAATGAATTCCATTTTGAAAGATAAAATTTATAAAATTTCAAAAAGTGGTTATTACTATTCATAACGGCTAGTTTTAATAATATTTTAATAGCATATCGTTGTTTAGTGAAACTCAGTATTGCGTACGACGCAAGCTATCGAGGAAGGAAGTGATTGCGTGTAAAGTAAGCCAAGCTAGTATGTAGTGAAAGATTCATTTGATGATATATAAAAAACAAAATATTACTCATAAAAATCTCGGGTGTTACATCAGCCATCCCTCTATTGTAGCTATCTTAGATGGATCCACAGATATCCCATTACTTATGATGATATATCCCAAGAATGAGACCTGCATCAACCAAAACACACACTTTCTGTACTTTTTATAGAGATTATCCTTTTGCAGGGTCTCTAGTACAGTTCTTAGATACTCCTCATGATCCTCCTTGGTTTTGGAGTATAGTAGAATATCATCTATAAATACTACCTCAAATTTGTCGAGGTAATATCTAAAGACCCTATTCATCAAGTCCATGAATATTTTTGGAGCATTGGTGAGTCTGAAAGGCATTAATATGAATTCATAGTGCCCATATCATGTACGAAAAGAATTCTTGGGGATATCTTCCTTCTTCACCCTTACATGATAATATATCTACCAAAAATCCACCTTGGAGAGGTATTGTTCTCCATGCAGCTGATCGAACAAGTCATCAATTCGAGGGAGAGGATACTTGTTCTTTATCGTGATTTTGTTAAGATCGCGACAATTGATGCAAAGGGACATTGAACCATCCTTATTCTTGATAAAGAGGATTGGTGCACCCCATGGTGGAGCACTTGGGCATATAAATCCTTTATCCAGATTATCCTGTAGTTGTTTCTTCAGCTCCTCAAGCTCCACAACATCCATTCTATATGGAGTCTTGGATATTAGAAATGCTCCGGGTATAAGATCAATTGAGAATTAAATATCTCTTCCAAAAGGAAGACCAGGAAATTCCTCGGGAAACACATCAGTGAATTCCATCACAATACACATGTATTCAAGTATGGTTGCCTCCTTAGACTCAATCATCTGATCTAGATACGTTTTTTTATATGGAAGTAATATCCATGCTTAAGATGATGTAGTTAAAGAATATTCCTCTTCTTACTTGCACTTGTATAGAATCGGGGGTTGATTCTCCACATGGAGAGTGATTTCCCTCTCATGGCAATTTATGTTGGCTCTATATAAGGAAAGCCAATCCATGCCAATAATTTTATTAAATTCCACCCGAGAGAGTATGAAAAGGTTCTCCAGGAAATTAAATCCTCAAATTATAATAGGGGAGGAGTTATATTCATGGGATGCAATGATTTCCCCATTTTTCGTACTCACCGACATCTTCACTTCCATGATTTGTGGTGGTGCTGGAATTGTTCTACTACACTTTTAGGATATAAAAGAGTGCATAAAACTGTGGCCGATAACCCTTCCTTTTACTTTTTGATTCTGGTTCTAGTCTATACAATATAGAGTTAGGGATGAGTACTTCTAAACTATTTAACACATTAAGGTGAATCCAAAGACAAAAAGGGATGACTTATAAATATCTTTTATTTCCTTAACATATGAATCTATAGGCTTCAATCTATGTTATTCGTGATCTACTTTCGAGCATATATTCTTAGGGTCATTTTTAATTCCCTTAATAAGGCTTCATACTAAGCTTGTGACTTTACTAAAGCATATCTCCTGGGAGTGCCGTAACCAAGAGTGCAGTAAGACCCGTTGTTGTGCACCAGTTCCCGTTCGAGTCTTGCTCAAACCAGTTTTTTCTTGTTTTACCCCTTGGATACATCTGTTCCAGAGCCTCCTCTACCTACTTGTATCCAGACAAGGATGTATTTACTTTATAAACTACTTACTCAATACTCAACAATACTTATTAATGTTTTTATTATACTTATTCTTACCTCTATGTCTTTACTAGGGTTTTCTAATCCTAATCCCAAAAATAACTAAACCATTCCTCTGATACCAACTATGAAAAACGTTCTCTTTATTACACACTTGAAAATGATTTATTACATGAAATTCACTTGATACAACATAGAAGATTGAGAGGTCTAGTATCTTTAGGTCTTAAGATTATTACATAACAACTTAAAACATGAAATACAACATCTTTATTGAAAACTTCCTTTACAGGACCACTACATTCCCTCGTACTTAGCATTACAAGGGATAACCTGAGGATATGCTTAAGAAAAGGGTGATGTATAAATCCCAGTAAGGGAATAAACATGGAATAACATGGGGAATACAATACATGTTAGACAATAGGTATATAAATGGAGTACAAGAGAAACATTAACATAAAGGCATGATAAAGCATGATAATCATAACATGGAAATGTGGCAACAACATTTAACATGATTTTAGCTTAATCCAAGGGTCATTGCACATGGAGCATAAGTAAACCCTCATTTCACTTGACGTATCATGTTACTAATCTTTACCCAATGCATTGGAGCGCTATCCGGGCACACCCATCTTAAACATTTCATTTCATGCATAAGTGTTCCTCTTGGATCATATAACATGGAATAAATCAACATCATAAGTTATCCCATGATTAAGTAATGTGGAATAAATACATGAAAGTTCCATTCAATATGTATATGTGCATAAAGGTGAATACCCTTGATAGAGACATGGGTTTGGTATTCCCTACACAATGATCTTGGCTTGAAAAAATGCCACTATTGGAAAAGAGTCATTTACCAATGGTTCAAAACCATTGGTAAAGGCTTGATAATCGTTGGTATAATATATACCAATGGTAATCCAAACTGTAGGAAAGTTAACCGTTGGGAAACTCATATGAAAATGGTTTCTGGAAAATCGTTGGTATATATTAGGAAAACTACATTATACCAACGATTATGTCAAATAATTGGTATAACTTTTCACTGACGGTTTAAAACCATTGGAAAACATACTATTACAACGGTTTGAAACCGTTGAAATATAATTTTGTATAGCCTTTTACCAACGGTTTGTGTAAACTGTTGGTAAAGGATGGACATTTCACTATATCCCAATGGTTTGTAAACCATTGAGAAAGTGTTTTTACCAACGGTTCTCTAGAAACTTTGGTATAAAAAACATTAACAACCCTATGCCAATGTTTTACAACTATTGGCATAGGATTTGCTTTGCAATTTAGGTAGCAGCCTGATGCAGGCTTCCATTTCTACATTTTCAGCTTCCCAACTCCAATTACTTGTAATAACCAACTATAACACATACATATACACAATTAATTCATATAGATTTAACACATAATGCACCCTGTAAATATACACATACAGAATTAAAACATAATTCATAAGGTAATTATAAACATACATAATTGATTTAGAATTCAATTTAGAATTAAGATGACAATTACAAGTGCAATCTGGAATTCAATTCATAATTGAATACTGAATTGAATACATACATAATTTAATTATCAATTATGAATAAAATACATAAAAAAGATGAATACATAATTATATGTGTTATACAGAATTAAGAATACATACAAAATTGCATTTTTTTTATAACACATACACGATTGAATTCATAAATTAGAAGCTAATAAATCCAAAATAAGGAAATGGATAAATGACTTCAACCAAACACAAGTATTATGTCCCATGGTTTTGGGCCGGTGTCTTTGAAATTAGTGATGATGATAATGGATGTGTATCAATGAGCTTGTGTGAATTAGGGAATGTAGTTTTCCTTAGTGTATTAAATGTAATGTGGTTTAGAATAGTGGTAAGAGTTCCCCACATGAGAAGTGGATTGTGTAAGGTTGGACCATGGATCCATGTGTTAAAGTATCAACACAATCCGAAAACATTTGGTCAGTTTTCCGTATGCTAGTTGCACTGCTAGAAAATCGGGTTTTGGAGGCGGGGCACCTATAGTTGCCACCATTTGGTGGCCGCTAATACTATCAACAGCGGCCGCCAAATGGTGGCCACTGCAATTTTTCCTAAAAAACCCCTATTTTCCCCTCCCTCCCATCCCTCCCCTCCCCGACCCCGCGACCCCGCGACCCCGACCCCGACCCCCGGCGACCCTCCCCAACCCCGACCCCCGGCGACCCTCCCCGACCCCCGAAAACCCCTCCCCGACCCCCAGCGACCCTCCCCGACCCCCGACGACCCCTCCCCGACCCCCGGCGACCCCGAACCTGCCGGTGACCCCGACCCCCATCGACCCTGACCCGCGACCCCCGACCTCCCGGCGACCCCGGCGTCCCGACCCCCGATGACCCGACCCCCGACGACCCCGACCCCCAGCGATCCCCACCCCCTTGCCTCCATGCTGCGCCACTGGCAACCCCGGAAACCCCCACTGCCTTGCCTCCACGCTGCGCCCCCATGACCCCGACACCCCCTGCCCGCGTTGCACCCCATCAACCCCCACCTCCTTGCCTCCGCGCTGCGCCCCTGTGACCCCGACACCCCCGCAACCCGGCAACCCCCACCCCTTCCCGCGCTACACCTTTGGACAGCCCCGCCGCCGTCGTCCCCTCGTGGCCCCGTTGCATCCCTCCGGCAAGTCCTCCTGCCTCTGTTGGACCCTTCCGGTCCATTGTGCCCCGCCGTGTAGAACCCTCCATGCTTCGTCCAACGGTTCCGCTCCTTTCGAGTCCGGCCGTCGAACCTCTGTCGTCAAGTCACTGCGCCCTCATGGATCCGCAATCGAGTCAGACCCCGTTACCCACATTCGAGTCCTCCACAGGTAATGTTTTCTTATCCAAATTTGTTTTTTAAATTTTAATGATATGTGTTTTTTTTATAATTTAAATAATATATTTCACTTTTGATTTCTATTAAATACAGATATGGATAGGAGTTGGATTAATATGCAAGATAGATTTTCAGTTGAATATTATGAGGGGTTTAAGCGATTTATGAATTTCACCAACAAATTTCCAAGTGATATGATTAGTTGTCCATGCAGAAAATGTGCAAATAGATATCTCTTCAAACGAGATAGTGTTAGAGAACATTTGTTTTTGAATGGGTTTTTGAAAAACTATAAGACATGGACGCGTCATGGAGAAGATTCTGTTTCATGTCATCGCTCAGAAAATATTCATATGAATGTTGATTCGAGAACAGTTGATCCGATGAACATAATTATGAATGATATGATGCGTCAGTTTCAATCTGAAGACAGTAATGTCATAAATGACGACGTTGGATTGAGTAATCCTCGTTCTTCTACAGATGGAGAAGCATTGAAATTCCTTGAAATTCTTGATGATGCGCGTACTGAATTATATCCTGGATGTACTAAATTTAGTAAACTGTCATTCATCGTTGAATTTTTACACCTGAAGGCCTTGAACCAGTGGTCAGATACCTCATTCGACATGTTGTTGGTATTATTGAAGAAGGTACTCCCTGCTGGAGTGAAGATTCCGGAGTCATTCTATCAAGCTCGCAAGTTAATCGATGATCTTTGTTTTACATATGATACAATTGATGCATGTCGCAATAATTGTATGTTGTTCAGAAAAGAGAATGCGCAATTAAATAATTGTACTGTTTTCTATACATCTAGGTGGAAGACCAATGAGATTAATCAAGGTAGTCAGATTCTTCCTGGGAGAGTCTTGAATCAAGGGAAACAAGTTGCTGCTAAACAGATGCGTTATTTCCCACTCAAACCGAGACTAAATAGATTCTTCTTGTCCACTAAAATTGAAAAATTTATGACTTAGCATTCATAGATAAAGAAAGAGGTTGATAAATTAACTCACCCAGCAGATTCTTTGGTATGAAAATAGTTTGATCAGAGACACCCCGAATTTTCCTGAGATGATCATAATATTCGACTGGGTTTGGCAGCAGATGGTTTTAACCCATTTAGGTCCATGGTTGGTGCGACACAAAGTACATGGAAAGTGGTGTTGGTTCCAAACAACATTCCCCCATGGGTATGTATGAAGCAACCTTTTTTGTTACTATTAATTATAATTGATGGACCGAGAGGACCTGGTGATAAAATCGATCTTTATATACAACCTTTGATTGATGATCTGCGAGAATTTTGGGCCGATGGTGTAATGACTTTTGACTCGGCAGCAAATGAAATGTTTAGACTTCGGGCCACTTTGTTATGGACAATTAATGATTTCCCAACGTATGTTAACTTATCAGGTTGGAGTACAAATGGAGAATTTGGTTTCCCTTGTTGTAATAAGAGTAAGAAAACTATATGGCTTAAGAACTGTAGAAAGTGGGCATATCTTGGTCATAGATGCTTTCTTCCTCCATTTCACAGGTTTAGAAAAGACCGTGTATCATTTGATGGGAATAGAGAGTTTGACCCATCACCACAAATACTGTCTGGGGTTGAAATTTGTGCACAACTTGATGAAGAAAACATCTGCACAATGTATGATTTTCAAGATGTATTGGTTCCTGCATTGCCTTCTATTCCTGCTGCAAATAGACAGCGAAGTCATAATTGGAAGAAACGAAGTATTTTTTTTTAATTTCCTTATTGGAAATATAATATTTTAATGTATAATTTAGTTGTGATGCACATTGAAAAAAATGTATGTGATAATATTTTGTGCACCATTTTAGGCGTCAAGGGGAAATCAAAGGACAGTGCTAATGCTTGACGTGATTTGCAAGAAATGGGATTGAGAAAACCTTTATATTTATAGCTGGGTGAAGGTAATCGGGCATACGTGCCTGCTGCACAGTACATAATGAGTAAAAAAGAGAAACAAACATTTCTATCAATTTTGAAGACTATTAAGGTGCCAGATGGTTGTTGCTCTAATATTTCGAAGCGCGTGAATATGACGAGTATGACATTACAGGGTTTGAAAAGTCACGATAATCATATTCTGTTTCAACAGTTAATTCCTATAGCAATTCGTGATTGCTTACCTTCCCAGGTTGTTGAGCCATTGATGGGAGTTTCTAATTTTTTCAGACAGCTCTGTTCTAGGAATCATCCCATGAGTGATTTGAAAAAGCTACAGGATAATATTGTACTTGCACTATGTCACCTAGAAAAACTCTTTCCGCCAGGGTGAGTGAATTGTGATGTGGTCGAGCAGACGACACGTCAATCGGACGTGCCCTGTGCCCGCGGTGACCGGGAACGCCGTTCTGGTGTCATAAATGGACAAAACGGGCGTCTAATGGTCAAACTCATAGAGGACGACATCGGATTGACCTGAAATCACAGGACAACAATCCAATTATTAATCACGACGTGCACGTGTAGACAACACGTCAATCAGACGTGCAGTATGCGTGGTAGGGATCATTATGCGTTCTTTAAGTGTTGCGCGCGCTTGATAAACGCGCGTGGGGGGGTCCAAACGGGCCGAACGAAGTCTGAATGGCCTGTAATCGGACGACATCAAAGGGTGAGTGAATTGTGATGTGGTCGAGCAGACTCCACGTCAATCGGATGTTCCGTGTGCCCGCGGTGACCGGGAACGCCGTTCTGGTGTCATAAACAGCCAAAACGGGCGTCTAACGGTCAAACTCATAGCGTAAGACATCAGATTGACCTGAAATCACATGACAAAAATCCAATTATTATTCGCGATGTGAACGCGCAGACGGCACATCAATCGGACGTGCGGTAGGGCTCATTATGTGTTCTTTAAGTGTTGTGCGCGCTTGATAAACGCGCGTGGGGGGTCCAAACGGGTCGAACGATGTCCGAATGGCCTGAAATAGGACGACATCAAAGGGTGAGTGAATTTTGATGTGTTAGAGTAGACGACACGTCAATCGGACGTGCCGTGTGCCCGCGGTGACAGGAAACGCCGTTTTGGTGTCATAAACGGCCAAAACGGGCGTCTAACGGTCAAACTCATAGCGGAAGACATCTGATTGACCTAAATTCACAGGAAAAAAATCCAATTATTATTCGCAACATGAACGCATAGACGGCACGTCAATCGGACGTGCGGTCTGCGCCGTAGGGCTCATTATGCGTTCTTTAAGTGTTGTGCGCGCTTGATAAACACCCGTGGGGGGGGTCCAAATGGGCCGAACGAAGTACGAATGGCCTGAAATCGGACGACATCAAAGGGTGAGTGAATTTTGATGTGGTCGAGTAGACGAAACGTCAATCGGACGTGCCGTGTGCCCGCGGTGACCAGGAACGTCGTTCTGGTGTCATAAACGGCCAAAACGAGTGTCTAATGGTCAAAATCATAGCGGACGACATCGTATTGACCTGAAATAATAGGAAAAAAAATCCAATTATTATTATTAATATGAAAGCGCAGACCGCATATCAATCGGACGTGCGGTCTGCGCGGTAGGGCTCATTATGCGTTCTTTTAGTGTTGCGCGCAATTGATAAACGCGCGTGGGGGGTCCAAATGAGCTGAACGAAGTCCGAATGGCCTGAAATCAGACGACATCAAAGGGTGAGTGAGTTTTGATGTGGTCGAGTAGACGACATGTCAATCGGACGTGTCATGTGGCCGCGGTGACCGGGAACGCCGTTCTGGTGTCATAAACGGCCAAAACGGGCGTCTAACGGTCAAACACATAGAAGACGACATCGGATTGACCTGAAATCATAGGACAACAATACAATTATTATTTGCAACGTGCATGCGTAGACGGCACGTCAATCAGACATGCGGTCTGCGCGATAGGGCTCATTATGCGTTCTTTAAGTGTTGCGCGCGCTTGATAAACGCGTGTGGGGGGGTCCAAATGGTCCGAACGAAGTCCGAATGGCCTGAAATCGGACAACATCAAAGGTTGAGTGAATTGTGATGTGGTAGATCATAAGTCACATCAATCGGACGTGCCGTGTGCCCGCGGTGACCGGGAACGCCGTTCTGGTGTCATAAACGGCCAAAACGAGCGTCTAACGGTCAAACTCAGAGCGGAAGACATCGGATTGACCTGAAATCATAGGACAATAATCCAATTATTATTCTCGACGTGCACGTGTAGACGGCACATCAATCAGACGTACGGTCTGCGCGGTAGGGCTCATTATGCGTTCTTTAAGTGTTGTGTGCGCTTGATAAACGCGCGTGGGGGGTCCAAATGGGCTGAATGATGTCCGAATGGCCTGAAATTGGACGACATCAAAGGGTGAGTGAATCGTGATGTGGTAGAGTAGACGACACATCAATCGGACGTGTCGTGTGCCCGCGGTGACCGGGAACGCCGTTCTGGTGTCATAAACGGCCTAAACGGGCGTCTAACGGTCAAACTCATAGAGGAAGACATCAGATTGACCTGAAATCACAGAACAACAATCCAATTATTATTCGTGACGTGTACGCACAGACGACATGTCAATCTGACGTGTGGTCTGCGTCGTAGGGCTCATTATGCGTTCTTTAAGTGTTGCGCGCGCTTGATAAACACGCGTGGGGGGTCCAAACGGGCCGAACGAAGTCCGAATGGCCTGAAATCAGACGAAATCAAAGGTTGAGTGAATTGTGATGTGGTCTAGCAGACGACACGTCAATCGGACGTGCCGTGTGCCCGCGGTTACCAGGAACGCCGTTCTGGTGTCATAAACGGCCAAAACGGGCGTCTAACAGTCAAACTTATAGCGGATGACATCAGATTGATCTGAATCACAGGACAACAATGCAATTATTATTTTCAATGTTCACACATAGATGGCACATCAATCGGACGTGCGGTCTGCACGGTAGGGCTCATTATGTGTTCTTTAAGTGTTGCGCGCGCTTGATAAACGCGCGTGGGAGCTCCAAACGGGCTGAACGAAGTCCGAATGGCCTGAAATCGGACGACATCAAAGGGTGAGTGAATTTTGATGTGGTCGAGCAGACGACATGTCAATCGGACGTTCCGTGTGCCCGCGGTGACCGGGAACGTTGTTCTGGTGTCATAAACGGCAAAAACGGGCGTCTAACGGTCAAACTCAAAAAGGATGACATCAGATTGACCTGAAATCATAGGACAACAATCCAATTATTATTTGCGATGTGAACGTGCAGTCGACACGTCAATCAGATGTGCGGTCTGCGCCATAGAGATCATTATGTGTTCTTTAAGTGTTGTACGCGCTTGATAAACACGCGTGGGGGGGTCCAAACTGGCTGAACAAAGTCTGAATGACCTGAAATCGGACGAAATCAAAGGGTGAGTGAATTGTGATGTGATTGAGCAGACGGCACGTCAATCGGACGTGATGTGTGCCCGCGGTGACAGGTAACGCCGTTCTGGTGTCATAAACGGTCAAAACGGGCGTCTAACGGTCAAACTCATAGCGGACGACATCGGATTGACCTGAAATCATAGGAAAACAATCTAATTATTATTCGCGACGTGCACACATAGACGGAACATCAATCGTACGTGCGGTATGCGTCGTAGGGCTCATTATGCATTCATTAAGTGTTGCGCGCGCTTGATAAACGTGCGTGGGGGGGGGGGGTCCAAACTGGCCGAACGAAGTCCGAATGGCCTGAAATCGGACGAAATAAAAGAGTGAGTCAATTTTGATGTGGTCAAGTAGACGGAACATCAATCGTACGTGTCGTGTGCATGCGGTGACCGGGAACGCCATTCTGGTGTCATAAACGGTCAAAACGGGCGTCTAATGGTTAAACTCATAGCGAACGACATCGGATTGACTTGAAATCACAGGACAACAATCCAGTTATTATTCCCGACAGGCACGCGTAGAGGGAACGTCAATCAGACCTGCGGTCTGCGCATTAGGGCTCATTATGCGTTCTTTAAGTGTTGCGCGCGCTTGATAAATGCGTGTGGGGGTCCGAATGGGCCGAACGATGTCTGAATGGCCTAAAATCGGACGACATCAAAGGGTGAGTGAATTTTGATGTGGTCGAGCAGACAACACGTCAATCGGACATGCCGTGTGCCCGCGGTGATAGGGAACGCCGTTCTGGTGTCAAAAACTGCCAAAACTGGCGTCTAACGGTCAAACTCATAGCGGACAACATAGGATTGGCCTGAAATCACAGGACAACAATCCAATTATTATTCGAGACATGCACGCGTAGACGGCACGTCAATCGGATATGTGGTTTGCGCCGTAGGGCTCATTATGCGTTCTTTAAGTGTTGAGCGCGCTTGATAAACGCGCGTGGGGGGTCCAAACGGGCCGAACGAAGTCCGAATGGCCTGAAATCGAATGAAATCAAAGGGTGAGTGAATTGAGATGTGGTCGAGCAGACGACACGTCAATCGGACATGCTGTGTGCCCGCAGTGACCGGGAACGCCGTTCTAGTGTCAAAACGGACAAAACGGGCGTCTAATGGTCAAAATCATAGTCGACGACATCGGATTGACATGAAATAACAGGAAAACAATCAAATTATTATTCGCGACATGCACACGTAGACGACACGTCAATCGGACGTGCGTTCTGCGCGGTATGGCCCATTATGCGTTCTTTAAGTGTTGCGCGCGGTTGATAAACGCGCGTGAGGGTGTCCAAACGAGCCGAACGATGTCTGAATGGCCTGAAATCGCACGACATCAAAGGGTTGGTGAAATTTGATGTGGTCGAGAAGACGAAACATCAATCGGACATGTCGTGTGCCTGCGGTGACCAGGAATGCCATTCTGGTGTCACAAACGGCCAAAACGGGCGTCTAACGGTCAAACTCATAGTAGACGACATCAGATTGACCTGAAATCATAGGAAAACAATCCAATTATTATTCGCGACGTGCACACGCAGACGGCATGACAATCGGACATGCGGTATATGTCATAGGGCTCATTATGCGTTCTTTAAGTGTTGCGCATGCTTGATAAACACGCGTGGGGGGGTCCAAATGGGCCGAACAAAGTCTGAATGCTCTGAAATCGGACGACATCAAAGGGTGAGTGAATTTTGATGTGGTCGAGTAGACGGAACGTCAGTCGGACGTGCCGTGTGCCCGCGGTGACCGGGAACGCCATTCTGGTGTCATAAACGGCCAAAACGGGCGTCTAATGGTCAAACTCAGAGCGGACGACATCGGATTGACTTGAAATCACAGGACAACAATCCAATTATTATTCGCGACGTGCACGCGTAGATGGCACGTCAATCAAACGTGCGTTCTGCGCGGTAGGGCTCATTATGCGTTCTTTAAGTGTTGTGCGTGCTTGATAAACGTGCGTGGGGGGGGGGTCCAAATGGGCCGAACGATGTCTGAATGGCCTGAAATCGGACTTCATCAAAGGGTGAGTGAATTTTGATGTGTTCGATCAGACGTCACATCAATCGGACGTTCCGTGTGCCCGCGGTGACTGGGAACGCCGTTCTGGTGTCATAAACGGCCAAAACGGGCGTCTAACGGTCAAACTCATAGCGGATGACATCGGATTGACCTGAAATCACAGGAAAACAATCCAATTATTATTTTCGACGTGCACGTGAAGACAACACATCAATCGGACGTGCGGTCTGCGCGGTAGGGCTCATTATGCGTTCTTTAAGTGTTGCGCGTGGTTGATAAACGCGCGTGGGGGGTCCAAATTGGCCGAACGAAGTCTAAATGGACTGAAATCGGACGACATCAAAGGGTGAGTGATTTTTGATGTGGTCGAGCAGACGGCACGTCAATCGGACGTGCCGTGTGCCCGCGGTGACTGGGAACGCTGTTCTGGTGTCATAAACAGCCAAAACGGGCATCTAACGGTCAAACTCATAGCGGAAGACATTGTATTGTCCTGAAATCATAGGGCAACAATCCAATTATTATTCGCGATGTGCACACGTAGACAGAACGTCAATCGGGCGTGCAGTCTGTGCGGTAGGGCTCATTATGCGTTCTTTTAGTGTTGTGTGCGCTTGATAAACGCACGTGGGGGGGTCCAAACGGGCCGAACGATGTCTGAATGTCCTAAAATATCACTACATCAAAGGGTGTGTGAATTGTGATGTGGTTGAGTAGACGTCACATCAATCGGACGTGTCGTGTGCTCGCGGTGACCGGGAATGCCGTTCTGGTGTCATAAACGGCCAAAACTGGCGTCTAATGGTCAAACTCATAGCGGACGATATCTGATTGACCTAAAATCACAGGACAACAATCCAATTATTATTCACGATCTGCACGTGCAGACGTCACGTCAATCAGACATGCGGTATGTGCCGTAGGGCTCATTATGCGTTCTTTAAGTGTTGTGTGCGCTTCATAAACGCGCGTGGGGGTCCAAATGGGCCGAACGAAGTCCGAATGGCCTAAAATTGGACGACATCAAAGGGTGAGTGAATTGTGATGTGTTAGAGCAGACGACACGTCAATCGGACGTACCGTGTGCCCGCGGTGACCAGGAATGCCGTTCTGGTGTCACAAACGGCCAAAACGGGCGTCTAACGGTCAAACTTATAGCGGACGACATCAGATTGACCTAAAATCATAGTAAAACAATAAAATTATTATTATCGACATGCACGTGCAGACGGCACATCAATCGGATGTGCGGTCTGCGCCGTAGGGCTCATTATGCGTTCTTTAAGTGTTGAGCACGCTTGATAAACGCGCGTGGGGGGGGGGGGGGGGTCCAAACTGGCCGAACGAAGTACGAATGGCCTGAAATCGGATTACATCAAAGGGTGAGTGAATTTTAATGTGGTTGAGCATACGGCACGTCAATTGGACATGCCTTGTGCCAGCGGTGACCGGGAACGCTGTTCTGGTGTCATAAACGGCCAAAACGGGTGTCTAACGGTCAAACTCATAGCGGAATATATCGGATTGACCTAAAATCACAGCAAAACAATCCAATTATTATTCGCGATGTTCACGCACAGACGGCACGTCAATAGGACGTGCGGTCTGCACCGTAGGGATCATTATGCGTTCTTTAAGTGTTGCGTACGCTTGATAAACGTGCGTGGGGGGGGGGGGGGTCCAAACGGGCCGAACGAAGTCCGAATGGCCTGAAATCGGACGACATCAAAGGGTGAGTGAATTTTGGTGTGTTCGAGTAGACGGCATGTCAATCGGACGTTCCGTGTTCCCGCGGTGACCTGGAACGCTGTTCTGGTGTCATAAACGGCCAAAACGGGCGTCTAACAGTCAAAATCATAGCGGACTACATCGTATTTACCTGAAATCACAAGACAACAATCCAATTATTATTCGCGACGTGCACGCGCAGACGGAACATCAATTGGACGTGCGGTTTGCGCCGTAGGGCTCATTATGCGTTCTTTAAGTGTTGTGCGCGCTTGATAAACGCGTGTGGGGGGGTCCAAACTGGCCGAACGAAGTGCGAATGGCTTGAAATCGGACGACATAAAAGGGTTAGTGAATTTTGATGTGGTCGAGTAGACGACACATCAATCGGACGTGCCGTGTTCCCGCAGTGACAGGGAACGCCGTTCTGGTGTCATAAACGGCCAAAACGGGCATCTAACGGTCAAACTCATAGCAGACGACATCGGATTGTCCTGAAATCACAGGAAAACAATCAAATTAGAACAATAGAATAAATGATTTTAAATTTTTAAAACAGTAATCAAAATTATGAATATTATTTTGAAAATCAAATACTTTAGATCTGTTACAGTAAGTTTGAAGTTAAATATTTGTTTTCTAGGTTTTATTTGATACTAAGTTTGTTATTAAATTTTGTTATGAAGTTATATGTGATGATGGATTCGGATCTTGGAAGATGACAAACAGGATTTATTTGGGTATATTAATGTATAATTTAATTTTTTTTAAAAAAAATTAAAATTTAATAGAGTTCGCCATTTGGAGGCCGCTATAGCCCATCCCGGCTTGCCTACAGCATCCGCCAAATGGCGGTCGCTGATAGTAACAGTGACAGGGCAAAAGCCGCCGCCATTTGGCGGACGCTAGGCGGCCGCTATAGGCCTTTAGCGACGGATTTTGGCAGCCGCTAAAGGTCATTCTTGTACTAGTGTTGTTTTCACTTAAAATGTTGTCCATTTTTAACAAAAGATAGACACTTCGAGTGATACTGGCCACACCATGCCTCAGATTGAGGCGGGGTTGCTCGTACACATCACATATGACCCATGGATCATTGTTCTAAAGTATCAAGACAATCTAAATGTGTTTGGTCGGTTTTCTGTATACCAGTTGTTGTTTTCACTTAAAATGTTGTCAATTTCAAATAAAATTTTGACACTTTGAGTGGTAATGACAACACCATTCCTCAGATTGTGGCAGGGTTAACTCAAACACATCACAAATGACCCATAGATCATTGTTCTAAAGTATCAACACAATCCAAATGTGTTTGGTTGGTTTTCCGTATGCCGGTTTTTTTACTTAAAAGAGTATCCATTATAAACAAAAGAAAGACACATCGAGTGATACTGGCCACATCGTGCCTCATATTGAGGTGGGGTTGACTTGTACACCTCACAAATGACCCATGTATCGTTCTTAAATACTATCAACAGAATCTGAATGCGTTTGGATAGTTTTCTGTATGCCAGTTGTTGTTTTCACTTAAAATGTAGTCCATTCCAAATAAAAGTGAGACACTTTGAGTGGTATTGGCCACACCGTGCCTTATATTGAGGTAGTATTGACTCTTACATGTCAAAAATGACCCATGGATCATTGTGCTAAAGTATCAACACAATCCGAATACGGTTGGTCGGTTTTTCATATGACAATTGTTGTTTTCACTTAAAATGTTGTTCATTTCAGATAAAAGTGAGACACTTTGAGTGGTACCAGCCACACCGTGCATCGAATTGAGGTAGGTTTGACTCGTACATGTCAAAATTACCCATGGATCCTTGTTCTAAATTATCAACACAATCCGAATTGGTTTGGATGGTTTTCCATATGCCAATTGTATTTAGTTAAATGAGTGCCCATTTTAAACCAAACAAGGATAGTACGAGTGATACCAACCACACCATGCCTCAGATTGAGGCGGGGTTTACTTTTACACATCAAAAATGACCCATGGATCCTTTTTCTAAAGTATCAACACAATCTGAATGCGTTAGGTCAGCTTTCTGTATGCCAGTTGTTGTTTTCACTGAAAATGTTGTCCATTTTAAACAAAAGAGAGACACTTCGAGCGATACTGGCCACACCATGACTCGGATTGAGGTGGGGTTGACACGTACATGTCACATATGACCCATGGATAGTTTTCCTAAAGTATCAATAGAATAAGAATACGTTTGGTCGATTTTCCATATGCCAGTTGTTTTCACTTAAAATGTTGTCCATTTTAAACAAAAGATAGACACTTTGAGTGATATCAGCCACATTGTGCCTTATATTTGGGCAAGGAGGACTCATACACATCCCATATGACCCATTGATCATTTTCCTAAAGTTTCAAGAAAATATGAATGCATTTGGTCAGTTTTCTGTAAGCTAGTTGTTGTTTTCACTTAAAATGTTGTCCATTTCAAATAAAAATGAGACACTTTGAGTGGTGCTGGCCACACTGTGCCTTGGATTGAGGCGGGGTTGACTCATACACATCACAAATGACACTTGGATCCTTTTTCTAAAGTATCAAGACAATCCGAATATGTTTGGTCAGTTTTACATATGCCAGTTGTTTTTACTTAGAAGTGTATACAGTTTAAACAAAAGAAAGAAACTTCGAGTGATACCGGCCACACTATGCCTCGTATTGAGGTGGGGTTAACTTTTAAATTCCACAAAGAACCATGGATCGTTTTCCTAAAGTATTAACAAAATATGAATGCATTTGGTCAGTTTTCCGTATGCCAATTGTTGTTTTCACTTAAAATGTTGTCCATTTTAAATAAAAGTGATACACTTTGAGCTGTACCGGCCACACCGTGCCTCAGATTGAGGTGGAGTTGACTTATACACATCCAAAATTACCCATGTATCGTTGTGATAAAGTTTCAACCCAATCAAAATACATTTGGTCAGTTTTACTTATGATGGCAGTTGTTTCTTTCACTTAAAATGTTGCCCATTTCAAATAAATGTGAGACACTTTGAGTGGTACCGGCCACACCGTGCCTCATATTGAGGCGAGGATGACTCATACACATAAAAAATGACCCATGGATCCTTTTGATAAAGTATTAACACAATCCAAATATTTTTCTTTGGTTTTTCTTATGCCAATTGATTTTACTTAAAAGGGTGTCCATTTAAAAAAAAATAAAGACACTACGAGTGATACTGGACACACCATGCCTCATATAAAGGTGGGGTTGATTCTTACACATCAAAAATGACCCATGGATCCTTTTTCTAAAGTATAAACACATCCCAAATGTGTTAGGTCAGTTTTTTGTATGCTAGTTGTTGTTTTTACTTAAAATGTTGTCCATTTCAAACAAAAGAAAGACACTTGGAGTTATACCAGCCACATCGTGCCTCAGATTGAGGTGGGGTTGACTCTTACACATCAAAAATGACCCATGGATAATTTTGATAAAGTATCAACTCAATCTGAATGTGTTAGGTTGGTTTTCTGTATGCCAGTTGTTGTTTTTACTTAAAATGTTGTCCATTTCAAACAAAAGAAAGACACTTCGAGTGATACCGGCCACACCATGCCATGGATTGAAGTGGGGTTGACTTTTACTTGTCAAATATGACCCATGGATCGTTTTACTAAAGTATCAACATAATCTAAATGTGTTTGGTCGGTTTTCTGTATGCCGGCTGTTGTTTTCAATTAAAATTATGTCCATTTCAAATAAAAGTGAGACACTTTGAGTGGTACTAGTCACACTATGCCTCGAATTGAGGCGGTGTTGACTCGTACACATCAAAATTGAACTATGGATCCTTGTTCTAAAGTATCAACACAATCCAAAAACGTTTGGTCAGTTTTCCATATGCTAGTATTTTTACTTAAAAGGGTGTCCATTTTAAACAAAATAAATACACTTTGAGTGATACCGGCCACACCGTCCCTCAAATTGAGAAGAGGTTGACTCTTACATGTCACATATGACCCATGGATTGTTTTCCTAAAGTATCAACACAATCCGAATGTGTTAGGTCAGTTTCCGTATTCCAGTTGTTGTTTTTACTAAAAATGTTGTCCATTTCAAATAAAGGTGAGACACTTTGAGTGGTACTGGAAACACTGTGCCTCAGATTGAGGCAGGGTTGACTCGAACACGTCACAAATGACCCATGGATCATTGTGCTAAATTATCAACACAATCAGAATAAGTTTGGTCAGTTTTTCATATTTCTATTGTTTTTACTTAAAATAGTGTCCATTTTAAACAAAAGAGAGACACTTTGAGTGTTACCGATAACACAGTACCTCAGATTGAGTCTTTTTGACATGTACACGTAAAAAATGACCCATGAATCATTTTCTTAAAGTATCAATACAATCAGAAAGCGTTTGGTTGGTTTTCTGTATGCCAGTTGTTGTTTTCACATAAAATGTTGTCCATTTCAAATAAAAGTGAGACACTTTGAGTGGTACCAGCCACACCGTGCCTCAGATAGAGGCGGGATTGACTCATACACGTCCAAACTAACCCATGGATTCTTGTTCTAAAGTATCAAAACAATCTGAATACGTTTGGTCGGTTTTCCATATGCCAGTTGTTTTTACTTAAAAGGGTGTCTATTTTAAACAGCCAAACAACACTTCATGTGATAGTGAATACACTATGCCTCGGATTGAGGTAGGGTTGACTCATACACGTCACATAATATCCATGGATCGTTTTCCTAAATTATCAACACAATAAAAATGTATTAGGTTGGTTTTCCATATGTCAATTGTTGTTTTCACTTAAAATGTTTTCCATTTTAAATAAAGGTGAAACACTTTGAGTTGTACTAGAAACACCGTACCTCAGATTGAGGCAGGGTTGACTCGTACATGTCAAAAATGACCCATAGATACTTGTGATAAAGTATCAAGACAATCCAAAGCTTCCAAGTGCTCTTAAGGGTGGATCTCCTTCGATCCTTGGGCGTTTTCAGTGTCGTCAAGTGTGGATTGAAGATCTAGGTGAGTCTAATCCTATACTTGCTTCCACTTTTCAATTAGGGTTTTCAATCTTCTATCATATTTTTCCAAAGCTATAAACCCCACTTTTCTGTTGGGATTTAGGGTGAATCTTGAAGATATCCTAGATTGGGATCTGAGATGCCGAATTAAGAGTGTGATTGTCTACAGAATCAAGGTAGGTGGTCCTTTGCCTTTCGTGATTTGTCACGATGTTTTATAAATACTGAATCGTCGCTCTCCCAATGTTGGGGTGTCAGGTCGGGGGGTTGTCTGGGGTCTAGGGAGGAGGGTGGGGGCTATCTAGGGTCCAAGAAGGAGGGTGGAGAGGCTGTCTGGGATCTAGGGAGGAGGGTGGGGGGCTGTCCGTGGGGTTGTTCGGGGGGATGTCTGGGGGGCTGTTCGGGGTCTAGGGAGGAGGGTGGGGGATATCCAGGGGCTATCTGAGGGGGATATCCGAGGTCAAGAAAGGAGGGTGGGGAGGTTGTCCGGGGGGCTGTTCAGGGTCGAGGGAGGAGGGTGGGGGCTGTCTGGGGGCTATCTGGGGTCCAGGGAGGAGGGTGGGGGGGGGGGGGGGGGGGTTGTCCAGGGTCTAGGAAGGAGGCTGGGGAGGCTATCTGGGGGGTTGTCCGAGGTCCAGGGAGGAGGGTGGGGGGTTGTTCGGGGTCTATGGAGGAGGGTGGGGGGGGGCTGTCTGGGGTCCAGGAAAGAGCGTTGGGAGGCTGTTCGGGGGGGGGGGGGGATGTCTGGGGTCTACGGAGGAGGGTGGGGGGGTTTCTGGGGTCTAGGAAGGAGGGTGGGGGTATGTCTTGGGATCATGGAGGAGGGTGGGTGGGCTATCCGGGGTCCAGTGAGGAGGGTGGGAGGGCTATCCGGGGTCAAGGGAGGAGGGTGGGAGGGCTTTCTGAGGGTCTATCCAGGGGGTTTTCTAGGTTCCAGGGAGGAGGTTGGGGGGGGGTGTCCAAGTTCTAGGGAGGAGGGTGGGGGGTTGTTCGTGTGATGTTTGGGGGATTTTTTGAGGGTCTATCCGGGGGGCTGTCTGGGGTCCTGGGAGGACGGTGGGGGGATATCTGGGTGCTGTCTGGGGGCCTGTCTGGGGGGCTGTTTGGGTTCTAGGGAGGATGGGGGGGTTTTCCAGGGGGGTGGTGTCTGGGGGGCTGGCCAGGGTCCATGAAGGAGGGTTGGGAGTCTGTCTGGGGGGGGGGGGTGTTCTAGGTCCAGGGAGGAGGGTGGGGGCGGAGGGTGTCCGGGGTCTCGAAAGGAGGGTGGGGGGGATATCTGGGGTCCAAGGAGGAAGGTGGGGGGGGGGGGCTATCTGGGGTCCAATGAGGAGGGTGTGGGGGGGGGGGGCATCCCGGGGTCTAGGGTAGAGGGTGGGGGCTGTCCAGGGTCTAGGAAGGAGGGGGTCCGAGGTCTAGAGAGGAGGGTGGGGGGATATCCGGGGTCGAGGAAGGAGGGTGGGGAAGTTTTCTGGGGTGCTGTCTTGGGGGGATGTCCAGGGTCCCGGAAGGAGGGTGGGGGGGTGTTGTCTGGGGGCTGTCCGTGGTCGAGGAAGGAGGGTGGGGAGGCTGTCTGGGGGGCTATTAGGGGTCTAGGGAGGAGGGTGGGGGCTGTCAGGGTGGCGGGTACCGGGTTCATGGGTTGGTATTTACATATTTTCTAAGAAAATTATTTCAAGGTTAAAAAAATAATGTCATTATAGCAACTTCTAATCAGATCACCAATTTTATAAATTCCACTATAAATTATAATTTCATTAAAATAGGGGGATGTCATATAAAATCATCATATCATGTTTTATTATTTATAGATAAAAAAATAATGATAATGTGACCTACTGAATCACACATATATTCAGGCCCAACAAATCAATAAACATCAATGGTCTGTAATATCTGTCAAAAATGTAACAGATCAATCTTTCCATCATCACCATCACTATCATCACCATCATATTCACCCCCATCCTCGTCCTCATCATCGTTCCCATCATCGTCCCTACCCTCCTCCTCTCCCTCGTACTCAGCCTCGGCCTCCTAACCGCCCTCCTCCTATGCCTTGGCCTCCTCCTCTCCCTCCTATTCTGCCTCGACCTCCTCCTCTCCATCGTCTCGACCACCTCTAGTACATCCACCTGGTGCACCATATATAGAACACATCAATGACATATATTCATCACAAGTAGTGCTAGCCTCTAGTGGAAGTGTTAGACATAAGACTTCCATCAGTTTCAAAAATGCAGTGTTTTCCATAGCAGACTGCTCTTCCATCTCTGTGGCCCTTTCTTCAGCCTGTTCTACCTGTACATTAACCTGTTACAACTCGGTGGAACTACAACTTGTACCTTAGGTGGCCCAATGCCTCATTGGAACTATAATCTTCCCAGGTTAGCAGCGTACTCTACCAGGGTGCTCATCTCCCAACACCATATATAAGTGATCGTTTTACCCAAAATTATTCGGTTCTTGGGCATCAAGGGCCTCTAAAGAATCCTATTACAAATATAAATAGATTATTAAGTAAAAAAATAGAGACTAAAATTTTAATTCTACAAAGTATAACTTAAAATCTACTACTGAGTAGGTTCATTAATCGCACTTCCATCTTTCTTCTTTCTACTCGAGTAAAATAGTTTTGCTCGAGGTAGACGTCCTTATATATTCAATTTATGCCTCTACGATGACATTTAATGTTGGAAACCATAATTAAAAATAGGATACAAAAAATGTAATTGCATAACAAAAATTATATAACAAATTTAGCAATCGAATAAATTATGGAGGAAGCAATAGAAAGTGGAAGTCCTAAAGAAAGATTATAAATTGTCATACCTGCTGTCTCTCATGATCTGGAATCATCATACATCCCAATGTGTGGACGTATTTCTTAGCATCAATGTTTTTTTATTTTTTCCAAATGCGTCCTAAATAAAATTCAATAATTATTATTAACAAAAAACCTGAAAATTTTCATCTAAATACCTCTAATTTGATTAATAATATAAATTGGCTAGTCGTCCAATGAGTAATCATTTGTCAGTACTATTCTAATGGAAAATCATCCATGATAGGGACTGCCTCTAACTCTGTGTCCACTCTAGCACACCATCCAATGCACAACTCATGCTTATATACTCTCCAAATGTCGCCTAAATCCTTTATATGGGTTGGTCGTGCACCCTCACCATCAAGGAAATTAAACCGCAGTGGAAACCGAAATATTAATTCATATAATTATAAAAATTAATATATTGCATAAAATAAAATAGATTTTTGTACCCATATCTCTGCCCAGGCTTTATCCTTGACTTCATTTGGAAGTTTTCTCCATGAGAGCGGGCTGACATGAATGATATCATAGTATTTGGAAAGCGTCGCCAAAAAACTCTGACATTGCTGCCCTGATTTTTCAATCATCTCACTATCTTCATTATAGTCCACCATCAACTGCATGCGGCGGTTCCACACCACACACATGCGTGTACGCCCCCTCCCCCACCTCGTATCAGTAGATGTATCTATTATGAAAGAAAAACAAATATTTTATCAATACATGTTATAATGAAAATAAATAATGGTGTAACAATTTGTTAGGGTTGTATAAGTATACCTACGGTAGTCTGATCAATGGGCGCTGCTGGATCCACAGAAACTGAGGTAACACCCTATATAGATGGAGTGAGTCCCAATGTATGCTTTGCAGGGATAGACTCTGGTGGAGCAGGAATCGAAGAAGATGGAATATAAAAGCCCAGAGAGATCGAAGCAGTAGTAAAAGAAGATAACAGGGATGGATGGAAAAATGATGGATAGGGAGTGGGAATCATCATCGGATATGGTGCAGATGGATGAGGATGGTCCAATGTAAATGGTGGTGAAAACATGGGAGGTATAAATATCTCATGTGTCCCTAATGGCACACCGGGATCAGAATGTGGGATGGATGATATGTCAGTGGGAGGGGTAGGGTCTAATCAAGTACGCCGACTAGATCGTCTAGCTCTCGTACCACCCCCTTGTATGAACACCCTGAGTACTGGGACCACTACTAGGCTGCTCATAAAATAACTGTAGCCTAATAGATGGATCCTAAAAAATGTTTAAAAAAATTAATCACATACCATTATATATAATTTAAATAAATATTTTTGAAATAAAATACTCACTGAAGTCACTAGTGGTGGAATGCCCAGCTCAGTCATGCGACGACTGTTATCCATGATATTTTTTCATCGCCTCTCTTCAATTGGTTTCATTTCCTACATTTGAAAACAAATCTGGAAGTAAATAGGAAAGGATAACTAATGTGTAACCCAAAAAATAAAATAATTGAGAGGGAATAGGGGGATTCATGGATAATTTAACTAACCATTTTTTAGGTGAGCTTGAAAAAATATATAATGAAGTCAATAAATCATACAAGATGTAATAAAGAGATTTAGTTTTTAGTAGGATGATTATTTACTAAATTTCATTAGTTTATTAAGATCATGGAACATTGATTCTACTAGATTCATAATTGGAAAATCAATTGTCAAAATTAAGGAAAATTTTAATTTCTTTAGCTCAGGTAGATGATGCAGGTTTCAATACATGTTTTTCAGAAGAATACAAATAATCATGTTCATTACCTGGTAAAATGTTAAAGAGAGGTCTTAAAGTCATATAGATTTTATACAAATCACAGTTGAATCATTGAAATGTTCACCATGTTATAAATGTTGGTTTTGTAGGTTTAAATATAGTTCAATTCAAAATTAGAAAATCCAATTCAAATAAAAATTTCAACCAATAAACATTGAAAATTCACATAACAGTCAAGTCAGATACAACATATTTTTAATCAATATTAAATAAATATGAATAGAACCATCCTTAACAACCCAAATCAAGGTAAACCAAATTAATTAAGAACATGAATGGTTGATTTTATATATTTCCCAGCAAAAATTTAGGTTCACAGTAAACTATGAAAATTGAGCTATTGGAGTCATCAAAATAAATAAATGGATTGGTTCCAATGGCAGTAGGGATGGTTTCAATTCCATAATCACCATCATCAAAAGTATGTCTTGGAATTACTTCAACTATGACACAAAATTCTGGTCGAAGTTGTCCTTTTTCATAAAAAACTTGTTTAACCATTGATGCCAATACATATGGTTCTTCAGAAGTAAGAGTGCGATTCATATTAATTACATGAAATCCACAATCATCAATAAATGTGTCATGTCTCTTCATCGAATCAAACCAATGGCATTTCATCATCGTGACTCATCCATGAGAGTAATAATCCAAGATTATTATTTTTTTCAATGAACCCATAATAATCCACATTTTCAAATCGTAGTCTACTATCTGATGCACTGACAGAAAAATCTTTTGTGGCAGTAACCATAACACCATAATGTTTTGTTCTGATGTTCTTTGCTCATTCAGTGAAAATAAATTTGTACCCATTGATAACAATTTATTTACAGTCATGAACCACAGTATTATGACCAAAAATCGAAGCTCTTATTTCCTTAGAGATATATTTAGATGGAAAACTCAATACATGCAATATAAATGAATATTAAACTTAATTAAATATTGATTTAATTATTTTAAACAGTAATATTTTTACCTTCCGTTTTAACCAAGTAGAAAAATCTTTTCTATGCAAAGTCTCCCTCCTTCTCAAAGTAAATAATGATGTTTTCTATTTATCATTGTTTTATGTTCCCTGTAGATAAAAAATATTAATAGTTTAATAGATATATATGTAAGATATACATATTCAATTCAATTACCTGATGTAGTCATCGAATAAATCACAGTTGAACAAAACTGTGCAATGTGCCATCACCCACTCTTCAAGGCTTAATGTCTTCAATGTATATGATCCATGAATTCCTCCTATTTGAGGAAGTGATGGAAAACTGGGTTCAATTTTCTCATACTGTTATTCTTTATTTTTCATTGGTCTGTTCATTCTTGTACTAAGATCAGACAAATACATTGAGCTTTGAACCAAGTAATTGTTCATGATAGAACCTTTGGGATGATTCTGGTTTCGAACATAAGAATTTAATGTGTACATATTTCTTTCAGTTGGATACATCCAACCAAAATAAACAGGTCCTCCAAGAAGTATTTCAGTGAGAATATGGACAGTCAGATGTAGCATGCATGTGAAAAATGATGGAGGAAATATTTTCTCCAACTCAGACAAAATTAATGGGGAATCTATAAACATTTTTTGAAAGAAATACTTGGAAAACTATTTGTAAAAATATCTCTAAACAAATGGCACAACCAAATAACAACCACCCTTACATTATTGGATAAAAGATGATGGATTTCTATTGATATCAACTCATGTAAAAGAACGTGATAATCATGAGTCTTTAATGATTTTAACTTCAACTCTCTTCTGTTGACCTATTTAGATATGTTTCTTGAATATCCATCAGGAACTATAACAGTCTCTAATACTTCCAAAAATTGTTTTTTTCGTAGGTTTCATCACAAAAGATGCACATAGAAATTTCCATTTATTTTCACTGATACGCATAGGATGAAATTTTGGTCTGATGCCCCAATCCACCAAGTCATGCCGAGACAGTAAATCATATTTTGTCTTTACCTTAACATTTAGAAGTATCGAAAGAAAAATTTCACATATATTCTTTTCAATGTGCATTATGTCTAAGAAATGACATAACAAATTGGTTGACCAATAAGGAAAATCAAAAAAGATACGCTTCTTCCTCCAATTGTAACAGGTTTATATGGAAACATTATTTCTCTTTCCAGATTTCATTTGACCCTTCCCTAATGAAAAACTAAAATCTTTCAATTCATTAAGCACATCAGTTCCATAAATACGTTTAGGTGGATCATTAGTCTCTATGGTGTTACTAAATCTTCGACGATTATTTCTATATGGATGGTCCATTGGAAAGAATCGTGGATGTCCCATAAAACTAAAACTATAACGATGTTTCAGTCTTCTAGATCATGTATTCTTCCTACCAATAGGACATGAAAGTTTTACCTTCTTTCTCTATCCAGACATCATTTCATAAGGTAGAAAATCATTGATCATCCACATAATCACAAAACACATCTGAAATATTTCTTTTGAATTTGCATCGTATGTGCACACACCCACATCCCAAGGAAGTTTTAACTCTTTTATTAAAGGTTTCATGTATACATCAATACAATTTCTGGATCAGAAGGGCCAGATATGAGTATACTCATGAAATTGATTGGTTTTTTCATACACAACCATGGGGGAAGATTATAAATGTGTATAAAAACTGGCCATGTGATGTTCGAAGTAAGCATCTTCCCAAACGAATTAAAACCATCGTATGAAAGAACCGACCTCACATTATGCACATCATCTGAAAAATCAGGATATCGAGCATCAAATATATACCATGGAAATCCATCTTCTGGGTGCACCAACTCATTATTAGTCTTCCTTCTCTCGGCATCATGCCATCTCATTTTTATTGATATTTCATCAGACATAAAAAGATTCTGGAGTATGGGGATCAATGTAAAGTGCCACATTACTTTCTGTGGAAAGTGGGATGGTGTTCCATAAGATTTTGACTTCTAGTGGGATTTTCCACATTTTATACAATCATTTCATTCAGCAATTTCCTCCTAGAATAAACTGTAATCTTTTCGGCAAGCATGAATTTTGTTTCTTGAAAATCTAAGTTCTTCAACTAACTTCCACACCATATAGTGGTTTTAGGGAATATATACATCATCTAGAAGTAAATCCATCAAAAATGTAAGAATGCATTATATTTATATATTAGAAATCATATACATGGTTTTCCCATGAAACAATCGGATTAAAAATTGCAGTTTTTTCATTTTATCGCACTGTCGATATACTAGAGTTGTGGCAGCATCATTCAATTTTTTCACCCTGATAATATCATCATTTTCATTAGATGCATCATTTTTCCTCATATCGAAGTCATATTGAGTAGAAATCCTTTCTTTTTCATGATGACTAATAAATAGAAACCAGTCATCTAACAAATTCTCTAGTCCAGTCCTTTAATTTCGATCATCATCAATTTGAGATTTCATTTTGTCCCCATTTTGATACCACACATAGTATTTTTCTTGAAAACTATATTTGGTTATGTGGTATCTGACTTCTTCATGGATCAACCAAGGTCTACCAACACAATTGGAACATGGGCAGTGTATGCGACCACTACTAGAAGCATTGTGAAATGAAAAATCTAAAAAGATCTCCAAATTGTTTTGAAAATCTCTTGATATTTGATTGGTTTCATACATCCAACTTCTATCAATTCTGTAAAAATAATTTTTATAATTCATTTAGTCATAATAAATTCAATAAAATTTAAGTTTAATAGAAAATATATTTAATTAAATGATAAAGGAAGGAGTTTCTTGTTGATGTAGTGAACTATTAAAACAATGTAAATATATACTAATTCAGTTATGTGTGTCTAAATTTGAGGTGAGATGTTTTTTGTAATTTTTTATTTACCACATACAAGAAGACCCCATAGACCTGATAGAACATTGTTCAACATATTACAAAGTGAAGGCTTTTCATGAAAGATGCAGAATGTGTAAAGAGATTTTTTTAAATAATTTATTGATGCTAAAAAACTGGAAATATTGTGAAAAGTTAGTACATTTCAAAACACCCAAACTAACGTCCACAGAAAGCACCATACCACCCCACTAAAAAAAGGAAAACCACCTACCCCACTACCCCAACTATCCCCAATATCTTCACATGGATCATCCTTATATCCATTACCCACCTTGAGAAAATATGACTAAACAAACCATTTACCATCTTTGAGTGGGGATAAATATCACCAGCAACTCCATTAGTCGATATGATTCAAAAAATACATAAAAGGAGTGTCTATGAAGACTTCAAATCAAGTTGATTCATATAATCATGACACTTGAATTGTAAAAAAAAAGAAAACAAATCAAACTACACTTATTTGGTATGTCATGCCACACAAGTCACCACCTGGTTTAGGTCAAATCAAAATATAAAAAAAGAATAATAGATTCAAACCATTAACACTAAGTTAAGCCTTACAGATCTGGAGTGTATAAATAAAAAATTGATTGAATTCAGATGGATTTATAGGGAGGAAGAAGTTCCCAGCCTATGTAAATAGAGAGGCCTCTAGTTTAGAATCCAAGGGGGACTTCCCCAAGGCTTCTTAAATCATAATAACTATAAATCCAAGGTATATTTCCCGAAGGTATTCTAAACCAAATCATCATGAATCCAAGGGGTTTTCCAAAAGGAATTAAAATAAATGTTTTTAACATGAATCCTTGGTTGGTTTCTTCAAGGAATTACAAATCATTAATAAAAGAACAAGTACTCAAAAAATAAATTAAAATTTATTTATATTCATTTTCAATAGGTCTCATATGAGAGGCACATGCCTCAGGTACCATTGTGTGTTATAGTCATCCAAAATCATTCACTCATGTTCAATAACTCATTCTTGGAACCCATATGTTCTTACCTTTCATTACCCAATTAGTTCCCCATGTCAAGCGCACCCCATGGGTTGATAAAGTTTAGGATTCTACACTAATAGGTTGTTCATGCATCGTAAAGAGGTTTAATTTCATAAATTATAGAAAAAAACATTTATTTTTAAATTTGAGATTAATAATAAAGTATGTCAATGATACTACACATCATAAAGAATACAAAACAGTGATACTTTTAAGAGATAGTTTATAAACCATCTTCTATATACTCACATACATCTACCAATCAAGTATTAGTCATTGATTCAATATCAAATATTGTGAATCATAAAATTCTCCAAAATCCATAGAAAAGGGAATAATAATGTGATCTTTATAGATAGTGAAATAAATGGAGAAAGGTTGAGAATATAAGGATATCCACTCATATTTGGGAAGAGGTAGAAGGAGTCTAACCTGGATGGGGGAGCTGCAGCCGTTTGGATGGAGGACATTAGGTAAGGGTTCACCTACATGGGGGCTTCTGGAAATCAGGGCAAATGTTTGGCTTCTGTGTAATTGGGGGTCGGGGTGCTGTATTTGGGGGGTACTTTTCCCAACGGTTTTTAAAAACTGTTGGGAAAAGCATGGCCTTTACCAACGGTTTGTACAAACCATTGGTAAATGGATAATTTTTGTAGATTTCTCCATGGTTTCTTCAAACCAATAGGAAATACATCAGTTACCCAACCTTTACCAATGGTTTGAATAAATTGTTGGTAAAGGACCCCTATACCAATGGTTCTATTGAACTTTTGGTATAAAAGTGTTGTGAAAACCCAGCTTCCCAGTAGTGTGTAGTGCAATTTTGGTAGCATAACGACGTGACATAAGGATTCATGAAAATGGTTGATGAGAGAGAAATGGGTGTCTTGTCATAGGTACATGAAATGGATAGTAAGGGGGTCATATATATACAGGTCCCAACATCAGTAATGGAACTTATATTCACAATAAAAAATAATTGCTTGAATGTAATTGAGGAGAGAGAGATTCCTTACAAAATTTCGGCATGGTAACGGTTGTACATGAGGGGAATTTAATGAGAGAGAAAGGGGTCTCTAATCATTCAAACATAGAAAGGGGTCCCTTACTTGGAAGTGTGATCCCAAAGGCTTGGGAGAGGCTTGAGAGAGGCTTATTGGGTGCTTGGGGCATCTTGGGACGTTTCTAGAGAAAGGAGGTCATATTTTAGAAAAACTAAAAAGTCTTTTAGTGAAGAGGATGTGGGATCTTGGGTGGGTTTATATAGGAAAGGAGAGAGAGTTCTTTTTTATTTTGGTTTGGGACAGCTCACATTAAACTAATCAAAACCACAAACTAGACCATGGTTTTTTCCAAAGGGGAGTGGAAAAAAATATTTTATATGTCAAATGGACGACCTTCTTAAAATATTGAGGGTTCTTATGTGGAGGTGAGTCACACTCTCATAGAAAACAATTTAAAAAGACAAAATGATTTATAAGTCTTGGAGGGTCCACTAAAGCTTTGTAAAATAAATAAAACAAATCTAAAATCACAATATTTTAATGATAAATAATATATTTTCCGAACATAAGGATTATATTATTTTATTACATCACTATTGGGTCATTATGATGTCATAAAACACATTATATATTTAAACGGTATTCAATTTTTACCAAAAAAAAATCGATTGTCTTAGAAAATTATTAAAAATTCACCGTTGGATAATTTAGACATATTGATTACAAAAATAATATTCATTTTATCTAATAATTTTCTAAATATGTGAATTTTTACTTTTAAAATAAAAATAGTCATTTATCGAAAATTCATGGGTTTTGACAAAAACGACATTCAATCCATAATAAAAATTACAGTTGCCTTCATAAAATTATATGATCATTTATATTTAATAAAAATTAATTTAATTATAATAATATTTTATTAAAATATTATTTAGTTCAAAAATCCATTAATTCATCATAATAGATTTTTTAGTTTTATATTAACTAAAAACACTATTTCTACATTGAAAACTATTTACAAAGTAATAATAAAAATATTAATGCACATTATTTATAAAAAAATAATGTACATTCTCATATTTATAGGGTCTTGTTAGATAACCCCTTATAACACCTGCATAAGACTGAAGGGTAATGTGTGTGGTGGTGACAGACTCTTGGGGTGGCTCAGATAACATCGCTCGAGTGGTAATCTCTATTAACATCCATTTATCCCGTAGTCAGTTCCGCTCAAACTTAACATGTTCAAGCTTCTCTTGGGCTTGGTCAAGTGTGAAGCCTAATGACTCCACCTCCTTTCTGAGCTCCGACAAATGGGCTTCGTATGGGGAAAGTCTACTGGATGAGGTCATCACTTCCTTTGTCTGAGTAAATTGGATTTGTTAAAGTTCTATATTTATACTAATCATGTTATCACTGTTCAATGACTATATTAGCAATGGTCACAATTTATAATGGTATTTTAAAATCTAGAAACATAAAACCAATGAATTTCACATTTTATATACCCATAATAAACATTTAATTAGATCAAGATGAATTTCCATTAAGGAAATTTTGGGTCGTTACATCCTTCAAGGCATGGTCGATTCTGGAAGGTGGCATTATATAACTTCTTATAGCAGGTGGCTTGTATACCATTTCTCAGTCATAAGAAGAATATAGATGGAATAAAATTTTGGCATGGCATGCACAAAAGTTTGACATCTTGATGACTTGAAAAACATTTGATCGAGCTCATGCTACCCTAAGAGAACAGCTTCACCAACCCACAATAGCTCCACCACATAAAGATATAGCATAAAATGTTCCTTCCAAAGGTTTGAATGACCAATGGAATTAGGAAGAAACAAAAGAGTATGAATCTTAATCTACTCCAACGCAAGATCAAGCCCTTGAAGATTTCTTCCCTGCAACATTTGAATCATGGAAACCACCCCATCAAATGGTATCCTCATCATATAAAGAGATCATATTTGTTTATGTCAATGTGATACACTTCGAATACCCCTTCTCTGATGATGAACAAGCCTCAGAACATGATTTACCTACATATTATTGGGGAATGGGAGGCTGCATGCACATGAACCAAGGATATAAAGGATACCATGGGTGTGGTCAGGCCTAATATTTCGGTCAATTACCCAAAGAGGACATATATATCGATAATACCTATGGAAATACACTCTAATGAACCTAGAAAAGGAATATAGGTGTCCTAGAACCCTCCAGCAATCATCTATACCCAATTTCCTTGAATGACCACTTAGCAGGGGTTAGATAATCTAATCAACCCATAAAACAAGGTAGGACAGTGCAACCTGCACCACTGGAAGTAGATACTCCCACTAGTTCTGCATAAGAACCAAGCCCATCCACCTCAAATTCCTTCATTCCTAATCCAAATTCCTAGGAGCAACCCCACATTACAGAGCACCAACCTCTAGCCAAAAAAAATGAAATTTTAAAATAGATGGAGGTATCCCCAACTAAGATCTCAATCCCAGATGCACTCCGTCTATAAATAAATTAGGGAGGGACTCGTTGAATCCCTCTGGATCCTGCAGGAATTTGAGACAAAATCTGTTGCATCTGAGGTTTATCGAGTGAAGACCATACTTAACATCACAGGTAAATAAAGAGTAATACATTTTAATATTTATTAATATTTTTGAATTAAATATTAATTTTACTTTAAACAGTATTATGTGTTCGATGGAAAACCTAACACACAACAACGAGGTTCTTTGAAATCTTACGTTGACCACAATGTTGAGTTATACTAAAAAATAATAATATAATAATAATATTTTAAATGGTAGTTTACACATAGCCCTTTTATTGGCAAGAATGAAAAAAACTAACTACAATATGATTATACATGTTTATTAAGTGTTTTTACATTTATCTAATAAAATCTGTAGGCTTAAAATATGAATGAATTCAATTTTAAGCATAAATACTCTAATATTCATTAAAAGGTTGATTCACCACCTTTTAACGGTAAAATATTTCTAAATATAGTTTTTTTCACTTTCATATATTATATTTGACAAAAGAAAATTATTATTTAGAAGTAGGAAGTCAAAATTTACTTGGGGTAAAATTTTGGTATTTTTCTGATAAAGTTCGTTTTTAATGAATAGTGAATGATACTATATTTTAATTCAAAACAGCCTTTTAATCTAATTTATTTATATTCTTAGATTATATTTTTAATTGGTTTTAAAGTGTAATTATATTATGTGTTTATCATTTAATCCAATTTTTTTCATTGGATGTAATTTCACTTTGAAATTGGACATAGACAAGTGTCAATCTTTTGATAGTTATTATTTCTTAAAAACACGCTTTTTGTTTTGACTTTGGGAATTAATTTTAAATTAATTTCTTCCAATTATATGTTTTTAATTTAGAAAAATGGATTCCATATTTGGAATCATGAGGTCCAAATTGTTTAAATAGATAACTTTTATTTTTAGACATTATGAATATTTACTTCAGTAAATATTGTATTTACCATGGTTAAAAGGTAAATTTAGTAAATATGGGTAAACAAATATAATAATATTATTATTAAATTACCCTAACATGTTTCTTATTACTATTAGTTGATACATGTCCAACCATAGGCATCCTTAGGTCTATTTTGGGACCCCAAGGAGCCACTTGGGAGTGATAATGACACTTTATATTAGTTAATTTAAAGTAAAGTCAAAAATGACAAAAATATATCTTTTAGTTAATCAATTTTTACATTTGGTAATATATGTAATCTCTTAGACTATAAATATTAATTATAAATATAAAAAGATTTACTAAATCATGGTATTTTATTTATAATTTTTAGACATCAAATAAATAAAATTACGTATGACATAATGATGATGCAGTGATTACCTTATTAATGAATGATTTAAATAAATGAAATTATAAAATTTAAAAAACTATCCAAAACATTTAAAATTCTTATTAGATTATTTTATTTCAAACAAGAGTCATCTTATCATTGAATTTAAAGATTTTGGTCGGAGTGGATACTCAAGAGGGGGGGTTAATTGAGTTCCAATTAATATTTCACTTAAAAAACTTTATAATTAAAATCCCCAAATTAAAATAACAAGATAAATTGAAGTGAATTTGTAATACAGTAAAGGGTCAGTTAGGTTCTCAAGAGATTGATTAGTTCTCAGTTAATCTAATCTGAAGATTAGATTAGATTTTGAAACTAACCTATGGGTTTACTATAAATACAAACACTTTCTAGTTTTAACAATCAAAGTTACTTTAAGATAGATTTATATTTAAATTACTTAGCAGTGGAATATTCAATATAGTTTAAAAAATTATAAATAAGCATATCAGTTTTAAAAAATAGGTTCAGTCTTAAGCTGAGACTTAGTCCTCTCAAAAAATTTATATAAAATTTGATCCACACCCTAGATTGGGGTAAACAACAGTACTCAGACTGTCCATGTACTAAGACCTCAACCACAGATCTTCGTGGGAAAACAAAACAATAGCACACAGGATATCCAGGTCACACTTGAACTCTACCACTATCCACAGTGGGATACAAGAGTATAGGTAAAGATTGTGTGAGGATTTAGAAATCCTCTAGTTCAGCACAGGAGAAAGTGTGTGTCTAAAAGTACAGAGCACACACACTACTCAAAATGTAAATAAATGAATCATAATAGAGCTAAAAAGATAGAGAAGAGTTTATAATGATATATGTGTTTTGAGTGAAGCTCTGGACTCCTGGGATTGATTCAGATGAGGCATTGAGTCCTCTGGTTTTCTTCAAGAAACCGAGTGTCATTTTTGTATTTGTCTTCCAGGTCCAGGTTGATCAGTCTGATCAGCTTGAGTGAAAGTGAAATCGTTGAAGCTCTTTTATCCTTGAATGTTCAGGTTCTATGGATTCTGTATAAATTCTTTCTTCTTCTTCTATGTATGTAAGTCCTTGAATATCTCCAGAATATTGTCTTGTATGTGCATGGAAAGACTGATCGACCACCACACCAACATATCTTTAGTAGTTCGAGGTTCCCTTATATAGCTTTAGCTCCAGTAATGGGAATGATTACCTTTTTACTGGTACGAGGTATGGTTCTTGAAATTCCAATCACTATCATTAATTAATAGTAGGTGCATTAAAAACATTAAATATGACTATTTCTAAATAAACAAATAGAAATAGAGTTTAGAGAAACAGTGACTAGTTTCCATCGGTAGCTGTTACTCCTTGTAATGGTAGCTTGCTTTAATTGGTCACTCCTTCTATCGGTAGCTCCTTATATCAGTATCTCCTCTTATCGATAGCTCCTTTTATCAGTAGCTCCTCTTATCGGTAGCTTCTTTGTAATAGTAGCTCTTTTGTATCGGTATCCGTCTGTATCAGCAGACTTGTATCGGTATCAGTAGACTTTGTATTTGTATTGGTGGGCTTCCTATCAGTAGTGTATGTCTGTCTTTTTGTATCGATAGCTTGTATCGGTAACTACATATCAGTGACCTTTACTAATCGGTAGAATACGTACCGGTAGGTCTGTATCAGTCGAGTTGTGCATACCAGAAGACTTATTCTATCAGTAGATTTTCTTCTATCGGTAGTTGTTATGCATATCAGTGACCTTATTCATATCAGTATAATTCTGTAGTAGTGTACATATCCTTATCAGTAGTTGTGTATCTGTTTGTCTGTATTAGTAGCTATGTGCATACCGGTGGACTTATGCATACCAGTGGACTTAACACTTATCTGTTCTATGAAAAAAATATGTTAGAATTATTTCAAAGTATGTATAAACATAGATAAACATTGATCAACATATTCTAATGATTATTTTGATATTTTTATCAACTCAAAAGTAGGATGTCCTAGATTGAAATTATTAATATATAGATAAACATTATTTGGTATTATCAAAGCATATTGAAAAATAATTGAGATTATCAAAATAGGTGAGGTCAAAAATATCCCCCTTTTTAATAATCACAAATTCTGATATTATAATCCAAAATAATCAGTAAAGTATCAGTATAAAATACAATGGTTCTTATTTCTCAGTTTGAGTAATGTATCAGAGGATATAATATTAAATTCAATTTTATTAGAGGTAATAATAAAAACAATGTACTAGAGTTACAAAACAAATGTATCAGAGGTAAAATTATAAAACAAATGAACCAGAGGTAGAAGTATTAGGCTCATAAATATTAAGCTCATATTTCTCATAATTCTCATCTTTCTCCCCCTTAGTATTATTTCTACCCCTTTTCCTTTATATTATTTCTCCCCCTTTGTGATTAGGAAAAATAATTAAACAAAAATGAAAGAGTTTATATATTACTTGATGCAAAAGTACATAGAAATACATAATTGAAAAAAAAAGAATACAAGTGATTCCTATCAAAGGTCCTAGCCACTAATCAATCCACCTCCTGAATGTCCAATTTGGATTTGGATTTGGGTTCATTGGCAGACTCAGGTTGGGAAGTTTCAGAAGTAGGCTTGGGAATTCCAGAAATTACTACTAGAAGTTGAGCAATAGAGACTGTTCCTGGCCTATAGTGGGTAGCTCTCCGTGTGATCATTGGAGTGAGGCTCCAAATTACTTGGACTGGAGTCATCTGAGGAATGGAGGCAGACTGAGTAGAGGAAGGTAGAGCTGGAGGTGCAATGATAGGAGTACTATCTACATGAAAAAATGGCAACAACAGATTCCTAAAGTCCATTATGATCCATCCTCCTCTTTCCATAGTAGAAATTAAGTCATCCTTGTTCTCCATAAATTTGTCTACAATAGGATTCAACTCCATGAGCTTGCTTTCTTGTTCTTTGAAAGCTTGAGTGACTGGGGGTAGCTTCATGTTCTATAACATAATCTTGAAATGGTTGTTGAGATGATGCTTGATATAGACCCTTTGGAAATAGTAATCCACTTTGTCTTTTACCTCTTTCTGAGAAGCATTGGCTTCTCTCATAAAATTCTGAACAATTTTCCCCATATCCCTAGTGGTAGTCACCACTTGGGTCAAGAAAATAGAGTCTACAGATCCACTGGTAGAAGACTGTCCAATCTCTTCTCTCATCACAGCTTGAATTTGATAAATATCTAAAGAAGGATTGGTAGAACTCAGAGGTGAAACAGTAAAGGCTATTGTTTCCTTAAAATATTTAGTCAGTCCACTTATAAGATTTTTCACAAGAGATTCCTTGGTGATGACATGCTACTCTATGGACTTATTAAATTCTCAAAACATCCACAAATTGCCTTACTACACCTTTAATTTAATTGATATCACCACTCATTTGAGCTTGAGAACTACTCAAGGTAGTTAGAGAAGCAACAGACTGCTTCGAGGCAACAAAAGCTCATGTCCAGCTCTCAATCTGAGAATGACACTCTCTTATCACATTCATCATCTATGTTATAGGGCTTGACACCATACACCCAAGAGATATTTCTAAAGATTTTTCTATATTTCTCATCTCTTCAACAAAGAAATTATTTAAATTTTCAACAGATGCAATCCAATTCACCTTCAACTCGGCCTTTAAAGACTCAAGATCATCCTTATTAACCAGATTGTTAGGCATAATTACAGGTTCTCTTTATGACACAATACTAGCCACAAAGTCAAAAATAATAGATTGAATGGATGGTATTAAAAAGGTTTCCATTCTTCTTATCTCTTCCACAAATGAGGTCTTAAGATCAGACTTCAACTGGTCTAGATCAGCTTTTCATACCACATCCCTAGGTAAAAACTTAGAGGAGACATTATAGTTAACTTGTGGTCTATTCATGGGTGTCTCATTTTCAGAATCAGGATAGTACAACCCACAAACTACAAAAACTAGGTCTTCTACCCAGTCATCAATTCCATCAACTACTGAAACATTTCCAAGTATAGTTGGATGCTCCCCCTCAACTGGTGCATTCTTCTAAATATGTATAGTAATAGCACCCTCAGCAGCTCAGTCTTCCTCAGAAGAATCCTCCACAATCATCTCCATTTCTCAAACATCATGAGGCTCCTCTGGAATAGGTGAAGGTATATATAATTCAACAACTTCCTCAGTAGGCATTGAGGAGTGCCCAATCAGTGGACCAAGAATCAAGAAAGCTGAAGCAGATGCTTTAGTTTCAGATTATTCTTCTTCCTCATTCTCCAGGGTAGTCTGGTCTTCCTCATCAATAGGGGCATCTTCATTACTAACTCCCAACACTGTTTCCTTTCCAGGTGATACAATTTCAGGAACAAGACTTGGAGGCAAGTCCAGATCCCTTCCATCAACCACAGAGGTATCCTATTCATCAGTATCATAACTATACTGATGGTCCTCATTATCAGGTCCTAGACATGGATCCCTAACATCCTTAGGCCTAGAAGGATGATCCATAGGATTAAGCTTATCATATAGATTCTCATCACCATTGAACCATTATATTTTCCACAGATTCCAATTAATCTTCATGTATTTGCAAACAGTGCTTGTGATGCAAAAAATATTCCTTACCACCACTGTCTCGTCCTGAGACTCAGCTACTCCCTTCACTTTGATCATAACTGAAATTATCTTTGCAAAGAAAAAAGCATTGGTTTTTTATTATGGCATGGTAATATCTTCAATCTGAATCTTCAGAATCCTACCCAAATTTACCTTGACACCATGTCTTAATAGATGTAGCAAATAAATATCTTGGTATTTCAGATTTTCAAAGTCCCCACTTCTTGGACTTAGCACATGTTGAATGAACTTGAACTGTAACTTTTTATCTCCATCCATTTCTGTAGAAACTACCTTTATTGGTGTACCATCCCCTGTTAATTCTTCCAAAGAAGCTTCAAATTCAAATATGTCACTGGTAGGAGGTACTTATTTCGAGAAATACCCAAACTCTCTTTCATGTCGGACTTTCAAGCATTTAGCCCATTCAACAGAGGAAAAAGCTATTTAATTTCCATTCACAACTGAAACCATTTTATTCTCCTCTTCAGATTTCTCAAAGAGCACAGATTCATTGAACTCTTTTACCATCTTCAGATTATAAAGAACATTGTTATTCGAGAAGCACTTTACCCATTTCTGGTCCTCTAGTACTTCTAGAACTAAATATTTACTCATCATCAACCATTCCGCGCATAGATCTTTCTCAACTACTATCTTACTTTGAAAAAGATGCAGATTTGTAGGTTTCTTCACTTCAATTCCACCACTAGACTCTCCTTTGAGCCTCTTGGCATTCGACTCATCATCCTTTTCACTAACTGCTGGTCTCTTTACTCATGCCATTCTACGAATCTCAAGGCTTAGGGTTCGAGAGAAACAAAGGTTTGGGATCTAAGGCTTGAAGGTAAAGGGTTTGAGGTGGATCGAAATGACGTTAACACTTATTTTTTAACATTTATGAATCACAAAATAAATAAATAAAACATAATAAGTAAAATATAAGCAATACATATTCTGGTGGGTATAGATATAGAATTTTAAAAACTGTGCAATCCTAATGGTAATACATACTGGTGAGGTATAACAGTGAGGTTTCTAACGGTGAGGTTTCTAACAGTGAGGTTTCTAATGGTGAGGTTTCTAACGATGAGGTTTCTAACTGTGAGGGTTCTAACGGTGAGGTTTCTTATGATGAGGTTTCTAACCGTGAGGTTTCTAACTTACAAATTCTATCATTCCTAACTCATGTCTAATGTAACTTAACCTATCCAAACTTAAAGTATTAGTGAAAATGTTATCTAATTGATGTTCAGTACCTATAAATTCAAGAGTAATATCACCCTTTTGGTAATGATCTCTTAAAAAAAATTGTCTTACATCAATGTGTTTGGTCCTAGAGTGAGATACGGGATTCTTAGAGATATTGATAGAACTAGTGTTATCACAGTTTATAGATACATGTCTACACTGATATCTATAGTCCAATAATGTATGTTTCATCCATAGAATTTTTGTGCAGCAACTACCAGTAGAAATATATTTTGCTTCAGTAGTAGACAATGAAACAATGTTCTTCTTTTTACTACACCAAGATACTAAGGACCTACCTAAAAAATGGCATGTTCTAGAAGTGCTCTTTCTATCTAACTTGCAACTAGAAAAGTCAATATCTGAATAACTTATTAAATCTAATGATTTTCCTTTTGGATAGAATAATCCTAAGTTAGTATTATGGTTAAGATATTTGAAAATTATTTTGACAGCAAGCAAGTGTGACTCTTTTGGATTATCTTGAAATATTTCACACATACACACGCTAAACATAATATCTGGTCGACTAGCAGTAAGATAAAGTAGACTCCCAATCATAACTCTGTAGTTGGTTTGATCCACTGGTTTTCCAGTTTCATTAGCATCCAAATTACAATTAATACTCATAGGTGTATCATTTTCCTTAATACTATCTAAACCGAAACGTTTTAAAATATCCTTTTTATATTTACTTTTATTTAAAATAATACCATTTTCATTTTGAAAACTTTAAATCCAAGAAACTATTTGAGTTCTCCCATTAAAATAATTTCAAATTCATTTTTTATACTCTTTGAAAAATCAATACACAAAGAATTTTTAGAAGATCTAAAAATGATATCATCAACATAGATTTGTACTATCAAAACATCTTTGGAAATTTTTTTAATAAAGAGAGTTGGATCAGCAATCCCTTTAGAAAAACCTTTCAAAATAATAAAACTACTAAGTCAATCATACCAAGCTCATGGGGCTTGTTTCAAACCATATAAATCTTTAGAAAGCTTAAAAACTTGATTTGGAAAATGAGGATTAGTAAATAAAGGTGGTTTTTAAAAAAAACATCTTCAATTATAAAAATATTTAGAAAATAACTTTTAACATCCATTTGATATAACTTGAAATTCCGATGAGTAGCATTGGAAAGTAGAATCCTAACAACTTCTAATCTAGTTATAGGTGCAAAGGCTTCCTCATAGTCTATTATTTCCTCTTGACTATATCTTTGTGAAACTAGCCTCGATTTGTTTCTAACTATGTTTCCTGATTCATCAACTTTATTTCCAAAAACCCATTTAGTACCTATGGTCATAGTGTCCTTAGGTTTTTCAACTAATTCCCAGACTTTGTTTCTTTCAAATTGATTTAATTATTCTTGCATATCCATTACCCAAAATTCATCATTGATTGCATAATTGGTATTTTTAGTTTCTAACTATGAAAGAAAATCTTGATGTCCAACCAGGTTTCTTAAAGAAGCTCTAGTTTGTGTACCTCTATCAAGATTACCAACAACAACATCTGAAGGATGATTCTTTAGAATCCTAGTTGATATAGTAATGGTAGGACTAGAAATTTCATGTTCATCTCTAGGTTCGGGTTCACCAGAAGCAGATTCTAGAATATTTCTAGAACTGGATGTCTTTACAAAAGGTTCACTGTTTTTGTCATTAAGGTCCAGAATAGATAGATCTTATTCAAGATTTTCAAGAGAAGAATTAGGTTCATGCGGATTAGTTTCATCAAATTTTATGTGAATAGATTATTACACACATTTGGTTATTTTGTTAAATAACCTATAAGATTTTTTGGGTATAGAGTAACCTAGAATGATTCCATCATCACTTTTAGAAGCAAACTTGTCAAGATTATCCTTAGTATTCAAAATAAAGACTTTGCAACAAAAAACACTGAAGTAACTAACTTTAGGCTTACTATTATTCCACAGTTCATAAGGGGTCTTCTTATGAATAGATCTAATAAAGACTCTATTTATAATATAACAAGCTGTATTCACAGCTTCAGCCCAAAAATAAATAGGTAAATCATATTCATTGAGCATAGTTCTAGAAATTTCCTAAAGGGTTCTATTCCTTCTTTTTACTACACCATTCTTTTGAGGTGTCCTAAGGGCAGAAAAGTTGTGACTATATCCATTGTGTGAGTAGTAAGATTCAAACTCACAATTTTCAAACACACATCCATGATCAATTCTAAGGGTTTTAATTTTAAGTCCACTAAGGTTATCTACAGACTTGGAATATTTAATAAAAGAAGAATAAGATTCACTTTTTTTGAGCAAGAAAGTATACCCAAGTGTATCTAGAAAAGTAATCTACTAAGACATAAACACAGTGCTTCCCATTTAAACTAGAAACTCTATAAGGTTCAAACAAGTCCATGTGAACCAACTCGAGAGGTTTAGAAGTTGAAAATTCTTTCTTTAATTTAAAAGAAACTTTATGTTGTTTTCCCTTTTGACAGGGAGTACAAACTTTGTCTGATGGGAATTTTAGTTGAGGTAGGTCTCCAACTAAATTATTCCTAGTCAGTTTTCTAAGTGAATGTATATTTCAGTGTCCTAATATTCTATGACATAGAAAAGATATATTCTTTATGAAAAGCATTTAAACAGGTATCCATTTTTTTGGCTAAAGAATTTAAATCTACATCATAAACATTATCATTTCTCAAAGTAGAAAATACCAAAGAATTTTTAGAATCATAAAAATTACAAGAATCATTTTCAAATTCAACATTGAAACCATCATCACACAACTAATAAATGCATAGCATATTGTATTTTAATACATCAACAAATAAAACATTAGAAATTAAAACTAAATAAATGTTACCAATATGGCCTAAGATGATGATTTTTCCTTTTGAATTATGACCAATGGTGACTTGTCCTCCATCAACCTTCATTAAAATATTGAAACATGAGTAATCTCTAGTCATATGTCTTGAACATCTACTGTCCAAGTACCATATCTTCTTTACGGTAACTCTTCAATCAAGTCTCCTACAAAACATGTTTAAACAAAAAATGATTATGGTACCCAGATCTTCTTGGGTCTAGACAGGTTAGAAAGAAAAACTTTTGGTACCCAGATTTGCCTAATGGGTCTCATATAATCAATAGATTCAAAAGATTTTTAAGGATAATTTTTTTATCTATAACTATGGGAATAGATAGTTGAGGCATAGGAATTTCCAAAACTTGAACTAGCAGCATACTATCCGGATTTAGAAATGAATTTATTCTTAACAAGCTGTCTCTATCCAGGTTGGTATCCCAAACCAGTGGTGTACTTTGGTGCAACCTGTATTCCAAGAATTTGAGTTAGATTATTCTTTCTATTTGTGAACTTATCTAAATCTATTCTAAGTTTCTCATTGGATAATTTTAGTTGAGTGTTCTCCTTTAACACTTGAGAATTCTTTTCTTTTTCAATTTCTAATGCAGATTGTACAGTGCTAGTTAAAGCATGTTGTTTCTTTAATGACTTGTACTTATCTTTCATCTCATTGCAGGTATCTTATAACATATTACAGTATTCAAATAATTTAGATCTAGACATATTATCATCACTATTTGAATCACTTTTGTTCCCAGAGTAATAATCATTCATCATAGTGGAAACATGTACCTTAGAAGTATTAGTCATGAAACACATATTGGAACGATTATTTTTAGAATCAGAAGTCTCAGATTCACATGTGCTGTCTTCTGAAGCACTCCATGTAGCCTTCATAGATTTCTTTTATTTTCTATCATTGTAGTCGTATTTCTTCTTGAACTACAATTTTGGATAGTCAGCCTTAATGTTCCCTTTTCGTTTTCACTCATAACACACTATCTCATCATCCTTATTATCTTTCTTAAAATATTTCTTCCTAGAACCTCGTTGGTCATACTTACCCTTATAATTGGATTTTCTAAAAAAAAAATCTTTCTATAAAACTTCTTAAATCATCTGGCTATCTAGGTCATCTCTTCATCACTATCAGAATCTGAACCTTCACTTGTTGAGCTTTCAGTAGGTAAGTGAACTTTCTCTGTGCCCTTGCTCTTTGAGGTAGTGGACATAAATATCCACTAAATTCCTCTTTGGTTCATAACCTTCCTCTTTTTTTACCTTTCGCTCTTCTTCATACATCATTAACTTACCAATCAGCTCTTTAACAGGTAGTGAACTTATGTCACACAATTCTCTTATTGAAACTGATGTGCCTCTCCATCTGTCTGGCAGACATCTAAGTAACCTCATGATTTTTTCTTTTATATGAACAACTTTTCCAAGTGAACTCATTGTATTTACAATTTCGTTGAACTTGAGATACATGTCAGAAATAGGTTCATCAGGCTTCATTTTAAAATTATAATACTTAATAGTATAAGTGTTTAGTCTCATTTCCTTAACAATGGTTGTTCCCTCATGGGAAACACCCAAAGTATCCCAAATTTCCTAAGATGTTTTACAAGAAGATATTCGATTAAATTTTTTATCTCCTAAAGCACAATACATGGCATTCATTTCTTTACAATTATTATTGTAAGCAGTTTTAGTAGGTTCATACCAAGTATTTATTTCAGTTTCTGGAATCTTATACTGAGTCTCTATAGTAGTCCAGATGACAAAACCCATACTTTCTAAATGAATTTTCATTTTCAGTTTCCATTGGGCATAATTAACACCATTAAAGAAAGGTGTCATTTTGGTAGTAGAACCTTCTATTCTATTATCCATAATTATATTTTAGCAAATATATTTAAAGAGAAAAAATTTAGAACTAACATAAATTTAAGATCTTTAAGATACAACTAAAATCACAGTTGAAAAAGAGAGTGCTTGGAAATCCTTTATTAAAAACAAACAACCTCTGATACCAAATGTTGGTCAGATTGGATACTCAAGAGGGGGGTGAATTGAGTTCCAATTAAAATTTTTGTTAAAAAAAATTATAATTAAAATCCCCCAAATTAAAACAACAAGCTAAACTATAGTGAATTTGTAATACAGTAAAGGGCCAGTAAGGTTCTCAAGAGATTGATCAGTTCTTAGTTAAACTAATCTGAAGATTAGATTATCTTTTGAAACTAACATACTGGTTTACTATAAATACAAACACTTTCTAGTTTAACTATCAGAGTTACTTGAAGATAGATTTATATTTAAAGTACTTAGAAGAGGAATATTCAATATAGTTAAAAACAATATAAATAAGCACCGCAGTTTTAACCAAGAGGTTCAGTCTCAAGATGAGACTTAGTCCTCTCAAACAATTTATATAAACATTGATCCACACCCTGGATCGGGGTAAACAACAGTACTCAGACTGTCCAGGTACTAAGACCTCTACTATAGTTCTTTATGGGAAAAACACAATACCACACAGGATATCCAGGTCACACTTGACCTCTACCAATATCCACAGTGGGATACAAGAGTATATGGAAAGATTGTGTGAGGATTTAGAAATCCTCTAGTTTAGTATAGGAGATAGTGCGTGTCTAAAAGTACAGAGCACACACACTGCTAAAAATGTAAATAAATTAAACACAATAGAGCTAAAAATATAGAGAAGAGTTTAGAATGGTCTATGTGTTTTGAGTGAAGCTCTGGACTCCTTGAATTGATGCATATAAGGATTTCTTTCCTTCTCTGGTTTTTGTCAAGAAATAATGTTTTGTTTTTGTATTTGGATTCCAGGTTCAGGTTGATCAGTCTGATCAACTTGAGTGCAAGTGAAATCATTGAAGCTCTTTTCTACATGAATGTTCAGGTTCTATGGATTTATTATGAATTCTTCATTCTTTTTCTATGTATGTATGTCCTTCAATATCTCCCAAAGATTTTCTTTTATGTGCATGGAAAGACTGATCGACCACCACACCAATGTATCTTTAGTAGATTGAGGTTCCCTTATATAGCATTAGATCTGACAATGGGAATGATTTCCTTTTTACAGGTATGAGGTACGGTTCCTGAAATTACAACCACTATAATTAATTAATATCAGGTGAATTAAAAACAACAAATATGACCGTTGCTAAATAAACAAATATAAATAGAGTTTCAAGAAATAGTGACTAGTTTCCATCAGTAGTTGTTACTCCTTGAAATAGTAGCTTGCTTGAATCGGTCGCTCCTTCTATCAGTAGCTCCTTCTATCAGTAGCTCCTCTTATTGGTAGCTCCTTCTATCAGTATCTCCACTTATCAGTAGCTTCTTTTTAATGGTAGCTCTTTTGTATCGTTATCCATCTATATCAATAGACTTGTATCGGTATCGGTAGACTTTGTATTTGTATCGGTGGAATTCCTATCGGTAGTGTCTGTCAGTCTGTTTGTATCGGTAGCTTGTATCGGTAACTACGTATTAGTGGACTTTACTTATTGGTAGACTATGTACTGGTAGGTCTGTATCAGTCGACTAGTGCATACCGGTAAACTTATTCTATCGGTAGCTCTTCTTCTATCAGTGGCTGTTATGCATATCGGTGACCTTATCCATATCAGTAGTCATTTGTATCGGTGTACTTATCCTTATCAGTAGTTGTGCATTTGTTTTTCTGTATCAGTATCTATGTGCATACCAGTGGACTTATTCATACCTGTGGACTTAACACTTATCTGTTCAATGAAAAACATATATTAGAATTATTTCAAAGTATTTATAAACATAGATAAACATTGATTACCATATTCCAATGATTATTTTGATATTTTATTTGACTCAATAGTAGGATGTAATATATTGAATGAATTAATATATAGATAAATATAATTTGGGATTATTAAGGCATATTGAAACATAATTATGATTATCGAAATAGGAGAGGTCAACAAAGGAGTTTTGGGCCTTTTGATTCCAAAAATCAATTTATAATAATATAATATTTTCAAACTTTCCTAAAGAGCCCCTCCTCTCCCTTATAAAAAGTCATCAACTATAACCCATTAATCACACCTCTCATGCCCATTAGATCATCCAACCTCCTACCAATTAAGCTCCGAACATCCCTCTCTTCATTCAAGAAGCCTTACTTTAGGCAGAAGGCACTTCAAGGAAGCCTTTTGGTTCAAACCAAAGGGAGTTACCCGATTTAAAGGTAACGTATTCTCTTAAGTTCTTTTATTTTATTTTAGTTCTCCAACCCCCTAAACTCTCATTATTACTTTATTTTATAAAAACAATAGTATCCTAAATATAGTAGTTTTTTGTTATGATAATTCTTTGAACTAAACTTCCACACACCTCCATCTAATGGATATGAACATACTGTTTCTGTGGATGACGAACTACTGCCTCACAAAATGATGATTATTCAAATATCTCCAACAGCCTGTCATGGTGGAAATTATGATGGAACTGTATTTATATATGATATGTATTATGTTTACGTTTTCTCTATTCTTCTATATTTTTCATTTATAGCATACCTTTATGGTTTCCATAATGGGTAAATACGATAATTTCATTTGAGGAAGTGCAGACTACCACCCCTTCAGAGTGATATGACTCGTTCATACCATACATGGAATATATAAAGGATGGTGTTAATGAACTTATGTAATGTACATAATTTTTTTATTATACTAGAATAATAATATACATATGTATCATTTGGTTTTCATTCCTTTTAAAATAATAAAAATGTAATGCAAGTAGCGTTTAAGCATACATACGACTTACCATCTCCATGAACAATGCATTTCATTTTCATATATCCAAATGATATGGACTATTATAAATACATATATACTAGATATAAATGATATTTATGAAATATAAATCATGAATATCATTCTAAAGATAATATAATTTTGACCACATGTATAATTTATAATTATAACAAGTTCATTTTTAACTCAAGTTCCGAACTTGGACAAAATGTCCGATATGAACTCAAATAATTAACTAATTGTTATAGAAAGGTAATAAGTGATATAAAAGGAATAATAATATTTAAAAAGTTTCTTAAGAAAGTAGAAATTAACTTAAGTTTATTATTCAGGAAATTAAAGAACAGACGGGTCAAGTTAGACATGAGGTACAATAACTCCTTAACCCAACTTCTATTATTTAAGTTAAAATTATAATTCTTGATTATGTCATGCTATGAATATGTTTGAATGACCTATTATTATTTTAAACTTAATATCCTCTTATATTTGTGGTATTAATATCTTTCACACATAATTATTTCATGGATTTATCCTTAATTTAATGGTATAATATTTGTAAGGGACTTCATCTCAATATCCTTTCATTGAGGAATATTTTAATTTATACATGACTTCTTTTATACAATGTATAAACACCTTTGAATTTTCATTTCATTCAAAGGGAATCTTTTTTCTATGATGCATTTTACTAAATGACAAATGGAATGTTTTTCACATTTTCAGCGACAATGACCTCTCCGACGCCATAATCATTATTTTGATTCCTCTATAAGCCTTAATGTTTTTAAAAAGAAAAGAAATACCTTATTATTTTTTTTGGGTTTTTTGGTATTGAAAATGGTTTTTGAAATGGATTGATTATTTCAATATCTTGAAATTATTTCTTGTGATTTCAAATGAAATATTATTAGTTAAATGTTTATATTTTCAATATTTTATGTGTTATTATTTTATAATGGTACTTGGACATTTTATGGGTGGTTATGTGATAAACCAAATGATGTGTGGGGCCGTGATAAACTAGGATGGGTGGTTACGTTATAACCTCCAATGCATTAGGTAAGGAATTTGGCCAAACGGCTATTCTATTTAGTGATATATGTGGAAGTCAATTGTATGGTTATTCCATTAAAGTATGTTCATGTCCCAAGTTACCTATATATGTTATGTGTACTTTATATTGGTTTTATGGTAATATTTTGTTTGTAAAAGGGTAATCAATGATATTTTATTTATTGAAGAGTATTTACTATTTTGTAAAGATGAAAATTATTACTTATGATAAGGTATTCATGGTTTACTTATTGTTTGGAAAAACTAATAGTTTTCTTTATTTGTGTATCCCTTACTGAGATTTTTATACTCATCCAAAGTTTTTGAAAGATTTTTTATAGGACATAATGTGTAATAGGGTCAATATCAATTGATTTCTCATTAGTTTATAAATACATCAATAGTCATTTAACTACTTCGTTTTATTCACTGTGTTAACTGAATAATTTCCTATATCAATTTCCCTTTTATTTCTACTATTTCTACATGAAAATAATCCTCTAAATACACCTCATCTTTATAATATGAAATATATTGATACAATTCATGTAAGAACCCAGATCTTATTTTCAGGTATGATTTCCTTTTTTGGTCATTGTTGGAGAAAAGAGGAATTCCTAGAAATTTTTGAAGTACCCGCCGTGTACTCGGTTACCGTAGGTAGCCATGTGCTGGCCATGTAGCGGCCATGCGCACGGCCATGTGGGGATTACCTAGAGGACGCCAAAGAAAATTCATGTTGTCTAAAACATGGAACTAGACATGACTCTTTTTTTAAAAGATTTTTTATTTTATAAAAAAAATTGATACTGAGTAGAAGTGTCTACATGAAATATTTAAATTGTTATGTATATGTTATGAACTAATTATCTAAAGCTCTAAACTTAAAATGTTCATAAATGTGAATTATTAACTTAATTTGAGATTTATGTAATGTTTAAGGTCGGGGCCTTATAGTTGGTATCAGAGGTCAGTTTAGACAACTTTAGAAGTTAGAATATTGTTAAATTAATATCTATAAAATAATTTGTGGTAAGATTGAAATGATATAAAATTTACATATTACCATGTTGCTTCACCTAAGATATTTCTGTGTTCAGAATGGTTTTTCACAGATGAAATAGGGCAGCTATGTTCGGAAGGCATACATAGGAGAATAACCTTCCAAATCAGCATCTTGAGATGGTTATAATTGGAATTTAATAGTTTTTTGAAGTAATGGAGTAGTTGACTTAGGCTATAAATAGAGTTGGTATACATGCACGAGATCAACCATATCAACTAGAGTGGAACATGTCAGTATTGGAGCATTTCATGAAAGAACGTCCCCTATCTTTCAGAGGATCATCTGACCCTGTTCAATTTTATGGGTGGATCAAAGCACTGAAGAAGATTTTTGATATCATGGGGTGTTCAAAACATCAAAAGGTTAGTCTCGCTATTTACCGTTTTGAAGGAGAAGCTGATCAGTGGTGGTCGATGGTGATAAATATCAGGGATAGTGAGGAGATTGATTCTCTTTATTGGGATGAATTCAAAGGTATGTTTCTTGAGAAATGTTTTCCTATGGTGGTTCGACTTAGGATGGAAAACAAATTCATGTAATTGAGGTAGGAGGATGAATCAGTGACTGGATACGAAAAAATTTCACTTGACTAGTAAGGTATTCTCTAAATTTCATCTGGGATCTTAATAGTACGATAAATCAATTTTAATCAAGAACAAAGTTTCGATATTGAATAGAATTAACCTATAATGAATTCAAAATCTATGAGAAACTTTTTTGTTGTGTCGAGATGGTAGAAATAGAGTTTTCTGATGATCAGGTGTTCTAATAGGTCAAACCAAAGAAGAGGTCTAGTTGGCAAGAAAAGGGAAATAATTCATCAAATAATCCATGAGGTAAGAAAATTAAATATCCATCTTGTGAAAAGAGTGGTAAAAAACATCCTTGATAATGTTTATCAAGGTCTAGAAAGTTCTTCTAGTGTGGTAAGTCTGGTCATATTACTCGTATCTATAGGGAAGAGGATGAAGCAAGTAATGAAAAGCCAGTAGTAAGATGTTTTAAGTGTAGTGAAATGGGTCATTATGAAAATTAGTGTCCAACAAAGAACTCAACCAAGGGAAAGCAGCCTGACAACAAGTAGAAAGAGGTGGTGAAATCCTTTACCACTACTTCAGCAGATATTGGTCCATCCAATGAAGTAGTGTCAGGTACACTATTTGTTTATTCAGATAATGCCAATGTGTTGTTTGATTCATGGTATACACATTCTTTAATTTCTGAGAAATTTTCTAGTAAATTGGGAATTCCATATCAAAATATGAATCCAAAACATATGGTAAAAACACCGAGATGAAATTTTGAGAAAAAGGGAAATCATAAGAACCTTCATGTCCATGTGTGTAGAAATAATTTACATGAAAACCTTATTGTTTTTCCTCTAGTAGAGTTTGATGTTATTTTGGTCATGGAGTGGCTTTCCATTTATCATGCTAAGAATTACTGCAGAGCTAAAGTGGTTTATTTTTATAAAGAATTTCAGTTTTTGTACAAGAATGAACCCTTACTTTTGATAACATATCAAGAAGCTAAGAAACTAGTAAAAGATGGAAATTCATGTTACATTAAAAAAATGTTGAAAACAGAGGAACTGTTCAGATTAATGATGTGCCAGTGGTAAATGAGTACGTTGATGTTTTTTATGAGTTTCTTGGTATAATACCTTATCTGGAAGTTGACTTAACTATTGACATAGTTCCTAATGCTAAGCCAATTTCAGAACCCCTTATCAAATGGGTCAAATTTAACTTTTAGAGTTAAAGAAAAAAATTCATGAGTTATTAGATAAAGGATTCATTCAACCTAGAACAACACCATGTGGTGCTCCTATCTTTTTTGTTAAAAAGAATGATGGTTCAATGAGACTTTGCATTGATTAAAGAGCCTTGAATAACGTCATTGTTAAGAAAAGGTATCCTTTTCCTCATATCGATAATTTGTTTGATCATATTTAGGGAGCTCAGTATTTTTCAAATATTGAATTGAGGTTAGGGTACCATCAATTGAATGTAAAGGAAGTATAAATTCCAAAGACCACGGTTTGAACTAGATATGGACATTATGAATTTTTAGTTATGCCTTTTGGGTTAACCAATGAACCTACTGTATTCATGGATCTTATGAATAAAATTTTCCATGAGTTCTTGGATAAGTTTGTGGTTGTGTTTATTGATGATATTTTGGTTTATTCTAAAAGTAAAGAAGAACAAAAAATTCAATTAATGGTTTTCTTTAAAAACATAAAAAAAGAGGATGTATAGGAAATTTATCAAGTTTGAGTTTTGGTGACAACAAATTTATTTCCTTGGTCACATTGTTTCAAAAAATGGCATAAATGTTGATCTGTCTAAAAAAAAAGTTGTTGAAGAATGGCCAAGACCTACCAATATCACAAAGATTTATATTTTTCTTGGTTTAGAAGGTTATTACCAGAGGTTGATGAAATTTTTTCACAGTTATCTATCCCAATGACTAAGTTAACCCAAAAAGGTGTTAAGTTCATTTTGACAAAATAATGTAAGGATTGTTTTCAAGAAATGAAAAAAATATTGGTGAATGCTTCTGTTTTGGCACTGCCATCCAGAAATGGTGAGTTTGTTATCAATAGTGATGCTTTGTTGAAAGGACTCGGTTGTTTCCTAATGAAGAATGATCAAGTAATTTCTTATGCTTCACATCAGTTGAAACCTCATGAGTTAAATTACTCGACACATGATTTGTAATTAGCTATTGTTTTTTTTCATTAAAAATTAGGAGGCATCATCTAAATGGAGTAAAATGTGAAATATATAATAAATATAAAAGTTTTAAATATATATTTACCTAGATGGAATTAAACATGAGACAGAATAGATGGTTAAAATTAATCAAGGATTATGATTTCTCGATCCATTACCATCCGGGAAAGGAAAATAAAGTGGCTGAAACTTTGAGTCAAAAGAGTAATACTACCTTAACCATGCTACGCTCGGAACAAGATCCTTTGGTTTTTGATTTGATGAATTTTGGAATAGAATTTGTTGGTACAGGAAATTACTCTATTTTGTTTCAGGTTTTAATACAATCGTCCGTAGCAGACAGAAATAAGCAAGCATAGAAAGATGACAGTGTGTTTCAAAAAAAGGTAGAATTGGTTTAGAAGGGTAAGTTACCCGAGTTTAATATTGATAGATACTATGTATTATGGTTTGGAAATAGATTATGTGTTCCCTGTGATTCACAGTTGAAGAAAGAGTTTTTATGTGAAGCTCATAGTTCTTCATTTTCAGTTCATCCTAGCAATACTAAAATGTACAGAGATCGTCAGGAGTATTACTTGTGGGATGGAAGGAAAATAGATATTGCTGACTTTACTGTGAAGTGTTTTATTTGTCAACAGGTTAAAGAAAAGTGGAAGTTACCAAAAAGGATGCTTCATCCTTTACCGGTGCTAGAGTGTAAATCGGAAAATATATCCATAGACTTCATTGTGGTATTACCAAATAAATCTTGAGGTAACAATGCAATATTGGTTATTGTTGATCAATTGACTAATTATGCTCATTTCCTTCCTATTCGATATACTTTGTCTATAGATCAAATTTCTCAGTTTTATGTTAAAGACATAGTCAGGTTGCATGGATTTCCTCTCTCTATTGTATCTAATTGTGATCCTAGGTTCACTTATAACTTTTAGAAAGTCCTTCAAAAGTCATTGGGTACTGAATTAAATTTTAGTACATCTTTTCATACACAATCATATGGGAAGTCAGAACGAACAATTCAGACTTTGGAATATATGCAACGTGCTTCTTAAATGTATTACTAGGTAAGTTAGGACCAACTTCTTTCTTAGGTTTAATTTTCTTATAATAACAGTTTCCATTCCAGTATAAAAATGGCTATGTTTGAGGAATTATATGGAAAGTGGTGTCTAACTAAATATTTTTGGGATGAAGTAGGTGAAAGGAAACTGATGGGACCATAATTGGTAGAAGAGATGGTAGAAAAAGTTCAGTTGATTCTGAAGAACATGAGAACAACTCAGAGCATGCAGAAAAGTTATGCAGATAACTGGAGGAAGGGTCTTTCTTTTGAGGTAGGTGATCATGTCTTTCTCAAATTTTCTTCATGGAAAAGTATGATGCATTTCGGAAATAAGGGAAAGTTGAGTTTAAGGTTTATTAGACCCTATAAAATCATGGGAAAATTTGGATCAGTCACCTACAGAGTGGCTTTACCACCAATTTTATCCCAGGTACACAAATTTTTTCATGTTTCAATGTTGAGAAAGTATATGTCAGATCCATCTCATGTTTTGAACCCTGAGATAGTTTAGTTGGAAGATAATCTTTATTATGAGGAAGAACCAGTCCATATTCTTGATCGAATAGAGTAAGTGTTGCGGAATAAGGTAAATCATCTGTAAAGGTTTTTTGGAAAACCCATATGGTTGAAGAGGCAATGTGGGAATCTGAAAATTCTATGAGGGATAAATACCCCCATTTATTTTAACAAAATTTTGAGGATTAAATTTCCAAAAGGGGGAATGATGTAACATCCCATGTAAATAAAGAGTAATATATTTTCATATTTATTAGTATTTGTGAATTAAATATTAATTTTACTTTAAAGTGGATTCTATGTTTGATGGCATACCTAACACACAACAATGAGTTTCTTTTAAATCTTACACTGCACAAAATGTGGAGTTATACTGAAAAATAATAATATAATATTTTTATTTTAAATGGTAGTCAACGAATAGATTTTTTATTAGTGGGAATGAATTAAACTAACTAAAATATTATTACACATTTTTATAAAGTGTTTTTACAGTTATCCAATAAAAGTTATAGGCTTAAAATTTTAATGAATCCAATTTAAGCATAAATACTATAATATTCTTTAAAAGGTCAATTTACCATCTTTTGATGGAGAACCCTTCTTAATTATAGATTTTGTCACTTTTATAGGTTATATTTGAGAAAATAAACTTCTTCTTTAGAATTGAGACATCAACATTTACTTTGGGTAAAATTTTGGTATTTTTCTGATAAAGTTCATTTTTAAATGAATGGTGAAAAATGATATATTTTATTTCAAAATACCTTTTAATATAATTTATTTATATGGTTAGATTATCTTTTTAAATGGTTTTAATGTTTAATTAGATTATCTTTTACCATTTAATACAATTTTTTTCATTGGAAGTAATTTCACTTTTAAATTGGACATAAACAAGTGTCAATATTTGGATAGTTATTATTTCATAAAAACACGTTTTTTGTTTTGACAACAAGAATTAATTTTAAATTAATTTCTGTCACTATTGTGTTTTGAATTTGAAAAAATGGATTCCATATTTGTAATCTGTAGGTCTAAATTTTTTAAATAGGTAATTTTTTTAGATATTATGAATATTTACTTCAGTAAATTTTTTATTTACCATGGTTAAAGGGTAAATCTGGTAAATAAGGGTAAAAAAATATTATTATAATAATATTAAATTACTTTAAAAAGTTTCCTATTCCTATTGGTTTATATATGTTAGAACATGTAAATACTTGGGTCAATGTTTGGACCCCATGGAGCCACTTGGGAGTGATAATGATATTTTATATTAATTAATTTAAAGTAATGATAAAAATGACATAAACATATATCTTTTAGTAAATAAATTTTTACATGGCTTAATATAAGTTATCTCTTAATTTATAAATATTCATTAGAAATATAAAAATATTTACTAAATCATGGTATTTTATTTATAATTTTTTGATATCAAATAAATAAAATTATATATGACACAATGATGATGCAGTGATTACCTTATTAATCAATGATTTAAATAAATGGGATTATAAAATTTAAAAAACCATCAAAAACTGGTCCAATTATTATTGGATGATTTTATTTCAAATAATAGTCATCTTATCTTCTAATTTAATTAGTTTTGGAACTTTTGAAACCGAAAATCAGTTTATAATAAAATAATATTTTCAAACTTTCCTAAAGAGCCCCTCCTCTCCCTTATAAAAAGTCATCACCTCTCACCCATTACTCACTCCTCTCAATCCCATTGCCTAATCCAACTTCTGACCAATTAATCTCTCTAAATCCCTCCATTCCTCCTATAATCCTTACCTTAGGTATAAAGAACTTCAAAAAATCCTTTTGGTTCAAACTAAATGGAGTTTCCCGATTTAATAGTAACGTCTTCTCTTAAGTTCTTTTCTTTTATTTTACTTCTCCAACCCCATAAACTCTCTTTATTCATTTATTTTATAACATAACCAGTATCCTCAATATACTAGGTTATTTTTATGATAATAATTGGAACTATACTTCCACACACTTCCATCTAATGGATACGAACATATTGTTTCTGTGGACGGTGAACTATTGCGTCACGAAACGATGATTGTTCAAATATCTCCAACCGCCTCTCATGGCGGCCATTATGATGGAACATTTTTTATATATGATATATGTTTATTTTTTCTCTATTATTATTTATTATTCATTTATATCATACCTTTATGGTTTTGAAAATTGGTAAATGTGATAATTTCTTTTGAGGAAGTGCGGTCTACCGTCCCCTTAAAGTGATATGACTCATTCATACCATACATGGAATGTATAAAGGATGGTGTTAATGAAATTACATAACATATATAAAATATTATATTATACTGTAATAATAATATACTTATGTATCATTTGGTTTTCATTCCTTTTAAAATAAAAAAAATGAAATGGAAGTAGCGTTCATGCATACGTATGGCTTACCATCTCCATGAACGGTGCATTTCATTTTCATATACCCAAATGATATGGACTATTCTCAATAAATATATACAAAATATATATGATATATATGATATATAAATCATTAATATCATTCTAGAAATAATTTAATTTTGACCACATGGAAAATTTATAATTATAACAAGTCCATTTTTAACTCAAGTTCCAAAAATTGAAAAAATGTCTGATATGAACTCAAATAATTAACTAATTGTTTTATCAAAGTAACAAGTTATATACAAGGAATAATAAACTTGAAAATTTTTCTTAAGAAACTATAAATTAACATAATTTTATTATTCAGGAAATTAAATAACGAACGGGTCAAGTCGGACAAGAGGTAAGAGAACTCCATAACCCAATTTCCATTCTTTGGGTTAAAATTATACTTCCTGATTATGTCATGCTATAAATATGTGTGAAAGACCTCTAATTGTTTTATACATAATATACTCTTATATTTGGTGTGTTAATATTTTTCACACATAATTATTTCATAGATTTATCCTTAATCAAATGGTACAATATTTGTAAGGGACTTCATTTCAATCTCTTTTCATTGAGGTATATTTTAATTTATACACGAATTTCTTTGATACGGTGTATAAAAACCTTTTAATTTTCATTTCATTCAAAGGGAATCTTTTTTCTACAATTTGTTTTACTAAATGAAAAATGGAATGGTTTTTATATTTACAGCGACAATGACCTCTCCATTGTCGTAATCATTATTTGGCTTCCTCTATAAACCATAATGTTTTTAAAAGGAAAAGAAGTCCCTTATCATATTTTTGGGTGTTTTGGTGTTGAAAATGGCTTTTGAAATGTATTTATTATTTTAATATCTTGAAATTATTTCTTGTGATTGAAAATGAAATATTATTACTGAAATATTTATATTTTCAATATTATATGTTTTATGATTTTATAATGGTACTTGGACATTTGACAGGTGGTTATGTGATAAACCAAATGACGGGTGGTGTCGTGATAAACCAGGATAGGTCACTACGTTATAACCTCTAATGCATTAGGTATGAAAGTTAGTATTATGGCTATTCTATTTAGTGATATGTGTGGAAGTCAACTGTATGGTTATTCCATTTAAGTATATTCATGTCCCAAGTTACCTATATATGTTATGTTTTTTTCAATGGATTTTATGGTAATATTTTGGTTACAAAAGGGTAAGAAATGATCTTTTATTTAGTGAAGAGTATTTAATATTTCATAAAGGTGAAAATTATTATTTATGATAAGGTATTCATGGTTTACTTGTTGTTTTGAAAAACTAACTATTTTCCTTCTTTGTGTATCCCTTATTGAGATTTTTATGCTCATCAAAAGTTTTTGAAATGTTTTTTATAGGAAATAAAGTGGAAAAGGGTCGAGGATGGGATCAAGGAAAGTCATGTTGTCTAAAACATTTAGCTATACTGACTCTCTTTTTTTCAAAGAGTTTTTATTTTATGAAAGAAATGGATACTGAGTAGAAGTGTCTACATATAATATTCAAATTGTTAGGTATATGTTATGACCTAATTATCTAAAGATGTAAACTTGAAAACATCCTAAATGTGAATTATTAACTTAATTAAATATTATTTAATGTTTAAGGTTGGGTCCTTATACATATGATCATGATTCCATGTTGTAATCTAATTCACTAAACAGGATTGGGAAGAGTATATTCAAGTGAACACCTGGATCCTATATGTTTCGGACAGACTCAATAATGTCAATGTCTAAATGGATATTATTGATAATTGTTTTAGGATTGACCTCATCCCAGTTCAAACCCTCCATAATTTTGTATATGGATAAGTGGGCCTATATACTACAAATATGACCATTCAATAGTATGATAAGCATGAGCAAAGACCCCTCAAGAAGATAAAACTCGACGCTTTGTTTGGGGATCTCACATCTGATGCTGAGTTTATGGTTATCCAGTAAGACACCACATATAATGTCTTATTTGGAAGGCCCTGACTCTATAGACACTTGGTGGTACCTTCAATATTCTATTAGTTTCTAAACAATCCCATTGATGAGAAGGTAATCATACTACATAGTGAAAACTCCCCTTCTAGACTTGTAGAGCCATGTATACTGAAGTAGATTTCTATAATAACGGAGGAAAGAAACCAATGGTGGATGATGGTATAGATGTTGTAGCCCCTAATTTCATGGGGAATGCCCCCAAAAAATCCCTAGAGTATTCTCGATAGTGACTATGTGCTCCCTTAAATCTATTCAAGGGAAAAGATCTAGTCCCAAAGGTCTAAGACCCTCCTATCCTGAGTGACAGTGAAAAATACAATCAACTCTAGAAACTCTATGCAATGACTCGGGAAAACGGGGATGATAATATCTCTTCTCATGGCCTTCCACACCCAGATAGTGATAGAGAAGCCCTTATATTACCATCTTCGAATGAAAATTTCCCCACATACTCATATATGGAAGAAGAGGAGGATGACCTCAGAATCACCCTACCACATTCAATGAAGGAATTTCTACCACCATTGATTAGTTAGGATAGGTAAATTTGGGATTGTAAGAAGAACCACAGACTACTCTTATTAGAGATGACATTACCCTAGAAGAGAAAGAGATTTATATTGCATATATAAAGCAAAAATTATATGTGTTCACTTGGAACTACACAAAAATTCCCTAACTAAATCCAGATGTGGATACACACAATCTCAAACTACCTGATGTGAATCAAGGCTTCATGCAAGAATCCTGGAGGATTCACCCCTCTCGTGCCTCTAATTTATAGGTGTAATTTGAAATATTGATCAAATCCAACTGTTTCTGTAAAGTGAAATACCAAATATGGCTTCCTGACATCATCCTAGTTAAGAAAAAGAATGGGAAGATTAGTGTCTAAAGTGATTTTAGAGAAATTAATTGGAATTTCACAAAGAACGATTTCTCATTGCCAATCACATAACTCTTGATCAGTGAAATTGATGGATTCCAAGCCCTTTCCTTCATGGAAGGGTATTCAGGTTTCAATCAAATCAAGATGGCCCTAAAAGATGGGGAATCCACTACCTTCATAGCACCTTAGGGGATCTTCAACTATCAGTTCATTCCCTTTGGATAAATAATGTTGGTGATATGTACCAATGTTCCATGCATCACATCTTTAATCCATTCATGGAAAGTATAGTTGATTGTTTTATCGAAGACCTAGTTTTTTAATCCCGACTGTGATGTGATCATTTCACAAAGCTTCAAACAATCTTCCATAAGTTGTGATGGAAGAGTCTGAAGATGAATCCACTAAAATTATCTTTCGGGGTAACATCAGGAAAGTTCCTTGTCTTTGTGGCATGAAACCACAACACTGAGGTTGACCCAAAAAATAATAGTGCTATTTTATCGATGTCACTCTCTAGAAATTTGAAATAACTTAGGGGACTCTAGGTAACCTCACCTACATTCGAAGATTCATATACAACATGGTAAAAAATCTCTCCACTTCACATGGATAATGAATAAGGGAGTCACATATCAATGGGATGATGAATTCCAAGAATAAATTGAGATGCTCAAGAAATATCTGCTGCACCCACTGATTTTGATGCCTTTAGTGGAAATGAGACCACTCATCTTATATATAGTCACCATGGAGATCTCACTAGGCACCCTCCTCAGAGAGAAAAATGATACAAGGAGTGAGAATAGTATCTAATACTTCATTCAGATGATTCTAGGTACTGAGAATAGATATTATGATGTTGAGAAGAACTGTCATGAACTCATTTCTTGGTGAAAAAGAAGAGGCATTTCTTGTAGCCCCACAAATTCAATTTGTTCTCTCACATTGATCCGCTCAAGTACATCCTTGTTTCCCTATGTTGACTGGGGTCTTAGCCCAAGGTGTGGTCATTCTACAACAATACGACATTTAGTTCATTTTCCAAAATTTGGTGAAAAGGAAAGACCTAGTTAATTTCCTCATATCACATCCTAGCCCAAAAAATACACCAGAAAACATCGAGCTTCCAAATTACAAGGTCTTTTATTCCCATGACACTCTGCAAACATGGGAGATGTAATTTAATGGCTTCTATTAGAGTCTCATCTGCACAAGGATTTAAAACCTAAAGATGAATTGGGTTGGTATAGGGGTTGTGTTTGTCTCTCCAGAAAATGTAGTTATTCCCTACTCTTTCCCACTATCCAAAGGCTGCACAAATAATGAGGCAAAATACCAATCCCTCATTGCTGGGTTGGAACTTTCCCTAAAACTACACATAGCCTACCTAAATATCAAAGGGTATTCATAATTAGTGATAAAGAAGATCAATGGTGAATATTCCATTAAATAATAATAACTGACCCCTCTCACTGGTTATGTTAGTGGATTGATGGTATATTTACCTTTTGATCCCACATTTCATTATGTTCCCCAATCCTAGAATACTCGTGTTCCTAGTCGACCCTAATCAAGAGGAAGTAATCTTCTATATCAAACATCGAAGAATGGTCTCATAAATCGGTGTATGTGATATGGAAGAAATAAATTAGGTCAACACCCCCTATAGAATGATGAAGCGAAAACCACTCTTTGTTGGGTGAAGCCTACTATTGGTTATCACCAAAATGGGACTCTCTCAGCAGATTGTTCTAAGAGAGAATAGATTCGGCTCCATACAACAAACATTACTCTGTAGGATGTCCCAAATGAGTATAAATCCCCCTAAAAAGTTTCTTGGATGGAATCATCCTCAGATGTATAATAGAAAGAGAGATTTATACTATCATGGAAGAATCCCATGAAGGCTCCTATGGTGTCCATCAATCTAGGACTAGGATCTCCCTTAAAATTAGTAGGTTGGTATATTATTGGAAATCCCTGATACAATGATACATGGAATTCACCAAGAAATTTTATGCATGGTAGTTCCATGAAAACATCATCCATCAGCCCCTAGAATTACTACATATGGCTAAATATTCAGGGCCATTTTCAATTTGGGGAATGGATGTTGTGGGTCCATATCTCATAGCCACAGCTAATAATTTCAAGTACATCATTTCTAATATCAACTTATTTTCAAATGGGATGAGGAAATACCCCTCAATAAAGTCAAGATGAATATTATCATCAACTTCATGAAGTCCCATATCATCACGAGGTTTGGGGTCCCTCACACATTATTGACAGAAAACAACACCAACTTCTATTCTCCAGAGTTGAAGAGAATATCCCAAGAGTAAAATAATGAGTCCAATAACTCTCTCGCTATCATGTAATGGAAATTGGATAGATAGAGGCATTCAATAAGACTCTATCAAATATACTCCAGAAAATGGTGAACAAGGATAAGAATTCTTGGTCATATAAGTTTATCCAGGATTTATGGTCTTATCGTACTACCACACATACTACCACATAGGAAATTCCATAATCATTAGTGTATGGGACTGATTAAATGTTACCCATATAATTACAACTTCTCTTGCTCTGAATATCCATTTTCACACATCTCTCAGATGATGAGAAATCAAAAAATAAGATGGACAATTAAGAGGGGCTCACTAAGAGCTGGTTGCACTCATTAAACAACCTGGAGGTCCATCAAATTCCGATTTCACAATACTTTAATAATAAATTTATCTTACATTCATTCCTCCAAGGATAGCTGGTGTTGAATCTCAGAACCCTGATGATATTGGGAAAGAATCCTCTGAAGTTGGAACCCAAATGGGAGGGGCCTTACATCGTATGTAAGGTCTATCATAATAGAGCCTACTCATTGGCCATTATGGATGGGGAGTGTGTCACACCACCCAAAAATAATAATTTTTTCAATAAATAATTTTCATAGATTTCATCAAATGGGCATCGACATCAGTGTGTTCTCCTCTATTCATCTTGACCACAAGATGTTAAACTGTACATAGTTGTCCCTACTACAAGACACTGAATTTTCATGGTTTATATCCTCTCTGCATGAAATTAAACTAAACAGGTTTTCTAGAACTATGTATGAATTGATTCTTGATATCAAAGGATACATAGTCACACCTGAAACTCTAGTCTTGGGTTCATCTATAACCTTCCACTTCCTTTTTCTTCGCATTAAGTGATCTATGTCATTACCGCAATAAGTTAAAATTCATGGGTAATGTCCTCACAACATGACATTAAATTGAATGAGATTTCAATAAATACGTACGGCTTGATTCTAATTTTCAAAGAGATACGTAGGGACACCTAGAACCTATATCTAGGTCTAAACACCACATGATACTGAATTCCCCTATCATGTCCTGATTACCTCTACATGGAGAGAGGAACCCTTCCTATTCCTTGTTTCTCACACTAAGCATTGATCATGTGAGCTTAGGAATTGCAGTATGGGTTTTTCTATATAAATAAGGCATGAAATCACTTGATAGGACTATCATGGTTTTGAATGAAAGACCATAAAAGGCACACCATATGTCCTTACATCATGACATAAAACTACATTATTCTTTGTGAACTACATTTGGCTTGATTCCTGTCATCACATAATACGTAGTGATAACTAGATCTCTAATCCTAGGTCCAACTACAATAATCAATAGAAACAATTACCACCTCTCCATATGGTCCAGACCTATAAATAGAGAGTTTCTCATTCAATAACTATGTGTGACTTGATTCATGTCTTCATAGGACATGTAGAGACACCCATATTTCTATCTTCAGACCTAGTCATAACAAATAAGTACAAAAATTTCCCCCTTTTTGCATATGGGTCATACCTATATAGGGATATTCATTAAGAACTACATGTGGCTTGATTCCCATAACCATGGGATACATAGTGATGCCCAAAACTCCATTAATGGTACCAGCAACAATACCACCATTTCATATTCAAAGAACTATGTCCTCACCCGTGTGATGTTAAACTGCACGACACTTCAAAACTATGTGTGGTTTAATTCTCATTTTCATGAGACACATAGTGATGCATGGACTTCCACCCTTGGTCCCAACCCCAACATTTATGTTCTTTCACATTCATTCCAACATCATTACTCCATGATGTTAAAATATATGGGAGTACGTCCTTGTTTCATGATGATAAATTACACGAGAGCATGTCTTTACTATATGTCGTTAAAAACTAAAAGGAAAACTTATTTACCATATGAAAATAAACAACAGAGAACATTTCCTTTCTACATAACATTAAACTTAATAGAAAAACTCCCCACTACATGATGATAAACTATTAATTCCATCACCCATTTTTCATTCCCTATAGAGGGACCATAATATCCCTACCTCAGATGGCCATAAAATGGGGTGATTCCATCATCTTTTAAAGTACCTCAATCCATAAGCCACATTTCATGCCTTAGGAGATTTGGGTTTTGTAAATCCTTCCAAGGATCTCAGATAGGATACCCAGCTTTGAGGGAGCCTTTTCTTGACTATGCATATATGCTTATGGATCCTACATATTCACTTATGGTCATCAACAAAATGTGTCACTATGGAAAAATGATATTCTGATCCTTATGAGCCTTGAAATCAGCATGGAAGAACTCAACACCCCTATTTGATATAAACCTCTCATAGTATGATTGTCTCATGTCATCACTCAGGACCTAAGAACCTTGATCCATGACTTAAAGTATTCTCATATTTCTCTTGGAAGGATGATGGAGTATTCCAAACCCTTGGTATCCCTATTAGGATCTTGCGTATCATCTTCCGTATTAGGTTAATCTCTTCCATGACCTTAAACATCCCAATATTTGGTCAAATATATATTTCCTTAAACTATATCCTGTAATAAGACATATCATAAGGCTTTAAATAGCTATCAAAATATACATAAAACTTTTCAGGTTGAAAACCCACAATGGGAAACCTAAGAAAAAGTCAAGTCTTATCTTTCTAAGCTCTTCATCTTCAGTGTTTATGAAAAAATCAATGCACAAATAAATAAGGCACAAAGCACATAGGGCCTAATTTGTAGCCATAGTAAAATAAAATATAATTTCAATGGACCCCCTAGTTTAGAGAAAAGCTAGAGTAATGATTTTTAACATCTCTTTACCATGAGAATATCTTTTCTAGTTACTGGCATATCTTATAGGGTGTTCAAACCATTATTGGATTCTACACTTTATAAAAATCACACATCATGATTTAGGGTTCCTAGGGTCACCGTGAACCTCCCATGGCCCTTAAAAAATATAGCTGGATTCAAGGGATCCTTTTCCTGAATATGCATGTATGCCTATGACTCCTACATATGCACCCATGGTCGTCAACTAAATGTGGCACACTGCAAATAGAAAATTCCAATACTTTTAATCCCTAGCCTCATCGTGACAACACTAAACACCTTAGTGTGTCTAAACTACTCCTAGTATGACTATCTCATATCATCCTTCGGATCTGATTACTTTGTACCCTGACTTATAGTCTCCATGCTAAACTATCTGATTGTATTTAACATCCTCAATTCTACATAACCATATTTTGTACCCTTTATCAAATCACAAGTGTGACACTCCATTCCAGAACCTTTGATAGCCCACACCCCATGATTCAAAACCATAGGGTATACGTATTGAGCTTTAAAATCAAGATCTAGACTACCCTAGGGTTACTGAACCCTTCTTGGATAGATTTCCTCCCATACTCAACCTTGTCATCTAGATATTTTAGACTTCATAAATATTCCATGACCTTAAAAATAAAGTGAAAAATCACCTTTCACTTGACTATGTTACTGATGAATAATTGACCCACCAACTAAAGGCATCTCCTACTAGCACAAGAGGATCTTCAATCCTTGTGAACCCTAGAAACACCGTGGTGGAACCTGCCATCTCAAGATGTCATGAGACATACCTAACTTTTCTTCCCCATCTCATATTCACGACTAAATTTTTTTGGTCATGACATACATCACCCATATTCTAACTATCTTTTTAGACCTATCATCCCAAGTATTTTTCCCTCCAACTGATATTAACTCCATAAATCTTTCATAGCCCCAGTAAAAGATACTCGGCTTCAAGAGATACTTTTCTTGAATGTGCATGTATGCTTATGGCTCCTACATATACACCTATGGTCATCAACCGAATGTGTCACTCTGAAAAAAGGGGATTTCTAATCCTTGTGAGCCACAATAACACCACAATAGAGCTCAACACCCCAGAGTGTGTTGGGTCATTCCTAGCATGTCTACGCCATATTTCATGAATTAAATAGAAGGTATGATCTAAAAGAACATAAACTAAAGCAACATCATTTATGAGATAAAAGTCCTTAAACTAAAGTGACATCGGGTCCAAGATAAAAGAACCTAAACTAAAGCAATATGCGGTCCAATCTATAAGACCCTAAACTAATGAGATATAATTCCAAGCTAAAATAACTTAAACTAAAGTGATATCATGTTTGAGCTAAAAGAACTTAAACTAAAGTAATATCATATCTAAGGTAAAATACCTTAAACAAAACTGATATTAGGTCCAATATAAAATTACCTAAAATAAATCAATATCAGGTCCAAGCTAAAAGACCATAAACTAAAGTTATAGAAGGTCTTATCTAAAATACCTGAAACTAAATCGATATCATTTCCAAGCTTAAAAAACCTTAAACAAAAGTGATATAAAGTCTGAGATAAAAGGCCTTTAACTAAAGAGATATCAGGTCTGACCTAAAATACCTTAAAAAAAGTGACATCGGGTATGAGCTAAAACACATTAAGCCACAACGATATCAGTTCCAAACTAAAAGACTTGAAACTAAATTAATATAATGTCTGAGCTAAACTACGTTAAACTAAAGTGATATTAGGTTCGATAAAAAATGGCCATTAACTAAATCAATTTAAAGTCTGAGCTAAAAGACCTCAAACTAAAGGGATATTAGGTCCAAGATAAAATACCCAAAACTAAAGCAATATAAGGTCTGATCTAAAAGACCTTAAACTAAAGAAATTTTAGGCCCAACCTAAAATACCTGAAACTAAATTGATACCAGGTCCAAACTTAAATCTCTTAAACTAAAGTGATATTAGGTTCAATCTAAAAAGGCCATAATCTATAGAAACACAATGAATTATCCAGCAAGAATGAAAAATATTGTAAGACCCATCATATGGCCTTAAAATAAAGTTTCTCCATCCAAGCCAGTCATCTTTAAAAAAAGGGCACTCTCCCTCCAGGACATACATCCTACCCACGAAATCCTTCTAAGATTACGGTGATCTCAAGATATTTGGAATAGATTGTCGATAAATAATCTCATCTTGGTGGGAATTCATGAGTACTTCTCAAAGAAGAATATGTATAGAATTTCAAAATTCAGATCTAGACATTTAGTTTTTTTTATGTTATGTAAATGGTTGGTATAATTAACGATTCTCATAATATTGGATCAATGATATATCTTGCATATCATAGATGAAAAGAAAATGGATAATGAATATAAATTTCAGAAAACATATTCACTGAAAAATCATGAAACAGGAGGATATCCACATACTAGAGCCTCTCCCATGAATATAAGAACAAAATAAAGATTGAAAAATTGTGAATCCAACCTATAATATACACATATGAGTCCTTAAGATTAGTAAGTCCCGGCTCTAGGGAAGCCACAGATTGGTGTAGTTGATCAGTAGATTTATTCTCCACCTCTACGGAACATTGCATCTTCTTCACTCTAGATAAGGAATCAATTAAGGATTTCTATTCTATATCATGGATTTCTTGTTTCTCAAATATGGTATTTTCTAACATCATAAGTGTATATTAGAACTGTGATAGTTCTGCCTAGAGACAAAAAAATTCATAATAAAAGATGTTAATTTCATACTGGTGATAGTCGGTTTCTATATTCCTCACATTGAATACATCCCAATGAGCATTAATCTCAATCGCATGATGGGAAGCTTCATTTACAGCTTCATCCCAATTCTAATTCACCAAAGAGGAATCCTATGTAGCTTCCACTGTCAATTGGAGGGCCCTCTTCTCTTCCCTCATGGAGACCACCTCCTTCACCTGAGAGTGGAGGGAGGAATATTACAAACCTTCCTAACCAAGGGTAGGGAACATGAATCATAGATGACCAAATCGGTCCTTCAACTCATCCTATTGGGTGTCTGACACCAAAATCAAGATCTCCATCAACATATATTGATGAATTGATTGATAATGTAATGAAGACATGGGGACTTATTCTAGATTTATCTTAGGAATAAAAACATATTCTAGAACCAAATCACTCAGATACAGGGTCATGCTCACAATCTTAGATGATAAGGTAAGAGTTTCGGCCGCTGTATTGGTTGACAGAGTCAGAGGGACCCCTGTTGGAGCAGGTATCAAGGCCTCTAAACTTCGGGGTGAAGATATTAAGATAATGGGTACAACGGTACATTATTTATAGGATTAATAATTTATTACCATTAGTTAATAAATAGTTATAACCAATGTTAGAATCATACCTCTCTAAATCGTATCACTGGCGACATCTTCTCCCCCAACCCCATCCTCGGTTGAATTTAACAACCCAATGTTATTTAATGGAAACTACCTTCTTATATTTATGTCATAAAATAACATGAAAGAACAACATAATGAACTACTAAGTGATAAGTGACCTTTAAATATATGTTTTTCACTTCTGTGTTTGGAATTTTGAAAATATGACATACACGGTTGTGTTCAAAATGATTTTTGGAGTCTAATGAAACAAAAATAATTTTTGGTGAATAGTAACGTACCCTTGGGAATGGTAACATACCCTTATGAATAGTAATATAACCCTTATGAACAGTAAATCATCCAACATAAGAGTAACCTTACCCATGGATATTTAAATAAAATTTAGACATCATAGAAAGTGACAATTTGACCTTAGTAAACGTTTTGGTATTTTTTAAGTCATAAATAAATAATTATAATTAATTAATTAATTTAAAAGAAAATTTATTTCCCTAAAATGTATTTATAAATTAATTAATTTATTTCTTATAGTTTTTAGATAATTTTATAAGACCCTACGTAATTTTTGAAAGCACTATAAAATCAGTTTTAATCTTAAAAACTGTTTTTTAAGTAAATTATGATTTTAATTAAATATTAAATTAATAATATTTAAAAAAATTATTTTTGAAAAATGTAATTCATTTTTGGATTCTATATGTCGAAAAATGGTTGGGCTAAATTTTTGAGATTTTTCTGAAATACTTGAATTTTTGATGAATAGTAGAATCTGATAATTCACAATAAATGCTAAATAATGGATTAATTGAGTCATAGATGATGCTCTATGGATGTAATCCCACCTGGTTCAGTATCACATGATAAAATTACTATTCTTGTTCATTCAAGATTCACTATTCCTTGTCTTAGGGGAAATTAATAAACTAATGAATTTTATATTAAGGGAACCCCTCTCCCCTCCACTATAAAAGCCACCCTTCACACCCTCATTTCCTTACACCTCTCAAGCTCCAAGTCTTCTCTATAATCTTCCCAAAAACCTTCCCTATACCCTCCCCCACATCCAAGAGCTTATTTTCTCATCAAAAGACCAAGATTAGTCCCTTAAGGAGGTTCTCAAGAGAAGGATTCAAGATGTAATTTCTCTCCCTCTTCTCCTTTAATTTCCTTTCATGTTCATGTTCATTTATTGATATCTCCCCACTATATTCATCCAAATGGTATTATAACACCATTATTATACATATAATGTAATTTTATGATTCTAATGGGATATTATATCATTCAACCCCTTTACCTCTTCCTTTTATTTTATTAAAGAGAACATTGTTCATGAGGTGTTAATTTATCACCTTCAAGAACGACATGTGTTCTTCTTCCATTTCTACCTTCAGATCTGGTCATGAAACCATTTTTATGGTTGAAACAGAATATTTTATATTTACTATGTCCTATTTAATGTTTTGAAAAAAAAATATGGCCATATTACTCAGTGATAAGTTAAAACAAGTTCGTTGTGATCGAAAAACCGCCCAAATTGACCCAAATAACCATCATTTAATTCTTATCTAATGATTCATCCAAATGGATTTAATATAATTAATTATAAGATAATTAAACTCCTGTAATATCATTAGTGACATGTAATATAATTTCTTTATTTTTACCCATGTTCTACCCGAACCCCAATTTATGAATACAAGTGAACCACCGAAGAAAAACCATAAAAACGAACATCCCCAAACAATGTTTCTAAACTCTATAAGTCATCAAAAGGAACATAAAATGACATAATGAAACCAGAATTAACCCTAATAATGTATAAAAGGTTCTTTAATTTCTAATTAATGAATATAATGTCATTATATAGGACATTAAAGGCAAGGAAGCATTCAGATACAAGGTAAGGGGAAATCTAGAACCCAATTTTCTTCCTTCGGGTTCTCCCTCTTTCACTCAATTTTTGATATGGTTACTCCTTAAAGATCATTTTTTCATCATTGTATTTACTTTTCTGGGATATAAACGTTTTTCACTGGTTTTGTTTCAAACCAAATTTTTTTCAAAAGAACTCCTCTCTTAAGAACACCCCTTTTACTTCTCACTCAAAGTGGACAGTTCTTGTAACATGTATATTATTCCCTCTTTATTTTGGGAACCCAAAGCTTATGAATGTGTTATTATGAGATGAAACCCTTTCCATTACATGGTTCAGTTATGTACATTTTTCATATGTGTTCTATGTGGAAATAATGATGATGATAATGTTATGATGTGATGGGTGCGCCCGGAATTATATAGCGCAATAAGAATGTTTCAATGTGATGAGTGCGCCTGGAATTATACAACGCTCCAATTCATTGGGTAAAGTGATTAATCTCATGAGTAAATTTGAAATGATGTGTGAACAAGATTCTATCTTGGTTCACAAGTATGTGTGGTAGTTAACCACTAAGACATTATGTTTCAATTTTATGCATTGCCACATTTCAAGTACTTTATTTATGCTCCTCTCATGTTCATGATCTTTTTCCTATGTTATGATTATTCTCATATCATGATATATTGTTCTTATCTATCCTCTTACTGGGATTTTATCTCACCCCTTTTGATGTATATCCTCAGGTGGCTACATTTACTAAGGAGAGGACAAGTTCCAATAAGAATCTAGAGAAGAAGAAATTAAATAAATGTTTATACTTTATGTTGTAATTGTTATGTATGGTCCTAGTTTTCCCAAGACACTAAACTTTTGGATCCTCTATGTGTAAAACTATTATGTTTTTTATCTTTAAAATGATGTAATAGTTATGTAAGAAAATTCTTGGGTCACTATATTGAAGATTAAACTCCTTGTAATGAATGACTTCCTGGAACCTATGGTGCTCTTCCTAAAGATGTACTTTATTCACCAACCTTGATGACCTCAACAACATAAGATAATATCATGAGATATGGAATAAGTAAAGAGTGTTCCTAGTCTTAAATAATTATTCACCTTATCCAAAACTCTCTTTTTAAGGCTAGAATGGTAGTAGAATAAATACTTATATCAGCATCCTCCAAAAGTGCTTCAAATCAGGACAGATCAAATGGTACAATCGCTAAAATATTTATTGTAGGAAAAAACACTATTGAACTAGTGCCTCAGCCACTTCCACTTCTTGATGGGTCAGGTCCAATAGTAAAGGGGTTTTTTAAGAAACTAATCACTCACCTGTATCCTTGGGAGTAGATACATTCTCTTCCACGAAATATTGGTGGGGACCTGCTCATTTTTTATGAGATAGAATGTGTCACCAAAATCATCCAAGATAAGAGAAGAGTGAAATAATACACTTACCCAAAGATTCAGGATGATAAGGACTTGGAAATGTAGATCATTTGCTTTCCTTATTCTTTATTTATGAGGAAGGATCTCTAGAAGTTTATGGATTTGAAATTGTTTCTTTAGAAGTGGAATGTTTCATCCTCATATGAGCCTATAAACCCGAGGACCCATCATCATCAGTCCCCTAGTCACTTTCAAATTCCTCTCCCAGAGTCATTCCTTGGAGAGTATATTCAAGGGATGGTAGAACCAAATGATCTTTAGTAGCCTCCCACTATATCAATATATATTAATGATTTCAATATAGTTACAAATACACAATGACACTTGAAAAAACATAGTAAGCTCAGACTTACTACTTCCTCAATAACAAGGTAACCCTGTTTGTTTGCAAAAATTTGTAACATGCCCAAAATAACCAGTCGGTAAAATAGAGGGGAGAGAAAAAGGATGATCCATGACACTTGCCAAATCTAGGTCAAGGTTTTAGAGAACGGTCCTCAAATCCTGAATATGGTCATCAAAATTAATTCATAGAGGGGAAGTGATATAATAAAACCTTTTAAAATAACCTCTACATGACACAATAATCCCTAGAGGTCAGACTCCAAACTCCACACCTTCCAAACTTCCCACTGTTGAGAAACAATAGGAAATAATAACGTTGGTTTAGCCTCATCCCCTGGTGATATGTTCACTATAGTCGTGGTAGTAGGTGCTTCTTCCACCAATGGTAAGTGTCTTTATTCCTTGTGAGGTGCTTACAGGGCTATTGGCCCTTTAGAATCCAGTTGCTTCCCCAGCCTGGGGTTATTCTCCACTACTGGTGGTGGGAAAGTCTCGCTTAGAAATTTTGATAGTTTCCCACTATGATATGATAGGATCTAAATATCTGCATATTCATGAGATAAATCGATGATGCATTCCACAGAGGAAGGTTAATTTTTTCACCAGTCTCCTCTCTGGTAAATATCAACCAAAATTAGCATACTACCATAGGATACTTCTTATAGAAAACATGAACATAGCGGGGGAATCTCAACTAGACACACAAAATTTGATTGCTGAACTAGAAAACCGTATACCATTTATAGACAAGTTCCCCATCAATACAAGTATAAATAAATCCTTTATGAAATGAAACCACATAATCTCGTGTATCAAGACTAACCACAATTGTGTCGACAATGTAACTTTTTGGAACTGGCATGTATGAACTAAAGGAAAAATGATCACAGTAACTTATATAAGCCTTGATGTATCAATCATTCAGTATAACATGTATTAACCCATTGATAAATTGAATGTATAGTATGAAGTGGGCATTGGGAATATCCTGAATTTTTATATATTCATAACCTCCTAGGTCAGCTCTGATCTTACCCCATAAAATGAGGAAGGGGACCACCAACCTATAAGGGACTTTATCTCTATAGACATGATACAGAATCCAATAGTTTTTTTTTCAGAATGGGTATGACTAGACCAATATGATACCCCTACCATTTAGGTCTCCATCATGAATGTGGAAACTCTAACTCAACCCTTTTTCTTCATGGGAAGTAAATACCCACTCAGGTATATGTTATGGAATCCAACTAGTTGAGCGACTCAATCAATACCAGGGACGACCACCCATCCCTATTACTTAAAACTCCCTTCCTCACCCATGGGCCAATAAGTTCCCAGTGTACCATGGAAAACCTCTGTAAGACATGATTTTGGAATATTAGCTTCTGGATCAGAATCAATCTTTTTTATAAAACATTCCTCCCATATCTTGAAAGGGATATCTACTCCAGTAAGCAGCTCCTTGAGAGGGCCTTCTCGGCTAGCTTAGTCAGCTCTCGAGTTAGGGGAGGAGTCATTTCTACATCATCCCAAGTGGATCTTAGTAGAAAGAACACATCATACATTCCAACTAATATAGGTTCACCACGTATCTTCTCTACATCCTAAAGGATGAAGCCATCCTTTACAGGCATGATGTGGAAAGTATTTATGTTCAAGCTCCAATAGCTAAATTGATTCGTCATCAGACCCTTGTTGTAGTAGGTAGATGTCTGTGATATCCAGACATCCTCATACATCCCAAATTAATTCAATTCATTAAAGAATTTATAAGAAATGAATTGTACCCATATAGGCCATCCCCAATCCATACCACAGCTACCTCCTGACCACAAGTCCTAATTGGTAACCAACCTGAACTTCTCATTAGTACAAGAGTTCCACATTATTGAGGGATACATATGGAATCCTCTTCAGGTTTGCAATCATTCCCATTAATATCGGTGGGCACGAATGTCAGTATATTCCCATCTTCACTGTCTTCCTAGGCGATAATGTAGCCCCCCAAATTGATATTTTCTTGAAAAGTGTTATGGTTCATCTGAATCCAAGAAGATGGTATAAATGATGATTTTGACAGAGGAATTAGATAATAATTAGTAATAACAAACCCATAAAGGGGAAAGAAGTATGAGAGGGGATAGTATGATAATTTTGATCCCATCAATGATATCAAGATCACTTGGTATATCCTAATAGAATATTGGTCGGTAGGGTCTACACTCTCTACTATATCATCACAGTGAGTTGTTTCTACTTCCACCTCCTTCTTTGAAATCTTTCGAGATGATCGAAGAGAACTAGAATCCATCTAAATAAAAGTAAGTGGAATATTTTAGACAAATGGAATATAAAATCTTATCAAAAAAAGACATAGTAAACCAGAAGCATCATGTGCATCACATGAATTAGTAAAGGATTATAGAATTACCTAATGGTATAGCGGGTAGCATAAAACTAACATCTCCTCATGAAATCGGATGACCCCTTGGAGAATTTCAATCTCATGACCTAGAATTGGTCACATGAATCACATGATAATTGATCAACCGTATGATTAATTCAATGGATCTGAAAAACCCCCCAAGAAAATCATATTCCTCATAGATGAAGTTAAATCGATTACCAAAGTATGGTTCAAAGCTAGATTGGATAAGTGCCTCAATTGGAGTGGTATTGCAATGGAATTCACGTAAAATAGGCTCGTGATGAAGGCTAACGGTGGGGTCTTGTGATTAGATCATGTGGAACGGTCTTATTATAAAGACATACTATAATGGTAAGGTGAGAGAGCTATGGGGTAATGGTAGTATATGGATAAATTTGTACTCTACTTCCCTATATATAGGGAATTTCATGGAATACCAAGCATCTTCTGGAAGACTAATTATCACCCCAAACAATAATTCACGACAATGCCAAAGACTCATGAAGACATTTATTTTCCTCAAAACTGAGATGGTATCCCTATAGGTGTCGTTCATATGGGAGGGGGGAATTTTTTGACACCCACCAAATGATAATCATAAAGTTTACAAAGGAATGAATACCTAAATATGTGTATTACTTCCCCCGTATAAAATAATATGAAGGAAGAGGTGGACGAAGCTCTCAGATCGCATAAACCACCAAGATACTTGCGATAATGTGACCATAATAGGGTTACACCAAGGAATTGGGTGTAGCAGATATTCTACATTAGGTCCTAAATAACCCATCTTGACAATTCCTCCTTCTCTTGGAATGATGCTTCAGAAATCTGATGGTCATGCAGTGAAAATTGGATAAACTTCCACAGGCCATGCGTTTTGTTATCAGTGAGTGCCTGAAAACCCATCCATAAATCCTTTAAAAATGAGAAGAAAATATCCAAAAATAAGAGGCCTCTGGATGTCATAAATATCGTGCAGCATATCACCAATGGGAAGGGAAAATTTCCTTGAAAAAATTCAAGTGGACTCATGAGACCCCCACAACTTTGTAGAATAAAAACAAAGGAAATAAAATAATAGGAGGTGGGAGCTACTATTAGTCATAAAATTCATGTGATGCACCAATGGTGATATGCAAGAAACCATGAGTCCATAGGGATATTCCCTCCTTGTCTTTAGAAATCCATTTGGTTTGTTAACCTCATTACACGAAGTTCTTCAAGCATGTGCAGGTTACCTCACACACACCCTTTGGCTCCCTAAGGATGAATAGAGGGATTTTTTCATGAAATGATCATGCATCTATAAAGTAAATTTATTTTTCATGTGATTCATTATCATGAGGTTGTGTAATTTACATTTACATTACTTATGAAATAATTCATGACTCCCAAGATTTGAAAAACAAAAAAGAGGAAAATAAAATGGTAGGAGGAAGGATCCTCTTGTGGTCGTAAAATTCTTGTGACACACTAAGGAAGTCCATGACATGCTCTCACAAGACTCCTAGAAAAGTTGTTCTAATCTCACAAAGACCCTAGATAGGCCACATTGCCTCACAAAACATCTATAAAAACTCATTCAAGATCGCATGAATATATTTAAACAAGATCCTTGATCTCACTAAGGCCCTTGGACTTTTCAATTTGACAATAAGGAAGTATTTAGAAATGTATGCATGATCAAACAAGTCCCCATTAATTAGAAATAATCCCATAAAATCAACATTTATGGGAGGGTGAAGGCACTAAAAATCAATCTGGTCCCATGGAAGAGGCTCATGATGATGTGTGGTGACAAGACCCTTCACTAACTCCATCTTGGATTCACACACGATATGTTGCACAAACTCGTGAATAATATAGGTGTGTGGGTCTATAATTCTCTACCATAACCTCCAAAAAAAGGTGTGGTATTTTAATATCTAGGAGCATCATCACACCCATATACCAAAGTGTATTTCTCAGAATTACTAATCTTGTAATTGAAAAGTATTTTGTTAGCTAATATACCGACAAATAGTTGGAGAAATCATGTTCCATTCATAAATATATTTGCATGATCATTTATAGATCAAGTAAAGGACTTTTGGTAGGACATGTCCACAACATCCCGTATGACTTCTAGATCACATGAGACTTAAAATAAACTAACAGTGAATAACTCTAAGGAATTCAGAATATAAGGTCCATAATAAAGACTGAAGGTGGAATACTTAAACCAAAAACATGTTGGATAACCCTCATATGATTCACATGAACCATCCAAGACAGGTGATAGAATTAGTAAATTTATCCAAGATCTCGCGATGCTCCTTTGGTATTCCAATTGGGTCATAAAAAGTCCATTGTACATATTATAGAAATCCCAGTAGTTCTCCTTTGTGTTCCACATTAGTATCCGAAATCCCTATGGGCTCATCTACCAATCCTTGTTATTTCCTTCAGATACATATCCTGACTAATATAATGACTCCTTCTCATGTCATCTAAGCCTCATGGTAGAATCTAGGCTTGTCAACTAGCTCTCATTACACCCTTCAAGAAAGTCATTCAAGACTCGCACTGCCCTCTAGAAATGTTAGCCAAGACTCGCACTGCCCTCCAGAAATGTCAGTTGAGACTTGAGATTCCCTCTAGAAATGTCAGCTGACACTTGTGATGCCCTACATACATGTTGGTCAATACATGAGATACCCTCCAAACATGTTATCCAAGACATGTGACACACTCTGAGACATGTCACACTAACTCTCGTGACACCCTCCATATATTCCATCCATCTGTTTTGATAACACATGGGGAAATTTATCTAGATCATGCGACACCCTCTAGAAAATATAGTCATGTCATGTGATGGGTTCTAGGACAATCCCTCTAGGTATTATGATGTCATCTTAATAATTTATCCTTATTCATGCGATAACCCTTGAATATTCCATATAGGTTATGAGAAGTCCTACGGAGGAGTCAAATGGATCATTTGAATATCTTTGGATATTCCAGAAAGATACTCTACTATATATCAATCAAACAATCAAAACATGACGAGCGGATAATTAGTGCATGTTAATAAGGAAAGAAATCCAGTCTATAAGAGAAACATTAAAGTGTAATCCCCAATCAGTTTCATAATACAATATACCCTAATAAGAAAGGGAATCCTAGGACTTGATGTAATTTTTCATCCTTTGTGTATAAACCCAGATCAATAAGGAATCCTTATAGTGTAATCCTTGACCAATTACATAATATGATATGAACCAATTACAAGTGAAACTATTAAGTGTATGCCCTGATGAAGATCATAATCCAATATTCCCTAATGAGAAAGGGAAGCCTAGGATTTGATAACCTCATTCATCCTCGGTGTTTAAGCCATAAATACAAGGGAAACCTCATACTGTAATCCCCAATTAGTGGCATAATAAAATATTCCCCAATTAGCTAGGTAATGTCAAGAATCGATGGAATTGTCCATCCTCAGTGTATAATCCGCAATCAATAGGGAAACCTCATAGTGTAAGCCCCAACCAGAGACATAATATGATATTTCCCAATTATAAGGTAAACATAAATGTGTAATCCCCAGTCAAATGAACTATGAGGTCCTCGATTCATTCCATGATAAGGATACATAGGACTCCCCCTAAGTCCTGATTACCATAATAAATATTCTTAGGGAGGTCCCAGCACATAGTTTCAACATTCATAAGCAATTATATTGATCAATTTTTATCCATTGTTTCTCACAATGATCATAGATTGTGTGGGCTTAGGGTATTGAAATAATCATATTATATTAATTATAAGACTCTATAATGATAAGGGAAACATCAATGTGTAATCCCTGATTGAGTGAAATATGAGTACTCTAATTCCTACCATAAGGAGAATATGTAGGATGACTCATTGAGGCTAGCGGTCTATAATAAATCCTCTTAGTATTGTCCTAATGCATAATCCCCACACCCATGTGAAGTGAGACCAATTAATTTTTATCCAGTGTTTCTCACATCAAGCATATCTCATGTGATCTTAGGGAGTTACAATAGTCATATCATTATCATCACAAATATCCACCATCCAGGGAAATTTCAGCATGTTATCCATGAGGAGTGGAATGATATATTTACCTCAACACAAGGTAATATACCTTAGGGATAGTCCCAAGGGTGTGATTGAACAATGAGGACTCTGATTCATACTATAACCATGATACATAAGATGCCTTTCTAAGGCCTGAGCCCAAACTTATATGGGTATCCACCTCAGTGTGTGTCCCGCCGTGTCAGTAAAATTTTAACTATTGGGGCCTAATTATTCCCATTATTTGATCAGTCTACCTTATCCTCTAGTGGACTGAGAAAACAAATTAACTATGGAAACTTTGATTCTTACTATAATCAGGATATGTAGGATGTCTCCCCAGGACCTGATCTTAAACACTTAGCATCTCATAACACCCATGTATGTCTTTTACATATGATGTTAAACAACATGATTTTAACAAGCTACATGGGTTTTGATTCATACAATAATCTAGATACGTAGGATGCCTCATAATAGCTTAATACCCTCCTCGGGATATTAACCATCTCCCTATATTGGAGTAAATTCTGAAGTCTCTGGTTATACGACTTTATCACTTAAGTAGTTATTAATTTCTAGGAATAGTTGAAGAACCTCAGATACATATATATGGATTCACAAATATAAACCCCATCATCTATACAAATATAGAAAGTTAACCTATATTCATTTTTTTATAGTAACCAGTTATGTACAAGGATTTGGAAGAGATTCGTGATCATATACTGGTGCTGTAGTAGTAGAGGCACTGTAGCAACGACAGAAACTGTAGCAGCGGCGGGAACTATATGGTACTGTAGCATTATTATTCACATAATGGGCCTTAAGCCAAAAAATTGGGCCTACGAGCCATGTAATGGGCTACATGCCCACTGGGACTTCAGTCAATGTAATGGGTCTCCCTCTACCTAGTCAAAAAGAGGTCTTTGCTTTGATTTAATAATATAAATGAGGCTTTGGCCACAACCTTTTAAAAAAATTGACCATGTTTTAAATCTACAAGAGAGTCTCGAAGTAGGAAACAATTTCCCCAAAAAGGGTGCGAGGATCCCGAACTCCCATCCTCTTGAATAGTGCGAGTCCCTAAGGGCCATCGGCCCTGAAAACCCATGTGATTTCCTGCCTTTGGAAAGTATGTATGTACCCAGTTATGGATGGTGGAACTATTGGGAGTTTTGAGGGAAGACTAGAAAATTGGAAAACATGATGTTGGTGATTAATTAAGGCCTTAAACCCCCACAATCAATCAAACCATCAGGTGAATCACATCTTTATTTTAAATCCCAATAAAACAACCATCACAAAAAAATTCAATTGTGACACTATTTTCTATGATTTCTCATTATAGATGGACTCTTTTGACAATTTTCTTTTTGTGGTTAGAGACAATCCTGAATTCTCCATCACAAGAAACACAAAAAAAAGTAATGACATGGGAGGGATAATCTTATGTACCTGTATGTGCACACGCACACATATCCAAGATAATACAGTACTGAAATGTAATGAAAAAAAAGTAATAATAATTCATGCATACATCAATATCCACCAAAAAGAGTATGAAAAAATTAATGAAAGTGATAAAGGGTCCAAATATAATCCCACTAGAAATTTCAAAATAGTCTAACCTACTCAAAAGTTGGGGAAAACTATTTAATGAAACACTAGTATGAAACTCTGTCTTTCTAGCCCCAAAACTAAACTCTCTCTACTCCCAGCCCGCTTAAGACTCCATAAAAAGGATTTTCATTTGCACAAGTCAAGACATGTGAAAAAAAATCCATCCGGGAGTGAGTATAAAAATATCTATTATAAAACCTAAAAATAACTAAACATGAAGCATCAAGGATAGTAATCTCATTAATACACAAGTATGTTAATCAAGATATGAGAAAAAATGATAATCAAAACAACCAGATATACTCATAACGAACAACCAGTCTCAAGAGATATCAACTGATACTTCCAGCCACATGATTCTTCTTAAGGCATCATGATGACGGTCATCTGAGAGTTCTTCCTCCAATGATCCATGTTGTCACTAAAAACACTCATCTAAGAGGTCTTGTTCATCTAGCCTCACCAAGATATACTCACTATTCTCTAAAGATCAAATTTCCCAAATAGGGGATCAAACCCATGTCCACTGAGGGATGACACCAACCATAATGGATCATACTTATAGTTAGGGTATTGATTCCCTATGCATGGTGGTTATATCGATATAATTAACACCACCTATGAAAGAAATGATTTAGGATCCCACTCAAGGACTCCAAGAGGGATACCATGAACATTATCTAGAACAGAACCTATAGAGGGGATCATAATGATATGTTGAGGACATAATTACACATTATACCTTCATAGGGATAGACCAAGTTATCTCAATAAACTAAACCAAACCTATACCGAATAAATAGAGGGCCTCACACTACCCTGTAAAATGTACCCTATGTGTATTGGAGGAACATGATGTGTCTTGTCTTCCCCAAGTATTTATGTGTCCTTTTATCTCACATAGAATGTAAATTTACATATAAAAGACATGTATTTTAGGGGTACATGGAATGTAGAGGCCTTTATGACACTAAACATACTTCCTTCACATTCATGTGTACATTTTCCCATACTCATGTACATCAAGTTTTGTATGTGTATATCTATCTGTGTCTGTTTACTTTGATGTGTTCAAGTATTTGGACATTCCCATGTACTCCACCAAAACCCATGTGTTTATCCATGTTTGTGCCCATGTATCCTCTAGGATACATGTTGAACCACCAGCATAGGGTCACACGACATGGGGTAGGGACCACACGACATATGATATTTTTCTTTGAATGTAAACCCTAGAACCAAAGAATATGTACTACACAATGTGTGTTCTTTGTAATTCATGCAATGTAGTTAAAAATTTCTCAAAAAATATTAGTTGTTCTACATGTATTCAACCATACTTCCAATCCTTGATCTAGCCATTATTCATTCCAATTATGGTTGATCTAGTGTTGAGAAATCATTGTTATCTCCTCTCGTCGGAATCTAACCTTTGATCTTCTTGAAAATCATATATTTTTGCATCATTCCATAACTGCATGCCAAACTAGGAAAACAAAAACCTGTGAACCAATTTGAATCCATCACTATCACTACAGACCTTGATCTCTCCATTGATAGAGAAATGTATCTACGTTATCAATTGTTTGTGCCAAAGAATGGTCTCACAATGATTGAATTCTAGGTAATCATCAAACCACCTTTCAATTAAATTTCCAATGAAAAATGTGCTATGAAACAAGGGAGAAATTCACAATCCACAAATGAGGAATGAACAATATCCATTTTTAGGTTGAACTTGATTCATTGTAGTTAGAATAATGAATAAATAGTAATAACAATCAAAAAATCAATTCTTCTAAATCTTAGTAAGAACATAAATTTGTACCTGCAGGAATGATTAACTCATGAATCAAACTATTAAAATAATTGACTCATGTTCATCATGGCATAAACAATGGGAAAATAAACCATAGAAAATAATTCCCTTCCTTAGGTTTGTATCGATTACAAATGAAGAAAAATTCCCATTGTCATCATAGTTGAGATCCTCAAACTATATTGGTGAGAACGATCCTCGATCTATTGTCTTCATTCAGCAATCCTTTAACCAATTCTCTATCTCAATCCATAAGGTTATGTGACTATACATGATAATTTTACATAATGGTGTTTAAATAAAGAAGGGGTTGGGTCGTATCACTAAAAATAATATATATATATATATATATATATTTCAATATTTGTTCCCATGATAACATTTTTTTAAAAGTCTTAATACCGACATATGTTATATTGTGCCTAGGTTAAAATCTACATTTCATACTCAATAGAGGTCTCATATTTCCCTTTTGAGACCATGTTCAATATTTATTTCACTATTTTTGTAAAATAGTTCCCGTTTAATATTAATATATTTAATATTTATATAATATCAATATTGAGCCTCTATGGACCTTGGAATATCATGTCACCTCAGTTCCAATCTCTAAAAAAATATTAGATATATTGAAAATATTTACATTCAAAAAATAGAGATGTTAAATTATCTACACCTTAGGTATTTGTGTCTCAAAAATGAAAAATATTACTCAAATGATGAGGGTATTGACCTTGCATCTAGGTCTCCTACTCCCAAGATCTCTCCTAAAGATTCTTGTGTTGCAATCATATGTGCACCAAGGGAATCACTCACCCATTGAGGACATTCTCCTAATGATCCTCAATATCTACTGAGTATTCTAAAAAGGTATCTCTATCCTCAATTTCCATATCAACCCAATCAATAATATGTTATGGGTCATGCATATACCTCTTTAAGTATGAAGAATGGAAGCTATCATGTACCTAGTCCAACTAATTTAGAAGGGAAAAGTGGTATGATACTTCACTGACCCTAGGAATTATTTAAATAGGGCCAATGAATCTTAGAGATAACTTCCCACCCCAACCAAATATCCACAATCCATGTTAAGGTAAGACCCTTAGGAACACATTATCTTCCTCATCAAACTGCAAAGGACTATGTAATAATTCTTCATAAGACTTCAGAAAGCTTTGTATAGTCCTCATCTTCTATTGGATGATCTTCACCTTTTTTTTGTAGCTCACACCAACTTTAGGGCCATGATTGCTGAATCACCTAGATCAACCCAATATAGTGGTGACCTATAGGGTTGACCATACAAACCTTGGAATGGTGACATATCAATGGTGTAATTATAGCTATTTTTTATGAAAAATCCACCAATAATATGTGATTCTCCTAACTATATAAAAATTCCAACACATAGGCCTGAATAATTTCCTCTAGAACATGAATAGTCCACTCGGTCTATACATTAGTTTGGGGGTGTAACATCATGCTCAAATTTAACTGAGTCCTAGATTCCTCCTGCAATCCTCTCCATAATCATGACATGAAGTGAGCATCATGGTTTGAAATGATCATTGAGGAAACACTGTGGAATCAGACTATCTCTTGCAAGTAAAGTCATCTCAAGCTCTCTACTAAAATTTAATCTTTAATAAATAATAAGTGGGCTGACTAGGTAAGTCATTCTATGATCACCCTAATGTAATCCTTTCCTATATATTTTCATGGAAGAACCTTCATGAAGTATATATATATATATACAATACCATTTCAACTTTGGCATATAAAGGGCTTCAGATTAACCCATCAGAACCTGGTGCTCATCCTTCACCTGCTAACAAGTGATGCATCATAGGACAAACTCAACTACACTCTTCTTTATACGTGTCCACCATAACTAACTTCATAGGTCTTGGTACATCTTTGAAAAAACCCGATGTACCACCAAAGGGGATATATGAAACTTCATCATCACCTCCTCATGAAATGTCACTGGAACCATCATCCTTCTGCTAAAAAGTATGGTGTGCTCCCAACCTTCAAAAAATCCATAATGATCATGTCCAATAGATATCTTACTACAGAAGATATAATAATTGATATCTTTATTATGAGCCTCCCTACAATGATATAAAAGTGGTGGGGTGATAACCATTGACTGTAGATTATATGTACCTTCCTTATCCATGCAGGATAACTGAAATGAGGCTAACTGTTTCGAGACCTCAACCAATAACTGTGAAAAATATCACATACTAATATAATCTACTAATACATTCCCATTCTTAGGAGTATAGACTATCTAGAATTTATAATTATATAGGTACTCTATTCCTCACCTCTATCTCAAATTAATATTATTCTAAGAGAAGATATACTTGAGACTCTTATGATCAGAATAAATGATAAATTGTTTACCCATGAGGTAGCGTCACCATATCTTTTGGATAAATACTACTAATATCAACCCTATATCATGGTTCACTAAGTTATTCTCATGTGGTATCAACTTTTATGACCCATAGGAAATCAAAATATAACTTCTCATTAAAACACATTCAATTTCAGTCCTTAAGGAATTACAGAACCCTACATACTTGAAACCCTCCTTTATAAATCTAAAGATGGGAGAAATAATCAACCTCTTTTTTAAATCTATAAAATAATAAGGGCACATCTCCATATAAATGAAAGTTTCCCCATTCAGTTTAAAATATTTAAAAGATTCTAATATCCTATAGAAATCAGGCATAAATCCCTTATAATGGCATATACCCCCAAGGAAGCTTCACACCTCCATCACGATCTTGGGTGTCTCCAAAAAAATAACTATTTCAACCTTTTATAGGTTTAACACTACACACTTTTCTGAGATGACATGCCCCAAAAAATGTACCTCTTGAATACAGTACTGAAACTTCGAGAGATTACTATAAATTTGGTGCTCTCAGAGTATGTCCAGGATCATCCTCAAGTGTCTCACATGTTCTTCCTCAAACACTGATTAGACTATTATGTAATAAATGAATACTAACACAAGCTATTATAATAAAGTATGAAAGATACAGTTCACAATTCCAATGAACACTATTGGGTAATTCATCATACTGAAAGGCATAAGCAAGTACAGATAGAGAATGTAGTGATATCTGAATTGCATATTAAAAATATCGTCATATTGTAGGAAAAATTAGTGATATCCTAATATAAGGTTGATATTTTATAAACATTTAACCCCTCTTAATTTATTTAAGAGTCCTACTATCCTTGGTAGTGAATACGTATTCTTCTTGGTAACCTATTTCAGGCACTGATAATCCATAAAAAAACCTCAAGATTCCATCTTCCTTCTTGGTGAAAAAAATACTAGGGATACCCAGGGGAAATAGTGGTACTTAAAAATATCTTACTTTTTAAGTCCTACAACTATACCTTTAGATATATAAGCTCTATGTATACCATATGATATGATGGATTAAATATTAGGGTCACCTCAGGGTGTAATTCAATGGATAAATCTACTCTTATTGGGGAGGTAAACCCTAATAATCCTAAAAAACAATGTCATTATACTCTTACACCACTATAGGAAGATAAAATCCCATAGTATCCACTACTCCAAGGTAAATAATATCCAATTGATGAATAATAATATATATCCCTCTATGTATGATCTCATCTTACTCTGTTTGGGTTTCCTTTTCACCCACTAAGTAAAATCTTGATCCATCACCACAGATACATCACATCTGCCACCTGAAATAGTCAGTCTAGGAATTAACTATGGATAGATAGTCCCTACCTAAGATGAAGTTGTAATTCCTCATTGATGATAAAAATAGATCCTTGTCAAATCTCTCACCTCCAATCCTTAGGTCACACTATCTAAAAATGTGTGTGATCATTGAGTCACATCTCGTAGTAGGCTCTTAGCTCAAGGGTCGTGCTAGGGGCTCTGCCAAAATCTATAAGTATTGATATAGATAAGTGAAAATAAAATAGTGGCTCATTCTTATGTTTATATATACTATATAAATTTTTATAGAATAAAATATCATAACTATAATCATCTATATAGCCTCTGGGTCATTGGCCTCCACTTCCTGCAGTTGTGCTCATCCCTGACCACCATCTTCCTTAACCTAGCTCATACCCCTTGGGGGTGGTGGTGGCAATAATTCAAATAATCTACCATCTAAATCTTCTCTTCTATCTCTTATTACATGTCTTCCAACCTAATTACCTCAATTTTCATGTCATTATCTCTTCATGGAGGGTCCATCAACTGTCTGAATTTCAGTTATAGGATTGATCAAACAATCCCAAGAGAGATGTCCTTATACATACAAAAGAAACAATGCCTATATATTGGATAACTCAATCCATCTTGACAATCATGAACTACCAATCCTATATCCTAATATTATCTCTTGAAGAATCTAACACACCCATATCCTTGTGACTATCATCAACTACTAGCATCAAGGGTCTTGGATCTTGTGTGTCCACTACCGTCACCCACTATCGGTGTCTTCTCTATCAGGAAGCCCACCACTACTAAGGCCCACTCAAGAAATATATCATAGGTGAGAATATAAAGATATATCCATCCAATCTTGATATATGAGTGTAATACACACTCAAAATTTCATGCTATGAAGAATTGAACTAAAACCATAACTAGGGAGTATCATGAAAGATCTATGAACCTTATGAAATACTCTTCCATGATCATACTGGTCTACTGAAATTGTAGAATCCACTAAATATACACCAATCACAATATGGATGGATAAAAATTCTCCCTAAATAGAAGCACAAAATATGACTAGGTTAGAGTTTCCTCATCATGTGACTTACTCACCAGACTCCATCACCACTCAATGGATACAAGAAGAAGACTCACCTCTAGGACCACCATCTGATCTACAGGTGTCCTCACAAGGTAGAAAAATCAGTTCACTAACTCAAGTTAGTCTTCATCTACATGGGGGTTTGGATCACCCCAAAACCTCAGAGGTCACTAACTAATGAACTCATTGAGTCCACTCAGCCTGCACATATCCTCATCTGGTACTATCAGTGAAATATGCTACTAAATCATAGGTTTCATAACTAGAAAACCACCCTGAGGTACCACATCATGTATAGGACCATGTACAGAATCCTCGTCTCATGGAATATCATCCTTGTGATCACGTTGTGAAATCCTATTTTTATTTTTTCATGGAGACATCCTAAAATAAAATCAAGATGTTTTACAGTCAATGAGTATATCTAGGGAGAAATCTCAATAAGTAAATGGAAACCACAACCCATTCCTATATGATTCATGTACCAATTGTTTCCCCAAAAATAATTCCTATGTGTAATGAGTCAATAAGTAGGTTATAAGAGTTTTGGTGAATGGATATGTTGGCCTCCAAACAAAAAATGGAGTCCCATGACTAAATGATGAACTCAAAACACTTTAACACTATTTCCATAAATATTGAATCAAACCTCACAAGTAGACAATAACTAAAAACATTGGTCCTAAGGTAAAACCACACTCTAATACAACTTTTTCATGACTTGGCCCACCGAAACCATCCTATCTAGTGGTAAAATGAGTTTAATAACTCCAAAAATTCCTCAAATAGGCTAGGGGATAGTGACTAGCGCCGAGTAGGAATATCCTATCTATGTGAGGAATTATCCTATGTACTTTTATGAACACATAAACATCCAATCCCATACAATTTTGAAATGTAAAACAACACAGCTAATACCAATTCATGATTACAACTATATACCACAACCAGAGTATTAAAAAGTACTAAACGTTATAAAGGGTACAAATAAAATCCCAAAAAACTACAAAAGATTCCAAGTTTCTCATAAGGAGGGGAATTTTTTCAAGACCAAAACTGGTATAAATCTCAATTAGTCTAGCCCAAAACTAAGATCCACCTACTCATGGTCCTCCTAGGACTTTTTCAAAAGGTATTTCATCTTCATAATAAATGACATGTGAGGATAGATCCCATGTAGGGGTGTGTATAAAAAACCCCAGTTAGGAACCCCAAAATCACTAAAAAAAAGAATCAAGGGTTGTTAACACATCAATACACAAGTATTTCGATTAAGATATGAAACATAATGACAATCCAAATAACCATGTATACTCATAATGAACAATTGGTCTCAGGAAGTCTCACCCAATACTACAAACCATATAATTTTGATCATGGATTCAAGGTAATGATTTTCTAAGAAGTATTTCTCTATAATTTATGTTATCAATGGAGACACTCATCTAATAGGTCATGATTTTCTAGCCTCACTATGATTAATTCTCCAAATTCCCAAAATCCCACTGCCTAAATAGGGGATCACACCCAGGATCACTAGGGGATTCTACTAACCCTACTAGATCAAACTTCTAGATAGGTGATCAATTCACTATGCATGGTGGTCATTCCAATACCATGTACCCCACATAAGAATGATATGATAAAGGATCCCACCCCAAGCCTCAAAGATGGATACCGTAAACTCTATCTAGAATATTAGCTGTAGATGGGATCACAATCCTAAGATAAGGATGTAATTCCACATTATACCCTCATAGGTATAGAACAAGGGATCTTTATTAACTAAACTTGGTCTATACTGAAGAAATAGAGGACCTCAAAATACCCTATAAAAAGTACATGACATGTCTTATCTGCCCTAGGTTTGACTATATCTCATCATCTCACACTACATGTAAACCTCCATATACACAACATGTCATTTAGGGGAACATGATGTTTAGGGGTCAATATGACACTTGTTGTACCATCTTCCAATTCCCATGTGCATATATTAATTCCCATGTACATCTGGTAATGTCTGTGCACTTGGTCATGTCTATGTATTAGGTCATGCATATGTACTCAACTTATGCATGTGTGCCTGGATGTGTTTATGCCTATATATCCTCCAGGATTCATGATGAGATTCCAACATGGGGTCACATGACATGTGGTAGGTATCACACGACGTGTGATATTTTTTCTATATGTATAAACCCTAGAACCATATAAGATGGACCACACAACATGTGTTCTTCATACCACATGTCGTATAGTTGGGAATTTCTCAGAAATTCAATGTTGTTCTACTTGTATTCTCCCATATATCTAACCCTTGATCCAATCCTGATTAGTATCAATAATGGTGGATTTTATGTTGGATAACCTATTCCATCAACAATTGCTAGAATACAGCCTTGGATCCACTAGAAAATTGTCTACTACCACATTATGCCATCAGCGCACACTGAACTGGGAAAACAATCCCCTGATCTGATGCAGATCAATCCTCATCTCCACACACCTCAATCACTTCCTCAATCATGAACAATATCCATGGTATCAATATTTTCCCCAAATAATGGTTGTTCGATGATTTAATACCATGTATTCATCAAAACACCGGAGAAACACTACTACAAAATTGGCTTTAACATCATTGTTCTTTACAATCCCCAGAATAAAATGCTGATAAATGGAAAATATATCAGCGTTAAATAAAGAACTGATACATTTAACCTTTTATTAGTGCATTTATTTTAGCGCTGATCAAGGAAACCTTTATCAGTGCTTTATTTCTAATGCTGATAAAGGGTATCCTTTATCATCACATTATTTTTAGTATTGATAAAGGGTATATTTTATCAGTGGTTAAGTTTTATCCCTGATAAAGGGTGCACTTATTCAGTGCTTTATGCTTTGAGTTGATAAATGTTTCTTTCATCAACGCATTTTTAACACTGATAAAATGAAATAATTAAATAAATAAAAAATAAAAAATGTGTTTATTAAAAAAATTATTAAATAAATTATTCATAAAAATGAATTGATTGATTATACATTATTACATATTAAACATTTTATTAATTAGATAATTATAATAATTAATGTTATTAAATTTTATATATTAAATATATAGATATATATTAATGCATATAAATATGATTTATATATTATAAAATATTTATGTGTTTAACATTAAATAATAATATATTTATTGAATAATGGTATATAATTAAAAATTAATAAGAATTAAAAATATTGGCTAATTTCATAGTACTCAACATATAATTGAATATCATTTGATTTTTCAATTTAATATAGATCAAATGTGTGTTTTATTGATTTCACATATATGTAATAAATTTATTTTTATATACAATATGAACACACACAAAACATATCCATTTTTTCAATATTGTTAAAGTGCACCTATATTCTTAATTTATTCAATTTCACTAATTTTTAACATATATGTATACACTCAAAATTAGATATTCATTAATAACGTTAAAAATATATTTTTAAAAAAAATTATATATAAATATATTTATAAATGTACAGTCACTATAGTTATACAATTATATATTTAAAATTATAAATAGATAATTTTTTTAAAAAGTATTTATATAATTATAAATAAATAATTATGTATATTTAAATAATTATTAAATTTATAATAAATTTACTTAAAAATGAATATAATTACAATATTTTTATTTAAATATATTTATTAAATATATATTTACAATTATATAAATATATATAATGATATAAATAATATTTTTTTAAAATATTTATGTATTTAGAAATAAATTATTATAAAATTATAATAAATATATTTAAAAAGGAATATATTTACTATATTGATATATATATATTTATTAAGTATTTATCAGTTTTTACTATTTTTATTTATATTTATAATTATAAATCCTTTTACAACACTTCAGAAATAAGCACTGATAAACAAATCTTTATCAGGGCTTTTTCTACGCTGATGAGGATTAGGATTTATCAGTGCTCTAATTTTAGCACAGCTAAATATTGGTTTATCAGTGCTTTTTTAGCGCTGATAAATAGTCCTTTTATCAACACTCATGTTATAAGCACTGATAAAAGTTTCTCGATCCATTTTCAAGACCCTAACCATTTGTGAACCTGTCGTGATATAGAGATTTCCGCGGAACCCACCCGCTATCGGTGCTCCACCTTAGTGAATCAAAGGTTGAATCACACCACTCAAATACTTCCAAACATCTTGTCTAATATTTGAAGAGGGTCTTCGATTTTCTTCAACCTAGCGAGCTAGGCCTTCCGAATTTCTTTGTGTATTTTTTGTTTCATTTTTTATTTCTTCTTCTACGATTTGTTTATGATCTGTTATTTATGAATTTTTTTGATCCATTATTTAAGGAACTAATTGTGGTCTGTTGTTTTTATTGACTATTAATGTATGATTGGTTTTTTATACCAACTCATCAATTGGATCTTGATGAAAAATAGGACACTGATTTTTTTTGTTATGATACCTCTTGTTGCACTCATGCACATGAAATTTTAGAAATTCAAAGACATCTCATTCACTAATTGAAATTAGTGTGCTCCCATTATCAAATAAGATGGGGGTTTTAATATATTTTTCCATATCATGAAGGTTACTGGTTGTTTTATTCATTATCATTATTCTAATGATACCTATATACAATGATACTGCTTATTTTTTGATCAGGGTGGAGGACAGATAAAGGGCACTTTTTCTGTGTGTACTCGACACTGATCTTCTATGTACATATGTGGGAAGTTAAGGATCATTATTTGAATCAACTTTGTTTTCCATCATGATGGATTTTTCTCCTATTTTAATGCTTCTTTCAAGTTTCATCTTCACAGGTTTTTTCTTTAAACTCATTGTTGGTGCAAGAAAAGTATACCTCATGCATCCTATTTGTATTCTTATTTAATAATTTTAGGGGGTGTGGGTTGGGAAACAAAATCATGCCCAATATTTCTCAAAAAATCACTACTTTAAATAATCATTTATAACTTCATAGTATGTCTTAACAATAATTCTCATCTTCTGATTCAATCTTCATCTTTTGAACCTCTTCTTGAAACCTATTTCAACCTAGTGATCTTCTCTAACAATCCCATGAAATATATTTATAAAAGGAATATACTTTCATTGAGTTAAAATTGGTTCCCTACTTCTATTCTACTTAAATATCACCTGATACATCCAATGGAGACATAGTTAACATGAAAATAATTATTTGATTAATATCCATAACTTCATTAGTATAATTGGTAACTTTATTCTGTAAAACAACCTTTAACTTCACAATAGTGAATATATTCCAAATAATTAATGGAAACTAGAAAAATACCCATACAATCCAAAATAAAATAACAAGTATTTTTACCTTCCAATATTGCTCATCTGGTTATCCATGCTTTTCATACGGGTAATCTTATGTGTATTTAAAACATATCCTCTATTTAACTTTTATTGAGAACTTAAAAATCTCTATTTATGAAACTAATAATATTTATATGAAATGAAAATAGATTCACACTAATCATTTGACAAACGAATATGAAGATGGCGTTAAAGAGTTCATAAAGTTTTCAAATGAGCATACAAATGACCCTTTTAAAATACTCTGTCTGTGTTTACATTGTTTTTATTCAAGACAAATTAGTTCAAAAAAGTTGGAAGAAAATTTTATTTTTCATGGAATATATCAATGCTATAAATTTTGTACTAAACATAGGGAAAAATTAAATTTGGACATCGATTGGGATGATACTATGGTTTATGAATCATTTGATATGAATACCTTTGTAAAAGATTATGAAGATCGCATGGAAGAAATGATGATGGAAATTGAAGATGACCTTCGTGATTATCTAAATTTTTTTGAGGTGTTAAATAGATTTTCCAAGAAACAACTGTATATTATTTATACTAATTACACAACATTGTCAGTTGTATTGATTTTATATAATGTGAAAGATGGAAATGGGTGGAGTGACACCAGCTTTTCAGAACTACTTGGTCTTCTAAAAGATATGCTACCAAAAGAAAATGAACTACCAATAAGAACATATAATGCTAAAAGAATTTTATGTTCAATGGTTATGATCTCTAAAAAAATACATGATTTTCCAAATTATTTCATATTGTTTTTCAAGGACCATGAATCACTCATGAAATGCCCTATGTGTGGTATAAATCGATACAAGAAAAATGAATCAATTTTATCAAAATATGTATTGTGCTTTCCTACCCTTCCATGGTTTAGAAGAATATATGGATGTCAGGAAAACTCAAGACAATTAACCTGGAATTAAGGTACAAGAATTAAATATGGGAAGCTAAGTCGTCTAGAAGATTCTCCTCAGTGGAATAAAATTGATTATGAGTTTCCTGAATTTGGAAATGAGCTTAGAAACATTCATCTTGCATTATCTATAGATGTAATAAATCCTTTTGGTTTATAGAGTAGTACTCATAATACATGGCCCATCATGTTGGAAAATTATAACTTTCCACTGTGGTTATGCATGAAGCGCAAATACATTATGTTGTCTCTACTTATATCTGGACCAAAGCAACCCAGCAATGATATTGATGTATATTTGGATATATTGATCAAAGATCTAAAATTCATATGGGATATAGGTGTTATGATTTTTGGTTCTTATATAAGTGAAGAATTTCCATTTAGTTCCATGTTGAATGGAATGAAAAATTACTTCCCCTCTTATGTAAATTTATTGGGCTATAGTATCAAAGGCATGTTGGGGTGTACCATTTGTGAAAAATGCACATACTCTATTCAGTTGAAACATTCATCAAAGGCTGAATTTTTAGGACATAAAAATGTTTTACCTCTATGATATAAATACTTATCCTAGATGACATCATTCAATGGGAATATAGAACAAGGTACAACACCGTCTCCAGAAACAGGCGATCAACTGTACAAAAAAGTTCAAAGTATTGATTTTGTTCTCGGTAAACCATTTTTGAAAAACCATAAAAAATCATGTTGGAATAGGAGATTAATTTTTTTTTGAATTACCATATTGGAAATGTTTATATAATAGAAATTTTCTTTTTTTCATGCATGTATAAAAAAATATTTGATAGTGTTATTGGAACATTACTAAATGTTCCTGGAAAAATGAAAGATGGAATCAAGGATAAGTTGGACATGATTGAAATGGAGATAAGGGAAGAGTTGGCACTGGTGAAGGGTAAAAGGCATACTTTTCTTCCTCCAGTAGTTTGCACTCTATCCAGAAATGAAAAATTGCAATTTTTTCATTACCTTATGAGTATAAAATTTCCACTAGGTTATTCATCAAATATCATGAATGTCATGTCAATGGATCGTTTGAAGTTAAAACATCTAAAATCACACAACAATCATGTTTTGATGAAATATTTAATGCTTTTTGCTTTCCATTGCATTCTTCCTCCAAATGTATGACATACATTAACCAAACTCTGCTTATTTTTTAAAGCCATGTGCAATAAAGTAATAAACCTGATGAAGTTTCCCATCATGAATAAAGGGATTTAAATCATATTATTTGAATTATAAATGTTCTTCCCACCACCATTCTTTGATATAATGGTATACCTGATGGTTAAATTAGTCACAGAGGTTCAACTATTTGGTCCTATCAATTACAAATGGATGTACCCCATTGAATGGTATATGAAGATTATGAAAGGGTATGTCAATAATCAAAGTTGGTTAGAAGGTTGTATTGTATAATGATATATTTTTGAAGAAGGTATTGAATTCTGTACAGATTACCTATTAGATGTTGAAAGAATCTGTCACCCAAAGTCTTGTCATAGTGAACGCCTTACGGGCGAAGGGGTTTTTGGAAGATATGTTGTTACAATTACCTTGACAGAGCAAGAGAAAACACATCTTTATATATTACATAATAGTTAAGATGTTTATCCATATATTGAAGCCCACAAATAAATTCTTAAACATTTTAATCCATCAAAATCTGAAATAAGAATATCAGATACACATAATCAATAATTAATAGTATGGTTCAGATAACAAATTTATAATGACTCATCTGAAATTCTAAATTCATTTTCTAAATAAATTCAATGGCTAGCCAGAAGAATGAATTCAAATGTTATATCTTACACTGGGTTTGTAATCAATGGTTATAAATTATATATAAAAGAACATGATGACATTAGTATGACGAAAAACAGTGGTGTTATGCTTTTGGATGATGTGGGGAACATATCTAGTTCCAAGGATAAAAATCCAATTTATGAAAATATGTCATATTTTGGCATTATCAAATAGATGTATGAGTTGGATTATACAACATTTCAAGTTCCACTTTTCCATTTCAAATGCGTTGACAATATCAATGAAGTGAAATTTGATGAGATGGGATTTGTGAAGGTGAATTTTAATGTAGAAGTGGAAAAAGAAAAGTTGTTCATAATGTAATCACAAGAAATGCATGTATTTTATGTATCTTATCCAACAAATAAGAATTGGTTGATTTTCCTGTTGGAAACTAAAAGAAATGTTGAGTCACATGAAAATTCAATCGAAGATGACCCTTTCATTGAGACATCATAATCAGTTCATGTTGGTCCCAATGTATGCAATGTCTTGTACATTAGAGGGGACCACAAATAGGGGATTTGGATTCTTGAAAGAGGAACCAAATCCTTGAAACCTTTAAAAAAATAAATAGAGTTCAATGAGAAGTTCAGTGTTTTTTAATATATTATGTTATCCTCATAATATTATATGCTCTCTAATGCGTTAACATAATCTAAATTAAATGTTTGACTACTCATTTAAACAATTTATTCTTCACATGATGATGTTACCTATCCCTCATAAGAACACACTATAATGAAGGAAATCCTTTATAAAGATGTAAAGGTAATGTTATGATATACATTCTCTATTTTACCATAAAATTATATAAGGGAACATTGATTTCATTTTCATTATTCCTTACTGAGTTTTTTTAAATTATTATTAACATAAGAATAGTTTTTTTATATAGGTGTGTTATTTTTCTCAAGCAGGGGGTTTTTTTTATAGCAATATCATGAGTCAATTCAGGATTAAAAGACAAAATAACATTGATATTTTTGAATTTATGTAATAATTTTTATTTATGTAATTGTATAAACCAATATTTGAAATGTCTATAATATAGTGATTTTTTCTGGTATTTGTGTTGTAAATTTCATTAAATTTAAATTATATATTGGGACTTGTTTTGTTGATATTATATATGTTTCTGGTGTGTTTATGGTGTTGTATTGTGCTATTACAGCATGTTATAGTATGTTTTGGTCAAATTAGGACACTCAAATGGGGGGTGAATTTAATTCCTATAAAAATTTATGTTAAAAATATTATTTAAAAGATTCCCCCAATTTTCAAACTTAATAGACCATTTAATCAAAGTAGTGAATTTATAATTGTCTGATTGTTCGACTAATTTCTCACAAGATTGATTATTTTTCAGTTATAAGAATATAAAATATTGATAAAACTTTTGAAAATAATATAATAGTTCAAAACAATTACAAACACTATCCAAGACTAACTATCAAAGTGAAATTCAGTTTTTTGAAATATAGGTAATAATAGAGAAAAATAAATTAGAAAACATAGAAGATATAAGACAAGAGGTTTAGTCTCAACCTGAGACTTAGTCCTCTCCACTTGGTGATCACCTGCCACTAATAAATCCATATAGATAAAGGTTTTTGATCCACAACCTGGATCGGGGTTTACCCAATAGTAAACAGACAGTCCAGGTCACAAGACCTCTACCACAGTTCGTTGGGGGAACAAAATACAATCATGTCACACAGGACCTCTTCCATAGTTTTTCGTGGGATAAAAAAGCGTAAAAGAATAGTTGTGTGTGGATATCTTGTATCCTCTAGTTTAGTGCAGGAGACAGTGTGTGTTTTATAGAGAGATACACACACTACTTGAAAAGGTAATGAAAAGACACACAACAAATCAATAATTATTAGATAGAGTTTATAAGGATCTATGTGTAATGATTCTCAGCTCTGGACTCTTTGATGTATCGGAGTTGGAGCTGGAGGCCTCTTCTAGAAGAAGACATTAAAACAGAGTTTCATGGAGCACAATATTCTATCTTCCATGAAGATGAGATGTTCTTATCCTTCTGTTTAGTTGGATGATGCAGAGATGTTAGAACTTTAATGAACATCAGTTCTCTAAATCACATAAAACAGTAATGAATAGTTCCTCATGTGTTCTTCCCTTCTGTATGTTACTCATGTGGTTCTACTATAGTGTCTACTCATATATTCCTATGTGTTTTATATATATTTATTTCACCTTGAGTCCTTTTCTTTTATACTCTTGTAGCTCGATAATGTGCTTGTTTTGAGGTAGATGATGTACCTCATACTTTTGACATCCTTGTTTAAGATGTATGCAAAAATCATTAAATTAACCAGTCGTATTAAAATACTCAAAATATGACCATTAGAAATAATTTAAAATAAAAGGAAATTTGAACTATCTATCAGTGACTCCTTTTTTGGTATATCATTTTGTGAGTGAATCATTGCATCATTATGTCATTATATCTATCTTTTAATGCATCGGTGACTCATTTCATTAGTGTGTCATTCTGTCAGTCTTTCCACGCATCGGTAACTCATTATGTCGGTGATATGTTTTAACTATCGGTGATTCCTTGCATCAGTAGCACCATGTGTCGGTAGCACCATGCATCAGTAGCACCATGTATCGGTAGGTCTTTATGTTGGTAAGTCAATTGAACTCTTGGTGAATCATTTGAACTATCGGTGATACATTCGGTCTATCAGTGTGTCGATTTCACTATCGTTGAGTCATCTATCAGTGATCTATTTTGCACTGTCGGTGACTCAGTTGAACTGTCGGTGCCTCATATCTTCTGTCAATGAGTCATCTATCAGTGAGCCATTTTTCACTATCGGTGACTCAGTTGAACTTTCAGTGCCTCATCTCCTCTATCGGTGTCAGTCTGTCATACTTAGAATTTTTTTTGCTTGGACTTTTTTACAACATAAATATTATAAAAAAAAAATTAAACTTATATGTGATCATAAATAATCATAATTACACATATTTAAATTAAAATAAACATGATTTAAATGATTAGGTGTGATTAATAAATACTTGCATGATTTTTTATTATTAAAAATCTTAATACTAGAGAGGGTGGCCAATAGTCTCTTATGGGATAACAATCTTCCCCTTTTTATGATAAAAAATTATGGAATTATAAAGTACAATAATTTGATGTGTAATAAAAAAATCTCAATATATAGATAAGTTTCAGAGGTAAAATAAATATTAATTGTATCAAAAGGAAATAAAAATAAAGGTATCAAAGAATAATGCCTTTTCCTCCCATATGTAATCATAGGTAAGGAAAATAAAATACATAAGGGTGGTATCAAAGGTAAAATAAATAATGATAATACCAAGTTGTTCTCCCCATTTTGGGATTATCAAAAAGTGCGAGGGTAGAAAAAAAATGTTCTCCCCCTTTTGATTCAAATAAAGAAGGAAATAGGTATCAAAGGAATAAATAATATCAGAGAAAAATAGACAGAACACAAAGATATGAAATACAAAAACCTGAAATTTCATTAATCGATGAAGTAAAATGTATTACAAATCTCCAAGGAAAAAAACAAAAGACAACCAAACATCCTTATCATATATTTATCCACACTACTTCTCATGATCAATAGGTTCCTTCCCTTTCTTAGAGGGATCAATAAAATTTCTAGTAGGTGGTGGATTAGAAGCTGGAGGGTCCGAAAGGATATTTAAAGGATGTAGGATCACTCTTTCTAGAACATTATGTGAATTTTTGGTTTTGTGCTGTGACAGCACATGAGGTTGGATCTGCTCTTGGATTACTGTATGAATCTGACTGAAATACTAAGAAAAAATCATTAGAGGTGAATGCACTGATCTAGAATGTCTAATAGGTGTATCAGAAGGCACTACAGTTTATTCACATTGCACATGATGGTATGAATTCAACATCTTAATGAAATCCTCAATAATTTCACCACCATACTTCATAGATTTCTCAAATTCATCTTTATTCTTCATAAATTTTTCCAAAAGAGGGGTGAAGTCCTTCAAGTTTTGTACTTGTACTTTGAAGACTCTGTTCACTGGAGGTAATGTCAAGTTCACTATCAAATACTTAAAAACATTGGTCAACTGATGCTTGGTAAAAATCTTCTTGAAATAATAATCCACATTCTCTGTAATATGGTCATTGGTAGTCTCATCACTCTTGGAATAAAGCTTGACCATATCATGAACATGGTAACTCTTCTTTCATAATATTTGAAAGGTTGGACACACCGTAAGCATCAAAAATATCTTTAAGCTCTTCCTTAACAACATTTCTTACTACTTCAATGTTTAAGGACTGACATGACTGACCAGAGGTAGAAGGAACATCAAGAGCTGAGGTAAGAGTCTTCAAATCATTAAGAAACGTTTGCAAATAGTCTTTATACTCAGAGGTAAAATTATTTATTACATAGACAAGCCCAGTCATTTCTATTCTCATCTTGGTTGTGTTTGCAATAATTGTTTGAGCTGTTGTGATTAAGTTGGGTTGTATTTCAGTGATAACCTATTCTAAAATTCTTACTGCATCAGGCTCACTCACACCAACTGCCTAAACTGGAGCAGGAAAAACATTCATAGACTGCTTCAACTCTTCTATTGAGGATTTGATAGTGTGTAATTCATTACTCAGTTGAGTGTTTTCCATTCTATATTGTTTAATCTTTTAGACCATTGGAGATTGAACTGATACACTCACATCTGATCAAATTTCTTCAATAAACATTTAAAATTCTTCTTTAGTGACAGAATCACTAGGAATGGCCGCATCCCCTGATTATTTGGAAATAGGTACAAGTACCTCATCATCTGAGTCTTCATAATCCAACCCAAGTGCTAAATATCTAGGATTACATTCCCATTAAAACATAACATCAACATCTAATGTAGTGAGAGTGTCAAGTCTCACTTTTCCAACTTGATTCTCCCCCGCAACTTGATTTCTTATGACTTCATGCTCCCCCTCAATTTGTGATCTCCTCACTGGTTTATCACCTTCAACATGAGGTCTCCTTATTTCATACACTAACTAAGGTATAGGGACTACCTGGGTCCCCAAACCATTCTTTCTTCCATGGATTCCAATTAACCTTCATCCTTTTACAAATCTCATTACTTAGGCAGATCCCATTGTACTCAGAAACAAATTCATCTCCTTCACTAAAAGAACCTTTCTCTTTTAACATGGCTGAGATCAACCGCGAATAAAATAGGGAATTAGTTTTTCAATAAGGCTTGATTATTTCATTTATGTTCACAAAATTTATCTACATAGATTTACCTTGATCCCTTTTCTCAGCAGATAAATCAAATAGACATCTTAATACTTTAGAGAAGTAAAGTCCCCTTTCTTAGGAAAGATCTGATATTGTATAAAATTGAACAAGACTCTACACTCCCCATCTAACTCTGTAGAAATGGGTCTTCTATACTTTTCATTTTCAGAAATCTCCTTTATATATGTATCAAAGTAGAAAATATCACAATCAGGAGGAGAAGTACCTTAATAATATTCAAACACACCCACATGAGAGACTTTAAGGAATTCATCCCATTGTATTGATTAAAAAGAGATTCTATTGCCTTTAACTATGGGATTAATCCAAGAAACTTCACTTCCTTCCAGTAGGAACTCCACATTCATGTAAAATTCATGAACTAGATTTCAGAAAAAAGGTATTTCATTATTTGAGAACCACTCAATCTATCCCTGATCTTGTAACACACTGAGCACCAAAGACTTTATTTATAACAACCATTCAACAAGAACCTCTTTTTCTGGAGTCACAAAATGGTTCTCTAGAGTAGGATTCACTGGTCTAAAATATTTTCTTTATTCCCATTTATATTTCTTATCTACATGAGACTCACCACCTTCATGAGCTCACTTCCCATGCAACATTCCAATAATTTGGTTTGAAGGTCCAAAGTTGAATGGTCGTGAGGTAGAGATAACAACGATTGGGTGCATGTAAGGGTAAATGAGTAGAGTGGATCGAATCAATTTATATCATTTAGGGAATTTGAAATCACAAAATCATTAAATCATGAACTGCGTTCAAAAAATTAAATGAAACAATTTAATTTTGGTAAAAACATAAAATGGATAAAAACTGTGAGTCATCGATGTCAACATTATAGATTTTTCATAACACTAACGATGCCAGAATGACAAAGAATCAGTGTCGGCATGGAAACTGTGTCGGCATGGCATAACATCGATGTCGGCGTGACAAATATGTCAGTGTGACATAGCATTGGTGTCGGAATGAAAAATGTGTCGGCATGACATAGAGTCGGTGTCGGCATGACAATTGTGTCGGCATGAAAAAGTAATCTTCATACTATCAGTTTTGGTAAGACAACTTCACTTCAAATTATCAAATGAATAACAACATAAGGTTCTATAGATTGATCATTCCTAACTCATGTCTGTTGTAGTTTATTCTTTTAGTTTTCGATGGATTAGTGAAAATTTCAGCAATATGATGCTAAGTTCCAATGAACTCTAAAGTTTTATCACCTTTTCGATAATGTTCTCTTAAAAAGGGATTCCTTACATCAATGTGATTTTCCCTAGAACGTTAAATAGTATTCTTACAAATATTAATAGCACTTCTGTTATCACATTTTATAGGGGAACGTATGAATTGATATCCATAATATTGTAATGTGTGTTTCATCCACAAAATTTGTATACAAAAACAACTAGAAGCTATGTATTCGGCTTCAGAAGTGGATAATGCAATATAATTTTGTTTTTTTCTACAACATGAAACTATAGAATTTCCAAAAAATTGAAATGTGACAGAGGTTCTCTTTCTTTTAATGTTATAGCCACCAAAGTCAAAATCTAAATAACTCACGAAATCAAAAGGTTATCCTCTAGGATATAACAGTCTTAAATTGGTTGTATATTTTAGGTGTTTAAAAATTCTTTTGATAACATTTAAATGATGTTATTTTATGTTTTCTTGAAAATCTGAACACATGCACACGCTAAACAAAATATCTGACCTACTAGTAGTTAAGTAGATTAAATTCCCAATCATTTCTTTGTAAGTTGTTTGATCAACATATTTACCATCTTCCTCAAGTTTTAACTTACAATTGGCACTCGTTGGATTGTCACTACTCATAGTGCTTTCAAATACAAATTTTTATAAAAGGTCCTTGGTATATTTACTTTGATTTAAAACAATACATTCTTTTTTATGAAATATTTGAAATCCAAGAAATAATTTGAGTTCCCCCATCAAAGTCATTTCAAATTCACTTTTCATCATTTTTGAAAAATCAATACATAAATAATTTTTATAGGATCCAAAAATAATGTCATATATATATATATTTATTGCTAAAGAATCTTTGAAAAATTTTTTATAAAAAGGGTAGGATTACCAATACCTTTTGTAAAACCTTTAAGAGTAATAAAAGTGTTGATCCTATCATAACAAGATCTTGGAGCTTGCATTAAACCATATAAATCATTAGTTAATTTAAAAAAATTATTTGGAAAGTGGGGATTTGAAAAACCAGGGGTTTGTTCAACAAAAACATCTTTAATTATATAACCATTTAATAATGTACAGTTGACATCCATTTGATAAAGTTTGAAATATAGATCTGTTGCATAGGAAAGAAGGATTCTAATGGCCTCAAGTCTAGAAACAGGTGCAAAGGTTTCCTCATGGTCAATCCCTTCTTATTGACTATAAACTTGTGAAAAAATATATCTTTGTTTATAAATATATTAAAAAATTCATCTACTTTATTTATAAACACCCATTTAGTGCCTATAGTCAAGGTTTCCTTGAGTCTATCAATAAGTTTCCTGAATTTGTTTCTTTCAAACTGATTTATGTCTTATTGCATAGCCATCACCCAAAACTCATCATTGATAGAATCATTGATGTTCTTAGGTTTATGTTGTGAAAATAAATCTTGATGTTCAACCTTATTTCTGATAGAATATATATTTTTAGTTCCTTTGACTAAATATCTAACTATATCATCTAAAGGATGGTTCTTGAGAGTTCTAATAGGTCTAGAAAAAGAAGGGTTAGTCACTTCATGTTCTTCAATAGATTCGGGTTGATCATGGCTAGATTCTGAAGAATTTCCAGAATTGGAAGTTTTAACATATTCCATAACATGATGGTTAGAATATTTAGTATTTAAGTCCATATATTATATATAATCTTAAATATTTTCTAGAGAGATCTTTGGATCATGTGGATATATCTCATCCATCTTGACATGTAAAAATTCTTCTACACATTTGGTTCTCTTATTGAAGACTTGATAGGCTTTATTAGAAATTGAATAACCTAGAAAAATTACTTCATCACTCGGTGAGAATTTTTTTTTCAAATTATCCTTAGTTAAGAATATAGACTTTTCAACCATGAATTTTAAGAAGTTAAACTTGGGTTTTCTATTGTTCCACAACTCATAAGGATTTCACTTAAGGATAGGTCTAATAAATACTATGCTGATTATATAGAATGTTATATTGGCAACCTCTACCCAAAATTATATAGGTTGGTAATACTCACTAATCATGGTTCTAGAAATTTCTTGTAGGTTTATACATATTGTTTCTACAACTCCATTTTACTAGGGTGTCCTAGGAGTAGAGAAGTTGTGAATATAGCCATTTTTTGAGCAAAAAGATTCAAAATCTGGGTTCTCAAACTCAGGGCCATGGTCTCTTCTAAGGGTTTTAATTCTAAGACCACTAAGATTTTCTATTGTCCTAGAATACTTGATGAAATGAGATTAAGATTAAATTTTGTGAGCCAAGAAGAATGTCCAATTATATTTATATTAGCCATCTACAAGAACATAGACAAAGTGCTTCCCACTTAAACTTGAAACTCTAGAAGGTACAAATATATCCATGTGAACCAAATCAAGAGGCTTATAAGTTGAAACTTCATTATTTGGTTTGAAAGAGATTTTGTGATGTTTACCCCTTTGACAAGGATTGTAGACATTGTCATTTGAAAAATAAAGTTTAAGTAGATCCTTGACTAAGACTTTTCTTGTAATATTTCTAAGTGAGTGTATATTGTATCCCTATAATATGTTATGCCAAATACATGATTCTTTATTGAAATCATTCAAATATGAAAAATTTTGAGAAATCAAAGAATCAATTTTTATATCATAAAAATTCCCATTTATAAGAGCAGAAAATAATAACTCATTTTTAGTATTGAAAACATTACATGCATCATTTTTAAATTTAACATTAAAACCAGCATCACATAACTGATATATACTAAGTAGGTTGAATTTTAATCCATAAAAAATTACTTTACAATTTAAAACTGAGTTAGAGTTACCATTTTGGCCAAGGCCAATAATTTTTCCTTTACCATTCTCACCAAAAGTAACATGCCCACCATCAATCATTATCAAGTTATTAAATCATGAGTAATCTCTTATCATGTGTCTTGAACAACCATTTTCCCAGTACCAGAAGATTTTTCAAGATCTCATCAAGCATCTTTCATACAAAAACATATTAGATAAGAAAATATTTTGGTACCCTAATTTTTTTGGGTCTAGTAACATTAGTAATAAAAGACTTGGGAACAAACATTTTCATTGTGGGTTTCCTATAAGTAAAATGTAAATTATTTGAAAAATAAACTTTATTTGGTTAAAAAAATATTGAAATAGGAAAAGATGTTTCATAGATGGAACATGAAGAAAATTTTCTAGAACTGGGTATAAAACTAGATTTTCCATATTTTGATACAAAATGAGTTTTTGTTATATCATATTTCTTGGTTATTATCCTATTCCAGTATTATACTTATGAGCTACTTGTTTACCATGAATTTGAAAAACATATTTCTTTACCATTGGTAAAATTTTCTATATCCTTTTTGAATTGCTCATTTGATAATTTAAGATCATTGATTTCCTTAAGATTTTGATAATTTTTCTCTTTTTCTATAGAAAGTTCAGATTTAAAAATGGTATTCAAAGCATGTTGTTTCTTTAAAGATTTGTATTTATCTTTTAATTCCTTATAAGTGTTCTCTACCATTTTCAATATTCATATATTTCCTTACTTTCCATATTTTCATAATCAATTTCATCTCTAGAATAGAAAGCATTATGTTCAAGAGATTTTAATGTTACCTCATATGTGTTTGTCATAAAACACATATTTTCCTTATTATCATTTTAATCATGAGAGGATTCTAAGTCAATTAAGATTTCCTTAGAAGCACTTAATTTTTCCTTCATGTACTTTTTATAATTTTGGTCCTTATCGTTATACTTCTTCATGTACTTTATCTTGGGACAGTCAGGCTTTACATGCCCCTTTATTTTTCACTCATAGAAGATGATTTCATTTGAAGTGTCATGTCTTTTCCAATACTTTTTCTAATGGACCTTATGATCATATTTTCTTTTGTAGTTGGGATTTATAAATAATTTATTCTTCCTATAAATTTTCTTAAATATTCTAGTTATTTGAAGAATCTCTTCATCACTATCTGTTGATTAGTGTTCATCACTTGAACTTTCAGTTTCATCTTGAGCTTTGTCCTTCTGCTTGGATGTAGTAGATTTGAAAGAAATAAATTTTCTTTTGGGTTCATCATCCTCCTATTTATTTAATTTCAGTTATTCCCCATACATCATAACCTTTCCTTTCAGTTCCTTTACTAGAAATGTATTTAGATCAAATGATTATGTTATTGATATAGAATTCCCTCTCCATCTATCTGGTAATCATATGAGTATTCTCATGATTTTCTCCTTGGCGGTAATATTTCATCCCAGGGAGATCATTGTGTTCACAATTTCATTTAACCTAAGATACATGTTCGAAATAGGTTCTTCAAGCATTATCTTAAAATTATAATACTTAATAGTATAATAATTTAAGTCTAATTTCATTAAAATTATAGGTTCCTTCATCTAAAATAGTGAAAGTGTCCCAAATTACATAGGAAGATGTTCATGAAGATATTCTATTAAGTTCTTCATCTCTAGGTGCACAAAATAGATCATTCACAGCTTTTCAATTATTATTATAACAAATATTTGTGGAATCACTACAGGTATTTTTAAAAGTCTTTGGTATTTCATATTTATCTTCTATATCTATCCAAATATCACATCCCATACCTTATAAATACATTTTCATCATAAGATTCCACTAGGCATAGTTTATTCCATTAATGTAAGGAGGTTTGTTTTTAGAAACACCTTCTAATCTATTATCCACACTCAAGAAAAGATTTATAAATAGATTAAAAATTATAAGTAATGGAAATGTTGAGATATTTTAATCAAAACAAATTAACAGTTGAAAATATTTGAAAAAGATTTGAGACTTTTGAGAATAGCAGTTTTAAATATTACTCTCATACCAAATTTTGGTCCGAGTAGGACACTCAATAGGGGGTGAATTGAGTTTCTATAAAAATTTATATTAAAAATATTATTTAAATGATTCCTCTAATTTACAAACTTAACTGGCCAATTAATTGAATATTGAATTTATAATAGTCTGACTATTCAACTAATTTCTTAGAAGATTGATTATTTATCAGTTTTAATAATATAAGATAATGATACAACTTTTGAAACTAATCTAATAAGACAAAATAGTTATAAACACTAGACAAGACTAACTATCAATGTGAAATTTAGTTTTCTGAAATATAGGTAAAAACAAAGAAAAATAAATTAGAAAACATAGTGGATATAAGACAAGAGATTCAATCTCAAGGAGAGACTTAGTTCTCTCCAGTTGGTGATCACCTGCCACTAATAAATCGATATAGATAAAGGTTTTTGATCCATATCCTATATCAGGGTTTACACAACAGTACACATATTGTCCAGGTCACAAGACCTCTACCACAATACTTCATGGGAAAAAATTCAATCGGGTCACACATGACCTTAGTTCTCTGTAGGATAAATAAGTGTAAAAATAATAGTTGTGGGGGGATATCTTGTGTCCTCTAGTTCAGTGTAGGAGATAGTGTGTGTTTTATATATATATACACACACTACTCTAAGAGGTAATGAAAAGACACCCAATAGATCAATAAGTATTAGATAGTGTTTATAAGGCTCTATAAGTTATGTAGTTCAGATCTGGACACTTTGATGTATCAGATTTGGAGATGGAGTCCTCTTCTGGAAGAAGACACTGAAACAGTGTGTCGTGGAGCACTATGTTTTGATTTCAATGAAGATGGGATGTTATTATCCTTTGGTTTAGTTCCATGCTGGAGAGATATTTAATCTTTGATGAACAATAGTTCTCTTAATCAACGTAAGTAGGAATGGAGAGTTCCTCATGTGTTCTACCTTTATGTATGGTGCTCGTGTGCTTCAGAAACTATTTCTACCCATATATTCTTATGTGTCTTATATATATTTATTTCATTTTCATTCCTTTTTTTATACTCTTTCAACCCAAGAATATGCATGTTTTGAGGTAAATGATGTACCACGTACTTCTGAAATCCTCATTTATGATGTTTGAGAAAATCATTAAATTAATCAGTTGCATTAAAACACTCAAAATATGACTGTTAGAAATAATTTTAAATAAAAGGAAATTTGAACAGTCTATCAGTGACTCCTTTTTCGATATCTCCTTCTCTCAGTGACTCATTGCATTGGTGTGTCATTATGTCGGTCTTTCAATGCATCAGTGAATAAATGTGTTAGTGTTTCATTCTGTCGGTCTTTCCATGCATCAGTTACTCATTACGTCTGTGACTCATTTTAACTATCGGTGAGTCTATGCATCAGTATCACCATGTATCGGTAGCACCATGAGTCAGTAGGTCCTTGTTTCGATATGTCAACTAAACTGTTGATTAATCATTTGAACTATTGGTGAGGTAGTCAGTCTATCGATGTGTCGATTGTACTATCGGTGAGTCATCTATCAGTGAGCCGTTTTTCATTTTCGGTGACTCAATTAAACTATTGGCATCTCATCTTTTCTATCGGTGTTAGTCTGTCATACTTATAAAATATTTCTACTAGTACTATTTTTCAATGTAATTATTATTATAATGTGTTAAACATATATGTGATCATAGATAATCATAATTACACATATTGAAACTTAAATAAACTTGATTGAAATGATTGTGTGTGATTAATAATAATTTACATGATTTTTGATTATTAAAACCATTAATACTAGAGAGGGTGGCCAATAGTCTCCTATGGTCCAACAGTATGTCCCTTTATCAGTTCTTCTATGATCGCTGATAAAGGCCTTTAAAATTTCTTATAAAAGCGTTGATAAAGGGATCCTTAGTGGTGCTAAATTAAAGTGCTGATAAATGAGATCTTTATTAGAAATTTTAGAAGCACTGACAAATTTCCTATTTATCAGTTCTTTTTTAGTGCTGATAAATAGACCCTTTATCAGCGCTTCTTCGGAGATGATAAATGTCCTGGGATTTTAACATCGCTCAAGTTATCATTTCTTTTCTTACACTAATAAAGGCTATTTCTAGTGCTATTAAAATTAATTTTTCTATAAGTGAATGAAATTTTCAGTGATGAACATTCAACGAAATGGGGGAGAAATGCAAAAATAAAATAATAAAGAATGAACCTCAAATATGTTCAGATTTTCCTTTATTGATTTCAATTATAATAAAAAATGAAGAATAATAACACTCAAAAAATCAACTCCCATAAATCCAAGGAATAAAATAATCTCAAACCCACAGGCATGATTGACCCATGGAGAAATTTTTTGGATGAATTTATTCATGTTCATTATGGGATTAAAAAACGTAAATAAATCATGTAAAATAATGTTCTTCATTGGTTTTTGATCAATTTTTTATAAAGAAAAAACCTAGGTCATCATCATTGGTGTGATCCCCAAACTACATTGGTAGAAATGATCCTTGATCTATTTTCATCATTCACCAAGACTTCCACCAATGCTCTCTCTCAATCCTCCAGGTTATGGAGCTAATCCTAGGAATTAGCCATAAGTGTATTTAAATAAAGAGAGGGTTAGGTCACCATGATAAAAATAATAAATAAATTAATTAATTAATTAATTTCATTATTTTCACCTGCTATAACAGTTTTACGAAATTCCCAACACCGATATTGGTTATGTTGCACCTATAGTAAAACCCACATTCTAGAGTCAATGACAATCTCATATTTCTTGTATGGGTCCTGAATTGGGATTTATTCCACTATTTCAATAAACATGTGTGTGAATCATGTTAATACATTTAATATTTATATAATATCAATACCGAGCCTCTCTAGTCCTCGAAATATCACATAGCCTCAGTGCTTGACTCCAGAAATATTATTAGATATATTCAAAATCATTACACAGAAAAATAGTGACATTACAAACCTTCTCATGATGATGGTGGTGTTAAGGATGATCAGAATGATGATTGTACACCCAAGATATATTTAAATTCCATACCTATTGTTTTTTGAATTTCAGAACCTTTTTGTAGATAAATTCTTCTCCTTTTCTTGAAAAAAAAGGCATTCTTGAGCCTTTAGTTGATGATGTATTGAAAAATATGTTTGGCCCAACCCCTATAGAACCTTCTTATAATTATTCTCCAGGATATGTTTCAGATGTCTCTATTTATGTTGATCCTATAAATGACTCATATTCTTAATTATAATCTATACCTTATGATTCTAATAGTTTAATTCAACACATTTAAAAGACAATGTATGAATCCTCATATAATGAAGGATATATTTCAAGACCCTTTGAGTTGGTTTTAGATGAATCAAGTCCTAAAACAAGCCCTACTTCATCGCCACTAAATACATCTATTCTATCATCATTAATTACCTAATATAACTTTATTAAATTTAAGAATGATCCTTTGGATGTTTTGAAAGACTAATTTCTCAATATAAAAAGTGTTGGTGAATATAACATGAAAGAGGATGTATATTTTGTTATTTCAAATGTAGTTTCTCCTATACAACCTTAGCTTATTCTAAAATTATATTATATTCCTCAGGTTCATGAAGGTTATAGATCATATATAGGATCTCCTCAGGAAGATCTAATAGACATGTTGATTAATTGTAATCATAGATATTTATCCACTATTACCACTTCTTTTAGACCTCCTGATCTTGCTCTAATTTCTCCTCTAGTACCTATTTCCATAAATGAAAATGTTATTATAAGTATTGTGTGTAAATAAATCCATGTTATTCTAGATAGTTTCATGGATGAAAACAAATTGATGTAAACAGAACATTCATCCCATGATGAAAAGATTTTTCACATAGTTAATGAAAAATATTAAAGACTTCAAAAGATAAGGATGTCATTAATGGTTCTGTAAAGTATTGTCTCTATAATATTTTCAATGAGGTAGATTTGATGAATTGGATTAAGACTTTAAATAGTGACCTGAAAATTACTCCCTTAACCAAATATTTAAAATCTATTATAGAAAAGCTCTTGGTTGTGGCTCCTCTACTATATCAGTTTATATCAGACAAAGATGAGTTTATGAAGATCACATAGAATGGATACATAGATATTTTAGACATAATTAAACTATTAGAACCTTACCTTTACATAGATAACTCTATCATATTATCTCCACTTACTCTTTTTGTTCCCAATACCTTAGCTAATACCACTACCTCACCTGTTGTCACTCAAGACTATACACTTACCGCCACTCACTTGGTCTTAGTCTTCCCCAAGAAATTCATAATATCTAACCAATTGCAAAAGAAATTCTCATTTTTAGTGTTTCCTCTACTCCTTGACATTTCTTTACTCCTCCATCACTATCCAAGGACAAAGTAAAAGTACCAATTGACCCTTCAACAATACAATACCCTTCATATTCTGATTTTGATTTTGGCATATTTTAGGGAATTTTTAAATCATTTTCACCTTTTTAACATAAAATAAATATAATTTATTCTTCTATTGTATTGTTATATTTCATATTTTTTTATCCTTATAACACCATATAATAACTTTTTAATGTCTAAATTTATCTTATAACATTATTTTATGATATAATTTTTATAATCCCATAAGGGAGGGTAAATTTGTTATGGTATGTTATAGAATATTATAATTTTTTATTTAAATGGTTCATTAGTGAAATATGATCATAAAAAGTGAAATATTATTGGAATAGTAAAACAATGTCTTGTTTTAATGATCTCAAATTATGTTTATTTTATTATTAATGGATTCTATATTTTGTGTTAGTAATCATTATTTTATGGAATAGAAGGAAAATTCCCTATATGTCACACACGTTATTGTGAAGCCATAAAAGTGAATCTAAAGACAGAGGAGAAATCATGAATCCAGAAAAGTTATTATAAAGCTCAAAAATATGTCATGAGTTAGAAAAAGTGAAAATTCTCTAAATAATCAAGATAACGTAAGAGTAATTTATTGTACATAAGAAGGTTTCAATTGACCAGATGAAACTTGTAACTCCTTATAATTTTCACCAATGTTTGAAGTGACCACATGAAAAATGGAACAACCATGTTCTTATCTAATTGAACATGATGAATTTGTGATAAATCCTTAAGAGACCATAATACCAAGCCAAATGATGAAATGGTATACTTTTCTATCAACAAAACTATTGAGTATTAGAGTTATCACATGTTTCTTCCAATATACAACATTGTAAATTCAAGCAACTACCTGATAGATTTATGATTTTTTAAAATTAAGGAAGAAACCACATAGCCTTTAACTGACCTGATATTTAGATGAAGAGACCACACATTCTATGGATTAACCACACAACTTATTAAGGGATATATCCTCGTTTTTTCACTATGTTTTGGAGTTTCCATAGCGAAACTAACGTGGAACACTTCAAGTTATATTATCTAAAGTGGTATTATATATTAGTAATATATTTTCCAACCACCATCTATATAAAATTAAATATCGGGTTAGAAGAATTTAATGCTCCTGGATTTCATGCCGAGTATGAGAATTCATAATTATTTTTTTCAATGGATATTTCTTAATAAATATTTATTTTTAAAGAAGACTGATGTTAGAAGATTTATGGGTGTGAAAAGATATGAACAAGTGCTCTATTATGAAAAAAATATGACACTCTATTTTTATCTGAATTTCACCATAAGATATTAATATAGTTCCCAACCTTCACCTCTTATCTCATAGCTGAACAAAGGCATTAAGAAGAAAATATACCATTGAATAATGACAGAACTTCGATCGATTACTATACCAAATATTATTTTCTCTCTTTTATTTTCTATTACATTTGAGTTGTGCTTGAGATTATTTCTAAATATGTTAAATTACATACTCATATAGATCATAAAAGAGTACTTAGATAATCTTTATTTATTTACTCTATACTTTTAATCTCTTGAAAAATATGGAAGAGGAGGTGTGATAGTCTGGACAGCCTTGTGAAATTTTGTGACTTATACATGATCCAAGTTATAGGTCATCCATTTATATTTCTAAATATTCTTGGTGTTGGTAGGTAATGGAAGATGGAGACATATCCAATTGGGGGTGAATTGAAATTTATAAATGAATTTAATAATTATATTAGTGTTATAAAATAAATTTAATTTAATCAAAAAATAAAAAGAAATAGGCACAATGATTTTTATGTAGTACATATCTAAATGATCATAGTCCACTCTTCACCCATCTAACAAATTGTGGGAGATTAAATCCACTATAACCTCTATAATGGAATCTTAAAATGAATTTTAACACTTAGATTCACAATCCAATTAAAAATACCTTTTTTCATCAAGGACCTAAACCCAAACAAACCTTCCTTTTTCTAACATAGTGGCACAACTCAAATAGTCTACATTTTTTCTACCTAGAAGTACAACCCAATGCAGAACTTTTGTTTGGGTTTCACAACCTACAATACTATATTTTCATGATTAGTATAACTCATTAAAATTATACACCCACAAAAATAAGAAAAATAATTAAAACTAGGGAACTAGAAATATTATTCATATCCTGAGTGTCAAGGTAGTAAGAAACTCTCATGTAACAAAGGATAAAATGATTTTAGTTCAACTGGGAGTAGTAGTTGTTCACTAAGGAATATACAACTTGTACAACATAAGAAAATACTCAGCCTTGTATATTCTTTTTCATTGGTTCTATCAACTCTAAATATAGATTTTTTATGAATTTGTTTATAAAATTTGAATTATGTTGCTTCTTTATTTTTCTAATTAACTACTTTAGAGTTGGCCATAATTATTTCCCAGAAAATAATCCATGTGTAAATGTAAAATAGTATTCTCATAATTTCTTCTATATATTATGTAAAAAACAAAGAATATATTTTTTAATGTAACTCATTATAAAATTTAACATAGTAGTGAATAATAAGTATAAATGTCTTTAGAATACTCCCTGATAATATTTGAGGCCGAGCTTCCATATTTCTGCCAATTTGAATTTTAACATTTCAAGGTCTACAATTTCAGAATAAATATGAACAAAATCTTAATAAAATTTAATTGAATATAAAAAAATTTAAAAAAATATTCACAATGATTATAAATAAGTAATAAGTAATTTTAAAATAAATAATACATTCTTAATATTCATAATAAACATGTAGTAAATTAAAATATGAAATAATACTAAAAACAAATCATATTTCAAAGATTATAAAATTATCTATAAATAGAGGTAAGTTAGTTTCTACACTTCCATAAAACACACATTTTGTGTAGGGGTAATATATATTTATCTTTTCATGACATTATACCCTTACTTAGATTTTAGAGAACCCTACTTTACATTATGTGAGACATAGTTTACCCTTATGAAAGCTTTAAAAAAGTGTTGTGTACATTGGATAAGTACAGTGGTAACCTTACAAATATTAGAAATACCCCAGTAACCTTACACAAGTATGGAATACCCTTACACGAGCCTCAATATTCCCTTAAGTTAGTATTTAAAGGGTGTTTCTACCATAATGAAAGATTATTTTAACTTTATAATAGAAATATAATTTACAAGTTACCCTTAAAATTGTTCATGTTACCCTTACACAACTAATAGAAACTTTCACTAACCCTTATGAAACTATTATAAAGTATTACACACCATTAAACAGGTAATATAATGTATCACATTCACTTATGCAGCTTATAGAAAGTAAGAGTTACCATTATATAACTAATTGAATGTTATGATTACCTTTACACAACTAATAGAATGTTATGGTTACTTCTGTGCAACTCATAAAAAAATATGATTAAATTTAAGAATATCATATAAAGTTATGGTTACCTTTACATAACTAATAAAAACTTATGGTCACCCTTACAAAACAAATTGAAACTTATGGTTACCCTTATGTAACATATGTAAACTCAATGTGACCTTTACGCAAGACATGTAAACTCAATGTTACCTTTACAAAAGTCTATAAAAACAAATTCTACCCTTACATAACCCATTGAAACCTATGTTTACCATTATGAAACACAATAAAATAGAAGTTACCCTTATGTAATCAATATAAACATAGTGTTACCATTACATAGCACTGTAATACATGTGTAAATGATATTTAAAGGTATAAATGATATTTTTATCCTAGGAAGTCAATATGAAACATGAAAAATATGTTATAAAAAATTAAAATATGAAGGTTAAAAATAAGATAAGAATAATAAAATATAACCAATGTTGAACATACTTTAATCAATACAAAATATAACATGGTAAAGTTAATACTATGTAAATTTGTAAAAATCATAATTAATCATAATATGATAATTTATAATTATCAAAACATAATTTAATCAATGTGATCCAAGGATTCAATTCAATACTCTCACAATTTTAAAAATTATAAAAAAAATATTATAATTTCAAAAACATTCCCCCTTTTTGAAATTACCAAAAAGATAAAGTATTAATAGAAACATTTCCTCTTAAAAATGATAATATTTATCCCTATATTTATTTAACACAGTGTTAAAAACATATTTTATTGCTTAAAAATGAATATAAAAAGTGTATAAACTATATTTCAAAACATTATTAAACATTCTTATTTCAGAACATATCTCAAGGATCCACATTAAGACCTTCTATTATTATAAAGTGAGCATAATTTTAAATGAATTGCGAAAATAATAAGAAACCCTTCATTAAATAATGATTTATGCAAACTGAAAAGCATAAATATCATGTTAAAATCATATGGTATGTATGAGAGGACTTAAAATAATAATATAAGAATATATATATATATATATATATATATATAAATTAAAAAATATTAAATAGAAAAACAGATTCTAGATTTTTCAAATTTAATATAAAGATTAATATTTTTGCATATAAATATACGCAAACTCCCATTAAATTCATGTTAGAAAAATTTAAATTTAAATCTCTATCATACTATGTTCAAAATTGATTTTTCTAAACATAATAAAGTATCGGGGATTAGTAAAGATATTAGAAAGTTGATTTTCTATAGAAATTAATTCATGACTTATATTTATTTTTTGATCATGATCTTTAAGAAAATGAAATTTAACAGTAATGTTTATAGTCCTAGAATGTTGTAATGGATTTTTGAAAATTTAAATAGAAGAATTATTATCACGGGAAATAATAATCTTATCAAAATCAAAACCAAAATCAGAATGTGTTTTCTTAATCCATAAAGATTGAGTACAACAACATTAAACACCTATATATTTAAATTCATCAGTTGAATGAGAAAGAAAAATTATTTGAATCCCAAGAAACAAGATATTTACCATGTAATTGAAACATACTTAAAGTTATTTTTCTAACTATATTTCTTCAAAAAAATAAGAATCAGAATATTTTATAAAATCAAATTTAGTTTTAGTAAGATAATAAACCAAGATTCAAATATCATTTAACATGTCTAATAATCCTTTGAACAGATTTAATGTGACTTTCTTTAGGTTTACCTTGAATTATATCTCATGAGAAAAATGAAAACCTTATATTAGTTCTTAAAGTAGTTAAGTATAACACACTTCCAATCATTCCCCTATAAGTTTTAACATCAAAAGATTTTCTAGATTTATCTAAATCAAATTTTTAAGTAGTAAACATGAGACTATTTTCAATTTTACAAAAATATAAACCAAATAACCTTATTAAATCTTTATAATAATTAGATATATTTAGAAAACTACCATCATTTCTTCGAAATATTTTCAAACTAAGGAAGAATTTCGATTCACCCATCATACTCATATCAAATTTAGATGTCATTAATCATAAAAATTCATTAGAAATATTTTTACAAGGAGATCCAAATAATTTAATCAACATAAATTTTTATCAACCAATATATCATTATGAATGTTCTTAATAATCAAATTTGGATCAACCCATCCATTCTCAAAAAAAATCAAGAGAAAATTAGTTAATCATTCATACCAAGATGAAAAATCTTGTTTCAACCCATATAAATACATGGAAAGTCTAGAAACACGATTAGGATTTTTTTTATTTTATAAATATAGAGTTTATCTAATGTATACTTATTAAGAAATATAAACATTTATAAAATACGTTTTAACATCCATTTGAAATAACTTGAATCCCTAAAAGGAAAAATAATATAATAATATCATAATTGCTTCTAATCTTGGAATAGGTAAAAATATTATTTGAAATCCATACCTTCTTATTGATAATATCCTTGATTTTATAATTTATCTTTATTTATAACTATATTTCTAGATTCATCAAGTTTGTTTCTAAGGATATTTTTTATTTCAATAACATGATAATTATTTCATAGAAAAACTAAATTCTATACGTTATTTTTAATAAACTGATTTAAATCATTCTGAATAGTCAATATCCCATTAGAATCATTTAAATCATCATCAAAATTTATAGATATAAATCAAAAATTAAATCATGATAAAAAAATATGCAAAAAATATTTTACTGTTTGATCATTTGATTCAACATTACCAGTCACATTATATATAGGATTACATCTACGAGCCTTCCAAGATTATTCTTGAATAGGTTTATATTGAGAATAAATATTATCCCCCATAATATTTTCATCTTTATCATGAGGTTATTTCTCTTTAAAATTAAAATATCTAAATTCACCCTCAAGTTGGTCAATATCGTCATCTCTATTATCTAATGATTTTTCATCAAATATTACATGAATTGATTCTTCAAAAGACATGTTTATTTTATTTTAAACTCTATATACCTTAAAATTATTCAAATATCCAAAAAAATATTCCTTCATCAGATTTTTCATAAAATTTATCTAAAGCACCCTTAGTGTTTAATGACTCTAAAATAACCAATTTTAAGTTTTCTCCCCTTAAAAATATCATAAGGTTTCTTTTTCAAAACATTACATAATATAATTCTATCATTAACATAACAAGATATATTCAAATATTCTTCCCAAAAATATTTATGTATATTAAACTCATTTAACATGGTCTTGACCATTTCTTAAATAGTTTTATTTTTTCTTTTCCACTACACCATTTCTTAAATAGTTTTATAAGAATATCCATTTTCTTCACAAAACTGGATTGATTCCATATTATGGAATTCACCACTATGATCACTTATAATTGATTTAATTAAGTTTTCTTTATCATTTTGATCCAATTTAAAAAATAATAATAATGTTAAATAAAGTTTCACATTTGAGAGAAATAAAATAAACCCATGTGTATCTAGTAAAATCTAAAATAAAAAAAAATAACTATTACCACTCAAACAACCAGGTTTGATATGAGTAAATAAATATAAATAAATAATATAAAGAGTATTTGCATTTTTTACTTATATAATTGAAATTAAATTTATTTTTTTATCTTTCATTCATGATTCCCAAACAAAGGTGTTTTTTAGTTTAAGTTTAGGTAACTGTATAACTATTTTCTTCTTACAAAGCATGTGAGTCAACCTCCATCACATTTATTAATTGATGTAAAGTTTTATATATCCTTAGTAATATGGGTTGATAGTCCACTATCCATATACCACACATCATTTTTTGATGCTCCCAAGAAAAATTTTCCTAAAAACATATTTATGAAATCTTTTTTACCCATGAAAATTTGGGTCCAATGGGATTAACATATGAATTCTTGGGAATATAAAATGATTTCAAATATTTTTTTATAAGTAATGTAGAAGATAAATATTTAGAAAATAAAGCCTTAGTATGTCCAAGATATTGTATAAATATTAAGGAAAACTCATTTTTATAGTGGCCTTTCATATGAAATCTAAAACATATAGAAATAAACGTAATTATATTATTTATTTTAACAAATAAAGCCTTATAAATTTTGGGTAAATTTTTATCATAACTAATAAAAAAAATTATTTTATTAAAACTCATACTTTTATCACAATTTCATTTACCATGAACAAAAATGGACAGATTAGAATTTAAACTTTCAATTCTGTTTTGAGATGTTCAATTCCCTTAAATAAAATTATCAAAATTCCTTATTTTAGATTCATGTAACTTTGACATGAAATAAAATTCTCTTTAATTTTAAATTTTCGTCAAGATTAGAGTTTAGTTTTTCTTGAGAAAATTTTAGATCTGAATGTGCATAATTTACATCATTCTAGATAGATTTCTTCAAATTTTCATTTTCATTAAGAAAATCCTTATGTTGACTCTTAAGGTTCCGGTATAAACTATTGATCTTTTCCAATTTATAATTAAGTATTTAAAATTATATTATAAATTAAATTACATTGGGTTTATAATAATAAAATTTATAAGATAAATATTAAGTAGAATCACTTACTTAATTTGATATATCTATTAAGCACTAGTTTGGAACATCATTTTTTGAACCATATTATTTAAAAGAACCTAAATATTTAGTAAAACTCTATATTCCGACCATTGGATTGTTATTTTTCTTTTATTCCTTCCACTTTTTTTCCCTTCCTCAATTTTGGAAATGTATACTTGAAGTGTTCCCATTTTCTAAACTAATAACCAATTATATCTTGATAATCATTATATGTAAAATTACCTTTCTTTTTCTCCTTGAAATAAAATTTAGGATAGAAATTTTTTGATATCCTCGAATTTACTTTCATTATAATATATATACCCTCTCTAAAATATGTTTTATCTTTCCTTCCACTACCCTATAATGTGTAATTATTAGACTAAGTAGAAATATTTGAATTAAAATAAATTCCCTTATTCATTTTATTATCCTATTCAATTTGATTTTTTACATCTTACTAGTATTTTAATAATGATCTAATAATATCATCGTGTATATATTCCTTGAAGTTCTTATATTCAACTAATGTAACCTTTTTATCATGTCACTTATTAGGAAGTGCTATAATAACACTTTAAATAAGAACATGATTTTGAAATGTTTCTCCAAAAGAACCCATATCATTTATGATACTAGTAAATCTATATAATATTTAATTAAAATTTTCTTCTTAACTAATTATAAATTCTCAAGATTCATCTATTAACACACTTATCTTAGTTCTAATAAGCGTATCTAAGCCAAGATGTGTTAGTTGCATAATTTTCTAGATATCATGTTTAGTTTTACATGAAGATACATGACTATAAACATTTATATTTATTGAAAAATATAAAATATTCATCACCTTGTAATTTAACACATACAATACCATATCATTTCCAACTAATGATTCAGGATGACCTTAAGGACGCTTGTAAGTTTTTCCAATGATTTTATAATGATCAATTATAGATTATTTAATAATTATTCAATCCATTATTTTCAGAATCCATAATTAGTACCATTAAAATGAGGTGTTCTTTTTTGTATCTATCCATAATTTGAACTAGTTCCTTCCATCTTAAAAATATCTTTTCCCTTTGATGGTTAATTCAATAAATGGTTATCACAAGATAAAAAATATATCAAGATTAGGGTCATGCTCTGGTACTAATTGTTGGTCCCAAAATGGAAGATGTTAGAATAGATAATAAGGGTGAATTGGATTTTTTCAATGAATTTAAGAATTATATAAAAAATATAAAATTAATTTAATGTTGTAGAAAAAAATGGGCGTAGTGATTTTTATAGTTGTTTTGAACTAAATGATCCTAGTCCACTCTTCACCCCTCTCATGAATTGAGATAGATAGAACCCACTATAACAAATATAATGGAATATTACAATGGAATTTTCAATCCTAGAGTCACAAGACAATTTCAAAGTCATTTTCCCACCAAGATGTGCAACCTGAATAGTCTACCTTTTCCCCACATGGAGGTACAACCCAATACCTAATTTTTTTTTGTTTGTCACAACCAAAAATCCTACCTTTTAATAGGTAGTATAATTGTTTACTATTACACACATATAAAAGGAATTGGAAGAAGTAAATCCATATAATTAGATGAATGCTTCACAGCCTAAATTTCTAAGAAATAATCAACTCTCCAGTATCAATGGATCAAATGATTTTAGTTCAGTAAGAATTAATTATTAATCAATAAAGAATGAAACACTTATACAGATTAAAAAATCCCTAACCTCATATATTCTTTTTAAGCAGTTATATCAACTCTTAATATATATTTTATTTGTGTAAAACCTCTATTAAAATTGAAATATATTGAGTCTATATTTTTTCAATGAATTAATTCAGAGTAATCCTTGCTTATTTCCAAAAAAATAATTTATACATAAATTAAAAATATTATTCTTATAAGTCTTCATTTATATAAAAAACATATTTTATAATAAAACTCATTGGAATATTTAATTTAGTAGTAAATAATAATAATTAGTGTCCTTGGAATAATCCCTAATAATATTCAAGGATGAACCTTCATATTTTATAAAATTTGAATTTGAACATTTCATATTATATACTTGAAGCATGAATATCAACACAAAATTAATCACATTTAATTAATCATGAAAAAATTTAAACAACGTATTCATGGATTCTAAATAATTAATATGTAATTTTAGAATAATTATAACTTTAATATTATTAATAATAAACTTACAGTAAGTTAAAATATAAAATTATATAAAAGGAAAAGAATATTTCAAAGTTTAAAAAATTCTGAAGAAAGGTATCTATGTTATTTTATACTCTTACATGAAATTCACACACTTCATAAGGGTGATATATTTTTAACCATACATGTCATTCTACCCTTACGTAGCATTTAGAGAACCCTTTTAACTTTAGGTGAGACTTAGCTTACCCTTACATGGGATTTGAAAAAGTGTTTGTACCCTTATTTAAGTACATTAGTACCCTTACACAATTATGTCTTACTCATATATATTCCTTAGGTTCCCATACATGGGTATTGAAAATGTGTTTCTACCCTTATGCATGGTTCAATTTCCATTATGTGATAAATAGAATTTATAATATACCCTTACACAAGTTTCATGTAAAAATTACACAACTAATAAAAACTTTTACTTAACCTTACTAAACTAATAGAAGGTATCACATTCCCTTATGAAACTAATTGAAAGTATTACTTCCCCTTGCATAAATAATTGATTACAAGACTTACCCTTACAAAACTAATATGAACTTATGATTACCTTTATGTAACTAATAGAAATTTATGGTTACCTTTACATAACTCATATAAACTTATGATTACCTTTACAAAACTCATAGAATGTTATGGTTTCTTATAAATAACTAATTGAAAAATATGGTTACCCTTATGTAACTCATGTATTCTCAATGTTACCTTAATTAAAAACACATAAACTCAATGTTACCTTTAAAAAAGTCCATAAAAATCATTTCTACCCTTCTGTAACCCATTGAAACCTATAGTTACCTTTATAAAACACTATAAAATAGCACTTACCTTTACATAACTTATATAAATATATGTTACCATTACACAACATTTTAAAACATGTGAAAATGATATTTAAATGTCTAAGTGATATTGGTATCCTATTAACTCAATATGAAACTTGTAAAATAGGTTATGAACAACTAAAAGAAATATAAAAAAATTAAGTGAAGAATAATAAGATATAACCAAAGTTAAACATAATTTAATCAATAAATAATATACCAAACTGAGGTTTTTTAAGTAATTTTTTGAAAATCATAAGTAATAATTATATGATATTGTTTAATTATCAAAACATTGTTAAAAAAATGTGATCCAAGGAGCCACTTCAACAATTAGTAGTGGGATACTATCAAGCATAGAGGACTAGTCAGCATGATACTTAACCACTTATATATTTTTATTTCCATTATATGCTTTAATATTTTTTATACTGTTCTTTTTAAGATATTTTTAAAATATACTTTCAAAAACAATACTCTGATAGCTATATTTTACATGTGATATATCTAATATTTAATATAAGTATAATAATCTCAAAGGATTAGGATAATCTCAAATTATTCGAACTGAGATTCGATCAAGCATTTTAGGGGTTATTTCAAATCAATAAATTAGATATACATGTTGTATTAGTTAAATAGTTGATTTTAAAATTTGGGTGATTTTGTTTTATAAATTTTTTAAAATAAAAAATTTAGTTGGATAATCAATCAACCCTCACTCTTGAGTACTCCACTCCAACCAACACTCAGGTTACCATGTTTCATATTCATACTTATGGTTTCTCTATATTATATTAACAAAAAGTGTTATCTTATTAGATAAAACATTGACTCAATAGTACAAAATCTTTACCAGATTCTCTTCTTAAGAGATATCATAGTATAGTTATCCCACCAATTTTTTAGTAATGGATATAGTATATACTTCATCAATATGGTTGCATGGAACAAATTATGAACATGAGAAAGGTTTGGTGTGAGTTATAGTCGATAGGCAGTGAATCTGATGCAATCAAGATTCTAAAAGGGTCTAAGGTATCTATGAATTAGCTTTCACTTATTCCAAATCATCATGAGTATATTACATAGAGATATAAATGGAACACCTTATATGTAATGACCCGCAAATTCTCATTGGCTTGAGAGTACAACGAGTCATTACTAGGCCTTAAGCGACATCCGCAAGACGCCAAAGGCTGGAAATAAATGCCAAAGGGTTTCAATGCAAGTGGGGGATGATTTAACCTTTGATAATAAATCCAACCAAACCATCACTAAAAACCACTATATTATGCACGTTAATCCAACAACCAACTCATGAATTACCAAAAAAGAACTAAAATGTTCCACCACAAATACAAACCAACAAAAAATCAGAGTACCAAGCGGAAGACTAAACAAAAGTCCCAACACAATCCAAGACACACTCCACGGCTCCACACTAAGCTCCATGCACCAAGAACCACCATATCTTCCAAGAATCACCATGAACCCCTAGTAATGAGATGCCTTACCTTTACCTATGTCTCAGAATATGACATCTGAAAAAGCACCAACGTGCCAAAGCATGGGTGAGTATAAAACTCAGTAGGTTTTCCATGATGACTTCCCTACTCACGCCACTAAGATAGAAGAGTTAGCAACAATTATATAAAAACAGTTTATATAAAACATTTTCCCAAAAGCAGTTTATAACTAAATACATACAAGTTTCCAAAACTATTTAGAACCAAAGGCATTCCCAGAGCAATTTAAACCAATTTTTCCAACAAGTTATTTTTCTAAAAAAATAACCAATCCAGCTTTAGAACCATTTCAAAAAATCCTTTTTTGGCATACCCAACCATTTCAAAATTTCATGAAACCAACCATGCATGCTACCTGGAAGAGGGGAGAATCCCTAACCCTTATCCATCCCAACCATGATGGGGGAGACTTCTTACCCTTATCCAACCCAAATGCACATGAATACTTGATGGGGGAGAGCCTTAACCCTTATCCATCCCAACACTGATGGGGGAGACTCCTAACCCTTATCCATCTCGAATGCAATATGAATGTTTGATGGGGGAGAGCCCTAACCCTTATCCATCCCAACACTGATGGGGGAGACTCCTAACCCTTATCCATCCCAAATTCCTGTGAACAAACACAACCATCATGTCAAAACCAAGTGTGTTCAGTCAATTCTGACCATCAGAACACTTAACCATTTCAATGCCAAATCATTTCAATAAAACTCCCTTTTTATTGAAAACCCATTTTTCACTAAACCATTTACAATTTCATCAAATCCATAATTTAAAATCAACATTTTAAATTCAATAATCCAAATCACTTTACACAACAACTCACCAAGATTTCACCATTTCAACAAAACCATAAATCATCACTAAATGGGATTTATTCCATGCTTTTCATAATAAAATCCATTCAAAAAAACCAATTAGAAACTAATCCAATCAATTATAACAAGAGGATTCAATATTGAAGCCACCTGCCTCAATGGTTTTTATGAAAACCCTAACAAATAGAGAATGCACAAGAAAACCCGGCCGATTCACCAAGGATCCTCCTTAGATATCTTCTCCTAACACAACCAAGACTAAATCTCATCATGTATTGAAACCAAACACTTAGATCTACCCATAGAGGGCGTAGATATATGAAACCAAGAGAAGAGGAGAAGTAGATCTAAGTAGATCTATGAAAACAAACAAGAATAATTACATACTACAAGAATCCAGCTTCGATTCGTCAAGAGAAGCCTTTGGATCACCTCTGGAATGATGGGAGAACCCTCTTTCACCTTAGGAGAACCAAAATCCCAATTTAGGGCCACTTAGTAGAATAAAATATGCACTCAGAGGCAAAAACACGTGAGATCCACCTTTATAGGATCTCATTTATGTGGCCGGACGGTTTTTTTCGCACTGTTTGACAAACCGTGTGCTAACCAGGTGTTAGATACTACCTCAGCCACCCTTCTCGCATGGTTTGGCCGCACGGTTAGACAAACCGTGCACCGCCCATGAGGAAGATTCTTCCTCCACTACCAACTCCGTACAGTTTGGCCGCACAGTTTAGACAAATTGTGCACCTCCCGTGCGACTTCCCTTTTTTCACCAAAACTCATTCCAAGTTCTCCCGACTCTCCCATTCGTCACCCTTAACTTTATAACCAATAAAAGCATCAAGAAATGGTAAAATACCAGAAACTGGGGGTACTAAATTATATCCAACATCAAATATAGATATTTTCAATGATTTTCAGTATACCTCTTTTTTCAACTTTATTTTTATTTGATGTGTTTTAGAACGTATTTGAACTTAAAAATCATTTATTTAACTAGTTTGAGTCACAATATCTTACATTCTTAACTTCATCCCAAATTTTTGAATTTATTCATTTATTCCAATATAGGGCTTTATAAGGACACATCTAGATACCTGATTGAAAGTTGTTGGTTTGTGAGAACTCAACCTTAGAAAGATGTATATCCCAACCTCCTTTTAAGTCCATAGATCAAGCTCTAAGAATGTCATATAGGGTTTTAATAGTCCTTTTAGATTGACCATATGTGTTATAATGATATGTTTTACTGATGTTCAACTTTATATTAAAGTAATTTTGATAATTTTCTAAAACATCATGACAAACATCAAATTTAGATCATATAAAATCAATAGTGGTGTTCTATGTATTACCACTACTTATATAATGTATATATTTTTGATTTTATTGAGTGATAATTCTTCATAAATGGTGATTAATTGAGTAAATTTTGTGATATGTTACACTACAACCCATATTTAATTATTTCCATTCAATGTCTTCAGAAATCCTATGATAAAATCCATAGTGATGTTCTCCCATTTGCTTGTGGTTTAGGGTAATAGTTTCATCATACCCTTAAAATTTTGTCATTATACCTTAACTTTATGACATACTAAGAACATTTATGTATATTCATAAATTGTATTCTTCATATTGTACCACCAAAAGTGCTCTCAAATATCTCTATATATCTTTATGTCCCTAGGGAGGTAAAGAATGTTAATCTGTGAGAATAATATAATATATCCTTATTTATCTCAAACATTAATGGTACATTATTCATGTACCAAATAATAAAACTACATATTTATAAATTTTTAAATTTTAGGATTCCCTCTTACTGATTTCACCTTATTTTTACTCATTTCACCATCCCTTTTAGCTTCTTTAATCTTCACCAAAATGGATAGTTGAGAAATAATTTTAGTAAAGTAGAATGTTTTATATTTATTTATGATTACCATGTCCATCCTCTACTTGTTTGATAAGATTAGGACCCTTCATAATCATGATCATGGATAAGGTTATAATATCTTTTCTACATAGAGAATTAACTACCTTATTCTCTTTTCTAGGATGGTAATGGATTAAGAAATCATATACATTGATCATATCTATCTTTTTTAGTTTATGTTAAGCTTCTTATAAGTGAATATATACTTTTGAATCTTTTGATCTGTAAATATATTATACATACTTCCATATATATAATTCCACTAAATCATAAACCTGAATATTAATGCAGCTAACTCTAGATCATGTGTTAGATAAATTTCCTCATGCTCCTTCAATTTTTTTGAACCATAGTATTTTAATTTATCAATTTTCATGAGTATGAAACCCAATACCTTCTTTTATGCATCATTATATATAAAAAAACCTTCCTATATTGAGGGTATTGTGAGTATAGGTTCAATGATTATCATATTATTCAACTCCTTAAATCTCTCTTCACATTCATAATTTTAGATAAACTATAATCCCATATATCTTGTCTTGGTTAAAGGGTTTTGAAACCATAATAAGTTCTTAAAAATTACTGATAGTACCCAGATAATCCAAGAAAGTATTGGATCTCCATTAAATATGTCGGTCTATGATATTTTAAAATCACCTTTATATTTGGAGGATCCATAAATATCCCATTTATCATGATAAAATTCCCCAATAATGTTACTTACTCCATAGAAAATTCACTTTTATTGTACATTGCATATAACTTCTCCTTTATCAAATTATTTAGCATGGTACTCAAATGATCCTCATATTCCTCCTTTATTTTAGAGAATATGAGAATTGTATCTATAAATAAAACACTAAATTTGTTGAGGTAATCTCTAAAGCCTCTATTTATCAGGTCTGTGAATTTTTTTGAAGCATTTCTGAGTCTTAATGGAATCGCTATAAACTCATAGTATCCATAAATTTTAAAAAACATTTTTTTTATCAACTTTAGAAAGGGATTTATACCTTGAAAGGAAGAAGTTAAATCCCCATGGAAGGTACCAATATTTCCCCAAGGATCACTGAGGTTCACCTAGGTTTATTCCCTATTACCCTATGAGTGTGGATAGGTTTATTCACCCATGTCCTATGTCCTACTCCCTAGTTCAAGCTACATGTCCAACATATTGATCCTAGCTCCACCAGTGCACTATGCCTAAGTTAACTTGGGTTCCCAGCCATCACACCAACCCACCTTCACCTAGGTCCCCATATTTGACTATAAATTGGACCCTCATGCTCTACATTTGAAACATTTTGATGAGTAAGAGGCAACCAAGATCTCTAGGAACCCTAGTCTAATTACATAATATATGACTCCCTTATGGAAGCCTAAATATTTAAAACCTAAGGTATTTAACCAAAATTTAGGTTCATTGTGTTTCTTCAAGGTTTAAAATGTTAAAAAATCCATTTAATCAACTAATTACACCCTAGTTCTTCAAAACTAGAGAGAATAACCTATATCAGGTGACATAATAGAGAATTATTTTCTTGAAGGAATATATAAAGACTCATGACCATTAGGGAGAAGCTTATTCAATGTTATATCAATAAGAAAACCAATTCAACCTTTATAACTAGGGATATCACTTCACCCATGTATCATTAGGGTAAACCATATTCACTTAATCATCACTAGGGAGAGCCCTTCACCCTTATATCACTAGGTCTATAATTTATATCATCCTTAACTTGGGTGGGAACTTATTTCACATGACCCCTACTAGGTATAATCCACATGAAAATACATCATTTCATATAACTTCATTCTTTTTTTCAATACCATAGACACCATAATTTTAGTAGTGGATCACACTTTTTTCTAGATTTCCCACTTGGGTATCCAATTTTCAAGGCCTTTTCCAAATCCACCACAAATATAGGATTACGGCATGCATATCAGTATTCATGTATCCCCTTAATAAAAGGAGGCTTTAGAATTTTCCTCCGATATAGATAAAACTCTTAAGGTGATCAATCATTCTCTTTCATCTCAACATGTTCGTCTTATCTCCCAATTCTAATCAATGATCCAAGATATATCGGGATTCCATAATTAGTGTAAACCCTAACCAAATTATAATTGATAATTTTATCACATTGAATCATCAATGATCTGGGAACCCCCACATCAGGGTAACACATACTCATGCATAATACCCACTCATGTTCTCATAATTCCTAAGATATATCAGGGGACTCCTTCTTGGTATAATCCCAAACCATTCTTTTATTGACAATCTAACACCTTTGGTTTGTTAAATGAGTTGTTCTCACCAAAAAATATAGAACACACATGGTACCCAACCTCTTTCTCATGGGACCATATCCACTATGATTCCACTCATATTTCTAGGTTCTGTTACTAATAAAAAAAATGTGGATATATGTCAAAACACTCTTATAGGTGTAATCCCCAAATAATTCCTCAAAGGGACATATTCCCTATGAGACTCATACTAGGGTGACCCAATGAATCAACCCCATTCATTCCTTTTTATCACCCCTTATGTGACACAAATGTACATACCACATTACATTCAATAGTTTATAGCGATTCCATCATACAACCACAAACTATGAAACTCAAATAATGTCCACATTGATTCTTATTTAGTAGGATATATTGGATGCCTCTTGAAGGTCTGAACCCAACATCATAATCACTTATTCCCTTCCTCACAAGACTATATTCAATAATAAATTTGATGAATATACTCATTCATCCATATTTAATTTGAGTTTCCATATTCACTCTCACTAGGGATATATTCAGAATAAACCCATTTTTATGAGGATTCATTCATCATGTAATCAATTATGTTAATCCTTGATGGGATATATTCTCTATTATCTGCAGAATCCATCCATTATGTCTATATTCCTTTATATCTATCCTCATTATGTCATATTCTCAATGAGACCATATCCATATTGTGGTCCACATCCACATTATCCAAACTAGCTATATTTATCATGGGGCCATATTCCCTATGAAACACACCCATCCTCATTTGTCTATATTCTATTTGAGGTCTATCAAAAAGTGGAACTCAAGAATAATCCTCACACCAAACTTTTATAGACACATTTTACTTAGAATTACACTATATATAACCCTAATCTTCTTGGAAATATTCATGATTTTGTGACCATAAAAGATACCATGATGGTTCTTATCACATGACCTTAAAAGGTATGATGCAACTTTTTAGGATTCAATAAACTATATAGTTTCTAATTCCTTTCATATTGATATCTTATAATCCCTTCTCAGGGTCATAAACCCAAAACCATAAGTACCTACCACATCCTTGAGTGGAAATAAATTCCTGATTTCCCAGCTAATTGGATTTGAACCAAATAAAATCTAACTAACAAGGAAAAAAGGAGAACATATGATACATACATATGTTCACAACGACACATATCAACTATTGATTTCTAGCATTAAGGTAACCTTTTTCACATTGGGATGTAGTAAGGATTCACAAATATGACTTAAATCTATATGAAAGTCCCAGAGTAGGAAATAATCCCTCTCAAAATGTGAAGATGAGCCTAATATTATATCCTATCAACTAATCAATATTCTCAAGTTTCACTGGTAAAGTCCCAATGGCCACCTACCTTTGGAAAGAAGGTCCACACCTACTCAAAATATTACATCATAGTCATGTCTAGGTTTCCATAGAAAACAAAAATAATGAACCTAACATGAATACTTTAACTATGAATACATTTTTGGAGATCCCTAAAATACTAAATCCTAATAGTCTACCTCTTTAGCAGAAGGTTGTGATGAATTTCATGGAACCATTTTCCAACTCGGACCATTTTAGAAGATTTTACCTAAAAGATGACAATGCTACATTCCATTACCTTAGAGATATAACTGATTTGATTAACACCATTAATGATGTTAAATAGATTCCAATGATGTATCCCTTTAATCATTGACATCACAAACATCATGAAATATCAGATTATGAAGACACTGTCGAGGAGATTCCTTGAGAAGTCGCTACCCCATTCACTCATACCCGACAATCTAGTGGATCCCTCTAATGATGATATAATGATTATAAAATAGAGTGGGACCATAATCCCATTTTTACCAAAGGATCCTTCTGGAATATCTTGATAGTGAACAAGGAATAATCCCATATCCCTATTTCACCTGATAGATCTAGACACTAGAACAAGGTGGCCCCAAAGAAGAAGTCACATGCTCTTGCTTCTATACTAGAAGCTTGGTAGCATACCTAGACACCAGAAAAGAGATAGGAATGTAATGATAATACCATCCTAGTAGTAAAAGTATGTCGATATACTCTAGAGGTTTTGGAAAGGAAATCAAATATTCCTTCTCATATCATAAAAATGTTTTAGCATATTCAAACAAAAATAGTGGAGGATAGTCCTCACCATATTTTAGTAACCTATATAGGGTGGGAACATATTCCTACACTAACCTAGGGGGACTTTTGGCACATTATGATAGCCAAAAGGGGTAGGTAGACACTTATACCCCCACCATCAAGGAAGCATGTTAATTAATTCTAACAAAACCCACTCAGATGTGGGCACACATCCACACTCCTATTCTTGAATATTACAAGTATATTCCTTCACAAAATGACAATAAATAATGGGAATATATACCCATATTTGTACAATTTTATTAGTGTTTGATAACATATAGTGAGGTATGTAAATATATTCTTAATATCAATATGAAAATATGGTAATATTCACATATTCTTATTATATGAAAACATAGGTGTAGGATCATATCCCTGCATCCATTTAGGAGGTCTTCTGGTACAATCTAGTAGAGTATCGTAATAAGGAACAAATTATTATCCTCCTTTATCCCATGTAAGACTGAATACATATATCGGTGGATATAAAATGGTGGGTTCACATTCCCCCCTAATTTAAAGGGACTCAAAGAAATATTTTTTTGAAAAACTAAGTATAGGTCCATATTCTTTTTTGACATCAAAGAGATCATCGATTAGCTCTGATAATGACATGGGATCCAACTAAGAAGGTTCCCACCCAAGAATGTCACCAATATCCTTCACATAGATAATACATAAGAATACCACTCTAAAGGAAAAATACAACATAAAATCATTTCCATAACCCTTCATTGATCAATTTTGATGTTCTATAGGCCTTTTAAAATATGTTTATATTGTCCTTGTAGTTTTCTGACTCATAGAAAAAAAGTGACTGTATCTTTAACTGTGGAGTTTATCTCCATGTAATTATGATTAGTATATATTTTTGTCCTCCCGAAGAAAATTCCATTAAATTCATTCCTGAGGAAACACAAAGAACGATCATGAGAGGAGATCAACTAGAAAAGAAGTTATTATAATACCAAATCATGCACTGGTAATACTGATATCACATCTCATGGAAGTTAGATCCATCACCTTATAAGTACTCTCCATGGAAGTCCATGTGAATATCCTCCCTATAATGATAGTTCAACATAATAATAGCATCATCCCCTTGTCCAATCCATATTGAGAATTCCCTCAAACCAAGTGACCCTCGATTGAATGAGGTCGGTTACACCTACGACCTCAATTCCTACTTATGATATTTTATTCTCATTGATAGATGTTCGGAGGTTATGGTCTTTTTCATTTCCTACCTGACCCAAAAAATACTTCATATTAATCAAAGGGACTCTTGGAATTCCTCTCTTCTAAGATAATGTGTCCAGAAAACAACTGTTGTAGTCAGATTTGGTGGAAGAGTTTTCTCCCAAAGATTAAGATAAAGACATGTATAGGTTGAAATAACTATACCATGATAATATACTGATCCGGTTCTATCCCATTTTCACACTTGAGTGTAAATTTCATAATGTGTTAAAAAAATAGTTGAAGTCTTTTTGATTCCAAAATTTATAAGAAATTATCCATCAAGTAAAATCCAAGAATATTATCTATTTGGGGTACATAAATCATCTCATGGTGATAAATAATATTTTTCACTGGACTTAATTTTTCGATTTCTTGATATCTCAAAAACCAATTTAGAGAAGCACTGAAATAACAAGGAACATTCTTGTCCCCATAGTCTAAAGGTACTTTGAAAAATAGTCATTGATTCCCCATATGATGTTCTTATACAGGGATGGGGGATTATATAAAATTTCACTTTACTCTAGTTCCATGTTAGTAGATCCCCACTATGATGGAAAAATACATTTTCATTTATATGGACAAAGTCTTGGTCATAGATTATGTATATTCTAGTTGGTGTGTCTAAAAAATACTACCACTATTAAGGTTCAAAAGAAGTGTGACAAAAGGGAACATGCCATTGATAAAATCCAACACCAATATTCTAAAAAAATTATCAGTTGATAATGTAAAAGTAATCAACCATAGGAGGACATTAGGTAGTGTGTATCTCATACTCTGAATGTGTGTTACACCCAGCTTTTTCCTAAGTGAAACCACATGAAATTAAAGAGACTATACTGGAAACTACTATAGAATCCATTCTTGAACAAACTTATCCCTAAGGTATAATGTAATTTTTACCCCCTCCTCTACCTCCTCTAGAAAAAATCATTTTTTCTAGACTGGGAGGTGACCTTTGAAAACATTCACCCACATTATTCTTACTACTATGCAACATACCCTTATTGTTTGAGGCATGCTCAGTACGGATGGATGGGGATTCCCTAAAAATCAATATCCATAGAATGATCCTCGAGGAGAACCAATTAAGCAGGATGAAGCCTCGTAAATATCATAAGATGAAGTGGACAACTAAGATAGGGAATAAAAATTGGGGTCTTGATTTACCCCTTTTGGAGGAATCAGGGGATGATAACTCACCTAATTACTCTGATGGTGGTAAAAATTTTATTCCCCACCACCCAATATGTGTTATCAAATTTCATCAATGTTAATCCATTAATGTTTATAATATGATTCACATCTGTAGTGGTAAATGAAGAGGAATAATTTTATAAAAACTTATTTCATAATAAAACATATGAGGAAGGAATAAAAACACTACATTAGAGGTAGGCTCAGAACGTGGATGCTTTTAATGTTTAGTTTCCACCCAATCAATAATATTATATTAAAGACAAAGGGAAATGCATGGATATATCCCACTCTCCACTTAAATGAGTTGAAATTATATACATTGAAGATAATTTAACACAGTTTGAGGCCAAGATAAAGAATATGAAATGGATAAACATCAAATTAATCTAGGAAAAATATTCCCACCAATTAAAACTTTTAAGAAGAGGTGATTATTTATCATCTCATAAATATCCTTCAATAAGGATTCACCCAACCCATAAAAGTAGTGTTTAATCATCATGTTGTATTTGAGTCTAAATAATCATCCTATTTTAACCCTATAATTGAGGACAACCTATATTTTCCTTTATTGAGATATCAGCTTCCCTAATTTTATGAAAGGTTCCATGTTCTATCTTGAACTGGGTATCAATAATATAAATACATCAGGATATCAAATTAAGATTAACCTACTACCCATGTTCAGGACTCAGTCTAGAAAATATTACCTATAGAGATTCTCAACTCTATCGAGTCCCTTTTTACTTAAATGAAAAACATAGAATAATGTCATACCTTAGTATAGATTTAGAGGAAACCATAATTTCAAAACAGTGGATGTCATTCCACCTCCATCCAAATTTATGAATCCCACTTTACTGATATTTAATAGGGTGGGGGATCTAGAAAAAAACGTAATACATTTCATGTCTTGGTTTGTACCTATGATTATAACACTTTATCAGGAGGAGGAAAAGATAGTCGTATTCATTTATTCAGACCCAAGAGGTGACAACACTGGATCCATTATAGACTGAAAAGATGTTCTTCATCAGTTCTCCTACTAATTGAGCTATTTGTAGATGAAGATGATGATACATGATCTTTATAATTATAAGAAACATGAAAATGTGAGAGTCTCGAATTGTATCACCAGATGGAAGGGTCATACATACAATATAAATAAGTAGTTCCCAAAATATAAATTTCTAAATATTTTTATAGAGAATATCCAGGATGATATAAAGATATAGTTAATCCCTTTAAAGTTCCCAAGTGGATTCTAGGATTTTGTGGATGTGGTAGAGTGCCTAGAGGATACTATTTGGATGTCCAAAATAGTAGAGACCCCATTTTTGGCTTGTAATCCTTTGAAATATTTCTATATATATTTACAGAACTAGTTACTAAGACAATATGTGATTCTGAGGACCAGTGTTCTTGGAATTAATTTTATAAAAATATTAAATATATTTTATATTGTGTGTTCATGGTTTCTTAAATAAAATGAGATAACTCTTAAAAGGAATCTCATATTAGAAATCTGAGACCACAGTTGAGTCCATAAAGTGATGCTTACCTTAGGCATGACCTAAAATAGGTTATAGGTGTTCAGATATCTCTCTCGTTGGCAGTACTTTTAGTGGATAAACTAATTTATTAAATTAATTAATTAATTAATTTAACCTAAATTAAATTTATATAGTATTTCTACCATGTTTAATTCTCAAAGGTTTTATACATAAACACTAGGAGGATCCTAGAGCTTATTCCCCTCCTTCCGTTGTTGAATCACCTCACACAATGATGAAATGATGGATCAGAGCAGATCAGAGCATAGAGAATGAAATGACTTCCTTCAATCATTGGTGAACACCTTATTAAATGATGAATGATCCAATATATAGGTAGTAATCATCAAATTGTGGACTATTTACATTTTTATTAAACTAATTGAATAGATCAATTCCCATTTATTGATCTTCAGCAATTGTGGCCTGATCATGCGCCCATGTACCAATTTAATTAATGAATCTTTGGTTTTCCAAACTCGGATATCACATTTCTTGATTGTTGGCTAATAACTCTTAGAAATGATCAATTAAAATTTTATTTTGGTTCCTTTCTCCCAAATTTATTTGAATTTTTCATCAGTATGACCCTACGATCCTAGTTAGATGTTATCGGGTGGTACTGGGCCCAATTGGACCCCCTGAATCGTGAGGAAAATAAAAATGAGAGATAGATCGATGAATCTAGGAAGGATATGGTTTGTTTGCAGGAATTAGGTGGCCTTTTGACTATCAGAGATAAAATCCATGGAGACAGAAGGGTCTTTAGTGTACAGTTTGGGTGGGGAAACCCTTGTTGGTTGACAGAATCAATTTAGGTCCACCGAATAGCTAGAAACGACATATCCGAATAAGATCCACTATTCTCAGGAAGAAACGAGTAGATATCTATGATGGAACATCCTAAACCCAAGAATGTATGTGGATATAGAAAACTGAAAAAACCTAACTACACACCATGTACCGTGATGAACACATGGTGTGTATCCCCTCGGTTGTGGCGGCTAGGGTTTCAAGAATTCATAAGGATGACCCAACTTGTAGATACCCTACATGTCATGTACCCAGTTTTCAATGTGGATGAGTTGTGTTATGTATCACACAACCAGAAACACACCATGTTCTTGAGTACATGAGCATGGATAGAACACACAGGTGGCACCACGTGTGAAGAGGTATGTTGTGTACTAAAGTAAAAAAGACATGGCTTGGATACACATACATGACCAGGCACATAGGTGGGACCCCAAGTGGCATGGGAATGCTATGTAGATCCCCCTAACACCATGTATACCTAAACAGGTGGAGAGACATGTACTTCTAGGGAGATGACTAGGTGGTGGAGCAGGACCACGCACTATGTGGGTCCCCTCACATTCCATGTACCCCTTGTCTCCTTTTGAATAAACCTTGAACTTTCATATCTCCTTCATCTGGACTCAAATTTAGGCCCGTGAATAGCCTATCCCGAGTGTTTTTTTGAATAGAACATGATGGTTCCATCTGTTGTGACATTTAGGATATTATGTCGAATTTTCTAGTAATGGCGCATATTGAGGTGACACCAAACAATGGCAGTGATCAGGCTAGAACACCAGAGGCTTCCTCTAGAGTGGAAACCCCCATCAGCTTGGGTGAAGATCCTCTACCTTCAGATTTGAACCCCCTATCTGATAGGTTATGGGTCCTAGATGACCAAAGGGGAACCCCTATCACACCAGGGCATGGGTCCTCAACCTATAGTGTGGAAACCCCCATAATTTTGGGCATGGGTCCTCAACCTTCTGTATGAAACCCCCAATAAGATTGGGACTGGGACCTCGATGACCAGAGTAGAACCCCCCTATCGCACCAAGGTGTGGTTCTTCAACCTATAGAGAAGAACCCCCCTCCCCTATCTTGGGTGAGAGTCCTCTACCTTACTGAGTGGAACCCCCTATCTTATAGGTAGTGGGTCCTCAATGATGATAGTAGAACCTTCTATCAGATAGAGCACGAGTCCTTGTGATACTAGATTGGAACCCCCTGTCTTCTTAGGCATGGGTCCTCTATGGATACTTACATAGTGTAACCCCCCTAACGCACTAGGTTGTGAGTCCTATACATGGATTTTATTCCCCCTCAGTTGTGAGGAATAGTGGGAAAGTGTGGTCCCTCATATGGTTACTTCTAGGAATATGTGTAAGATGTTGGGAATCATTGATGGACTTTTGGATTTGAAAAATCATCTTCTTGGGTTGAGTTGTGAGATGGATATCCCCTTTCTCTCTAATTTGGTCTTCTTTTGACAAATAATATATATATATATAAATATTTGTATCCATTACTTGTATTTGGTTTCTCTCCTTACATGGGTTTTGAAGACACGTGTTGTATTCCATGTGCTTCGAATGTTTAGATTCTAGTGGTTGGATAAGTCTAATCTCTTATTATAGGTGGAAAGTACTCGATATGTTGTTCATCTACACACCATGTTGAGCCCCTTGTGTTTGGACAAGGTTACTCTCTCTTTTTTTGGGTTGATTTGTTCACTATAACTGATTTCTGGATCCAATTTAATATATATTGTCTTTTTATTCTGTTTTTCTCTTTTACTGCTCCCCCTTCGGCTTTTGGATCATATTATTGGGTATGCATATAATCAGCCTTACATGGTCTTTTATTGCATTTTTCACGCCTTATGAACAAGATTGACTGGTCGATGGTGACTTCATAGGAGCTTAGGGATACCTAGTACTTTAGACCATGTATGGTGGTCACATATTAGAGATTAGGATATTGTCTCTCTCAGTGTTTTACATTCTAGATTTTTAGTTTGAGACATCTTTCTAGTTGGCCGTGTATTTTTTCCCTTTACTTTCCACTTTACACTATCGTACTCTTGTATTATCTAGAGGTTTTTCATGCATGGTTTTTTCCCTAGTGTTTTTCATATTTTACTCCTTTCCCTATGCACTTATGTATCGATATGGTTGTGTGTGTGTAGAGGGACATAGGAAAAAGCCTCCCCATGTTAGTTATTCCTTCAGTGCTATTCGTCATCACCTGGCCTATAGAGGCAGGATTCAGGTAGTTGCGGATCAAGCCCCGACTCGGGTCAGGTTATGAAATATTAGTATCAAAGGTGATTAAATACTTGGTATGGTTTGTGGATTATTCCCCTTAAAAATATTTGGTTGGTATTAGGGAAAAATGTTAGAAAATATCAAGTGTAGCTCTTAGACCAGGGAATTCAGTGATGGTGCGGGCGGATGACATATCCATTCATGAGGACCTTGAACACCTGCTTTTTGACTCAACATAATGAGATATTGATTGTAGGGATCAATGGTTCATGCATCATATAGTATTGATTCTTTAACTACCCTTCTTGAGTCAGCTCCCCATTATATATATGTGTGTGTGTGTACGTGTGTGCTTATCTAATCAGGGTGCATCTTGATTAAATTTCAAGATGCCTTCATGATGAATTCCAACTAGGATACATGTTCTTGATATTGATGATGATACGATGAGAGATGAGGCCTCATTTTAGGGTCCATCCCACAAGATTATTTCTCCATGTGGTAAGGTAGAAAAACCTCCCCATGTTGAGTATCATATCATCTTAGTGGAGTAGGCTAAGGATGGGCACAGGCTTAGCATGTTTTAAGAGTTCTAGCGCTAGAGGCTGCTCAAGTTCTACATCAATCCATTTCCTTAAGAAGTATAGGATTGGATAGAGTTGGTGGTCTATGTCTTCAGGCTCATCTGGACACTGATGGATAATGTTGTTATACTAGTTGCTAGCCTTTTCCACATAGTAGTTGTACACCGACAGAATCTTGTTACCCAGATGAACAATGATTAGAAAATCTCATGGACCAACTTCCAACAACTTTTCTATAAAGATTAATACACCTACTTTCTGGGTTTAGTTCAAATTCAAGAGAATCTGGAGATACAACCAGGAAGGATGATAGTGGATGAGTACATAGTGAGGTTCACATGACTTATATAGTACTACATTAAAATGATCCGGGATGGCTACTTCCAAGCATGAAAGATTGAGTAGGGACTTTGTAGAGAGATAAGGGCCAGTGAAGTGCTCTTGTATATCCCAACCAATGTCGAGGTGTTGTACTAGGCACTGGTGATAGATATATTCCTATCAGAGGGATTCCAAGTAGCTGGAGATGGCATTGGATGTCACATGTATGAGTCTTCTACATCAGCTATTAGATGCGAGATGATGGGATCTTTATGCAGGAGACCTCCTACTAATCAGACTCATCCATGAGATCAGGGGTAGTATAGAGAAACATGGTAGGTAGGAGAGGTTTAGTACTATGATTTTGATGGGAGAGGTTACATAGCATGATATTTTCTAACCATTCATGCTGAGGAACACAGTAATATAGCTAACGGACTGCCGCAGTTGAGGCAACACCATGATCAGGGGTCTCCCATGTGAGGACAGGGTGGTCCTTTGGGAGGCGAAGCTAGAAGAGGAGTGGTAGGCACTATGGGTGGTGGAAGAAGCTATGAAATCCTTCCAACACCACCACTAGGTATCCCACATCTAGCTTAGGCAGCTGGTTTCCAAGGCCATAAACAACTACAGGGGTGAAAGTTTGAAATACCAGTTGATTTTTTAGCCTAACAGATTTGTTCTGAGGTTTCTACAAGGAACACTTCTTCTGTATATTTTATCTACTGATATTGTGATATATCCCTCAGTGGAGAAAGTTTCATGTGAGAACTTTTGGTAATAACGATGGAACCCTATGACATCATATTGTTTATAGATTGGATACCCATTGTCTGATCCCAGATTGAATATCATCACATGTGATTAAAATTCCTTCACACTAATAGAATGATATTCTACATTTTGGGTGAGAGAGATATTATGGAAGGGAAAATAGGTTCTATGGTTAGTAGGTTGTATCCCATAACCCATCAGTTGGTGGATATATCACTTGGTTCATTGGTCTCTTCAGGAATCTGGATTCCTTTAGTTGTAGAGGATAATATGGAATTCTTCCCCTATTATGTTTATGGACTACCTCTGAGGTGAGAGATAGAATATTGTATTGACTTTCATAATATGACCACTTTAATATATTCTAAGGAATTTTTTATAAACCCTAACAAGATCTGGAATATGAGTTTTTAGTTGGAGTACCTTCAATAGAAGGTTTTCATCAGGCCCAATTTCTTCCCCTGGTTAGCTCTAGTGTTGTTCGTAAAAAGGGTGGACTGTAGGGACCTTACCCCAGTTTCTCGGATCTAGGGCCTAATTTTATTACACTGGAATACAAACAATGAATATTAATCCCAAAGGACCATGTAGTTTAGTATATTTGGAAATAAGATAAATAAATAAGTTCAAGATTACAACTTGAAATTAAATACAACATAGAAACTCCTTTGACAACAACCATAACTCCTAAGTTATTTCTAAAGGTCATTCATAAAATACCTCTTCATGTCCAAGGAAAATGAATCATAAGAAAAGGTTGAGATCAAACTCTTATTAAGGGTAATAAATACAACATAATATATCATAAACATAAACATTAGGCATGTTGAATAACTTAAAAACACATGCCTTTAAAAAAATAAACATGAACATAATATGGAAGGAATAAGAGATGAATAAATAATTACAAAAAAAATAATCATGGGTATTCTACTAGTCGAATAACCATATGAAATATCAATTAATAGTTTCATAATTATGTAATGAAAAATGTGGGACATCATAACCATTCCATCACAGCCTCGTGCCAAGACCATAAATATCCATTTTTGTCAAGGCCTTGTGCAAAGACCGTAGTTTGTCTCATTAGACCTACCAATGCACCAAGGAGCTATAACATGCCCCAAACAACACTTACTAAGTCCAATTAATTCTTTATATTAATGTGGATAAACATAAACAACATATAAATTCATATTGAAACTAACATATGATATGTAAATAGCTTTCCCTAAACATTAAGCATAAACACTAACCATTAAGAGTAAATTGGTGAATGATTTTAAGATAGAACATTCATAGTAAAACTAATAATAAACCATTAAATTAAATATGGTATATGATATCATAAAATATTAATCCAAATAATACATAATAATCAACATGATTTTTGAAATAGATGAAGATACTCTTATAAAATCATTGAGTAATTCTTGATATAAATACTCTTTTACTTTGAAAAGAATAGTTATTTTGGAAAAATATTTGTATTAAAACAAAAGTAAATTAAGATAGTATTTTCATAATAAAATGATTTATTTTATAAATATAATTGTTTTCAAAAACATATAATAGAGTTCCCTAAAAAATAGTTAATAATTTGAGAAATTCCCTGGAATCGGGCTTGTATTACGGGAAGAATTTTTAAAATATCCTTTTAAAATATATAAATCCCCTTAAATGAAAGTAGGATTATGGTTGGTACACATATATAGAACATTATAACATAAAATATGAGTATTAAATATGAATAAATAAGAATTTAATTGAGCTAAGTATAAAATAAGAGTAACCCGAATGAAAAATGGAGGTTCGGGTAGAAAACACATACCTTAAGTCTGAAGGTGTTCCTGACTTGATCTTAAAGACCTGAATAATCAATTTTAGGTTCATAAATTAATGATTCCATAATATACTCTACATATAATTTATTTATTATAACCTTATTAGGTTCATTCTTTGCCTTTTCATGGGTTAAGAGATCAAATTTCATTGTTTGGGAGTGTTTACCTCCTTGGTTTTCATTATCAGTTTACTTATGTTCATGTATGGATAAACATCTAGAATGGGAATGGTTTTACAGAATAGAATTTTTATGTTATTATTGAAACACAATAATATTACATGTTTATAAAATTATTTTTGTTATTGGGAGGGAAGATGAATCATTATATAAGACATTAATGACCATTGTTTGGGTTAATTGGAAGATCCTGATCACAAATAACTCATTTTGATTTATAAATTAATATCATGTGTAAAAAAGTATTATAGAACCTTAAATAAGTTGTAATAAATATATTATATTCTGGTTAAACCCTAAAAATGGTTTCATGACCTGAATTAAAGATTTTAAAAGAAATTAAAAACTCTTTATCCTTGAATATGATAAATCAACACGTCTCGAATGGTGTTTTCATTTCTAGTATAAAAGAAGGGTAAAAGAGAGATGATGAAGAATTATTACTTTATCTTAAAAAAATTCAAGTACATGTAAGGTACTGGAGTCATCACAACATTTTGATGAAATTAGGTGAGGAAATAAAAAGAAAATAAAGGAACTTGAAATAAAATAAATGAAAAGAGGAATTTACCTCTTAAAGTAATCTTCCTTGAGAGCCTATTTAGGGGAAAGGTTTTAATATTTTTATGAGACCAAGGGATGATGAAAATGGGGGAGGAGATTGGGAATATATTTGAACATAATTTAGACAAGTCACAAGGCTCTATAGGAGTTAATAGAAGAGGGTTTGATGGAATTTTATAGTGGAGGAGAGGAGGGTTTTCCCATTATTGTAATCATTATTTTGTAATTTTTCCAAATTCAAACAATAGTGTTTATTATTATGACCAAAAGTAGTAATAGGTGCATGTACGTTCTAACCAATTTTCATTTACATCATCCATTACTCAATCATGATGCATAAATTCACTTATTTAGTATATTTTGTAAATTATTAATTTTCACTATTCACCAAAAAATCAAGTATTTCAGAAAAATCCAAAAAAATCACCCCAACCATTTTTCGATGTGTAGAATTAAAAAATTAAATCCATTTTTTAAAAATAATTTTCTAATTAATTTTAATTTAATTTTTAAATAAAATCAAAATTTATTCGAAAAAAACAACCTTAAAACTATAACTCATTTTATAACACCTTGAAAAAGTAATAAAGGTCCTGTAAAATTATCTTATAACCATAAAAAAATAAAATAAAAAATTATGATTATATTTTATGAAAATACATTTCCATTTTAAATTATTAAATTAATCATAAAATTATAATTAAAATATTTATGAGAAATAAAAATACCAATACTTATATTATGGTCGTTTTTTCACTTATAAGATGTCTAAATTGTATTTATACATTTATGAGTGAATTTTCTATTTTTTTGGCTGATTTACTATTTATTACTATTCATTACTATTCATAAGGACATGTTACTATTTGTAAGTGTATGTTACTATTTATCAAAAACTAATTTGATTCTATCATACTCTAAATATCTTACTAAACGCAATCGTGTATGTAAGTTTTTTGAAATTAAAATCACAGAAAAAAAATATTTTTACTGGCCAGGTTATAACAAAGTGATGTTTGTAGAGACTCAGTGTTTTATGAAGTCAATATAAAATTTATTTTCAAAAACATGGGGTGTTGAATTATCCCCTCCTTACAAAAAATCTTCCTTGAAATCACCACAATGTTACCTCACAAAAATATTTGGGTAGTTCTTCATCATAAGATCCTCAGGATCCCATGTTGCCTCTTTGATTTTATGACTTTTCCAAAGTATCTTTACCAGTCGAGTTGTCTGATTCCTCAAAACTTATTCTTTAGTGTCTAGAATATGGATAGGCTCTTCATAGTAATATAGATCAAGTTCTAATTCTATGCCTTTAAAAGTGAGGACCTGTGTTGGGTCTGGCATATACTTTCTCAGAAATGAGACAAGGAACACATTGTGTACTTTATACAGGATAGGTGGCATAGAAAAACAATATACAACAGCTCCAATTCTCTCCAATATTTTAAAAGGGTCTATATACTTTGGGCTTAGTTTCTATGTCTTCCCAAATCTTATAACACCCATACATGGAGATACTTTTAAGAAAATATGATCTTCCACTTGAAATTAAAAATAATTCCTTTGATTATAAGCATAGATTTTTTATCTGCTTTAAGCTACTTTGATATGGCCTTGTTTAGTCTTTACCTTCACTGTTGTTTCCTCCACAAGTTCTGGTCCCACTAGTTTCCTGTCACTAACATCATCCCAACATATTGGTGTATGAAATCTCTTTCCATGGAATCCTTCATGTTGTTCCATTTGAATATTGTAATTGAAACTATTATTGTAGGAAAACTCCACCAAGGGTAAATAATGATCCTACAAACCATAAAAGTTGAGCGAGCATGATCTCAACATGTCTTCTAAAGTATGGATCATCCTTTCTAATTTCCCATCAGTTTAAGGATGATAAGCGACACTCAAATGAGGCTTAGTGTCCAAATCTTTCTGAAGACTTTTCTAGAATTTCGATGTAAATCAAGGATCGTGATGAGACACTATTGAAAGAGGTGCTCCATGAATTCCTAAAACATCATTGAAATAGAGTCGTTTAAGACCCTCCAGTGGGAAATCCTCCCTTATAGTGAGGAAATGTTCATATTTTGTAAGTCGATCAACAATTACCCATATTGCATCATTCTTTCTTGGAGTTTTGGGTAATCCGGTGACAAAATCCATGGTGATTCCATCCCACTTCCATGTAGGAATAGGTAGAGGTTTCATGGATCCTTTAGGATATTGTCGTTCAGCCTTCACTTATTCACAGACTAAATATCTTGATACATAATCAGCAATTTACCCTTTTATGTTTCCCCACCAGAAATTTTCTTTCAAATATTTATACATTTTAGTGCTACTGGGGTATATAGAGAAATTTTAGCTATGAGCATCATCCATTAAGTCCCTTTTTATCTTGGGTATTGAGGGAACACATATCCTCATTCCAAATTTCAGAATTCTATATTCACATATGAAGTCATCCAAATTCCCCTCTTTCACGGCATTAATTTTCTTTTGTAGGTTCTCATCATCAAGATGAGAGGTTTTAATCATTTTTAATAAATATGGTTGGGAAACCAAAAAAAAAGTAGTGATGTTTCACCTTCTTTGATAATTCCCATATCCATCCTCACTAGATCCATGTACAAAGTATTATTTTCAATCCACATTTTGTTGAGAACTTTATGATCATTCCTACTCAATGCATCAGCTTCCTTATTTTCATTTTCTAGGTGGTAGTGTATGGTAAAATCATAATCCTTGAGTAGTTCAAGCCATCACCTTTTACTCTTGTTGATTTATTTCTATGAGAAGATACACTTCAGACTCTTTTAATCCGTCTATATCTTGGATCGTTCACCATAGAAATAGTGTATCCATATTTTTAGAGAAAAGATCACAACAGCTAACTCAAAATCATGAGTAGGATAGTTTTGTTCATGAATTTTTAATTGCCTTTATGCATAGGTAATAACTCTATCATTCTTCATAAGGACACAACCAAGTCCATGCTTTGATGAATCACTGTATATCAAAAACCCATCATTCCCTGATGGTTGGGTTAGGATCAGAGCTTTCACTAATCTCCTATTCAATTCTTCGAAACAGTACTCAAATTCTTTTGTCCATACGAACTTAACCCCTTTACGTGTATTCTTGGTCATGGGGTTGGCTAAACAGGTGAATCTATGAACAAAATACTTATAATAACCTACTAAACCAATAAAACTATGTACCTTAGTTATGTTTGTTGGAGTAGGCCATTCTTGAACAGCCTTTTTCTTCACAGGATGAACAGATATTCCATCTATTTAGACAATGTGTCCAATAAAGGAAACCGATTGAAGCAAAAATTCACACTTTCTAAACTTCCCATATAATTAATTTCATCTAAGAGTATTCAGAATATTGTGCAAGTGATTTTCATGATCTTCATTAATTTTGGAGTATACCAATATATCATTAATAAATACCACAAAAAGTCATAAATATATTCCATGAAAACTTTATTCATTAGAACCTTGAAAATATATGGTGAATTCTTCAGTCCAAAAGGCATTATTGTAAACTTGTAATGTCCATACATGGTTCAAAATGATATTTTTTGAATGTCTTCTTTCCTCACAAGAAAATAATGGTGTCCATATTGAAGTTCAATATTCAAAAAATATTTAGCTCCATGAAGTTGATCAAATAAATCATAAATGTGAGGTAGGGGATACTTTTTCTTTATTGTTATAGCATTGATCTCCTTGTAGTCAATGCACAACCTCATATATCCATCTCTCTTCTTAACGAAAAGAACAGGGGCTCCCCCTAGAGAAACACTATAGAGAATAAATCCTTTATCAATAAATTCCTTTAGTTGTTTCTTTATTTCCACTAATTACACAATGTTCATTATATAAGGGGTCTTGGATATGGTCCTCGAATCAGGAATTGAGTCAATAGAAAACTCAATTTCTCGCTCTGGAGGATGTATAGGTAAATACTCTTAAAATACCTCAACACATTCTTGCACAATAGGTACATCATCTATTTGAACACTGTTTTCCTCAACCATAGTTATCGCATTACGTTCCTCCCTAATAATTGAATTCAGTAGAGCAACTAAGGGTGGATCTAGATGAGAATCAAATGGTGATGTTTCTAACCTAATGATAAGGGATTCCACATTTTCCTCAAAAATTGTAACCTCCTTCTTCATGAAATAAACTTTCACATCATGGTTCAAAATACAATATATACTGAGGATTGTGACAAATTAAATCATGGGTATGACAATAAAATCAGCAGATAACTCACATTTATATGCCATAATGGGCACTGCCTGACACAACTTTGTTACAATGATACTTCCCTTAGGAGTTTTGGCTGAAAAATCCATTATTAAATCAAATTGGAAATATCTAATTTTCTTAGAAAATTGGGTGGATATGAAAGAATGTGATGATACATAATCAAATAAAGCATTGTATAAGTTCATGAAAATGATTAAAGCACCTTCCACCACATATTTTGGAACTTCAACCTCTGTAGTTGTGACCACAAAAGGTTGGCCTTTCTCCATTGGACTTCTTTGTGGAATGTTTTCCTAATGATTAGGACATTTATATGCATAATGTCCCATATCCTTATAATTGTAGCATTGAACATTGGTATCTTCTTTATTCCCCTTATATTCTCGAGATTGGTGGACTTTTTCTCTACACTTTTAACAGACCCCCATACCCTTCATGCAAGTGACAGAGTGTTTCTTCTCACAATTACTGCTGGATAGAAGGTCAAATCTTCCCTTATTACCCATTTTCGTATTTCCTTTTCCAGATTTTGACTGTCCCTATTATTCTATTGTTTTCCTTTAATGTCATAAGACCAAGAAAATTCATTTTTCATCTTGATAGCACTTGATACTATATATTCATATGATGAGAAACTTTGGGAGACTAGTTCCCTTCAGAGGAATGGCTTTAAACCATCAAAGAATCAAACAGTATTGCTATTGGATTTAGTATGTAGTATGTGGCATGTATTGCTAACCTTGTGAAGTTAGCTTCATAATTGGCCACATTTTCATCCTCCTTCTGCCTCAGACTCATGAATTTCCTTTCCATATCTGCTCTTTGTTTGCATGGAAAATATTTTTCAAGGAATATTTCCTTAAAATCCCTCAATTCCATCTCTTCTATTTATTCCTCCTCCTTTGTGTTTTGGATTAACAACCACCACTGATCCGCATCTCCCGATAGATGATAAACTGTTATAAAAACCTTCTCTCTTTGTTACATCCCAAAGAAAGAAATATATTCTCTAGGGAACTTATCCACTGATTAGCTACAAATAGGTTTGTAGTCCCATTTAATGATAGAGGTTGTTGTCGAATAAAGTGATCCAACATATCTCCTCCATGTAGAGTATTAGGAAGATCCATATGGGTAAGGTTATTGTTCATAACCTAATTCAGTTTTCCTAGTATAGTTATAAGTTTCTCAGCACCATTCATAGCTCCAAATCCAACAACATTATCTTGTATCAGAGGGAAATACCTACATGGTATATGTGTGTCCATTCGGTTTTCCATTCCTTCCACTAGGATATATTTCTAAATAATGGCATATACTAGATTAGGTTATGAATCATAATTTGTAATCTAAACATAGAAAAATAATTAGTATAAATTGAAATTATATACAGAGATAATATCAAAATCATAAACATGGTTTCTTTAAGGAAAATTATACACTTAAATAATTCATAATATCTTGTAAAGGAAATGTGAATTATCCTAAACATATCCCCCAGGAGTGTCAAAACAGGTGCGCACTAAGGCCCATTATTGTTTACCAGGATATCTCAGGTCATGCCCGAAGCTCCTTATCAGAGTTTTCAAACCTAGGTACATCAGTGCAAGAACCACATCCACTTATAGTATCTAGAAAGGGATGTATTTTCTAGAAAGATTCACATAATCAATTCTATACCAAAAATTATTGGATATTCTTGTATGTTTCATCCTCATAGACTATCTTAAGTGTTTTTTTCCAAATCTACGTTCTCTAAATCTAGTTTCCAAGTATTCTACTAAACTTTATCTGATACCAACTGTAAGGAACCAACCCTATTTTCCTAGAGTTGGTGCATTATTTTATTATATTGGAATATAATGAAGGAATATTCATCCTGAAGTACCGATTAGTTTAGTTGATTTGGAAATAAGAATCATAAATAAGTTCAACATTATAACATGAAATTAAATAAAACATAGAATCTCCTTTAACAAAAACCCTAACTCTTAGGTTATTTCTACATGTCATTCATAAAATAACTCTCCATGTCCTGGTAAAATTAAACATAAGAAATGAGTGATCTAAAATTCTACGTAAGGTTAATAAATATAGTGGAATATATAATAAACATAAACATTAGGCATGGTGAATAACTTTAAAACAAATACCTTTAAAAAACAAACAAAAACATAATATGGCAGGAATAAGAGCTAAATAAATAATGCCATAATAAAACATAATCATGGGTATTCTACAAGTAGAATAACAATATGAAATATCAATTACTAGTTTCATAATGAGGGAATGAATAATGTGCAACTTCATAACCATACCGTCAAGGCCTCGTTCCAAGTCCATAAATATTCATTTTGACAAGGCCTTGTACCAAGACTGTTGTTTGTCTCATGAGACCTACCAATGCACCGAGGGGATAGAGTGGACCCCACCTGACACTTACTAAGTCCAATAAATTCCTAATATCAATAGGGATAAATATAAAAAACATATACATTCATATTGAAACTAACATATGAAATATAAATAACTTTCTCTGAACGTTAAGAATAAACACTAACCATTTAGAGTAAATTGGTGAATGGTTTTAAGATAGCACATCCACAGTAAAACTAATAATAAAAAATTAAATTAAATATGGTAGATTATATCATAAAATATTAATCCCAATAATACATATGAATCAATAAGAGTGTTGAAATATATGAAGATACTCTTATAAAATCATCGAGTAATTCTTGAGATAAATATTCTCTTACTTTGAAAAGAAGAGTTCATTTGGAAAAATATTTGTATAAAACCAAAAGTGAAGTAAGATAGTATTTTCATAATAAAATGACTTATTTTATAAATATAATGGTTTCCAAAAAAATATTATAGAGTGACCTAGGAAATAGGTAAGAATTTGAGAAATTCCCTTGAATCAGGCTTGTATTTGGGGAAGAATTTTTGAAAGATCCTTTTAAAACATATAAATACCCTTAAATGAAAGTATAATTATGGTTGTTACACACATATATAACATTCTCATGTAATATATGAGGAGTACATATAAATAAATAAGAATTTAATTAAGGTAAGTAGAAAATAAGAGTAACCCGAATGAAAATGGAGGTTCGGGTAGAAAACTCTTACCTTAAGTATGAATGTGTTCCTCACTAGATCTTAACGAACCGAATAATCAAATTTAGGTTCATAAATTAATGATTCTAGAATCTCCACTACATATAATTAATTTAGTATAACCTTATTAGGTTCATTCATGGTATTTTGATGGGTTAGGAGATCCAATTTTATTGTTTGGGAGTGTTTCCTTCCTTGGTTTTTATGATCAGTTTACTTATATTCCTGTATGGATATACATTTTTTACATGGTTACAAAAAAAATTGGTTATTGGGAGTGTAGATGAATCATTATATAAAACTTTAATGATAATTATTTTGGGTTAATTGGCGGTTCTTGATCACAACGAACTCATTTTGATTTATAAATTAATATCATGTGTACAAAAGGATTATAGAACCTGAAATAAGTTATAATACATATATTATAGTCTATTTAAACCATAAAAATGGTTTCATGACCTGAATTAAAGACGATAATAGAAATTGAAAACCCGTCGTCCTTGAATGTGATAAATCAACACATCACATATGGTGTTTTCATTTCTAGTATAAAATAAGGGGAAATAAGAGATGATGAATAATTATTCCTTTATCATAACAACATTCTAGTACATGTAAGGTACTAGATTCATCACAAAATTTGGATGAAAGCTGGTGACAAAAAAAAAGAAACTTGAAATAAAATAAATGAAAAGAGGAATTTATCTCTTGAAGTAATCTTCCTTGAGAGCCTCTTTGGGGGAGAGGTTTTGGACTTTTTATGAGACCAAGGGAATCTGTAAATGGGGTAGGATCTTGGGAGGTTATTTTAGCATAATTTATACAAGGAACAAGGCTTTATAGGAGTGAAGAGAAGAGGGAGTGAGGGGGGGGGGGTTATAGTGGCTGAGAGGAGGGTTTTCCCATTATTTTAATCATTATTTTATTATTTTTCTAAAGACGACCAATATTGTTGATGATTGTGACCAAAAATAGTAATAATTTCATGTTAGTTCAAACCAATGGTCATTTACATCATCCATGACTCAATAATGTAGAAATTCACTTATTTATCATGTTTTTTAAATTATAAAATTTCCCTATTCACAAAAAACTCATATATTTCAGAAAAATCACAAAAATTCACCCCAACAATTTTTTAACATATAGAATTAAAAAATTGAATCCTTTTTTTGAAAATAATTTTCTAAATATTTTTAATTTAATTTTAAAATAAAATCATAATTTATTTTAAAAAAACAACATTAAAACTATAACTCATTTTATAACACCTTGAAAAATTAATCAAGGTCCCATAAAATTATCTTAAAACCATAAGAAAATAAAATAACAATGTATGGTTACATTTTATGAAAATAAATTTCCATTATAAATTATTAAATTAATCTTAAAATTTTAATTAAATTATTTATGACATATAAAAATACCAATACATATACTATGATCGTTTTTCACTTATAAGATGTCTAAATTGAATTTACACATTTATGGGTCAAGTTTCTATTTTTTGGATGATTTACTATTCATTACTCTTTATATGGGTATGTTACTATTCATAAGGGTATGTGAAAATTAATCAAAAACTAATTTGATTCTATAATACTCTAAATATCTTACTGAACACAACCATGTATGTCAGTTTTTTGGAATTAAAATCACAAAGGAAAAAATTAGGCTTACTGGTTAGGTTATAATAAAGTGTTGTTTGTAGAGACTTAGTGTTTTATGCATTCAATATTAAATTTATTTTAAAAATATTACGATGTCACATGGATGGGAGTTTGTGACATTGTGTGGATTTTCGTCACCTAAACCAGCCCATTATAAAGAAAAAATACCCCTTTTCGAGGATTGATGACCTATTTCACCAGTTGTGAGGTGAAAGAAGGTTCTCAAAGATCGTCCTTAGGTCCGACTACCAATAGTTGAGGGTTCTCATGGCTGATATTCTAAAGCTATAATTCTGACATTTCTATGGATACTATGAGTTCTTGTTGATGCCCTTTGTTGTGATGAATTCTCCCACTATGTTTATGGCTTTTATAAACTAGGTATTCCATCCAAACTTGGACCAATTTTTTGTTTTCATTATTGATGACATACTCATCTACTCTACATCAGAGGATGAACATGTATAGAACTAAAGAAGGTTTTAGATTTTCTATGAGAGATCCAGCTTTATGGGATGCTCTTGAAGTGCTAGTTATGGATTCATGTGGTTCACCTTATGGGGAATTTAATTTCTGAGCAGGGTTTAACCATGGACCCAATAAATATTGATGTAGTACTTACTTGGGAGCCACCAAAGAGTGTTTCATAGGTCTGGAGTTTTCATGGCTTAGTAGGGTACTACATAAGGTTTTTGGAAGAACATATCTAGAATTGCATCCCCTTTTTCCGCCCTAACATGGAAGGGGTATTCTATTACATGGAATGAGTAGTTCTAGAGATCCTTTGAGGAGTTTAGGTTTAGGATAATGAGTGCTCTTGTATTGAGACTACTAGATAACGGAAAGGAGTATGTAGTGTATTTTGATGCCTCAAGAGATAGTCCTGGTTGCGTGTTGATGAAGTGGAAAGAATTCATTGTATACATGTCAAGAAATTTGAGACCCCATGAGAAGAAATATGTGACTCATGACCTAGAGTTGGTATTGGTAGTCTTCTCCCTGAGGATTTGATGCACTACCTTCTGCGGGATCACTATGTGGTTTTCTCAAACCATCTGAGTCTTAGGTGAAAATTCACATGGAGAGAATTGAACCCAATAGAGTGGTGTTGGTTGTAGTTTTTGTAGGACTATGACTTCGAAATAGTTTATACTCTAAGAAAAGTAAACTTGGTAGAAAATTCCCTTAGCTGGAAGTATCAGGCACGCTTGGTGCAGGAGGCTTCTAAGGTGTTGGCTTCCCTACAGCTGACCTTTGTAGAGCAGGATGGTATAACATCCTTCAGTTGATGGTGTTGAATCCTCCACTTCTCAATAATGTGGGAGTGTCTCATTTAGGATACACTGACAGTGAGGTATTATGTGACCAGATATCCATAGACGACTCGCTAGATGGATATTCTAAAAGAGGGAATCACATCATCATTTTCCATGTATAGATAGCGGTTCTATTCATGATGTGGGTGGAGGTTATAATAGATTACCACACTTATCCACTTTATATACATCCAGGTATGGGGAAGATGTATAGATACCTTCATCTGAATTTTCTGTGGTCAAACATGAGAAAGACCATAGTTGAGTTCATCTCTCATTGTCTCACCTGTCAGTAGGTGAAGGCTGAGCACCAAGTTCCTACAAGTTTTTTATATCCTCTTGAGATCTGAGAGTGGAAGTGGGATGAAATATAAATGGAATTTTTCACACAAATTCTATGCATAGTGAAGAAACATGATTCCATCTAGGTGAAATTTGAAAAAATTATGAGGTTGGAAAACCTCCTTGCTATCTAGGGGCAGATTTTGGGGTAGTTATTGTAGGACCTCAGAATATCCTGAGAGGGGAGGGGTGAATCAGTGTGTCAAATTTTTCTTTTAATATGACATATCATGTTCCAACATTGGTAGGATCTCATTAAACCTATATGATGGATTTGATCAGTAATCAAAAATTCACATATAGAGGGACAACACATCAATTTTACTTAGTTAACCACTAAGAGATAGTCCAATGAGCATAAGCTGATAGTGTGTCAGTCATACCCAAATCCAATATTATTGACTATATTTGGAATACATAATTTCATAAATAGTCACTATATTCTAGGCACACTGACTTTATAATATTATAGGGATAACACATTTCATCACTCAGAACACTTCCATCGACTCCCCCCAGCTCACTACATTGAGAGAAGTCTACTCAGTTTATCGAATTGAAGGTCTCTTCTAGGGATTGGAATTAAATTATTTGTATTCTCTATAATGAGACTCTTCTTTCACCATAGACCTAATTTAATGCAATATGAAAGCACTGGTCACTAAAAAACTAATGTTCAAAACTGCCTTTCGTAAAGCTCCTTTTCGAAGATCAACCCTTCACAAAGCTAACTACCTTTGCGGAACAACCTTATTTCTTATAAGAAATGTGATACACCATACGTGTGAGTTATTTTTGGACCACATATTCCTCTATGAACTACCTCCACTTCCACAAACCACCTCTCCTCTATGTATCATCTCTGCTTCATGGACAAATTATTCCTCTATGGACCTCCTCTCTTCCAGGGACCATTTTCTCCTCTATGGACCTCTACTTCTTTCGTGAACCATCTTCCTTCCAAAGACCATAATCACTTCCATGGACTAAATATTATAATCCTTCTTACTTTTTGGGATATAGTTCCATGCATAACCACTTCTGTAAACAACCTTCATATAACTCTTCTCTATTCATGGAATTCTCCCTCACAAACCTCTTCCTTCACAGAATCGTCTTCCCGTAAACAACATAAAACTTCACCAAATTCCTCCCATAACAAGGATGATTTCTTATAAAAATTTCTATGTGTGATGAAGGTATTAGTAATACTCATATAGGAAAATATATCCAAAAATCTCAATATCCATTTTACTTAAATCTTTGATGCGGTACAACCTTCACCATATACTACTCCTTATGAAAACCATTTTCCCTATTTGGTCTGTGAATCTCCTATTTTCTTTTATGGAGGTCAATATCTTATGTGAAATACACCCTTTGTGGCTACTCAAATAACCATCTCATGTTCACAAATTAAGATCTATCCCATAAACTTCAAGCCTTCCGTGAACCATTTTCCTTTCATGAACTGTTTTCCTCCTGCGGATCGTAAGGCTCTTGTGAACCATTTCCCATATGTGGTCTGTGTACCATACTCCATGGCCTATATAGTACTATTATTCTAAATTCCTTACTTTTCTGTTTTCTGTATCCATTCTATGTACCTCAATTAGAGTTTAGAGAAATGTTCTTCTTGCTCCACAAAAAATTATTTGCAGACTCCTTTTCATAAAACCTTCCCTTGCCAAAAGGATAAAATCCTGATTTTGAGGCCCAAAAATTTGGTAGACACTGGGAAACTATGCCAACTTAAACACATGCTTCGACCTGTATTGTAAGATAACATGTCTTGTAAACTCCTTGACCAAACTAGTGTGGGTTGACAATAAACAAAAACCACACACTATTTACCACAAGGAATAACCTTGGTTCCAATAGTTGTATGTTTGGAAGATAATTCTCTTTCTTGGGGTACCCTCAACAATTGTCTTTAATAAGGACATGTAGTTTACGTCACGGTTGTGGAGAGTCCTATAGGAGGAATTCAAGACCCAAATGAGGATGAGTATAATATTTCACCCCCAGACATATGGGTATTCCAATCCCACTATCCATGTATTTGATAATATGATGAGGTATTTCATGTTAGACTCACCCAGATTAGGGAGGATCACTTTACCTTGGTATAGTTTTCATATAACAACTGCTACCAATCTACCATAAGCATGATACCTTTTGAGGACCTTTATGGGAGACCCTATAGGACACCCTTGTACTGGGAATATATTGATGAGGCATCTCTTGAGGGACCATATTTGGTGTAGGTGATGACAGAGATGGTCCAGGTCATCTGTGAGAGGATAGGGACAACCCAGAGTATGAATAAATCTTATGAAGATCTTAATCGTAGGACCATGGAGTTTGAGAAAGGAGATAGTGTTTTCCTAATAATTTCCCCATGAAGATAATAACATAGGTTCGTTCAGAGAGGTAAGTTATCCCTGATGTTCATCAAGTCATTTGAGATCATGAAGAGGGTTAGAGATGTTTATTACCAGCTCGCCCTACCCCCACTACTGGATTGGGTGCCCAACATCTTCCACATGTCACAACCGAGGTGATATATGGAAGACCCTATTTACATTATTGACTGGGGAGAGATAGATATTGGGGATGGAGACACATTTACAAAGCACACAATTGAGATCAAATATTGACAAGAGAGGACATTGAATGGATGGACCATCCCATTGGTTCCTGCATTGTGGCCACATGAGAACGTGCAGTAGAGCTCCTAGGAGCGTGAGAGACAAGTGCAGGATCAGAATCCCAAGTACTTTTTTTAGATTTAATTTTTTGGGAAGAAAATATTAAAATATGGAATGATGTAGAAATTCATTTTTTTCCTTATAAGACATTGAAATATTTCTAAATATATATTTCCCTAGTTAGGAACTGTGGCGGAGTTTGATTATGAGGCCCGATGTTCCAGGAATTAATTCTTAAAAAATATTAAATATATATTATATTATGAACACGTGTTTTTTTAATGAAAATAGGATAAATATTAAAATGAAGCTTGAATCGGAAATTTGAGACCATGGTTGAGTCTGTAATGTGATGTTTTCCCAAGGCATTACCTAAAATAAGTCAATGTGGGGACATCAGATATCTCACACATTGGTGGTAAGTTCCATGGATAAATTAATTTATTAATTAATTTATCCTTAAAAAATTCTATAAGATTAATTCCATGGATAATCCTCTAGGGTTAACCAAATAAACCCTAGGAGGATTCTAGATCTTCTTACCATCCTTCTATTGGAGAATCACCTTAGACGATGAGGAAACACTAGATCATAGCAAATCAGAGCACAATGAATGCAACTAATTACTTCAATCATTGGTGAACACATTCTTTAATGATGAACAATCCAATATCAAGGTAAAAATCATAAATTTGTGTATTAATCCCACCTTTTTTAAAATGATTCATAGGATCAATCCCCTTCAATTTATTTTTACCAATTGCGGAATGAGTTTGTGCCCGTGTACCGATTCAATTGCTAAATATTTGGTTTTATAACATTGGATATACATGTTCGGCATTGTTGTCCAATAATGTTGGAAACAATCAATTAATCATTTATTTTTGTTACTTTATCCCCAATTACATCGTATTTTTCCCCGGTAGGACTCCGCGGTCCTGGTTCGATGTTGTCGGGTGGTACTGAGCTCGACTAGACCCCCCGACATTGTGGCGAAATGATGAACTAAGGATGGGTTGATAAATCATGGATGGATCTAAATTTTTATGAGATTTTGGTTCCTATTTTTAAGAGAGTAGATATAATCCATGTAGTAAGAATGGTAAGTGGCATATGGTTCGAGTGGTGGAACCCCCATGGGTTTAAATAATCAATTTCAAGCTATTGAACAACATAAAATGATATATCCAGATGATATCCACTAATCTCAGTCAAAAAAAAGGTGAGATATATAGAAGAATAGCCTGAATCAATGCACAGAAGTGGATCTATAAAACTATGAAAATACTAACTATATGATGTGTACCATGATAAATATATGAAATTTATCCCCTTGGTTGCATTGTATAGTGTTTTGGGAATTCATAAGGATGGAAGAGTTTGTAGATACTCTACACATCATGTACCCATTTTCTTGTGTGGATGAGTCATGTGGAAGAGTATACATCCTGGAATATGCCATGTACCCGAGTACACGAGCATGTCCAAAGCACATGAGCAACAACCTATGTGAAGAGGAATACCATGTACTAAAGTACATGAACATGGATTGGATACAAAAACATGACCAAGCACATGGGAGAGACCCTGAGTGGCATGGGAACACCATTTAGATCCCCCAACATGTCGTGTATACCTATATTGGTGGAGATCCATGTACTTCTAGGGACACGACCAGGCGGTGGATTGGTACCACATGCCATGGGGTTCCCCTCACATGACATATACTCATTGGTTCCTTTTGATGAAACTTCAAACATCTATATATTCGTCATTTAGAAATGTATTTTAAAATGTTAGTATCCAATCCTAAGTGTTTTTTTATGTAGAACGTGATGGTTCCATTCATTATGAATTTTAGGATCTGATGTGGAATGATATGGGAACATTTATTATGGAGGTAATGCCTGACGATCATAGTGGTTAGGCCAGATCACTAGATTCATCCTAAAGTGTGGAACCCCCTATCATCTTGGGAATGGGTTCTCTTCTTTATGAGTGGAACTCCACTGTTGGATAGGGTGAAGATCCTCAATGACCATAGTGGAACCCCCATGTCATTCTAGAGAATTATTCCTCAAGCTACAGATTGTAACCCCCCATAATCATGGGTTTGGTTCCTCTACCTTCTGAGTGAAACCCCCTATCAGATAGGGAACACATCATCAATTACTAGAGTGTAACCCCTATTACACTAGGGTGTTGTTCCTTAACCTATATAATGGACCCCCCCATCAGCTTTTTTGTGGGTTCTATACCTTACTGATTGGAACCCTCTATCAGATAGGGTGTGGTTCCTCATGACGCTAGAGTGAACCCCCCCCCCCCCCCCCATCATCTTGGGTACATGTATTCTATGGATAATTAGAGAGTGTAACCCCCTAATGCACTAGGGAGTGAGTCCTCTACTTAGAGTTTGTGACCCCTCAGCTGTGTGGTATAGTTGAGAGGTGTGGTACATCACATGATTACTTCTCAGAAGGTGTGCAAGATTTTGGTAATCATTGATGGACTTTTGGATTTGGAGAATATTCTTATTAGGTTAAGTTGTGATATGGAGATCCCATTTCTCTCTCTTTTGGGATTATTTTGACTAATCATATATATATATATATATAAGTATCCATACATTGAATTTTTTTTACTATCTTTCTGTGGTTTTCAAAGACGCATTGGGTATCCATGTTTTTCCCATGATTAGCTTCTCCTGGTTAGATGAGTCTAATCTTATATTATAACTATCAAAGACACTTTGTGCATTTAAACACTCTATTGATCCCCTTGTGTTTGGATGATCTTACTCTCTCTTGGTTTGGGTTGGGATGTTCTCTTTCACTACTTTCTGCATCCTGTTTACTATCTACTACCTTTCTATTCCAATTGTATCTCTTATTTATCCCCCTTAATATTTTGGGGCTTCCTATTGTTTATGTATATACACACCCCTACATGGTATTTTCCCACAAATGTCTTGTCTTCTGAAGATGATGGATAGGTCAGCAGTGACTTCAGAGGAGCTTAGGGATACCTGGTACTTTGGACCAAGTATTGAAGTCCCATCTAGGAGATCAGTAGTTAGGATCCATCAGTTTTTTACTTTCCAGTTTTTTCAGGTTGGGACATCTTTTTAGTTCGTCATTTATTTTTCCCATTTGATTTCCAGTTTATACTACCATACTCTTACACTTTTCTAGAGGTTTTTCATGCACGGTAATTTCCTTAGTGTTTTTCATATTTCACTCTTTTCCCTCTTCACTTATGCACTAATATGGATGTGTGTGTGCATACAGGTACTTTAGAAAATGACTCCTCATGTTATTTATGCCTTCAAAACTGGATGCCAGCCCCTAGCCTATGGAGGCGGGCATGGGGTAGTTATGGATCGAGCCCCAACTCGAGTCAGGTTGTGATAAAAACCAAATCTAGGTATGAACCTGTTTCTCAAGTAAATTGGTTTGGTAAAGAGTAAACCACCAATTTTATGCTTAAACTGATATTAAAAACTACTATGACACACATAAAAGATCAATACTTCTTAATAACTCCTATAAAACGAAAATAGTATCAATACAACCCTTGTCCAGAGGTGGAGAATGAGAAAAGCCTCTCATGATATGAGGAATGAATAAACAAAACCTACTTTTAAAAATATTAGTTTCCTTGTTACTTCATCATATCCATGGAAAGGAATTTACTGAAGTTTCCTGAGGTTAGGAAACTTGATGAAATTGGACTCAATTACCATTGTGACTATTTCACATGTCATTGGATTTCATGGAACAATATTCAATATTTCTTTGTTTTTTAGGAAGTTCTCTATAAAATTTTCTATTCTAGGAATGTGATGTTGATAAAACCTCTAACATAGGTGGATTATGTTTCTCCCACATAATCAAAGTAAGAAGATGATTGGAAATAAATCTCATCCAGAGGTGAATGAAATTTCAATGATTGGAAGACCCAAAAGACAGATGATTGAGCACATGACTTCCTTAGGGGACAACTGAATCTACTAGTTGTGACTACAATTCCTAATATATTATCTAATGATATTCCTTTAACTCCATAAATAGTATATAGGCATAGGTAAAAGAAAAATAGGGTGCTAGAGATGAAATTTTGACCAACTCCTAAATTGGTGAAACCCCTAAAGGATTTTATGCCCCCATCATTTGGAGAACAAGAAATTTCCCATAAAATATAACCCCCATAATATGAACAATCACATTGTGGATCTATTAATTTAATTTACCTGAAAATTACCCTCTTTGACTAATAAAATACATATGAACCCGAGTTTACTACCGATAATCATGTTAGGGGAAGAGGCCAAATAAGCTGATAAAATAGAGGAAGAAGTTTCCATGGTAGATCATAGAATTCAGGATCTATCTCCATTGAATCCATATACATTGTCTAAAATGAAAGGGAAATATATCAGTAAGACTAGAAATAACACTGAGACACCTTTTAGTTTTCAAAGAGTTGTTTGAATCCAATTTTTTTATAAGACCATCTTGTAGGTGTGAAATGAACTGATCAAAATAATTATGTGGGTAAACTATGTCTACTAAACCTACTAGTGAAAAAAATAACCTCAAAATTTAGTCATGCATGAGAATAATCAACACTAAACAACTCATCCTCAAAACCTCATACCTAGGAACAATCCCATATTGGAAAGATTCATCCTTTGGTTCCAAAGTATGATATCTTGAAGTAGTTGGCCATCTTCCTAGATGAACTATCAATATTGGATACACTTCATCTCTCAAAATATCATAGGGCATAACTTTTTAGGGCCCTTTGGGTCCCCTAGGAGTTCAAGGTCAACATTTCTAGGGTTGAAGTGTATTGTACAGAGACTACCTCGGTAGAATGGAATATAGTTATCTCATTCACCAAGAAGAATTAGGATATTTTCATCCAAGTACACATAAAAAACTATAAATTTTAAGAAAGTTGTACAATGATTACATTCATCGAGCTTTAACTAACAAAAATTATAGGATCAATATTATCCCATTTTGGACCCTTCTACTCTTGGGTAATGTAAATGATTATCAATCTCCCTCAAAATTAACCATTTAAGTGTATAAAAAATTTAGAAGGAATATATTGAAAGAATTAAACTCAAAGCACAATTCAATTATCCTTTATCTAACTCCCAATTCATGGTGGTTCAGAAGCACAAAAAAATTAATGTTCTATTATGAAGACCATGGTTTCGAATATACATGAATGTACCATAATCATACCATCAATTCCATAAATATATTATTAATGGTAAATTATGAGTACTATATAGGGAAAATTACCTTTTTAGTCATTTTAATCCCAATACATCGAGGATTTTACAAGATAGAATAAAAATAGTTTATGGAAGGTGACATCATCCAGGAAACCGATCCCAATGGTTTTTGAAATTCACTAGGAATCCCTCAGAGCATACTCAATGAGGATAAACTACTTCCCATCAACCTGTTCATAAAAAGGAACCCAAATCTGGGCATCCATTAGGGTTTAAAGAATTCACTTTTCCATTTTTACATGGTGATAGATGCAAGAAAGTTAGATGTTGATCTTGGTTTATCCAAATAAAATAACATTATAGATAAAAATTACTTGTTCAAAAATGCCCCAATTTTTCTTCAAGACCCAAATTGATCCTTTCATCATCGTTTAGGTTCAAATGATACCATCAATTTATTAGAAGAAACTTAATATTTATCTCATATCATCGTCTAAATTTAAGTATGACATCGTCTATTTTGTCCTCATTGATAATAGGGATGAAGGATAATATATCCAGAATTCCTCTGATAGTGATTCCCTTGCACTAGGACCCTATAAATCTAAAAATTAATTGTTATCAGTCATAAAATTTAATAATGTTCTCATAACATCTTTTAGATCAAAAAATTACCCTTCATCTTCTAGTTTTGACAACATTGATGTAGAGGAAGATGGCGCAAATGACTATATAGATGTCACACTAGTATTTTAAGGAATCATCTCTAGTACCATTAATGAGATCAAGTAGGTGAATCTTGGTATAAAGGAGGATCCATGACCCACACTGATGTGTGATACCATGACCCTAAAGATTAAGAGGAGTATACTTAATTCCTAAAATGGTATTGGGATATGTTCCCTTATAACTACAAAAAATTGTGATGTTTGAATCCAAAGGTGGACACCCATCACCTAGTATTTTCATATGTCCGTTGTAGATATAATAAATAATTAAAAATAATATATCAAACTCTTACTACCAAAGTATAATTTGATATTTAAAAAATCATCAAACCCACCATCATCCAATAAGTTTAGTAATAAAAGTGGTTATGAAACATCATACCTTTCAATCAGAAGAATTATCATTTATTATGTATTGAATTCATGAACCTTAATGGTCATGACCCAAAATATGGATTCCCATTCAAAATCATGGAATTAGTAATTAATGTGATAAGTAACTTCGAAGCCCACTCTTTAATGGATGGGTACTCTATTTACAACCAAATATGATTAGCCCTAAATGATAAAGAATCCACTACTTTCTGGGACCCCATCAGATATATTTCTATCATGTAATTCCCTTAGGTTTAAATAACATTGGTTCTATATATCAACATGTTATGCATCATATATTCAAGTCCTTATTTAAGAAAACTAGGGAATGTTATGTGGATGATTTTTATTAAAATATCAATAACACTGTTATCATTTTGTTGACCTTGGAGTAGTATTTTGAAAGATTAAACAAAAAACCCTAAAAATGAACTCCCTAAAGTTCGATTTCATAGTAAGATTGGAAAAATTAATTAACTTCAGGGTATACCATTAAAAAATAAAATTTTACCCTAATAATTATAAGGATATTATTAACAAACCTTTCCCACAAAACCTCAAGGAGTTGATATGAGTCTAAGGAGATATTACTTCTATTAGGGAATTAATTTCCAATATCACTAGTAAATGCCCACCCTTAACAAGATTAATGAAAATTTTCATTTCTTACCAATTGTATAAGGACTGGTAGAGATCCTTCAATAAACTCAATAAGTACCATCTTAACATGCCATTTCTAATGTCACATGTTAAAGGAAATCCACTTATCTTATATATGGACACACTGGATCATTCACTATGTATGCTTTAGGAACATAATAATAATATAAGTAAAGAAAATAGTGTTTATTATGTTATTCTGAGGATGTTGGATAGAAAAAATTGGCATTCAAATATCGATTATAACTATTTGGAATTATTCTTTGTGATAAAAAAGATGAGGCATTATCCCCAGCATCACATGATTCATTTGGTATATCTTGTTTTCCAAATAAAATAAATCCCTATCCACCCAATGCTGACTAGATGTTTGGCATGATGGGCAGTAATTTTATAATATTTTTAAATCTGGTTCATTCCACAAAATTAATTCAAGGGGTATTCATAAAAAGGCTTTCTTATGACACACATAACTACTGAGATCATGCCTTAAGTATGAATAAATATGATAATATTCTCTATATAGGTTGTGTGGTAGAAATACATTGATGGTTCTTCTATAAACCCAACATGTATGAGAAAAGAGAACCTGAAATATAACTAGTTTGGAATGGGAATTCTATTCATTTCCCTAACCAATGTAGTATTTCCCTATTCTTTTTTTTTGTTATAAGTTTTCAATAAAAATGAGGTTGAGTATAAAGACCTCATTATTTATTTGGATTTATCCATTTAGAAACTAGTGGATCATATAAATATTAAATAAAATTCAGTGTTGTTAATCAAGAAAATCAATGATGAATATTCCATCACGAAGGAGAAATTAGTCTCTATGCTAAATTATTTTCGAGAGTTAATGGTGGAGTTCCCCTATAAGATAACTCTGACCCACATTCTTTATTTGTGGAATGATTGATTCAGTGATCTAGATAATGAAGTTACCACCCTGATAGACCCATATTTTAATAATACAATCATCTATATCATACATCATATGATATTCTCCCCATTCATAAAGAAATCATCTAGTGGAAATCAATGAATTCACTGCTACCCCAAACCATGACATCCTTGTATTCTCATCAATTGATTTCCTTAGTGAATGAATGTTCCCAATTTTGTATTACCTCTAATATGGGATCCTTCTATCATAACGGACTAAAAGAGAGTATAGTCATCATTTATCAATGAAATTCACTCTTTATAGTGACCCTAATTACAAAAAATCCTTTCAATTTTTTGTTTTTATATAATACTCCTCAAATGCATCAAGGGAAGGGATACCTTTGAGGTAATACAAGAATCATTTTATAGATATCATGGTTCTCACCATTCAAAGACATAGATATCTCATAAAATCATAAGAATTGGTTATTTCTATCTATCAATGAATCAAATTTTCCAATAATTCACCATAATATTATATGATTTTCAGTTATATGCTAATTTCATCCATCATACCCCAAAGTTTCTACACACTACTAAATACTCATGTCTATTCGCTATATGGTGAATTTATGTCATAGGACCATATTCCCTAGTAACAATTATTCATTTCAATTTCATCCTCACTTCCATTATTTTCTTCTGCAAAAAGATATAGGTTATACCCCTCAATCAGGTTTCTAACAAGTTCATCATCAACTTTTTGAAGTTCAATATCATTACTATATTCTATGTCCCTTACACTATATTAGTGGTAAATGGTTCAAACTTCTATTATTCCAAGATGAAATATTTCTACCAAGATTAAAATATCTAGTTTAAAAATTCATCCTACTATTATATGGTGGTTAATGGATAGATATAGGCCTTCAACAAGTCTCTATTATACATTCTTCAAAACATGGTGGGTAGGGATAAAACGTTGTGGCCAAAAAAACATATACATGATTTGTGGGATTATCACACCATGACCTGGACTACTATGAAGGTGACTCCATATCCACTTATATATGGGAGAAATAATTTTTTCAGTTCAAGTTTCAATTGAACTCTCTTCATGTATCCATCTACGATCGACTCATTCAGGATGAACACTCTCAAAAATAACTTGACAAAATGGAGAAACTTGATGAGAAAAGTTTGAGTATACTGCACAAACTTAAGATTAATCATAATCAATTAGATCAATTCTTAAACAATAAATATTACATTTATTAATTTTTTCAATGATAATTGGAGTTTTCCCTTAGAACATCAATGATAACAAGAAATAATCTTCTAAATTTAAAATATGAAGGACTATAGGCTATACAAAAGGTCTAATATAATAAAGCTTATTCCTTAATCACAAAGGATAAAAAGTACATCATATATCCCACCAATGAAAGGATTATCAAAAAATATATTTCATATATTTCACATCAGTTCACAATATCCTAGCTACATGATTCTAAACATCATAACACATTTTCCTCCTAGAACAATGCAAAACTACATATTCAATGTCATAGCTGCATGAGGATAAACTACATGATACCTTATCCTCACGGTATGATGAAAAAAAACATTATCAATGTCCTAGAAACATTATAATAAATTTTGTATCACCTAATCCCCGTCAAATGACACTAAAATATGTGATCAACTTCCTACAAACATGAAACTAAACTATATACACCTCATCATCACCACATGATACTAAATTTTGTGATCAACAATGATGCTAAACTAGTTTTCACCTCATCCTCGCCGAATGATACTAAACTACATGATCAATAACCAAGTTGTATGATATTAAAATATAGAATATAATCTTATAATCGTGAATCTAAATGGAATAAACCCTTAACTTCTATACTATAAGGCTTTAAATAATATAGTCATGTTCATTACCGCAGGAACCAAAAATTCATGACACATTGTTCCAGCCTCCAAGACCTTAAATTTCCTAGAGCTTTCCACTCCATAAGACCTTAAATAATTACATATAAGATTGATATAAATAATAATCCCCAATATATAGTTCTTTATCAAGATACCTATACTAAAAAATACCACCATTTTCAATAGTTAAATCCTAGTATTTGTAGTGATTATCTCCAAAATAGACTTTATACTACAAAATTTTTCTAAGAAGGCCTCATAAGACTCTTTTAAATTATAGGTTTTGGGTTCCTCCACATCCATGAAGGGTCCCTTGAGAACCCATTATTAAAATTATGTCACACATATCTCTTTAATATGATCCATATCTGCTCTAGATGCTTCACATAATTGGTGTTTGCTTCATGAACTTAAATTACATGAAACTTATGTCCTCACCAAATGATGTCACCATGATCGGTCCATACATTCCCCCAGAAAGAAACCATATGAGATATTGGAAACCCTTTAATAACCAATTGATTCTCACATTGAGTATGAATCATGTGAGTTTATTGGTTTTGGTTGATTGTATTTATTAGTGAAATTGAGATTTTGTGTTCATGATTACCCATTTACATTGAGTTTTGATATGTATTGAAGTGGAATTATAATAAATATGTATGACATGATTAGTATTATTATATGAAATATAGTAACACCCAGATCACTTATCTTATCCATAGTTACAAGTTTGGTATACCTTTCAATACCTTAATATTCATAGAGTGACCTAAATTTCATGGACTAATCACCTTACACAAGATCCAGATCCATGTATGAATTTCACCACTATATAGATCCCTATCGGTGATTCTATAGTGAAGTGAAAATGACCACTATATACATATGATAAATATCTATATAATAACCTTCATAATAGATTACTCTATGAACATATGATAAAACAATTCCTCATATGCAAGAGCATTACCCACCGATAATTTTAATTTTCTTTGGAAACACTAAAACTATGGTTTTATTTAGCAATTTTGGTTCCATAGTTCATCTAATATAACTGAAAAATGTCATCTTTTCAGTGTTTTATCCACATCCATTCACCCCAAGTCTTGCCCAATGTTCTCTTATTATGGGACACTATATGAACTACATGTGTCTTGATTCCTATTGTATAGGATACATAGTAAATCTTGGATATCCAATCCTAGTACAAGATAGAAATTATAATTTGATTGGTTGGTCCTTATAAATGAGACCTATACTCATTCATGTTTGGTTTTCATGTTTTATTAACATTCCAATGAACCCACACATTTCATCCCCCCTTGTATTTGAGTAAGAGTGGAGTAGGGTATTCATATAATAACTAAATATGGATTGGTTCCTATTTTTATAGGATATGTAGTGATGCTAGGATCCCCTATCCTAGGACCAACCCCAAATTCCAATCAACCCCTAGATTTTATTGAGATATACAATGATAATTTTAACTCTTTATTTTCTATTTGTGAAAATCTATTTCATTCTATATATAATCTAACTAAATAAATACTTCTATAATATAGTTTTATATACATAAACCTATTCCATGGAAAAATGTCCACAAATTCAAATAGTTTCATCCAAGCAAAAAATCCACTTGTTCAATATCAGGTCCTTTTCTCTAGGTTCAACACTAATATGAAGCTATGTCATTATACAATTTAATCATTTATTTAGGAAATTCCCCATATATAGGTCCTCATCATAAGACCTTAAAATGAAAAACATCAATGTCCTTATTATAAAATGTTAAATTTCATTTCATATTGTCAACCCTGCATGACCATAAATTCCTAAGAGTAATAAGTGTAGTACAACATAAAAAATTCTATATAATACCTAAATCCATATGTGATAACATGCTATATTGGGCCCCATACTAGGTCAAAATTCCCCTTTATCCAGAAAATTTCCAATGATTCGATTTACCACATTAATATTTGGCTATGAATTTATGAATTTACCAGAATACCACTATGAGGTTCCTTGGATTTCAAATATTATACCAAGATATAAAAATTACACTACATTAGAGTTATATTGGTGCAGGGTCTATTAATCATATAATAACTACATATGGGGTGATTCATATTATCTCATGATATATAGTGATGTAAGGATCATAAATTATGGACTCAACCCCAAATCATCATTCATATACACCCTTTCTATGGGATCATAACATCCTTATAATGAAAAAATTAGTGATAGAATGGATCTATCTCTTTTTTTTTTGGCATCCACTTTCTATATTTGACATATCACACCTTTAATTTATTGAATTTCCCTAAAAATTTCATGACAGTTGGCAATGATTTCATCTATATCCAAGGGAAACTTCTATTTAGATAGTCATATATAACCTCAATACGGATCTACATACACCCCCTTAATATTTCCTACCAATGTAATCACGTTTCTATCTCGAGGAGAAGGTCCTATAATAATTATATTCCCCTATAGAATCATAGTAGAAATCATCATTCAAATGTGTTAAGTAGTAATCCCTTGCATACATATCCCATAAAATCATTTCTACCCCAAAAACATCAATTGCTGATATATATTATAATTATTCCCTATTCAAAAGGTGTTGAGATAATCTTTTCCTTTTATCCCCATCTAGCTTGTAATTTTTCACCCCCATAGTCCAAAACCCATGACCTTAAACTATGTTTACCCCTCTATGACTTGGTCTATGGTAGTATTGGTATCTCTATTCACATTATGTTTTGACTTACCCTAACTACATAGTTTGTCTCACTTTTTTGTTCCATGAAACATGACCTTAAACTATCTAAATTGTTCAACCATATGATAATCTATTCTAGTAATGGGATCAATTTTTGTATAGGTTCAATCCCAACCACACCACTAGGTAGACTACTTCACTCTTGATCAAATATAAATTATATTAACCTTTGGTAGTGTTTGGTCAAATTTGTGAAACATTAAAATCTAGCTATCAAAAGGTTCAAATCAATATACGTTAAAATACATATGAAATATATATATAAACTTTCAAGATGAAAATCTATAAAATGTGGCTTGAGAAAATTTCAAGTATCTATTCTCAAAGCCTATCTCTTTAATGTATTTTTTAAAAAATAGAGTGCAGAAGTGAAAAGGAAAAAACTATTACGGTCCACTATATGGCCTTAGAAAAACTAGTTCAAGAAAAAAACTAGAGATATTTCATGTGATAACTATATTACCTAAATTAGTTTTATATATATGGTGGTTTAACTTTTAGGTTTTCTAAACCCTCCTTGAATATTCCTTTTCTTTATTGACCTACTTCAATTCATAAGTGTTTTAAATATTAAAATCCTTTTATGGCTATCAGTAACGATCACATCCTACTCCAAGAGAAAGATTTTTTTGTCTATGAATACATTCTCCAATATGGATTTGCATATGTTCCCCCAATATATCATGTCCACAAGAAGCATTTATTCATCGTGAGGAGAAGGTTATCTAGTCCCTTTTTACCTTTATGTCATTGTAGTAGAACCCATCATTTGAATACGGTCGGTGATCATCCCTAAAAAACATGTCCCACCTCATCATCTCTAATTCAAACCTCTCATACCATGATTTGAACATCACAAAATCTAACTATTCAATTGGATTCAAATAACCTTTATGTTACACATTCATGCATAATACTCACTTTCAAGGAATATATACAATTTATTCTCCTTGAAACATTGAATGGTCCTCATCATGTGACCCTAAACTACATTATAAAATGGTCTGAGAACTGAGAACATAAATTTTTTACACCCATCCAGGATATTATCTATACTATTACTGATCCATCTATTCAGATTGTGTTTACCTTTCCCTAACTATATAGACTCTCTCAATCTTTAGTTCAATGATGTCTGACCATAAACATCAAAAACCCTTGGTTTGAGCATAATAACCATAAAATAAATTCCCCTATTTTTAGATATTTTTTACTAGTAATGGACCATTCATTCATGTTAGGTTTTTTAATGCCTTTTCCATATATACTATATCACTTTTGGTTAAAACTATATGGCCATAAACTATAGTAAACTTTGGTATAAGTTGGTGACCATATAAATAATCTCCTTTAATCTAATAAATATGACCCAAAACTATGTGAAACAGTCCCATAGTAGGTCTATGGTTGTTCCAGTAACATTCAAATTGGGTTTGTATTCCCACAGCACCACACCGACTGATTCCCCATTAAATCAAACCTATTTGACCGTGAATATCATCCACATTAGTATGATCACTAAGAACATAAACATGGTTCACATATCCATATTTATACTGAAATTAGGACCTCATCCACATCATGATTTCATTACCCATGTTTCTATATAGACTGACTCACATTTTGTCAAAGTTATCTAACCATAAACATTAATTAAATTTTTCTATATTTCATGACCTTAAAATTTCCAAGGAAAGTGATTTAGATCTCTCCTGGTTGAAAAAACATAAAGGGAAGCCTGGGAAATATTCATGTATCCACTCTATATTCATACACCATTTATATCTTTTGAAAAATATTGAGCATTTAAAAAAAGATAAATGGAAATAATCTTTTCATGTTTAAAATATGTAACTGTTGTACTTAGAAAAAGTGGGAACCATACCAGTAAGAATTCACCATGTGAATTCTTAGGAAAAGTTTAGGGTTATTAAAATAAAATATGCAATGATTGTGGGGTATTCTATATAGTCCTATAAAAATTGAATCAATTCATTCTAGGCCCTAAGACTAGGAAAAAGTTAGTGAATTACCTTATTACTGGAATATCAATTTATGAGATGCATTCATAAAATGTAAAGATGTATTGTTAGGGTCATTGAGACCTCTTGAACATTATAATCCCCATTTTAAGAATTTATATTTGTTATCCTCATCAATTGAGTCATCTACCCATCTGTGATCCATTACCATGAGGAAATCACATCACACCCAAATGGATCAACACTGGTGTTACGGTGATGGTGTTTATGGATATACCTATCCCTATGCCACACCAAAAAGGAAATCATATCATATATAAATGGGATAACTCTTGTCTTATAGTGATGTTGTTTATTCATATTCCCATCCATGAGATATGCCTATGAGTACATTTCTCTAAGTCATGTTTTTAGGAAACATGATTGTACTTATTCCTTTCAAATTCAATGTTCATGTGCATCCAAGTTATCTTTATATTTCCATACAGGTTATCACAGATCACAATAAAGGTATGTTAAAAATAAAATTATGGTCACAATATTGACAAAAAATGATATTTTTTGTTTTTATTCACTTTCAAAATGGAAACGGAGAACCCACAAGTTGGGGTCTCTATTTCGGACATTGTTACACTAAAAAGTTCCCTCCACAAATACTTGAATCATACCAATAGATTTTCAAGCATCATCAATACTATAATTAATCTTGGAAAACTCTCCATCTTTTCCCTCCTAAGCTAGATGAAAAACTCTCCACCTCACCAGCTACCCTCTTTTTTTCAATTTGGGTATCTACCAAGAGATTTTGGGTTCCCAATTTTTTTCCTTAGTGACATATAACTCCTCTTGAATATATATTATGTTAGAATCCACTACATTAGTCAAAAATTATTGCTCCAATAGAACTTCTACATAGTGGGATTCTAATTAAATAAGTACAAGTCAAGTCCTAATAGAGTATTCAGTTCACTATGGACCTAAAATGGATTATTGTGCATATTTTTATTACTTCCATGACCATCTAATCACCATAATGACATCATAAATAACTTGATAGTTGAAACCCTTAATTCCTATAAACATGAATTGAAAGATAATATGATAGGGATTTTTGAATAAATTGATCATGTAAGTCTTAACAATTAGCTTCTACATACTCCATAAAGCATGTTTTGGGGTAGTACGATGGATGTATAGATATTTATGGTATGTTTGAATGTCTATCTTGAAAACAAAAACAAATTTTTGGACTAGTTATCTCATGGAAAGAATAGATTTCATACCTTTTGATCCCGTTGTCGTTGAGACAAACTTGGCATCTATATGGTCAGGCTACTAGAGCACAAGGGAAAGAAATTATACAGGTCAAAACCCCACTTAAGTTGTTTTTATTAAAGATAATACAACAATTACATATCATTATATGAGTGATATGGTAAATGGAAGGAAATATGTATACTCAACCCTCTCTCTTTATGAGTTCGACTCTATGGAAAGTATCACATTGATTGATAAAGTAACATTATAATCCATTCCAATGGGTTCCTTCACATTAACAAGAAAAATTCAATCATCAATGTGGTCCTTCTTATAGATTCCATGAAAGTGTTGTCACCTCCCACTATAACCTAACCACTTACTAAGCCTTGGTTAAATCCCATCATGACCACCTAATCATTATATTTGGGAAGGGATGTCTAAGTGGGTTTGATCACTAGGAGGAAACACTTGGCTAAATTTAGGGAAATATGATGGGTTTTTCACCATTAATGTTTGGGCCATTATATATTCTACATGGTGAATATATTTAAAATTAATAAATTATGTTTGATGATAGGAAAACAAAATTAAGAGAACTCACATCTATCTAGTTCCTTATCAGCCTCTCAAAACCTAGATATAGAGGAACAATCACCTATTTCCTCTAGAATATCATCTATAGAATGAGAATCTTCATGATGAAAAATTATCCATGTTAAGAAGGAGGGGTCAGTTGGTGTTTCATAACACCAAAATCATGCTTATTTAATATGACTATATCACCTTTACCTCCACTGATATCAGTTGGTGGAATTATCACTACCAATGTTTCCTCTACCTTTAATGTAGAAGTCAGGAGAGAAAAATCTTGATATTTTCCAAGAATTACCATTTCTATACCTTTGGGTCTTACCCTAGATCCTTTAGAGAAGCTTGGGGAGATGTATTATGAACTTGATTTTCCTCAATTACAACATCTGGCTACACAGATATATATTCCAAATAAATCAATATATACTTGTAAAACATACCATGATGTAAAACACACCAAAAAAACATCCTATCCCACTACATACATCTAATTTTGGACTTAAATAGACTATTTTTCTCCTTTTTGAATACTTACACTAGAGGGGGGAGGTGAAAAAAGAATCCTCATATTCTTCTCACATGATTCATTGGTTAGTGGACTATCCCCTTTCCTCTAGAGGGGTCAGTTTCTCGATACCCATCAGAGTGTCAATAATAGTGTATGTTGAATTTACCTACTGAAACACTATCTCTAGCCTCTGTGAATCAAAATTAAGAATTCATGTTAGGATATATCACCCATTAATAGTGAGTAAGGGACTTTTATCCCTGTGATCGATGAACTCCTACCATTCACTGGTGGATTAGATAGCCACACATTTGGAAGTAACTTAGTCAATAATCTCTATTACCCATATTGTGAAAGGGATTTGTTCTTTTATAGTGTAAATTAGAATCTACAGTTATAAAATACATTTTCAAATCCCTATAGAGTTTTTTAGGATTTTTGAGATGATTTGTTATCCCTATGATTGGGAATATGAAATCTAGCTTCAAGGAATTATAGTAGGCGTCTGATATTAGTAGTTTCATTCCCATTTTTCTTGAAATGGGTATATTTATAGTATAAATATTTTTGAATATTCATCTATCCCTCCCATTATCCCAAAATAAGATTTAGGTTCCTTCAATTTCAACTACATTTTCAGTCCTTCCCCCTCAAATATATCCTTGTTCTCTTCTCATCATATATAGCTAAATATCCTAAGAATATCCTTAGGTGTTGTAATATCCTTGACTCTGAGTCATAAATAATCCCATGATTAAGGATTATTTGATAAATCTTGAACCTAATCATCATTCTTCCATTGTAAATTTTTTTTGATAGTCCACCTTTCACACCTAGATATGCCCCAACTATGACCCTAGAAAGCAACCCAATTCCATTCACCAAGGGTATAAAGAGATCATAGAATGAGAATAACCAAGTGTTAACCCAATGGGTACTCTCAAGGGATCCCCCTTGACAATGACTTTGTAGGATTCTTGGTCTATCACTACCTAGATTTTTCAAGACATCATAGGAGATTATTTTCTTGGATGTCTATTTTTAGTGAAAACCCTATCTATTTTAGGTACTAAAATTTTAGTTAAAACCTTTAAAGCTCATAATACTTGTATATATCCTCACCATACACCTTGTTTTATAGGTAATGGTCTATTAATTCCATCATATATGACCAGTCTTCATATTTTTCACTACCATCATTAAATATTTTTCTGATAGGGGGTTACTATAGAGAAAGAAATTGAATTCTAATTATAAACTCAGAATCCTCTAGGTTGTGTCTAACTTCAGATCTGGATGTCTGATTCTGGAAACAACATGAATAAATGAGGAAATTATTCACTATGTAATGTTTAATTCACTATGAATTGTATATGCATCACATTATGTATTCACCCATCCCCAAAACACTTGCAATGACCCCAAGATATAGAATTGAGCCTTTTCATTATAAATGTGAAACATGCATTGGTGAATACTTTATAATTTGGGTACCTATAATCCCATAGGTTCTCCTTGAGATAATATAACCTCCATGTAAAAATAATTTAGACTAACTCCATTATAGGAATCATGAACTGAGAGCAGAGATGTTCTTAGACACATTTCTAAAAATCATGTCAACCAAGTCCATGATGGAATTTGGGGGTTGATATCATAACCCCAATCCTCATAGCGTCATTACTTTAGTATTTTCCAATATTTTCATATACTCCCAAATTTATTCCTTGTAGGTAACCAATTAATATTATTGTAATTTTTTTCATTCCCACAAGGTATGAAGATGGCCTTAATCAGTGATTCAAAATTTACATTAGCTCATGGGTAGGGTTCCTTCCCCATAATGTTGGGGGTAGTTTTAGTAGTTCATGGAACAATGAATTATTCCACTTAGAGTCATCCCATATATAATTTGGAGGGATAAATTAATCATACATAGTTCTAATGATGGGATCTGTAGATACTTGTTAGATATACCACAATATGATACCCACTTCCCTAAATTCAAAATAAAAGGTATTGGTCTATGATATCTAGCATCTTAGTAACTCTTGGAACAAATCAAAGTTCTTGTGTACATATGTCTAACATATCTATAGGGATTAATAGGTGGAAACCCATTTTATCTCATCTTTTAAATCTTCACATGTCTTTCAGACCCAATATTCCCATATCCACTTAAGCTTAACACAACCACCTAAACATAGATCCCATTACTCATTTCATCCCTTCAACTGATCGGTGTTTGAATGAGGAAAAATGGATGTGTTACAATTCATATACATTATTGATATGCGAGACTATGTGTTGAGGGGGGCTATTATGTGGTGCATTTGGAACACAAAATGGGTTCCCCCATAACTGATGTTGTCACCCTTATAAGAGATATTATCCCTACATATGTTGGTGTACTCAATAAACCAAGAGTGTGGAATAAAATCACATGGATTCAGGATGAGTACATCCATAAATATATAATTCTTATAATGTGGAAAGATATTTTATGAGGGTTACTTATAATTATATTTACATATAATTCCTATAATATTCATCAAGAAGGAATCACATTATTGATGATATCCTGACTCAATGATCTTATTCATTTCCTTGATTCGAGTCGTGACCTAAACATCTAAAGTAGTAATTTATGCATGGGTCATTATTTGACAATAATTAGAATGAATGGTTTATTAGTAGAATTAAATAAATATTCATAATAATATCCTAAATATAATTTTACAAAGTAAAAATAAGTTTAACTAGGTCCTTCACCAAAGTCCTTTTCCCTAGTATTTTTCCCAACCTCATCACATAACAACATCCATGTGAAACCTCACCCAAAATATTTTCCTAATAATTTACCCTAAGTGGAAATCATGGAAAATCCCTAGTTTCTTTATGTTATAATGCTTGAGGTTGGTAAAATCTAAAGGTAAGTTCTTATACCTAAAGTAGAGTGAATCATCGGCATGTACAAAGTGTTTGGTGGATCACTCACTGCAAGAAAATGATATAGAATGGTTATTGGGGTATATTTTTAGGTGTCTCTTAGTGGTTTTCCTAGGTTATAGAATGAATGATTTAGTGAAAAATGGATAGTTTTAACAAGTGGGTGTACATTTAGAGTGCACCACAGACACTCCAATATTCACCCAACACACTATATTTTTTCTTTTGAATACACATTCATGCGAGTGTCACCATGACCTTATAATTAGATCCCCCTTGTTCCAATTAGATTCAATTTTGAGGGGGAAGGGGTTATCTAGAAATCCATTTTGAAAATGGATGAATACCTTGAAAGGATAAAGGCAGATCCTTGATGAAGGTACTATGATTTAACCTAGGACCACTAAGGTTTACCCAAGATGCTTCACCCAGACCCTTAGGATCATGCCCAGGTTTGTTCTCTCAAGTCCCCTAGTATATGATCAAATTCAAGCTACATACCAAGAATGTTCTACCAAACTATAGTATCACACCATGCAAGGTAATCTTGCACACCCATCCTACATGCACACACACCATCACATGGGTCCCTGTATATGCCTATAAATAATACCATTGGCCTCCTTATTTGAAACTATTGGAAAACTAAGAGACGCCCAAAATATTTAAGCACCCTAGTCTCATAAATTAGTCCCTAACTCACTTAAATTATCCTAAATGCTTAAAAACAAATGTAATTATCCAAAAGTAAGGGTAATTGTGTTTTCTAAAGGTTTAAAATATTAAGAGTCATTAAAAAGTTACCAATTCCTCTATATATCTCAACATTAGATAAAGTACGCATATGAGGTGATATGTTATAGCATTATTTTATTTAAGGAATACATGGAGACCCTGTCTATTAGGGAAAAGATTTTCCCAAGTTCCATCAGTAAGGAAACCCCTTATCCCAAGTATAACTGGGGAAAACACTTCACTCTAGTATAACTAGGGTGAACCACCATTTCAAAAACCTCACTAGGGTGATCCCATATTTCCACTAGGCCACACTAGGGTACCATACAAGATTTCCATGGCCACCTAGGTTTTAATATTAGATAAGTCTTTTTCCTAGGTTTCCCTCATGGTAAACTAATTATCAATTCCTATTCCACAACCACCATATGTACAAGATTAAGGAATTAACATTAAAATACACCCCTTCAATCTTGTATTCCCTTGATAAAAAGTGGATTGATAATTTTCCTCCCATATAGGTTGAACCCCTATGGTGATCATAATTTTTCATTCCATTCATAGTGATAATTTTGATCATTAATCCATTGGAGTGGTATTTCATGGCTCTACATACTCATCATGGATCTTGATTCTAATCAATGATCCATGATATCATGGGATTCCATCACAGTTATAATCCCCTATTACATTCCCAATGATTATTTTATAACACTGAATCATTAATGGACCAGGAATATGCACATTAGTGAAATAAAAATACATTAGTAAGCCCCACTCATGTTCTCTCAGTTCCTGAGTAGCACCATGAGCCGTCTTCTAGTTATGATCCCTACACATATGCTAATTACTAGTTTGAACCCTTAGGTATATTCAGTGGTGCATTCTCTCTAAAAATGGAATCCCATAAGTAGGCCCTAATCTCTTCCACATGGCACCATATCTCCCATGATTCAACTCATCCTTTATGATCTTATTAGAAAATGATAGGACATGGATGCATTACGTGACCTGAACATAACATACATAAATATTGCATCATTTTAGGTTAATATTCAATACATTTCACAATAATACATACCATAAAACCATAATAGTTTAGTGTATTTGAAAAATAGATACAAAATAACATATATCATACAATATCGTCAACATATATCAAATATGTTTTTTACCAAATTTTTTAGTTAAAACCCTTCTTCATATCCTAGGTAAAATGAAAACATAATAAATTGTGAGAATAGATACCCAGTAAGGGAAAACATGGTAGATATCAATAAATTATCATATAAAAGAATAATATATGAATAATGATATTAAATCATAATTATAACTTAAAAATTTTATACCCAATTAGTCACAAATCATAAATCATGAGTTATGACATAAATCATTGTCATTTTAAAATACATGAGTCATAATAGTAAGGAATCATCATTAATCAATCCTACGCCATGAGAGCATATCATATGCATTAAAACATGTTATAGGAATTTTATCACAATCATAATCATAGAAAATAATTTCATTAGTCAAGGTTCATTTAAAAGACTATCATATTGGAAAGAGTTCCATAGTGGATTGGCTTAACTCCATATTCCATTATTTCCTTAGTCAAGGTTCACTCCCAAGACTCTCATGGTGGAAAGAGTCCAATAATGAGATAGGTTCTCTTCTCTTTCTAGACCATGTTATATAATTAGATATAAATTATTACCCAATGAATTAGAGTTATTTAACAGACCCACCAATTGAAAAATTAAAATCATATATACATTTTCCGTAAGATTATAAAAATAGTCATCATTTCAGTATAGAAAAACCCATAGAAAAGAAATGGGTTTCCTAAAAATTTCATTATCACATAATCATACACCATCTACAAAATTAACATGGATGATATCATTAGATCATATCACTAGTGAATCATAAGAAACATCAAAGAAAGTTGACATAGCTTAAGAATACCTTTAAAAGATAATTTTAATATTTCTTCGAATACAAGTGAAAATTTCATTTTATTTAATTATCTTTAAAACTAAAAAATTATAGAATATTTAGAAAATTATTTTCTTATAAAACAACCAATAAAAAATTAAAATTAATCTTAAAATAATTTAATTGTCATGAGGATGGTAAAATCAGTTGTTGTGGTGAATGTTAAAATAAATAATCCTTTTACACTTTTGGTAAAATTTACAAAAGTAATTTGTTCAGAAAAATACATAATTAATACCATTAAAAATTGAAAATAATGTAAAATATGAATTAAAATGAATTTATATAATCATTTTATTATATAAAAGAGCATTCTTGAAAACATTTTAAAGAACATGGACATGAAATAAAAGTTCATCAACCAAGGAGGATAAATTTAGGTCAACTTCTCTTAAAAATATTTTCTCAATAATTTTATGTACCAAAGAGATTAAAATAGTAAAAATAATTGAAAATATTAAAATTTAATATAATGTAATAAAATATAGGGTTTAATAGATAAATATAATTAAATTTCCCCAATGTATATTCAAGTATAAATAATCTCGATTAAAAATGAGATTGGAACATAAATCCTTACCTCAAGTCTCGTCTTGCTTTATACGTGTTAAAAAAGTCATATATAATAAATATTGATTTGTTTTTAATCTATTCGAGAACCATATTAATATATAACTTACCATTTATATTTTGTTTATAATTTCCAATTATCCTTTTATTAACAATTATTCATTAAAATGAACATTTAGGTGAAAACTAACATGTTTTCTAAGCATGTTTCAGTTGGATGGTTTTGGTACTTGAACCATGGTCATGGTTTAAATATATAAATAATATTATTAATTTAATAAGTATAATATTTATTCATTATATACAATTTTATACCATTCATATAATTCGGTGATGGAAATTGAATTACAACACTTAATTGAGCGACGTTATCATTTTCCAATGGAAATGAAAGAGACAGAAAATTGATATAAAATTAACATAAAAAACATAATTATATTAAATATACATATTACATCATGTTAATATGGTTAAATAACATCTTTAGGAGTTTTAATAAGAAAGAACCACAAAAAAGACCAGTAAGAACATATACCTCTTCTTCGGGTATCCTCCATTGAGAAACACCTTAAGGATTCTTGGATAGGGTTTTTATGAAGAAAAAAACATAAAGTTTAAGGATAAGTATGTTAGGAGAATATTTTTGGAGTTATTTTTTGATATATATAGATAGTGTTGTGTGAATAAGTAAGGATATAAGGTTTCTATTTATAAGTGATTGGAGACACACACTTGTAATTATTAATAATAGTAAAATATAAAAAAGTAACCATTAAAGTAAAGTTGATTAAAGATGGATAATGTTCAAATATATGATGATATAATATCTAAATATATCCATATAATATGATTTAGAAAAAATTTCAGGTCATTTTAACTCTTATCCCTTTAGTTTAACCCCTCGTTAACCCTTCTAACCTTTGCCATAGTGATGAATTTTTGACTTGGTTACTATTCATAATGAAAAAAATGATTGTTTCCCCATTAAAAAAGTTGTAATTTTTTATTGAAAAAATGTAAATATTTTTATCAAATTAACTCCTTTAAGTGACATAAGTTCATTTTAAAATAATCATGTAAACCGTAATGAAAACTATTTTTATAAAATTTATTTTTAAGTATAAACATGAATTTATTTTTATTCCTTGCCTATTAATTACCATTAAATGAATTTTGAAATATGTTATTGAATATATTATATATAAATTTCATTTAAATAATTCATTAATAGTGATTAATTTGTTTTTTTAAGATAAAAACATATTGCATGCATATTCAAACGCTTTTATTTTCATTTATAACCAATTGATAACCAATTAATCCATTTTATACATGTATAAAAATTAATTTTAAATAATTTATTCTGTATTAGTCATACCCACAAATCCAATTACAAGGATATACCTATCATATTTAATAATAATATTTCAATTTTATGTCATAGTTCGTTTAGACTTAGTGTTTCCTGTAAAGAAATCTATCAGAGACATCAAACATATTCAAAGATAAATATATCATAAAATAATGATATGTTGTATTCCATCCCCTTATAATAATTTATCCTTAGAAATTACATCACTCTTTTTCAAACAGTCATGAATAATTCTACCTAATCAAATCCTTGAGTTCCCACATATCTTCATCAAGTTTGTGGTTTTTTCACAAATATTTGACCAAGTGAGTAGTCTTGTCCTACAACTCTTTCTATCTTAAATACAAAATTTCCACTAATTGTTCCTCATATTATATGTAATTATATATTGTTATGACCTATAAGTTAAGTACATGTTAATTATTAGGTATGTACTTCTTCATGAGAGATACATGGAACACATTGTGTACTTGAGAGAAATTTGGTGGAAGCACCAAATGATAAACAACCATCACAATACAATCAATAATTTAAAATGGATCAATATTTATAGGTTTTAACTTACCCTTATTTAAAAATCTTATAAATTTCTTCCAAATATATATTTATAGGAATACCTTGTCACAAAATTCAAATTCAAGATCTCACCAATAATTATCAACGTAACTTTTGTGTTGACTCTATGCCACTGTGATGTGTTGTTAAATGGATATGGCCTTATTTTCTAGTTCCTTAGATAGTGAAATTCACAATATATTTTGTTCCCAACTTTATCCCAACACATTGTAGTTATGAAATTCTTTCCATATAGGTATTAATAAGGATCAATATGAATACTTGAGTGAGGAATATTTTTATAAGTAAACTATATGAGATAAATGTGTTGACCTAAACCACCTTTGAAATCCATAGAAATATATCTCAATATATTTTATAGGGTTTTAATTGTCTTCTCAGAAAAACCATCTTTCTAAGGATTTTTTTCTAAAGTTCCACTCTGTATTCAAAGCTTGTCAAAAACTTCTCCAAATATTTTTGGTAAACATTGGATCATGATTAAATACAATATAATGTAGAACTCTATAAAACCATACCATTTCCTTAATATATATCCTTGAAATATTACATAGAGATAAATATTATCTTATAGTAATTAAATCTACTAACTTATTAAGTTGATCGACTATAACCCAAATAACATTATGACTATTAGATTTTTTGGAGATTCTGGCCACAAAATCCATAGTGATGTCTTCCTATTTCCATTCTTGTATGGGTTATGGTTATAACATAACCTTAGAATTATATCTATCAACCTTAACTATTTTACATACCAATAATAAAGATACATACATATCAATATCCCTCTACTTGTTATCTAGTAAGAAATAATCATTCCAATATCTATATATCATCATAAATCCAAGATGAATATAGAATGTTAAAAATGAGCTTCATAAAAATATCCTTCAAATTTTCTATTGAGAGTACACATACTTGTTTCCTAAACCTTATAATTTCATCACAAACATGGTTTAACTCAAGAATATTCCTCACCTTTCTTCGTAGTTCCGCATATTTTTTTTGTACCTCTTCAATACTCACATGAATAAATGGTTAAATAATCGTCTGATAAATATAGGGTCTTTCTACCTTAATTATTATTTCAAGGTCCATCATCTAAAAATCCATAAGTATCAAATCTATTACAATACTCATCATAGACACTATCATAGTCCTTTCGACTCAAGGCATCAACCTCCTAATTTGCCTTTATAGGTAGGTAATGTATTGAGAAGTAATAATATTTAATCAACTCCAACCATCTCCCTTCACATATATTTAATCTTTTTATGTTAATAAATAGTTATAGATTTTATGATCAACACATATAAAATTTTCACCATAAAGACAATTATTATATATTTTTAATGAAAAAAATTCTACTCCCAACTCAAAATCATGATTTAGGTAGTTTTATCAAGAATTTTCAATTATAATGAGGAATAGGAAATCACCATATCATTATAAATGAGGAAACATCTCAGTCCCTTCATCAAATAATAATAAAAAATCACAAACCATTCTAAATTATAGGGTAGTGTGATCCCAAGTTCACTGAACAACCATCTCTTTAGTTCCTTAAATTTTTCCTCACATTCATATATCCAAAGGAACTTAGATCCCTTCAATGTCAACATGGTTATTAGATTTTATATCTGTGAGAAATATCTCAAAAGGAATCAATAGTATCTAGATAAACCAAGAAAAAAATAGATATTTTTCAATATGGTTAGTCTGGGATAATTCTCAAAAACATAAATCTTTTAATGATCTACTGATATACCCTCACTTAAGATTATATGATCTAGGAAAGAAACTTTTTGTATCCAAAATTCAGGCTTTATAAATTTTTGGTACAAATTATCCTTCCTCATGTATTCAAAAAAATACTCAAATAACCTTAATTCTCTTCTTATCTCTTGGAAGATATAATAATATTATCTATAAAGACTACCAATAACTAATTAAGGTAATATCTAAAGACTATTTCCATTAATTCCATAAATATAGCAAGAGAATTGGTAATTCCAAATATAATAACTATAAATTCATAATGAACATACATTGTATGCAAGGATATATTTGGTATATCCTCCTTTTTATCCGCAATTTATGATATCATGAATGAAGGAAAATCCGGGAAAAGTATTAAGATTCGTGAAATTTATCAAACAAGCCATAAATAGTGGGTAGATGATACTTATTCTTGATAGTAATCTTATTAAGTTTCTGATAATCAATAAAAATATGCATTAGACTATATTTCTTCTTAAAAAATATAATATGTTCACCTCATGGTGATGTTCTAAGTAATAACTTCATTATTCAATAGAAGACTGGGGAATTATTAAGGAAATATATCATCATATTTCCAAACAATAGGAATATCTTTAATATTTATTTTCTCTCTAACGATTTGAGATAAATAACCCTCATGAATAGGTAATAAGACCCATATAATGGAATTAATTTCCTTTAGAAGTTAATATTCATAATCACACTAAAATATAATCACAGGTTAATTTAGAATAAAAACTGTGACTTTCCTTCCTTGGAAATTTATATGGTATCTATATAAAGAAAGAAAATCCACACCCCAAATAACATCAAATTCAATTAGAGGGAGAATCACAAGATTTTCATGAAGAATATTCCCATAAACATATATTGGATAGGAGCTATAGACTTGAGATGAAATAATAGGTTTGTTATCATCTTTAATAAAAAATTCAACATCTAATCATTAAGGTGGTTATATGATACCCTTAGAAAATTATTTAGATATAAAAGTGTTGGTATAATTGGAATAAAATAATATATTTTCATTTTTGGGGTGGATGATAAGTTTACCTTTGACCAACTAATTATTATGACCCACTTTAGTGGTTGGGATCACATTATTTTTCCCTAAATCTCTTGACTTAAGAGGTAATTGATTTCAATTTTAATCAATAAACCATGTATTCATAAACTAGTTGGCATAATGTTCATACTCCTTGCAATTATATCATTAGAATGTGGGTGGGGAATTAAACTAATATCTCTACCCATTTTTTCATTGGCTTACATCTTCAAATCTCTCCATTTTTCACTTTCTCAATGGCCTTTCTTTCCACACATGAAATATTTACAATCCCCTTGGATATAATTACCCCCATACTTCTTTCTACATATATGGAATAAATGAATATTCATTTTATTTCCTCCATGGATTTTATTATTATAATTTCCTCTAACTCTATCTTTCTCTTCATACAAAAACTATGTGAACGGTGGAAATATCCACTCACTATTGCTACCTTGAGATCAAATCAAATGATTTATTCATAGATACTAAAGATCCTTATGGATAATGATTTTAGAGACTTGGTTTTTTACCATGAAATAACTCATAAATTTATATTTATTGTATAATTATAAAACCAAAAAGTGTACCTTCAATGTCTTAAAACGTTTTCTAACAGGTACCAACTAATTTATAAGACTTCTTATTAATCTTAAAGAATTACCATTCCACTTTCATATAAAGATTTCAGGGAAAATGCTCACTAAAAAATACACTCTTAAACTCATATAATTCCTTGGAGTCAATTTCTTCTTATTTAATTGTATTTTTAATAAGATTCCACATTTTTTCTAATTTTCCTTCCAAATGATACACTACCATGAAATTTTTTTCATTCTCTTGTCAATGGAGTATGAAAAATATCTTTTCAGTTGTGCTGATCAACTAATATGTAATTAGAAGATCAAAGTACCCATTGAAATAAGATTAATTTTTCCTCATGAAAGAATCAATAGTATATTGGAACCTTATTTTATAATTTTTAGGAACAATTTTATTCATTTTATGAGAGATTTTTTGGAGCATAAAAACAATTTTTTTTATTCCAACTCACATACCATTCAGTTTCTCAAGAGGATAATCATTATATTTTCCACTTCATTCATTGTTAACCTGATTACTCCTAGATACAACCATTGAATAAAACCAAAATTCATAGTATAAGAATCAATCTACAAGAATTATAGTGATAAATAATATAATCATTAAAAACCATTAATGTGATTTCATAAATTGTTACATATTTTTATCAACCTATAACACTTTTAGGTTTACCCTATATCACTTTCAATTAATCATAGGTTATATTAAGTAATATCCTAAAATTATTCATAACATAATCTCCAAAAATAACTAAATCATCCTCTAATACCAACTGAGGTGGTCTAACCATAACATAGATAAATATTGCATCATTTTATATGAATATTCAATACCTTTCATAATAATACATGCCTGAGAACTATAAAGGTATAGTGTTTTTTGAGACGAGATACATAAAAATATTATTTCATAAAATATCTTCAATATATACCATAATTTTCTTATCCCATAGTACCCTTATTATAAATTTATTAATTTAAACTTTTCTTCATAACCTAGGGAAAATGGAAAAAAAGAGAAGGTGACTTCAGATAATCAGTATGGTTAAACATGGGAGATATCAATTGATAATCATATACAAGAATAAGATATTAATTAGGTTATTATATCATGATTTAAACTTTTAAATTTCATACCCAATCATTCATATATCGTAAATCATGATTCATTGAATAAAGATTTAGAATTTAAAAATACATGAATCATAAGAGTGATGAATCATCATCAATCAATCATGATCCATGAGAGAATATCATAAGCATAAGAACATATCATACTAATTATGGAACAATCAAAATCATATAAAAACAATTAATTATTAAAGTTTCATTTAGAAGACTATTATAATGGACAAAGTCCTATAGTGGATTGGGTTAACTTTCCATTCCACCATTTCCATAGTCAAGGTTTACTCCCAAGTATGTCATAGTGGATAGAGTCCTATACTAAAATGGATTCACATCCCATTAAAATCTATATTATCACATTAAATATCAATCATTACCTAATCCATTTTAGTTATTTAATGGACCCATGCATGAAAAAATTAAAACTATACATATGTGTTCCATAAGATCATAGAAACATTTATCAATTCATAATAACACAACCCATGGAAAAGAAATAGGTTTCATAATTATTTCATCATAACATAGTCATAATCCATACATAGAAATAACATGGATGGATTCATTAGTTAATTTACCAAATTAATAATAAGAAGCATCAATGTATGTTAACATACATGAAAAATATCTTTAAAAGAGCATTTGAACATTTCTTTGAAAACATGGGAAAATATTAATTTACATCAGTATCTTTAAAAATAAAAATTTCCATAATATTGAGAAAAATATATTATTTGAAAATAATATTTTTAATTAATCTTCATGGAAAATAATCATTATGATGGTAGGAAAAATCATTCATATGGTAAACATTAAAACAAAAATTCCTTCCACACTTTTGGTAAAATGTCCAAAAGTGCCTTATTCAAAATATGGTTGGAGAACTTCTTTTAGAACATTGAAAATAATTTCAAATGTGGTTAAAATTTAATTTAAAATTTAATTTTATCATCTAAAATAAAACTCTTGAAATAATTTTAAAAAACATATAAAAATAAGAAAAAGTATGTCGACCAAAGAATAAATAAGGTCAACTTTTATTAAAAATATTTTCTCTTATGTTTTAAGAACTAAAGATGGTAAAATAGTACCAATACATTAAAAATTAAAAGGTAAATATATTTTAATAAAATATATATGTTTAAAAATATAAATATCATATAATTTGACCAATGGAGATTCAAGCATAAACAATTCCAATTAAATATGAAATTGCCACATAAACCCTTAAATCAAGTCCCATACTGCTTTGTATGCATCAAAAACTCTTTTACAATAAATATAGAAATATTATAAATATATTATATAACTATATTAATATTTAAATTACCATTTACCATTCCTTTATGATTTATAATTATTTTTTTATTAGCAATTCTTCATTAAAATGAACATTTGAGTGAAAACTTGTCTATATTTAATATATATTTTGGATCAAAGGTTTTAATAATTTCACTAGGTTCATAGATTAATCATATAAAAAATAAAAAAAAATGTCATAATTATTGTATTTAACCACTATGTACAATTTTATATCCATTAATACAAATCTTTGATGAAACAATAATTACATCACTTTATAGAGATGATAGTCTGTACACACGTACAAGTGATGTATCCACATTTAGATGGATGAAACAAAAAATGGTTAACAATAATTAAATTTTATAGAATTATAATTATATAATAAAAATCTTATATATTCATTAAATATTAACTTATTACCATTCATATAAAAATGAGATGATTAAAATAACACATCACTTCATGAAGGTGGTAGTCCACATGTACGCATGAGCAACATTATCATTTTTCAATTGATAGGAAGTAGATATAAATTGGATATAAAATTAGAATAAAAATATATATTTATATTAAATATACTTATTCCATAATTTTAATATAGTTATATAAATTTTTTTGGATGTTTAAGAAGAATGAAACATGAAAATTGTCGGTAAGAACATATACCTCTTCTTTGGGTATCCTCCTTTGAGAAGCAGTTTAAGAAACATTAGATGGGTATTGAGAAGGAATAAACATCCAAGTAATGTATATGGATTTTGGGGGATTATTTTGTGAGATAATTTTTGAGTTAAAGAGCTCAATTTGTGTCTATAAGATTTAAGAGGAGGTCCCCTTTTATAAGTGAGATGAGTGACACACTTGTAATTATCAAGAATATAAAAATATAATAAAGTTTCTTCTATGGGAAAGTGGATAAAAATTGGATCAAGTTTAAAAATAATATTTTATATGATACAAATACATTCATACAATAGTATTTATGTAAGTTTTTATGTCATTTCAACTGTTATCTCTTTTTTTATCCCTTGTTAACATTTTAACTTTTACTATAGTAAGGAATTTTTACCTTGATTACTATTCATAATGAAAAAATGAAAGTGGACTCATTAAAAAATTCATAAATGATGATTAATAATATGGAAATAATTTTTTTAAATTAAATTCCTATAAGTAACATAAATTTATTTTAGAATAAGCATGCAAAACACAATGAAAACTGTTTTTATAAAAATGCATTTTTAAGCATAAAAATAAATTTATTCTAATTCCATTCATATTAATAAAAATTAAATGAATATTAAAATAATTTTATTTAATATTTTATCTAAAAAATATATTAAAATTATTCATAAATAGTGATTAAATTTAATTTATTATGATAAAAACAAATTGCTTGTATAAAATAAATTTTCCATAAAACATTTTTTTTTGACTTTCAAATGATTTTATTTCAATCATGTGATAATTTATAACCAATGAATAAATTTTCTATAAGTGTTAAATATAATTTTTCAAAATTTATTTTCTATTATTCATACCAAACTATCCAATGGTTACATGAAACTTTTCATATTTAATAATAATAATATTTCAGTAGTATATCCCTGTTTGTTTAAACCCGGTGTTGCATGTAATAAAAGATATAAAATACATATAATTTATTTAAATAGAAATATATTATAAAATATCAAGGTTCTAAAATTCATTTTATTGAATACTACTAGGTTTAAGCCCCATCTCATTCCCTAAAAGACCAAATTCTCTATAAGGCTGTTATTAGGGCATCCCAATGCATAATACCCATTCAATCCTCTATTGTCTCCCATTTTGTAACACACAAATCCTTAACAAATTATGTTAAATGGTTTGAAATGGTCTTATAATATTACTTGATAATCTAAAACTAAAACTACATAGAATTTAATTCCTATTTATAAGGATACATATGATGCCTCCTTATGGTTCAAATCAAAAATCATAATCACTTACACCCTTCCTCGTCGAGCCATATTCCTCATGAACTTGGACATATCTACTCATTGGGACATATTCTTCTTATGAATCCTTATTTACCACCACTATGGATATATTCCTTTTGAACCCATCTTTATAATTCCACATTCCTTATTAAATCACTTACATCCTTCCTCAATGGGATATATTCCCTATTAACCCATACATCCATCCACTAAGGTTATCTTCCCTAAGCATCTTCCTAATTAGACCATATTTTTGATGACACCATATCCTTCTTGGTTGGACATATACCCATAAGCCAAACCATCTACATTTATCACGGGTTCATATTCTCTATGAAACAAAACCAGCCTCTTTGGTTTATATTCCCTTTTAGGTTAACCAGAAAAGGCTTCTCATGTATAAGTCTCGCACTAACTATTGTTATAATCCTTTATCCTAAACATACAATTTATATAAATCTTAAATTCATAGAAATGGATATGGATTAATGAACTCAAAAGGAAAAATTATGTTCCTTGTCATGAAACATTGAAATTTATGATGTTCCCCACTAAGTGGCACTGAACTATGTGGTTTTTGATTCCTTTCATAAGGATAAATGTGAATCCCTTCTTAGGGTAATGATCCCAACACCATAAAAACCTACTACCTACATAGGTGTTAATAAATTCCATATTAAATAGATCAATGGATTTAAACCAAAACATCACTAACTAATAAGAATAATATAAGAATCCTGTGATATATAAAGATGTTCACATAGACACGTGTCAATGACAGATTTCTATCACAAGGGTAACCAAACATGTACTAGTATTTGGGATGTATTTATGGATATGAATTAAATATTTAAGGGAGTTTTGGATTTATCAATAATTCCCACTCAAAGGGTTCAGATGAGCCTAATATCTTATCCTCTCTGCCAACACATGCTCCTAGGCATCGTTGGTAAAGTCCCACTGTCCACCTGACTTTTGAAAGTAGGTATTCACCAACTCAAAATGTCATGAAAAAGTGTGATGATGTTTTTAATCAAAAACAATAGTATTGGGAATATATTCCTACCTCCTTATTAATTAATAATATCCTGACTAAATATGTACATTATAGAAGTACTAATCCCCTCATAGTTGATAAAATATGTCATAAATCTATGGTAGGGGATTCATGATTTTTATATTGATCTTGTTGATTTTATGATTATAAATTTTTATATGTATTAACCAATAATAATTTTTGAAAAGGAAGACTATATCACCCCATGGTGAAGTTTTTATAGCTATGAAACCCTTTTCAAAATTTTATTTCTGTTACATCTTTTTTTATTTCAATTCAATCGGGGTATTTTATAAAGACTCTTGGATAAGAGAATATATCTAGGTATAATTATAATTGAAAAATAAAACTATATATCTTGAGTAAGGAAATAAAATACTTAAGAGAATACATCAGAATATTCTCTCATAATAGGAATGTAGTAAAGGATGATCATCTCTTTTGTCTCAATCATTTGAACTAGATATTATTTTTCATAATGAAAAAATATCTATTCTTGATAAGGAGTTTCAAAATTAGATTCTCCATCCTCCTTACACTAGTATAGAACTTGAGGATGATTAAGGATACCAAAATTGATTTACTTCTCCAAACATTTGAGGATGACTTTATATAAAGATATTGAATCCATGCCTAGTGTAACATTAAATTACAATAAAAGGAGTATAAAAATTTTTCCTCAAATATTCTTCTAAAAATGTTAATTGGTGAAGAATTATATACTACATATGAAATTATTTCACTAATTTTTGTTTTCAATGATAAATTAAAATACATTTCTTGAGGTTCTTTTTGAATAGTTCTAGTAAACTTGCATGATATGAAGGAATTTTTAGAACCATAATCAAATAGAAATTTTGTTATTATTGAATGAATAAAAAGTATACTTATCACCACATAATTTTAATGAAATTCATCCATATTAGTGACAGAATAATCTCATATTTTATATCTTGACCTTAGAGGTTGTTGTTAGTGGTTATCCTTGATGACCCTTGGCTTAGTACATGACCTTTCATTATGTCAATGTTCCTTGCATTTGAAAAATTCGACCATAGGTGGATGATTAATTTGAACCTTCTTTTATTTTATCATATTAATTAGCTTCTTAATCTACCTTAGATATCCATTATCATAATTATCTTCATTTATACACTTTAAATATATATTTTTTCCATTGAAGTAGTTTCCCTACTTCTTGTTCCCACACTTTTGACATGTGGGAGATTGGATTTTCTCCCCTATATGAGATTTATCAAATAGTACTACAAAATTAAAATGAATTACCATATTTTTATCTCTATACCCATGATACTATTGAGAATCAATAATCTTTATGTCTGCTTTAAGAGAATACAGACTATTTCTTCATAGCTATCAAAGTCTCAAATTGATAATGATTTTAGAAGACTCGCATTTTATCCACTAAATAAGTCGGTAACCTTAATTTCAGGGTTAATGATAAATCAAAAAGTATAACATTAAAGCCCTGTGAAGTTTTCCTCATAAAACCAAATAGAATCATCTTCTCATTTCTTGATTTCAAAAAACTCCCCCTCTATTTTAGGATGGAGATATTTAGGAATATATATATATTCTTGAATTTTTACCACTTGATTGATTTAATTTCATCCATTTAATTTTTATTCCTAATTAGTTTGCACCACTAATTAGATTCTCCCTCTAATAAATAAAGTAATAATATAAATTTATATTATTAAGAGGATTAAAGTGAAGAGAATATCTTATTAAATGAATGTTGGGAAAAAATCCCTCAAGGTAAGATTACTGTGTTTTTGGGTCAATTGTGTTTGTTGAAAAAAAAGTTTTCCAAGGTATGATACAGAGTTACAAAGATATTTTTTACAATTTAAGTAGACAAATATCGAAGACAAAGGAATGGATTCCCTAGAAGAGGTATAGAAAATTGCTTACACAAGGTGATATCGTTTCCTAGTTTATGCCAAATTGTTGGGGTTTAAAATTTGGAGGATGGATAGAATTAAAAAAGATTTATTTCCTTGTTGGTCTTTTAAAAATTTGGGAAGGCATGATTTTCATGAAGAATGGGTTTAATGAAGGCTATTTCACAAAGTTATGGGTCATCATGAATGAGCCTTGTGAATGTGTGAAGATTTAACAGTAATCTCTGCGACTACAATAAGTTTCATGAATGGGAAATTCCTATGTTGCTCCATGAAGATAGGGAGAATCAAAAGAAATGTGGGAGAATTGTAAAATGGTGATTATGTGGTTGGAAGCTTCTTGAGTCATAAGAAAATCCTATAAAAAGGCCCCTACCCCTTTAGAAAATTAGTGATACTTAATAAATATTCTAAGGTTCTAGATTCACAAAGGTGGTTCATGAAGGTAGTTCTTTTAAAATAGTTCATGAAGAAAAGAATTTTTTTAAGGCAATAAAAATATGATCAAAATTTGTGAGCTTATTAAAGGCTAAGTAAGCTTCATGAAAGTGTGTGATTTTCAAAACAAGGTTTCTTTATGAAGTTTGGTTGAGCTTCATAAATGATGTGGGGTTTGTGAAGGCATTGAACATCGTGAAAGTGTTAAGAATTGATTGACCAATAAATCTATGGTAAATAGGAACTCATCTAATGGATGATATTGTAACTTCAATAGAGAATCTATTTAAAACTAAGGATATATTCATTATTGATAATGAAGGTGCCTACATGTCTATAAACTGTGGGTGAATTCCTTTTAGAGCAATGTAAAAAGGAAGAGGAAGAAGTTGATCCTTTCTATTAGCAGTGAGCCATCTAAAGAGGGTTAAGGAGTAACCCTTATAAAAGAATTGATCTTAAACTAATCTTTTTAAAGGCAGTTTACCTAGGAAAGTAAGTGATCTGTCCCAAACCTTGTATTTTTTAAGTGAGCCTTATTGGATTTAGTACATTGGCACATCGATGATGTATGCTCCTTAGATGCAAACTAGTGAGGGTTAACCCAGTAAAATTTATATTTCTCATGCATGATTTAATTTCTATTCATACATTAATATGGGATAAGGAGATAATAGTGATTTTTTAAATGAAAAAATAATATCTGAATGGGTAGTTGTTTTAATCATTCTTACTCTAATTCAACCCCCACCCCCTCTTAAGGAATTTAACCTAGTTGGGATAACAAAGAATTAATGTATTTTCTCCATGATTAGGGTATCAAAATATCCACTAAAACGGGGTGTCCATTATCATATAAATGACTCAATTGTGACTTTTTATCAATTAGGATAAGAACGTGGTTCTACATGACTCGTGTTATTATTCATAACTCAAGTCAGTTGTTCAAGTTCTACCAATAGGTTGTCAACTCCCACTCTTATCATATTAGGCATCTTGTTTGAGAAATAATTGCATTTTATATCACATTGTTTATGGACATGTATACATATATTTATATAAATTTACTAAAATAAAGGAATTTTAGGGATTCTAATATTCAAATTAATAATAATATTAAAAAGAAAAACTATGAAATTATAAATAAAAATTCATAAATATAATATATATCATAACTTATGAATTTCTAAGTTTCAATCTCGGTTATTCATGGTGCATTTCATATTAGGTTATCTATAATGATCCAAAAATAATAACTTGACCTTTCTCTAATAAACAAAATAACAAACTACATCTCATAAACATATTATAACATTCAATTTTAATATAATTAACTATGAAACACCCAGATATCTATAGGTCAAGTATCTTTAAGAGATTAGTTACATAATATATAAACATAAAAATAAACTACATTATATTTATTTTTATCTTTATAATGTTGTCCCAAATACCTTTGTTGTTTTATTATTATAAAATATACCATTGGGATATACATAATGTAAATTAGGGAGATATAAATCCCAGTAAGGGAATAATCAGGGTAAAACATGATGATGAAGTACATTCAAGTCATGAGGAATATCATGATATTATAAAAGTGGAGGATCATAATTTTGTTAAAAAGGAATAAAATAAACAATATCATAAGAACATGGATTCACAAATAAGTGAAAACAACATAAAACATGACATCATAAGAAGAATTCAAGTCTCACAACCAAGATAACATAAAAGAGTGTGCTATGCTAATTTCCATTGAAACATACATAGTATCTCATGTGTTTAACACATTAACCAATTCATTGGAATGATGTATAATTCATGTCCCAATCACCACATCATAATATGTACATGTATATGGGTTCCACATAAAGAGAATTAATCTTACAAAAATCATATGCATGAGAAAACCCATGGGAAGGAAATGGGTTGCATATTCTTTTCTAAAAGTATAACTGAATAATATATTAGAAATATTACATATAAATTAATTTATTAACATATTTTGGATTCTAATAATTTAATAACAAAGAACATTTCATGAATATAGAGTAAATTTAAGAAAACATCATAATAAAGGAGTGGAGAAGTAGGTAAATCAACCTCTTAAATGATATTTTAAGAAATGAGTATGGAACTTTTATAAAAGTAAGTGAATGGTGTTTTCCTTAAACCCATAAATAAACAAGAATAGTTTTACATAGAATAATTGTTACTTTTAGAAATCTTGGATGGTAAAATATTTTAAAAGAGTGACATGTGAAAAGGAATAAGGAATGGAAAAACTCCCTTTAATTGAATTTTATTTAAAGGAAATTTTGAAAAGGGAACTTAAAGAACTTGTATATCCAAAGTTGAAAATGAGAAAAAAAACATAGGTATATATGTAAGGAATATATATAAAATATATATATATATAATTATGGTGTATAAGAATAATATATAAAGTAAACGAAATAAAATAGAGTGACTTGGATTTCACACCTTACTCCTTAATATGACTCCATTACTAATTGAATTATTCCATAAAAGGGTGTTCTTTTAATGAGATCATTACCTCTAGAACATGCATAATAGATATGGGGATGGTTTTTTTGTATATTTTAGACAAGTAAATAATCATAAGTTGTGATGAGAATTGGTTTTGTAAAATATTTTATTTATAAGTAGAGGAGAGAGGTGATTTAGAATAAAATATTACATATTCAAATGGTGATCAAAATTTTTATTAAATGGTAAGGTACTTGTAATATAACAGTAAATGGGATAATAAAATATTCATCTAAATTCTATAAACCTGATAAATTTATTCATATGCACTTATAAAATATAGTACTTATATGGTATTGTATTATTCACCACAATATTTTATTATTTATGAAAATTTAATAAAACATCACCCTAACCAAATCTTTATGAAATGATTCTGAAAATGGAATTAAATTTATAAAAATAACTTTATAAATATAATAAATTTATTTTTTAAATAAAAAATTTATTAATTAAAAAAAATACTATTATTTATGGCACGGTCAAATTTTCATCCCTTAGACAAATCAATTATTATTTCATAAAATTATTTTATTAAATATATAAACATAATAAGTTTTCTATAAAACTATTTTATGAAAATAATATTTTATTTTAAAATTTTAAATTTTCCATAAAAAAGTATTTTAATGAAAATTATATATAAATGATTTCCCAAAAATATAAATATGCTTTCTTTGTGTAAAATATTTATTTTATCATATCTAAAAAATTTATTTAATTATATTATGACATAAATTTGTTATATTTTTATATCATAAGATACCCTAAAGTTATTTTACTATTTTAATAGTCATGTTACTATTCTAAGGAAAAGGATATTATTCCAATAGTCAATTTACTATCCCAACAGTCATATTTTCAATGATGTTATATCCTTTATACATCCTATAAATTGGTCTCATATTAATCATTCATCATTTACTATAATTATTCTAAAGGTTATATATTCATTATTTTGATTACATTACTAATGTTTTGATTCTTTTTTATAGTGGTTTTTGTGGGTGCAATAATTCTAGGAGACCAAAATAACCTAAAATATTTTATTCTAGTTGTTTAATTATTTTTATTTATTATCTCATTATACTATTTTAATTTTTAGGGAGTATATTTATTCTCTAAATATAACTTTATAAAATAATTAAATAAATTATTGTTGGTTTATATTATTTATTTAATCTTTTTTATACTATAATAAATTCCTAAATAAGAAACTTGTGTTTATTCACAAGAAAAATTATATATATAAAAGTATGTGTTATGAAAATACTCTCCTTCTCACTTCTTATTCATCAATTGAGTCTTGATACTAGAAACACCATGTGTCGTGGTATATGGTATCCCTTTTATAACATTATTGTTATTCTTACTTGAGTTGTCCTTGATAACCAAAATTCCCATAATGAGCCTACCTCTTTCTAACAAGGATTATAAAACCCAATTACGATGAATTCCATGGAATGACCCTCATAAAACCTTTATTTCAAAATCTTTAGTTCTCCAAGATTTTTACCTAGAAACAAAAATTCCTAGTGCCAAAACATACATTATCTATACATTTCAATCAGGGATTGAAAATTTTCACTATAACTTCCAAAAGTCTTGAAGGGCCATGACACTCACTAGTTTACAACTAGACCACGGAATAGCTAATAACAATGTGGTATGGTGAGTTTATCCTTCATCAAATTTATCTTCAAGATTTTTCTAAGCCAATTTAAATATATTTAAAACTTTTACTAAGAAAATAATCATAATGAATATTAAATAATCATCCTTGATTTACAATAAACACAATAACACTCTTTCCAAGGCACCAATATCACCTAAACTAACCCTCAGTTCTAATACTCTCTATTTTCGGTCTATTAGAAATACAAGGTATCTTCATGAAATTTAATAATTCTTGGTTTTAATAAATTTAAGTTGTAATGGGATTATTCTTCTATCACTATAAGTCAACATCAACAATATTTATAAAGAAAACAAGAGATCAAGGTTATTCCAATAGAACATTCTTACCTTAACACTTCATCTCAAAAAAATGTTGATATAAGAATTAATTTAATCAATATGATATCTTCTATACAATATACTCTTTATAAATGGTATGACCCCCAAGAATTTCACTTGAAACTCTTTCATTTCTATTATTTGATAATAAATTATTTGTGAAATTTTCTATACAACACCATAATCCAAATTAGACATTAAATTCATATAGGGAGAGGTGATATTTCTAATTTTATTTGGTTGAGGAAGGTGTTTGCACACCAAATTTCTATTGATTATTGAAAAATTATTATGTGGAAAGAGGTTTTGTGAAAATATCCACCATGTATTTATTTGTTCCAACATGCTTTAACATGATAATTATATGCTTGACCTTTTTTTTAATACCATATATCAATATATTTTATTCAGAAATCCTATACCAGATTCTACATCATCTAACTTTTTGTGTCACAATAGACCGCCATGGTTATCTTCATATATCCTTCAATTTATTATTGTTATTTTTTATACAAAATAGCTAGGTAAATTACTTTGTTACTTAAATATACATTTTATTCCATTCTATGAGATATGAGCTCTTAAGTCTAGCTAAACCATCCAATACATTTTCTTCTAATAATGAATGCTCGTATACTTGTGGGTTTTCTATCAACAACATCTCTATTATAATCCATATATGAATATCCACATATGTAATCATAATAACCTTTATAATAACCTAAACCATAGTCAATTTTTCCTCAAATGTACCTCATGATTCATTTCAAAACCTCTCTGAATTATTCTATTGAAATACTCTTGAATCGAGTAGCCAAGCATGTGGAATAAATTATATCTAGTATAGTTTCTTTTAGACAAAGTAAACCTAAAATCATTATATGGTAGATAGTTGGGTCAAAAAACATTCCTTATTTATGTTTTCCAATCTTAGTTCCAACTATAATTAGTTTTAAAACCATTTTTCTATCATGCACTCTAATTATTTTCAAAAAATATATTGCATGTTTTCTTTGAGAAAAAAATGTTTATACCATATTTTTAATTAATTTATACTTTATAAAATATGTGAGTTATAAAATCATCAATATCTAAAAAAATTCTAATCAATCATGCTAATTCCTCCACCAACTATATATTTCTTTATTTTAATATTATATCACTAAAATAGACAATCGCTATGAACCAATCTTCCTTGGATTATTTCAAATAACTTTTTTACTCAAAACAACCTCTTCTAAATTATATCTTCTTTAATAATGTTTCTATATAAGTACACCAAGTTTAAGCTTCTTATTTTAATCCATACATGTCATTATTCAACTTGTACACCTTATATTCATCGTATATAATTTAAAATCGTATCGATTGTTCAATGTAGACCTCCTCTTCAAGAAATTCATTTAAAAATGTTTTCTTGGCGTCTATTTAGTAGGTTAAAAATTTTCTCTAAATATCCATATCTAGAGAGATTATAATTGACTCAAGTATCACTATTGGTGTGAATATTTCTTTCACATCAACTCCCTCAACTTGTTTATGGCCCTTATGCACTATTCATGATCTGTTTCAAATAACCTTTGTATATTCCTCATATTTATTTTTTAACTCCCACTTCATTCCTATGATATTGTGATCTATACAACTATTTACAAGCTCCCAAATATTATTTTTCTATTTTTGATATAACTCCTCATGCATGTAATTATTCAAGGCCTTGACCCATGATTCTTCCTTCATTTATTATTCAAATTAGGATGACTCCAATTGAAATAATAGAGTTGTTCTACCTATATTTTCTATCCACCATGTTTGTGTTGGAGAATACTTATCATTGACAATATTTGACTCATTGATCTCATATTTATGTTATTTAATTGACTTTATGGATAACTCCATTCATCGGCTTCTTTATCCATCAATTCAGCCCCTAGATCCTCTTTGGATGCCAGATTGTGTGATCTATTAGAATTTTAATATGTTTCATCTTCTTCATCACAATACTTTTTAAAGTCTATAATTCCATATTTGTTCATAGATTTATCTTTAATAAATTTTACCTCGTTTATTTCATCAATATTATTCAGCCTCTTATTAAATAATTTATAGGACTTACTTCATAAAAGTTAGCCTATTAAAATACCTTAATCCATTGAATCTCTATATTTACCATGAATTATTTATTTTTTCTATAAGTGAAACTTGCTGTAAAAAAATTAAAATGATTCAATGTTGGTTTCTTCCCATTCCACATCTCATATAGATTCTTCTACTCACTAACACTCAAAAAGTATTGACTTTGTGGGTACACTACCACTTAAATGAACTCATTAAAATAGTGGTGAGAGAAGATGATTTTGATGAGAAATGAATTTACCATGCTATTTATCATTTGATTCTTGTTTTCTATGACAATATTTTGTTAAGGTATTCTCACTGATGAGACATCATGATCAGTGTCATACTTCTCCATGTAATTTTCTACCTCATGATTGGTTTAATCCATATCATTTTCTAATATAATAATCTTGATAATTCTCCCTATTTCATTCTTAGTTCCCCTTTGAAATTGATTAACACACTCAATAACTTCTTTATTTCCCTACATGAACATGATACTACCCATTTTACTATAATCAAGAAAAAATAAGACATAATATTTCTCACTAGGTATTCTATAATCCTTAATTGTAAATGTGGATTATGTTCAATAAATTTGACTCTCTTTTCTTCTTTGTATGGTATATATTTCTCATAGTCTTCTCTATTAATCGAGTATCATAAGTATTCTCCCAATCAGATATCAAATTATGAATATTAACCAAAATCATAAATTTTAAGACGTTCTCTATGATTTTTCATTAATATTCCTAATACTTCAATGAAATATATTGTTTTAATCTTTTACCATAAAGAGAAAATTGTTTTATTCACTATTTTTTTATATAAATTTTCATTTTTTCCACCATAGTTTTATCAAAAAATGTATATCCTTTCCTTTAATAAGAAAACCCATGTGGTTGAATATGACTTCAATTATAGAGTTAAACATTTGGTTAACACATAAAATATTGTGTTACAGGCCAACTAAATAAATAAAAACTATAATTTTTACCTCACACTTTTCTATACTTTTTTTTAACTACCATTTTCTTTAAATATCCAACATTTATAAATCTAATTGTATCATTAACATGGCCCTTCATATTATTAAAATGATTCATTTTTTCAATAATGTGGGATGAAAACTGATTGTAAAGAATCCAAGTGATGATATTTTTAGTTTTTTTAGAACTAATTTCTACCAAAATATCACTCTCATTATTCCTCTTTTCCTTCCAAGAAATTTCTAGTTGATTTGAGATATGAGCTTTTTTCTCCTCATTTTATGTAGTATAGAATGAGAGACCATAGTTATCTTCCTACAATGGATAGAAACTATTCTAAAAAATTGTCTCATTTTTTTCTAGAATCAATCATCCTTTTTCTTACATTGGATTAATTTTTACTCCTTTGTTACCAAATTTATAGCTTTATAACCAAAATTTTAACAATGAAAACAATATCCATGGAATTAAATTCATAATTATTGTTACGACCCGTCCTCGGGGCCTGTGTCGTGACTACCCCAAGCCCGCCTTCCATAGGCCAGGGGTTGGCGACTAGCTCCAAAGGAAAATCCCTGACAAAAAGGGAAGACATTTCCTTTTATCCTATAATACACACACAGTTTGAACATAAGCAGTAGAAGCAACAAGTACTAAAATAGAAAATTAAGGTGTGCTAAAAGTATGTGGGCCAGTATACAAACCCAACTGAACAACAAGTACAAGTACAAGTAAAAAAGGGAAAATAGCTCCTGGATCGTCCACCGAGGAATCCTACCTGAAGGGTTGGTATAGAACTAGAACAACTCATCCATGCGGTACGTCCCGTATAGTCCATCACTGAGCTACCTCTGTCCGTCGCCATTATCCTCGATCACTGATGTCCATCATTTGCACAGAATATAACAAGGTGTGGGCAAAGCCCGTGCAGAGGTGAGTATAACAATACTCATTAGGGGACCCCGAGACCCACGATGGTCTCCCAGAATCCACAAAGGATAAACCACAGTAGAAAGATACAATCACGAAGTATCAACCAACCCTACTTAGGTATATTCCCATACATATACCTAAGTTACCAGTCACAGTCCGACTCTAAATCTCGAGCCCAAACACAACCCAGTCCACAAAGGAAGTAAAGTCGATCACCATGATGACAATGGTTGAAAGAAATGACTCAACTCACAGAGGTATACATCTTTCATAGAGTGATATAGATGATCAGATGTAGTCACTGATTCATCTAAGCAGTTGGACCCAGACAAGATATAGGACCAGTTAAGTTGTCATACCCAATCAGGATACAGGACCAGCTATTCTGTCGAACCCACATAGGATTCAGGAATAGAAGTCAGAACTGTCAGATCCACAGAGGATCCCGGAATAGTAGTCATCGCTGTTAAACCCATGGAGGATTCTGGTTCAGTAGTCATCACTATCGAACCCATGTAGGATTCTGGTACAATAGTCGTTGCAGCCAGCTCTAGGGTTCCCGCACATAGCAGGCGCGATTTTGGGAGGGTCTACTCCTTGAGTCTTGTTTCGATACATAAAATATCATGAATTCTTGATTTTATGTATCCCTTAGTTCATACTCATCAAAAGGAACCCAACTCGATAGACGACATGTCAATCGGACGCCCGGTCTAAGAGTTATTGGCATTTCTGTTCGAGGGGCTCAGTTGGATTTACGCTTGATCCAAACCCATATGTTTTCAAAAAATTTCCAAAACTCACTTAGAGTATCGCAAAAGTACCACTTCTTTGTGAGGGTCCTAGTGTCTCAGACGGTGCGTCGTTCGGATGCACGATCTTGAAGATATTCGCATTTAAGCGAAGTTGGGCTCAGCCCGTCAAGCCCAGTGGGTTGTGGCGGGTCTGCCTAACCCGGCCCGGTGGGTCTGAACCGGATGGGGGGTCAGCCTGGCCCGGCTCGGTGGGTCTGACCCAGCTGGGGGGTCGGCCTGGCCTGGTGGGGCCCGGCCCACCTGCGGACTCGGCTGGCGTTGTGGGCCAGTCCGGTTCTGCCCGGCGCACGCAGCTCGCGCAACGGGCCGTGGTTCTTCCCACGTAGTACCTGTGGGTGCCGCAGTTTTCCAGCCTAGCCGTCAGGCAGCCGGCCAGTTCTCCCAGTAGATCAGTCGCGGAAGCGGGCCACAATCTTCTCCACGCGGCACCGGCGGGTGCCGCGGTTTCTCCAGCGGGCCGACCGGTCAGCCGGCCGGTCATCCTGCAGTCCGGGCGGTCCAAGTGGCTGTTGGACCCTCCACGCAGCTGGTGTGTGTCCGTCGCTGCCGCCTCCACCTCCGGTCTTCGGCGCCTCATCCATTCACCGCAGACCACATGGTCGCGGCTCCCTTTTTTAGGTGCGGTGCGACGGCAACACGCCCTACTGGATCTGCCTCCATCGTCAACACAAACAAGGTTCAACAGAGGGACATCGGACCATGTTTTTTCGACCCGTGCCGTCTACGTTAGGTGATAACAACTTTGTCACCATCAACTAAAAACAAACATCAACAAATGAGGATATAATTCATACATTAAAATTAATCAAATCCCCATACCTCATATTTCGTCGTTGAACATTGACGAATCATGGAAGTCAGTTGTTGCGGAAGACGGACATCATTTCGTCAATGTCGGAGGGGATCATGTTGTCATTGGTGACTTTCTTCATGGGTAGCGTCTTCCCTTTCTTGCTCTGGTTGTAAAGGAAAGATAAACATCATCATTCTTCAATGGAAACGGCATTCTTCGTCGAGAGGATATCGTTCCTCCAAGCGTTCTCCCAAAACTCCACTAATTCTCCCAACCAAGGAAAAATATGACAACCATAATAATATAACACAAATTATTATGCTCACATAATGAATTAGAAATAATTCAAATTAGATGAGGCAATTAATTAATTGCAAGCTTGATAATTAATTTAGAGATTGAGTTAGCACATTAAGAGGGAAGGTGGAAAGAATCCACCATAAATTGGGAGTTAAAGAGTTAAAGGGGGGTTCAAGGGGAGTTGAGGGGTTTGAGCTCATGTGGGCCCCACCAAAAAATATCCTCCCATGGGAGGTTATGTGGGGGATGGGCCCCACCTCCAATGTCCCTTTGGAGAAAATAACCGCTACCCAAATAAAAATTATGTCACACATAAATTTTTATTTAATTTTGAGAATCCCCAAAAATTAACTTCCACTCCTGATAAAATGCTACTACAGTAAAGGTCTCCTTAAGCGAATACCGGCACTGTGAGTTCATCGGTGTCCTCAGATTTCAATTCCAAGTACCGGTTCAAAAGATATAAAATCCCGTACGTACGCTCACTAAACGTAACCGAACAAAACTTTAGAAATTGATTCTGGGCACACCAGGACTCGGAATCAGGCGTCGTCAGAAACTGCGGACTCGTAAAATTCTCATGTATTTAAGAAAAAATTTCCATAGGATTTCCGGGTCTTTACATTTATAATATAAAATCTGTTCTCATTCTCCATTATTCACTCTCAGATTCCTCTTCTCTCAATTATCCTTACACCTCCTTGTACTATGTTATTGTATAATCATGATAGATAAAAAATCACATCACAGAAGGAATGATGTTATTGTTATCATTCCATGAATTCCCAGCCTCTAAGAAGCTTCACAGTTTTTTAGTCAATTTTATTTTTGAGAGTTTGTATTGATATTGTGTTCCATTTTTATCTCATAACTAATCATCTAGTTTTGGATGTCTTAATGTCAAACCCAACTCATATTTTCTCCATGTAATTAGTACTTTGATCATTCAACACTTTCTAAACATGTTTTGAAACTCTTTTATCCACTTCTAATAACTCTCCATCTGAAAATATTCCCAAAAAAATTTGTCCCCCATACTATTTCTTAATATCTAAGTTTCTTTCTCAAGGATATAACTTATTATTCAAGGTATTCAACATTTATTTCTATTTTATATGATAATTAAGTTCATTAATCGCATGCATTTTTTTCTTCAGTTCTTACATTGAAATAAACCACTTATCTAAATGTTTCTTGAGAAACCCCATTTTCTTCCTCTATTTTATATCACTAAGTATCTTTGACATCAATTTATTGGTATATGTTAATGATTCCTTTATAAAACCACTAATATTATATTTTTATTACATTTATCAGCTAACTCCTCGAGTGTTCTTTGAAGTTAAATTTTTATGTCAACAACTCCTTCTGGATGAACTTTTTCCTTAATTTTATAATTAAATTTCATGATCATTTCCATTATCACATCTCTTAATTCTAAAATAAATTCAAATTTACCATCTTTGAAACATCATTTACTTTTATCTTCTTATTTTCTCAATAAATACTTCTAATGAAACTTATTTCTGAATTAATTTACTAATTTAAACATTCTTATCTAAGGAAATTTTCTTCACTCTTTTATACAACTTCATTTTCAGTTTCCTCTTTATATTTTCTTTGGAATATTTCTAATGTATGCCCAACTTTCACAAAACTAAAGAAGGTAAATAATATCTTTCCTTTAAACATTATTTTAATTTATTAAAATTTCCCACCAATAATGACAAGAACACATTACTTACATCTTCTTTTAAATTTCAATCTTTATTTATGTCAAGATTATATATAGACTCAAATTTTATATCCTTTTATTAATGGATTTTTTTACCTTCTAGATTCGCCTATATCCAATACGAAACCAATTAAGATTCTAAAGGTATTGTTTTTAATGATTAATTTCATCAAGATCCAATACATTTTGATTATACCATGGTGGAAACATCTTGAGGATATACTTTATGATTTGAATACACTTCTTATCATTATCAAGTCTTCAGATAGTTATGATAGCCCCAATGATATGGTTGAATAACCCATCAATGTTTTAACTTGGGATCATCTTCATATAATAAAATCTATTATGAATCACTAGTAACATTTATTCATTTCCATTATTGTATCCTTCATATTTATTATCTAATTTATCCCAAATGTATTTTTCTAACATAAACATCATCACATTCACATAGATTTTATTTTATAATGTTCTAAATGAGGAATTTTGTACCATTACATTAACATCGTGTAATATCATACCTACTTCAGTCATTGACATCTATGTAATATCACAAACTTGTATTTTATGAATTACAACCACATAAAAATTAAGTCCAAGATATTATAAGTGTGATCTTATCTAGTTTTTCAAATCTAATAATTTAAATTTTTAAAACAAGGGAGCCATTTTATATTAACTATGTTCTCTAAGGAATTATTACTCAACTGAAATATTCATTTCTAAAAACATTATAGCACTAATTTAATGTGTCACAACCATAAGACAAGATACACCTTGTGGGGTGAATTAGTTTGCTCAATTCATATTGTCTTCCATTGGATATTGTTCTCACATTAGAAATAACACATAAATCCTATCAATCCTTATAAAAATGAAATCTCCAATTTATGAAAATAAATTCAATAACATTTATATTTTACTTCACTCTCCATAAAGGTCATATCCAAGGAGAACAAACTAATAGTGTGTTAATGTACTAGAGTATAAAACAAAACACTATAGATGTTACAATGGTTCATGAAAGAAAGATTATCAATCCTAGGGTCACTCCCATATCTAATATCTATGCACAATAATTTTAGAAAAAGAATAAAAGGATATATTAAATGATGATTTCTTATAATTATTCTCCCCAAAATATAAACACCAAACTAGCCTGGGTGTTGTTTTTATGATTATATTCCTTCTTCAAATTTAAATCAAAAATGGGATTTGTTATAGTTTCCTCTTCACACTTCACTTTTCCAAGTATAAAAAAATGTTCATTGCCACATTTTTTTATTATTCTAAATCATGATTTAAATTTTAAAAATATTTTTATATGAATTTTCCATATTTTACCCTCTAATTGGGTTAATAAATTAATCAATTTTAATGATTTAAAAACATTATTATTCCACTTTTGACTTCCATTAATCAGATCAAGTTGAATCGTCAATGTTTTTGAAAAACTAGACCACCATGGTATGGTTCTATTAAAAAATTCCATTTGGGATCTACATCTATAACATGATCTGCATGAAATTACAAGTCCAAAACCATATTCCTATATTATCAACAATTTTAAATTTTAAATTTTACTCAATCAAGATTACCCTTTATGTGGTATAATGATCACCACAACATAGTACTCTTCTAGGAAAAAACACCTTCTAAAATGGATTGTTCCATGCTCAACTACATGTTTCCTCTTTAGATTAAAAAAATGATACCTAAAAACCCAATTATATAGAATAAGGGCTCTCAAACTTCTCATTATAACTATTCTTTCTTGATTCATGCATGATAACCAAAACAGACATACCGAGCCTCACTATTTCTCATATTCATTTTGAATTATGATTATGAGATCAAATATGGTGCGGTTCTCATCATCTCCACTTTTCAATATTTCCAAGTCTACATTATTTTATGCAAATAACCAAAATAATTAGAGACATTAAATACACCACCAGTCTATTTCAAACCAGAATTGTAACATCGCACTAAAACATCCAAAATGCTTGTAGGACTATGAGACTCATTGTTTTCCAAATACACCATGGAATATTAAATATAACCACGGTGTGGTGAGTTTATATTTACCCAAATTTATCTTCAAACTCTATCCAATCCCCTTTAAATATCTCCAAACCTCATATATGTCCACTCATCATCATGAGAAATGAATAGTTATACATGGTTGAAGAAAAAAACAGTCACGCCCCTTATTTCATGGTACCAACATCTCCAAAATTAACTCTTAGTTCTAATAAGTTCTTATTAGGTATTCATGTACTCACCCCAAACCATGCATCTTGGTGTGTGTGTCATTTCCTCATATAATGATACACTAAAGGACAAGGATCCAATGTTCATTGGTGATGGGTCTTAGTATTTGAGATCATATTGAGCATAGTGGTGTTTGGACATACATAATGAGGGGTTTTGTACTATCCATTATGTATATTAATCATTTCCTAGTTGGATACTTTATGTTGAAAATGCTTTTATTTTGTTTCTATAGAAATTAGTGTGGTTATTAATTTACTTTCAAATTATTTATCTTTAATGTTGGTTTTGAATATAATAGAAATTTCCATTCATGTTACATGTAATATGTTCTTTTACTTAGAGTTAAAATAATTCTTTGATGGTTTTTTGTATCCATAATCACTATTTTTTAGCCATTAGTATTTAGGTGATATGATTGAGGCCTTTTGGTGGGTCATCTTATGTCTTCGGTGGGTTTACAGGTTGGTTCGTAAAAAATGTTATCAGAGCTTGGTTTTAAATATGTGTCTGATATTTCTAATAGGAATGGAGTTCATAATTGTTTTAACACAATATATTCCCATAAAAATTTGTATCTAACATCCTTATAGTGATACTTGAGTTTCTAGGGAGTTCAGGTAAGATAATTTCTCAGAGGATCTCTTGTAGCATGTTGGTCTGTTATGCCTTATAGGTGTTTTCACCCATTACGGGTTTATATGGGAAGTGTATTCAGGATTCATGGTATTCATATGTAAATTTTATTTATATATACAATTTTTTTTAAGATATTACATTAACTGTAATTTGTCTGAAAATTAGTTCAAATAGTGATCAAAACATTTTGGTTTTGAAAATACTTTTGTTAAAATTATTTATGATTACTTCTCCAAAATTCTACTTGTAAAATGAATGAATAATTAGAAATTGAATATAGACACTTAGAAGAAGAATTAGGATTCTATTTTTTTTAGAGACCTATAACCTAGGAAGAGGGGATTTTTGTTTAGTCCCTCCTTATATTTTCATTTTTATGGAGTGATAAAAATGGATTTGTATAGAGAGATTGGTTATGAGGATGAAGTTGGGAATATTGAAATCATTCCTAAACTCTTGAGTTTTTTAGTAAAATATATACAAATTCCTGGAATGGTAATATATAAATAGATAAATAAGGAAGTATATAGAGTCTCTAAGTTCTAGAGGAAAAATCCTTTCATGTTTATGGGTGATAGTGGAGTGTAGTGAGTTGGGTATTAGTTGGAGAGGATCAACCAAATATTTTTCTTTCTTCATAATCTTATAATGGTAATGGTGGTGTTCACTACTCACATTATTAAGGTAGTATCTCTTACATTATGAGAGGTGTATATGGAAGAAAATATGCATGAGAATGTAATTTTGGTTTCTATCTAGATGTTAAAACAAAATTTCTACCCAAAGATGTTGAAGTTGAGGAATTCTTGAGAGTTCTTGGATTAAAATCAAGGGAATAAAAAATTTGTAGTATATGTTACTCGATTGTTATAATTTTTTTACCATATATGGTCACCATAAAAATTTTATCAGTTTGATGGTTTGAGATGATGGAGAAACCTATGATTTATTAGAGAGCGATATTACCAGATTTACTAACCTATATGACTATAGTGAAAAAGGATCTATGGAAGAACTGAATATAATTAATATTAAGGGTGTGAATGAAACTCTTACCAATATTGGGGGAGGTAGGAACTTTCTTAGAGTTTATAAGAATATTTGGGATGATTCTTAGTAGGTAGATGGTCATAATAATTCAGTTTTCTCTTGTTAAACATGGGTAAAGGGAAATCTTTTGTGTGACCAATGTCATAGAACTGTACAATTGAAGCTTGACTATCCTAATATTCCTATGTAGTGTCACCAATTTGGGAATATTGGGAATCTAAATATGTTCTATAGTTAATTATTTCATTATTTTATTATTGGTACTTTCAAACAGCAATAGGAGTTGGGGATCCCCACAAAGATGCTAGAGCAATATTGAGTTGAATCATAGGTAAGGACTGCTAGTAATTATCAAAAGTGTCAAGATCAAAACAATTGGACATTTTTTTTGTCATAGATAATATACCAAAAAAGTATAATAATGTAAAAACAATGATGTTAGGTATTCAACTAATTTCTTCTAATATAGTCTCTATTATTCTTCATATAGGTGCATCTAGTTCAATTATATTTGTAAAAGTAGTATATCGGTTTAATTTCCAAGTGGAGTTAATGTTTTATTCCTTAAATATCAATAAAACACTTATAGAAGGGATGAAATTGGAATTTAATTGTTATTATTTTTCTATTGTAGTTGCTGATGGAAATATCATGTGCGACTTTATAGTTCTATATATAAACACATACATCCTCCTTATCATAATTGAAAATATGCTGAAGTGTGAGGATCACAATGACTGTTATTAATATAAACTCTCTTTTACCTTGTCCAATTGGAGTTTTCAATCATTTTTTGAGAGTTTAATATTCAATATATTCAAATAGTACTAGTTTTTAAATTCCTTGGAGCTTTAACTTGTTAGTTGTATGTTTTGGTTCTTATATTAGTAAAATCAATTAGTCAACTTTTTTTGTTGGTAGTGATTAAATATTTCTTTGATGTGTTTCTTGAAGACATCAATTGGATCCCACTAGAGAGATACATGGATTTATTTATTGAAATGTTACCTAGAATTCATTTTCATCATATGGAACTAACATAGATCTGAGATTTAAATATTTAGTTAGAGTATTTTGAGTATAAAAGGTTTATATGACCAAATTTTTCGACTTGGGTAGCACAAGTTTTATTTTTAAATAATGGTAATGATATCTTTAGATGATGTATTAAATAAAAAAATATGAATTAGGAGACAATAAAGAAAAAAATACCCTATACCTTACATTAATGATCTTTTCAATTATTTAAAGGTAGTTAAGTGGTCTTTAAATATTATATTGAGATTGATATATCACCAGTTGGGTTGAAGAAGATGAATATTCTAAGAAAAGAAATAGTATAAACTATATATGTTATCAGTTCTTGGTGATTATTTTTAGGGTTACTAATGATCATTCCATTTTTATTTCCTTTTTGAATCATATATTCTATAAATATTATGTCACTTATTTCATGGTGTTTTTGGATAATTTTTTGGTTTATTAAATATCATAGGGGGGTCACATATGTTATCTAATATTTATGATGTGGATTCTATTGAAGTGAATATTACATGAAAATCCATCCATAAGTCATTTTTGATTCAAGAGGGGATGTTCTTGGGACTGTTTATCTATGAGAAGGGTGTTTTAGTGGAATTGGATAAAGTCAATGTAGTAATTTATTGGGAGTGGTTCAATAATATTTTTGATATTAAAGGTTTCCTAAAACTAAAAGGATACTATTTATATATTATTTGAAAATTCTTAAAGTTAACATGATCAATAAATGAAATAACTTTGAGTAATGTGGAGTTCAAGTTGGATGATAAGTACTTGGAAGCTTTTGATGAGAATTAAATGTAGATAAATTATATTATAGTGATGATCGTATTAAAATATAGTGAGTATAATTATGTGTATTATGAAATGTATAAAGATATATTGGGATGTTTGTTCATGGATTTTAATAATGTGGTAGATTATATATCTCAAAACTATAACCAAATAAATATAACTATCCCATGGATAATTTATAACCATTTATATTTGTTTATTCCTTGATGAGATAGAGACAATACCTATTTTCTAAAAGGTTCATGGTGTATTTGAATCATAAAACTCTATGGTATATTTTTTATAATAAATATTTAAACTTTAGGAAGTAAAGTTAGGTTTAATATCTTTAAAATTTTAAATTTAAGCTGACCTATACATTAGGTAAGCATAATATTAAAGGTGGTAGCTTGAGTATGAAGGCTCAAGTGGTAAAGGAAATATAAGGCTAATAATATTTGATGTGATTGATCAAATATTTTAAAATAGAGTCTTATAAAGAGGTATATCATATTGTGTCAGATCATATTGATGTCACTTCTCTAGTTGTAGACTAAGTAAAAAAGTAACAATCAACTGATATAAAATATAAGAAGACTAATAAAACATTAAATGGTGTGGAGGCCATTTAAGATTGGTTTATAATAATAAAATTAATGATCTATTTTTAATATATATTGTAGGTTCTAATTATATAGAAGTAAAAGGTTATTAGTGTGTTTCATAACTCTAGTTAGGCAGTTTATCAATATTCAATGAATAATTATCATGATATCAATTGGTAGTTTTAGTGGACTAGAATGATTATTGATATAATTGATTATGTTTATTATTGTTTTACTTATCAATAGGTGAAGAAAGTGCATCAATGATATGAATGAATTTTGAAACCTTTACCCATGATCACATTTAAGTGGGAGAATAACATAATAAATTTTTTAGATTGTTAACCTATATCACTATGGATTCATGATTCTATCCAGGTAATTATGAATCAACTCATAAAGTCAGCTTGATAATTACCTATTTAAGAAATATTATCCATATAAGACTTTGTTTAACTGTGAAGGTTCTAGGGCATAGTGGAAGTGGGTTTTTCCCATGACTAATAATGAATTTCATTGGTTTCTTTTAATTTTACCTCAAAATTAGATGAAGATAAACTCTCGAATCCTTATAACATGATATTTAACATATGAATTATAATTGATTTATATAAATAAGAATTATATTTTCTTGTAATTCTTTCTCCATTGTTGAATTGAAGGACCACTCTTATCAAAAATCATTACAACGACATATCCAAGAGTAGAATCCCTCTAATGGTAATCTACACACAATCCATGAACCTCATAATGTCATCGTAAAATATCTCGGTTCTAGCATGGATGATTCTAACCACATTCATAATTCATCATTGATCACAATAAAAATCCCTTCCATGCTTTCAAGATTTTATCAGGTCTATTAGGTCTCAAGAGGGAGGAGGAGGATTAATTCTCTCTATTTTTGAGAGTATTCTAGAGAAAGTTCTATCTAGGTTTGTGAGAATTATCTAAAGAGAAATGTTTTGCACAAAAAAATTATAATATTAGAAATGATATAATCAAGTTTGAATACGTAGGTTATAAAATATGTTATTTCACAATGTTATGTAACCATTTTATTAATTCGAAGAGAACCCCACATAGAATGACATTATTATTATTATTATTTATTTTAAGTACACTAAACTAATAGATATTTTTTATTCATTTATTAAATAAATAAATAAATATTTTTTAAAATGATATTAAATATATCATTCCCATAATACCCTAAAATTGATTTTTTAGTCCTCATGAGCATTTATCAAACCTTGAATAAGGAAAATTTAAATAAATAAATAAATATAATATTCACTAAACTGGAAAAACCAATATTTATTTAACATTAAACTCAAATATACATTATTTTGAATAAATGGTGACTGAATATATGAAATCAATATAACCCAAATAATTATCATTCCTTAGAGCTTGAGAATAATATTTATTCTAATATTAAATTCATATATAATAGAACCAAGGATCTGGATACACTTAATTTGTGACCCTCTAGGCCCCTTTTCTTAGTGGAATTAGGCTAACTAGATTAAAGAATAAGACCAACATTTATAAAAAATTCAAGGAACCTATAGAGAAATGAATTAATTTAAAAATGAAAATAACCTCCTATGGATTACCATGGTGTAATATAATCTCTTTGACTCAATATCTCTCCAACCATGTTGCATCACATGTGCCATCAACCTATATTATTGATATATCTTTATTTATCTTTCTTGAAATGAATGCATCTATATATTTCCATGGACATGGTCCTAATTTGAAAATTATATTCCAATAAAAGGGCCTAACATATCTTCTTCCATTAACTCAAAAGGTAGAAATACTTATTAACTTATTCATTAATTAAATATCTCTAGTGATGCACCCAATGTATACTACTTCCCCTAGAGCATATCTCATCGTGGTTTTCATTAACACAACAAAGTATGTGACTTGTGATATACCTTAATAATAATCTCAATTATAAATACCTATAAACATTTCTATGTATAAGAATATAAAAATATGGCTATAACATGGGTAATTACTACCATCATGCTTGTTCACATAACCTCCTGTCTTAGAGATTACCAAGTGTGAAATTCATGAGAAGAAGTCTTAGGGTTTTATAAGCCCCCAATGCCTGATATACTACATCATCTATCACTACTTGAAACTGGATCTATCCCCATGGATATATACCCATAGTTTAGAGAAACCATGGGTATAGACCGCCTTCCCAACCCTATATCCACTATTTTAAAAAATTATTGGTATATATTGAGTTATACCAATGATTTTTTTTAAACTGTGGGTATAGCCCCTTACATAGTGAGCCTTACTCAGGATCCCCCTCCCCTAGTCATTTTAATCCCCAGTTCTCTCATATACCACCATCCTCAACATCCCCTCTCCCCTCCTTGGGAGACTTCTGCATCCCCCTCCCATCCTTAGGTGACATTTCACCCAACAACCAGGTGTTCTTCCTCCATTTCTAGTAGATTTTTTGTTGTGATCATTTAGTGGTAGTATTTTATTTCTTCCTATAATTTATTATCTTGTATTATCCATAGTTCTCCCTTAATTCAAGGATTTTTCTTCCTAATCTTCTTCGACATTAGATTAGTGAGTTTTGAATATGTCTTCTCTTCTACTGGCTATTATTTTTATTTTTATCTATGCATTTAATTCTACTATAGAATTTTGGTATCACTTATATCATTGTGTTTTAAAATTTATTGTATAATATAGATCAAATATATTCTATTAAATTCATAAAAGTTATATTTTAATTATAATTAATTTATTTAGAAAACTATCTTAATGATTATTATGAATTTAACATAAATTCGATAATATTTTGGTGGAATATTTTAGGGATTTAGATATTTTTAGTGTTGGTAATGATATTTAAGTTAATTATAGGGGTTAATTTTGGGTTTTATTATCCTATATTTATGGGATTTAATTATTGAAATTTAATTTGTTATGTCATGAACATCGGTTAAACTTTTTATTGGAGTGTTTTAACCCAAAAAAAGTGTATGATGATGTACATGATTATACTATTATAAGTTAGTCTAGAATATTTATTTATCGATGAAATAATGGTTCGGTTTCATAAGGTGGGATGTAATGTATAAATTATTTAGTCTTATTGTATCTTCCCTGAATTCAATACTTCTTAAATTGAAATTAAACATCATGTAAAATTGATTTTCCTTTTGTTTGAATAATATAAGTAATTTTGACCTTAAATAAAATATTTTCATGACTAAATGTTATTCTAAATTATGTTTTAAAACTAGAATACTTCTTTGGATAATAAATACACATTTTTATACTATTATTCCTTATTTATTAATTCTTATAATACATGAACTTTATTTGGATTTTTATGACTATACTTGGGTTTTTTCTTATGATATGACTTATTCATTATTTGGATGGATATTAGAGTATTCTATAATGGTCATTTACATCATGCATTATATTCAATTTGGTTTTCTATTGGTGTTCTTTAATTTTTTCTATACTATACTTTTAATTTGTATTTGAATTTGGATATCATTATAATTATGTTTTACATTGTTTATTGGGACATTAATTTTTTACCAATAATATAATGAAAATAATGAATAGAATATGGATGTACCATATTGATCGTATTTCAACCATGTTTCAAAAAAAATTAATTTTTTTAGATTTTTCATTTAATAATGATTCAGATGATGGTTTTATATAGTTTCCAGGTTATAATTGTGTTGGAAGACCATGGTTAATCTAGGAAGAAGTTAGATACCATATAATGAAAGATGAATTTCAAAGAAACTATTATGTTTTTTATTTTAATGGAGAGATGAGAAAATATTCTACTATTCAGTAATATAAAGAAATAAGTGGTATGGAGAATTTAATATTTAATTGGTTTCCATTTATGCATCGTCAAGAGAGGGACAGTATTCCAGTGAAAGAAAGAAATGATAGCAATACACATGACAAAAATACTTAAGATGATGATGTTTATAGAGTTAAAATTTTAATGGATGATTCCATAACTCTTATATATCAAGAATGTACTAATATGATGAAGTTGGAATTTTTAATGTGGTTATATCACAGAAAAACCATGTATAGAATTTCTAACACTAATATTGATTATATTCTTACCTTTTAAAAGGACTTTATTCCAAATGGTGAATATATTCCATAAAATCATTACAAGTCAAATAAGTTAATTAATAAACTTTTATTTTCTAATAATAAAAGTCATACTTTTAAAAAAGATTGCAGTTTATTTTGGGATGAAACAGATGACCTTAATTATTTTAAATAATGTGATACATCTTGATGAAATAAAAAATCATATATAATACCATCTCATATACCATATAAATCCATGTTCCACTTCCCATTGATTCCCTGGTTTTAAAATATATTCATGTCTATAGAAATCTCAATAAATATGCGATGGAATGATGCTAAGATAATTAAAGGTAATTAAGAGTTGGTTCATCCTGAATATGTATTAGCATGGTGGTAATTTTATTCACAACATCTTGATTTTGTAGCTGTGGGGCGTAATGTCAAGTTAGGTCTACCTGGTGATGGTTTTAATCGTTTTGGTCAGATGATTACAACTCATATCATGTGGTATGTTTTTATACATGTTTATAATCCTCCTATGTGGATTTGTATTAAAACCCATTTAGTTTGGCTAGGGAGGGGTGGTCCCTTTAGTTTGGTCTGGGTTTTATGGTTCCAATAGTTTGTAATTCAGATATCGAGTTTCTCGCTTTTCCTTAAAAGTGTTTTTATTATAACAAAAAAAATCCATCAAAAACCATTTCACATTATTAAGTATACTAATATATAGAACTTATGACCCTAGAAATGATATAGATGTCTACTTATAAACTTTAATAAGAGAGTTGAAGAAGATTTGGGATATGGGTGCGTGCACATTCGATGCTTCTTCAAAAAATATATTTCGAATACATGTTTCCCATCTATAGACTATAAATAATTTCCCTACTTATAAAATAATTTATTTTTAGATCATGAAATGAAAACTATCATTTCCTATTTTTATAAAGAATACATGTTTGAGAAGGATTAAATATCATTATAGTTTTCGCTTCATGGGGCATCGATGATTCTTTCCAAGGGATCATCAATACATGAAGAATTGTCAAAGGTTTGATAATACTATTGACACTGAGCAACCACCTCAATGTATGTCAGGAATTTATGATCTTAATGAATTGAACGATTTAAGTTTTTAATTTGGTAAAGGTCATGTGAAATATAAAAATATGGAAAATTTTGACACGAAATACACTTATAATTGTAAAAAGAGAAGTATGTTTATTGAGTTTCCATATTGGTCTACCAATTTGTTACATCATTGTTTAGACATAATTCACATTCAGAAAAATATGTGTGAAATGTTTTTTTCAATTTTTCTAAATATCAAGGGGAATAAGAAAGATGAATTTTCGTATCTCCATGACTTTTTTGGATTGGAGTATTCGACCAAAACTATATCCTATTTGTATCGATGAAAATAAATGGAAAGTTCTTTGTGATTCTTATGTGATGATGCCTTTAGAGAAAAATAAATTTGTAGATATGTTAGAGAATATCCAGGTTCATGATGGCTATTCCAGAAACATATATAAATGAGTTAATATAAGATATTTGAAACTAAAATCCCTAAAAACTCATGATAATCACATCATTCTAAATGAATTGATTCCAATATAATTCCATCATTTTCTATCCAATAATGTAAGGGTGAAATTGATTCGATTGTGACATTTTTTTAGAAACCTTTGTGCTAAAATTATTTTGAAGTTTTTTTGATAAAAATGATAAAAGAGGCTCCATTTAATTTTTTGTGAGTTAGAAAAAAAATCTTCCATCATATTTCACCTGCATACTACATTTAATAGTATATCTTCCAACTGAAATGATTCTTGGGGAACATATTTCTTTTTTGTGGATGTATCCTACTGAAATAAATATGTTCACATGAAATATTATGTATAAAACAATAATCATCGTGAAGGTTCCATTGTGAGAAGTTATTTGGATCAAGAATGTATGGATTTTTGTTCAATGTATTTTTCTAATGTGAGCACAAGACATAATCATACCATGAGAAACAAAGATGAGTGGTATAAGAAAAATGATCCCTCATTTATATCTCTTCCCCAAACTATAGGAATTACTGGGTCATATACACTGGCTACATTGATCCTTTAAGATCTAGATATATCACATCGCACAATTTTTTTTAACTGTAGTATCTTCGATGACTATATCAAGTAAGTAATTTGAATATTTATATGTTATCTCACACTATGTCATTTCAATGATTAGAAGACCCAAATGATAGATGATTGAGCTTATGACTTCCTCAAGTGACAACTGAATCTACTAGTTGTGACTACAATTCCTAATATATTATCTAATGTTATTCCTTTAACTCCATAAACAGTAGATAGGCATAGGTAAAAGAAAAATAGTGAGCTAGAGATGAAATTTTGACCAACTCCTAAATTGGTGAAACCCCTAAATAATTTTATACCCCCATAATTTGGAAACAAGAAATTTCCCATAAAATATAACCCTCATAATATGAAGAATCGCATTGTAGATCTATTAATTTCATTCACCTGAAAATTCATCTCTTTGACTAAGAAAGTACATATGAACCTAAGTTTACTATCGATAATCATATAGGGGGAAGAGGCCATATAAGCTGATAAAATCGAGGAAGAAGTTTCCATAGTAGATCACAGCAATCAAGATCTATCTCCATTGAATCCACATACATTGTCTAAACTGAAATGGAAATATACCAGTAAGACCAGAAATAACACTGATACACCTTTGACTTTTCTAAGAGTTGTTTGAATCCAATTTTTTATAAGACTGTCTTGTAGGTGTGAAATGAAGTTATAAAAATAATTATTTGGGTAACCTATGTCTACTAAACCTACTATTAAAAAACATTACCTCAAATTTTAGTCATGCATGATAATCATCAACTCTAAACAACTCATCCTCAAAAACTCAGACCTAGGAACAATCCCATATTGGGAAGCTTCATCCTTTGGTTCCAAAGTATGATATCTTGAAGTAGTTGGCCATCTTCCTAGATGAAATATCAATCATGGATACACTTCATCTCTCAAAATATCATAGGGAATAACTTTTTGGGGCACTTTGGGGCCCCTAGGAGTTCAACGTCAACATTTCTGGGGTTGAAGTGTATTGTACAGAGACTACCTCATTAGAATGGCATATAGTTATCTCATTCACCAAGAATAATTGGGATATTTTCATCCAAGTATACATAAGAAACTATAAATTTTAGGAAATTTGTACCATGATTACATTCATCAAGCTTTAAATAACAAAAATTATAGGATCAATCTTATCCCATTTTGGACCCTTCTACTCTTGGGTTATGGAAATGATTATCTATCTTTATTAAAATTAATCATTTAAGTGTATGAAAAAATTTATAAGGAACATATTGAAAGAATTAAACTCAAAAAACAATTCAATTATCCTATATATAACTCCCAATTCATGGTGGTTCAGAAGCCCAAAAAAATAATGTTCTATTATGAATACCATGGTTCTGCATGCACATGAATGTACCATAATCATACCATCAATTCCATAAATATATTATTAATGGTAAATTAGGAGTACTATATAGGTAAAATTACCTTTTGTAGTCGTTTTAATCCCAATACATTGAGGATTTTACAAGATAGAATAAAAATAGTTTATGGAAGGTGACATCATCTAGGTAACTGATCCCAATGGTTTCTGAAATTCACTAGGAATCCCTCAGAGCATACTCAATGCGGATCAAGTACTTCCCATAAACTTGCTCATAAAAAGGAACCCAAATTTGGGCATCTATTAGGGTTTGAAGAATTCAATTTTCCCTTTTTACATGGTGATGGATGCAAGAAAGTTAGATGTTGATCTTGGTTTATCCAAATAAAATAACATTATAGATAAAAATTACTTGTTCAAAAATGCCCCAATTTTTCTACAAGACTCAAAGTGATCCTTTCATCATTGTTTAAGTTCAAATGATACCATTACTTTATTAGAATAAACTGAAAATTATCTCATATCATTGTCTAAATTTAAGTATGACATCATCTATTTTGTCCTCATTGATAATAGGGATGAAGGATAATATATCCAAGATTCCCCTGATAGTGATTCCCTTGCACTATCACCATATAAATATAAAAATTCATCCTTATCCCTCATAAAAGTTAATAATGTTCCCATAACATGTTTTATATCAAAAAATTACCCTTCATCTTCTAGTTTGAACAACATTGATGTAGAGGAAGATGGCACAAATGTCTATATAGATGTCATGCTAGTATTTTAAGGAATCATCTCTAGTACCATTCATGAGATCAAGTAGGTGAATATTGAAATAAAAGAGGATCCATTAACCACACTGATTCGTGATACCATGACCCCTAATAAGTGAGAGGAGTATACTTCATTCCTAAAATGGTATTGGGATATGTTCCCTTATAACTATAAAAAAATGTGATGTTTGAATCCAAAGGTGGTCAACCATCACCTAGTATTTTCATATTACCATTGTAGATATAATAAATAGTTAAAAATAATATATCAAACTCTTACTACCAAAGTATAATCTGATATTTAAAAAATCATCAAACCCAACATCATCCAATAAGTTTAGTAATAAAATTGGTTATGAAACATTATACCTTTAAATCAGAAGAATTATCATTTATTATGTATTGAATCCATGAACATTAATGGTCACGACCCAAAATATGGCTTCCCATTCCAAATCATGGAATTACTAGTTAATGTGATAAGTAACTTCGAATCCCACTCTTTCATGGATGTGTACTCTGTTTACAACCAAATATGATTGTCCCTAAATGATAAAAAAAATCCACTACTTTCTGGGACCCCATGGGATATATTTCTATCATGTAATTCCCTTAGGTTTAAATAACATTGGTTCTATATATTAACATGTTATGCATCATATCATCAAGTCCTTCTTTGGAAAAACTATGGAATGTTATGTGGATGATTGTTATTAAAATATCAGTAACACTATGATCATTTTGTTGACCTTGGTGTATTCTTTTTCCAGATTAAACAAAAAACCCTAAAAATGAACACCCTAAAGTGCGATTTCATAGTAATATTGGGAAAATTACTTAGCTTCATGGTATACCATTAAAAATAAAATTTGACCCTAATAAGGACAAGGATATTATTAACAAACCTTCACCACAAAACCTCAAGGAGTTGAGATGACTCTAAGGATATATTACTTATATTAGGGACTTAATTTCCAATATCACTAGTAAATTCCTACAATTAACAAGATTAATGAAAATTTTCATTTCCTACCAATTTTATGAGGACTGGTATAGATCCTTCAATAAACTCAATAAGTACCATCTTAACATGCCATTTCTAATGTCACATGTTAAAGGAAATCCACTTATCTTATATATGGACACACTATATCATTCACTAAATATGCTTTAGGAACATAATAATAATATAAGTAAAGAAAATAGTTTTTATTATGTTATTCTAAGGATGTTGGATAGCAAAAATTGACATTAAAATAACGAGTATAACTATTTGTAAATATTCTTTGTGATTAAAAAGATGAGGCATTATCCCTGGCATCACATGATTCATTTGGTATATCTTATTTACCAGAAATAAATAAATCACTATACACCCAATGTTGACTTGATGTTTGGCATGATGGGAAGTAATTTTATAATATTTTTAAATATGGTTCATTCCACAAAATGAATTCAAGGGATATGCATAAAAAGGATTTATTATGACACACCTAACTACTGAGATCATGTCTTAAGTATGAATCAATATGATAATATTCTCTATATAGGTTTTGTGGTAGAAATACATTGATGGTGATTCTATAAGACCAAAATTTATGAGAATAGAGAACCTAAAAGATAACTAGTTTGGAATGGGAATTCTTTTCATTTCCCTATCCAATGTAGTATTTCCCTATTCATGTTTTTTGTTATAAGTTTGCACTGAAAATGAGGTTGAGTATAAAGACCTCATTATTGATTTGGATTTATCCATTTAGAAACTAGTGGATCACCTAAATATTAAATAAAATTCAGTGTTGTTAATCAAGAAAATCAATGATGAATATTCCATCATGAAGGAGAAATTAGTCGCTATGAAAAATTATTTTCGAGAGTTAATGGTGGAGTTACCCTATAAGATAACTCTGACCCACATTCTTCCTTTGTGGAAAGATTGATTTAGTGATCTAGATAATGAAGTTACCACCCTTATAGACCCATATTTGAATAATAAAATCATCCATGTCATACATATTTTTGATATTCTCCCCATTCATCAAAAAAATATCTAGTGGAAATCAATGAATTCACTGCTACCCCAAACCATGACATCCTTGTATTCTCATCAATTGATTCCCTTAGTGAATGAATGTTCCCAATTTTGGATTACCTATAAGATGGGATCCTTCTATCATAACGGACTAAGAGAGAGTATATTCATTATTGATTAATGAAATTCAGTCTTTATAGTGACCCTAATTCCAAAACAAATCCTTTCAAATTTTAGTTTTTATGTAATACTCCTCAAATGCATCAAGGGAAGGGATACCTTTGAGGTAATACAAGAATAATTTTATAGATATCATGGTTATCACCATTCAGAGAAATATATCTCTCATAAAATCATAAGAATTGGTTATTTATATCTATTAATGACTCAAATTTTTCTATAATTCACCATAAGATTCTATGATTTTTAGTTATATTCAAATTTCATCCATCAGCCCCCATAGTTTCTACACACTACTAAATACTCATGTCTATTAATTATATGGTGAATTGATGACATGGGACCATATTCCCTAGTAACAATTATTCGATTCAATTTCATCCTCACTTCTATTATTTTCTTATGCAAAAAGATATAGGTTATACCCCTCAATGAGGTTTCTACAAAGTTCATCATCAGCTTTTTGAAGTTCAACATCATTACTAGATTTCGTGTCCCTTACACTATATTAGTGTTAAATGGTACAAACTTCTATTATTCCAAGATGAAATATTTCTACCAAGATTAAAATATCTAGTTTAAAAATTCATCCTACTATTATATGGTGGTTAATGGACAGTTATAGGCCATCAACAATTCTCTATTATACATTCTTCAAAACATGATGGGTAGGGATAAAAAGTTGTGGCCAAAAAAAATTATAAATTCTTTGTGGGATTATCACACCATGACCTACACTACTATGAAGGTGAATCCATATCCACTTATATATGGGAGAAATAATTATTTCAATTCAAGTTTCAATTGAACTCTCTTTATGTCTCCATCTACGATCGACTCATTCAGGATGAACACTCACAAAAATAACTTGACAAAATGGAACAACTTGATGAGAAATTTTTGAGTATACTGCATGACCTTAAGATTCATCATAATGAAATAGATCAAGTCCTAAATAATAAAGATCACCTTTATTAATTTTTCAAATGATAATTGGTATTTTCCCTAAGAACATCAATGATACAAATAAATAATATTCTAAATTTGAAACAAAAATATGAAGGACTATAGGCTATACATAAGTTATAATATAATAGATCTTATTCCCTAATCACAATAGATAAAAAGCGCATCGCATATCCCACCAATGAAAGGATTATCAAAATATATATTTCATATATTTCAAATCAGTTCACAATATCCTAGCTACATGATTCTAAATATCATAACACATTTTCCACACTGAACAATGCAAAACTGCATATTCAATGTCCTAGCTACATGAGGATAAACTACATAATACCTTATCCTCAAAGTATGATGAAAAAAACCATTATCAATGTCATAGACACATTATACTAAATTTTGTATCACCTCATCCCCATAAAATGACACTAAACTATGTGATCAACTTCCTACATACATGAAATTAAACTATATACACCTCATCATCACCACATGATACTAAACTGTGTGATCTACAATGATGCTAAACTAGTTTTCACCTCATCCTCACCAAATGATGATAAACTGAATGATTAATTTCCAAGTTGTATGATATTAAAATATATAATATAATCTTATAATCATGAATCTAAATGGAATAAACCCTTAAATTCTATACTAGCAGGCATTAAATAATATAGTCATGTCCATTACCGCATGAACCAAAAATTCATGACCCATTGTTCCATCCTGTAAGACCTTAAATTTCTTAGATCTTGACATACCATAAGACCTTAATTTATTATATATAAGATTGATATAAATAATAATACCCAATATATATTTCTTTATAAAGATACCTATACTAAAAAATACCACCATTTTCAATAGTAAAATCCTAGTATTTGTAGTGAGTATCTCCAAAATAGACTTTATACTGGAAAATTTTTCTAAGAAGGTCTCATAATACTCTATTAAATTATAGGTTTTGGGTTTCTCCTCATCCATGAAGGGTCCCTTGAGAACCCATTATTAAAATTATGTCACACATATCTCTTTTATATGATCCATATCTTCTCTAAACGCTTCACATAATTGGTGTTTTTTCATGAAATTAAATTACATGAAACTTATTTCCTCACCATATGATGATACCAATATAGGTCTATAAATTCCCCCAGAAAGAAATGATATGAGATATTGGAACCCTTCTAATAACCTATTGTTTCTCACATTGATTATAAATCATGTGAGTTTATAGGTTTTGGTTGATTATATTTATTACTGAAATTGAGATGTTGTGGTCATGATTACCCATTCACATTGAGTTTTGATATGAATTGAAGTGGAATTATAATAAATATGTATTACATGATTAATATTATTATATGAAATGTAGTCACACCCAGATCACTTATCCTATCCATAGTTACAAGTCCGGTCTACCTTTCAATTCCTTAATATTCATAGAGTGACCTAAATTACATGGAATAATCACCTTACACAAGATCGAGATCCATGTATGAATTTCACCACTATATAGATCCCGATCAGTGATTCTATGGTGAAGTGAAAATGACCACTACATATATATGAGAAATATCTATATAAGAACCTTCATAATAGATTACTCTATGAACATATGATAAAAAATTCCTCATATGCAAGATCATTACCCACTTATAATTTTAATATTGTTTGGGAACACTAAAACTATGGTTTAATTTAGCAATTTTGGTGCCATAGTTCATCTAATATAACTAAAAAATGTCATCTTTTGAGTGTTTTATCCATATCCATTCACACCAAGTCTTTCCCAATGTCCTCTTATTCTAGGACACTATATAAACTACATGTGTCTTGATTCCTATTTCTATAGGATAAATAGTAAATCTTGGACATCCAATCTTAGGACAAGCCAGAAATTCTAATTACATTGGTTGGTATTTATAAATGAGACCTTTACTCATTCATGTTTGGTTTTCATGTTTTATTACCATTTTCAGTGAACCCACACATTTAATCCCCCCTTGTATTTGAGTAAGAGTGGAGTAGGGGATTCATATTATAACTACATATGGATTGGTTCCTATTTGTATAGGATATGTAGTGATGCTAGGATCCCCAATCCTAGGACCAACCCCAAATTCCAATCAACACCTAGATTTTATAGAGATATAAAATGATAATTTTCACTTTTTATTTTCTATTTGTGAAAATTTATTTCATTATATATATAATCTAACCAAATAAAGGCTTCTAGAATATAGTTTTATATAAATAAAACTATTCCATGAAAAAATGTCCACATATTCAAATAGTTCTATCCAAGCATCAAATCTACTTGTTCAATATCAAGTCCTCTTCTCTAGGTTCAACACTAAGATGAAGCTACGTCATTCTACACTTTAATCAGTTGTTTTGGAAATTCCCCATATATAGGTCCTCATCACAAGACCTTAAAATGAAAAACATCAATGTCCTTATTATAAAATGTTAAATTTCATGTCATATTTTCGACCCTGCATGACCACAAATTGATAAGAGTAATCAGTGTAGTACAACATAAAAAATTATATATAAGAGCTAAATCCATATGTGATAACATGCTATATTGGGCCCCATACTAGGTCAAAATTCCCCTTTACCCTGAAAATTTCCAATGATTAGATTTACCACATTAATATTTGGCTATTAATTACTGAATTTACCAAAATACCACTATGAGATTCCTTGGATTTCAAATATTATACCAAGATATAAAAATTACACTACATTAGAGTTATATTGGTGCACTGTCTATTAATCATATAATTACAACATATGGGGTGATTCTTATTATATCATGATATATAGTGATGTCTGGATCATAAATTATGGACTCAACCACAAATCATCATTCATATACACCCTTTCTATGGGATCATAACATCCTTGTCATGGAAAAATCAGTGATAGAATGGATCTATCTCTTTTTTTGACATCCACTATCTATATTTTACACATGACACCCTTAATGTATTGAATTTCCCTAAAAATTTCATGACAGTTGAAATGATTTCATCTATCTACAATGGAAACTTCTATTTAGATAGTCATATATAACCTAAAAATGGATCTGCATACCCCCCTTAATATGTCCTTCCAATGAGAATCACGTTTTTATCCGGAGGATAAGGTCCTCTAATAATTATATTCTACTATAGAATCATAGCAGAAATCGTCATTCAAATGTGTTATGTAGTCATCCCTTGCATACATATCCCATAAAATCATGTATACCCCCAAAACATCAATTGATGATATATATTATCATTATTACCTATTCAAAAGGTGTTGAGATAATCTTTTCCATTGAGACCCATCTAGCTTGTAATTTTTCACCCCCATAGTCCAAAACCCATGACCTTAAACTATGTGTACCCCTCTCTGACTTGGTCTATGGTAGTTTTGGTCACTCTATTCACATTATGTTTTGACTTTATCTAACTACATAGTCTCTATCACATTTTTGGTCCATGAAACATGACCTTAAACTATCTAAATTGTTCAACCGTATGATAATATATACTAGTAATGGGGTCATTCTTTGTATAGGTTCAATCCCAACCACACCACTTGGTAGACTACTTCACTCTTGATCAAATATAAATTATCTTAAACTTTGGTAGTGTTTGGTCAAATTTTTGAAACCTTAAAATCTTTCTATCAAAAGGTTTAAATCAATATACCTTAAAATACATATGAAATATATAAATAAATTTTCAAGATAAAAATCCATAAAATGTGGCTTGAGAAAATGTCAAGTATCTATTCTCTAAGCCTCTCTCTTTGATGTATTTGTAAAAAAATTGATTTCAAAAGGGAAAAGGAACAAAACTCTTATGGTCCACTATATGGCCTTAGAAAAACTGGTTCAAGAAAAAACTAGAGATATTTCATGTGATAACTACATTCCATAAATTAGTTTTATATATATGGTGGTGTAACTTTTAGGTTTTCTAAACCCTCCTTGAATATTCCTTTTCTTTATTGACCTGCTTCATTTCATAAGTGTTTGAATTATTAAAATCCTTTTATGGATATTAGTAAAGATCGCATATTAATCCAAGAGAAACATCTGTTTGTCTTTGAATACATTCCCCAATAGGGATTTGCATATTTTCCCCCAATATATCATGTCAACAAGAAGCATTTCTTCATCATGAGGAGAAGGTTCTATAGTCCATGTTCACCGTGATGCCATTGTAGTAGAACCCATCATTTTAATACAGTCATTGATCATCCCTAAAAAACATTTCCCACCTCATCATCGCTAATTCAAACCACTCATACCATGATTTTGACATCACAAAATATAACTATTCAATTGGATTAAAATAACCCTTATGTTACACATTCATGCATCATACTCACTTTCAAGGAATAGATACAATTTCTCCTCCTTGAAACATTGAATAATCATCATCATGTGACCCAAAACTACATTATAAAATGGTCTGAACACTAAGAACATAAAATTTTTACACCCATACATGATGTTATCTATACTATTACTGATCCCTCTATTCAGATTGTGTTTACCTTTCCCTAACTATATTGACTCTTTCACTCTTTAGTACAATGATGTCTGGCCATAAACATCAGAAACCTTTGGTTTGAGCATCATGACCATAAAATAAATGCCCCAATTTTGTAGATAATTTTTACTAGTAATGGATCATTCCTTCATGTTAGATTTCTTCATGCCTTTTCTATATATACTATATCACTTTTGGTTTAAACTATATGGCCTTAGACTATAGTAACCTTTGGTCAAAGTTGGTTGACCATATAAATAATATCCCATAATCTAATAAATATGACCCAAAACTATGTGAAATTGTCCCATAGTAGGTCTATGGTAATTCCAGTAACATTCACATTGGGTTTTTATTCCCACACCACCACACTGACTAATTCACCATTCAATAAAACCTATTTTATTGTCAATATCATCTACATTGGTATGAGAACTAAGAACATAAACATGGTTCACATATCCAGTTCTATGATGAAATTGGGACCTCATCCACATCATTATTTCATTACCCATGTTTCTATATAGACTGACCCACATTTGGTCAAAGCTATCTAACTATAAACATTAATTAAATTTTTCTATATTTCATGACCTTAAAATTTCCAAGGAAAGTGATTTAAAACTCTCCTGGTTGAAAACCCATGAAGGGAATCCTGGGAAAGATTCATGTATCCACTCTATATTCATACACAATTTATATCTTATGAAAAATATTGAGCATTTAAAAAAAGATAAATGGAAATAAACTTTTCATGTTGAAAATATGTAAAGGGTATACTAAGAAAAAGTGAGAAACTTCCCAGTAAGAATTCCCCACATTAAGGCTTAGGAAAATTTTAGGGTTGTTAAAATAAAATATGCAATGATTGTGGGGTAAACAATATAGTCCTAGAAAAATTGAATTAATTCATTCTAGTCCCTAAGACTAGGAAAATTTTAGTTAATTACCTTATTAATGGAATATCAGCTTATAAGATCCGTTCATAAAATGTAAAGATTTATTGTTAGGTGAATTAAGACCTCTTGAATATTGGAATCCACATTTTAAGAATTTATCTTTGTGATCCTCATCAATTGAGTCATCTATTTCCATGTAAAAATGGACCAAATCTAATATTATTGTGATAATTTTTATTTCTATACCTATATGTGATCCATTCCCATGAGGAAACCACATCACACCCAAATGGACCAACACTGGTGTTACGGTGATGGTGTTTATGGATATACCTATCCCTATTCCACACTGACAAGGAAATCATATCATATCTAAATGGGATAACTCTTGTGTTATAGTGATGTTGTTTATTCATATGCCCATCCATGAGATATGCCTATGAGTACATTTCTCTAAGTCATGTTTTTAGGAAACATGATTGTACTTATTCTTTTCAAATTCAATGTTCATGTAGATTCAAGTTATCTTTATATTTCCATCCAGGTTATGATAGGTCACTATAAAGGTATGTTAAAAATAAAATTGTGGTCAAAATATTGACAAAAAATGATAATTTTTTTTATTCACTTTGAAAAAGGAAAAGGAACACCCACAAGTTGGGGTCTCTATTTGGGACAATGGTACACTAAAAATTTCCCTCCACAAATACTTTAATCATACCAATAGATTTTCAAGCTTCATCAATCCTATAATGAATCTTTGAAAACTATCTATCTTCTCCCTCCTAAGCTAGATGAAAAACTCTCCACCTCACCAGCTACCCTCTTTTTTTCAATTTGGGTATCTCTCAAGAGATTTTGGGTTCCCACTTTTTTTCCTTGGTGACATATAACTCCTATTGAATATATATTATGTTATAAGACACTATATTAGTCAAACATTATTGATCTAATAGAACTTCTACATAGTGGGATTCTAATTAAACAAGTACAAGTCAAGTCCTAATAGAGCATTCAGTTCACTATGGACCTATAATGGATTCTTGTGCATATTTTTATTACTTATATGACCATCTAATCACCATCATGACATCATGGATAGCTTGATAGTTGAAACCCTTACATATTATAAACATGAATTGAAAGATATGATAATAGTTATTTTTGAATATATTAATCATTTAAGTCTTAACAATCGGCTTCCATATACTCCATAAAGCATGTTTTTGGGTAGTACGATGGAAGTATAGAGATTTACGGTCTCTTTGAATGTCTATCTTGAAAAAAAACATATTTTTGGACTAGGTATCTCATGGAAAGAATAAATTTCATACCTTTTGATCCTGTTGTCATTGAGACAAACTTGGCATCTGTATGGTCAAGCTACTCGAGCACAAGGGAAAGAAATTATACAATCAAAACCCCACTTAAGGTGTTTTTATTATAGATAATACAAAAAATACATATCATTATATGAGTGATATGGTAAATGGAAGGAAATATTTATACTCAACCCTCTCTATTTATGAGTTCGACTCTATGGAAAGAATCACATTGATTGATAAAGTAACATGAGAATCTATTCCAATGGGTTCCTTATCAATAACAACAACAAAATTCAATCATCAATGTGGTTCTTCTTATAGATTCCATGAAAGTGTTATCACCTCCCTCTATATCCTGACCTCCTACTGAGCCTTGGTTGTATCCCATCATGACCACCTAATCATTATATTTTGGAATGGATGTCTAAGTGGGTTGGATCACTAGGAGGAAACACTTGGCTAAATTTATGGAAATATGATGGTTTTTTAACCATTAATGTTTTTTCCTTTATATATTCTACATATTGAATATGTTTAAAAGTAATAAATTATGTTTGATGATAGGAAAACAAAATTAAGAGAACTCACATCTATCTAGTTCCTTATTAGCCTCCCAAAACCTAGATATAGAGGAACAATCACCTATTTCCTCTAGAATATCATCTATAGAATGTGAATCTTCATGAAGAAAAATTATCCATGTTAAGAAGGAGGGGGTCAGTTGGGGTTTCATAACACCAAAATAATTCTTATTTAATATGACTAGATCACCTTTACCTCCATTGATATCATTTGGTGGAATTATCACTACTAATGTTTCCTCTACCTTGAATGTAGAAGTCCTGATAGAAAAATCTTGATATTTTCCAAGAATTACCATTTCTATATCCTTGGTTATTACCCTAGATCATTTAGAGAAGCTTGGGGAGATGGATTCAAAACTTGATGTTCCTTAATTTCAACATCTGGTTACACTGATATATATTCCAAATAAATCAAGATAGACTTGTAAAACATACCAAGATGTAAAACACACCAATAAAACATCTTATCCCTCTGCATACATCTAATTTTGGATGGAAATAGACTAGGTTTCTCCTTCGTGAATACTTACACTAGAGGGGGGAGGTGAAAAAAAGAAACCTCCTATTCTTCTCACATGATTCATTGGTTAGTGGACTATCCCCTTTCCTCTAGAGGGTTTAGTTTCTCGATACCCATCAGAGTGTCAATAATAGTGTATGTTGACTTTACCTACCGCAAAACTATCTCTGGCCTCTGTGAATCAAAATTAATAATTCATGTTAGGATATATCACCCATTAATAGAGAGTAAGGGACTTTTATCCTCATGATCAATGAACTCCTACCATTAATTGGTGGATTAGACAACCACACATTTGGAGGTAACTTAGTCAATAATCCCTATTACCAATATTTTGAAAGGGATCTATTCTTTGATAGTGTAAATTAGAATCTACAGTTATAAAATACATTTTCAAATCCCTATAGAGTTTTTTAGGATTTTTGAGATGAGTTTTTATCCCTATGATTGTGAATATGGAATCCAGCTTCAAGGAACTATAGTAGGCATCTGATATTAGCAGTTTCATGCCCATTTTTCTTGAAAAGGGTATATTTATAGTATAAATATTTTGAATATTCATCTAGCCCTCCCATTATCCCAAAATAAGATTTAGGTTCCTTCAATTTCAACTACCTTTTCAGTCCTTCCCCCTCAAATATATCCTTGTTCTCTTCTCATCATCTATAGCTAAATATCTTAAGCATATCCTCAGGTCTTGTAATATCCTTGACTCTGAGTCATAAATAATCCCATGATTAAGGATGATTTGATAAATCTTGAACCTAATCATCATTATTCCACTGTAAAATTCTTTTGATAATCCACCTTTCACACCTAGATCCGCCTCAACTGTGACCCTAAAAAGAAACCCAATTCCATTCACCAAGGGTATAAAGAGATCATAGAATGATAATACCCATGTGTTAACCCAATGGGTACTCTCAATGGATCCCCCTTGACTGTGACTTGGTAGGATTCTTGGCCTATCCCTACCTAGATTTTTCAAGACATCATAGGATAATTATCTTCTTGGATGTCTATTTTTAGTGAAACCCCTATCTATTTTAGGTACTAAACTTTTAGTTAAAACCTTTAAAGCTCATAATCCATGTATATATCCCCACCATCCACCTAGGTTAATAGGTAATGGTCTATTAATGCCATCATATATGATCAGTCTTCATACATTCTACTACCATCATTAAATATTTTTCTAATAGGGGATTACTATAGGGAAAGAAATTGAATTCTAATTATAAACTCAGAATCCTCTAGGTTGTGTCTAACTTTAGATCTAGATTTATGACTCTATAAATGACATGAATAAATGTGGAAAGTATTCACTATGCAATGTTTACTTCACTATGAATTGTATATGCATTACACTGTGTATTCACCCATCCCCACAACACTTGCAATGACCCCATAATATAGAATTGATCCTTTTTATTATAAATTTGAAACATGCATTGGTGAATAATTTCTAATTTGGGTACCTATAATCTCATAGGTTCTCCTTGACCTAATATAACCTCCACGTAAAAATAATGTAGACTAACTCCATTATAGGAATCATGAACTGGGAGTAGAGATTTTCTTAGACACATTTCCAAAAATCATGTCAATAAAGTCCATGATTGAATTTGGGGGTTGATATCGTAACCCCAATCCTCATAGCGTCATTGATTTAGTATTTTCCAATATTTTCCTAGACTCCCAAATTTATTCAATATAGGTAACCAATTAATATTATTGCAATTTTTTCAATTCCCACAAGGTATGAAGATGGCTTTAATCCATGATTCAAAATTTACATTAGCTCATGGGTAGTGTTCCTTCCCCATAATGTTGGGGGTAATTTTAGTAGTTCATGGAACAATGAGGTATTCCACTTAGAGTCGTCCCATGTGCAATTTGGAGGGATAAATTCCTCATACATAGATCTAATTATGGGATCTCTAGTACTTGTTAGATATACCACAATATGATACCCACTTCCCTATATGCAAAATAAAAGGTATTGGTCTATGATATCTAGCATCCAAGTAACTCTTGGACCAAATCAAAGTTCTTGTGTACATATGTCTGAGATATCTACAGGGATTAATAAATGGAAACCTCTTTTGTCTCATCTTTGAACTCTTCACATGTCTTTCAGCCACAATATTCCCATATCCACTTAAGCTTAACACAACCTCCTAAACATAGATCCCATTACTCATTTTATCCCTTCAGTTGATCGGTGTTTGAATGAGGAAAAATGGATGTGTTACAATTTATATACATTCTTGATATGTGAGAGTATGTGTTGAGGGAGGCTATTATGTGGTGAATTAGGAACACAAAATGGGTTCCCCCATAATTGATTTAGTCACCCTTATAAGAGATATTATCCCTAATTATGTTGGTGTACTCAAAAAACCAAGAGTGTAGAATATAGTCACGTGGCTTCAGGATGAGTAAATCCATAAAAATATAATGATTATAATGTGGAAAGAGATTTTATGTGGGTTAATTCTAATTATATTTACATATAATTCCTATAATATGCATCAAGAATGAGTCACATTATTGATGATATCTTAACTCAATGATCTTATTCATTTCCTTGATTCAAGCTGTTACCTAAACATCTAAAGTAGTAATTTATGCATGGTTCATTATTTTACAATAATGAGAATGAATGTTTTATTAGTATAATTAAATAAATATTCATAATAATACCCCAAATAAATTTTGAAAAAGTAAAAATAAGTTTAACTAGGTCTTTCACCAAAGTCATTTTCCCTAGTATTTTTTCCAACCTCATCATATAATAACATCCATGTGAAACCTCACCCAAAATATTTTCCAAATAATTTATCCTAAGTGAAAATCCTGGAAAATCCCTAGTTTCATTATGTTATCATGATTAGGGATGGTAAAATCTAAAGTGAAGTGTCTATACCTAAAGTAGAGTGAATCATCGGCATGTACAAAGAGTTTGGTGGATCACTCACTTCAAGAAAATGATATAGAAAGTTTATGGGGGTATATTTTTAGGTGTCTCTTAGTGGTTTTCCCAGCTTATAAAATGGAAGATTTAGGAAAAATGGATAGTTTTAACAAGTGGTGTGTACATTTAGATTGAACCATAAACACTCCAATATTCACCCAACACACTGGATTTTTCCTTTTGAATACACATTCATTCAAGTGTCACCATGACCTTAGAATTAGATCCCCCTTGTTCCAATTAGATTAAATTTTGAGGGGGAAGGGGTTTATTAGAAATCCATTTTGAAAATGGATGAATACCTTGAAAGGATAAAGGCAAATCCTTGATAAAGGTACCGTGATTTAACCTAGGACCACTGAGGTTCACCCAAATTCATTTCCAAGACCCTTAGGATCATGCCCAGGTTTGTTCTCCCAGGTCCCCTAGTATATGATCTAATTCAAGCTACGTACCAAGAATGTTCTACCAAACTATAGTAGCACACGATGCAAGGTCATATTGCTCACCCAGACTACATACACACACACACCGTCACATAGGTCCTTGTATTTGCCTACAAATAATACCATTGGCCTTCTCATTTGAAACTATGGGAAAAATAAGATATGCCCCAAATATCTATGCACCTTAGTCTCATAAATTAGTCCCTAACTCAATTAAATTATCCTAAATGATTAAAAACATATGGAATTAACCAAAAGTAAGGGTAATTGTGTTTTCTAAAGGTTTAAAAGATTAAAAGGCATTATAAAGTGACCAATTCCTCAATAGATCTCAACAATAGATGAAATTACGCATATCAGGTGATATTTATAGCATTATTTTATTTAAGGAATACATGGAGACCATGTCCATTAGGGAAAATATTTTACCAAGTTCCATCAGTAAGGAAACCTCTCCTCCCAAGTATAACTAGGGAAAACACTTCACTCTAGTATAACTAGGGTGAACTACCTTTTCAAAAACCTCACTAGGGTGATCCCATATTACACTAGGCCACACTAGGGTACCATACAAGGGTTCCATGGCCACCTAGGTTTTAATATTGGATCACTCTTTTTCCTAGGGTTCCCTCTTGGTAAACTAATTATAAATTCCTATTCCACAACCACCATATGTACAAGATTAGGTAATTAATATTAAATTACACCCCTTCAATCATATATTCCCTTGATAAAAAGTGGCTTGATAATTTTCCTCCCGTATAGGTATAACCCCTATGGTGATAATAATTTTTCATTCCATTGATAGTGATAATTTTGATCATTAGGCCATTGGAGTGGTATTTCCAAGGTCAAACATACTCATCCTGGATCCTGATTCTAATCAATGATCCATGATATCATGGGATTCCATCTTAGGTATAATCCCTTATTACATTCCCAATGATGATTTTATAACATTGAATCATTAATGAACCAATAATCCGCACATTAGTGAAATAAAAACACATGAGTAAGCCCCACACATGTTCTCCTAGTTTCTGAGTAGCACCATAAGCCTTCTTCTAGTTATGAACCCTACCCATATGCTTATTACTAGTTTTAACCCTTAGGTCTATTCAGTGGTCCATTCTCTCTAAAAATGGAAGCCCATAAGTAGGCCCCAATCTCTTCCACATGGAACCATATCTCCCATGATTCAACTCATCCTTCTTAATCTTATTAACAAATGATAGTACATGGATGCATTACATGACCTGAACATAACATACATAAATATTTCATCATTTTATATTAATATTCAATACATTTCACAATAATACATACCATAGGACCATAATAGTTTAGTGTATTTGACAACTAGATAAAAAATAACATATATCATAAAATATCTTCAACATCTCCCAAAAACGTTTTCTACCAAATTTTTTTGTTAAAAACTATCTTCATATCCTAAGTAAAATGAAAACATAAAAAGTTGTGAGCATTGATGCCCAGTAAGGGAAAACATGGTAGATATCAATAAATTGTCATGTGGAAGAATAATATATGAATAATGATATGAAATCATGATTATAAATTAAAAAATTTATACCCAATCAGTCACAAATCATAAATCATGAGTTATGACATAAATATTTGTCATTTTAAAATACATGAGTCATAAGAGTAAGGAATCATCATTAATCAATAATGTTCCATGAGAGAATATCATATGCATTAAAACATGTTATAGTAATTTTATCACAGTCATAATCATAGAAAATAATTTCATTAGTCAATGTTCATTTCTAAGGCTATCATATTGGAAAGAGTCCTATAGTGGATTGGCTTTAACTCCATATTCCATCATTTCCTTATTCAAGGTTCACTCCCAAGACTCTCATGGTAGAAAGAGTCTAATACTAAGCTAGGTTCTCTTCTAGTTCTTGACCATCTTATATCATTAGATATAAATTATTACCCAATGCATCATAGTTATTTAACAGACCCACCCATCGAAAAATTAAAATCATATATACATTTTTTGTAAGATTATAAAAATAGTCATCAATTCGGCATAGAAAACCTCATGGAAAAGAAATGGGTTTCCTAAAAATTTCATTATCACATAATCATACACCACCTAAAGAATGAATATGGATGATATCATTAGATAATATCACTAGAGAATCATAAGAAACATCAAAAGAAGTTGGCATAGATTAAGAATACCTTTAAAAGATAAATTTAATATTTCTTCGAATACAAGTGAAAATGTCATTTTTTTTAATTATCTTTAAAACTAAAAAATCATAGAATATTTAGAAAATTATTTTCTTAGAAAACAACCATTAAAACTTTAAAATGAATCTAAAAATAATTTAATGGTCATGATGATGGTAAAATCAGTTGGTGTGGTAAATGTTAAAATACATAATCCTTTTGCACTTTTGGTAAAATTTACAAAAGTAATTTGTTCAGAAAAATACATAAATAATACTTTTAAAAATTGAAAATAAAGTATAATATGACTAAAAATGACTTTATATAATCAGTTTATTATGGAAAATAACATTATTTAAAACATTTTAAAGCACATGGACATGAAGTAAAGGTTCATCGACTAAGGAGGATAAATTTAGGTTGACTTCTCTTAAAAATATTTTCTCAATCATTTTATGTACCAAAGAGATTAAAACGGTAATAATACTTGAAAATTTTAACATTTCATATAATGTAATAAAATATAGGGTTTAATAGATAAATTAATTAAATTTCCCTGATGTATATTCAAGTATAAACAATCTCGATTAAAAATGAGATTGGAATATAAATCCTTACCTCAAGTATCATCTTTCTTTAAACGTGTTAAAAAAATCATATATAATAAATATTGATTTATTTTGAATCTATTACAGAACCATATTAATATATAACTTACCATTTATCTTTCGTTTATAATTTCTAATTATCCTTTTATTAACAATTCTTCATTAAAATGAACATTTAGGTGAAAACTAACATGTTTTATAAGAATGTTTCAGTTTGATGGTTTTGGTACTTGAACCATGGTCATGGTTTAAATATATAAATAATATTAATAATTTCATAAGTTTCATATTTATTCATTATATACACTTTTATAACCATTCATATAATTCAATGACGGAAATTGAATTACAACACTTCATTGAGACTGTAATATGTATGTATGCATGAGTGATGCTTCCAATTATTGATGGATGAAACGGGATAAAGTTAAATATTAATTATAATTTAAAGAATAATAATTATATATTAAATAAAATATATATTGACTAAATATTTCATGTTCACCAACAATTTAAAAATAAAATGAAAAATGAATCACATCACTTCATGGAGATGGTAGTCCACACATATGCATGAGCGACGTTATCATTTTCCAATGGATATGAAAGAGATAGAAAATGGATATAAAATTAACATAAAAATACATAATTATATTAAATATACATATTAAATCATGTTAATATCAGTAATAACATATACAACGTCTTCAGGTATCCTCCATTAAGAAACACCTTAAGGATTCTTGGATAGGGTTTTTATGAAGAAAAAAACATAAAGGTTAGGGATAAGTATGTTAAGAGAGTATTTTTGGAGTTAGCTTTTGATATAAATAGATAATTTTGTGTGAATAAGTGAGGATATAAGGTTTCTATTTATAAGTGATTGGAGACACACACTTGTAATTATTAATAATAGTAAAATATAAAAAAAGTCACCCCCAATGGAAAGTGGATTAAAGTTGGATAAAGTTAAAATATATTATGATATAATATCTAAATATATTCATCTAATATGATTTAGAAAAAATTTCAGGTCACTTTAACTCTTATACCTTTATTTTAACCCCTCATTAACCCTTTTAACCTTTACTGTAGTGATGAATTTTTAACTTGGTTACTATTTATAATGAAAAAATGATTGTTTCCTCATTAAATTTTTTTTAATTTTTTATTCAAAAAATGTAAATAATTTTATCAAATTAAATCCTTTAAGTGAAAAAAAATTCATTTTAAAATAATCATGTAAAACGCAATGAAAACTATTTTTATAAAATTTATTTTTAAGCATAAACCTGAATTTATTTTCATTCCTTTCCTATTAATAACCATTAAATGAATGTTGAAATATTTTATTGAATATATTATATATAAATTTCATTTAAATAATTCATTAATAGTGATTAATTTATTTTTTTTAAGATAAAAACATATTGCATGAATATTCAAACGCTTTTATTTTCATTTATAACCAATTGATAACCAAATAATCAATTTTATACACGTATAAAAAATAATTCTAAATAATTTATTCAGTCTTATTCATAAACACAAATCAAATTACAAGGATATACCTATCATATTTAATAATTATATTTCAATTTTATATCATGTTTCGTTTATACTTAGTGTTTCATGTAAAGAAATCTATCAAAGACATAAAACGTATTCAAAGAGAAATATATCATAAAATAATGATATGTTGTATTCCATCCCCTTATAATAATTTATCCTTTGAAATTAAATCACTCTTATTCAAACAATCAAGGATAATTATACCTCATCACATCCTTGAGTTCCCACATATATTCCTCAAGTTTATGGTTTTTTTACAAATATTTGACCAAGTGAGTAGTATTGCTCTACAACTCTTTCTCACTTCAATACAAAATCTCCACTAATTGTTCCTCATATGAGAGGTAATTATCTATTGGTATGACCTATAAGTTAAGTACAAGTTAATGATTAGGTATTTACTTCTTCATGAGAGATAAATGGAACACATTGTGTACTTGAGAGAAATATGGTTGAAGCACCAAATGATAAACAACCATCACAATACAATCAATAATTTAAAAGGGATAAATATTTATAGGTTTTAACATACCCTTATTTGCAAATATTATAAATTTCTTCCAAATAGATATTTATAGGAATACCTTGTCACAAAATTCAAATTCATGATCTCACCAATAATTATAAAAATAACTATTGTGTTGACTCTATGCCACCATGATGTTTTGTTAAATGGATCTAACCTTATTTTATAGTTTCTCAGCTGGCGCAAGTCCCGATATATTTTGTTCCCAACTTCATCTCAACACATTGTAGTTATTCACTTCTTTCCGTAGAGGTATTAATAAGTATCCATCTGAATACTTGAGTGAAATATATTTTTGTAAGTAAATTATATGAGATAAAGGAGTTGACCTAAACCAACTTTGAAATCCATAGAAATATATCTCAATATATTTTATAGGGTTTAAATTGTCTTCTCATACTAACCATCTTTCTAAGGGTTTTTTTTCTAAAGTTCCACTCTGTATTAAAATCTTGTTAAAAACTTCTCCAAATATTTTTGGTAAACATTGGATCGTGATTAAATACAATAGAATGTAGAACTATATAAAACCTTACCATTTCCTTACTATATATACTTGAAATATTACATAGAGATAAATATTATCTTATAGTAATTAAATATACTATCTTATTAAGTGTATTGACTATAACCCAAATAACATTATGACTATTAGATTTTTTGGAGATTCTGACAACAAAATCCATAGTGATGTCTTCCTATTTCCATTCTTGTATGGGTAATGGTTGTAAAATACCCTTAGAATTATATCTATCAACCTTAACTATTTTACATACTAAAAATAAATATACATACATATCAATATCCCTCTACTTGTTATCTCATAATAAAAAATCATTCCAATCTCTATATATCTTCATAAATCCAAGATGAATATATAATTTTAAACTATGAGATTCAAAAAAATAATCCTACATTTTTTCTATTGATAGTACACATACTTTCTTCCTAAACCTTATAATTTCATCACAAACATGGTTTAAATCATGAATATTCCTCACCTTTTTCCATAGTTCTGCTTATTTTTTCTGTACCTCTTTAATACTCACATGAATAAATGGTTGAAGAATCATCTGATAAATATAGGGCCTTTCTACCTTCATTATTATTTCAAGGTCCATCATCTAAAAATCCATAAGTATCAAATCTATTACAGTACTCATCATAGACACTATCATAGTCCTTTCGACTCAGGGCATTAACCTCCTTGTTTGCCATTCTAGGTAGGTAATGTATTCAGAAGTAATAATAATTAATCAACTCCAACCATCTCCCTTAACATAAATTTAATCTTTATATGTGAATACATACTTATATATTTTATGATCAACATATATAAAATTTTCACCATAAAGAAAATGATTATATATTTTTAATGAAAAAAATTACACTCCCAACTCCAAATCACGATTTACGTAGTTTTTATCAGGAATTTTAAATTATAATGAGGAATAAAAAATCACATTATCATTATAAATGAGGAAAAATATCAGTCCCTTCACCAATAATAATAATTAATCACAAACCCTTCTAAATTATAGGTTAGTGTGATCCTAGGTTCACTGAACAACCATCTCTTTAGTTCCTTAAATTTTTCCTCACATTCATACATCCAAAGGAACTTAGATCCCTTCAATGTCAACATGGTCATTAGATTTTATAGCTTTGGGAAATATATCAAAAGGAATTATTTGTATCTAGATAAATCAAGAAAACAATAGATATTTTTCATTATGGTTAGTTTGGGAAATTTCTCAAAAAAATAAATCTTTTAATGGTCTACTGATATACCCTCACTAAAGATTATATGATCTAGGAAGGAAACTTTCTACATCCAAAATTCAGAATTTATAAATTTTTCATTCAAATTATCCTTCCTCAAGTATTCAAAAAAATCCTCAAATAACCATAATGCTCTTCCTATCTCTTGGAATATATAAGAATATTATCTATAAAGACTACCAATAACTAATTAAGGTAATCTATAAAGACTATTTCCATTAATTCCATAAATATAGTAAGAGCAATGGTAATTGAAAATATAATCACTATAAATTCATAATGCACATATATTGTATGAAATGATATATTTAGTATATCCTCCTTTTTATCCGTAATTGATGATATCATGAATGAAGGAAAATCTTGGAAAGGTATTAAGATTCATGTAGTTGATCAAACAAGCTATAAATAGAGGGTAGATGATACTTATTTTTGATAATAATCTACTTAAGTTCCTGATAATCAATAAAAATATTCATTACACCATATTTTTTCTTAACAAAAATAATAGGATCACCTCATAGTGATGTTCTAAGTAATAAATTCATTATTCAATGGAAGACTGGAGAATTATTAAGGAAATATATCATCACATTCCCTAACAATAGGAATCTCTTAAATATTGATTTTATCTCTAATGATTTGAGATAAATAACCCTCATGAATAGGTAATAAGACCCATATAATGGAAGTAATTTCTATTAGAAGTTAATATTCTTCCTCACACTAAAATATGATCATAGGTTAATTTAGAATATAAAATGTGGCTTTTCTTCCTTGGAAATTTATATGGTATCTACGTAAAGAAAGAAAATCCACACCCAAAATAACATCAAATTCAATTAGAGGGAGAATCACAAGATTTTCATGAAGAAAATTCCCACAAAAATCTATTGGAGAGGAGCTATATACTTGAGATGATATCATAGTTTTTTTTATCATAGAAGTGTTGGTAGAATTGGAATCAAATAAGATATTTTCATTTTTGGAGTTGATGATAAGTTTACCTTTCACCAATTAATTATTGTGACCCACTTTATTGGTTGTGATCACATTAGTTTTCGCTGAATCTATTGACTTAAGAGGTAATAGATTTCAATTTTAATCACTAAACCATGTATTCAGAAACTAGTTGGCATAATGTTCATACTCCTTGCAATTATATCATTAGAGTGTGGGTAGTGAATTAAACTAATATCTCTACCCATTTTTTCATTGGCTTGCATCTTCAAATCTCTCCATTTTTCACTTTCTCAATGGCCTTTCTTTCCACACTTGAAATATTTACAATCCCCTTGGAGATAATTACTCCCATACTTTTTTCTACATATATGGAATAAATGAAGATTCATTTTCTTTCCTCCGTGAATTTTTTTTATTATAATTTCCTCTAACTCCATCTTTCTCTTCATATAAAAACTATTTGAATGCTGGGAATATCGACTCTCTATTTCTACCTTGAGATCAAATCAAATGATTTATTCATAGCTACTAAAGTTCCTTATGGATAATGTTTTTAGAGACATGTTTTTTTACCATGAAAGAACTCATAAATTTATATTTCGTGTCTAATGATAAAACCAAAAGTGTACCTTTAATGTCTTAAAAAGCTTTCTAATAGGTACCAACTAATTCATAATACTTCTTATTAATCTTAAAAAATTCCCATTCCACTTTCATATGAAGATTTCAGAGATAATACTTACTAAAAAATACACTCTTAAACTCATATAATTCCATAGAGTCAATTTCATCCTATTTAATTGTATTTTTAATAAGATTCCACATTTTTTATAATTTTCCTTCCAAATGATTCACTACCATGAAATTTTTTTCATTCTCTTGTCAATGGAGTAAGAAAAATATCTTTTTCGTGGTACTGATCCACTGATCCGTAACTAGTGGATCAAAGGACCCATTGAAATAAGATTGATTTTTCCTCATGAAAGACTCAATAGTACATTGGACCCTTCTTTTATAATTTTTATGAAAAATTTTATTCATTTTATGAGAGATTTTTTGGAGCATAATAACAATGTTTTTTATTCCAACTCTCATACCATTCAGTTTCTCAAGAGGATAATCATTATATTTTCCACTGAATTCATATTTAGCATGATTAATCCTAGATCCAACTATTTAATAAAACCAAAATTCATAGTATAAGAATCAATCTACAAGAATTATAGTGTTAAATAATATAATCATTAAAAACCATTAATGAGATTTCTTAAAGTGTTACATTGTTTTATCAACCTATAACACTTTTAGGTTTACCCTATATCACTTTCAATTCATAATAGGTTATATTAAGTTATATACTCAAATTATTAACAACCTAATCTCCAAAAATAACTAAATAATCCTCTAATACCAACTGAGGTGGTCTGAGCATAACATAGATAAATATTGCATCATTTTGGATGAATATTCAATACCATTCATAATAATACATGCCTGAGAACTATAAAGGTATAGTGTTTTTTCAGATGAGATACATAAAAATATTATTTTATAAAATATCTTTAACATATACCATAATGTTCTTATCCCATAGTACCCTTATTATAAATTTCTTAATTTAAACTTTTCTTCATAACCTAGGGAAAATGGGAAAAAAAGAGAAGGTGACATCAGATAATCAGTATGGTTAAACAAGGGAGATATCAATTGATAATCATATACAAGAATAAGATATTCATTAGGTTATGATATCATGATTTAAACTTATAAATTTCATACCCAATCATTCATATACCGTAAATCATGAGTCATTAAATAAGGATTTAGAATTTCAAAATACATGAATCATAAGAGTGAGGAATCGTCATCAATCAATCATGATCCATGAGAGAATATCTTAAGCATAAGAACATATCATAGTAATTATGGAACAATCATAAGAATATAAAAACAATTCATTATTAAAGGTTCATTTAGAATATTATCATTGTGGACAAATCCCCATAGTGGATTGGGTTAACTCTCCATTCCATCATTTCCTTAGTCAAGGTGTACTCCCAAGTATGTCATAGTGGATAGAGTCCTATACTAAAATTGATTCAATTCCCATTAAAATCCATATTATCACATGAAATATCAATCATTACCTAATCCATTGTATTTCTTTAATGGACCCATGCATCACAAAATGAAAACTATACATATGTGTGATATAAGATCATAAAAACATATATCAATTCATCATAACACAACCCATGGAAAAGAAATAGGTTTCATAATTATTTCATCATAACATAGTCATAATACATACATAGAAATAACATGGATGGATTCATTAGTTCATTTACCCAATCAATCATAAGAAACATCAATGTATGTTAACATAAATTAAAAATATCTTCAAAATAGCATTTGAACATTTCTTTGAAAACATGGAAAAATATTAATTCACATCAGTATCTTTAAAAATAAAAATTTCCATAATATTGAGAAAAATATATTATTTGAAAATAATATTTTAAATTAATATTCAAGGAAAATAATCATTATGATGGAAGGAAAAATCATTCATATGGTAAACATTAAAACAAAAATTCTTTCCACACTTCTGGTAAAAAGTCCAAAAGTGCCTTATTCAAAAAATGGTAGGAGAACTTCTTTTAGAACATTGAAAATAATTTCAAATATGGTCAAAATTTAATTTAAAATTTAATTTTATCATCTAAAATAAAATTCTTGAAATAATTTTAAAAAACATAGACAAATAAGAAAAAGTATGTCGACCAAAAAATAAATAAGGTCAACTTTTATTAAAAATATTTTCTCATATGTTTTAAGTACTAAAGAAGGTAAAATAGTACCAATACATTAAAATTTAAAAATTAACTAGATTTGAATAAAATATATAGGTTTAAAAATATAAATATCATATAATTTGACCAATGTGGATTCAAGCATAAATAATTCCAATTAAATATGAGATTGCCACATAAATCCATAAATCAAGTCCCATACTGCTTTGTATGAACAAAAAACTCTTCTATAATAAATATAGATATATTATAAATATATTATATAACTAAATTAATATTTAAATTACCATTTACCATTCCTTTGTGATTTATAATTATTCTTTTATTAGCAATTCTTTATTAAAATTAACGTTTGAGTGAAAACTTTTCTGTATTTAATATATGTTTTGGATCCAAGGTTTTGATAATTTTACTAGGTTCATAGATTAATCATATAAAAAATAAAAAAAACATGTCATAATTATTGTATTAAACCACTATGTACAATTTTATATCCATTCATTCAAATATTTGATGAAATAATAATTACATCACTTCATGGAGACGATAGTCTGTACACACGCACAAGTGATGTATCCACATTTAGATGGATGAAACAAAACAAGGCAAACAATAATTAAAGTTTATATAATTATATTTATATAATAAAAATCAAATATATTCATTAAATCTTCACTTTTTAACGTTCATATAAAAATGAAATGATAAAAATAACACATCACTTCATGAAGGTGGTAGTCCACATGTACTCGTGAGAGACATTATCATTTTCCAATAGATAGGAAGTAGATATAAATTAGATATAAAATTAGTATAAAAATATATATTTATATTAAATATACTTATTACATAATTTTAATATAGTTATATATCATTTTTAGGATGTTTAATAAGAAAGAAACATGAAAAGGTTCTGTAAGAACATATACCTCTTCTTTGGGTATCCTCCTTTGAGAAGCAGTTTAAGAAACCTTAGATGAGTATTGAGAAGGAAAAAACATCCAAGTAATGTATATGTATTTTGGGGGATTATTTGGTGATATAACGTTTGAGTAAAAGAGCTCAATTTGTGTATATAAGAGATAAGAGGAGGTCCCCTTTTATAAGTCAGATGAGTGACACAATTGTAATTATCAAGAATATTAAAATATAATAAATTTTCTTCTATGGGAAAGTGGATCAAAATTGAATCAAGTTCAAAAATAATATTTTATATGATATAAATACATTCATACAATAGTATTTATGTAAGTTTTTATGTCATTTCAACCCTTATCACTTTTTTTACCCCTTGTAAACATTTTTAACTTTTACTGTAGTAAGGAATTTTTAACTTGATTACTTTTCATAATGAAAAAATGAAAGTATCCTCATTAAAAAATTCATAAATTATGATTAATAAAATGGAAACAATTTTATTAAATTAAATTCCTATAAGTGACATAAATTTATTTTAAAATAAGCATGCAAAACACAATGAAAATTGTTTTTATAAAAATTCATTTTTAAGCATAAAAGTAAATTTATTCTCATTCCATTCATATTAATAACCATTAAATGAATATTAAAATAATTTTATTTAATATATTATCTAAAAAATATATTAAAATTATTCATAAATAGTGATTAAAGTTAATTTATTATGATAAAAACTAATTTCTTGTATAAAAGAAATTTTTCATAAAACATATTTTTTGACTTTCAAATGATTTTATTTCAATGACGTGATAATTTATAACCAATGAATAAATTTTCTATAAGGGTTAAATATAATTTTTCAAAATTTATTTTCTATTATTAGTACCAAACTATCCAATGGTTACCTGAAACTTTTTATATTTAATAATAATAATATCTCAGTAGTATATCCTTGTTCGTTTAAACCTGGTGTTTCATGTAATAAAAGCTATCAAATGCATATAATTTATTTAAACAGAAATATATAATAAAATATCTAGGTTCTAAAATTCATTTTAGGGAATCCTACTAGGTTTAATCCCCAGCTCATTCCCTAAAAGACAAAATTCTCTATAAGGCTCTTATTAGGGCATCCCAATGCATAATACTCGTTCAATCCTCTATAGTCTCCCATTTCGTAACACAAAAATCCTTACCACATTATGTTAAATGGTGTGAAATGGTCCTATAATATGATTTGATAATATAAAACTAAAACTACATAGATTTTAATTCCTATTTATAAGGATGTGTAGGATTCCTTCTTGTGGTTCACACTGAAAATCATAATCACTTACTCCCTTCCTCATGGAGCCATATTCCTCATGAACTTGGACATATCTACTCATTGGGAAATATTCCTCTTAGTAATCCCTATTTACCACCACTATGTATATATTACTTATGAACCAATCTTTATAAGTCCACATTCCTTATTAAATCACTTACATCCTTCCTCAATGGGATATGTTCCCTATGACCCCATACATCCATCCACTAGGGTTATATTCCCTAGGAATCTTCCTCATTACACCATATTTTTTATGACACCATATCCTTCTTGGTGGGTCATATACCCATAAGCCAAAATATCTACATTTATTATGGGGTCATATTCTCTATGAAACAAACACAACCTCTTTGGTTTATATTCCCTTTTAGGTTAACTAGAAAAGGCTTCTCGTGTATAAGTCTCTAACTAACTATTGTTATAATCCTTTATCCTAGAAATCCATTTTATATAAATCTGAAATTCATATAAATGGCCATGGTTTAATGAACTCAAAAGGAACCATTATGATCCTTGTCATTCAACATTTAAATTTATGATGTTCTCCACTAAGTGGCATTAAACTATGTGGTTTTATTCCTTTTATAAGGATAAATGTGAATCCATTATTAGGGTAATGATCCCAACAACATAAACACCTACTACCTACTTAGGTGTTAATAAATTCCATATTAAATAGCTCAATGGATTTAAACCAAAACATCACTAACTAATGAGAATAATATAAGGAACCTGTGATATATAAAGATGTTCACATAGACACGTGTCAATGAATGATTTCTATCAAAGGGAAACCAGTCATGTACTAGGATTTGGGATGTATTTATGAAAATGAATTAAATATTTAAGAGAGTTTTGGATTTATCAATAATTCCCCCTCAAAGGGTTTATATGAGCCTAATCTCTTATCCTCTCAGCCAACACATGTTCCTAGGCATATTTAGTAAAGTCCCACTGACCACCTGACTTTGGAAAGTAGGTATTCACTGACTCAAAATGTCATGAAAAATTCTGATGATGTTTTCCATCAAAAAAAATATTATTGGGAATATCTTCCTACCTCCCTATTAATTAATAATATCCTGACTAAAGATGTACATTATATAAGTACTAATCCTCTCATAGTTGATCAAATATGTCATCAATCTATGGTAGGGGATTCATGATTTTTATCTTAATCTTGTTGATTTTATGATAATAAATTTCTATATGTATTAACCAAAAATTATTTTTGAAAAGGAATACTTTACCACCCCATGGTGAATTTTTTAGGGCTATGAAACCATTTTCAATATTTTATTTTCGTTACATATTTCATTATTTCAATTCAATCAGGGTATTTTATAAAGAATCTTGGATATTAGAATATATCTAGGTATAAGTATAATTGAAAAATAAAACTATATATCTTGAGTAAGGTAAGAAAAAACTTAAGAGAATACATCATTATATTATCTCACAATAGGAATGTATTAAAGGATGATCATCTCCTTTGTCTCAATCATTTGAACTAGATATTATTTTTCATAATGCAAAAATATATATTCTTGAGAAGAAGTTTCAAAAGTAGATTCTCCATCCTCTATACACTAGTATAGAACTGGAGGATGATTAAGGATAAAAAAATTGATTTACTTCTCCCAACATTTGATGATGACTTTATATAAAGATAGTGAATCCATTCCTAGTGTAACATCAAATTACAATAAAAGGATTATAACAATTTATCCTCAAATATTCTTCTGAAAATGTTAATTGTTGAAGAATTATAGACTAAATGTGAAATTATTTTACTAATTTGTGTTTTCAATGATAAATAAAAATACATTTCTTGAGGTTCTATTTGAAAAGTTCTAGTAAACTTGTATGATATGAAGGAATGTGTATAACCATAATCAAATAGAAATTTTTTTATTCTTGAATGAATAAAAAGTATACTTATCACCACATAATTTTAATGAAATTCCACTATAGAAGTGACAGAATAATCTCGTATTTTCTATCTTGGCCTTAGAGGTTCTTGTTAGTGGTTATCCTTGATGACACTTGGCTTAGTACATGACCTTTCATTGTGTCAATGTTCCTTCCATTAGAATAATTGGACCATAGGTGGATGATTAATTTGAACCTTCATTTATTTTATCATATTAATTGTCTTATCCATCTCCCCTAGATATCCATTAGCATAATTATCTTCATTTACACACTTTAAATATATTATTTTTCCATTGAATTAGTTTCCCTACTTCTTGTTCCGACACTTTTGACTTGTGGGATATCAGATTTTCTCCCCTATATGGGATTTATCAAATAATAATACAAAATTAAAATGAATTCCCATATTTTTATATCTATACCCATGAGACTATTGATAATAAATAATCTTTATGTCAACTTTAAGGGAATATATACTATTTCTTCATAGCTATCAAAGTCTCAAATTGATAATGATTTTAGAAGACTCGTTTTTTATCCACTAAATAAGTGGTTAACCTTAATTTTAGGGTTAATGATAAAGAAAAAAGTGTAACATTTAAGCCCTATGAAGTTTTCCTCATAAAACCAAATAGACTCACCTTTGCATTTCTTGATTTCAAGAAACTCCTCCTCTATTTTAGGATGGAGAGTTATAGGAATATGTGTGTGTGTGTATATATATATATTCTTTAATTTTTACCACTTGATTGATTTAATGTCATCCATTGAATTTTTATTCCTAATTAGTTTCCACCACTAATTAGATTATCCCTCTAACAAATAAAGGAATAATATAAATTTCTATTTTTAATAGGATTAAAGGGAAGAGAATATCTTATTAAAATAATTTTGGGAAAAAATCCCTCAAGGTACCATTTCTGTGTTTTTGGGTTGATTGTGTTTTTTGAAAAAGATGGTTTCCAAGGTATGTTACAGAGTTACAAAGATATTATTTAAAAGTTATGTTGACAAATATCCAAGACAAAGAAATAGATTCCCTAGAAGAAGTATATAAAATTTCATACATAAGGTGATGTCATTTCCAAGTGTATGGAAAATTGTTGGGGTTCAGAATTTGGAGGATGGATAGAATTGAAAAGGATTGATTTTCTTGTAGGTATTTTAAATATTTGGAAAAGGAATTATTTTCATGAAGAATGGGTTTAACGAAGGCTATTTCACAAATGTATGGGTCATCATGAATGATCCTTGTGAATGTGTGAAGATTTAATGGTAATCTCTGTGACTACAAGAAGTTTCGGGAATGGGAAATTCCCATGGTGCTCCATGAAGATAGAGAGAATCAAAAAAATGGGGGAGCATTGTGAAATGGTGATTATGTGGATGGAAGCTTCTGAAACCAAAGGAAAATCATATAAGAATGCCCCTACCACTTTAGAAAATTAGTGATACTTAATAAAGATTCTAAGGCTCTAGATTTACAAAGTTGGTTCATGAAGGTAGTTCTTTCAAAATAGTTCATGAAGAAAAGAATTTGTTAAGGATATAAAAATATGATCAAAATTTTTGAGCTTATCAAAGGCTAAGTAAGCTTCCTGAAAGTGTGTGAGATTTGAAAAAGAAGGTTGCTTCATGAAGGTTGGTTGAGCTTCATGAAAGTTGTGGGGTTTGTGAAGGCATTGTACATCGTGAAAGTGTTAAGAATTGATTGACCAATAAATCTATGGTAAATAGGAATTCATCAATTGGATTATATTGTAAATTAAATAGAGAATCTATTTAAAACTGAGGATATATTCATTATTGATAATGAAGGGACCTACATGTCTATAAACTGTGGGTGAATCCCCTTTAGATCAATGCAAAAAGGAAGAGGAAGAAGTTGATCCTTTCTATCAGCAGTGAGCCATCGAAAGAGGGTTAGGGAGTAACCCTTAGTAAAGAAGTGATCTTAATCTAATATTTGTAAAGGCATTTTACCTAGGAAAATAAGTGATCTATCCCAAACCTTGTATTTTGGAAGTGAGCCTTAGTGGATTTAGTACATTGGCACATCGATGATGTATGCTCCTTGGATGAAAACTAGTGAGGGTTAACCAATTAAAATTGATATGTCTTGTGCATGATTTAATTTCTATTCATACATTAATATGGGAGAAGAAGATAATAGTGATTTTTTATGTGAAAAAATAATATCTGAATGGGAAGTTGTTTTAATCGGTCTTACCCTGATTCAACCCCCCACCCCCTCTCAAGGAATTTAACCTAGTTGGGATAACAAATAATTATTCCATTTTTTCATGATTAGGGTATCAAAATATCCACTAAAACAGGGTGGTCATTGTTATATAAATGAATCGATTGTGACTTTTTATTAATTGGGATAAGAAGGTAGTTCTACATGACTCATATTATTATTCCTAACTCAAGTCAGTTGTTCAAGTCCAGCCAATAGGTTCTCAAGTCCCACTCTTATCATATTAGGCATCTTTTTTGAGAAATAATTGCATTTTATATCACATTGTTTATGGACATATTTACATATATTTATATACATTTACTAAAATAAAGGAATTTTAGGGATTCTAATATTAAAATTAATAATATTATTAAAAAGAAAAACTATGAAATTATAAATAATAACACATAAATAACATATATATCATAACTTATGAATTTCTAAGTTTCGATCTTAGTTATTCATGGTGTATTTCATATTAGGTTATCTATAATGATCCAAAAAGAATAAATTAACCTTTCTATAATAAACACAATAACAAACTACATCTCATAAACATATTATAACATTCAATTTTAATATAATTAACTATGAAACACCCAGATATCTATAGGTTAGGTTTCTTTAGGAGATTAGTTACATAATATATAAACATAAAAATAAACTACATTATATTTATTTATATCTATATAATGTTATACCAAATACCTTGGTTGTTTTATTATTATAAAATATACCATTGGGATATACATAAGGGAAATGAGTGAGCTATAAATCCTAATAAAGGAATAATCAGGGTAAAACATGATGATGAAGTACATTCAAGTCATGAGGAATATCATGATATTGTAAAAGTGGAGGATCATAATTATGTTAAAAAGGAATATAATAAACAATTTCATAAGAACATGGATTCAAAAATAAGTGAAAACAACATAAAACATGACATCATAAGAAGAATTCAAGTCTCACAACCAAGATAACATAAAAGAGTGTGCTATGCTAATTTCCCCTGAAGCATACATATTATCTCATGTGTTGAACACATTACCCAATTCATTGGAAGGATGTATAATTAGTTTCCCAATCATAACATCATAATATGTACATATATATGGGTGCCACATAAGGAGAATTAATCTTACAAAAAACGTATGGATGAGAAAACCCATGAGAATGAAATGGGTTGCATATTCTTTTCAAAAAGTATAACTGAATAATATATTATAAATATTACATATAAATTAATTTATTAACGTATTTTGGATGAAAATAATTGATTAAAAAAGAACATTTCATCAATATAGAGTTAAATTTAAGAAAACATCATAAGAAAAGAGGGGAGAAGTAGGTAAATCGACCTCTTAAATGATGTTTTAATAAATGAGTATGGAAATATTACGAAAGTAAGTGAACGGTGTTTTCCATAAAACCATATATAAACCATAATATTTTTACATAGAATAATTGTTATTTTTAGAAATCTTGGATGGTAAAATATTTTAAAATAGTGACATGTGAAAAGGAATAAGGAATGGAAAAACTCCCTTTAATTAAATTTTATTTAAAGAAAATTTTGAGAAGGGAAATTAAAGAACTTGAATATCCCAAGTTGAGAATGAGAAAAAAAGGTATATATGTAAGTAATATATATAAAATATATATATAATTATGGTGTATAAGAATAATATATAAAGTAAATGAAATAAAAAATAGTGACTTCGATTTCACACCTTACTCCTTAATATGACTCCATTACTAATTGAATTATGCCATCAATGGGTGTTCTTTTAATGAGACCATTACCTATAGAACATGGATAATAGATATGGGGATGGTTTTTGTATATTTTAGACAAGTAAATAATCATAATGTGTCATGAGAATTGTTTTTTTAAAATATTTTATTTATAAGTAGAGGAGAGAGGTGATTTAGAATAAAATATTACATCTTCAAATGGTGATCAAGATTTTCATTAAATTATAAGGTACTTGTAATATAACAATAAATGGTATAATAAAATATTCATCTAAATTCTATAAACCTCATAAATATATTCATACGCACTTATAAAATATAGTACTTATATGGTATTGTATTATTCACCACAATATTTTATTATTTATGAAAATTTAATAAAACATCACCATAACCAAATCTTTATGAAATGATTCTGAAAATGGAATTCAATTTATAAAAATAACTTTATAAATATAATAAATTGATTTTTTAAATAAGATATTTATTAATTAAAAAAATATAATTATTTATGGCACAGTCAAATTTTCAGCCCTTAGACAAATCAATTATTATTTCATAAAATTATATTATTAAATACATAAACATAAAAAGTTTTTTATACAACTATTTCATGAAAATAATATTTTATAAATGTATTTTAATGAAAATTATATATAAATGATTTCCCAAAAATATAAATATACTTTCTTTGTGTAAAATGTTTATTTTATCATATCTAAAAATTTTATTTAATTATATTATGTCATAAATTTATTATATTTTTATATCATAAGATACCCTAAAGTTATTTTACTATTTTAATAGTCATGTTACTATTCTAAGGAAAATTTTATTATTCTAATAGTCAATTTACTATCCCAACAGTTATATTTCAATGATGATATATCCTTTATACATCCTATAATTTGGTCTCATATTAATCATTTATCATTTACTATAATTATTCTCAAGGTTATATATTCTTTATTTTGATTACATTACTAATGTTTTAATTCTTTTTTATAGTGATTTTTGTGGGTGTAATAATTATAGGAGACCAAAATAACCTAAAATATTTTATTCTATTTGTTTTATTATTTTTATTTGTTATCTCATAATACTATTTTCATTTTTAGGGAGTATATTTATTCTCTAAATATAATTTTATAAAATAATTAAATAAATATTTTTTGGTTTATATTATTTATTTAATTTTTTTTATACTAAAATATATTCCTAAATAAGAAACATGTCATTATTCACAAGGAAAATTATATATATAAAATTATGTTTTATGAAAATACTCTCCTTCTCATTTCTTATTCATCAATTGAAACTTGATACTAGAAACACCATGTGTCATGGTATATGGGATCCCTTGTATAACTTTATTTTTATTCTTACTTGAGTTTTCCTTGATAACCAAAATTCCCATAATGAGCCTACCTATTTCTTACAAGGATAATAAAACCCACTTACAATGAATTCATTGGCATGACCCTCATCAACCCTTTATTTCAAAATCTTTAGGTCTCCAATATTTTTAACTAGAAACAAAAATTCATAGTGCCACAACATACACTATATGTATATTTCAATCTGGGATTGAAAATTTACACTATAACTTCCAAAATTCTTGAAGGGCCATGACACTCACTAATTTACAACTAGAGCATGGAATAGCCAATAACAGTGTGGTATGGTGAGTTTATCCTGCATCAAATTTATCTTCAAGATTTTTATATGCCAATTTAAATATATTTAAACCTTTTACTAAGAAACTCATCATAATGAGTATAAAATAATCATTCTTGATTTAAAATAAACACAATAACACTCTTTCCAAGGCACCAATATCTCCAAAACTAACCCTCAGTTCCAATATTCTCTCCTTTAGGTCTATTAGCAATACAAGGTATCATCATAAATTTAATAATTCTTGGTTTTAATAAATTTAAATAGTAATGGAATTATTCTTCTCTCACTCTAAGTCAACATCAACAATATTTATATAGAAAACAAGAGATCAAGGTTATGCCAACAGAACATTCTTACCTTAACACTTCATCTCAAAAAAATGTTGATATAAGAATTAATTTAATCAATATGATATCTTCTATATTATATACTCTTCATAAATGGTATACCCCCCCATGAATTTCACATGAAACTCTTTCATTTCTATCCTTGGATAATAAACTATTTGGGAAAAGTTCTACACAACACAAGAATCCAAATTAAACATTAAATTCATATAGGGAGAGAGGGTATTTATAATTTTATTTGGTTGAGGAAGGTGTTGGCACACCAAATTTCTATCGATGATTGGAAAATTATTATGTGGCAGGAGGTTTTGTGAAAATATCTACCATGTATTTATTTGTTCCAACATGCTTTAACTTTATAATTCTATGCTTGACCATTTACTTAATACTATATATCAATATATTTTATTCATAAATACTATACCAGATTCTACCTTATCACACTTTTTGTGTCACAATAGACCCCCACGGTTAGCTTCATATATCCTCCAAGTTATTATTGTTATTTTTTATACAAAATAGCTAGGTAAATTACTTTGTTACTTAAATATACATTTTATTCCATTCAAAGAGATATGAGATCTTAAGTCTAACTAAACCATCCAATAAATTTTCTTCTAATAATTAATGCTATTATACTTGTGGATTTTCTATCAACAACATCTCTATTATAATCTATATATGAATATCCACATATGTCATCATAATCCCCTTTATAATAAACTAAACCATAGTCAATTGTTCCTCAAATGTACCTCATGATTCATTTAAAAACCTCTAAGTATTATTCCATTAAAATACTCTTGAATCGAGTAGCCAAGCATGTGTAATAAATTATATATAGTATAGTTTATATTAGATAAATTAAACTTAAAATCATTTTATGGTAGACAGTTGGTTCAAGAAACATTCCTTATTTATGTTTTCCATGCTTAGTTCCAACTATAATTAGTTTTAAAACCATTTTTCTATAATGCACTCTAATTATTTTCAAAAAATATATTGCATGTTTTCTTTGAGAAAAAAATGTTTATACCCTCTTTTTAATTAATTTATACTTTAGAAAATATGTGAGTTATACAATCAACAATATCTCAAAAAAATTCTAATCAATCATGAAAATTCCCTAACCAACTTTATCTTTCTTTATTTTAATATAATATCATTAAAATAGATAATCACTATGAACCAATATTCCTTGGCTTATTTCACATAATTTTTTTTTCTCAAAACAACCTCTTCTACCAATTATCCTTACACCTCCTTGTACTATGTTATTTTATAATCATGATAGATAGAAAAATCACATCATAAAAGGAATTATTTTATTGTTATCTTTCCATGAATTCCCATCCTCTAAGTAGCTTCACAGTTTTTTAGTCAATTTTATTTTTGAGAGTTTGTATTGATATTGTGTTCCATTTTTTATCTCATAACTACTCATCGAGTTTTGGATGACCTAATTTCAATCCCAACTCATATTTTATCCATGTAATTAGGTCTTTGATCATTCAACACTTTCTATACATGTTTTGAACCTCTTTTATCCATTTCTAATAACTCTCCATCTGAAAATATTCAAAAAACAATTTGTCCCCCATACTATTTCTTGATATTTAAGTTTCTTTCTCAAGGATTTAACTTATTATTCAAGGTATTCAAAAAAAAATTCTATTTTATAAGATAATTAAGTTCATTAATCACATGAATTTTTTCTTCAATTCTTACATTGAAATAAACCACTTATCTGAATGTTTCTTGAGAAACCCCATTTTCTTCCTCCATTTTATATCACTAAGTAGATTTGATGTCAATTTATTGGTATATATTGACAATTCCTTTATCAAAACACTAATATTATATTTTTATTACATTTTTCATCTAACTCCTCGAGTGTTCTTTGAAGTTAAATTTTTATGTCAACAACTCCTTATGGCTGACCTTTTTCCTTAATTTTATAATTAAATTTCATGCTCATTTCCACTATCACATCTTTTAATTCTTAAATAAATTCAAATTTACCATCTTTGAAACATAATTTACTTTTATCTGCTTATTTTCTCAACAAATACTTCTAATGAAACTTATTTCTGAATTAATTTACTTATTTAAACATTCTTATCTAAGGAAATTTTCTTCACTCTTTTATAAAACTTCATTTTTAGTTTCCTATTTATATTTTCTTTGGAATATTTCTATTGTATGCCCAACTTTCACAAATATAAAGAAGGTAAATAGTATCCTTCCTTTAAAATTTATTTCCCTTTATTAAAATTTCCCACCAATAATGAAAAGAACTCATTACTTGAATCTTCTTTCAAATTTCAATCATTATTTATGTCAAGATTATATATAGACTCAAATTTTATCTCCTTTTATGAATGGATTTTTTTACTTTCTAGATTTTCCTATATCCAATAAGAAACAAATTAAGATCCTAAAGGGATGATTTTTAAGGATTAATTTCATCAAGAGCCAACAAAATTGGATTATACCATGGTGGAAACATCTTGAGGATCTACATTATGATTTGAATACACTTCTTATCATTATCAAGTATTTGGATAGTTATGATATCCCCAATGAGATGGTTGAAGAAACCATCTATGTTTTCACATGGGATCATCTTCATATAATAAAATGTATTATGAATCACTAGTAACTTTTCTTTATTTCCATTATTTTATCCTTCATATTTATTATCTATTTTATCCAAAATGTATTTTTCTAACATAAACATCATCACATTCACATAGATTTTATTTTATAATATTATAAATAAGGAATTTGGTCCCATTGCATTAACATCATGTAATTTCATACCTAATTGAGTCATTGACATATATTTAACATCACAAACTTGTATTTTATGAATTACAAACACATAAAAATTAAGTCCAAGAGATCATAAGTGTGATCTTATCTAGTTTTTCAAATCTAATAATTAAAATTTTTAAAACAAGAGACCCATTTTTTATAAACTATGTTATCTAATGAAGTATTCCTCTAATGAAATATTCATTGATAAAAAACATTATATCACTAATTTAATGTGTCACAACCATAGGCCAAGATACACCTTGTGGGGTGAATTAGTGTGTTCAATTCATATTGTCTTCCATTGGATATTGTTCTCACATAGGAAATAACACATAAATCCTATCAATACTTATAAAAATTAAATCTCTAGTTGTTGAAAATAAATTCAATAAAAATTATATTTTACTTCACTCTCCACAAAGGTCATATCCAAGGAGAATAAAATGACAGTTTGTTGATTTACTAGAGTATAAAACAAAACACTATAGATGTTACAATGGTTCATGAAAGAAAGACTATAAATCCTAGGGTCACTCCCATATCTTATATCTATGCACACTAATTTTAGAAAAAGAATAAAAGGATATATTAAATGATGATTTCTTATAATTATTCTCCCCAAAATATAAACTCCAAACTAGCCTGGGTGTTGTTTTTATGATTATATTCCTTCTTTAAATTTAAATCAACAATGGGATTTTTTATAGTGTCCTCTTCACACCTCACTTTTCCAAATATAAAAAAAATTCATTGCCGCATTTTTTTTATTATTATAAATCATGAATTAAATTTTACAAATACATTTATATGATTTTTCCATATTTTACCCTCTAATTGGGTTACTAAATTATTCAATTTTAATGATTTAAAAACATTATTATTCCACTTTTGACTTCTATAAATCAGATCAAGTTGAATCTTCAATGTTTTTGAAAAACTAGACCACCATAGTATGGTTCTCTAAAAAAATTCCATTTGGGATCTACATCAATAACATGATCAATATGAAATGACATGTCCAAAACCATATGCCTATATTCTCAACAATTTTAAATTTTAAATTTTACTCAATCAAGATTACCCTTGATGTGGTATAATGATCACCACGACATAGTACTCTTCTAGGAAAAACACCTTCTAAAATGGTTTGTTCCATGCTCAACTACATGTTTCCTCTTTAGATTAAAAAACATGATACCTAATAAATCCCAATTACATAGAATAACATATCTCAAACTTCTCATTATAACTATTATTTCTTGATTCATGCATGACAACCAAAAAAGAAATACTGAGCCTCACAATTTCTCATATTCATTTTAAATTATGATTATGAGATCAAATATGGTGTGGTTCTTATCATCTCTACTTTTCAATATTTCTAAGTCTACATTATTTTATTCAAATAACCAAAATATTTAGAGACATGAAATACACCACCAGACTATTTCAAACTAGAATTGTAACATCGCACTAAAACATCCAAAATGCTTGTAAGACTACGAGACTCATTGTTTTCCAACTACACCATGGAATATTCAGTAGAACCATGGTGTGGTGAGTTTATCTTTACCCAAATTTATCTTCAAACTCTATCCAATCCCCTTTAAATATATCTAAACCCCATATATGGCCACTCATCATCATGAGTAATGAATATTTATCCTTGGTTGAAGAAAAAGACAATCACACCCCTTATTTCATGGTACCAACATCTCCAAAATTAACTCTTGGTTCTAATAAGTTCTTATTAGGTATTCATATACTCACCCCAAACCATGCATCTTGGTGTGTGTGCCAATGCCTCATATAATGATACACTAAAGGACAAGGATCCAATGTTCATTGGTGATGGATCTTAGGATTTGAGTTCATAGTGGGCATGGTGGTGTTTGGAAATACATAATAAATGTTTTTGGACTATCCATTATGTATATTAATGATTTCCTAGTTGGATACTTTATGTTAAAAATGCTTTCATTTTGTTTCTATAGAAATTAGTGTGGTTATGAATTTACTTTCAAATTATTTATCTTTAATGTTGGTTTTAGAATCTAATAGAAATTTCCATTCATGTTACACATAATATGTTCTTTTTATTAGAGTTAAAATAATTCCTTGATGATTATTGGTATCCATCATCACTATTTTCTAGCCACTCGTATTTAGGTGATATGATTGAGGCCTTCAGGTGGGTCATCTTAGGTCTTGGGTGGGTTCATAAAAAATGTTATTAGATATTGTTTTTAAATATGTGTTTGATATTACTAATATTAATGGAGTTTATAATGGTTTTAACTCAATAGATACCCATAAAAATGTGTATCTAACATCCTTATGGTGATACTTGAGTTTCTAGGGAGTTCAGGTAAGAAAATTTCTCAAATGATCTCTTGTAGGATGTTGGTATGTTATGCCGTATAGTTGTTTTCACCCATTATGGGTTTATATGGTAAGTGTATTCATGAGTCATGGTATTCATATGTAAATTTTATATACATATACAAATTTTTTTTGAAAAATATTTCATTAACTTTAATTCGTCTGAAAATTAATTCAAATAGTGATCAAAACATTTAGGTTTTGAAAATACTTTTGTTAAAATTATTTATGATTACTTATCCAAAATTATACTTGTAAAATGAATGAATAATTAGAAATTAAATATAGACACATAGAAGAAGAATTAGGATTCTATTTTTTTAGATCCCTATAACCTAGGAAGAGGGGATTTTGGTTTAGTGCCTCCTTATATTTTCATTTTTATGGTGTCATAAAAATGGATTTGTGTAGAGAGATTGGTTATGAGGATGAAGTTGGGAATATTGAAATCATTCCTAAACTCTTGAGTTTTTAGTAAAATATATACAAATTCCTGGAATAGTAATATATAAATAGATAAATAAGGAAGTAGGTAGAGTCTCTAAGTTCTAGAGGAAAAATACTCTCGTGTTTATGGGTGTTGGTCGAGTGTAGTGAGTTGGGGATTAGTTGGATAGGATCAACCAAATATTTTTGTTTCTTCATAATCTTATAATAGTATTGGTGGTGTTCACTACTCACATTCTTAAGGTAGTGTCTCTTACATTATGAGAGTTGGATATGGAAGACAATATGCATGAGAATGTAACTTTGGTTTGTATCGAGATGTTAAAACAAGATTTCTACCCAGAGATGTTGAAGTTGAAGAATGGTTGCGAGTTCTTGGAGTCAAATCAAAGGAATAAAAAATTTGTAGTATATGTTGCTCAATTGTTATAATTTTTTTTACCTTATATGGACACTATAAAAATTTTATCAGTGTGATGGTTTGAGATGATGGAGTAACCTAAGATTTATTAGAGAGCGATATTAACTGATTTACCAACCTGTGTGACTATAGTGAAAAAGGATCTATGGAAGAACTGAATATAATTAATATTAAGGGTGTGAATGAAATTTTTTCCAGTCTATGGGAGTTCGGAACTTTCTTGGAGTTTATAAGAATAGTTTGGATGATTCTCAGTAGGTAGATGGTCATTATAATTTATTTTTCTCATATTAAACTTAGGTAAAGGGAAATCTTAGGTGTGACCAATGTCATAGAACTGCACACCTAAAGCTTGACTATCTTAATATTCTTATGTAGTGTCACCAATTTGGGAATATTGGGAATCTAAATATGTTCTATAGTTAATTATTTCATGATTTTATTATTGGTACTTTCAAACCGCTATAGGAGTTGAGGATCCCCACAAAAAAGCTAGAGCAATATTTAGTTGAATCATAGGTAAGGACTGCTAGTAATTATCAAAAGGGTCAAGAACAAAATAATTGGACAAATTTTTTTATCATAGATAATATACCAAAAGAGTATAATAAAGGAAAAACAATGATGTTAGTTATTCAACTAATTTCTTCTAATATAGTCTATATTATGCTTGATATAGGTTCATCTAGTTCATTTATATTTGTAAAAGTAGTATATCTGTTTAATTTCCATGTGGAGTTAAAGTTTTATTCCTTAAATATCAAGAAAACACTTATATAAGGGCTGAAATTGGAATTTAATTGTTATTATTTTTCTGTTGAAGTTGGTGATGGAAATATCATGTGGGACTTTATAGTTCTATATATCAACACATACATACTCCTCATCATAATTGAAAATATGGTGAACTGTGAGGATCACAATGACTACTATTAATATAAACTCTCTTTTACCTCGTCCAATGGGAGTTTTCAATAATTTTTTTGAGAGTGTAATATACAATATATTCAAATAGGAATGGTTTTTAAATACCTTGGAGATTTAACTTGTTAGTTGTATGGGTTAGTTCTTGGATTAGTAAAATCAATTAGTCAACTTTTTTGTTGGTAGTGATTAAATATTTCTTTGATGTGTTTCTTGAAGACTTCAATTGGATCCCACTTGAGAGATACATGGATTTATTTATTTAAATGTTGCATAGAATTAATTTTCATCATATAGAACTAACATAGATCTGATATTTAAATGTTTAGTTAGAGTTTTTAGAGTATAAAAGGTTTATATGACAAAATTTATCAACTTGGGTAGCACTAGTTTTATTTTTAAAGAAATGTAATGATATCATTAGATGATGTATTGAATAAAAAAATATGAATTAGGAGACAATAAAGAAAAAAATACCCTCTACCTTACATTAATGATCTTTTCAATTATTTAAAGGTAGCTAAGTGGTATTTAAATATTAGATTGAGATTGATATATCACCAGTTGGGTTGAAGAAGATGAACATTATAAGGGAAAAAATTAGTATAAATTATATAAGTTATGAGTTCTTGGTGATTCTTTTTAGGGTTACTAATGATCAATCCATTTTTATTTCCTTTTTGAATCATATATTCTATAAATATTATGTCACTTATTTCATGGTGTTTTTTGGATTATATTTAGTTTTATTAAGTATCATTGGGGGATCACATATGTTATCTAATATTTGTGATGTGGAGTCCATTAAAGTGAATATTACAAGAAAATCCATCCAGAAGTCATTTTTGATTCAAGGGGGGAAGTTCATGGTACTGTTTATCTATGAGAAGGGTGTTTTAGTTGAATTGGATAAAGTAAATGTAGTAATTTATTAGGAGTGGTTCAATAATATTTTTGATATTAGAGGTTTCCTAAAACTAAAAGGATACTATTGAGATATTATTTGAGAATTCTTAAAGTTAACATGATCAATAAATGCAATAACTTTGAGTAATGTGGAGTTCGAGTTGGATGATAAGTACTTGGAAGCTTTTGATGAGAATTAGAGGTGGATAAATTATATTATATTGATTATCATACTAAAATATATTGAGTATAATTAGGTTTATTATGAAATGTATAAAGATTTATTGGGATGTTTTTTCAGCATTTTAATAATGTGGTGGAGTATAGATCTCAAATAGTAACCAATTAAATATAATTTTCCCATGGATAATTTATAACCATTTTTATTTGTTTATTCCTTGATGATATAGATATAATACCTATTTTATAAAAGGTTCATGGTGTATTTGAATCATAAAACTCTATGGTATATTTTTTATAATAAATATTTAAACTTTAGGAAATAAAGTTAGGTTTAATATCTTTAAAATTTTAAATTTAAGCTCACCTATACATTAGGTAAGCATAATATTAAAGATGGTAGATTGAGTATGAAGGGTCGAGTGGTAAAGGAAATATAAGGCTAATAATAGTTGATGTGATTGATCGAATATTTTAATATAGGGTCATATGAAGAGGTAGATCATATGGTGTCAGATCATATTGATGTCACTTCTCTAGTTGTAGACCAAGTAAAAAAGTAACAATCAACTGATATAAAATATAAGAAGATTTATAAAACCTTAAATGGTGTGGAAGCCATTGACGATTGGTTTATAATAATAAAATTAATGATCAATTTTTAATATATATTGGAGGTTCTCCTTATATTTAAGTAAAAGGTTATTAGTGTGTTTCATAACTCTAGTTAGGCACTTTATCTAGATTCAATGAATAATTACCATGATATCAATTGGTAGTTTCAGTGGACTAGAATGAATATTGATATAATTGATTGTGTTTATTATTGTTTTACTTATTAATAGGTGAAGAAATTTCATCAATTATATGAATGAATTTTTAAACCTTTACCAATGATCACATTTAAGTGGGAGAATAACATAATAAATTTTTTAGATTGTTAACCTATATCACTATGGATTCATGATTCTATCTAGGTAATTATGAATAAACTCATGAAGTTGTCCCAATACTTACCTATTTAATAAATATTATCCATAGAAGACTTTGGTTAATTTTGAAGGTTCTATGGCATAGTAGAAGTGGGTTGTTCCCATGATTAATAATGAATTTCATTGGTTTCTTTGAATTTTACCTCAAAATTGGATGAAGATAAACTATTGAATCCTTATAACAGGATCTTTAACATATGACTTATAATTAATTTATATAAATAATAATTATATTTTATTCTAATTCTTTCTCCATTGTTTAATTGATTGACCACACTTATCAAAAATAATTACAATAAAGTATCCAAGAGTAGAATCCCTCTAGTGGTAATCTACAAACACTCCATGAACCTCATAATGTCATTGTAAAATATTTGGGTGCTAGAATGGGTGATTCTAACCACATTTATCATTCATCATTGATCACAATAAAAATCCCTTACATGCTTTAAATATTTTATCAGGTCCATTAGGACTCAAGAGGGAGGATGAGGATTAATTCTCTCTATTATTGAGAGTATTCTAGAGAAAGTTATATCTAGGTTTGTGAGAATATTCTAAAGATAAATGTTTTGCACAAAAAAATTATAATAGTAGAAATGATATAATAAAGTTTGAATACATAGGTCATAAAATATGTTATTTCACAATGTTTTGTAACCATTCTATTAATTCTAAGAGAACCCCACATATAATTATATTATTATTATTTATTTTAATTGCACTAAACTAATATATATTTTTTATTCATTTATTAAATAAATAAATACATATTTTTAAAAAATATATTAAATATATCATTCCCATAATACCCTAAAATTGATTTTTTAGTCCTCATGAGCATTCATAAAACCTTTAATAATAAAAATTTACATAAATAAATAAATTTCATATTCACTGAACTGGAAAAAACCAATATTTATTTAACATTAAACTCAAATATACATTATTTTTAATAAATGGTGACTAAATATATGAAATCAATATAACCCAAAGAATTATAATTCCTTATAACTTGAGAATAATATTTATTCTAATATTAAATTCACATATAATAGAACCAAGGATCTAGATACAGTTAATTTATGACCCTCTAGGACCCTTTTCTTAGTGGCATTAGGCTAACTAGCCTAAAGAATAAGAACAACATTTATAAATAATTCAAGGAACATATAGGGAAATGAATTAATTTCAAAATGAAAATAACCTCCTATGGATTCCCAGGGTGTAATATAATCTCTTCGACTCAATATCTCTCCAATCGTGTTACATCACATGTGCCATCAACCTATATTCTTGACATATCTTTAGTTTATATTTCTTGAAATGAACGCATATATATATTTACATGGACATGGTCCTAATTTGAAAATTATATTCCAATAAAAGGGCCTAACATATCTTCTTCCATTAACTCAAAAGGTACAAAGACTTTCTTGACTTATTCATTAATTACATATCTCTAGTGATGCACCCAATGTATTCTACTTACCCTTGAGCATATCTCATCATGGTTTTCATCAACACAACAAAGTATGTGACTCGTGATATACATTAATAATAATCTCAATTATAAATACCAATACACATTCATATGGATAAGAATATCAAAATATGGCTATAACATGGGTAATTCCTACCAGCATGCTTGTTCACATAACCTCCTCTCTTAGAGATTACCAAGTGTAAACTTCATGAGAAGAAGTCTCAGGGTTTTATGAGCTCCCAATTCCTAATAGACTGCATCATCTATCACTACTTGAAACTAGATCTATCCCCATGGATATATACCCATAGCTTAGAGAAACCATGGGTATAAACATTCTTCCCAAACCTATACCCACTATTTTCGAAAATTGTTGGTATATATTGAGTTATTCCAATGATTTTTTTAAAAAATATGGGTATATCCCCTTACATATTCAGTCTTACTCAGGATCCAACTCCCCTCTTCATTTTAATCCCTATTTCTCTCATATACCACCATCCTCAACATCCCATATCCCCTCCTCAGGCGACTTTTGCATCCCCCCTCCCCTCCTTAGGTGACATTTCACCCAACATCCAGGTGTTCTTCCTCCATTTCTAGTGTATTTTTTGTTGTGATCTTTGATTGGTATTATTTAATTTCTTCTTATAATTTATTATCTTGTATTATCCTTCGTTCTCCCCTAATTCAAGGATTTTTTTCCTTATCTTCTTCGGCATCAGATTAGTGAGTTTTGAATATGTCTTCTCTTATACTGGATATTATTTTTATTTTTATCTATGCATTTAATTCTACTATAGAATGTTGGTATCACTTATATAATTGTGTTTTAGAATTTATAGTATAATATAGATCAAATATATTCAATTAGATTCATAAAAGTTATATTTTAATTATAATTAATTTATTTAGAAAACTATCTTAATGATTACTATGAATTTAACATAAATTAGAGATTCTTCTGGTGGAATATTTTAGGTATTTAGATATTTTTAGTGTTGGTAATGATATTTAAGTGAATTATAGGGGTTAATATTGGTTTTTATTATCCTATATTTATGGGATTTAATTATTGAAATTTAATTTTTTATTTCATGAACCATTGTTAAACTTTTTATTGGAGTGTTTTAACCCAAAAAAAGTATATGATGATGTACATGATTATACTATTATAAGTTAGTCTAGAATATTTATTTACCTATGAAAAAATGGTTGGGTTTCGTACGGTGGGATGGAATAGATTAATTATTTAGTCTTATTTTATCTTCCCTGAATTCAATACTTCTTAAATTGAAATAGAACATCATGTAAAATTGATTTTCCTTGTGTTTGAATAATATAAGTAATTTTAACCTTAAATAAAATATTTTCATGACTAAATTTAATTCTAAATTATGTTTTAAAATTAGAATACTTATTTGGATAATAAATACACATTTTTATACTATTATTCCTTAGTTATTAATTCATGTAATACATGAACTTTATTTGGATTTTGATGACTATACCTAGGTTTTTTCTTATGATATGACTTATTCATTATTTGGATGGATATTATATTATTCTATAATGGTCACTTACATCATGAATTATATTCAATTTGGTTTTCTATTAGCGTTCTTTAATTTCCTCTACACTATACTTATAATTTGTATTTAAATTTTGATATAATTATAATTATGGTTTACATTGTTGATTGGGACATAAATTTTTTACCAATAATATAATGAATATAATGAATATAATATGGATGTACCATATCGATCATATTTCAACCAAGTTTCAGAAAAAATTGTAATTTTTTTTGATTTTTCATTTAATAATGATTCAGATGATGGTTTTATATAGTTTCTAGGTTATAATTGTGTCGGAAGACCATGGTTAAGCTGGGAAGAAGTTAGATACCATATAATGAAAGATGAATTTCAAACAAACTATTATTTTTTGTATTACAAAGGAGAGATGAGAAAATCTTCTACTATTCAGGAATAGAAAAAAATAATTGGTGTGGGGAATTTAATATTTGATTGGTTTCCATTTATGCATCCTCAAGAGAGAGACATTATTCCAGTGAAATAAGGCAATGATATCAATACACATGACAAAAATACTTAAGATGATGATTTTGAGAGATAGAAAATTTTAATGGATGATTCCATAACTCTTATATATCAAGAATGTACTAATATGATGAAGTTGGAATTTTTAATGTGTTTATATCATAGAAAATCCATGTATATAATTTCTAACACTGACATTGATTATATTCTTACCTTTTTTAAGGACTTTACTCCAAATGGTTAATATATTCCATAAAATCATTATAAGTCATATAAGTTAATTAATAAACTTTTATATTCTAATAATAAAATTCATACATTTCAAAAAGATTGTAGTTTATTTTGGGAGGAAACAGATGACCTTAATGATTGTAAATAATGTGATACATCTTGATGAAATAAAAAATCATATATAATACCATCTCATGTACCATAGAATTCCATGTTCCACTTCCCACTGATTCCCTGGCTTTAAAATATATTCATGTCTATATAAATCTCAGTCAATATGTGATGGCATCATACTGATAGAATTAAAGGTAATTAAGAGTTGGTTCATCCTGAAGATGTATTAGCATGGTGGTAATTTTATGCACAACATCTTGATTTTGTAGCTGTGGTGCATAATGTCAAGTTAGGTCCACCTTGTGATGGTTTTAATCCTTTTGGTCAGATGATTACTACTCATATCATGTGGTCTATTTTTATTCATGTTTATACTCTTCCTATGTGGATTTATATGAAAACCCGTTTAGTTTGGCTAGGGAGGGGTGTTCCCTTTAGTTTGGTTTGGGTTTTATGGTTCCAACAGTTTGTAATTTGGATCCTGGGTTTCTCACTTTTCCATAAAATTGTTTTGATTATAATAAAAAAAATTCTGTCAAAAATCATTTCACTTTATTAATTATAATAATATATAGAACTTATGACCCAAGAAATGATATAGATTTCTACTTGTAAACTTTAATAAGAGAGTTGAAGAAGCTTTGGGATATGGGTGTGTGCACATTTGATTATTCTTCAAAAAATATATTTTAGATACATGTTTCCCATCTATATACTATAAATGATTTCCCTAATTATAAAATAATTTATGGTTAGATCATGAAATTAAAACTATCATTTACTATTTTTATGTAGAATAAATTTTTGAGAAGGATTAAATATCATTATAGTTTTAGTTTCATGGGGCATTGATGATTCTTTCCAAGGGATCATCAATACATGAAGAATCGTCAAAGGTTTGATAATATTATTAACACTGAGTAGCCACCTCAATGTATGTCAGGAATTTATGTTATTAATGAATTGAAAGAATTAATTTTTTCATTCGGTAAAGTTCATATGAAATCTAAAAATATGGAAAATGTTGACACTAAAGACACTTATAATTGTAAAAAGAGAAGTATGTTTTATGAGTTTCCATATTGGTCTACCAATTTGTTGCATCATTGTTTAGATGTAATTCATACTGATAAAAATATGTGTGAAATGTTTTTTTCAATTATTATAAATATCAAGGGGAATACCAAAGATGAATTCTGATATCTCCATGACTTTTTGTATTGGGGTATTCGACCAGAACTATATCCTATTTGTATCAATGAAAATAAATGGAAAGTTCCTTGTGATTCTTATGTGATGATGCCTTTAGAGAAAAATAAATTTATAGATATGTTATAGAATATCCAGGTTCATGATGTCTATTCCAGAAACATATATAAATTAGTTAATATAAGATATTTGAAACTAAAATCCCTAAAAACTCATGATCATCACATCCTTCTTCATGAATTGGTTCCAATAGAAGTCCATCATTTTCTATCCAATAATGTAAGGGTGACATTGATTCGATTGTAGAACTTTACTAGAAACCTTTATGATAAAATTATATTGAATTTTTTTTATAAAAAATGATGAAAGAGGCGCCATTAATTTTTTGTGAGTTAGAAAAAAATCTTCCATCATATTTCACCTGCATGCTACATTTAATAGTATATATTCTAACTGAAATGCTTCTTTGGGAACCTGTTTCTTTTTTGTGGATGTATCCTACTGAAAGAAATATGTTCACATGAAATATTATGTATGAAACAATAATCATCATTAAGGTTCCATTTTGAGAGGTTATCTGGATCAAGAATATATGGATTTTTGTTTAATGGATTTTTCTAATGTGAGCACAATTCATAATCAGACAATGATAAATGAAGATGAGTGGTATGAGAAAAATTATCCCTCATTTCTATCTCTTCCCCAAACTATAGGAATTATTGGGTCATATATATTGGCTACATTGAGCCTTTAAGATCGAGATATATCACATCACACAATATTTTTTAACACTAGTATCTTCGATGACTATATCAAGTAAGTAATTTGAATATTTATATGTTATCTCACACTATGTAATTTCAAATATACCATAAACTTTTATTATCATTTTATATATGGAATAAAAAAAATAACTATATAGTTCATCAATATTTTCCTTTGAGAAGGAGAGAGGTTTTTCATAGACAAGATTTTCATTCTTGGTTTCAATAAAATGTATGACCATTACTTTAATTAACTTAAAATATATATATAAATTTAATTATATTATTCATATATATTTAAGGTATTGAGTTTACCTGTTTGTTTTGTTTCTCAAGAATTAAGAGTGTTGGATTTTGGTCCCAATTATTTGGTTTGTGAATAAAAATCTTTAATAATCAATGGGTATAAATTTGTTACAACTGATCGAGTGGTGAAAATGAGAAAAAATCATAATGGTATTATGTTAACCACTACAAAGGATTTTTATGACAATGCTTCAGATAATTGTCCCCCATATGAAAATGTGTCTTATTATGGACTTGTTGAGAAAAAAAATTATTAGATTACTAATATCAAGGTCGAGTCTCTATGATGAAATGTAAATGGTTTTATTGAATGACGTGACATGGTACATTTATTGATAATTGTGGATTCATATTTATTAACATTAGTTGATTCTTGGATATCGATGAAGCATAAATTTTGTCATTAATGGAAAAATAAGTGTTTTATGTGAAAGATAATCTGATTATGGTGTCATTAATTTATAAATCCTATGACATATTTTTCATGATTTTGGGAATGAAATTGATACCATTGACTCCCCCATTGGTGTTGACCAAAATATTTCATTTGATGAATCAAATTGTCCCATTGTGAGAGATGATCTTGAAATTGTAGTAGTAGTGGGTAATATATAGATGAAAACATATATATTCATAGTTAATTTAGTTTATCTTGAAATTGGTTTCTTAGGTTGTTATTACTATAAATTATTTAATTTAGTTTCAGTTTGGAATGATATGTTTGTTTTAGTATTGTTTTGTTTCATTGAATTTTATTAGATTTATTTCAATTCAGAAAACCAAGTTTAAAATAGGTTATTAAAAAATGTATAACGTAGTTTTAAATTACTGTTAATAAAACATGTTATGAAATTATTTATGACTTATCTGGATTCTATGTTGTATGAATTATTTTTAAAAACTATTTTTAAAAAATTACATTTCACTATTATAAATATTATAAAAAATAACACAAAAATTTGAAGGAAGTAATTTATTGATGCTGATTAATAGATGTGAAACCATGGGTTTCCCCATCTATTTCCATTAGTGAGTATAATAATTGTAATTTTTTTATTCTACATTACATATAATTTCATGTTCATATTCTTTATCAAAAAAATAGGGTTATTAATTTTCACTAAAGTTGAATCATCCTCATCATACAAGCATGAGTCTAAGAAGGGATGATCCTAGACCTAGAAGGAGCTCCGATTGTACCTATTAAAACCCTAACCCACTAGCAGACACCCCATATACCACATGGTTTCATCCTCCACTTGAACATCTATAGAGGGTCCCACCCATGCCTCCATCATCATCTCATTTATCCTATTCTTCCCATACCATTTCTACACTGCCTATTTACCATATCCATATCCTTTGAGGTCTCCCTAACTCTACTACCCATGTCCTTTCATGCCTATGCCACATCCATTTCCTACTATTCATCCAGGATCTGATGATTCTATTCCTTTAGCTTCTAATCTAGTGCATATAGATCACCTAGAAAATATATTAGAATAGAAAAATCCTTCAGAGGATAATAATTTAGGATATCCCAAGGATCCATCAGAGCCTATTAGGTAGCCTGTATCTATTTTTTTATTATAAGTGTGTCAAATTATATCACATAATTTTTTTCTTATTGTACTGTGACTTAATTATTCTATTTTTAATTTTATATTATTCAGTGGGATCTTATAGTAGTAGAAATGAGAACACCCATATGAGGGAATCTTGGAATATCTAAAAAATGGTGGATTATAATAAAGAAAATCAGATGGTAGGTAAAAATCTCATGCATTGTATAAGTTTCATGGAAACTTTATTCAAGTACCATAATATCATTCTGGTAGAACCAGTGTCTTGGAGACATGTCGGTAATGACATCAAGTAAAAATCATGGGAATATATATGGGTAAGAAAATTTGTTAAATTTATATCTATATTATTATTGTATTTATATGAATTAGCATGTTTATTTTAGCATCAATTTGACTTTTCAAAAGGTGAATCTACTAAGGTTACTAGTTTGATTGATCTTGGGAAGTTCTAGAGATTATATAATAATGAGTTATATATTGGTTAGAGGAGTATATTTGGTTTTGATTTAGAGGTTATACTCAGATTCCATGACTTTCCAACAACACAGTATCAAAAAATGATCGTATATTGGAAGAGTTATGAGTTTAAGGTATTCTCAATATTTAATAATTTTCATATAAAATTTAATTCTTATTACTTGTATTGATTTTTTTAGGATGATTCGGGATGAAAAAAAAAGAACAAATATTCAATGATGTATTTTTACATTTTGGGGTATACTACAATGCCTGATCATGAGAAGCACCATGTACTTTAATATAGATAGAAATAATATCTATACTTATATTATTACTTAGTTATATTTTCATTTTGAAATTTATGTTTTATTGTCATTAATCCATTTAATATATGTCTAAAAATACCCCTTTCAAATGGATTAATGGCCAATTGGCCTAACGACCTAATGGCCTAATGTCCAATTGGTCAATTTCCCTAACGGACAATTTGACAATTGGCCTAATGGCCAATTTACCTAATGGCCTAGTGACCTAATTTCCAATTAGCCAATTAGCCTAATATACTGACGGAAAATTGGCCAAATGGAAAATTGACCTAATGGCCTAGTTACCTAATTTCCAATTATCCAATTAGCCTAACATACTAACAGTAAAATGGCCTAATGTCCTAATGGCCATTTGGTCAATTGATCTAATGGCCTAATGGATAATTTGCATAAGGTCCTAATGGAAAATTGTCCTAACATCAAAATTTTAAATTGTCCAATTGGCCTAATGGCATAATGACTATTTGGCCTAACTACCTAATGGATAATTGTCCAATTAGACTAATGGCCTAATGGTCTAATAGAAAATTGGTCAATTAGCCTAATGGATTAATGTCCTAATGGTCTAATGGCCAATTTTCCAAGTGTCCTAATGTCCTAATGGCCAATTGGTCAATTGTCTTAATCACCTAATGGCCTAACGAACAATTTTATTAATGTATTAATGGCATAATGTCCAGTTGTCCTAATAGACTAATGGCCAATTAGACTAAGGTACAAATGGAAAATTGGCCTAATGCCCCAATGGCCTAATGGCCTAATTATCCTAATGGCCTAATTAGGTTAATGGCCTAATGACCTAATGGAAAATTAGCCTAACAACCTAATATAAAATTCACCAAATATCCTAATGAAAAATTCGCTAAATGGACTAATGGCCAATTGGCCTAATATCCTAATGGCCAATGGCTTAATCGGCCTAATTGTAATAATTGGCCTAAATGGTCTAAATGGCCTAAATTGGTATAAATGGTCTAATTGAATTAATTTTCATAAATAGACTAAATTGCCTAATTGTCCTAAATTTCCTTAATGGAATAATTGGTCTAAATGGCCTAAATAGACTAATTGTCCTAAATGGAATAATTATCCTATATGGCTTAAAATACCTAATTGGCCTAACTGGCATAATTCACCTAAACGACCTAATTGGCCTAATTTTCTGAATTGGCCTAATTGTACTAATTTTCCTAAATAGACTACTTATAATAAATTTACTAATTGGACTAAATTTCATAATTGGCCTAAATGGCGTAATTAGCTAAATGGTCAAATAACCAATTGACAAATTTACCAATTTAACAAAAAACCTAACCTAAAAATAAACCTAAGGACCAAATGATCAAAATTACCAAGTGACCAAATAACCAAATAAAATAACACAAATATAATTGGATAAAATGAATATACAAGAGAAATCCATATCATACCCATGTTTAGCATACTAATTTTTATGTATTGTTTATGTTATGCCAATAGTATTAAATTTCTAATTAAATGTATTTTTAGATTCTTCTTCATTTAAGGGATTTTTAAAAAACTAAAATTTTAATTGATTCCATGTTTATAACTTTCATTTTATTCAATAATGTAGTATTATACTAATAAATTTTATTTTCAAAAAGTTGTATTGGGAATATAAGGTCTTGTGCCTTAAGAAAAATTATTTTGCTCGAGTAAGAAGAAAAATGATGTAAGTGTTGTAAATTCACAAACATAAGAAAAGACTGTGAGATTTTTTTTCAAATATTTATAAGAAATTAATAATTAAATATCTTTTTTATATTCCCAACATTCTTACCTGGAGACGCTCGATGATAAATAAGATATCAACTTTGGGCGAAATGATCATTTGAGTTGGGTATTAGATGCGAATCACCATGGTAGAATCTGATGTCAACCTAGATAAAACATTATCACCACTAGGTATTGGTACTCACAAAGATCCTCTCCAAACTCTCAAACCACTAAGTTATAAAGACCTCATACAGAAGCAATTCAGGTAAAAAATATAGCTTTATAGGAGTATGAAAGAAGTTAATTGATCACCGAACACTTCCTAAAATATATATCAGTTATAAGTCAATAACTTCCATCATAGGATGATACTACTATTGATTCATATATGACATCAATTTTATCTTTAAATTATGTCATGAATGATGTCGATGAGGGTCCTATTGGTGGTCAAGATGATGGTGGCGACGGCGGTGGTAGTGGTGGTGGTGGTGGTGGTGATGATGTTGCTGATGATGATGGTGATGATAATGACAATTATGATTATCTAGATGATGTTTTTTGGTGAGGAGGGTGTTTTTTGTGGTTGGGAGTGTGAGGATATTGGATTTGGGGGAGATATTGATCCCCTCCATTTTTTGGATTAGCATTAAAGAGACATGTGTATGTTGTTTAATGACTTGAATTGATTTGTAGTATGGATGTATATATAATTTATAGTACTGTAAATGGTTTGAAAATCATTACAAGTAGTTAGATGAATGATAAATATATAATATTTGTATTGGATTGAATGTGAATTGTGGTTTCTATTTTATTTACAGGTTCATGGTGGGCTGGGAGAGCTGCTGCTACCCAAATGGGGACAACTGTCTATACCCACGGTTCAATGAACCATGGGTATATGTTTTCTTGTGGGGAAATTGATACCCATTGTTTGGTGAATCATGGGTATAGATATATACCAACATTTTTGTTTAAACCATGGCTATGATAAAATCTCTAAGGCTAAACCCATGGTTTCTATAGAAACCATGGGTATAGCTCTATAGAGATGACTCCATCATCCACAGTTCTAGAAACTATGGGTATAGCCTATACCTGTTGTTTTAGGGGCTATACCCATGGTTCTAAACCACGGGTATAGGGTAATTTTCCAATAGTGTATGTTTTTCAGATATATTTGATCAAACTATAGAACAAATATTTAAGAATACAGGCATATCACTTCATAGTTATCATCATAGAGGTGAATTTTCATGACATTTCAATGTTATAGATACTCTAAGGACATTATCACATTAATGTTATGTAAATTAAACACATTATTTGATAATATATTTATTAATATATAATACCATTAATATAATGGTAATCAAAATTAAAAATCATTTTGTTCCAAGGCACCATCTCTAACATACTCCCACTTGGAATAGAGCCATTTTCTGAAGAATTTTAGTTCACTAGATCTCATATGATATTCATGATTCTAATAGGAAAAGGATTTAGTCAATGGGTCTACCATGTTCTATTCCTTGGAATATAATCTTACTATGACCTCACCCTTTGAGAAAAATTCTTTAAATAGGTGATACTTACAAATTATATTCCTTTTATGTTGATGTGACCTTCACTATATGGAAAGATCCACCTCTATGGTATTAGCACAATACAATTAGAGATTTTATTATTAGGAACTTCATCAAGATTATGGATAATGTTTTGTATCCACATTACTTAATTAATTGTATTGTAAGACAAAATATACTCAAAATAAGATGTAGAATAAGTGACCGCTAGATTTATTGAGCTCTTACAGATCACATCTCCTTTATTGACTGTGAAGACATATCTTGACTATGACTTCATAATATATTGATCTGTTTGGAAACTAGAATTTGTATATCCCCTAATTAATTTATTTTAATTGCCTCTATAAACCAGAAATAAATCATTAGTATGAGTTAAATACATTATTAAAGTCTTGAATTCTATTAAATTCCAGTATCATGGATCTTCTTGATATCTTCCTACCATGATCAAGGTATAGAAACCATTAATCATGGTATATAGCATGATATAAATGGATGGTCCTATCACTGATTTGTAACAAATCCTAGTCATCTTCAATCTCTAATCTTATATCTAAGGAAAAACTTTCTTCGAGATATGTATAAAATGTGACACTGGTAACAATACCATATTATATTGTACCATAGTGAAACACTTTTGTATCACATTAATGTATATAACCTAACATAGTCTAAGTAGTATCTAAGATCTATCATGAATGGTCTTAGTCCCTAAAATGTAGTATAATTCACCTTTTATAGAGAATCATGAGTTCAACAACATTATAACAAATTGTAAGACAGGTATCTCATTTTTGATTAGTAATATATCATCAAAAAATACTGCTAAGAAAACAAAAGGACTCCTAATAAATCGTTTATAAAAAAATGGTTAACATTCATTCTTTATGAAACAAAATTCTTTTACAGGTTCATAAAAGTAAATTTTCTCTGATTTGGATGCTTTCTTAAATCCATAAATGGATATTAATAACTTTTATACCTAATGGAAACTCTCATATTCAGAAATCCATTTGGTTGTTCCAAATAGATAATTTCTATAAGGTTTCCATTAAGGTAAGTCGTTTTGAAAACCATCTTCCAAATATCATAATCATGGTAATCTACTAAGGAAGGAATAATTATAATGGATATTAGTATAACAATTGTTGAAAATGTTTCATCATATTCTATGACTTGATATTTCTTAAACACTTTAGTTACTAGTTTGTCCTTATTGGAACTAACTTCACCTTCCATGTCCAATTTATTCTTGAATACCTATTTTCACACAATATTTTTTATATATACTGAATGATCAAGCAAAAACCAAACTTGGTTTTGGTATATAGATTCCATCTCAAAATTAATATATTATTTCCATATAGAAACTTATGTGTTTCTAACTTCTTACTTATAGGAAATAGGGTTATCATAATCAACTAATAATGAATCACCATCCTCTGCAAATAAAACCCCACATCTCTCTAGTTCATTAACCTCTTTGGTGATCCTTTGCGGTATGTTTTCCTCCGTAAAAACCTATTCCTAGGGACTAGTGGAATATTTTCTTATATAGACTCTTGTGTATCTTAAGTATTAACTTCATAAAAGTCAATATTTCTCCCACAATAAGTTTTGTAGAAGTGATCCCTCTCAAAGATTATGTCTTGTGTTTATATTATTACCTATTACCTAGTAAATTATGATAGATATTAAACAAAAAAGAGTGTAAATTATAGTTTTTATAAACTATTAAAAATTCAAACTCATGTATATTTAAATAAATAGAATTACTATATTAAAATATTTATTATAAACTTCCATAATGATATCATTCCAATAAATTTATTAGATAACCATAATAATGTTCTTCTAACAAGTAATATCAGAGTAACTAACGAGCAGTATATATAAAATAGAAATTTTATAATAGTGTAATAAAATATATAATAGTTGTGTTTACTAAAGAGATAGTACATAAAAAAACATAAAACTAACTTTTTATAAAATGAAATAACAATAATCTTATTTCAGCTCAATTAAATGATGACTTTTATTTCACCCAATTTGATAAGAAATTTTGTAGACCCAACTTTACATTTTCTTGGTTATAAAACAATCAGGAGGTTTTTCTTTCGAAATTGTAATATCCTGACCCAGCTTACCATCAAACCGGTATCCAGACCGGTGGGTCGCATGGAATCAAGCATGTATCCTCATATTACATAGTATTCTAACTAGTAGTGAGGATTTTAGGAGGTGATAGTGGGGATACTATACCCTCATATCAGAGTAGCACAGTATTATAGTAGAACTAAATAGAAGACAATAGCAGAATTAGTAAATAAGAAATGAAAAAACAATGGAAGAAATATTTTATAAAACTGAATAAAAGTGTCCAATGCCAGTTTACACAATGTATGCATGTATATATAATGATACATAATCTAAATAAATAAACATATATCATGACTTTAAATATAGTAAAAAAATAAATAAAAGACAACAAATCCCCAAGGGTGATCCCCATGAGCATCCAAAGCTCTAGCTCGGTCCTTCGCTCCTAACTCCAAGTACAAGCATACAACAACTAGAAAGTTCCAAGAACCCTCGTCCTGTGAACAAAGAATTCTACTCAGGTACCCTAGTGCAATGGAGCCTCAAGCCGGGTATGAGATATAAATCATAGTAGGCCAGCACCACTGGTGTCTAGCCCAATCTAGACTGTGAATAATAATTAAATATTTTTCATAAATAGAGAAGTAATAAAATAATTGAATAAAAAAATAAAAATACATCCATGTTCCTAAGGGACACATGATAATGATACCTGCTTCAGCTCATATCTAGAATAAGTCTAAAAAGGTCACTATATTATATATATATATATATACATATATATATATATATATTTGTTATAGTGGACTAGGATGTAACACACAGGCATCCAAAAAACAAATCTACGAGCTAATAAGCTCTACTCATGGGGTAGTAAGCCTAACATTGATATAAGGGAGGGTTGCAGGACCCCAGAACACCCTAAGAGGGGAGGGGTGAATCAGGGTTTCAATGTTTTCTTTTAATATGAAGGGTATTTTTCCTGCATTGGTAGAAACATGTTAAGCCTATATGATGTATTTTCCCAGCAATCAAACATTCACATGCAGAGAGCAAACACAACAATTTTACTTGGTTCACCACTAAGGGATAGTCCAAGTATCATATGCCGACAGTATGTTAGTCGTACCTAAATATACTAATATTCACTAGTTATTGAATAAAAAAGTTTTGAAACAGTCACTCTATTATGGGCACACTTCCTTTATAAGATTTTAAGGGTATTTCAGTACGTCCCTTGGAACACTTTGTCGACTCCCCCTAGATCACCGCCTTGGGTGAAGTCTTACTTAGTTTATCGACGTGAAGGTCACTTCAATGGATTGGAATTAAATTCTTTGTACGTATCTATAATGAGACTCTGCTTACACCATAGACCTGAGTTGATACAATTTGAAATCCTTGTTCACTAAAAAATTGATATTCAAAATTGCCTTTTATGAATCTCACTGCCTTCACGGAACAAACTGCCTTCACAAATCCCACTAATTCAACATAGAATACCCCATCATCATGAATCACCCTTTAATAAAAATCATTGGTATCAGTTAAGACCCCAAAATTATTTTCATGATTCTTAATCTTTCTTGGAATGTCAGTGTCGCGGAGCTCCCCTGGCTTCACGAAATCAAAGTGGTTCCAAATTTTTCTTAGAAAAATTCTCTAAAAGTGCATAGGGTAGCCTTATATTTAGAGGCTCTTCTGTTCACAATACTCCACTACCTATTAGTGTATTTTTTTGAATCTTTTAAAAATGTATTCTTGTTGATCCTCATGTATCAAATCACCATGGTAATTCACCATTGGTGATGTTCTTCGTAACCGCGGAGCATTCCGTCAACACCCTTAGTGACATTCACAAATCTCTAATTCTCGTAATCACAGAGATCACTGTCAACGTTCATGATGATCCTAATCTTAGATAAAATCATCCCAATATTCAAAAAACCTATTCCTTTACAATTTTTAGGAATAATTGTTTCTAGAAAACTAACCTTCACAATGCAATCCACTTTCTCTAGATTTTTTACCCCAAAAAAATTGTTAATCAATCAGAAACGATGCCACCTTTATTACTATTGACATCTTAAACTGTAATATCTATTTACTTGAAAACCCCAAGATATTACGTGTGAATATTGTAAAAAAACACAAAACATACTCCATTTTCAAAAAATAATGGCCTTGGTTCCAACAATGGAGAGTCTCCAAGCTCACCCACACCCTTACCATCATTATCAAGTATCAGTGGTGAGGGTTTCCATGCCAAAAATCAATGTAAGGGAGGGAAATTCTACATGATCACCCATTATCTTACCATAGTATAGTATCCTCTTTTAATGGTTCATTTATTACTAGAATTGGGAAAGAAAAAATCTCATATATATCTTTATTAATCCATCTAGAAAATAAGTATAGTCACATTTATGATGCAAGACCTGAGGTAGTACCTCTTATGCTTTGCATTTTAATCCATACCATTATAACCATCATCAAATTTATAATATAATTCATAAGTAAATACCTATTATTAATTTCAATACCATGCTTAATTCCATTTTAATGAAACCATTTCATTTAAACCATTTAAGACACTTCAATTATGGAGTGCATGTCATAATGAACAAGCCATGCTATTTAATACATTTTATTAAATTAAACTTATAAATATGGAATAAACATTAACATAATTCACAACATGAGACATTACCTCTCATGTTCCAAGATATCTATGTTATATTTCAATTAAATCATTCAATTCATTAAAACATGTGAATACAGTTTATATGGTCAAAAGGGGGTCACATAAAGGGTTTCATGGTCATTAAAAAAATTACCTACTTGGGAAATTATACTTAAGGGTAACAAAGATTCCGTGTACTAGGAATCCTTGCAACTATAAATGACATAAATAATAAATAATAATCAATTTCATAAGTCTAAGAAAGTTAAAAATCATGAATCATCATTGTGAGTTTTTGAAGACAGTGCACCTCCATTAGAGGGGTTTTATTATAAAACCATGATTTTTTTATCAAAAAAATCTATCAAAACTTTCAAAAATCATAATTTAATTTACCAAATAAGCATAAATCAGGTAAAAATTAATTTTAAATTAAAATTGTAAAGGAAAGGGATCCTACCTTAGGAATCAGACCAAGCCAAACTAAACACTCGGCACTTGACAATTTTAACTCAAAGTTGCTCCACACTTGCACACACATTCATTATTATATATATACACCCCTTAATCCAATGTACATATTTCCCTCTTCATAAGGGAATATGTACAAGGAAGATATATATAAATATATACATACCTATGTATATGGGTGCAAGCCTTCACTGAGTTGTCAAACACTCTATAATTAAATCTAGGAACTCAAAAACACTACAGGGAGGACCAACACACTCAAAGAAAAATATGAAGAACTCATAAATCACAAAATCACAAATTATAAAATGAGATAAAATGAATAATAATGGAAAAAACTTAACCCAGATCAATGGCAGTGATCCAAATCGATCCAAACCACTTCGTCTTCAATGGCAGTTGCCGGAATACGATCAAAGGAGTCCTAAGAGATTCTTCACATACCTTAACATTGAAAGAAAACCAAAAGAACTAGATTATACCAAACCATGGGTTTTTTCAAACCACATAGGGTGATGATTATAAGGTAAATTGACCAAAAACGATATGGAATAGAGAGATGGAACCTTACCTCAATAGATAGAAGAAATATCTTGAAGAAAATCCTGTGGAAAATCGATCGGAGAGGGATCCTTGGAGAGGGGGTCGCAAGTGCCATAGGGTTTCCATCAAGGGGGTCGTGCAAGGAGGGTAAGGGAGAGGGAGACCCCTTAGGAGTTCTTAAAACTAAACATAATAATAATAATAGTAAATTATAAGAATAATAATAATTTTCTTATCATCATTAAAATATTTCTTTATTATTTATTTTATTTTTCAATTAACCTCATTTTATTAATTTTCGTTTCAATTTTTATTTAATTTAATCCAATTTAAAAATAGGATCTCGATGCATGGTTTGGGTTACAGGGTTTTTCAAACTGTGCGCTAATCATGCACCCTTTACTAGGCATCTCAGGCACCTCGTAGGGGTTGGCCACATGGTTTGGAAATGATATACCAACAGTACGGTTAATAGTGTTTTCGTACTTCCCAAATCCACTAATATTGTAGGCTAGGTGCATGGTTTTGAAAAAAGATCACATCCCATGCAACAGCCTCTACCCACATTCTTAAGGTTTCACAGTTTCCTACTATGGTCTGCAAAATTTCAGAGAAACTGTGAGCCTAGTATATACCCTTTAAAACTTTTTTGTTTCGGTTTCGATGCTCCCAAAACTCACTGAGACCTCTAGGAAACACCCCAGGCCTTCACCCAAGTCCAAAAACATCACATTAAAGCATTTCAACTCTCATAATTCCATTCTAAGACTTGGTTTTAAAAACGGACCACCTAGTAAACTCAAATGTTCAAATTCCCTTATATTATCATCTGGTTCAAAGAAAAGATAATTAAAAAAACCTTGGAATCCCTCGATTGACCTGATTGGTAAAATATTTTTCTTCCTTATAGAATCTCTTGATCAACCTGATTTGATCAAATATCAGTATTTCTAGCCCTAGGATACTTTAATTAACACAATTAAACATACAATAATTACAAAGTAAAAACATAGAGAATTTACAATAACAAAGTCACAACATATGATCTCAGCTAAGATCTCAAAATATCACACTTTGAAGCATTCTCAACAATGATACATTGTAAAACATAAAATTAATTATTTTAATTTTATGTTAGTAAGTACTTCTCCTCCATGGGATTGTGATCCTATTTATAAAATTCATCTTAAAAAACTCACAATGATTGAATTCTAAATTTCTTAGGGCTAGTTACAACAGCATCAAATAAAACATCTTTATATTTGATTTGTTTAGTGTATCAATAGTTTGTATAATGGTTTTTAGGTTCAGCACCATAACAATTCAATGTATAAAGTTCTATCTGGTAGGATTAGTAAATATTCATCTGGTAGACTTAGTATATATTCATCCTGTGAAATGAAATATATATTTTTGGTAAAATAGAATGTCTTCATTCATTTATTAAATAATAACTCCATACAGTAAAATTAATTTACTCTAATAGGTAAAATTGGAAACTTCAAAACTATAAGAATTCCCACACAACCATATACTTGGGAATAAATTGTGATTGGAAAGAGAAACATTCTATGAATGAATTATTGTTTTCAGAAATAATTTTAGTAAGAGATAATTTGACTCAAAAATCTCTCCCTATTTGAAAATCAAAATACACAACACAAAGATAAATTTAAAATAAAAACATTAGATATTACTTCCCATAACTTACACATATCTTATGTTCTCTACCTTTCTCCCCCTTTTTATTTTTGAAAAGAAATTAAAATGAAAGGATTTTGGTAATAAGAGATGCTGAAATGAAAAGAGACTAAAAATTTTGAGCAATAAACATGCATTAATAAAATTTTCATTCAAGTATTCAAAACCTCGCACATAAAAGAAGTGATGTAAATAGAAGAATTTTAATATTACAATGATAAAATAATAAATGGAATTTACCTTTATTATTTAAATTATTAACAATACGGTTCATCCTTATGAGTTCTTTATCAATCTTCTCTATCCTCTCAACTTGAGAATATAAATTTGTGATATTTTGTTATTTAAAATCAATCTTATTGTTCTATTTACTAGGCTTAAAATATTATTATATGGAAAATGATTTAAAATCATTCATATCACTCGAAACTTCTCCCTCTTAAAACTTTAAACTTTTTGTGAGTTTTGGAAATTAACTTTGTAGCTTTTTTGATTTTGAAAACTTGATCATAAAATTACTTCACATCTATATAAGTTGGATTCATCTATTATATAATATTATTTATCTTTCTAAACTCAAAAAATTATTTCTATTTCATGTTATGAAACTAAATGTCTATCTAAATAACATATTTTGAATGTTTTTTTAAGATAATTTGTTCCTTGAAAATAGTCAACGTTTTCTTGAATATATTATCATTTATAATGAATATAAAGAAAGATATATATGATTTATTTAAGACTTTTTATGAATTTATTGAAGTATTTTGTCTTTAGTTTAGTCCTTTTGGATCTTGTTCTTAGAGAAGAGTTATTAGAAACATCATAAATCTCAGGCATAATAAATTCCCTACATTTTGGAGGTGAAGGTTCCTCATGTTCAACAAGCTTTTACTCAGATATTTATTAAATCTATATTTTTTCATCAACAACATAATGATTTTATTGTAATGGATTTATTATAGAATATTTTTTTTATTTTATTCTAACTCTTATTCTGAAGAACTAAAAATATCAACTTCTTTATAATAATGGGGAATAAAAGATATATTTTTATGAATAGGGGACACTTTTGGAGTTGGGTCCTTAGGTCAATAAATTTTTCAACAACCCCAATAACCTCTTTTAATTTTTCTTTTCTAAAAAACTCAGAAAAATATGGGATAATCTTTTAAATTTGTTTTTCAAACTCATGTTCTATAATATTAAGTTTGTTAAGAAAATATTGATACACCTTTGATTTCTTCTCCTCAGATATTTATCTCTTCCTTTTTTTTCTTCTTCCTCAATCATTTTATAGATTTATTCTTTAAAAGATTTAACCTCCATTGGATCAAGGCTAAACATAGGATCCCTATCCTTATTTTCCACATTCCTCTTCATCATCTCTATAAATAATTCATCATAAACAACCCTAAAATTATTTCTATTAATCTCTTGATATTTAAGATATTTTTTGGGAAACTTTCTCAAATCTTGGACTTTCTTATCAAGAGTTTTGATCTCGTCAACTAAGTAAACTTTGGAAGACTTATCAATAAACTTCTTCTTGGCATGATAGTAAACTATTCACATTTTAGAGATAATTCCACCTACAAAATAATATTCTTTTGATCAAACTAGATTTGATTCATTCTTGATCTACTCAAATTTTATAAACCTAACTAAAACATGGTTTAGAAATTATAGATATAGAAAAATATTTAGCTTCACCATTCCTATTTGAATAACTTCAGTATAATTCTATATGAAATTCATAATACTGAACTTTTTAATATTATAAATAAAATAAAGGGTATATACATATATATATTCAATACTTTATTTTTATCTCTGTCTCCTTTCATTGGAAGAATAAATCTTTAAATCCACATAAAGACAATCTTTCATTTGGTAATAGATGGTTCATTTTATACACTATTTCCTCGATAGGAAAGAGGGTTTCTTCCATGTGATATTTTAAAAAATATCCAACTACATATAAAAGATTATGGGTAGAAAATATAGCTTCACCATATAAAGATAGTCCCACCAACTCAGACACATTCTTAATATTGATGTAATAATTGTTTCCAAACTGATTGAAAAGTACATTTTTAAGACTCTCTACCTTATTAAAAACTGAGGGGATATAAAACTATCTAACTATATTAAGGTAATACATATAAAACTCATCTTTAATGATGAAAAAAGATTCCAAAACTTGAAAAATAATCATTAAATTGAGTAAGGAATAATACTTTTCAAACTAAATTCTATCAATGTTACATTCTTTGACAGTTTCTATAACAAAAAAAATCAATTTCCTATCTAAAAACTATCAAATAGAGAAATGTTAGGGTAGTGAGAACTTGTCACACAATCATTATATGAAGAAAAACAATTGAACCACTCCTTCTATATTTCGGAAATATATAGTGAAGTTTGGAATTATATATTATCTAATGGATGAGATTAAATCTTAGAGTTGATGACCTCAAAATAGATTTTAATAATATATTCATTTTAAACTTTTGATTATTATAATTTTATTTGTAATAAATTTTGAGTTTACTACAAAAATTATTTCTAGTAGAACTTCCAAAGTCAAAACAAAACATTTATAAAATTTCCTACATAAAATATATAACAATGTATCAAGGATATAGAGTCTTATATTTGGAAAAGGTATGTAATTACATGCTTCAGAATGTTTTTCTGGTGAGTGTAGCACCATCTTCCCTTCCAGTCAAACACAATGACCTGTATTTTATATAACTAGAAATCACATGATATCCTCAAGTAATATTATATACTAATTCCATAGATATCCTTAGGAAACCGTCTTCATCCATCTAACCCACTGAAATTAGGTTATTCTAAAGTCCACAAAACATGTTTCACTTATTTTATTACTAGATAAGTCTCATTCTTTAACAGAACCATTACATCTCCCTTTCCCACATTTTCTAGAGCTTCATCATCAACAAGATTCACTATATCAAAAAAATTAGATACATAATATGATATCCACACTTTTTCTCCCATATAATGGGATGAAGCTATGGAATCTATAATCCATGATTTTATTTAAGTCTAAACATTCCCAAGTAGACTCACACTACTTTTTTCTTCCATACTCATATCTTCAAAATAAGTCCTTCCAAAATTTATCTTCTTTTCATGAAAATATTTCTTAAGGTGTCCACTCTTTCCAAAATGACAAAAAATAGTCCCACTTCTAAAAGAATTCCCTCTAATATTCTCCATTTATTTCCTCTATGCCTATTTTTTATTCTTCCAATGATGTGATTTTGTCCTTCTATACATATTTAATACTTCATAGAAAGATGATGCACTCTCATTTCATTGAATATTCTCATTAATAATCAAGTTATAAGCATTAATGAACACCAAATAATTATTTCCACTTAAAGTAATTAAAATAGTAATCATGGATTCCCAAGACTCTTGTTGATATAAAAAAAAACAAAATCACCCAAACATCGCTTGTAAATTTAACCTTCATCTATTTTAACTAGCTCCAAATTAGGTTGAAATAATTCAATAGATCTGATATAGATATTATTTATAATAACCTTATATTGAATAAACTCTTTATCATGCACACCTAATTTATTATTTGAGGTTTATCATACACATCTTTAAGGGTTTTCATCAACTTTATTTTATTTTTATTCTTCTAAATGTTCAATGTGAAATTCGGAACTAAAGACATTCATATCAAACCAAGTGCCTTTTGATCTAGTATTACCCATTCACCTTTATCCATTTCTTCATGTTTGACACCCTTCAAAAAATCTCTAGATCTTTCTCAATGATATATTAATATATATTAATTTTATAGAAACTAATATATGTTCTAAAAAACTTATCAATCTGGACCTTTCCTTATTATGAAGTTATCCTTCCAAAAAATGACTCCCATTTGAATTAAGAAAAACATATGAGTGAGAGAATATTACCCAAACTACGGAGTGAACTATTGATCCTCCTAATAACCAATCCTCATGATATCACTTATTGATAATTCCTCTAACTTGTCATTATAAAAAACAATATGAAGTAGTTGTTCTGGAATTACCTAGAGGAAATATATTTTCGGATGGAATGCTCTGACTTAATGTTACAAAACATTGTAGAAACAAAATTTATCCAAATCACTACCACTAAACCTAAATCACTTAATCCCTATTCAATCCAATAAAAATTAATATAATGAAATTAAATGTATTAATGGTAGAGAACACTATATTTTTATTTGGTTCATACTAAAATTCCTATATCTATAGGATAAACATTAAAATATTTCAATTCATTAGAAAGAAAACTTGTACAACTTAACAAGTAAAGTGTCACTCAGGATTACTATAATATAAGTAATAATATTCAATTCAATAAACACACATACATTCATCATAGGGTTACCACCCTCTAAATAGAGAGTTTAAATTCCAACCACCTAGTTTCATCAACCTATAAAATGTGTGGGAGTCTATTTGTTCCATTGTTCCAACCAGAGATCTATAGAAATTTTTTAGTGTGATCCCCACCGCTGTTAAACTATAAAAAACATAAAAAATAATTGTACATCCCCATATTTCTGAAGTACATGATAGATATTCTAGAAGAATACCTCATTATGTTTTGCACATCAGTATAATCCCCTTACAAACCACATCTTTCTTGAAACTTTCTTTGGGAATATTCAAGGAAAACCCAGCTTCTTCCATCACTTCAAAAATTGAAGATATTTTTGAAACATTCCTTCTGGAAAATATAATTCATTCAATTAAAGTAGTCTTCACACATTCCAAACAATATCTCACATGTAGATTACTTCAAAGAAAACATCTTGGACCCATCATCAACTTCTGCAAAAAAAACCTTCCTTTTCTAATGCATATAATGTTTCTCTACATCCTTCCATTCACCCAATACCAATTAAGATTTTATATTAAAAAATTATTTCTAGGTCCAACCTATTATTAAACATATCATACAGATTTTTTTTCCCATATAACTTTTATAAATTTAACTAACTATCTTCCACCATCTTATAGATGTAATGGTACTTTATATCAATGTGCTTACTTATTGAATGAAAAGATAGATTCTAACCCAAATTATTTTCACTACAAATATTAGAGTATAAACACCCTTTTCCCAATGTTCATTAAATTATTAAATTAAACACCTTAACCATACAATCTCCTTTCTTCCTTCTGTAACAACCACATACTCTTCTTCTATTGTTGAAATTGAAATCATCAACTGTATCATGTATATCCAACTGATGGTGGTTCCTCCAAATGTTTGAAAATATATTGTTATGAACTTATAAGAATCAAAATCATCCTCAAATTTGGTATCTAGAAACCTAGATAACATATCATTATCTCTGAAACAAAGAGTTATACCTTCTATTCCTTTAAGATACCAAATAATCCACTTAAGAGCTTCCTAATGAGCCTTCCCTAGATTTACTATAAACCATATGTCCACACCCACTACATGAGAAATATATGGATCTGTAAAAACCATAGAATACATCTAAATTATGACTGCTAAGGCATAAGGAACTTTAGACACAAATATATTTTATTCATTCTTTTGTGGTTTCTTCTCCTTTGAATGTTTAAAGTGGCCAGTGAGAGGAGTTCAAAAAAGATTACATCCACTCATTTTTAATATCTCAGTGATCATATAGATGTAATTCCTCTATGATAAAACCAAGATTCCAAATTTCCAATCATAAAAATTCCCCATACCTAGAATCTCCTTTTCATTTCAATGATCTTTCACTCCAAAAATTATATACAATACCTATTTCATCTTCTAAAATCAAATTAATATTAATACCTACCAAAAACATCTCATTTATATAAAATGGTAATATAATGAAGTCATTTTTTTTGAACTCCTTCTGATAAAAATTGATATTAGAATTACTTTAAGTGAAACCTTTTTCTTCCATGATGAAATAAAAATTCTGGATCCAACATCTTAGTGCTTATTTCAAAGCATTAATAATACTTCTTATTTTTCAATCAAATACCTGATTCCAATATTCCATAAAACTAGTGGGTAAATTCATGTAAATTTTATCACTTAGATCCCCATAAATAAAAGTGGTATTCACATAAATTTTTTCTAGGTACAAATTTCTAGAAGAAACCTAACTTAAAATAGTTTATATGGTAGTATTTTTTAATACCAAAGAGGATATCTTGGGGAATTAAATATCTTCCTTCTATGGAAAAACTTTCATAAACAGTCATAATTTATATATCTTCCTTCCATTAAACTCTTCTTTTAACCAGAATACCCACTTATTATCAAGTCCCTTCTTCCCTATTGGTAATTCCAAAAACACTCAGGTTTTATTTACTCCTAGTGAATTCAACTCCTCCTATATTGCTAATTCCCACCTTCTAAAATCCCCAAAATTCGATGCTTCTTCTAGAATCTCTAGTTTTCCTAAACCTGGTAAAAGTAAGAAATATAGAATAGCTCCATACCTCTTCACTGACTATCATATCCTTGAAACTATTTACTAATTAACCAATGATTCACCTTTTTCCAGAACTATCACTTATATATCATTGCAATCCAAAACTCTTGACTAAGATTCCCTAGTTCCCAAGCCTTTATATATACCTTATTCTAGCTAATCTTTAAAACCTTATTCATGTCCCTATAAAATTCATTCTAGAATATGATTCCTTCTATTAGATTCATATATTTACAAACATTTAGGAACATGCGGTCCTCCAAAACCACTATTTAGGTCAACTTGAATTGAAGTTGAATAATTATACTTAACCTCCTTATATTTTAAGTTCTAATATTTCCATAAGATTCTCTAATTGAATATCACATTCTAACTTTAGAAAAATTTCTTATTTTTATCATCTCAATGAAAAAAACCAATGTCTTTATCTCCATAGCCTGTGAAGAAGAATAATAAAGATTTAGCTTCAATATTATATCTATCTTTTTCGTCATCATGAATGTTGTCCAAAATTCAAAAAACTATGAGGTAAACAAATTTTGGAACTTTTACAGACCAAAGTTCTTTAATTAATTTTTATCAACTTGTATCGAATGACTTTTATTGATTATATAAGTTTTTTTCTTAATAATTCTTCCTGAAACACCTTAAGAATTATGGAATGTACCATTAAAATTATTTTCCTCACCGTCAACATATAATTCATTCTCTCAGAAGCATCATTTTGATCAAGAGTTCCTAGAACAGTCTTCTCATGTTTTATTCATATTTTCTTATAGTAATTACAGAAACTCCATCTGAAAAAAACACTACCATTGTCAAATCTCAAACATTTCAACTTTCTTTCAATTTCTCTTTCCCCTATAGACATTTATAGAACAAATATTATAAACCTTTCACTTTTAGGTTTCATAAAATATACTCATACTTTTCTTGTGGAATCATTAATGAAGGAAAATAAGTACCTAACATTTCCATAAGAATGGATTGGGGTAGTTCCCAAAACATCTGTATGAGCCAACTCTAGCTTTTATAATCTAAGTTTTCTTATAGAGATATTGAAAGACACTTTTCATTTCTTATTATGTATACAAATATCATATCATTTGGAATCTGATTGGTCTATATTAAGTATGCATCCTTCCACTAGAATCCCAATACCTTTCTCACTGAGTTTCCCAAACTAATTATTCCAATGTTTTGAACTTTTAGAAGATGTGGTTTTGGAATGTGTAGATTCCATTTCCCTTCTGGTCAAATAAAATGACCCATATTTTACACCTCTAGATATGATAAGAGATCCCTGAGTAATCTTTCATATGCCTTTCCAAAGGATCATTCTGAAACCTAATTCATCCTACTAACCCACTAAGATTAGGTTTTTTTGAAGTCCTAAAACTTGTTTCTCTTCCTTACCAATAAGAAAAATCCAATTTTTTAATTGAAATTTTACTTATCCATTTCCCATAATGTGAAGAGATTCATCATCAACCAGAATCACTCTACCAAAATTTCTTGATACATAATTTAATATACACTATTTTTCTCATATGGAATGGAAATAAGCTCTATAATATATAATCCATGATTCCATTTGGGTAAAAACATTCCCAAGTAGATTCACACTACAATCTTCTACCACCCTCATCTCTCTGGAAGAATTCCTTCTAGAATCTTTATTTCTATAATGGAAATATTTCTTGAGGAGTTCTCTCTTTCCCCAATGCCAACAAACAGACCAAATTCTGGAAGACTTTCACATATTCTTCTCCGTTGATTTTCTCTCAAACATCTTTATATTATTCTCATACGGTGAGTTTAACATTCCTTTTATATTTGATATTTCACCAAAATATGTTTTACTTTCTTTTCTTTAGAGATCATTATTTAGATTAAAGGAAAAAACATTATTGAACACTAAATCATTCTTTACACTTGAACTAATCACAAAAGTAACCATGTCTTCCCAAGACCCTAGTAGATATGATAAAAAAATCACCCAAACATCAATTGTAAATATAAAATTCAATTATTACAGATGGGTCTAAATTAATTCAAAATAATTCGAGATATTTGATGCAGAGCTTCATTCAAATAACCTCATATTGAATAAACTTAACATTAACCACACCTTATTCATTGATGTAGGCTTTACATTCTTATATACAAGGGATACCATCAAATAACCTATAGTTTTATTCTCTTAATTTTTCAAAGCCCCATTCAAAACTAAACATAGTTGTATCAAACCAAATTTCTTCTAATCTAGATTTTCCCATTCAACTTTATCGGTTGCTTCTAATTTTACACCCTTTAACAAAATCTCTAGATCTTTCTGAATGATATTGTCTTATAGATTCATTTTCCATAAACTAAAATCAATTCCATCAAACTTATATATCTGGACCTTGATTTATTTTGAAAAAAACTTCCAAAAACAATGATTCCCAGTGAAAATTGTAAAAAATATGAGAAATAGATTTTTACCCGAACTACTGAGTAAACTACGAATCCTCCTAGGAACCAATACCTCTAATTAAACTTATTTATAATTCCTAAACCTCTTCCATTTGATAATAAATCAGAATAAGTTATTATATAATCACCTAGGGAAAATAGATTATGGATGGAACTCTCTAAATTAATGTTTCAAAGCATGGGTGGAAATAATTTTTACCCAAATCACCACCACTAAGTGGAAATAAATTCTTCCCTATTGACTCCAAAAAAACATTCATATAATTAAATTAAATGTAATAATAGTAAAGAAAAATTTGGTTTTATATAGTTCAGACTAAAAATCCTATATCTATGGGAGAAATATCGGAGCATTTTATTTCTACAAAATGAAAAAAATTACAACTTATTGATGAAAGGGTCACTTTAGATTACTATAATAAAATTAATCACATTAATTTCAATATATAAACATGTATATATCATAAGTTCCCCACCCTTTATATATAGAGAGTACCTTTTCATCATTCATTTGCACTGACCTATAAAAAGTATGGGAGTCCATATGTTTTATTGTTCCCACCACTGATCTTCTCTATCAATCATCATCGTGACCACCACCATTGGTAAAACAAATAATACATCATAGTAAAACTAAAAATTTCCCTCTTCCTGAAGTAAAACCTAGAACATTTGGGAAAAAATTTCCTTATGCTAAGCACATTGGAAGAATCCCCTTCTGAATCACCTCCTTCTGTGAACTTCAATCCAAAATGATGGAGGAAAACCCAAATGCTGGAATCACTTAAACATTATTAACAACTTCAAGAACTACCCTTTTTGGTCAAGATACTTCATTTAACTGAATTAGGACTCACATATTCCAGACATCAACAAATCATAAATGAAGGGAATATGACACTCCATTATGTGGGTCTATTAGAAATAATTTATTTTGTTGGAGACCTGGACTATTATTTAGAATTTATATTGAATTTTAATGTAGTTAAAGTTGTGTTTTAGTTCTAAGGAGGTACCAAAAAATCCATCTCATTCTATTCTCTATGATACGGTCTATTTAGAAGTAGATGCAAGCATCATTGAAAGGACTATGTGAATTATTGATAAGAAGGATAAGATCTTAATAGGAAAAATTATTATTTTAGTGAGAATTATGTGGAAGAATTGAATTATTTGAGAATATAATTAGGATAGGGGGCATATGAGTAAGTAATGGTTGGATTTTTTTCATTGAGAAAATATCCTAGTGAAATAATGGGGATCAAATGTAACGACCCAAAATATCACTATATATTTTCCTTAAGTAAATATTATTCTAATATATTTATCTATATGAAATAAAAAATTAAAATGAATCTATGATATGTTAAATTAAATTTTACTATTATAATATAGCTGTGAAATTATCAATTATAAAAAGAAGTAACCATATTAGTAAATCAACAAAGAAAAAGTTGATAAATAGAATTGGGTAGTGTAAGTATCCCATATGAATCACATTTTTCATGATTTTAAAGGAAGTAGCTTCACTAGGGGTTTTCGTAGACCATACCCAATCCTAACTCAAACAATTAGGTTTTGATAGAAATCATATGTGAGATAAATTCAAACTTGTGGAAATTTTCATGAGATCCATGCTAGCAGAATCGCCACCCTTAACTATCACTAGATCTTATCTTATACTTAGATCTTACTCAGGGATCATAAGGGGATATGTAACTAGAAATTAGGATCATATAATTAGGTAATTATTTATATGATAACTTATTTATCATGTGTATTTTACAAATTTTTTATTTTTTCTTTTAAGGAAAAAGGATGTTCATTTACTAATGCATTGATAATAATAATGAGATAATTTTATTCTAAAAATGTTATTCTAAAAAAATTAATTTAAGTTCATTATTTAAAAAAATTATATTTTATTTTATTTATATAAATAATATATATAATATAATATAAGTAATTTCATTAGTAATTTATAGGAAATAAAAATAATAATGGTTACTAATTTTAAAATTTATTTTCCTATCAAAACAGTTTCTCATTATATTTTTTTATTTTTATTTTTTATTTTTTTAAATATAAAATCATAGAAATTGAGTATGAAAAAAACTATATTAATATCAATATTAGTTTAATATATGATAGTATTATAGTGATTAGTTCTTGGGAACAATGGTGATCATCCTCAAATACAACTTTAACCCACATGATGTTTTCATTGGTCCCTCAAAGACAGTTGATAATCCAATAAAATCAAGACCAGATGTTTCAAGAGAGGAGGATATAAAATTTGATGATGGGTATTTTTATTCCTTTGAAAGTAAATCTTCACAACGTATCATCATGAATGGATTCACGGCTTGTGTATCAACAAATATTGTGGCCATCATAGAAAAATTGGATCTATATAATTATTCCATAAATCCTCAAAACACTTTGGGTAGGGGTTTGATTCTATATAAATAAATGGATTTGTTTCATCATTTATCTATGATATAAGGATTTTTAGATTGGAGTTTTATTTCTATTGGACGGTTTTTTATCACCTTTTATTTCCCTATATGGAATTAAAGAGAAAATATTATGGATTTGGATTCATTAATTTGAAATTGAGTGTAATTAGAATACCTAAATGGTGTCCTAATTTTAATATATATTAGTTCAATGAAACCTTTATATAGGTATGGGTTAAGATATTTAGATTTAATTGGGTTTTATGTCAATTAGTGTTTTTTTATATTGAAACCTCAATTGGGTTATTGATAAAGATAAAAAATGCCACTTGGTCTACTTCCTTCGATCATTACATGAGGGTTCTGGTTGAGGTGGACCTCAGCTCTAACTTAATGAATAAAGTGATCCTTTCTACCTACATGATGATATCTCTCTTAATATATAATAGGACAGGGTACCCCCATTCTATCTAAATGGAAGAATTATTGGATAATCAATGTCTAACTGTAGATAGAAGATATTATGTTCACACTGTCACTAGAAGGGACATGACCTGAACCATTATAGAAAAATAAGGGATGAAAGGGATAATGCTAATACTGCTGCTAGAATTTTCATGCCGAGGATATAGTCTACTAGATTATCTATGGGATTAAATCCCCAAATAACTGAGAAGATGAACGATAAGGGTGAGACTGTAGATGGGGGAAACCCTATTCCAGCAAGGAAAATCTTTATGTCTTATATTATTCTACTTATTTGTATTTAATTTATATATAATTATGGTATATGTATCATGGAACATGCAAGAGATCATGGTCAGACATCACATAGGGGAGCATAACATAGAGTAACCAGATCTTACTAAAACTTCTTTGGTGAATGTGGACCTCTCTAATGATCAGTACGATCATGAGACTATTACACAAGAGGAAGTGGATTTGGAATTGTAGTAGTAAAATCTATTAGTCACTACTAAAGGTAAAGGTATATCAAAGCCATTAGAATATTCCTCTAAAATTTCTAAGAATAATATAGTGATAAATCATGGTTCTTTCATCATTTATCAGCCCCTTCTATTCCCTAACAGCCCTTAACAGTGTGAAACACTCTAACTCTGGAAGGAATTAATGCAACATCATCCAAGGGAAATAATATTTTAGTGGATGTTATGGGTTTATAATTAGTTTCTCATATTAAACTCATACCTTATGAGTCTATATCTAATCTTAAACATGTTTCACTAGGTGACATTCTAGGTTACATGACTTTAGCCCTTCTTAAATCAACTCCTCAGGTGGAGCTTCCCTCAGACACCCCTCCTTATGGGAAATGGTGTGATGAAGCTGAAAATGAGGGTTGATAATATCAACATAAATTTTAATATTTAATGAAATATACTTATTATATATTTTTAAAAGCCTTTATCATGGATTGATAGATTAATAGAATCAAAAATTACAATGTTAAAACCTCACTAAAGGATTATTAAAGGTTCCCCCATGTAAGGGAGGATATATAGGAATAGTTTTACTCATAGTTTGAGTTAGTTTTTTCAAAAATGGAACCATATGTTTCTAGATATAGAGATTTATTCATAGTACAAAAACTATTATCTCTAAATATTGAATACATTTTTTCAGCCAACTAGGATATGGACTTCTCTCACCATTACTAGAAACATAGGATCTTCTCTATTCTGGTTGATTTCTCTGACTCATCATCTGATGACAATAATGAGCCTCCGAAAAGGATAAATACATGGATTAGATGTTGAAATATAATATTTAGTGTTTGGAACCCAATGAATATGGGATATAGAGTTCAATTCAATAATTGATTTCTTATTGTACTTTTTGTTTTATATGATGAGGTCATTTTATAATTTTTTTGACCCCATCAGCTCCTTCGGTTCAGTTATGTTTTCAATAAATGGGGTTAAAGACTCTTGGATATAACTATGTTCTTCAGGGGATATTATTTTTTTCATCAAACTCATATCTCATACCATTTTTTATTGGTTTAAGATAAAATTTTTTATACTTTTTAAAAATAATTTCATTGTTGGTGTATAGTTAGAATGTCATTTTTACCAAAACAATATCTTTATAATTATATAATAAATACATGTAAGTTTATAAAAATAATAATTTATCAAATATATGTTTATTTATAAAAACTATATATTTTAAAAATACTATATTTAATTTTAAAAATCAATGAATAACATTTTAAGGACTTAATAAATATTTTCCAATAAAAACAGTTTTTGGTCTTTTGTTTAAATTAAATATTATTTTGGTAAAATTCAGTTTTAAATTACTTTTAAATCCATGTAACTTTTATTTTTTTATAATAAACTAATTTAAATCATTAAATTTATAGGAATTGATAATTTTACCCCACACATAAATTTTAATCTTAAGAATATAGTTTTTCTAAAAACAGATTTTTACGTGTTACATGCTTTAATGTTAAAATTGTGTTTTTTAGGAATATAAATTTTATATAAAAATGGATTTAATATTTTTAATTATTATTTAAAAATTATATAATAAGTTCAATTTTATTTTTATGCATTAAAATTAAATTTATTTGATCAAAATTAGTTGGCACTATAAAAAATGAAAAAAGTGAAAATTATAAGAGTAAATGACATATAAAAATTTCTAAATCCTATGTTAAAATGAATTTTTGAGGTTTTATAAGTATTATATCTTCTTCCAATCCATTATTATATATTTTTTAGTCTTCTTTATATGTGAAACATGTGCCCTCTTTATATTAATTTGAAATATTTATAAAATTACCATTCTCGCCACTTCTAAAAGGGTCCTCTCATCACCCCTTTAAGACCACTATAAAAAATTATTTTCCATATTAAATTATACCCATTATCCTAAATTTATAACTCTGTTCCTTTTATTTGAGCCTATGGTCATAATATATTATCTTAATACCACCATTTCCAGGGAGTCTTCCATGGGAAAGCCTAAGATCTCAACGTGAATTATTTTTTCACCAACTCCTTTTCTTTTCTTCCTTAAATTAAAAATAAATTTTTTTTAATTTATATATAATTTAATTATTATTTTTCATATACATATTTTTATTATTTCTAATTAATTAAACACCTTTTCCCTTTTCTATTATGAAAAACAATATCAGCATCTGTGCATTGTGCGAACTACTGCCTCCACGAAGTGACGACTTCCATTTTTCACCACTGCCTATATTAAATGATTATAATGTTGAAATTTAAGAATTAATGTTACATATATAATATATTAATTATTATTAAGTTATAAATTATATTCCACCTTTTTCCCTCTCATTATTCAATAAATGAAAGTTTTAATTGTGTGTTGTGCAGACTACATTCTTCATTAAGTAACGTATCTCATTTTTCATCTATTTTTTTCTTATTTATTAAATTGACTTTGAATATGATTAAAAACCTTGAAATTATATATATTATATCATTATTATTATACAAAAATTATATTATGCTAAATGAAACCACTTTCATAGTCATTATCATCTATTAATTATGATATGTTTGTGTTTGGGTGGTCTAACCACCTACTTGAACAATGATATAAAATAATATCATGGATGAATATGAGAACATAATTACTTATAATATATGATATAAATAATAAAATATTTTTTTTGTTTCTATAATGGTAGCATTAATATTAACCACATTAATTAAGATACCATCATTTGTTTGTTAAAAAACACTTAAACATGCTTCTCATCAATTTCATCTACAAGAACCATAAAAAATTACCATAGAATGAAATTATTACCTTATAAATAATTATAAAATCATAAATTCTAGTATTATATGGGATTGATAAACTTTATTAAAATAATTAATTTTAACACCACTATTATGAAACTAGTTCAAAACAATCAAGATTACACAAACTCGATATTGAACATAGGTAATAACTGACTAATATACATGTAGATAATAGTTGTAAATAAATTTTATAATAGTTTATAAATATGAATAAAGTTATAAAATATATTATTAAGGAAGTTATTTTTTATATTGATATTCAATCTCTTTAGTGGAAGTTGAGAATTAAGGTAAGAGTTTCTTGACTCATATTTTCACTAATTAAGACATATTTCCTAAAATACATATTATTTTATTTTGAATGGTGCATATACTTCCTAATGAATTTATTTTACATATTCATTTAATTAATGTTATTTTAGGATCCATATAATGTTCGCTGGTAAATTAATTTATTTTCAAGAGATACTAAAGGCGTTTTGATTAAAATGTTACTCAAACCATAAGGGATTCATTGAAAATATTATTTTCAAAACAAGATATTTTTTAAAATATATTACATATGGGGAATTTTTATTCTTTATAAAACCTATCATCATTGTAATTAGATATTCATGGATTTTTACATGTCCCCCCAAAATTTCATTTCCCCTTAACTCGTATTTTACCCGAAGAGTTTCTTGTAAGTAAAACAGACCATGCCTCTTCTTCTAGGTTGGGAACCTCTATTTTTCCATGTCTATATTCATAACAAGATTTTGAAAATTTCCTTATATAATCATCAATAATTGATATAGGTTATTTTTAACTCCTTGAAATTATGTAAAAAAAATTAATGAAATTTTTAATGTTTTCTGTATGGGTCATTTTCATTAAAGTGTGAAACGAATATCATTTTAAATTTTTTCATGTGAACAAATATTTTCATCACATTAGTCGTTTTATATAAAATTTTTCTATAATTTTCATGGTTTCTAAAATAAATTATTTTTCCCTTTGTTTTATAAAATATTTCACTAAAAATTCACTCATAAGATCATGGATATTTCTTATTTCCAAAGTGATTTTGGTTTTTTAAAACTCCTAATTTGTTTCATCTAAGTCATTGTTCTTTGAAATATATTTGACTTGATTAATTAAATTCTCAAAATGATACCATCCATATTCTTTATCTAGGTAGATTATTTTATATCCTTATCTTTCAAAATAATGATCCAACACTACTTTTGTCTTTCTTAGTCATCTTTGGTGTATAAGTGAAATTTCTCTTATAATGTCATTCCTTAATGTGTACCCTATTTTAAATTATTTTTATTTAAGTTTGTTCACCTATATGCCACATGTCGATTAATCGGGTAAATTATTGTCTTAACCATATACCAATTATCAATATGGTTTAAATACAATATACTCTATTATCTTGATTGAAGTTTGTTTAACTGGAATGTTGTTGAATATATTTGGATAGACATTTATTTTATATGGGTTTACCTTTTTAGTATTATTAATAATTTATTTATATGATTCTATTTAAAAAAGTTTATATAACCCATTTTATTTCCATGGGTTCTTTATGCTATAAAAATTTAATGAGTTTCATTTGAAAGATTTATGATACCCATTTTTTCCATGGGTTTTTTATGTTATAAAAAGTAATAATTTTCATTATAAATTTTTATGATGCCTTTATTATTTTTATTGGTTTTTTATTATGTGATAAGTGAATAATTTTCATGTGGAACTCATAAGTATGGATGACGATAGGTGGGGGTAATATCTCCCTCCAATTTATTGGTTAAAAGTTTATATGTCATGAGATAAATATTTGTGATTAAATTTTAGCTTCTCATAAGTGTGGGAACTTATGGTGTGGCTCATGAAGGCAATGTTTCCCTATACTAATGTTTTTTATATATTTTTAGGATGTTATAGTATTATTCTTTTTCTCATGACTATGTTATGCTCTCATGGATCATGTTTATTGACTCATGTTTCTATATTATTTTTATACTTATATTATGTTATTCCATGACCTATTCCATGATTTGTGATCTATTATTTGTTGTTTATAAGTTTCTTATGTATCGTTATTATACCCATATTCTCATCTTATTGTCACTAATGATATTATATTAGTATCATTTATGTTTACCCTTGTCATGACTCATCCCCCGGGACCCGTGTTGTGACTACCCCAAGCCCGCCTTCCATAGGTCAGGAGTTGGCGACTAGCACCGAAGGCGTATTTCCTAAAACTGGGAAGGCATTTCCTTTATAATCTGTAACACACACAACCAAGCACACAGAAAGATACGAACTCAAGTAAACTGAATAGTAAACAGAGTGAGTACAATAAGTAAAAGGAGCCATAATAAAAACCCAACTGGAAAGTACAAGGAAACTGAAAGTACAAGTACAACTAAAGAAAAAGGAAAATAGCTATTGGATCGTCCTCCAAGGTTCCTACTTTAAGGGTAGGTATAGATCGCCTCCTCGGTACTCCACATCCATTCGTCTCCTCCATGTACCGACTCGTCATAAGGTCCACCTCTGGGAACTGTCCAGTCTTGGTACCCTCAGTCTCGATCAACGTTGTCTGTCATCTATACCAAACACAACGAAGTTCAGGAATAGCCCATATAGGGGTGAGTATAAAGATACTTAGCAGGAACCCCTATAACCTCAAGGTCTCACAAAAAACACCAAGGATAAACCATAAATTATGAAATCAACAGATAACCCTACTTAGCTATATGCCCATACATATACCTAAGTTATCAAGTAATACATCTCAATCATGAGGGAAAAAATAGAGATACTGACTCATATCACACCAAGATTTATTTTAGGGGTAGTATCAAGTAATATCCACAGTCACATCATCGAACACCTCAGCTGCTGGAGATCCCCTCCTATATCGATTATAGTGGGCCTACCACGTCACAGAGAGGCACTTCCCCCAAACCTTGGACTGATTAGGTACTCCTCCTATCGAGTATCGTGGGTCTACCATGTCACACATAGGCGCTCCCCACCATGGGTCTACCATGTCACATAGAGGCGATCCCCCTCGTGACGTGCTGAGGTACTCCTTCTGTCGAGTATTGTGGGTCTACCACATCATACAGAGGTGCTCCCCACTATGGCCTACTGAGGTACTCCTCCTGTCATGTGGTGTGGGTCTATCGCGTCACACAGAGGCGCTCCCCACCATGGGTATTCCGCGTCACACATAGGCGCTCACCACTAGGATTTTCAAGTCACTCCAAGTCGAAAAAGGTCAGCAGTTGTCAAGTCTCACCCAGCTACTAGGTTCTTGCACTATTTCTGCTCGTCTCCAGGAGGATCTTCACCACAAGCTATTGGTTGATACTCCAACTACCACGAAGTCCCACTAAGAAGAATCTCAAAGGTTTTCCACGTCATAGGGGTCTCAACTCAACAGACAGCACGTCAATCGGATGCCCGGTCTGTGAGTTATTAACCTTTTAGTCTTGGGGGCCCGGTTAGATTCGTGCTCGATCCAACCTGACTGTTCCCCATCTAAATCCAAAACTTTTGTAGGGTATACTCAAAGGGACCATCTTGATCTAATATTTCCAATGCCGCTGACAGTTCGTCAAATGAACGTCTAGTGCCAAAGGTGTGGCCAAAAGAAAGTAAAGGGGTCGTAGTGGGCCCGGGTCCGGTTCCACCAGGTCGGACCAGGTCGGACCAACTCGGCCCGAACCGGCCTGGGCTGACCCATTTTGGGTTGACCCGGTCTGGCCCGTCAGGCTGAGAGGGTGTCGTGAGGGCATCTTGACCACAAAGGGTGCCGCGTGGGTGGCTTGGCCGTGGAGGGGCTCGGCCGCGGGCCGACTTGGCCATGGACGGCGTGAGGTCGTGGGGAAGCTCGGCCTAGGTGGCTCACAGGACCGCGGGCGGCACATCTAGGATGGCTTAGAGGGCTGCAGAGAGGGCGGATCAGCCCGGGGCGGCACGGGGAGGGCGGTTTGGCCCAGGGCGGCGCGGCAAGGGTGGTTCAGCCGAGGTGGCGCGGAAAGGGCGGTTCGGCTCGGGGCGGCGTGGTGAGGGAATTTCAGCCCAAGGCTGCATGGCGAGGGTGTTCCATCTGGGGCATCTCGTAGGGCCGCGGGTGGCGTGGCTAGGCCACGGGTAGCGGCTCGGCTGGGGTGGCGACGTCTCGGGCGCGGGTCGGCTCGGCGGCAGATGGCGCAGAGCGGCGGAGGCCGTGGGGCGGCGTGGAGCGCGGGGGACACAGGGTGGTGTGGAGCACGGAGGCCGCAGGGCGGCATGGGGCACGGAGGCCACAGGTGGCAGTGTCGTTGCCTACTTCGTCGTCGTCACGTTCAACACCACAAATCAACATAAGATTTGCGGAGGGGTCGGTCCATTTTTTCTGTGTCTCGTACCCTCTATGTTAGGGTGTTAGTAAGTGGCTCATCAAGAACATGAACATTGAATGTCAAATATTATCCTCCCCGTAATGATTGTTCCCCACCCGCAAATGAAATCATCAGCATTCTTTGTTTTAAAATGGGTAGAACATGGGAATATAATCATACACAAATTAAACCCCTACCTTGTTTGATTGTTGATGATGAAGAGAGAATTCGAAGTTGTCGACGTTCGTCACGCCCGTCACACACCTATGATCCCGAGCTCGTTCATTGGATTAATGTTCTTCGATGGAAGTTATTCCTCATTGGTGAAGATTTCCACCGTTGGAGGATGTATCGAGGAAGAAGGTCAAAGTCGAGGTCGGCGTTCTTCATTGGAATTCTTCATTGGAGAGGATAATCCTTCAAGTTCTCTCTCTATTATCTTTTTTCAATCCCTTCCCATATTCCACTAAGGAGAAAAGAAATATCCAACATAAAATTTAAATAATAACTTAACATTTAATTATATGTTGTCACATAAAATTAAATTGGTAACTTAACATTTAATTCTTATGTTGACACATAAAATTAATTGGTAACTTATCAATTAATTTTATGTTGATACAAAGAATTAATTGGGGGACTTGAGAGGTTTCTCCTCCATTAAGAGGGGTCAGGTGGTCCCCACCCCTAAATTAAAAATTAGGAGGTCTTGAGGAATTGGGTGGTCCCCACCACCTTAACTCAAGTAGAGGGGGTTTCAACAAATAAAATAAAATGTGTGATTATTTTATTTTATTATATCCATGAAAAATACAAAAATTATCTTTCACCCTCGACCAACTACCATCGAGATGAAAGTCTCCTTAATTGAAAATTGGCGCTGCGAGTTCAACAGTGCCCTCAGATTTCAATTCCGAGCAGTGGTTCAAAATTAAGAAAAACCCACTCACACGTTTACTGAACATACCCGAACAAAAGTTCATAAATTCATTCTTGGCACTCTAGGGCTTGGAATCACATGCCGTCAATTTTTGCGAACTCGTAAAATTCCCATATATTTAAAAAAAAATACATATAAATTCCAGGCCTTTTCATTCTCCCCACCTTAGGGCTTTACGTTGCCATAAGCCACAACTCAAACTAAGGGAACAAGTGGGGGTTCTGAGCACACATCTGAGCATCCCGCTCCCATTTTCTCTCTTGGAGGTTCCCATGCTGCCAGAAAACGCGCACCAGAGGTATCGACCATTCACGAAGTACCTGCTTCTGTCGATCCTCAATATCTACTAGAACCTCATTAAAAGTCACCCCATCATCGATGTCCAGCTCACCATGGTCGATAATGTGAGAAGGTTCATTCACATATCTCCTCAGCTGGGATACTTGGAATACATCATGCACCCGGTGCAACTGAGGTGGAAGAGCTAAGTGGTAAGCCACCTCACCAACTCTGCTGAGGACCTGGAAAGGTTTGATTTACCTCGGAGATAACATGCCACCTTGGCCAAATCTCCGCAAACCTCGTCGAGGTGAGACCCGTAGGAAGATTTGGTCACCATCCTCAAACTCCATAGGTCTTCATCTCCTGTCGGCATATGACTTCTGCCTGCTATGTGCAGTCTTCATCTACTCCTGGATGATCTACACCTTCTCTGTGGTAGCCCGAACCATCTCTGGTCCCACAAGTGCTAACTCCCCTAGGTCAATCCAACACAAAGGTGATCTGCAAGGTGACCCATACAATGCCTCAAAAGGTTCCATCCCTATGGTGGAGTGATAGATATTATTGTATGAAAACTCCACCAAAGGCAAGTGATCCTCCCAACTGTGACCGAAGTCAAGGACATAGGCATGCAGCATGTCCTCGAGGGTCTGTATGGTCCACTCAATCTGGCCATCCATCTGAGGATGGAAGGTGGTGCTCAAACGAAGCTATATCCTGAAAGCCTCCTACAACCCCTTCCATTGTCGGGAAGTAAAACATGCATCATGATCAGAGACAATTGTCAAGGGTACTCCATGTAGTCACACAATATTCTGAACGTAGAGGCATCCCAAGCTCTCTAATTAACCCTTCTCTCTGATCAGTAGGAAGTGGGCTGACATGCTGAGTCGGTCGATGATCACCCAAATCAAGTCATGTCCCCTGGATGTACATGGAAGTCCTGTGACGAATTCCATGGATATCCCATCCCACTTCCACTTTGGGACCTATAAAGGCTAAACCAAGCCTACTAGTACCTGATGCTTCACCTTCAATTGCTGACAAGTGAGGCACCGAGAAACAAACTCTGCTATGAATTTCTTCATTCTCGGACACCATTTCTATCGTCGGAGATCCTGGTACATCTTTACCACTCTTGGATGTACCGCTAGAGGGTATGTGTGGAACTCTCTCAACACTTCCTCCTAAAGTGACCTTGCTACCATGGTATGTCCTTTGAAGAGGATGAAATGCTCCCCACCTTCAGAAAATCCATCAGGTGCCTGTCCTGTGGATATATTAGCATGTCGTGTCTCACAGTCAGTGTCCCCACACTGTGCCTCCATGATTCGCTGAAGAAGAGGTGGAGTTACTGTAAGAGACGGAACAAAAGCTTCTCCATCCCTATCCACAAAAGATATCTTCAAAGCGTCCAGCTACTCCGTCGCCTCTCCTAGCAGTTGTATACCAGACCTCCTGCTAAGTGCATCTTCTACAACATTCCCCTTCCTAGGAGTATAGACTATCTCGAAGTCATAGTCCTGGAGGAACTCAACCCAACGTCGTTGTCTCAGGTTTAGTTCCTTCTAAGAGAAGATATACCTAAGACTCTTGTGATCAGAGTACACTGTAAAACTTTCTCCCATCATATAGTGTCGGCACATCTTCAAGGCGAATACCACTACTACTAACTCCAGGTCATGGGTAGCGTAGTTATGCTCATGTTGTCTCAGCTTTCGAGAACCATATGCAATCACCACTCGCTCTTGCATCAGGACACATCCGAATCCAGTCCTCGATGCGTCATAGTAGACTACATACCCTACGACCTCCTCTGGAAGCCTCAAGATGGGGGTGATAGTCAGCCTCTACCTCATCTCTTGAAAACTCCACTGGCATTTCTCTGACCAAACGAAGTGTTGCACCTTCTTTGTCAATGCTGATAGTGGTGCTACAACTCTGGAGATGTATGGCACAAACCTCTAGTAGTACCCAGCCAAACCCAGGAAACTTTGTACCTCTGTCATAGTCCTAGGTGGATCCCAAGCAAGTATCGTCTCAATCTTCACTGGATCCACTGCAACTCCAGCCTCCAAGAAGACATGTCCCAGAAAGTAAACCTCTTGGATCCAGAACTAGCACCTCGAGAGCTTACCATAAAGCTGGTGCTCTTAGAGTGTATCTAGTACTACCTGCAAATGATAGGCATGCTCCTCCTCAGTAGCTGAGTAGATCAGAATGTCGTCGATCAAGACTACTATAAAGCGATCAAGGTATGGCTGTAAGATCCTATTCATGAGTCCCATGAACACTGCTGGAGCATTTGTCACACCGAATGGCATAACCAAGAACTTGTAGTGGTCATACCGACACCTGAAAGTCATCTTATGTACATCCTCATCTCATACTCTAAGATGGTGATAGCCTGATATGAGGTCTATCTTCAATAACCACCGTGATCCCTTTAGCTGATCAAAGAGATCGTAAATCATCAGAAGTGGTTACTTGTTCTTCACGGTCACCTGGTTCAGGCGCCGATAATCAACACAAAGTCCCAAACTCCCATCTGCCTTCTTGGTGAACAAAATCGAGGCTGCCCAAGGTGAAACATCGGGCTGAATGAATCCCTTCCCCTATATGTCCTCTAGTTGTACCCACAGCTCACGAAGCTCCATGGGATCCATCCGATATATTGGTGTAGATATTATTGTTGTCTTGGGGTACAAGTCAATGTAAAAGTCCACCTCTCTCCACGTAGGTAGACTCGAAACATCATCTGAGAATACATTCATGCACTGGTCCACCATTATAGGATAGCTCGGACTCTCCACATCAATCTCTCTAAGGGTAAGGCTAGCCAACTGATGAGTGATCAGCTGCACCCTCCTTCGGGTAAGTCCATCCGATGCTGCAAAGGCTCCCTTCTCACCAGTGAAGTTAAACTTGGTCCCATCTGTGCGGACACACCGCACGTTGTGCATAAAACATTCAATCTGAACATGGAATGTAGATAACCAATCCATACCCAAGATGAATTCGTAAGGCTCGATGCCGCTACTAGGAGATCCCAGCCAAAGCTCTCGCCTCCTATAGTAAGATCACACTATCGGCACCGGTGTGTAATCATCGAATATGATTCCATAGGAGTCTATAGCGATAAGGATTTAGCCAAAGACTCTGTTGGAATCTCCGAGCTCTGAACGAGGGAAGTGGAAATAAAATAATGACTAGAACCTATGTCTATAAGTACTTCAGCTAAGGTGAAGTAGACACATATCGTACATTGTATCATCTTTGGATCACCATGGTCTTAGGACTTAGCTGCCTAGAGCTGAGATCACCCCTGTCCACCTACTCCCTGTGGTCGGGGTGGACCACTGGGTGGTGGTGGTGGTAACATCTTGAATCATCACCCACCACTAGCTGCACGGCCAGCTCCTCTTCCAGATCCTCCTACTCCCTGCAGACCTCCTCAGTCGAACCTCTCTCTTCCTGGGCCATCATTAAACCATATTAAAATCATTTGTATGACTGGTTAGATAGTTACAATCCATGTGACCCTACCCGCCACATGAGTAACACTGAATTATCCTTGTTTGATTGGTTCCGCCTCGGGTTCCCCACACAACCGATCCCGAGTCATGCGGTCGTCCACCTATAGGTCAGGTCCTCTTGGACCTCTGTGACATCTGTCTGCTAACAGCTACAGAAGACTCCGCTAAGTGATGACTGATAGTGGGTCTCGCTGCTGGTGACTTATCGGTAAGGAAACTCTCCACCAAGTGGGATCTTTCTAACACCCACGCCTACTTCGGGATGCTGAGTGAGATCATCGAAGCCCTGATCTCTCACTTGAGCCCCTAATCGAAGGTCTGATCCCTGAAGAATGGGTCCCACACCATATTTGTGGAGTAGTATGAGAGGTTAGTGAACCTCACTGAGTACTAACCTATTTTCATGCTACCCTATAGTAGATGAAGAAGATCATGTATGCACACTACGCGAAAAGTCGATGGGACAAACTCTACCCGAAACAGGATCTCAAAGTCTACCTAGAGAATCGTCACCTCGTCATGAACCTGGAGCATCAAGCTCTACCATCTTCCTGTTACTTCCTGTAGAAGGCTGGAGGCAAGGATCACCATGAGATCGGCTGGTGTCCCTATTGGTCGGAAGACTCTCACCACATCCTCCAGTCAATCCTCAACTGCATGTGGGTCTATCTCTCCCATGAACCTGGGTGTCCTCTGGTGCCGGAACTCATGCAACGCGCTCAAGAAGTGTGCACTCTCTACTACTAGGGCTGGTGGTATTAGTGGTCTAACGGGTAATGGTACTACTGGTGCCTCCGCTGGAAGAGGGCCCTGCACCGAGGCCCCATCGCTCGGTGGGATATCAGTGCGTATAACTCTCGGAACCCTACCTGGTTGTCTGCGTGGAGGCATCCTAAAAAGAAAAAGGTGCACCATAGTTAATAAGTTATTCCCGGTGATCTGACTCGAAGAATTCACAAAGAAACTTCTCAAAACACACATGTAATCAGTGTTTTCATGCACTGAGTTAGAAATCAGAATTCAAGGTCCTGGTGTATGGATATGCCGGTCACCACACCAACACTATATTCCCTAAAATGATAACCAAACTCACTACACTTAACACTATTTCCATTAAAAATAAAGATCAGAGTCCTATGTTCTATGGTAGAACCGACTCCCCTGATACCAATTTGTCACGACCTATCCCTCGGGGCCCGTTCCGTGACTACCCCAAGCCCTCCTTCCATAGGCCAGGGGCTGGCGGCTTGCACCGAAGAAGTATTCTCTAAAACTGGGAAGGAATTGCCTTTATAACCTGTAACACACACAACCAAGGACACAGCAAGATACGAACGCAAGTAAAATGAATAGTAAACAGAGTGAGTACAGAAAGTAAAAGGAGCCAGAATACAAGCCCAACTAGAAAGTAAAAGGAAAATAAAATTACAAGTACAACCGAAGAAAAAGGAAAATAGCTATTGGGTCATCCTCAATGGTTCCTACCTGAAGTGTAGGTATAGATTTCCTACTCATCACTCCATGTCCTTCTGTCTCCTCTGTGTACTGACTCATCATAAGGTCCACCTCTGGGAACCATCCATTCCTTTACCCTCTGTCTCGATCAACGAAGTCCATCATCTGTACCAAACACAACAAAGTGAGGGCATAGCCCGTGCAGGGGTGAGTATAACGATACTCAGTAGGGACCCCGAGACCCTCAAGGTCTCACAAAAACCACCAAGGATAAACCCAAAAGTATGAAATCAATATATAACCCTACTTAGGTATATGCCCATACATATATCTAAGTTATTAAGTAATCCATAAAAATCATGAGGGAAAACACAGAGATAATGACTCATCTCACACCAAGATTTATTCTAGGGGTAGTATCAAGTAACATCCCCAGTCACATCGTCAAACACCTCGGCTACTGGAGATCCCATCCTCTATCGAGTATAGTGGGATTGTCGCATCACACAGAGGCACTTCCCACAAACCTTGGACTATTGAGGTACTCCTCCTGTCGAGTACCATGGGTCTGCCGCATCACACCGAGGTACTCTCCACCATGGGTTTTCCACATCACACAGAGGCACTTCCCACAAACCTTGGACTGTTGAGGTACTCCTCCTGTCGAGTACCATGGGTCTGTCGCATCACACCGAGGTACTCTCCACCATGGGTTTTCCACATCACACAGAGGCACTCCCCCTTGTGGCTTACTGAGGTACTCCTCCTGTCGAGCACCATGGGTCTACCGCATCACACAGAGGCGCTCCCACCATGGCCTACTGAGGTACTCCTCTTGTCATGTACCGTGGGTCTGCTATATCACACAGAGGTGCTCCCCACCATGGGTCTATCGCGTCACATAGAGGTGCTCCCCACTGGGCCTGTCAAGTCACTCCAAGTAAAAAAAGGTCATCAGTCATCAAGTCTCATCCAGCTATGGGGTTCCCACACTATGCTCGCTCGTCTCTGTGAGGATCCACTCCACAAGCTATTGGTCGATACTCCAACTGCCACGAAGTCCTACGAAGAAGCATCTCAAAGGTCTGCCACATCATAGGGGTCTCAACGCAACAGATGGCGCGTCAATCAGATGCTCGGTCTGTGAGTTATTAACCTTTTAGTCCGGGGGGCCCAGTTGGATTCGTGCTCGATCCAATCTGACCATTCCCCATCTTAATCCCAAACTGCATTAGGGTATACATAAATGGACCATCTCGTTCTACGATTTCTATCCCCACTGAGGGTTCGTCAAACGGACAAATGGTTCCAAAGTTGTGACCAAAAGAAATTAAGTGGGTTGTAGTAGACCCGGGTCTGGTCTGACCTGGTCAGACCGACCCGGCCTGGCCCGGCAGGCCGTAAGGGTGCTGTGAGGGATGCTCGGTCGCGGAGGGTGCTGTGTGGGAGGCTCGGTGGCGGAGGGGCTTGGTCATGGGCTGGCTTCACCGCGAATGGCACAAGGCCACGGGGCGGCTTGGCCAGGGTGGCTCGCAGGGCCACGGGCAGTGCGGCTAGGGAGAATCAGAGGGGTGCGGCGAGGGTGGCTCGGCCTGAGGTGGCGTGGGGAGGAATGTTCATCTCGGGGTGGTGTGCAAGGACGGTTCGTCCAGGGATGTGCGGAGAGGGCGGTTTGGCCCGAGGCGGCATGCCAAGGGCGGTTTGGCCCAAGGAGGCTTGGTGACGACAGTCTGGCTAGGGCAGATCATAGGGTTGTAGGCGGCGCAGCTAGGCCACAGGCGGCGGCTCGGCCGGGGCGGTGGCGGCTCAGGTGCGAGTCGAATCGGCTGTGGACAGCACGGAGTGGCGGAGGACGCGGGGCGGCGCGGAGGCTGTGGGGCGGCGCGGAGGCTGCAGACGGTGGTTTTCTACCTTCGTCACCTTCATCTTGTTCAACACCACAAATCATCACAATATTTTCAGAGGGATCGGGCCATGTTTTTATGTCCCGTACCCTCTGCGTTAGAGTAGTAGCAAGAGACTCATCAAGAACATGAACATTGAACATCAAATATTATCCTCCCCGCAATGATTGTTCCCAAACCACAAAAGAAATCATCCGAATTCATTGTTTTAAAAAGGGAAGAACATGGGAATATAATCATACACAAAATAAACCCCTACCTTTTTTGATTGTTGATGATGAAGAGAGAAGTCAAAGTTGTCGACGTTCGTCATGCCCGTCACACCCCTCCAATCTCAAGCTCGTTCGTTGGATTAACATTCTTTGACGGAGGAGATTCTTCATTGGTGAAGATGTCCACTGTTGGAAAATGTCTCAAGGAAGAAGGTTGAAGTCAAGTTCAGCTTTCTTCGTTGACGTTCTTCGTTGGCATTCTACGTTGGAGAGGATAATCCTTCATGTTATCTTTTAATTCTCTTTTTTCAATCCCTTCCCCAATTCCACCGAGGAGAAAATAAATAGCCAACATAAAATTTAAATAATAACATAACATTTAATTTTATGTTGTCACATAAAATTAAATTGGTAACTTCACATTTAATTCTTATGTTGACACATAAAATTAATTGATAACTTGTCAATTAATTTTTGGGTTGACATAAAGAATTAATTGGGGGAGTTGAGAGGTTTCTCCCCCATTAAAAGGGGTCGGGTGGTCCCCACCCCTAAATTCAAAATTAGGAGGTTTTGAGGATTTTGGTGGTCCCCACGACCTTAACTCAACTCGAGGGGGTTTCAACAAATAAAATAAAACGTGTTATTATTTTATTTTATTATAACCATGAAAAAACCAAAAATTATCTTTCACCCTCGACCAATTGTCGTCGAGGTGAAAGTTTTCTTAAGTGAAAATCGGCAATGTGTGTTCAATGGTGCCTTTGGATTTCAATTCTGAGTACCGGTTCAAAAGTTAGAAAAACCTGCTCGCAGGTTTTTTGAACGTACCCAAAAAAAAGTTCAGAAATTCATTCCGGGTACTCCGGGCCTCGGAATCACGCGCCGTCAATTTTCACGGACTCGTAAAATTCTCATATATTTAAAAAAATGACATGAAAATTCTAGGTCTTTACAACCCTTACAAAGCATCTAATATCACCCATTTCATATACTTTCATTTCCCCAGGTTATGTAAATGAGTATAACTTATGATAAGTTTAGAAGGAGTCTAGTGTGGCTCAATTCTATAGAATTGTTAAAAAGTATTATAAAATAAATTTCTTATATAGGTAGTCCTCAAAGACACTAAACCTTCTTTTATTGGGATTGTGAGATTATTTTGAGTGATAAAATATTTAAATTATGTAAATGATGTAAAATAAATATATATTTAGCTTAGATCACTATATTTGGTACCATATAATGGTTTAAATATTTTTTAGGATTAATTTAGTTATTTTTTGAGATAAGACTAAAGAAAATTAGTTAAATCCCAAGGGATAAGTCTAAGGGTTAAGTCTAAGTACATGATAACATATTGATGTTTTTTAAAAGTAGTGATTGTGTAGTTCTCCTAGAAAGTATATCCATGTCTATATATTAGAAATTGGATGCAGCTATAATACAAATTCACCTAGGGGTAATCACCCTTAAAAGGGTTGATTGTGTATCAACTCAATCTTTACTCTACTACGTGATGAGTGGACCTAAAACTGCACACCTAGCTATAAACTCCTAGAGGATATGATTTGGTTAATCACATTCTCTTTATAATACAATATGAAGGATTTATTTATTAATAAATTTATAGAATTAGGTTAATAATTATGAGATAACACAATTTAAAAAATCCTAAATTGAACCGATAGTGATTTAGGTTGAACTAAAATATAATTTAATAATTTTTAAAGAGTATGGAATTTTAAGGTTATTTTTTCCTATAATTATCTTATAAGAATTATCTTGTGGTGTTAATTATTCATCACTGAAAATTAACTTCTTTTGGTTTTAATAATGGCTTAAGCCCAAAGTAATCATGTTAAAAATGGATTCTATGGATAATTAAAAGATTTTCCCCAATGAGAAATCTAATGGGATAAGATCTGAAGTAATAAATATAGAGATTATTCCAACATGAATATCAATAATTATGATTAATAATAAGAACATAGTTGATTTTATAAACTCACTAAAGAATAGAAGGGCATACTCTCATGTAACTTCAAGTTAGAGAGATAATTAAGGAAATAATGTTCAATTTTCTTTATGTAAAAAATGTTACAAGAATCACCCAGGTGAATGTGACATGTAGAAAATCTATCATCAACTTATGAACTGTGTGTGTTGTATTTAAATCTTGTTCAACCAGCTCCTTTGTATCTAGTATTTTTTATAAAAAAAGCTTCTAGTGGTATGATTATGGTATCCCAAGTTTAAATTTATCGGAATGTACCTTTTGAAAATCTTATTATCCTATAGAATAATTTGGTGTGGTATAAAAATACATTAAATATCTCCACATAAACTCAATTATAAAGAAATAGTGAGATAATATTTCATATCCCAAATCAAATAATCATCACTTAGCACTATATGGATGATGATGAACTCTTTAGAAAAATTGATCCCCTTATATAGTCCTTAACCTCTATCATAATTTGTATTTATTTTAAATGGTTTGGATAAAACTTCATATTGTGATATGTTTAATATTAAGGAATAAAAAGTTTCATAGAATTATCCAAGTTACTAAAGTTTATAAATTTTTTGAAAACAAATCCTTATTAATTTCTATATTAAGAAAATCCATAACAATTTCATTAGAGAGTAGTATCTAAAATTTCAATGATGAAATTTATTTAAAGAGGAGAGAATGTAACAACCTTAAATTTCACTATATATTTTCCTTTAGTAAATATTATGTTGATGTATTATTCTAAATGAAACAAAAAACTAAAACAAGACCATGATATGTGAAAATAAAAAAAATCATTATATTATAACTATTTACTTAGCGGGTATAAAATGAAGTAACCATATTATGAAATATATGAAGAAAATATAGATAAATGGCATCAGGTAGTGGAAGTATCCCCTATGAAGCTCATTTTTTCAAAACTGGATGTAATTAGATTCACTAGGGTTTTCCTTTGACCAATCCTGATCTAAAATCAAATAATTATAGAATTAATGAATTCATATGCAATGTAAATTCAAACTCATAGAAATTTCCATGAGATCTATGCTAACAGAATCACTACCCATGACTGCTACTAGAGCATAATTTATGATTAGATCTTATTCAGAGTTATTGAGAGCCTATGTAACTATAAATTATGATTATATAATATAGTAATTATTAAATTAATAAGTTATTTATCACATTTATTTGTAACATTTTAAATTTTAAATTTTAAAGAAAAATGATGTTTATTTACTAATGCATTGATAACATTAACATGATCATTTTATTATTAAAAAAAATTTTCTAAAAAAATAACATTTATGTGACTTATTTAAAGAAACTAATTATATTTTATATTTCTTATATAAATAATATTTATAATATAATAAAACTAGTTTTATTAGTAATTTATAAGAAATAATAATAAGAATGGTTAGTAGTTTCAAAAGTTATTTTCCTATAAAAATGGTTTCTCATCATATTTTATGATTTTATTTAAAAGTTAAAGTAGAAAATTATTGAAATTTAATTTTAATAAATAATATTAATTTTAGTAATTATAATCTCATTATTTTTTTAAGATGAATTATTTATATTTTTCTAAAATAATTGATTTTAGTTGAATAGTGTAAATATTGTTTTTACCAAAACTATAACATTATAATTATAGAAGAAATACCTATAAGTTTATAAAAATTTTAATTAATTAAATATATTTTTTTAATAAGTAAAAAAATTCATTTTAATATTTTCATTTCCAATTTATAAAACCCATTATTAACATTTTTTGCACTTAAGTATTATTTTCCAATAAAAACTTTTTTGGACTTTTTTTAATTAAATATTATTTTGGTAGAATTTTGTTTTTTTGTGATTTTAAAGCCATGTAAATTTTATTTTCTTATAATAAACCAATTTATATCATTATATTCAAATACATTGATACTTTTACCATACAGATAAATTTTTAACTTAAGAATACACTTTCTCAAAAAACAGGTTTTTACCTATTACATGTGTAAATGTTAAAATTGACTTTTATTAAACATTTAAATTTTATATGATAAAATTGAGTTAATATTTGTAATAATTAGGTAAAAATTATATAATAAGGTCCATTTTATTTTTATATGTTAAATGAAAATTAATTCGTTAAAAATTAGTTATCATAGTAATACCAAAAATAGTTAAAGTAAAAAATCGAAAGAGTGTAGGACTTAGAAACATGTTTAATTTTTTTAAATGAATTTTAGAGGGATTATAAAAATTATATCATACCCCCAAACCATTATTATCCCTTTTTTATTCCTCTTGACATGTGAAACATGATATCTCATTATATTAAGTTAAAATATTTACGATAATGTCATTCTCGCCACTTATAAAAGGGGATTATCACCACCCTTTCAAGACCACTCCAAAAATAATTTTTATAAATATACTAATTATACTTTTTTTATAACCCTATTCATTTTCCTTGAGCCTTTGGTCATGATATATTATCTTATGACCTCCATTTTTAAGGAGTCTTCTTTGGGAAATCCTAAGCTCTCAATGTGAGTACTTTTTTCCTCACTCCTTTTCTTTTCTTCCTTACCATAAAAAATTAATTTTATAATTACTATATAATTTCATCATTATTTTTTATAAAAATTTTATTAATTCTAGAAAATAATTATTATCCACATTTTTCCTTTCCAATTAAGAAAAATGAAACTGTCATTCGTGCATTGTGTGAACTATCTCCTCCATGTAGTGATGACTTATATTTTTAACCCTCACCTCTATTTGACAATAATAAGGGTGAAATTGAAGAATAAATGTAAAATATAGAATATAATTATTATTATGAATAGATAAATTATAATCCACCTTCTTTCCCTCTAATTATTTAATAAATGAAAACATTAACACTGCATTGTGTAGAATTCTACCTCTATGAAGTAACATGTATTGTTTTCATCTAGTTTCATTATAATTTACTAAAATATTGTTGACACACACCAAATGAGCATTTGAAAATCTAAAATAGAAGAAATACCTAAAGTATGGGTATTATTTTCTCCACAAAACAATGAAAAATAAGCTGTCTGACTCATAAGGATCATATAACCTTTATAAGGACATGTGATTGTATAACCCTCAGAAGGTCATGTGAAAGAATCGTGCATAGGGAATTATCTACTTCTGATAATGTGGGGTCACTTTGACAAGACTCCTTGTTATTATTAATGAATCTAGATAATCATTAATGATCATGTGTGGGATTCTAGACAAACACTTCTAATCACGAACCTTTTCAACCATTGTGCACCTGATAAACATTCAAAACTCCTTATAAAATAAAGAATGAAAATATAAAAAAAAAAGGTAGAGACCTTATACGGTAATTTATTTTCATGTGAAAATATCATATAGTTCTGAAAAAACCCATAGATCCCTGGTGGCATGTCCTCTTTATCACACAAGATCATGTTCACATGTCACCCTCATCATGAAAAGAGTTCAGAACATGTCCGGTCGATTTTTCATTGCCCCTCTAGCTCCATATAAAAATAGAAGGGTTCTCCATGATAATGATTGTGCATCACCATAATACCCATTATTGGTCATGTGATGCATCACATACATGTATATTTGTTTTCTTAAATAAAATTTAAATGGATACATGAGATCTCTAATCCATATATAATAAATAAGGAAATAAAATGGATAAAAGGAAAAAACTTCTTATAGAGTGAGGATATATTGTCCTTCATGTGAAAGAGGTCATATTATCTATTCGATCACCATTGATCATATATTATCCCTTGATAAGATGCCTTAGTCTCATGAATGAACCTATACAAGTCATCTTTGATCACACTAAGTCATTCCCATAAGCATCCTAATCTCGCAAAGGCTCTTAGACATATTGGCCAGACCTTATAAAATATCCTTGAAAATCCCACATGGTCCAGAAAAATCCCTTTGATTGACCTAGTTCGAATAAAAATGGAAATGGAATAACATTCTCATAGTCGTTATCATCTTACGACAACATATATTACTCATTATAGGATCATGTGAAGTGTGAAATTTTAGAATCCCTCCACCAACTTCATTTCAAATCCCTAAGATATATGCCTTGTAAGGAGTTATATAACTAGGGTGGAGAGGTCTATAAATCTCCTCCCCTAATCACAAAAAAAATCATCGATCACACATGGGGGAATACTTCTTGGAGTAGGTAGTCACATTATTTAAAAGGTATTTCACTACTTAAAATATAGGGAATGACTTAAGGGATCATGTGTCATGCATAGGTACTTCGCGTGATCACTCCATAGATCATGAAAAGGACGTTTGGTATGTCATCTGGATTATGAGATGGAGGTCCAACATGTCGGATGGGTTATGTAAAACCTAAAATAATATAACACTAGAAAACCCTAAGGTAGATATACAATAAATTCTAGAATAAAGACTATAAAATATGGGATACTTATGAAAAGATGGATATGTTTATCCTCATGTGCTTCACATGAACAACCTATATCATGAGAAAGGGCCATGAAATGTCTCCAAAATCATGAAGCACTCATTTGATGTGATATTTGGATCATGTGATTTCCCTTGTAAATTTCAAACAATGTCACATGATGGCCTATGGTCATGGAACACATGTCTTGCAAAGTCATCCAGGCCTTCCATCCAAATCTTGCATTTGACTACTAGACATGCCACCCAAGTTATGTGGTGGAATCATGACATGTCAGTTGGGTCTCATGATGTCACTAGGACATGTCATCAAAATCATGTGACACCCTCCATACATGCCATCCTTGATCACGTGATGTCCTCTAAATAATCCATCTAGATAATGAAACACCCTCCATACATGTTCTCCATGATCATGGGATTTCCTAAGGACAAGTCATCGAGATCATGAGACACCCTCCAGACATGTCAACCTTGGTCATTCAATATCCTTATAATAATTCATCCAGATTATATGACACCATTCAGACATGTTAGCCAAGTCATATGACACCCCCCTGATATGTCATCCTTGATCATGTGATGGCCTCTATACATGCCATTTAGATTATGTGACATCCTTCATACAGGTCAAACTAAATAATGTGATTATCTTAGGACATGTCCAATGGGAAACCAGGACACTACCATACATCCTCAAACATTTTAAGAAGACAATCATACATATTAGAAAGATAATCAGGTGGTTTCATGCGGAAATATAGGGATATGATAACCGTGTACAGTGGATATATTTGGGAATACCTCCAAATAAACTATGACAACTCTTATTCTTTCTATAACCATGATACATAGGAAACCTTCCTAAGGTTCGATCTCAAATAGGCATCCACCCTGATGTAAGTCCCCCCATGTCTCTGACGTTCCAACCATCGTGAACCAATCTCTCCCATGGGATTATCTTCCTTCCCCATCCACTAGTGGATTAAAAAAGAAACCAAATTATGATGAATCTGATTCCTACTATAACCTGGATACATATGATACCTTTTTAAGCCCTGAGCTCCATATCAAACATCTAAAGGGTCACCCCATCACATAAGTACTACATCCATATGCAGTGAGACTGATTACCTATTATCCCTTTTTTCTAACACTAAGAATGGATCATGTGGGCATAGGGATTTATAATGATTATATCATTCACATTATGAATCTTCACTAGATAGGTAATCTTTAGTTTGTAATAACTGATCAATGTCATGGTATGAATTCCCCCATACAAGGGTATCCACACCAGGGTATGTCCCAAGGGGTTTATCTAACTATGATGACTTTGATTCCTGACATAACCAAGATACCTAGGAAACATCCCCAAGGATCGATCTCAATATTTAGTGCATAAATTCCCTCATATATGACCTTTATTCATGAATTAAAACTTCATGTTTTCAAAAAAACAATGTGGGTTTTGATTCCTACTATAAGAAGGATACCTAGGACACCTCATAGAGGTTTAATAAATTCCTCGAGATATTAATCACCTTCCTCGATAGCAGTAAACTTTTAAGTTCCTATCTATATAGATTCAAAATATAATTCACTACCCATTAATAGGAAATTAATGAAGATCCTTGGGTACATACAAATGGAATCATTTATAGAACACCCTTTCCACATAGAAGGATTCAACACTTTATCATTTTTTTATGGTAACTGGTTCCATATCAAGATTAGGAAAGGATTCATGAACATATAATAAATCTATAAGTGAGTCCCATAGTATAAAAAAATTACCACAAAAAAAGGTTTCAGGATCCCAAACTCCCATTTTCTCAACCAATGTAAGTTCCTAAGTGTTGTTGGGTCTAAAACACCATTTGAAAGCCTACCTTTGAAAATCAATTATGTTCTAAGTTATGGATGTGGGAATAGTTGGGAGTTCTATGGAAGATTAAAAAATGTTGAACCTGACATGAGTGATTGTGCATGACATTGAACCCCCCCCCCTCCCATAATCAACCATTAGGAAAATCGATCCACACTTTTTCCCATGAAACAAAAAATGGTGAACCCAATGTGAAATCATTTAACTATGAAATCATATTTATAGGATAAAAATAATAGATTTTATAGTTCTCATCAGACCATTTTGTTCCAACCATATGGGTGATCTTTAAAATGAAACAAAAATGGTGAACCTGACATGAATCTCTTAAATAAAAAAATTATTGGTTTACCACGTGTCAGAGCATTTTTCTTATGTATCATATGAAAACAAAAATGGTGTAACTTACATGAATTTTTTTAAAAATGATTGTATGGTTATATGTATCTAGGGATCTCATGAAATAATTTCATTCTTTTTGTGATAAGTCCACTCGAGCAGAAAGGCCAGATCATAAATAATAAAGGACAATTGTGTTACCCATGAATTTTTTATTGATCACGTATCATGCCTACAGTGATGAACTAATCGGTGAACTTGTTACTTTTTTTATTCATGGCTATAGATACAGCTCTCAAAAACAAAACCTAACATGATATCATTTCTTCAACTAGCAATTGTTCTAGAAAATTAGTTATGGCTGAAACCCATGCGGGATGCATAATGACCTCAACATCATAACACATTTAGCATCGGGTGGAAAATACAATGGTATGACAATAAAAATAACATGGTACAACCCTAAACCTTGAGGATACACATGAGGGTATCCAAAAACTGAAACTTATAAGTCCTCATCATCCAAATAAAGTTGCAGAAAAGTTGGTGGTGCTCACCGCCACCACCAATCGCTTCGTAATTTCATCCCCATAGTTCTAAAATCACCTCCTTTAGTATCTGATGATGGTAGATCAAGGATTCCACTATGGATACCTTCTAGTTCAGGATCCTCCAATGAGGGAACCTATCAACCACCATCACCAGCACCATGTCATTGGTGCCCCTTAATTTCCTACTGAGGGAACCACTTGGCACATTTCCACCTCTAACACCCATGCATGGGAAACAAGGAAGACACATCGAGAATTGAAAGATTTGGATAACCAAGATTGGTCTCATATTCCTACTTCCACTGATGAAGCCCTCTAACATATTCCAAAGGTATCCAGTAAGCAATATCATATCCCTTATCACATGGATAAAGTCTGCAGGCATATTCCTGTAGCAAGCATGGGGGAGGTGCATATTCCTACCCCTATGCATGAAGACCATCAACATATTTTGATGGAACAATGAGTACATAATTGAGATCATATTCCCTCTTTAATTGATGATATATACCATTATATATTGTAGATAGAAAATTTTCAAACTTTCATTCTTATGAACTCTTTTCTAAAGTGTCATTACATTCTAGAAACTGTTGAAGAACTCAACCAGCACATTCTAGAACTAGTATAGATACAAGGATGGGCACATATTTATATCCCTACATCTATGGAATAAAAACACTCTAATATGTTAGAATAATTGGTTACTAAGGAGAAACTCCACATTATTTCTCATGTATAGGAGTGTTATTGCATATTTCGATAAAGGATGAAGCACAGGACCTGGCTCATACTCCAGTTCCAACTGAGGCTCACTAAGTGAGAGCACCACATGCCTTAGGACAAGCACACATTCGTATTAAAAATTATTTATGGAATAACTCAAAGGCTCGGGATTAGGATCACATCTTCTTTATTACTAGGACTCACTAAGTGAGAGCAGTACATGCCTCAGGACAGGCTCATATTCCTATCAAAAATGTCGGGACCAAGTTAAGTTTTGGATGTATTTGTTTTAAATATATGATATAAGTTTGAAGTTGAGAAATGATGGAGTTTTGGTTTCCAAACACAACATATCAGACTAACTAAGAAGATTCACCAGACATAGAGAATCAGATGAAAAGTCAAAAGTAAATAAGGTTATGAACATGGAACATCATACACATATGATTAGATAAAGCTTTAAATCCAACATAATTTGATTATTCTTTATTGCTCGAATATTTCTTAATAATCATAAGTAATATGGCTTATTTGTGATTCAATCTGTGTGAAAGAAAGGGGAAGTTGTGTTTTTAAGGACATAAGGAGTTGTAAAAACAGGTACATTAGACATGTTCTGAAACCAAACATTGGACTGAGTTTATATTAAAAAGACATATATGTGTAGAGATGGAAGAATGGAAGACTCTGATCACAAACACTAAATCATCAGATGAACCCTGACACGGGTCCATCAGATGCTAAGTGATGTTGATCCATCATAATGAATTCTATCACTAATTTATTATACAAATTTTTGGTATCTTTAAAACATTGTATATATAGTTCTATTGGATATATAATTGAGTGGTTGTGTTGTTGAGATCGATGACATAGATGAGATATGAAGACCAATCAACCTTGTGATGATCAAAAATATATTCAACCATTTTCATTAGAATGATAATTCTGGATTGATATGTTTTTGAGTGGGTCAAGAGTGAAATAATAATTAATGGTTTTATTTCAATTAGTTAAAGAAAAAAGTGTTCTTAGTTTTTATAAAACAAAATTTCTATCTTGAATCAATTGTCTCAAGAATAATCATAAAATAATTGGTTCTAATTCATCTGACAACACTTGACATTGATTCATTAGAAGGAATAAAAGAATTATTCATCAGATGCATGATGGTACTGATAAGTTATAAAACATTGGAATTCATTGGATGTGGCATCATCGGTCTGAGGAATTGCTGAACAATTGAAAAAAAAGAGAATTGTTTTGAAGAGGTTTAATAAAGTGTTTACAAATGCATGTCTGGTATATTTATAAGATGTAATAATGTTTATGGAAAAAAAATTAAAGTTTTATCTTGTATAGAGAATCAAATAATGAAATCATTTACTTGATTTATTTCTTTATGTAGGTCAAGGTAAAATAAAATGAGTATGTTTTAATTGAGTTAAGAGAAAGGGATTAAGAATTTTGAATAGGTGAAGATAATTTACATCGTATGACCTTTCCATAAGAAATTTCATCAAACACATTTTCTGTAAGAAATTCTATCATATTGTGATTGAGGTAGAAAAAATCAATCGAGTTCACACAAAAAAATAATGATCAAACTCATATAATAGGACTAAATAATTATTTTATAGTTTGAAGAAGTATGAATATTTGATAAGATTCAAGAATAGTATACAAGCTCCTAGAAGTATTGATAATATTTGAAGAAGTAAAAAAATATAGACTTAAATGAATGTGAAATTTGGGATTTTTGAATTTCTTTGAGTGGTAAGTATAATTATTTTTCTTGCCTTTACCATTTTGGGATGACTAAAAATAGAATTGCATCGTACATTCCTACTTGAAACAATTCATGTGTGTTGAAAGTGAAGCTCTGACATTTTTGTGATAGGTATTGAGATTCAAACCATAATTTTGTTTCAGTTAAATATTGAGGAAGATCCATTAGAGTGAGATATAATCTGATCTTAGCACCATTGAAACAAGCTTTATCATATAATGTTTTATCAGAGCGATTCCATTGAAGAAACATCCATTGGAGTGAGGTCAATCAAACAAAGTTCCATAAAATAGAGAAGTTTTGATTTTTCGATTCAGTTACTACTCAATTAAAGAATAATGGATAAAAGAATAATTGGATGGAGCATACTAGATAAATTTCATCAGATATAGGATAACGGATAAAATACAATCAGACTGGATTTTGCTGAGTAAGTTTTATGGATATAGATTCTAGATGAAGTTTTAAGACCAACAGGTTCTTCAAGGATTTGTTGAAGTTCTTGATGATTGTACACAAGTTAAATTTGATTCAGCTTACTTGTGTACGAAGTGAATAACTTTCTAAAGTGGGTCAAAAAATTAGATGAAAAGTGAATATTGTAACTATGGATACTTACCAGTTGCTGAAAAGACAAGTTTTATTAGCTTGTTTGTATAACCAGCTATGGAAAAGTGGATATGAAAAGGATATTTGGGGGGGGAGGTATGACTAACTATAGTAGAAAATTTTCTATTGGGTTTTATAACAATTTATTTATTGTTCCATTGTATTACAGACATAACAATAGTAAATGAATCCATGTTGGTGGGATTATATAATATGGAAAAGAGTATTTCTTTGTACCAAATCTTGTAAATATTATCTGCTACCTTTTAAAAACGTCATATGAAAGGAAAGGTTGAGAATTTATATTTGAGTGGATCATAACTCTAACAAGTTTTATAGGTTAATAATGGTTTCTAAACTAGTTAAGAAATTTTATTGTAAAATGAAAAAGGAACCACTGATTCACCCCCCCCCCCCAGTGGTCTCGATCGTACCTAGGAAAAACAAGTGCTATCATAGAATATTCCCTATGAAATATCTAAATTTGATAGTGGATAATTTTAATTCAATGAAAAATAGGGTTTTTCCTATTTTTAATGGAAATAACTATCACATTTGGAAGAATATAATTTTAACATATCATCCATCATTGACCTTGAAGTTAGAGATGAAAAAATTGTGGTATTTCCTCCCATAAATGAAATTTTTATGATAGCTACCAATAAGAAGAGTTTAGAAGCTGATGGAAAAGCTCAGAACGCTCTGTTTATGGCTCTTACTGACAGTGTTTATGAAAATATTATGGGGTTTCCAACATCAAAAAAATGTGGGATAATTTGAGAAGTAGTTATGAAAGAAGTGAGAAAGTTAAAGAATCCAAGTTACAAATATAGATAAGTCAAATTGAGGATATTAAAATGGATGATGATTAGAGTGTTGATAGTTACTTTACAAGAGTAAATTAAATTGTGAGTAATATTAAAAGTTTTTGTGAGAATATTGAAGATTATAAAATTTTTGATAAACAAATGAAAATATTTCTAGATAGATTTGATTCCAAAGTTTCATCTTTAGAAGATCATGAAGATTTATACTTGGATGAACCTTAGAATATTATTATGGCATATAAAATTAGAAAATATCCTTCTTTCAAGAAAAATTATAACAAAGATATTTCTTTCAAAGCTTTCTTAAAGGGGAAAAACAAAGACAAATAAATTGTAGAAGAGTCAAGTTATTCAAAAGTAGAGCAAGAATATGAAGATTTCAACACAATCATTTACCTCCTTTCTAAGAAATACAATAAAGAAAAATGGAAAGGAAAAAATATCAAATGTTGGAATTGTGAAGGGAAAGAAAATTCTGCACAAAATTTTTTAAGTAAGAGAGTTTAAGAGTGTGATTATAAAGAATATGATAAGAAATATCATAAACAAAAGTGGAAGAAACATAATGAAATAGTTCCTTATGAAAGGAAGAATAAAATTTATCTTAGAAGAGAAAAGAAGGATGACATATTACCCCAATATGAATATGATCATTAACTCAATTTAATTTATCAAGTTATAAATGGAATTAATTATTTATAAAATGATGATTATGATAAAGAGATTACTGAGATGGATTGTATTCATAAAACAAATATTGAAAAAGTAATTAAGAATAATACACAACTCAAGAAAGAAATAAGGAAGTTGAAGAAATATGTTGAAGACATAAATTTTTAAAATGGTGACCAGATGAAGAAATGGGATAAAAGTATCAATTTAATTAGATCTTAGAAAATAAATATTTTTGAGCTTGAAAGAAAACAAAAAACTAATGAAGAAAAATCATCTGACTCTTAGAACCTCAACATGAAAGAATCTACACTTATTGAAGAAATTAAGAAGAAAAATTTGAAGATAGATAAGTCTAAAAAAATAATAAATGTTTTGAAATATAGTTTGGATAAGAAATAATAGAAATTGTTAGAAACATAATCATTGCTTCTTACAACACAAATTAAGATAAGAAAGATGAGAGAAAATTTCACCAAGTAAGTTGATGTTGAATGTGAAACTTCTAAATATGGTGAAAATAAGGGTCTACATAAGCAGGTTAGTGAGAAAACATTTTTCACCAATAAATAGAAGAATTCTTTAGTAAAGTAGCACCCTTTGTAAAGTGGTCCATGATTTGTGAATAAAAAACAACAAAATAGTTTTGAACAATTTTACCATCAGTCTAAAAAATTTAGGTTCAGAGGACACTATTGGTGTTGTGGGATTTTTAGACACAAATCTTATTCATGTTGGTATAACATATCTAATTGAAAAAGAAAACTCAAAAAATGAATAATTTTGAAAACTCAACAAAGAAAAATTAGAAGCTAAATAAAGTTGAGTATGTTAATAAATTTGATAAAAACAATATATTGAGTCTAAAAATAATGAATTCTTATTTATTTGTTCATAAAAAGTGTACATGACTAAAAAGTTCAAATAAGTACAAAAATATTATGAATCAAAGGGGACGTATAAGGTTTCTTAATATGATAACAAAGTTGATAAAAACATATCAACATATTGGGATTTGAAAATTTAGAAAAGATGCAAGAGATGTCACCAATATGATCATTTTACTAAAATTTGTCTGGCTATTTTTTGGAATAGGAGGAGGGCATGAAAAATTTGTTCTAAACTCATTATTGAAAAATGATACTAAAGTTGAATAGGATTTGAAAACTAAATCTAAATATTCCATATATGAGAAGAAAATTTATACAAAATCTAGGAAGGATGAACATAAGGAAGAAAACACATCTAATGAAAAATCCAAGAGGAAGAAGAAAAGGTAAATACTGAGAGAAGACACTCAATTTGAATGTTACTTTTGAAAAACTATGATATATCTCCTTATTCCCAAAATATTTATATTTTGGTACTAACTTATAGGGAATTGAAGGAGTAAAAGTAATGAATCTAAGTATTGAGTCTCTTACTTTTCTTACAAAAGAAAGTAATGAGGTTACAAAAAACAATTTTTTGAAAGTTATGTTTATACACCTAAATTTTTTGATATGTTTGTTGAGATGGGTGCAGGTTAATTTTATCTTAAAAAATATCCTCAAGACTTTCCCCAGATAAGGAAATTTTGAAAGAAACATGAAAGGTATTACATGAAAGTTGTGTTATGGACAACATTTATAACCTTGATTATACACTCTTTTTTTACACCAGGTTCACCCATGTAGACTTAGAGTTGATTAGTAAAAGTATATTTATTAAGAAATTCATGTGATACTTATTTTCTTCTGAAGAATAGTTTCAATATTTTGATGAAAATATAAAACCTTTGGAAATGAGACAATTTTTCATTAAAGTGGGAAACTTTTCATGATGGTCCCTTTGAATTTTATTATTAATAAGGGGGATAATATACATTAAGGGGGATAAAACATGATAGGGTAGAAATTTATGGGTAGAAATAATTTAAGGTTAGAATATATGGAGAATACATAAGTATTGATAACAAACACAAGGGTGAGATTGTTTTGACCAAGTTAGGTTTTGGTTATATTTTTTATCAATATATGATATAGGTTTAATGTTTAGAAATGATGGAGTTTTAGTTTTTGAATAGACCCTATCATCCTAACTAGGAATATTCACCATATGTAGATAATTGGATGCAAAATCAAAGTAAATAAGGTATTGAACACAAAACATCAGACCTAGATGATTAGAAATATTAATGTTTTAATATTAAGTATAATTTTTGAGCATTTTTAGAAGTAGTCCAATTGAGTCAGTTTAATGTTTTAATAATAAATATCACTATACTTATCCAAATTGTGTGGTTATTGTTTTTTAGTATTATCATTTCAATATAAAACATTTCATTAGAAGGTACCATGAGCCAATTCTGCCATTTGAAGGGTCATCTGGTCCTCACAAACAAGACCAAAGAATCTGTGAACAAATTGGACCAGCCTTGAAGATTGATTTACTGGGCTCAATCCAGAGGTCCAAAAAAATTAATTCTCCACCATAATTAGGGGTATAATTTAAGGAGTCTTGGATAAAAATTTAAAGGCCCAAATCCAAAAAAAAGAGGCCCAACATATGCTTTTAATTCCAGCCCACCATTCTGGCCGAGAATTAAAATCAGTATAGTATGGATGAAATATATCATGATGTAAGCATCCAATCGAGCTAAGATTTTTCATTGTGAAAGCAGAGATATATGAGGCCGAATTTTTTTAATAAACCATTCGTATTTGAAGTCATCTTCATATTCAAAAACCCTTTCACATTATGGACTTAAAAAAGACTGGATTGAAATGGACAATTTTACTTTTTTTAATCAACCGGCCATAACTTTTGATCCTTAAGTCCAAATGACTCCAAATTTATATAGTAGTTGGAAAACTTTATTATATACAACTTTGAAGAAGGATATTTCTCCAGATTATACTGTCTTTATGTCCATATCTACGAGCCAAGTGGAGTGTTATTTCTGGAATGTAAACAGTCCACCACCTTGGGCTATAAATACATCCCCTCCTCTCCTTTAAAAACGGTTGGAATTTCAGAAGAGAGTAGATTATATTGGCATGACCAAATCCTTTCCCAAGGCTTGGGAGGACCTTACATACTCACGTTTTCACTTGAGAGACCTTTCCTCCTCTCTTTGTTTTCACTTAATTTCATGTTCTTTGTTTTTGTAATTTTATAAGTCTCTTTCTTTGTAATTCTGTTTTAATGCAAGTTACTTCTTCAATATATCTTATTCTCATCCACCTTATGTATTTTAATATTTATGTTCTTAAAATTGTTTAAATTCATTTGAATCTCCTTCCCTTATTTTTCTTCCTCATTCAATCAAAAATTTGTTTTTAATTATCATCATTGTTCGTGTGTGTGTGTGTTCGACATACCACTCTTTTCTAATCCATTTATTTTTCTTATATTATTAATTTATCATCATAATTATTATAACCCGAATATTAAACACCCAAATGGCTGAGTAAATATTTCATTTAGGTGAGTCAAAATTTAGGGATGTTAAGTGATTGAGAGTATTTTCTCGATGAATATTCGTTAATTTAACATTGTGTATGTTGGACTTAATATGTCATAGATTAATGACATATTTTGTTTAGCATGTGGTTTCCATGGATTATTGGAACCATAAATACACTACCATAAACAAGTACTGATTGATTTTAGAATCCTAGTTAAGTTAAGGCTTTGATTAAAGCTTTAACACTTAGTAATTCTAATCGACGTCAACTTGTGAAGTGGATGTTAATTTAAATGCAATATAAAGCAAAGCTCAAGGATATCACAAGCTTAACTCCCTAATAATGAACTCACCCCAATATTTATCAATTTGTTAAATCAATTATAGTAAATAAATCATTTCAATTAAGCTCTGCAAACAAACCCCCCTAATCAAAATAAAATCAACTAAAAAACGACTATTATAAAGTATCATCGCTGAGGATTGGACCCGAGTGCTGTTATACACATTAGCAGAGCACCGGAACTTTGACCGGTCGATAGGCGACAATCGGCCGTGCATTTCAAATGGCGCCATTGCCGGGGATAGTGCTTTAAGTAGTCATTAGTTTCTGGTTATTGTCAAAAAAACCAAAAAAATAAAATTTTAAAAAAAATTGAAAAAAAATCACAAAGAAAAACCCAACTTCCTCTTAAAAATCATACACTGAAAAAAAAACACAAAGAAAAACTCATCTTCCTCTTTCTTCCAAAATCTCTCTGAATTCCCCGTAGCCTCCCAAACAATCCCTCGGATTTGTTTGACCTTTAAATTGAGAGAACACTTTTCCAAATTAGGAGGAACATAAGAGATAATCAACTCATTCAAGAACCAGTCCTCATCCAACCAATTGAATTAGATATGGCCAATCCTAGGGAACAAACTCTTAAAGAACTCGCTGCCCCTGATATGAATTACCAACCTCTTGGTATTCAATATCCAAACATAGAGTCTAACTTCTAACTCAAATCGGGTTTGATTCACCTTCTTCCTCATTTCCACGGGCTAGCCGGTGAGGATCCACATCTCCACCTTAAAGAGTTCCAAGTAGTGTGCTCTAACATGAAGCCTCAAGGGGTTTCTGAAGAACAAATAAAACTTCGAGAATTCCCTTTCTCCCTAGCTAACACTGCTAAGTCATGGCTCTACTACCTTCTTCCTGGTTCCATAACCACATGGAATGAAATGAAGCGACTCTTCTGAGAGAAATTCTTTCCTGCTTCTCATACTACTTCTATCCGAAAGGAAATAAGTGGTATACATCAATTCCCAAGTGAATCACTCCATGAGTACTGGGAGAGGTTCAAAAAACTTGTTGCAACCTTCCCACCCCATCAAATTCCTGACCAACTATTGATTCAATACTTCTATGAGGGGTTATTGGCTATGGCGAGAACTCTCATTGATGCTGCAAGTGGTGGTGCTCTGGTTGATAAAACTCCCGCAGCTTCAAGAGATCTCATAAGTAACATGGTTGAAAACACACAAAAATTCCATACTCAATCACATGCTCAAGTAAATCAAGGCCAAGATAATCAAACAATTGATCCAAACAAGATGACCGAGTGGATGAGTGAACTTAAAGGTCTTGTGCGACAACTAGTTGTGGACACCAAATCCCCAAACTCGTCTTCTCCGCAATAAATGTTTCCTGGACCTGTCAAAAACTGTGGAATATGCAACTTTCCATCTCATCCAACTGACACATGTCCACAACTTCAAGATGATACCTCCGATTCATCTGGACCAATGGAGCTCAATGCAGCATATGCTCAGCGGAACACCAATCCTCAACTATCAGGTCAGTTTGTTAGAAACTTCAACCAACCTCACTCTGAGCCCTTCTCCTCTAACTTTAACCAAGGATTGAGGTATGGTAACCCCATGTCTCAGCCCCCTAAATTCCCTCCTCAAAACCCAAACCAATTCCAATGTGGTCAAGGTGGTTGTAACTTCCATCAACCTTATCCTTTTGTTCCTCAACTTCAAAGGAACAATCCTCCTCCTAGATTCCATTATCCTAGTGAGCCTTCCCAATTCCAAAACCAATACAATATATTTCCCAAGAACCAAAATCAAGGCAATCCCAATCAGGGACAAGCCTCTTCTTCCAAGAAACCATGGGAAAGTGCAGTGGAAGATCTTGCCTCCTTCACCCATTCTAGCCTTAAAAACATTGAAACTCAAATAGGTCAACTTGCATCCCACCTGAGCCAGCAACAACAATAAAATTATTCCCTACTCCCAGCTCAACCATTACCCAACCCCAAGGGTAATGTAAGTGCAATTGCACTTAGATCAGAAAAGCAACTTTCTATGCCTCAAGATAAATCCTCAAACCCTCCTTTAAATTTTGACCTAGAAAATTAAAAGAAAAAGAAAATTGAAAAGGAACCCAAATCCATTCCCTCACCTCCTTCCATTCCACTTAGGAATCCAATTCCTTTTTGTCAAGCTGTTTCTAAACCAAGGAAGTCCTTTGAGCCTGGTCCTAAAATGATTGACATGCTTAGACATGTTGAAGTCAACATTCCCCTCTTAGATTCCATAAAACAAATTCCTAAGTATGCCAAGTATCTCATGGAGTTGTGTACCCACAAGAGGCAACTTAGGACCTTCGAGAATGTTTCCACCCAGTAGTCTATTCCCATAAATTGAAATGATCCAGGGACCTTTACGGTTCCATGCCAAATTGGAAGTTCCAACTTTGATGATGCACTCATAGACCTAGGAGCCTCAATTAATGTCATGCACAAATCCATATTCTCCAACCTTGGTCTAGGTCCCTTACATCCAAAAGGTATTGTCATTCAGTTAGCCAATCGAAGCACAGCCAGTCCTGAGGGTATAATTGAAGATTTCCTTGTTCGTGTGAATGATCTTATCTTCCCTGCGGATTTCTATGTCCTTGACATGGAAGGTGAGACAAACACTTCTCGATCTCCCTTAATTCTAGGAAGACCATTCCTCGTGACTGCGAGAACCAAAATTGATGTCCATTCAGGCATCTTATCCATGGAATTAGGTGACCAACTGGTCAAGTTTGACATTTTCCAAGCCATGCGATACCCATCCGAGGACCACTCTGCATTCTCAATTCATGCTTCTGAGGAAACTTATAAGAGTCAATCGAACCCCAATCCACCATGTTCTTTATGTTCTAATGGAAAAGGGTCTTGTGAAATCTGCACCATGATTAACAATGTCATAAATGGTGAAATTGATGTTGACATTACAAATGCAAACTCCATTGATCTAAAGGATCTTGAAAACTCTTTGGAATCTCATCTCACCCCTGACCTCCAATGCTCCAACATGAATGGTAATAAAGAAAATGAACTTGAATTCTCATTTTTTGATTCAAATATGATTATCCCACATTCATCCTTTCCTATCCATGATTCTGAAAATACTGTTATATGTGAGGTGAGCCCCAAACCAATTTGTTTATATTGTCCTGATGGGAGAGAAGGTTGTGAAGTTTGTTCCCTAATTAATAAAGTGATCACTGGTGAGGTTGAAATTGAAAATTCTTTGGTGAAAAACATTTAAATAAAGGATATTGAAAATTTTATTCAATCTTATGATACCACTGATCCTAATTACTCTACATCGGTAAGTGATGAAATAAATGAGTCAAAAACAATTGGGATCTCATACTCTGCTTTCATGTTATCTGAACCTTACATAAATAAACCATCAAAATTGAGTCATCCTCCTGAATTTCCATGCATAGAAAACCAACACTTTGTGGATAACATCATTCCTCAGGTTGAAGACCAAATTGAGGATAGAAATATTCTCTTTCCACCCCCATTGAATTGCAAGCACACCAACAAGGATGGGAAGAAATTATCCAATGAATCATCATGCCTCCCAGAGGAGAGGTTTTTCTGGAAGCACACTAGAGTTGAGAAAATACGATGGCCACTGTCAGACTATGGGTAGTCCACTGCAACTGTCTAGCTGTAGAAAAATAAATGCAGCACTTCTTGGGAGGAAACCCATGTTTTCTTTTACTTTTGTGAAATTTAAATTTCTTTTTAGTCTTTCATTATATGAATAATGATTTTTCTTTTTCAGGTAACTTCCCATGGTCCTGGAACCACCTCGACTTCCATTGTATCCCCAACTTCTGTATTCAACCTACCACTAGATGGAGATGGCGACCTGCCAAATCCAAACCAGGGGGCACCTCTTTACCTTTAACTCTCTCAATCTATTCCTCTCTCTACCTCTTTCTTCTTCTTCCTCTATCTTTCATTTTTTTACCACTTTCTTCATCAAACCCTTTTTTCCCTTTCTTGTGTGGGTGTGTATTTTAAAAAAAACATAAAAACTAAAAAAAACCCAAAAAACACAATCACTTAAAAAAAATACAAAAAATTAAAGAGTCATTCTTACTCACCATCGAGTTTTGAAATTTTGTCCAAACATTTTGGGGATTTAACTAACATGATTTAATCTCAAAAAATTTGTATTTTAATCCTGACTTTGGATAAATAATAGTGTGTCAAAACCAACAAATTTTGAATGCTCAATTTTTGATTTGGAAAATGATTTTCCCCAACCGTGAGGAACAACATTTTCTTTCATGACAAGGCCACCTATGACCATATTTTCAAAATGTGTGTTTTCACCCCCATTTGTGAGTCTTGATTTTGTGGACCTTCGAGCTGAATTTCCTACCTTAGTGTGTATTAATATGAAAGAGTCATTTTTTGAACCACATGAGAATCACAATAGCCAAATAGCCTCCCATTTCCCTTACATTAATCCTCCTTTTGAAAGCCCCTTAGAGCCTATGAAAACCTTTTCTTTGATAGCCACATTACAAGCCCAATACCTTTTCCCACCCAATATCAACATGGATTTTCATTGCATAATTTTTTTTGAAATTTATGTGTGGGGGGGAATGGATTTCATTGTTTGGGTACCCTATTATTGATTTTCAACGAGTTATCATATGCTTGAGGGAAATCATCCATTTTAGTGTGGGTGAGAGGTTGTCATTAAGTGTGTTTTGTGGAATGTAATGAACTTACATTTATGTAATTTTGTAAATGTTATTGACAAGTGTTTAAAAAATGATGGAAAAAAATCAAAAAAAATCAAAAAAAATGAAAAAATGGGTTGTGTCTTGGTTAGGTAAAAAATCACTCTTCATCAACCTTCGATCTTGTTATAACTATTACAATTAGTGTCATGAGGAGATCAATCATGGGTTGGGTTATGAGTGTGAGATCTTTTCCAAGTTCAACTTTCGAAAAAACAAAGAAAAAAAGGAGAAGAAAAAAAAGAACACTTGCATTATATTCTTATTGGGAGAAGTTCTGTGTTTTTTAAATATTTTATCTTCTCATTACCTTCATGATTTCTTCCTCTATTGTGTCTTTCTTCACACAATCATTCCCTTGTAAATATGTGTTTTCATTTTCTTCCATGTTTTATTTCAAAAAAATGTGCATTTCTCTTTCTATGTTGGTATTTTAACCCTCTTCTTCTCTCTCTTGGACATTATATCCCTACCGTCCCATAGCCACAGAAAAACCCATTAAAAATACCTCTTGATTCTTGTTCACTTTGGATAGGGATTGGAAGCTGAGAGCTCTTTTCAAACTCTAAGATTTTCACTTTTGGTTGGTGAAAGAGTGAACCTCCACAAATAAATTTTATCATTTTGAGAGGTGTGAGTTTTGAGTGTCCACATTTTCCATTTCTAAATTTGAGCATGAAAAAAATGAATTAGTTTTGAAACATTTTTTCTGTAACAACTTGTGGTGGAATTCAAAATGGATGAGTGAAATAGTGTAAACCTCCCCTTATTTGAGAAAACAAAATTTTAATATTTGTTGGTGAGTAAAAATGATTTTGTCATTTTTTATATTTGTTGCACATGAGGACATTCACAAAACTAATTGTGGGGGATTTTATGTTATTAATATTTTCATGACTTATTATATTCACTCTTTACTGATTTTATATGAAATGTGCATAATTTGTGTGAAATATTAATGTTTTAATATTAATTATAATTTTTGAGCATTTTTAGAGGTAGTCCAATTGAGTCAGTTTAATGTTTTAATAATAACTATCACTATACTGATACAAATTGTGTGGTTATTTTTTTTTATGATTCTCCTTTTAATATACAACATTTCATTAGAATGTACCATGAGCCAATTCTTCCATTTGAAGGGTCATATGGTCCTCACAAACAGGACCAAAGAATCTGTGAAAAAACTGGACCAGCCATGAATATTGATTTAATGGGATCAATCCAGAAGTCCAAAAACATTAATTATCCACCATAATTCGTGGGACAATGTAAGGAGTCTTGTATAAAAATTTCAAGGCCCAAATCTAAAAACAAGGGGCCCAACATATGCTTTGAATTCCAGCCCACCATTCTGGTCTAGAATTAAAATCAGTATAGTATGAATGAAATATCTCATAATGTAAGCATCCAATCGAGATGATATTTTTCAGTGTGAAAGAGGAGATATAGGAGGCCTACTTTGTTGAAGAAACCATTCGTATTTGAAGGCATCTTCATATTCAAAAACCCTTTCATATTTTGGACTTAAAAAAGACTGGATTGAAATGGACAATTTTACTTTTTTTAATAAACCGGCCATAACGTTTGATACTTAAGTCAAAATGACTCCAAATTTTTAGAGTAGTCGTAAAACTTTATTATATACAACTTTGAAGAAGGATATATCTCGAGATTCGGCTGTCTTGATGTCCATATCTGCGAGCCAAGTGGAGGGTTATTTCTGGAATGTAAACAGTCCACCAACTTGGGCTATAAATACATCCCCTCATCTCCTTTCAAAAGGGTTGGAATTTCAGAAGAGAGGAGATTATATTGGCACGACCAAAGCCTTTAAAAAGGCTTGGGAGGACCTTACATACTCAAGTTTTCACTTGAGATACATTTCCTCCTCTCTTTGTTTTCACTTAATTCTGTGTTCTTCATTTTTGTAATTTTGTAAGTCTCTTTCTTTGTAATTCTGTTTTAATGCAAGTTACTTCTTCAATATCTCTTATTCTAATCCACCTTCTGTAGTTTAATATTTATGTTCTTAAAATTTTTTAAATTCAGTTGAATCTCCTTCCCTTATTTTGCTTCCTCATTCAATCAAAAATCTATTTTTAATTATCATCATTGTTCGTGTGTGTGTGTTCGAGGTACCACTCTTTTTTAATCCCTTTCTTTTTCTTATATTCTTAATTTCTCATCATAATTATTATAACCAGAATATTAGACACCCAAATGGATGAGTAAATATTTCATTGGGGTGAGTCAAAATTTAGGGATGTTAAGTGATTGAGAGTATTTTCTCGATGAGTATTCGTTAATTTAACATTGTGTATATTGGACTTAATATGTCATAGATTAATGACATATTTTGTTTAGCATGTGGTTTCCATGGATTATTGGAACCATAAATAAAATACCATAAACAATTACTGATTGATTTTATAATCCTAGTTAAGTTAAGTCTTGGATTAAAGATTTAACACTTATGAATTCTAATCGACGTCAACTTGTGAAGTGGGTGTTAATTTAAATGCAATATAAAGCAAAGCTCAAGGATATCACAAGCTTAACTCCATAATAATGAACCCAACCCAATATTTATAAATTTGTTAAATAAATTATAGTCAATCAATCATTTCAATTAAGCTCTGCAAACAAACCCCCCTAATCAAAATACAATCAACTAAAAACAAATGACTATTATAAAGTATCATCGCTGAGGATTTGACCCGAGTGTTGCTATACACATTAGAAGAGCACCGAAACTTTGACCGGTTGATAGGAGACAATCGGCTATGCATTTCATCTATCATACCTACTAGGAAGATTCACTAGATTTATTGAATTGGATGTAAAATCAATGGAAATAAGGTATTGAACACAAAACATCAGACCTAGATGATCAGACACATTTTTTAGTCCAAAAAAGTATGATGATGATTTACTGTTTTATTAGTTATGAAGCATCATAAGTAATCTAAAATACTTGTTATCAAAGTTTTGTGAAATAAAGGGGGAAGTTGTGTTCGGAAGGACTTCAGGTGTTGCAAAAACTGATACATCTTATGTGTGATGACACTGAACATTAGATTGAGTTTCTGTTAGAAATAAATATATGCTCTGAGAATGAAGAATGAAAGATTCTGAGAACAGCCAGTGAATCATCAAGCATGCCCTAACACCAGTTTATCAGATGAAGTATTCCACATATCTATCATAATGAATTCCTACACTATTTTTTTTAAAAATTGTTTATATATTTAAATCATTGGATACAGAGTTTTATCAGAGACAGAATTGAGTGGTTATGTTATTGAGATTGTTGACACAGATGAGATATGAAGACTAATCAACTGGATGATGATCAACAATGTAGTCAACCATTTTCATCATAATGATAATTCTAGATGGATTTTTTTTGAGTGGGTCAATAATGAAATAAGATATGATTTTTTTATTTCAATTAGGTAAAGAACAAAAGTGTTTTTTGTTTTTATGAAATAAAATATCTAGCTTGCTTAAATTTTGGTCAAGAATCATCATAAAATAAGTGGTTCTAATTCATCTAACAACACTTGACACTAATTAATTGGAAGGTATTAGAGACTGATCTATAAAATGAATTTTGTTACTAATAATTCATTTAACACTGGACCTCATTAGATGCAAGATCATCATTCTTAGGAATCTATTTACAATTTAATAAAAGGAGAATTATTTTTAAGAGGTTTAATGAATTTTTTCCAAATTAAGATCTAGTATATTTACAAGTTACAATAATGTTTATAGAAGAATTGTTTTGAAGTTTCAACTGATATAGAGCATCAAATAATGAAATCATTTTCTTGATTTATTTCTTTAAGTGGGTCAAGAGAAAATAAAATGAGTATGTTTGAATTGAGTTAATATAAAAGGTTGTAGGGTTGCAAATAGGTGAATATAATTTCCATTGTATGACCTTTCTATAATAAATTCCATCGAATGCATTTTTGTAAGAAATTCCATTGAACTGAGACTGAGGAAAAAATCATCAATCAGAGTTACACAACAAATAATTAATTTACTTAGTTAATAGGATAAAATAATTCTTTTAATGTTCAAAGAAGCATAAATATTTGAGAATATTTAAGAATATTTGAGAAGCTCCTAGAAGTATTTAGAAAATTCAAAGAATTCAAAGGTCCAGACATAAATTAACATGAAATTTAGGATTTGTGAATTTCATTGAGAGGGTAGTATAATTAATTTTCCTACCTTTACCATTCTAGGGTGACTATAAATAAAAGTGAACAGTGCATTAATACTTGAAACTATTCACATGTGTGGTAACTGAAGATCGAATATTTTTTATGATATGTATTGATATTCCAACCAGGATTTTGTTTTAGGTTGAAGTTGAGGTAGATCCATCAGAGTGATATCAAATCCAATCTTATCCCTATCAAAGTAAGTTTCATTAGATGGTATTTTATCAGAGTGATTCTATCAAAGAAAAATCTATCAGATTTATTTCCATTAGAAATAGTTCCATAAAATAAAGGTTTTTTTATTTTATAAATGAGTTTCAACTTAATTGAAACAAAAAATGGAGAAGTGGAATTGGAAAAAAACATACTGAATATATTTCATCAGACATTAGATACCAGAAAGAAGCCAATCAGACTAAATTTTTCTGAGGATTTTTTCTAGATAACGATTCTAGAATAAGTTTTAAGACTATAAATATATTCATATAATTATTGAAGTTCTTGAATATTGTACATTGGTTATGTTTGATTCATATTACTTGTGGAGTAATTGAGTAACTTTCTGGAGTGGATCAAAAAAGAAGAAGTAAATTGAAGCTTTTAACTTTGGATGCATACCATTTTCTTAAAAGGCTTTTTTAATAGATTGGGTGTATAACCAGCTATGGGAACGTGGATATGAAGAGGATATCTAGGGGTATATCCAACTATGGAAGAAAATTTTCTAATGGTTTTTGGAAAATTTTTTTTTTCTTGTGTATTTTTATTCCAGAAAGAAAGATAGTAAAGTAATCCATGTTGGTGAAACTATCCAATACTTAAAGGAGTAAGTCTTTGTACTGAACCTTGTAAATTTCATTTTCAACATTTTATTTAAATTTATTGCATATTAAAGTTAAGGTTGATAAGTTATATTTGGGTGGATCATATATCTAACAAGTTTCAAAAGTTAAGAAAGGTTTCTAAAGTAGTTAAGAAACTTTCTTATAAAAATAAAAAGGAACCACCAATTCACCCCCCCCCCCTAGTGGTCTCGATCATACCTTAGAACAATAGAAAAAGACCATAGGAATTATCTAAAGGCTCAATATAGGGATTATATCCCCTTTTTGAATGGGGCTCACCAAGTGAGAGTGGAACATGCCTAAGGGAAAGCTCATATTCCTATCAGGGAAGCTACTTGGTATATTCCAGTGGCTCACAGAAGCTAGGTGTATATCCCTACTTCTATTAATGAATGATTGGAACCATAATCCTTTAGAGGATACATAAGAGGAGTATAATATCACTTCCCCCATTCTAGAGTATCATTAGCATATTTTAGTGGGAAATAAATATTTGAATCGGTCTTATATACCCACTCCATTCAAGGTTGAATGGAATATTCTAGAAACCTCAAATAGGTAAGCTCGTATTCTTACCAATAATGAAGAAGCTCATTATCATAACCTAGTATATTTTTAGAATTGGTCTTATATTCCCATAGCACCAAATGGTTATCAACGTATTCGAGAAGTAGTCATACATCAAGCTCCTATCCCTGCACAATCCCAAAAGGGAGGTCGGAATATTCTATCCTTTATGCAGAACGAATCTTATATCCCTAATCTACTCAATTCCACTATCCTTGTGGTTGTTTGAGACAAATTCTCAACAAACCAAGGGTCTAACAAATCTTCAACCAAAATATAAATTGATCATTAACATGATAGTCCTCCTCATGGTAGTGTGGAGATGGATCACATGGACTCTGGTGATATCTCCAACAAACAAGAAAATCCTCCCATTATCTAGACACCTCCATATAGAGATGTGATTGAAACACCTGGGTAAATAGTATATAATTCCTCATCATATTCTAGAAATAATTTACCCCAGTCATTAGGTGACCCCAAGAAGAATCTTTTATGGTCTGGCCAAGTGGAGGCATGTTAGTCTGATGAAGAGGAACCTAAAATTGACATATAGATATATTTATTCAGAAAAAACCTCCCAACCATGTTTTTACCCTCTCGATTTTTAACTATGAGATCCCAGATGAGTTGGAAAAGAAGTTAATTACTTACCTATGTCAAAATATATGGGAAACTCATCAGTGATTGAAGGATAGACTCCCCCCTTATCCAAGATATGAGGGTCACCTTTAGACCATCAAGATACCCTATTATTAGCTTTACCTAGCTACTATCTAAATGTCTCAAGACCAAAAACTAGAAAACATAGTGAAAATATACAATATTCTTTCTTCCATTACATCAAGACTCTTTATAAACTAATCATTTAATCATCATCATGTATTTATATCTAAGAATGGGGAAATTTTAGATAATTTCACTACACTTCACCCCTAGAAAAGAAGAACTCCCCAGACGTGACATCCTGTAATGTCATAACCTCCATTGAAATAAGGGGATACAGTAACATGTGATCTTGTTAGTCACTAAAATGGAATTACCCTACTTTAACGATGCATATACATCATGAATGGTGGGATAGGACTTCCCACAAATCTTTGAACTGGTTCCCTTGAAACAATGAGAATGAATTTTAGTCACAAAAGTCAAAGTTCATATCAACCAAAAAACTTCTTATAGAGAATGACTCCCCTCATGGGTTTTCAATACACCCAACTCATACACAAGCACAACTGTGCAAAATCAAATAGGTTATAATAGCATTTACCATATCATCCATCCAAGAGAAAACCCATCCTATCAGGCTGGTGGAATATCTACCACTACATCCACCCCTTGGGTTATAAATCCCTGAGAGGATTCAAGACATATCTAAAATATTTTAAAACCAACCCCAAACCACTTGGATGGGGGGATTTTTATCTCAATCACCATCACTAGGTTCATCACCCCCCTAAAGGGTTCTAGGTAAATCAATAGTGATTCTAGATCAACCCCATCCCATAGGACTGGGGTCATTTATATCTCAATGGTTATCCCAGGAGACATCAAATCCCTGACAAAAACCACCAAATTCTTAACAAAAGGGTCAAAAAATGCCAATGGAAATCCTGAATAGTCCTTATCACATAGGGATAGGGTAATTTTCATCATTACCATAGAGGGAATTAGTCTTCTCTAGATTAGGAGGGAAATATCAACGGTTGGCATCCCATTTGTTCCTCCTACCACAATACAAACCTCTATTATTCAAGGACCATTTGGAATTCATGACCAGAAACTCCCTCAAATTCATTGTTCATAGGCCAAGATAGGAGGAATTTACAATAAAGGCAATCAAACCTTGTAAGGTCATAATTTAAAAAGTACCTATATGGCTAAGGGATCAAAAAATGACCTTGATGTAGGAATTACATAATCTTCCTATTTAATTGAGAGTAGTAGGATATCTACCATTTCTTGATATGACCATGTTAAATTCATCACTATTAACACAATAGATAATGTTGATCAATATGAAAATATAGAGGGATGTAATACGGAAAATATACCTTGAGAGGAGGGTGATCTAGATGCACTAAATGAGATTGCACGTATTCAGAACTAGAGCATAATCCAAAACCTAGCACCCCTGAATATTGAGTTTCCACCTCTATGGAGAAACACTGAAAAAGATAAAGGGAATAAAGTGGTCATATCCCACACTTCACCCAGAAGAGTCAAATTGCATTCCATGGAGGATCAGTTGGCATAATAAGAGAATGGGATAAAAACACTCAAACAAAAAAATGAGGAGCTAATTAGGGGAAATATTTTTATTGGATATCATATTCAAGATGAGATGAATATTACTCCTCTAATAAATCAAGAATGTTCCAATATTATTATAAGAGTGGCATCTGAGCACTAGATTGGGTTCAGATCTAGTTAGTCGGTCTACATAATTGAGGAAGTCAAAAATTATCATGACTTATCTCTATTACAGAAAAATCAACTCCCTTATCAGGGAAATCATTTAGTCTCAGAAAGAATTGAGAATCATCAGGAGATAAAAGTGGGGACACCTAATCAATCCCCACCCTATCCATAGAGATGGGAGGCATCTCAGATAGTAGTACCACCAGAACTATTAAATGGCACTGAGTCTCTGGCTACTTGAATGGAAGCCATGGAAGGTCGATGTACCTTGTGTATCCTAAGAAAAAATTGTATCCCAAATGGGTGGATGACACTTTTCCCCCACCCAATTTTGATAATCCTACCTTCTCTACCCTTTACGGCATGGGAGACCCCAAACAACATCTCATGCACTTCGTGTCTCGATGCAGTCTGACAATGGTCCCTCAAGTTCAGTAGGAGGTGACCAATCAATGTTTTTTTGTATATACTCTTATAGGGACAGCCTTTTTTGGTAAAATGGTCTTCCAGTAGGATCCATTTTAGGATAGGGAGATCTTTTACATCAATTCCATTACCAGTTCAACTCCACATTGAGGAAAATGAAAATTTTCAACCTGAAGAACTGAAAGAAACATGAAAATTAGAGGGTGTCTAATTTCATAGCTAGATTGAGAGGTTTAACCTATTCACTCAGTATCCATCTCTTGTAGAATAAATTTCAGGAAATTTTTCTAAAAATATTTGGGATGAGCTGAGAAATACATGATCCTAATGAAATATCTAGGAGGATTCTGTGATTTTGTAGAAACAACACGATGTTTGGAATACACCATTCTGTATACCTGAGCTAAGTCTCAACTCATACCATTAGCATGGGGTAAAAGTATTGGCATGACAGAGACTATAGCTATTACCTTGAAACATATAACAGTACACATCCAACCACCTAATTTGGTCTTTAACTACTTAGTGCCTCATATTGAGTGGAATAAACAAAAAAAATCACCCTCATCCAGAAGAAAAAAGAGATCATGGTTGCCCGAGATTTAAGGAATGGATAAAAAATTATAATTCTTCTAAAATGAACAAGTCCCTATTTATTTCCTTGCATTAAAGGATAATAACCAGATCAATCTACCATATCCTAGGAAGTCCAATGAGTTCAATCTCACCGGTCATACTGACAACTTCCCTTTTCATAAGTGGTTGGGTCACAACATCTAGGATTTCTTTTCCTTCAAAGGCATCCCCTAAATCATGGTAAATTCCAGACATGTGATGTTGAAAACTCCCCAGAATAGGTGGATTGTGTAACTGTCTCCCAAATAAAATAATAAGGTGATTGAAAAAAAAAATCCAGGTGTGGGCATAAGTTTAACAACATGATAACTCAAAGTACAGTTGACCAATCTCATTCCACCCTGAGCTAACGGCTTCTCAGACCCATAATTATCTTGTCACCTAGGTAGGTCACATAAAATATACCTATTATAGGAATACATAATCATTTGGTCGCAATAAGTGATAGAAAAGAAATAATTATATTCATCTATGATGCAGGCTCTGACTCTTACAGATTCCTTTCCTACAACATCCAAAGAACGGGAACCACCCCATCAAATAGAAACCTCATTGGAAAAATATCTCATATTTGGTTATTTTAATGTAATACACTTGGAATACCCCTTCTCCAATGATCAATATGCCTAAGAGTATGAGTTCCCCATAACTGACTAGAAAGCCAGAGGTCATAAGTGCAGGATTTGAGGATACAGAGGACAGTACAGGCAATGTCAGAAGCAATATTTTTTCATGTCCACAGAGAGGAATTATATATAGTTGGATCCCATGGGAAAGCACTATAGTAAGACCAAAAAAAACATAGTGGTATCCTAGAACCCTCCAGCATTAATCCATGCCTATTCATCTTACATGATCATTTGGAAAGGGTTTGATCATCTGATCAGACCAGACAATAGGGAAGGCCGATGTAACCTACACCACGGGTAGTATATGCTCCCTCAACCTCTACACAAGCACTAGGACCATATACCTCAGATGTCCTAGATTTTGAACTATATAATAAGGAGTAACCCCACCTTGGAAATCATTAACCTTTGGCACTAAAGTATTACATTCTAAAATAACTGGTATTTTTTCCAACCAAATGCACTCCATCTTTAAAAATAACTTATAGAGGCACTCATCGAAGACCTTTATATCCAATTGAAGTTTCAAGATATAATTTTATATAGTCGGAGTTTATCAAGTGGAGAATATTACATCATAATTCCATGTCTCTATGTTATTCACATATCAAGATCAGAAATAGTTCATCCATGGGCACATCATACCCCTTTATGTTTCAGGTAGACTCAATAATGTCAACATCTGAAGGGATCTAATAAACAATGGTTTTAGGATCAACCTCATCCCAATTCAGACCGTACAATGTTTGGGATATAGAGAAGGGGACTAATCTCTAAAAAAGATGACCATTCAAGTGTATGATAATAGTGATAAAAGACCTCTCAGGAAGATCAAGCTTGAAGCTTAGTTTGTGGATCTCACATATAACATTGATTTCAGGGTTATCCAACAAGACATGGAATAAAATGTCTTAATTGGAAGTCCTTGGATTTAGATCCACGGGGTGATACATTCAACGTTCCATCAATGCTTTAAATACCCTATCAATGGGAAGGTGGGAACATGGTGACAGTGCTCCCTTTGAGTCTTGCAAAGCCACATATATGGAAGAAGTATTTTATAAGGGAAGTAAAACAACTAATAGTGAATGAAAATATACATGTTGTAGTCCCCAATGTCTTGGTTACCACCCTTGTGAATACCTGGAGTATACTTGGCAGTGCTTATGTGCTACCCATAAATCTATTTGAGGAAATAGACACAATCCTAGTTGTCTGAGATCATTTTGTCCCCAATGATAGTATAAAATAAATTCAACTCTAGGTTTTCTCTATAAAGAATCTAACTATAGGGGATGAAAATATCTCTTTCCATGGCCTTTATCATCCCAATAGTGATAGATATACCCTTAGATTTCCTACCCTATTTTAAAGTTCCTATACATACTCAAAGGTGGAAGAAGAAGTGGATGATCTTAGGAATTCCCCTCCCACATTTGAGGAGGGATTATCCACCACCATTGATGATCTCAAGTAGATAAATCTAGGAATAAATGAAGACTTGTGTCCTATATCAATTAGTATCACCATTCCCCTTGAGGAGAAATAGATGTACATTGCATTTCTAAATCAATATTGATATGAGTTTTCTTGGAATTATATAGAAATGCTCACACTAAACCCTGATGTAACTACACACCACATAGTCTGACCCAATGACCATCAAGGTTTCAAGTAGGTATCAAGGAGGATTCACCCCTCTCATTCTATTAATGTAGAGACGAAAGTGGACAAATTTATCAAAGTCAATTTTTTTAGGAGGTGAAATAACCAAGATAGATTACCAACATCATCCCTATCAAGAAAAATAATAGGTAGATTAGGGTCTAAATTGATTTTAATAACCTTAATCGATATTTCCCAAAGGATAATTTCCCATTTTTTATCATAGAACTCTTGATCAATGGAACTGTTAGCTTCCAATCCCTTTTCTTTATGGATGGGTACTCCGGGTATAATCAGATAAAGATGGACCTGAATATGAGGATGTCACTGCCTTCAAAGCACCCCAAGGGATATTTTTCTATCAGGTCATTACCTTTTGGTTAAATAAAATTGTAACTACTTATCAAAATTTCATGCATCATATCTTTAAACTATTTTTAGGATGAATATCTGAATGTTATACTAAAAAACTAGTCGCCGAACCTTGATAATGGTGTGATAACTTCAAGAATCTTCAAAAAATATTCAAAAAGTTGTGGTTGGAAAATATGAAGATGAATCTCCTAAAATTTACTTTTGGGGTAATGTCATGGAAATTACTTGGCTTTGTGGTATGCCACCAATGCATAGTGGTCGACCCATAAAAGTCTAGTACAATTCTATAAATTTCTCCCCCTCAGAATCTCAATGAATGGAGGTGGATCCAAGGGAACCTCACCTAAATTCGGTGTTTCATAGCCATCCTATCTATAAATACCTCCCCTTCACAAAGAAAATGAAGAAGGTAGTCACCTACAAATGGGATGAGGACTTCCAAGATGCCTTTGAGAGTATCAAGAAGTAACTAATGCACCCACCAATATCGATGCTTCCAGTGGATGGAAATCCACTCGTCTTGTATGGGGCCTCTATGTAATGATCTATTGGAACTCTCCTCACATAGAAAATTGATATGGTAAATGAGAAAATATTATACTACCTTAGCTAAACGATTATTTGAACTGATACCCAATATTCTAATATCAAAAAGAACTATCTCTCGCTAATCTTTATAGTGAAAAGGATGAGGCAATACTTGTAGAACTACAAAGTCCACTTGGTCTCTTGTATTGACTTACTCATTTAAATCACTGTTCATCCTATATTGATTGGGAGTTTGGCCTAATAGGTGTCCATTCTATAATATTATGACATCTAGTTCATGTCACAGAATTCAGTGAAAGGGAAGGCCCTATAGTATTTACACACAAAACAGACCACCCTATAAATTATACTAATGGACATAAAAATTCAAGATTATGAGGTTTTCTATGGCCATGAAAATCCCCAGAAATGGAATATGTATTTTTATGGCACCTTCTGAAGCCTTATTGGAAAATTAGAAGTGAGACAAATGACGTTAATACATTCCCAAGTTTAATTATTTTTATATCCTATTTAATAATGTATAGTGTTTCATAGGGTCAAACCCACAAGTTACATAGTGTAACATAATTTTCAAACCCAAATCCACTTCAAGAAGTGGATGAATTTTCTTTTTATAATTTTATTTTTATTGTTTTAGGACGAAAAATATGATGATACAGTTATATTTTGTAAGATTCCAGTCTTTTCTAGAGAAATATCAGGAAAATTTTTTGGTACTTTTTTTTTGTTGTTATTAAGTACCTTTGGGTTGGGGTATGACATGGGGTGTGTTTGGGTGATGTTTTTAAGGAACTTGGGAAGAGAGGGGCTATGCATGGTTTGCGGATGGTTTGGACAAACCATGCGCAAGATTACCATGTGGATAGTGGAGTTTGGCATGGTTGGCACATGGTTTGTCTAACTATGCTCCATCGAGCCATGCAGGTAGTGGAAGACCACACAGTTGGCACATGTTTTTCCCGAATAGTGCACCTCTGCCTAGGAAACTATGCAAACAGATTTTAATATCCTAAAATCCATTTTCAAACCACCCAAACCCCTAGGACCCCCATATTTCATCCTTGGATCAGGCTTGAAAATTTATAGGTGTTCCCAAAGCCTTCTGAAGGGATTCCAAGGCGATCTGAACATCGTTCTTCAAGATCAAAAGTTTGGATTGAAGATCCACTCTCTTACCAGTAAGTGGATTTCATCCTGTTTCCTCTTATATTATTTCCCATATCTTTCTTTGATCATTTCATGGAATATATCTACCATTTCCATGGATCTAACCCTATGAGTTAAAATTTATATCTATGGTTGTGGATCTAGATCTAGATTTTCAATATCTAGATGCCTTTGATCTTAATTTTTGGTTTAGGGATTTAGATGTGAATCTCGATCGGCGACGTTGTGCCACTCGGGTTTTGGGGATTTTTGTTGGGATAACATTCATCAATAAACCGAGGTAGGTGCTCTAAATCAAACTCCCATAGTCATGATTTTGATATGTGTATGTGATTTTATGAATTTTATAGATTATCTTGATGATTGATTTCCTAAATTGAAGTAATTAGGAAAGTGTAACTGAATTGAGATTTTGATGGTGATTAATTCATAATTGAATCATAGAAAAAATGAAGGGGGTTACCCAAATAGATATTTTTTTTGGAGATTTTTTATGGGTTGAGATATTGTAATCGAGATATTGAATTGATTATGTTAACGTAATTAATTGGGGGGAATTAATTATGAAATGATGTTTGACTATGTAAGATAATTAATTGTGATAATTTATTATGCGCCATGGTATTGACCAAATATAATTAATTGTTATAATTAATTATGTGTTATTATGTTGATCAAAGATAATTAATTGTGATAATTAATTATGAAAAGTTAATATTTGATATGGATAATTAATTATGAATAATTAATTATGGAGATATAATTGTGTTGATTGATAAATTAATTGATTAATTAATTAATGGTTTGTGTTCTTAGTTAATTGTTGAGTTAACTAATTTCCTTTAAAATGTTTAACTAATTATTGGATTAGTATGGGAATGATGTAGCTAATTCTTGTGAATTAATGAATGGTTAAAGGGATGATATTTTTTTTGTGCAAGGATTGGCATTCTAGACCAATTAAAAGTTGGGACTTGGACATGGAGTTCCTCCCCAATAGTTATCCAAGATTGAGATTATGGGGTTCTAGGAATGATGACCTACACCAAATGAGATATGGAGTTCTAGGCATGAAGACCTATACTCAATGAGATTTAGGGTTCTAGGCATGAGAACTTACACTCAATGAGATTTAGGGTGCTAGGTATGACAACATACACTTAATGAAATTTAGGGTGTTAGGCATAGAGACCTACCCCAAATGAATGATAATAATGAATGGTGATTCAAATGGGAAACATTAATTGAAAATGGTCCTAATGTGACGATTTAAGGATTAAATGATAATGTGATAACTGGTTAATTATTCATTGTATTTATTGTTTCATAGAACTGTATGCACTATATTTTGAATAGAATTGTTTTAGACACTACTGTTGGTGGCCTAATGATTCATACTCACACCCTATTCAGTCCACCATATCAAAACCTGAGAAAACCTTGTTGTTGTAGGACAGGATAAGGGCAAGGCCCTGGGTTAGGTTGTTGTTTGGGATTGGAGTATGGGTGAGGGAACCGGATGTGTTTTGGGACCCACTTGGAGTTATTGTATCTTTACTTTTAGTTTCATTATAGACACATGACACTTGTATTGTCATTTCATGTTTTACCTTCTATTTTAGTATTTTATTTTCTTGTCTGACTATTATATACCATGGTATTGTTCTAGTTATTTATATGCTTCCACACTATGTTATTTTTGTTTGCTTCGGTTGGTGTTTTGATTCTAATAAAAGAGGGTATAGTCTCCCCAAGACTGACTTACCAGACCCTCACTGCTAGTCGGCACCCTCTGGCGTATGAGAAGGTGTTCTTGAGGGCGTGTGGCCAACCAGCTTAGAGAACCATTTAGTGGAACCTAGGTCGGGAAGTCACAAAGTTGTATCATAGTATTTTTATTTTCTTTATTTTTCTTTTATCTTATTGTTTTTGGAATGGTATATAAGAGACTGGGAAGAGTCGAGGCTTGGTAATGAGCACATGCATGGGAGTTGCAAACCCATGTATGGAGGAAAATTTGAGTACTCAGGGTGGGATTGTTGTGATTGTTGTTTGTTGTTACAGTTGGATATTATTTCACCTTTGGTGATTCACTTATGGTGTGATGTGATATTTGTTTTGAAAATTGTTGAATTTTGATTTATGTCCTAAAGAGGCATGATACTTGAGTTTGCATGCATCATTCTAGGAACTCAGGGTTATTGTGACATGCATCATTCTAGGAACACATGGGAAAATAGGTTATGGTTAAGTTATTGAACTTGAACTATTTTTCCTTATTGTGAGATTGAAATAATGATGAAAAATGAGAATAAATGGGTGTCTAATGAGAACCTTGATTGATAAAATGGGTATGATTAATTAATTAATTGTTGAATTAATTAATCTGAGATAATGTGATTAATTAATGTTTGGATTAATTAATGAGAATGAATGTACTCTTGTTAACCAAGACCTAAGAGAAGGATGTTTAAGGGTAGTGATAAGGCCTCAGTGTTGACTGTGTGCCGAGAAAAGTGGGGAAGGACATGTTGAAACTTTTTTTGTTAGGTTTTCCTCTTACATAAATGTTATAAGGCTACGTTATGAGACCTAAGATGTGTGTTTGGATTTGTAGAGATATGCCTCCACTATGCATGTTGAGGGAGAGACCGAGGGGTATGGCCTGGAATGAACTTCTAGACAAAGAGCTTGAGGCACACTTGGTGCAAGCCGAGGAGGAAGGGCAGCAGTTTCGAGAGAACTTTGACCGTTTCATGAAATTCAATGAGAGAGACCTAGTATGGGTTTAGAAAACATGTCGGAGTTGAAAAGGGAGTTTTAGCTGCAACACCCTCCTGATTTTACTAGAGAGGGTGGACCTGAGGGAGATGAATTCTGGATTGAATCTATAGAGATGATACTTGACCATTTGGAGACTCCGGTTGAGAGGAGGGTCAATTGGTTACTTATATGCTATGGGGGTCAGTGAAACATTGGTTGGACAATTAGGTATAATTTGGAAAAACTGATGAGATGTTATGGAAGGAATTTATGGATAATTTCTTAAATAACTTCTATCTAGAAATGTCGAGACAAGATAAGGCTTTAGATTTTATGCATCTGAATCAAGGAAGAATGTTTGTAATGTATTACGCTGAATGTTTCATAAACTTACAGTGTTTTTCTCCAACTTTGGAGGAATATGAGGCTTCTTCGGCAAGAAAATTTCAGGATGTACTTAGGTTTGAAATTATGTCCCAGGTAAATATCTTTAGGCTGAATAAATTCCTAGAAGTGGTTAATCAAGATCTCATTAGAGAGGGGAACCTAAAGGAGGATTCTAGTACTGGAAAGGTAGTTGTCACTAGAAGATCAGGGGGTGTGCCTTCCAAGAGCAGGAAGCACCATTACGAGAACCTTAGTCAAGATAGTGGAAAGAAAGGTGGATAGTCAAGAGGAATAGTTGAACCATATATTACTCATGTGCTTTACCATCAGTATGGTAGCCAGGGACACTATCGTATACATTTTCCTCGACCACCAGTAGAGTGTCTGTTTTGTGGGAAGATGGGGCACCTATAGAAGTTATGTAGGAAGAAGCGGTAGGTTGGTGATGAGAGAGCAGCTTCTCAGAGTCAGAGTGTGGGAAGGGGTCTTCTACACCATATAGGTCTGGCAGCTAGAGTTCTACTGGAATACATGGTAGAGGAAGTGGACATGGTGCTTTAGGGTATGATCACTCTTATCAGCAGAGTGGTGCTACTCAGGGGAGTCAGATGACACCATAAGGAAGAGGGGAATGACTGTTACATGCATTTCAGCCTACACTTGTGGAGAGTGAGGTTAGTCCATCAACAATGAGAGGTATTATTCTAGTTACTATTATTTTACTGGATGATGGGAGTGGTAGGCGATATGTCCTTCCACCATTAGTATAATTTTTTCAATATGTGTTTTCTAAAGACTTTATAGGGTTACCACCAAAGAGATATGTGGAATTCTCTATTGATCTCATGTCGGGGGCTGAGCCAATATCCATTCTACCTTATAGAATGTAACTGACTAAACTTCAAGAGCTCAAAACATAGTTGGAGGAATTGGAGGATAAAGGGTTTATCTATCCCAGTATGTCACCTTAGGGATCACCTTTTTTTTTGAAAATAAGGCTGATGGGAGTTTACACCTATGTTTTTATTACTGGAAGTTGAATAAAATTATTGTGAAGAATTAATATCCTCTTCTATGTATCGATGATCTATTTGACCAGCTGAAGGGGGCTTGTGTGTTCTCAAAGATAGATCTGAGATTAGGGTATCATCAGGTGAGAGTTTAGAATTCTGATATACTAAGAACTGCTTTCAAAAGTAGGTATGGCCTTTACAAGTTTATTTTAATTCAGTTTGGGTTGAAAAACTCTCCAGTAGAGTTTATGGCCTTGATGAACAAGATCTTTCATCCGTACTTGTATTAGTTTGTGGTGGTGTTTGTGGATGACATCTTGGTGTACTCTAAGACTCATGATGATCATTCCCAATATCTTGACATCATCTTAGGTACATTGATAGAGCATCATCTATATTCCAATCTATCTAAATGTCAGTTTTGGATTGACAAGGTACACTTTTTGGGGCACATCATCTCAGAAGATGGTGTGGCAGTGGACCCAGAAAAAGTGCAAGAAGTGGTTTCTTGGTATAATCCTAAGAATGTTTTTGATATCCGAAGCATTTTGGTATTAGTTGGTTATTACAAGAGGTTCATCCATGACTTTTCCTGATTGTAATCACCTATTTCAGGTTTGACAAAGAAATGGATAAATTTTGATTGGACAGAAGCATGCGAGAATTATTTCTAGGAGTTGAAGAAGCACTTGACATCGAAACTATTTTTTATCTTACCTAAGTCAGGTGAGGATTACATGGTGTATTGTGACACTTCTGGGATCATAATCAGAGTTTTATTGATGCAAGGGGATCGAGTTGTTACTTATGGGTCTCAGTAGCTGAGGCCACATGAACAGAATTACCCTATGCATTACCTCGAGTTGGAAGTAGTGGTTTATGATCTTAAGTGTCGGTGACACTATCTTTTGGGTGAAAATTTTATAGTTTTTATAGATCACAAAATCTTAAAGTATATATTTTCACAGCTTGGCTTGAATCTTGAATAGTGAAGATGGGTAGATTATAGGAAATCCTTTGATTTTGAACTAGAATATACACCCATGAAGTGGAATAGTGTGGATGATGCCTTGAGTAGGAATTCTCAGACTTAGTTGGTACATGATTCAAGTGTAGAGTGTAAGATGATGACTTTGCTGGCAGAAATACATGTGGTAGCTCGGGAGAGTTACGAGAGGATGACTCTAGTTTCTGTAGTAGTGGATTCTACACTCTTGAGACGAATCAGGGACAATTAGTATGAGGATCCGGAGTATTTAGCCTTAAGGTAAATCCTTGAAGGTGGGGAGACACCTTTAGGCTGGATCATAGATGAGGATGAGATCATCTATGTGAGAAAATTATTTATTGTGCCTATGAGTATGTGAGAGGAACTCATGCAAGAATTTCATGCTTCAAAGTGGGCGGTACATCTTGGGGTGACGAAAATATACCATGACCTATGATGAAAGTTTTGGAAGCCAAACATGAAAAGGGAGATAGCAAGGTTTGTAATAAGATTTTTCACCTATCAATAGGTGAAGGCAGATAATCAATGACCTAGAGGCCTATTGCAGTCATTGCCTATTCCAGAATGGAAGAGGGAAGACATGACTATTGATTTTGTGGTAAGACTTATAAAGACTCTTAGGAATAATTATTCTATTTGGGTCTTTTTGGATCGACTAACAAAGGTAGCACATTTCATTCCTATCAGGGAAACCTTTATAGTAGAACAGTTGGGGGAACTGTATGTTCGAGAGATAGTTTGTCTATATGGGGTTCCATAGACTATAGTTTTAGATTATGATTCACACTTTACTTCATGCTTCTGGCAGGGCATATAGAAGGAACTTGGTACACAGGTTTTGTTAAGTACGGACTTCCACCCACAGATAGATGGGTAGTCAGAGCGTACCATAAATGTGTTAGAGGATATGTTGTGGGCTTGTGTGCTTGACTTTGGTGGTTCTTCGGAGAATCATTTGTATTTGGTGGAGTTTACCAATAACAACAGTTTTCAAGAAACTATACAGATTCCACCATACGAGGCACTTTATGGTATCCCTTGTAGATCACTACTATGTTGTTTAGATGCAGGTGAGTTAGAGATGTTGGGACCGAGTCTCGTTCAGGATACATCAGAGCAGGTGTAGTTGATTCAAAAACATATGTATATAGATCAATGTAGGCAGAAGTCATATGCTGATAGACGGAGACAAACCCTAGAGGTTCCAAAGTATTATCATGTATTCCTTCAGGTTTTTCCTAGATTGGGTCACCATAGGATACAGAGGTAGGGCAAGTTGGTGCCCAGGTTTGTAGGACTATTTGAGGTGCGGGAGAGAATCGGTCCAGTGGTGTACTGATTAACCCTTACATTGAAATTCAGAGCTATGCATGATATTTTCCATGTGTCACAACTAAGGAGGTATAACCCCGACCCTTCTCATGTGATTGATGTGGAAGTGGTTGACCTCGAGATAGATGCGTCCTTTGAGGAGAATCTGATATGTGTGTTGGGTCGCAGTGAGAAAGTGTTAGGCGGAAAGACCATGCCCTTAGTTCATGTGTTATGGTTACATGGAAGTGTTTAAGAGGAAAATTGGGAATGGGATGTAGACATAAGGGCCCAATGGCCCAATCTCTTTGGCTCAGAATCCTAGAGAAGTTTGGGAGTGCATCTCGAGGGTGAGTTGTTATAAGGTGGATATATTGTAAGATTCCAGCCTTTTCTGGAGTAATCTCAGGTGTGTTTTTAGGTACAATTTGTTGTTTTTATTAAGTACCTTTGGGTTGGGGTATGACCTAGGGTGTGTTTGGGATACATTTTTAAGGAACTTGGGAAGATATGGGGCTATGAACAGTTTGCACACAGTTTAGCCAAACTGTGCGGATAGTAGAGGTTGGAATGATTGGTGCATGGTTTTTCTAATCATGCTCCATTGAACCATGTGGGAAGTGGAAGATTTCACGATTGGTGCATAGTTTTCCCTAACCATGCACCTCTACCCAGGAAACCATGCAAACAGATTTTAATATCTGAAAATCCATTTTAAAACCACCCAAACCCCATGAGACTCTCATATTTTGACCTTGGCTCCAGTTTGAAAAATTATAGGTGTTCCCAAACCCTTCCATAGGGATTACAAGGTGATATGAACACCTTTATTTGAGATCAAAAGTCTGGATTGAAGATCTTCTCTCTTCCTGGTAAGTGGATTTCATCTCATTGCTTCTTTCATTCTTCCCCTATCCTTCTTTTATCTTTTCATGGAAGATCTACGCCATATCCATAGATCTAAAACTATGATTTGAGATCTAGATCTAGGATTTTGGATCTAGATATATATTTTCAAGATCTTGATTCCTTTGTTCTTAATTTTTGTTTTAGGGATTTAGATCTGAATCTTGATCGATGATGTTGTGCCGCTCGGGTTTTGGGGATTTCCGTTGGGCTAAAATACATCATCAAACCAAGGTAGGTGGTCTAAATGGAACTCCTATAGTCATTATTTTGATATGTCTATGTGAGTTTATAAATTTTCTAGATTCTCTGGATGATTGATTTCCTAAATTGGATTAATTAGGAAAGTGGAATTGAATTGAGTTTTCCTTGGTGATTAATTGGTAATTGAATCACGGAACAAATGAAGGGGGGTTTCCCAAATAGATATTTTTTTTTTGATATTTTTTATGGGTTGAGATATTGTAATAGAGATATTGAATTGATTGTGTTAAGGTAATTAATTGGGGGAAATTAATTATGAAATAATTTTTTACTATGTAAGATAAATAATTGTGAGAATTAATTATGTTCCAGGATGTTGACCAAAGATAATTAATTATGAGAATTAATTATGTGACATGATGTTGATAAAAGATAATTAATTTTGAGAATTAATTATGAAAAGTTGATATTTTATATGGATAATTAATTGTGAGGAATTAATTGTGGAAAGAGAATGGTATTGATTGAATAATTAATTGATGAATTAATTAATGGGTTATGTGCTTAGTTAATTGTTGAGTTAACTAATAACCTTTTAAATGTTTAACTAATTGTTGGATTAGAAATGTAATTATGTGGCTAATTATTTTTAATTAATGAATGATTAAATGGATGATATTTTTTTGGTGCTAGAGATGGCGTTCTAGACCAATTAGAAGTTGGGAATTGGATATGGCATTCCTCCCCAATAGTGATCCAATCTTGAGATTATGGGGTGTTAGGCATGACGACCAACACAGAATGAGATATAGAGTGTAAGGAATGATTACCTACATTTAATGAGATTTATGGTTCTAGGAATGATGACCTAAACTCAATGAGATTTAAGGTGTTAGGCATGAAGTCCTACACTCAATGAGATTTAGGGTGTTAGGCATGGAGACCTACCCTAAATGAATGATAATAATGAATGATGATTCAAATGGGAAACATGAATTGAAACTATACCTAATGTAATGATTTAAATATTAAATGAAAATGTGATAACTGGTTAATTATTCATTGTATTTATTGCTTCATAGAACTACATGCACTATCTTTTGACTAGACTTGTTTTAGACATCATTGGTGGTGGCCTACTAAGTCATACTCACACCCTATTTTGGATGCCTGATCGGAACCCAAGAAGACTTATTTATTGCTGGACAGGATAAGGGCAAGGCCCTGGGTTATGTTTCCATTTGGGATTGGAGCATGGGTGAGGGAACCGAACGTGGTTTGGGACCCTCGTGAAGTCGTTGTGTATTTACTTTTAGTTGCATTGTAGACACTTGACACTTGTATTTTCATAGCATTTTTTACCTTCCAGTTGAGTAATGTATTTTCTTATCTGACTATCATATGACATGGTATTGTTCTGGTTATTTATATACTTATTCACTTTATTATTGTTGTTTTCTTTCGTTGGTGTTTTTATTTTGATAAAAGAGGGTATAGTCTCCCTAAGACTAACTTACGAGACCCTCAATGCTAGTCATCACCCTCTAGTATATGGGGAGGCGCTCTTGAGGGAATGTGTCCAACCAACTCAGGGAACCGGTTAGTGGAACCTAGGTCGGGACATCACATTTTTTATAGAACTATGTCGATATCGGAGTTATGATAAAGGAGCAGGGAAAATAGTGTATGAAAAACTGGAACATAGATTGAGTGAAAACTGATCAAGAAAGATGCTTAGGGAGTTCTAACACTACTTTTCTATAAAGGATGTATTCTTCACATAAATTGTATTTATTTTGTGAACTTAGTAAAATATTGGTTTAATCTCCCTCTCTAGAATATCAAACACATAGAAGGATGAAATCTGGTAGTTTTCTACTCCAATAATATCAAACTATAATGGAAATTTAAAATAAATCATTGGAATAAAACTCATCGTTATATTCCAATGTTTTTAAAATTTAATATTAAAGTAATTTATTAAAGATCAATCTCACTGATTTATCTTGAAATTTTGAAGTTAGAAACAAGTGGTGCGAAATAATTTTAAATGAAATCAGAATCAGCCTCACCAATCGATTCTAACATTCGTAGAAAAAACTATTTGTGAAGAAGAAGATAAAACCAACAATATTATAACCCCCCCCCCCCCCACACACACACACACACACACACTCACACACAAAAGGAATTTAGGCAATGATCATTGAAAAAACAAGTAAAAGAAGAATTAAATTACAAAAAAAAAGAAAATAATTGAAAATTAAGGAGAAATAAATCTACCTCTATATCATTCAAGAACTATAATACTATCTCTCTATCTGGTCTCCTAGAACTCTGGTCTATTGGGTCTTCTTCCTTCTCCTCCCGATACCAACCTCTCAAGAATTAATGTCTACTTGAACTTTTAATCATCTATCATACTCTTTATTTCTCACCAACTTCTATCACTGACTAAGGTCAATCAGTTCTAACTCAATCACTTGAGAAACCCCCATCTAACAACCTTAACTGATCTATTTGAGATAAACGTAGATGTGAATTCAGATCTGGTTCAAAATGACATATTAAAAACTGTTAGGTCCACTACGGCAAATACCCTGAGAGGGGGTGAATTAGGGTATGAAATATAAAAACAACTACCCCTTTGGATCTTATTTCTTCATTAAAAAAAACACACCTCTCTTTATCCTGTAAAAATATATGAACAAAAATGAAATCATGTATAGGAAATAGTGAGTTTACTTGGTTCACCCTCACTGGGCTACATCCAAGGAGAATAAAACGATGATGTGTTGATGTACCAAATCCACTAAATCTCACTTCCAATTACAAGTTTTGGGCTAGATCACTTTTATGCCTAGGAACACTACCTTTATAAGATTTAGTTTTTTCTCACTACATTCCCAAGGGTCACTCCCTGTGTCTTTTTCTCTCACTCATTGCTAATGTAATGGATCATTGTCTTCCACTTACTTTGATCACTGCACTTGGAAGGGATTAACTCACAATTTATAGACTTGTAGGTCCCTTCATTTTAATGAAATCATAAATACTAAACTATAGAAATATATTCTGTTGAAGTCCCTTTTTCACCTGTAGATGAAATCCACTTTTCTACATATTGTTAGTTAGCATAAAATGCTTTTAAAACTATTGAAGTCCCTTAAAATATATCCTTCTTCTTCCATGAACTACGTTGCACCACTTAGCACATAAGCTTCGTAGACCACCTCCTCCACATACCACCATTCACCTACCACTTCCACGTATCACCTTTTGCCTACCACTTCTGTGTACCACTTCCTTATACCGCTTCCACGTACCACTTCAGCGTACCACATTCACAAACCACCTCCGTGTACCACCTATTATTCTATAAAATTCCTTCTTTTGTGTATTTCTCCTTCTGCAGACTTCTTCTTCTTGTTTCATGGAATCCACCTTATGAACTACTACACCCTTCAAAGAATTCTCCCTCGCAAACCACTTTCAAACTTCACCAAATTCCCAAAGAAAAGATGTATTCTTATCAAAATATCTCTAGGTAATTAAGGGATTAGTTCTCCATATATAGGAAAATATATATGAAAAATCAAATAATTCGAGATTTACCAAATCTTCAATGCGGTATAGCCTTCACTGCGTACAGCTCCTCCTGTGAACCGTTCTTCCCTACACGTTCTGTGTAACACCATTATTCCTTTGTGGAGGCCAATATATTCTGTGAATCAACTCCTCTATAGATCCTAAAATCACTAACTCATTTTTTTAAAAAAATTACACATTGTGTATCATAATAATTCTACGATCTACTTTCCTCTTACAAACCATTTTCGTTCTGTGAACTATTCCTCCTACATCTTCTGTGTACCATGCTTCGCGGTATGAGTACCATCCTTCATGGTCCCCATATTGTTGTTATGAAGAAACCCCCACTTTACCAATTTTCCTTTTCCATTCTGTGAACTCCTTTGTGTAAAAATATTACTTTTCTAAAAACCAAAATCCTAATTTCGAGGCCCAAAAATTTAGAAAACACTGGGAAACTGTGCCACCTTAAACATATGCTTCGGAAAACACCAACCATACTCATTCATGGTGGTTTGGCTTTGTCAAAAAACACAATCACACTCAAAACATACTGAGAGGACACCTTGAGGGATTTTTTCCTACAAAAATAAAGTATAACTAATAATTAGTTTTTTAGTTATTTATAAAAATAATGATTTTATAAATATAAGTAAAATATTATTATGATAGTTATTAAAAATGTTTAAAAAAAATTTATTAAAATTCTTATAATTATTAATATAATTATAAGTTTACAAATAAATATATATTATCAATTTTATTCCTTTTTATTTATTAGATTTAAATATTGAATTATTATGTTTAATTATTTAGATATATGTATTTAATTTATTATTTTTTATACTATTTTTATTTAATTAATATTTTTTTAATTATTATTATTGTTATTTGAATTTATAATTTTTTATTCTATAAAATTATCCTCAAAACCAGCTGCAACTTCAGTCTTCCCTCGGGAATGGAGTTTGACGAAGCTTCTAGAGAATTCCTCTTCAGCGATAGCGGCACTCCAATGATGACGGCAACAGCGATGAGGGAGTGGAGGGTATTCTTCTTAATTCAATGATATAACCTTCAGTTCAAAGAGGGTGTGTGGAAGAGATATGGTCAATGAGATCTCATGGTTTTGTCTGGTGGTGAGTGAAATAGCAGCATAAGGTACTGACGCCCCAACGGTGGGTAGTGGGGTCGACGGCTGCTGTAGTGGTGGTGGGTGGTGGTGAATTTGAGCGGTGAGTCCGGAGGTGGTGGAAGGTGAATAGAGAGATAAAGGTGATATCCTGGTGGTCAGTGAAGTTTTTGAATAGTGACTCTTTTGAGTCAGTGTTGGGTGGATGGGTGGCGGTGACTCAAGGAAGCCACCATTGGGGTTTCTCGAGGTCACTCAAGGTAGTCTCCGTTGGTGTCCTGGGGGCAGGTTGGGAGCCATCGTTGGGTTCCCAACTATGGGTCTAGAGTCTAGTGGTTGATAATATGGCAAGAAAAAAATAAAAAAAATAATAAAATTATTTAATTAAATGAAACTCAATTTGAAATTCGAATTAAAAATAATTAAAACTATTTAATAATTAACTATGTTCAAAAATAGAAATCTAAACTTAAATTAAAACCAAAATTAAAAACGCAATCAATATATTACTTCACATATACTTAATTTGAAATTTATATAAATAAAAAGAAAAAAATAATAATTAATTAAATACTAAAATAGAACAATAATATTTTAGATTCAAACTTTAATAAAAACTAAGATTAAAATGTAGATCAATTAAATAATTTGACCTTCGATGTATAAATTGAAAAAAAATATTGAATTTAAAAGATTTAAATTAATTATTGAGATCACATTAAATAATAAAATTGATTAATTAATGTTCAATAATATTAATAAAAGGCACATATTAAATTGAAATATCATAAACTAAAATATATATTAAATGATAAAATATTTAATTACACGGATGAAACAGTAAATCATAAATATAAAATTAATATTTTTAAAAAATATTAAGAAATAAAATATAAATAAAAAAAATAAACTAATTTAAAAATTTAAATTAAATAATAAAAAAATAAACACAAAAAATTGATAAATTAGAAAATTCTACTGCATAAATACAAAAGTTCAATTATTTATCAATAAATTCACATTTAATTAAATAAAAGATCAAAAACATAATAAAAAATTTGGAAAATAAAAACATTTAAAGGATGCATTAAATTCCTCCATACTTAATTATTTCTTTTCCTCAAGCAACTAATAATCAAATTCAATGTGAAAAAATAAATTTCAAAATTGAAAAACTGAAATTCCATAAAGAGTTGGTTAATGAAAAAAATATCCCCCATGAATCCTTTTGAGCAGAAAGTGTAAATTCCCTCTTAAAAGAAAATAGAATTAGTGAAATATTAATTTTTGTTATACTAAAATTATTGCATTTGAAAAATTTTAAATTGAATTAAACAAACATAAACTTACATTTAACTGAGACTTCGAAACTTCTATTTTCCTCCAGGTGAGCAGACACACATAATTAACAATCAAATAATTTAGACATAATTGAATGGATGAGTTGTGTTAATAAATAAAAAGAGGAATAATTAACACATCCAATGGTTTTAGCTTAAATATAAAAGAATGAAAGAATGATGGAAAGAAGCTCAACCCGGATTAGAATTTTTATTTCATTACTCATGTAAATGAAAGTTTCATAAGTTTGATTCAATCAAAAGGTTCTAATTCAATGATAGTTGTATCACATTATCTCAGAAATCTGACCATGAACATATGATTTCAAGAGGGAAAGAAAATCGATTTAATCAATTAAATTCAAGGGATAATAAATGTTTAACCTTTTCAAAGTAACTTCACAGCTTTCAAAATTAATAATAATTTTAACCCACTAAAAAATGTAGATAAAATCTTAAAAATAGACTAATTTTTGGAAAATTTAAAGGAATTTGATGGTATTGCTTTAAAGTATAGATTATACCCATATAAAGACGCTCTTAATGTTTTATTTCAATTTAATATTTAAGAATAAAAATATTTAATTTCTCTTCTTTATAATTTTTGTTCGTTTTAAATTTAAGTTTTGTTTTTAATTTTAATTGTTTTATTTTTTAATTTAATTAATTATTCTTTAGTTTTTAACTTTTTATTAATTCAATTTTGTATTTGAATTTCATTTTAATAATTAATTTAATTCATTTTCAATTTTTATATTTCTATGATTTTAATGTATTGATATTTTATTTTTCTAAATTTCATGCAGTGAGCCAACATTGGATTTATGCACCCATCACCGAACTTCTACACTCACTGGCAGAACAGAGAAATTGAGTCACAATTGAGCCACTAGTCTCCACCGGAATCAATTTCTACTGTAGAACTGACCCCCATAACAGGGGACTCAACCTGCCATTGGGTTCCTCTGTTTACCCACCACCAGCCATAGAACCTGGATTTTCCTAACTCCACCTATCGACAGGGTGCCAATGGTGACTCCTCCAATACACTATTGGAACCCCTTCAACGGTGACTCTCATGAGTCACCATTTCCCAATCTAATGGAAACTCCTACTTCCATCAACCCACAACCCACCGTTACCTTGAAATCCTCTACTACCATCAACCCTCAACCCACTGTCAATATCTCTCACTACCACATATGACATCAGATGAACCACTACTAGATTCATCATCCTCCAACATTGCTTCTTCTATAGAACTTACAACCACTTTTACCAAAATATTTAAAAATCCACCTAAAAATAAAAACCCACTTGATGGAGCTCAATCCACCGACACTATTGTGATCTGATCCACCACTGAACTTGAGCTCACCTTTACATCACTTTCCTAATCCACTGTAATTTCTTGAAGGGGATGTCCAGTCACTGAATCAAATCTAATTTCAGATCTAACTATTCTGAATCTGTTGAAGCTTTCGGACAAAACACATCACCGTCATTCGCCAATGATGCCACCACACCTGGATCCACCACTGTTAAAGTTGAATCATCCATTTTCGAGCATGATCCATTTTTGTCGAGCTAGAGAAGAGCCACAGACAAAGTGCCACTTGCTAAAGAATATGGTTCTGACTGAAAAAACATGTCAATTAAATTCCACATCATATCCTCCCATACTTAATCATTGATTTTCCTAAGGAATTAATAATCAAATTCAGTGGGAAAAATGAAACTCAAGGTTGAAAAACTGTAATTCCAAAAATAATTTATTAGTGTAAAATGATTTTCCCCCCATGATTCCTTTTGAGTAGAAAGTGTAAATGTCCTCATAAAATAAAACATATTTGATGTGAGATTAATTATCATTATACTAAAATTATTACTTTTGAAAAATCATGAATTGAATTAAACAAACATAAACTTTCATTTAACTGAGACTTCCAAAATTCTCTTTACCTATGGGTAAGCAGACACTCATAATTATCACTCAAATAAATTAGACACAAATGAATGGATGAGTGGGTTTAATAAATATAAAGAGAAATAATTATCTTATCCAATAATTTTATCTTATATAAAAAATAATGGAAGAATGAAGGAAAGAATCTCATCCTGGATTAGAATTTTCATTTCATATATCATGTAAATGCATGTCTTGTAAGTTTGATTCAATTCAAAAATATTCAATTCAATTAAACTGGTATAACATTATCTCAAAAATATAACAATGAAAAAATTATTTCAAGAGGACAGGAAATGATTTACTCAATTAAACTCACGGGGTAATTAAGATGTAACCTTTTCAAAGTGGATTCATAGCTTTTAAAATTAATAAAACGTTTGACCCTCTGAAAGTGAATATATAAACCTGAAAAACATGCAATTTTGGAAAAACAAATTAATTGTATTTGATGGGATATCTTTAAATCACAGATTAAGCCCATATAAAGACCCTCTCCTCCGCACTTAAAACCCAAATTTGTCCCCAAAGTTGAATTCAATGATGGTATAAAGTTCAAAATATATTTTCAATTTCAATAGTTTAATGAAATTTTTAAGGGCCACAGTGAATTTCAAACAATTATTAGTTTACCATAATAAAAAAATACAACAGATGTACATGCATTAACATTAAGTTGTAAAATCAAATTTTTTTATTTAATTTTATACTGTAGCATATGAATAAATTGAGTTCACATTGAAATGGGTGCCATCAATTTTACATATTTGATTCAATCAAAATTTGCAACATTAAAGAAAAAAATATGCATAACACCCAAATTAGAAAATAAAATTCACTTAAAATCCAACAGCTATCATTGTGGGTATTACCCCCCCCCCCACCACATACACATTTAAATTCATACAGTGAATAAATTTAAAAAGAAAAGAATCATAGTTTATAGAATAAGAATGGAAACAAATCAGTTAAACATAAGATCAAAAACTTGATTCAAAATTAAAAACTCCCTAGTTTAATGAATCTTTATCATTTGAGTGGTGCTCCAACATGAATCTTCTTGTGAGTTGGATAAATTATGGGATATTTCCTCCTATTTTGGAACCCGTAACAACCTTATTGAAGTAAAAATTAAAGAAAGACCAAGAAAACCAATATCATAAAACAATCTGAAGAAAAGAAGATACAAATAAAGCAACACTTTATTCTAAAAAAACAAAAACACAAAAATGGAAATACCATGGATTCACTCCCATTAATCATTAGATTTAAAGTCTTCATTTGAAATTTTTGAGATTCTAAAAAATCAAAACAAGAATAATTTTATTGAAATCACGTATATTGTTTTATTGAAAGCAATAAAATCATGGGTTTCCTTCCATGCAGTGCTAGTTTTAAAGTCCCCAGTTGTACGCTCCTAAAAATCTATCCATGGTCACTAGTTGGGTGTGTTTTCCAAAGTGGAAACCACAACATATACTTTTCCCATGTATTTTTAATATAAAAATGATATTTTTGGGAACCTAAACCACTAAGGGTGCAATTGAATCCCTTCACACTTAAAAAATCTCTAAGAAACACCCTTTAATATTAAGTGACTCATCAAAATAGTCTTCAAGTTACCTAAAAAATCATCAATCAAATCCAATTTCTTAGTGGTTTCATGACATTTAGGTTCAGGATAAAAAAATGAAATCCCTCAATCTCATCCAAGAAAATTTTAAGCTCATTAATAAAAAAAGGATCATCAAATTTACTTTTGTCCATAGTGTTGTCTGCTTCTAGATTAGGTTCAAATTTCAAAAAAAATAAAATTTTTATAAAGGTAAATAGATGAACTAGTTGATTCTAGGGTTTTGGTAGTATCCTCATAGCTTTATCTCTCAAACTCAACCCCACAAAAATCAAGTTCTAGGGTTCTTGTGGTTGATTTCTGACTAATATGTTCAATAAGGGTAGCAATATTATGTTGAACAGATTTAAATTCATTGGAACTCAAGTGAAACTCCACTTCTAAATCACTCTCAAATTTTAAATGATATTCAAAAACAAGATTAGTTAAGGAAGGGTGTGAAAAATAGGGAAGATAATTTGTTTGACCATTCATATATTCAGGTTTGACCATATTATAAATCTCTTTTAAAAGTTCCTCATCTGAAAACAAAAAATTATAAACCCATACTTCTGAAAAAAAAAACCTACTTGAATCATCTAATGTGTGTTAAACCAATCCTTAAAGTTCACATAAAAATTTCATTCTCAAAACAAAGTATGTTGAGTGCTCCAGTTCATTTTTTGGGGGAGAATTGTTCAATTTAGCTTCAAGAAAATCAGATTCTAGAATGTTCAAATTTAAATAGATTTCCCCAGGTATAAAAACATTGTTTTCTATTTTGATAAACATTTATTTATAAATATTATTAATATAAAAACATGGTAGTGAAATATCATCAGTTAACCTTTCTTAAAAATTCATTCCCTCAACCTATTTGTTAGAATTAATTTCAAAAATTGTTTGGTTCAAAGTTTCAAAAGTAGGAAGATCACATTTATTAATAGTTTCAGAATTATCCTAGTCAGTGATTTCAAGTTTTTTTCACTTCTACAATATTACCAATTTTAAGTTCAAATTAATCTCTTAAAAATTAATAAATATATAATAAATATTTTTTTAATTTTCAAGTTCTCATTTTATAAATTCTTCTCAACCTAAGAAATCACATTCTCAAAGTTAGGGATTATATAGAGAATGGGATATTACTATTCAATCTCTTTTAGTTGTTTCTAAAAATTTCCCAACTCAATTCCCATTAATTTATTTACATATTTTTCAGTGTTTATTTCTTTATTCATATAGTTGGTTATTTTTCACATTTTTTTCTCCATCAGTTTTAGATTCCTCAAAAATAGTGGATTGTTCTTTCATAATTTCAAACTTGTTTTCCATTGTACTTTTAATATCATGAGTTATCAATTAATTTTATTCTTCACTTTTCCCAACTTATTCATATTCTTTTAAATTTTTCTATAATTCTAAAAACATGCACTCCAACTTTTGAAGTTTTTGGTTTTTCTCCTGAAAAATATTAATCATACTTTTATGATTTTGGTCTAACCTATCATCTAACTTAGTTAAAATTTGATTAAATTTTCTTAATAACTCGGGTTAAGACTTAAATTAATGTTCATTTTCTTAAAATTAATCAATCTATTGTGGTTTATTAAAGGAAAAATTCCATGTAGTGTGTCCATAATAACAATAACAGACACAATAGAGTCCAGTAGGAGGATTCCAACCCACATATTATTCCATGATCTTTAACCTCTCACAAATTATTTGAAATAAGTAGTAGGAAACAAAAATGCCCAAGGAATATAAAATTAGATAAGAAGATCAAACACAAATACACAAGCAGATACAAAAAAATTATAATTTCATCTTAAGAAAAATAATTTTTTTAGAACCTTTTTTTAAACAGTAATTTTCAATTTTTATATGAATTTATTTTTTAAATATGTGTGTGTGTGTGTTTGTTTTCAAAAATTGTTTTCACGAATCCTTCTCTAAAAACAGCACCAAAAAATTAGCATAAACATCATTAATATGTGCCCAAGTTTAATTATTTTTATATCTTATTTACTAATGTATAGTAGTTCATATGGTTGGACTCAAGGGGAAGGTAGTGCAACCTAATTTTCAAACACAAATCCACTACAAGCAGTGGATGAATTTTCTTTTTCTAATTTTAATTTATTTTTATGATGAAAATGATTATGATACATATATTATTTGTATAACTGGGTTGATATTGGATCTATAATGGAGTAGGTAAAACAGTTTATGAGAAACAAGAACAAATATTGAGTAAAAACTGGTCAATAAATATGTTTTGGGAATTCTAACACTACTAGTCTAAAAACGATATCTTCTTCACATAAATTTTATTTATTCAATGAACTTGGTAAAATATTGGTTTAATCTCCCTCACTAGAAGATCAAACATGTAGAAATATGGAATCTTGGAGTTTTCTGCTCCAAGAATCATCAAAACTATAATGGAAATTGAAAAGAAATCAGTGGAATAAAACTTGTTGTAATATTCCAAAGTTTTTGAAATTAATGCTTGAAGTAATGTATTCAAGATCAACCTTACTGATTTATCTTGAAATTTTTAAAGTTATAAATAAGAGGTGAAAATCAATTTGAAATGAAATTAGAATCAGCCTTGTTTATTGATTCTAACATTCATAGAAAAAAATGATTTGTAAAGAAGCAAAAAGATAAAAAATGAGAAAGATTATAACACCTTAAGAAAAAGGAATTTATCCAATGATCATTGTAAAAATAAGTAGAACAATAATTCAATTAAAAAATAAAAAAAGTTCAAAATAAAAGAGAAATAATTTTTTCTCTGTATCATTCACGAACAGTACCATTATCTTATAGTCTAGTCTCCTAGAACTATGGTCTCTCTAGTCTCTTCCCTACTCCTCTTGATTTTATTCTCTCGAGAATAAATTTCTACTTGAAATTTTAATCATATGACCAACTTATTTCACTAACTAAGATTAGTCATTTATCACCCAATCACTTGAGCAACCCCCATCTAACAACCTTAAAAGATCTATTTGAGACGAACCTGGATGTGACTGTGGGTTTAGTTTGAAAATGAATATTAAAAATATAGTATAAATAATAATTAGTTTTTTAGTTTTTTATAAAAATATTACTTTTATAAATATAAGTAAAATGTTATTATGATAGATATTAAAAATATTTTATAAACAAATTTATTAAAGTTTTCATAATTATTAATATAATTATAATTTTATAAATAAATATATATAATTAATTTTTTTCTTATTATTTATTAGATTTAAATTTTGAATAATTATGTTTAATTATTTATATTTATTTATTTAATTTATTATTTTTTATACTATTTTATTTTACTAATATTTTTTTAAATTATTATTATTATTATTTTATTTCTATTTATATTTTGTATTCCTTAAACTTATCCCTTGAACCAGCCTCGGCTTCGGGCTTCTTCTCCCGAGAGGGGCGTTTGACGGAGCTTCGGGAGAATTCCTCTTCGACAACAGTGGCTCTCTAGTGATAGGAGCGACATCAATGGGGGAGTGGATGGTCTTATTCTTCATTCAGCAGCATTAGATTCAGTTCAAAGAGGGTGTGTGGAGGAGATCTATTTGATGATATCTCATGATCTTCACTCTTAGTTCTCACTTGGATGGAAAGCGGTGATGTCAAATCTAGAGGTCGTAGTCGACGATGACTACATCGACATTGACATAGGGGAGTGATGGTTGAAGCTCAAACAACAGAAGCAGATGGGATCTATTAATTTATAGTTGTTACAGATCCATGTAGTAAAGATCAAATGAAGGTAGAAGAGGAATAATTTGGTTTGGCTCGTCCATAGAATCATATCTAGAGACAATGACGGTGAGGGTGTACTGATTCAAAATCAGCAGGGGCTGGTGGGGTCTTCCCAGATCTGGAAATGACTAGATTCAGTGGTGGGTCATGCAACGGAAGGTCGAGAGCCACCGTTGGGTTTCCAATAGCAGGTGAAATTTTCCAACGGTGGGTTGGTTTTGTCTGGCAGAGAAAAAAATAGGAACAAAAGGTATTGGTACCCCAATGGTGGGTAGAAGGGGAAAATATTGGTGAAGTGGAGGTGGGTGGTGGTGAATTATAGTGATGAGTTAGGAGGTGGTGAAAGGTGAACAGATAGAGGAATGTGATATCATGGTTGTGGGTGATGTTTTTGAATGGTGACTCCCTTGAGTCACTGTTGGGTGAAGGGTGGCGGTGACTCAAGGAAGTCACCATTGGGGTTTTTAGAAGTTATTAGAGGTTTCCATGGGTCGGGTCGGGTTGGGTCGGGTCATAGGGATTTTTAAATTTGGACTTGACCTGACCCAACCCGTTTCAGATCGAGTTGGGTTAGGTTACGTCGATAGGTTATGGAAAAATAATGGTCCCCCCACTCCTAGATTAATAACTCACGCACTACATGGCCACATCTCCTTCTCCCTATTCGGTGATTCCTCTTCCTCACTACAATAGGAGGAACCCTCATTATGGTGAAAATCAACCCCAAAAAGAAGCACTCAACGACATCATTGGTAGTGTAATGCCCATATCTATTTCATGTAGGTAGTCTTTGGTTAATCTAGGATCATGACGTTCATGGTGGAGATAAAGGTGGAGGCAAAGTTGGATAGGGTAGTCTCCATTGAATCTAGGGTCACGACCATTGTGGTGGAGATGAAGGTGGAGGCAAAACAGAGGGGGGATTCTCCGATGAATCTATGGTTGCGGTGGTCGTGGTGGAGATGGAGACAAAGGTGATAGAAAATGGGGAAGCATCTTGTAGATCTGGTGTCATGATGGTCCCAAGGGAGATGGAGGCTGAGGAAAAGGCGGAGGGGGAAGTCTCCAGTGGATTTGGGGTCACGGTGGAGATGAAGACAAAGGTGAGGGTGAGGCGATGTGTGGAAGCTAAGGAATGGGAGGTCAAATGATGGTATGGACGATGTAGGAAAGGGGTATGAAACACAACATGGTAGTGGTGGTGAAGGGTTTCCAAGGGAAGCGAGGCAGTGCGTTCATGAGGAGAAGGAGTAATCTGTTAGGTTGGGTCGATTTTTTCCCAAACCATGACCCAACCCGGCCATGGGTTAACTCGATGCAACCTAACCTATGCATATTGAATTTGGGGTCAGTCGTGGTGGTTGCATCATGCAGTGGAGCTAGTGGAGGAGGAAGATAATAGAGAGGGTGGGGCGATGTGTGGAAGCTAAGGAATGGGAGGGCAAGTGATGGTATAGACGATGTAGGAAAGGGGTATGACACACAACATGGTAGTGGCGATGATGGGTTTCCAAGGGAAGCGAGGCAGCGCATGCATGAGGGGAAGGAGTAATCTGTCAGGTTGGGTCGATTTTTTCCCCAACCATGACCCAACCCGACCATGGGTTAACTTGATGCAACCTGACCTGTGCAAATTGAATTTTAACCTGACCTAATCCGATCAGGTTGGGTTGGGTTTGGACACCCCTAGTGATAACTCAAGCGAGTCACCATTAGGGTCTTGGAAGTGGGTTGGGAGCCATTGTTGGGTTCCCAAATGTGGTTCAAGAGTCTAGCGGTGGTTTTTTAGGAAATAAAAATAAAAATTAAAAACAAATAAAATTATTTAATTAATTGAAACTCAATTTGAAATTCGAATTAATAAAAATTTAAAACTATTTAATATTTAACTAAGATAAAAAACGAAAAACTAAAAATTAAAAACTAAACTTAAATTAAAACCACAATTAAAAACTCAATCAATTAATTACTTGACAGAAACTCAAATTTAAATTTATATAAATAACAATTAAAAAAACTAAAGAATAATTAATTAAATACAAAAACCGAACAACGACAGTTAAGATTTAAACGTTAATAAAAACTAAGATTAAAAGGTAGAGAAATTAAATAATTTTACATTCGTTGTATAAATTGAAATAAAAAATTAAATTTAAAAGATTTAAATTAATTGTTGATATCACATAAAATAATAAAATTTATTAATTAAAGTTCAATAATATTATTACAAGGCTTAGATTAAATTAAAATATCAAAAAATTAAATATAAATATAATGATAAAATATTTATTTACAGAAATGAAACAATAAAGACACAAAATTAAAATTAATATTTTAAAAAAATTGAAATAAAATATAAATAAAATCTAAATAAGCTAAATTTAAAATTTAAATAAAATAATACAAAAATAAACATAAAAAATTTATAAATTAGTAGATTCAACTACATAAATACAAAATTTCAATTATTAATCAATAAAATCACATTAAATAAATTAAAAGGTAAAAAACATAATAAAAAGATGTGGAAAATCAATGCATTTAAAGGACACATCAATTGGAAAACCCAAAACTCAATCAGGTTGGCTTAGGGATTGTATTTGTTTCTCTAGACAAAGAAATTTTTCCCTACCCTTTCTCACTATCCAAATGTTGCACAAATAATATGGCTAAATATCATGTCTTCATTTCCTACTTGGAACTATCCCTATAGCTGCAGATATCCTACCTAAACATCAAAAGGGATTTGGATCTAGTGATAAGGTGGATTAATGGTGAATACACTATCAAAAAGGATTAATTTTACCCTCTCAATGGATATGTAAGAGGGATAATGGCATAATTCCATTTTGATCCCATGTTGAATCATGTCCCCTGGTCACATAATGTTCATGCCGACATGTCGGATAATATAGACAAAGTCTGGTATGACCTTAATTAGGAGGAAGCAATCTTCTGCATCACACATCGAAGGATGGTCTCATCAATCATAATCTACAACATCGAAGAAATCAATCAGGCCACATCTCCCTAGAGCATGAAAAGACTATATCTACCCCTGGATAGATAAAGCCCATAATTAATTATCTTCAAAATGGAATCCTCCTGAAAGATCGAACTGGAAGGGAATAGATTCGATGTTGAGAAGTAAAATTTACCCTACAGGATGGTCCAAATGAGAAAAAAAACCCTCTATAATAAAGGCTTCGATAGAATACTCCTCAGATGCATAGCAGAAAGAGAGATTACCACCATCGTGGAAGAAGTCCGTGAAGGCTTCTATGGTGCTCATCAGTTTGGGACTAGAATCTCCCACCAAATCAGGAGGCTAGTTTACTAACAATGATATAGGAATGAATAGAATTCACCAAGAAATTTCATTCATGTTAGATTCATGAAAATTTCATCCATAAACCCCCATAATTTCTAAATAAAGATAAATATTCCTGGTCATTTTTTATGGGGAATGGAGATTGTGGGGATATATCCCCTAGGAATGGCTAGGCAGTTTAAGTATATCCTTACTTCTACTAAACTATTTTCCAAATGAACTGAGGCAATACCCCTCAAGGAATTCAGGATTAATAAAATCATTAATTTCATAAAGTCTAATATCATCACTAGGTTTAGAGTCCCTCACACAATATTAAAGGAAAAAAATACCAAATTATTTTATATGGATCTGAATAAATTATACCAAGATTATATCATCTATTCCAATCACTCATCCCACTATCATGTAGTGGAAAATAGAAAAATATAGGCCTTTAATAAGAATATAAAATATACTCAAAAAGATTCTAAATAAGGACAAGAATTCATGGCTGGATAATCTCTTCCATTCTTTATGATACTACCATACCACCACATACACTACTACAAAAGAAACTGCATGTTCGTTGGTGTATAGAACTGAGACAGTGTTTTCTATATAAGTCTTGTTTCCCTCGCTTCGAATAGCAATCTGCAAACAACTTTCAAATGATGAGAAATCTCAAAAGCAGCTAGATGAATTAGAGCAGCTTGATGAGAAAATGTTGGGTACACTGTAGAGCCTCGAAGTTCATCATAATCAGATCACATGATCCTTAAATAAAAAGGTTCACCTTTTCTTATTCCATTAAGTAAAACTAGCATTGGATCTCAGAACCCCAATGATACCATGAATAAATCCTCCTAAGTTGGATCCCAAATGGAAAGGGACTTATATTATACATAAGATATATCACAACACAGCTTACTCACTGACCAAATTGGATGGGGAATGTATCACGCCCCCACCAATGTAAGGTTTATCAGGAAATACTTTTCATAGCCACCATCAATCATCTATTTTCCCAGTCACATGACATTAAACTGCACAAATTCATCATGATCACATGACATTAAAATATACAGAAGAGGTCATGGAATTAAGATGTTAAACTGTACAACATCTCACATCCTCATTGCATGACATTAAACTGCACGGAATATTTACCCACCCCATGACATTAAACTATGTGAGAATCACCATCCACTACAAAAAAAGGGCCTTTTGTAACATTTCATTTGAGACAGGTTCCCATCGCAAATAGCCCATTGTGGAAAAGGGCAACACAAATATTACCTTTTGTGATGGTCCGTCGCAAAAGGTTATTATTTGCAATGGGTAGCGGCACCATCACAAATAGGTTCGGAGATTTTTTTTTAAAACCCTATTGCGACGGGCCGACCATCCATCACAAATAGTTTTCCTGATTTTTTTAAAAAAACCTTTTGCAATGGGCCTGTCGTAAATACTAATTGCGACGGTCCATCGCAAATACTGTGGAAAATAAAAAAAACCCTTCTACAATGGGCCCGTCGCAAATAGTTGAAAAAATAAAAATAAAATAAAATAATATTAATACTAATATAATATTGATATAAATGAAATCATAATATTAATATTAATACAATAAAAATATTTATAAAATAATAATAATAATATAATATTGATATAAATGAAATATTAATATTAATATTAGTAATATAAAATTAATTATAAAATAATTAAATAATATAATATTATTATTATTATTATTAATGAAATAATAGTATTAATATTAGTAATATAATAAAAACCTCAATATTAACAAAAATATAAAAATATATTAATTAACAAAATAATAAATATAATAAATAATTAAATAAATAATAAAAATGATAATATTCGAAACAATATAAAAAACACACTATTTAAAACTTTAAATAGTTAATATTGCAAAAAAATTATATTCAAATGTTTTATTATAAAATAAAAATACATCACTGAGGGGGAGGGTCGTCGGGAGGAGTTTGAGGAGATGGTGGAGGGAACTCCATCCCAAAACTACGAGTTAGACGTCGCATGTACTCCATCTGCCCATGTTCCTATTGATGCCACTATCGACGCATCTCATCCTGCATCTCCTACTACTTCTACTGCTGTTGCTGTTGTAAGAACTCTTCCTTCTACTACTACTGCCACTGAAGCATCTCCTCCTGCTCCCTACACAAATTCTCTAAAAGCTCACTCTGAGCTCGGAACTACTCCTAATACTGTGCATAAGATTATGATGACTCTTCGTGAGCTGCAATCGAGATGGATGTCGACATCTCAAAGGTTCCAAAAAAATCTAAAGGGTTCAATCAAGAGCTGATACCAACAACTTGACATTTCTTGAAGGCATACTGGGTCACTTGCATCCATACTACCTCATAAAATCGGGGGGCACTAGTCTAACCATCAGTCTCGGCCAAACTCTCACTATGTTTCTGAGACACCGCGGCCTCATATGACTCCTTTAATTGAAATTTAAAATTAAAATATTTAAAAGATTATTTTTAGTTAAATTTAAAACTTTAAAAGAAATTATACTGACCACAATCTGATACTAGTGAGCACCTCTAATCTCTCTAGTGGTTGGATCACTATACATCCTTCTATAAATTTCGTACTCTATAATATCAGGTTGTGTAACTGTGTATATGAATATAAATAAATACATTTAAATTTATATACAATATTTTAAAAAAATGTACTTACCATATGCTCCCTATACGTACTGAATGTACGACTAATGGCTCAATGTGTCACCTCCTGTCTCCCACAAATTTTTCGACCTACTAATGATCTACTCTGAAACTGCCTACTCAACCAGTGTGTACATAATCCATCCCAAACTTGAGATAAAATATAATAATTTCGGTATATGTGACATGTCTCATAAAACTCTGTCACTCCTGCTTTTTCCATTTCTTTCCTTTTCAAATTGTACAAAAACTGAGTACAACACAGATGCATATCTCCCTATCATGCCTTCCAGATAGCCGCACACATGATCTCATCAATGGGATACAATAAACCCTACAAATAATTTATAATATCAAGTTATTAATTAAATTAATTTCAAAATAAATATTTATTATTTACGTACCATCCAATGCTCAAACATGCAGTGTTCTACATCAATGGGAATCTGATCCCATGAAACCCACACATCAGAAAAATAATTACGCAATATAGCACTCCTCTATCCAACAGCTATATGCCTAAAGCTGTGAAAAAAAAAGAACAATTAATCAAACAATTAGAATATAAATAAATTAATGAAAACTAACTAAAATACACAGGTAAACATACCTCTGCATGCATGGATCAAACCCAAGATGTGGATGCCGCTTAGGGATAGGGTTGGGAATCATCAGTCAGGAAAGACCACGCCCCCTCCGAGTGCCCCCTGAACCATCAGCCTTCTGAGGGCTAGATGATCCGATGTATGAATATTGATATTTGTACGTTAGAGAATACTTTTTGTAGTGATTTCATTCGTATAAGTTCCAAGGAGATGAGTCATCAGGAAAAAGAGCCTCTTTTATCCAACAACTTACCTCCTTTAAACTTTCTCCAACTAAAATCACTATGAAAAATCTTCTCCGATGTACATCAGAACATATTTTGCATACTGATTTTAGTGTGAGAAAGTTGCAAGGAGCTGAGGCATTGATCAAAAGGAATTCCACCAATCCACTGGAAATTCTGTTAGTTTATCAATGTACTCAAATTTATTCCAATTTATTATTAGATAATCCTAATTATTACTAATTAATCCTAATTGTTACTAATTAATCCTAATTATTAATAATTAATCCTAATTGTAACTAATTGTTACTAATTATTACTAATTGTTACTAATTGTTACTAATTAATATTAATTGTTATGAATTGTTACTAATTAATACTAATTATTACTAATTAATCCTAATTAATACTAATTAATCCTAATTAATACCAATTAATCCTAATTATTACTAATTAACCCTAATTATTACTAATTAATACTAATTTTTTACTAAGTTTTACTAATTATTATTCATTATTACTAATTAATCCAAATTATTACTAATTAATACTAATTATTACTAATTATTACTAATTAATACTAATTATTACTAATTATTACTACTTACTACAATTTATTACAATTTATTACTAATAATTACTAATTATTATTAATTATTACAATTGTTTACAAATTATTATAATTTTTTATTAATTATTCTAATTTATTACTAATTATTGATAATTATTACTAATTAATCCTAATTATTGATAATTATTACTAATTAATCCTGATTATTAATAATTATTTCTAATTATTACTAATTAATTCTAATTATTACTAATTAATTCTAATTATTACAAATTATTTCTAATTATTACAAATTATTTCTAATTATTACAAATTATTTCTAATTATTACAAATTATTACAAATTATTTCAAATTAATCCTAATTATTAATAATCATTACTAATTATTACTACTTATTACAATTTATTACTAATTATTAATAATTATTACTAATTATTACTAATTATTACAATTTATTGCTAATTATTAAAATTTATTACTAATTATTGATGAATATTATTAATTATTACTAACTAGTCCTAATTATTACTAATTAATACTAATTATTGATAATTATTACTAATTATTGATAATTATTACTAATTATTACTAATTATTACTAATTATTACTAATTAATCCTAATTATTACTTATAAATCCTAATTATTACTAATTAATCCTATTTTTTACTAATTAATCCTAATTGCTACTAATTATTTCAATTTATGACTAATTATTACAATTTATTAATAATTATTACAATTTATTACTAATTATTACAATTTATTACTAATTATTATAATTTATTACAATTTATTACTAATTATTACAAATTATTACAAATTATTACAATTTAATACTAATTAATACTAATTAATACTAATTAATACTAATTAATACTAATTAATCCTAATTATTACTAATTAATCCTAGTTATTACTAACTAATCCAAATTATATCTAATTAATACTATTTATTACTAATTAATCACAATTGTTGCTAAATATTTAAGTTTATTACTAATTATTACAATTTATTACTAATTATTACACTTTATTACTAATTATTACAATTTATTACTAATTATTACAATTTATTACTAATTATTACAATTTATTACTAATTATTTCTAATTAACACTTAGACATAATTATTCATAAAAATAAATACTAAAAAACAAATATCTAATTCTAATTTAATTTAATTTCATCTAATTAACAAAAGTTATAAATAATTTCAAATAAAATAAATTAACTAAACAGTAAAAAAATAGATAAATGTCTTGAAACTAAAGCTTTTAGAGTATAAAAGTGGCGGATTATGCTTCGATTTAAAAGTTTAAACTATGAAAAAATTTAGAAGAAACTTTTTCAGAAGAGATACAGAGAGAAGTTGAGAAATGAGTAGAATGAGAGGAAAATGGATGGAGGTATATATAGGTTAGAATATTTACAACGAGCTTATTTATGACGGTAAGCCTGTCACAAATAGTGGTTATTTGCGACAGGACCTGTCACAAATGCCCACTACATGTATTAATTGCAGTCGGTTGAAAAAATTTATTCGTGACGGGACCCGTCGCAAATAAGTACCTGCCGACATACTATTCACAACGTGACAAGTATCCCATCACAAATAAGTACCTATCGACATACTATTCGCAACGTGACAAGTATCCCGTCACAAATACTAAAAACCGCCGCTAGATATTCATGACGGGAATTGGAACCCGTCGCAAATACCTATGCCCGCGGTTTGGCATGCATTTCGCGCCAAACCTTTTGCGATGGGTCCTTACCCCCTCCCCCTGTTAGAGTTGGTGGCCTAGAACCAACTACTTTGTACTTTATTCATTAATAAATACCTTATCACATCTTGATTGTTCTTCTATGTGACAATGCATGTGATAATGTCCTAAGGATAGTTGTTGCACTAAAAGGTCATAGCGGATCTCTACTACGATGAGAACCTGGAAGTTTCATAACACTGTTCTTGAATTTATGTTTTATGTCCGGATTATGTTATTTGAGGGACACAAATAATACAGGCCATTAGGGGTGAGGACTCATAAAACTTTGAGGCACCTTCTCATGGTGTGTGCCCTTGGTAATATCCAGGAGGATATTATCAGAACGAGACTAGCCAGTAAGAAATCCACATTTCCTAATGTCATTGGATGTTCCTATCTGTGGATGTGTGTATTGGTCCTTAGACTTTAAGATTATTATTCATGGGTATTACAACTCGTGCACTTAGATATATTGACGAAAATTGTGACGACACATTGTTCGCAGTGAGATAGGATCTATTGGGTGTGTCACGAGTAATACTGCATTAATATATAATGTGAGAAAGGATTTGTCCCTTCTATTCTATAACGGGAGTTGATATCTCAGGCTCTTTGATAGAATTGACATAGCCTAAATAAATCCATGGCCATGGTGAGAAATGGGCAAGTTCAATTCCAGAAAGTCAAAGAAAGAATAAATGTGATCAGGCATCCTTGAATAATTACTAAACCACAATTGAGAATAATCTTTATTCAACTTGTAAATTAATATTTAACTGAGATACTTGGACACACTTAGTGTGTGACCCTCTAGGCCTCTTTCTCAGTGGTATTAGGCGGAGCCTTCCTAAAGTCCAAGGTTAGTGTCTTGCAAAACGCATAGGACACACATAGTGAATTCCTCCGTAAATAGCTACGCATAGCTTGAGTCCTACCATTATAGGACACATAGTGATGCCCGTATCTCCAATATTATGCCAAAATACAATATATTCATACTGGTCACAAGTCATTAGACTATGTAATAATGTTAAAGCCTTCTTTTCTATGTTAGGTGACCCTCTTTCTTACTGCAAGGCATTAAACTGCATGATTGATGTCCTTGCCACATGACACTAAACTGCATGGTTTCCCAGAACTACATGTGTCTTAATTGTTGTCATCACAGGATACGTAGTGATGACCAGACCTCCATTCATGGTCCTAGATGAAATATTCATCTTCTTTCGCATCGAGTCCCCTTCATCCTTACCGTATGACGCTAAACTGTACAGTTGATATCCTCACTGCATGACACTAAACTGCATGGTTTTCCAAAACTGCGTACGACTTTATTCTCATTACGATGAGATACGTAGGGACTCCTAGATCCTATATCTTGTCCCATCCACCACATAATAAAAAGTTTCTATGTCTTTAATTACCTCTGTGTGGTGAAAGGAACCTTTTACATTCTTTATTTCTCACACCGATCATAGCTCATGTGAGCTTAGTAATTTTGGTAAGGAATTCCCCGCATGACCAAGCCATATCAGTTCATGACAGGTTTAACATGGTCTTGGATGCATGAACTTAAAAGGTACACCATGAATCCTCTCTTCACGACATTAAATTGCATGGTTGATATCTCTTTCATGACACAAAATTACGCATTATAGTGGACCTCGCCCCAGTGGACCACTATCATTGGTGTTGGTCTCCCAAAACACCTATATTCAAGAACCATGTGTGTCTTGATTCTTCCCATTGTAGGATACATAGTGACACCTAGATCTCAAGTCTCAGGTCCAGCCGCAATATTCCTTTTTCATATCGGGGAGCCTCTTTCCTTACTGCATGACGTTAAACTGCATGATTTCTCAATAACTATGTGTGGATTGATTCTTGTCATCATAGGACGCATAGTGATGCATGGATCTCTAATCTCGAGTATAGCTGCAACAATAAATGGGAACAATTCCCCCCTCTACATATGGGTCAAACCTGTGTGGAGATTTTCCCATTCAAGGACTATGTGTCACTTGATTCCTATTATCAAAGGATATGTAGTGACACCCAGATCTCCAATTTTGGTTCCAACTTCAATAATCAATTGGAACAATGTCCCCCTATGCATATGGGTCAGACCTGACTAGAGAGTTTCCCATTCAAGAACAATGTGTGGCTTGATTCTTATCATCACAGGATACATAGTGACACCCAGATTTCTAGTCTTGGTTACATTCGTAATATTCCTTTTTCATGCCAGGGATCCTACGTCCTTTCCACATTATGTTAAACTATATGTTTTATCAATAACTACATGTGGATTGATTTATGTCATTACATGATATGTAGTGACACTCGGATCTCCAATCTTGAGCCTAGCTACAATAATCAACTGGAACAATACTCTCCTCTGTGTACGGGTCAGACATGCATAGAGTTTTTCCCATTAAATAACTATGTGTGGATTGATTTCTATTACTATAGGATATATAGTGACGCCCAGATCTCCGACTCTTGGGTCCACCCACAAAAAAAAAACCCATCCCTGTGTATGGACTAGACTTACACAGGGGAATTCTATTCAAGAACGACATATAGCTTGATTCATGTCATCACATGATACGTAGAAACACTCATATCTCTAATCTTGGGTTTAGTCGCAACATATAAAAGATAAAATTTCACCCCTAACCGAATATAGGATGGACCTATGCAGTGAATTTCCCAGCTGTGTGACATTAAACTGCACAATAAAAGCAACATACACCTCTTTTGAAAGAGTTCTGAGTCATGCAAGCTCATTTAGACTATGCACGACTCAGATCTACGTACAGCTTTCTTACACGCATAATAAAATCAAGAAGGCCTCTCGCATGTGGCCACCCACCAATAAGCATGTGCACGGATAAAAGATGCTCCCTACATCTAAATGCCCTGACCAGCGGAAAGTGTCCCCAAGGATATCATGAAAAAATTTCACATTGGTTCCCACGTCTTTACCACATGATGTTAAACAACAAGGAAATAAAAATGTTCTCACCACATGATTTTAACATTAAAGTGGAACGTCCTGGTCAAATGAAATTAAAACTTTATGAAAGATATGTTCCTACTACATGATGCTAAAATGTGTAGTTCATCACCCATCATCAATCCTTATCAGCGGACCACAAGATCCTAACCCTGATCAACTAGAGTATGGGATACTTATGTGATCTTTAATCCCCTCACCCCTTAAACCACACTTCATGTCTTGAGAACCTCAGGTTTCTGCAAACCTTTCGTGGCACTTGTAAAGGAAAAGAGATCTCTCTTCTTGAACTTACTATTAATGCATAAAGGCTTTGACCTACTGACTAGAGACATTTTGTCCCTATAGGAAGGGCTTTCTGATCCTTGTGATCCTAACGTCATTGTGGCAGGACTTGGCACTTTAGGTTGTTCTGGGCCATCCCTGACATGATTGTTCCATATCATTACTCATGACCTAAGAACCTTGATCCATGATTTACAACATCTTCATCTCCCTCTCTAAAGGATGTTGGAGTACTCTTGACCCTGGGTATCCTAATTGGGCTCTTGTGTAACATTCCCCTCATACCAGGTTCACATGCACCATGACATTAAACTACATGCACTTTGGTCAAATCTGTACAACCCTAAACTTTAGCCTTTGATGGCCCAAATCGAAAGACCCAAAACTGCAAGTGAAAGAGAAACAAAACCTGTCAAGTTGAAATAGTAATTAGTATTAATTAGTATTAATTAGAAATAATTAGTAATAAATAGTAATAAATAGCTATAAATTTTAATAATTAGCAGTAATTAGTAATAATTAGTGCTAATTAGTAGTAATTAGCGGTAATTATGAATAATTATCAGTAATTAGTAATAATTAGCGGTAATTAGGAATAATTATCGGTAATTAGTAATTATTATTAATAATTAGAGGTAATTAGTAAAAATTAGCAGTAATTAGTAATAAAGAGTAATAAATATTTATAAATAGTAACAAATACTAATAAATAGTAATAAATAGTAATAATTAATAATAATTAGTAATGATTAGTAATAAATAGTAACATATAGTAATAATTAATAATAATCGGTAATAATTGGTGGTAATTAGCAATAATTAGTAATAATTAGTAATAATTAGTGGTAAGTTGTAATAATTAGCGGTAATTTGTAATAATTAGCTATAATTTGTAATAATTTTTAGTAATTAGTAATAATTAGCAGTAATTAGTAATAATCAGGAGTAATTAGTAATAATTAGTAGTAATTAGTAATAAATATTAATAAATAGTAATAAATGTTAAGAAATAGTTTTAAATAATAATAAATAGTAATAATTAGTAATAAATAGTAATAAATAGAAATAGAAATAGATAGTAATAAATAGTAATAATTATTAATAATTAGTAACAATTAGTAATAATTAGTAATAATTAGTAATAATTGGCAACAATTAGTAGTAATTGATAATAATTAGTAATAATTAGTAATAATTAGCAGTAATTAGCGGTAAATACTAATAATTAGTGGTAATTAGTAACAAATAGTAATAAATAGTAATAATTAGTAATAAATAGTAATAATTAGTAATAATTAGTAGTAATTAGTAATCATTAATAATAATTAATAAAAAATAGCAATAAATAGTAACAATTAGCAGTAAATAGTAATAATTAGTGGTAAATAGTAATAAATAGCGGTAAATAGTAATAATTTGTGGTAAATAGTAATAATTAGTAATAATTAGTAATAAATAGTAATAATTAGTAATAATTAGTAATAATTAGTAATAATTTGTAGTAATTAGTAATAAATATTCATAATTTGTAATAATTAGAAATAATTAGTAATAATTAGAGGTAATTAGTGTTGAATAGTAATAATTAGTGGTAGATAGTAATAATTAGTAATAATTAGTAATAATTAGTAATAATTAGTAATAATTAGTAATAATTAGTAATTGTTAGTAATAATTAGTAATAATTTGTAATAATTTGTAATAATTGGTGTTAATTAGAAGTAATTAGTAATAATTAGCGGTAATTTGTAATAATTAGCGGTAATTTGTAATAATTAGCGGTAATTTGTTAATAAATAGTAATAAATAGAAATAAATATTAGTAATTAGTAATAATTTGTAATAATTTGTAAGAATTGGTAATAAATAGTAATAAATTGTAATAAATGGTAATAAATAGTAATAATTAGTATTGATTAGCAATAAATACTAATAATTAGTAATAATTAATAATAAATAGTAATAATTAGTAATAAATAGTAATAATTAGGAATAATTTGCGATAACTAACGATAATTTGCAATAATTAGTGACAATTGGTAATAAATATTAATAAATAGTAATAAATATTAATAATTAGTAATAATCAGTAATAATTAGTACTAATTAGTAAGAATTAGTAATAATTAGTAATAATTAGTAATAAATAGTTATAATTAGTAATAAATATTAATAATTAGTAATAAATAGTAACATATAGTAGTAATAAGTAATAAATAGCAGTAAATAGTAATAATTAGTAGAAAATAGTAATAATTAGTGGCAATTAGTAATAATTAGCAGTAATTAGTAATAATTAGTGGTAATTAGTAATAATTAGTAATAATTAGTAATAATTACCAATAATTAGTAATAATTAGGAAAAAATAGCGGTAAATAGAAATAATTAGTGGTAAAGAAATATGATTATTAAAAATTATCAGTAATTAGTAAAAAAATGTTAAAATTTAATTAAAATTATTAATAATAAGTGCTAATTAGAAGTAATTAGTAATAATTAGTGGTATTTAGTGTAACACCCCAGGATTTCATAGTACAGTATCTCTTTAAAGTAATTCAATAGCTTGCGCTACATGCAATACCGAGTTTGAACGCATCATGAATTATCAAACTAGCTGCTCAAAAAGTAGTTATGAATAGTATTAACTGTATTTTGAATTTTATATACCCCATATAATTTTAACATCCATATTATATGTTTATTAGACATAATATAAGAACAAATTCAATTTTTAGATAAAATAAATGTTTTTCAAAAAAATGCAATTTTACCACCTTTCAATGGTGAACCCTTTTTAAATCCAATATTTGACACTTTTATATATTCAATGTGACAAAATAAACTTCTTCTTTAGAATAAGGACATAAAAATTTAGTTTGGATAATTTTTTTTTGTTTTTATGATAACTTTCATATTTTGATGAATAGTGAAAGATACTAAATTTTAATTGAAAACAACTTTTTTAATCAAAATAATTTATAGTTTTAAATTACACATTTGAATAGTTTTGAAGTATAATTAGATTATATTTTTTTCTTTTAATCCAATATTTCTCATTGGAAGTAATTTCACATTTAAATTGGACATAAACACATATCAATCTTTTGATAGGTTTTACTTCTCAAAAACCCGCTTTCTGGTTTTGACGACGAGAATTAAATTTAAATTAATTAATGAAACTACTATGCTTTTAATTTGGTAAAATAGACATAATTTTTGAATTTGTAATATCAAAACTATATTTGGGTGAATTTTTGGTATTTTTCTGAAAACATTCAGTTTTTTATAAATAGTGAAAAACACTATGTTGTAGATAAAAACCAACTTTTTCATTTAAATAGTTATTTTTAAATAAAAATTTATCTTAAATTAAAAATAGATACATAATACATATATTAGTCCAATGTAATTCATTAGAGACATTTCATAATAAGATTAGACATATAAAATTTTATTGAACCTTTTAACGTCATTTAACCACCTTCTAGGCACATTTGCAAATTTGCATAAAACGTAATTTTACCGCTTTTGTGAATTAAATTTCAAAAATCCAAGAGAAATGGTTTAAATCAGTGAGTATAATTTGGTTCAATAGGATGAAAATAATTTTATTGAATAGTAATTTGTAAATTTTATTTACCACGGTTAAAAGTAAATAGGGTAATTAAAGGTAAAAATTGTATTATAATTACCATAACACATGTCCTAATTCTATTGGATAAGTGTTTTTAGACCAAAATAAACCTTATGAATAAAATATGATCCTATTTTCTCCACTTTTATTAGATTAGGACATTTATTATTATTTTATTTAAAGAAGAGTTAAAAGTGTTAAATTCAAATTTTAATAACTAAACCATTTTTAATATAGGGTTATACATAAGATAAATTCGACTATAAATATTAATTAGAAATATAAAAATATTTACTGCATAATTTTATTTTATATATAATTTTTAAACATTAAATAATTAAATTTATTTATGACACAATGGTGATGAAGTAATTACCATATTAATGAAAGATTAAAATAATTGATTTTATAAATATCCAAATAAATATAAATTGAGACTTTTGATGTATTACACTAATTTTCTAGGTTAATATGATATTTTAGGATTGATTTAATGTATTTTTTAGAAATAATCAATTTTTTTTACTTTCAAAAAAACCAAATACTAAATAGCGTCAAAATTTACATAAATGAGTTTTTAAAACAAATACTATATTATTAAATGATATAATATTCATAAAAATATAAGGTTCGTCCAAAGGACTTATATAATGATATATATGTAATTAATGAACCACTTGAGGTTCTCTTTTCATTTTATAGTAAGTTTATTAACCATGTAATATAAAATACAAGAAGACATTGTAAAAGTTAAACTATTTAACTAAGAGTTAAATCTAAAAGATAAGGTTAATATGGTGACCTAAAATTGTATAAAATATATTGGTTGAGAGTATTTATACCCATACCCACCTTAGACTCGAAATAAATCCATTTAGATACATTGAAAAACAAAAAATATTTTATAATAAAATAATATTTCAAGCTTTTTCTAAAGTGACCCCCACATCTCTTATAAAATGGTACTTCCTATTCTCTCAAAATCGCACCTCCGAAGCCATTTGGATTGGCCAAACCTTGCTCAAATATCTTCCCAACCATCCTAAATTCAACCTAGAGGCCTTAATTTGATCATAAAGACAACCTAAGGATCCCTTTTGATCAAATCAAAAGGAAACACCCGAAGAAGAGGTAATAATTTCATCACCTCTTTCAAAGTTTTTTTCTTCTTCCACTTCTTCTTTCTTTGTTGTTTCCATACCAAAATAATAACTCCAATACATTGTACATACTGTGATGTTATTATAAATATAGTACAACCATATTTATTATTCTATCCATCCTATGAATGACAAATTCACCATACGTGCATACGTATGGCTTACCATCTCCATGGCGTGGTGTAGTTTGTTATTCAACACTTCGTTATTTGGATGGGTATAATAATGAGTATAATTTATGTAAATAATAAATAAAACATGTTAATGATTATGTATATATGATATACCATCCAATTAGAAATTATTTCACCATCAATAAAATGATATTGTCGCTCGTGTGTATGTACGGATTACCGTCTCCACTAACGCAATGAGATTCATTCCTCATTGTAAGCACTAATGAATAATTTTAATTTTATGATTTAAAATAATTTTTAATTACTTAATATAATTCTGGATATGAATCAAATACATGCTATTTATAACAAACTTGACTTACATAACAAAACATATGAAGGAAAATGAATCGGTTAACACCCGAAACAATGATACTACTGAGATATTATTAACAAAGCAATATTAGAAGATCATATATGATATCATATTTATGAATGTGGTTCTTTTATAATTTAATAAAAATGATTTAACTATTATACATTAGGTTAACATACCCTTGAATAAGTAAAATTACAAGGTAAGGGTTAATTTTACAATCTCTTTATTATCTGAGGTTGTTTATATGTAAGCATCTATTGGGAATTCTTTATCATCCTCATCCGTGTTTCTTAAAAATGTATTTCAAAACATTTTTTATATTTCCTATAATATGGGATAAATTCATTTATACCCTTTTTTTACTTTTTATAAAAAAATTTAAAGTAATCTTTCTGTCGTTTTCCAAACAAGGTACTTTATGACCTTTTCGACAAATTAAGGTAAAAATATTTTTTTAAACTTATACGGCAGGAGCAGCTATTTTCTGCCATTATAACACCTTAGAAGATTCCCTTATAATCTTATAAGAATATTTTCAAAATAAATGTTTTCTTTTATAATTATGTGACTTTTAAATGATTACAAAATAGAAAGATATATTTCTCTCAAATAGTTTTGATTTCATCTATGTCAACATACTTTAATGAATTTTACACTTGTTTGAAGTTGATTTATTATGATAAAATATTCAATATTGTATTTAAGGTTTTGTGATATGTTTGACTATGGATGTGTTATTTTTATACCATTCATGGTTTATTTTTAAAGTATTAACATTTTTTATGCTAGTTTTAATACGAATAATTATGTTATGTTTCAACATTTTCATATAAGGAATGAATTGGACTTAGTAAGTGATAGGTGGATCCCACTATAGCTCTTGGATGCATCGGTAGGTCTCATGAGACAAACTAGTGTCTTGGCACATGGCCTTGACAAAATGTTATTTTTTTTCTTGGCATGAGGCCTTGACTATATGGTTATGATGTCCAGAATTATGCATTCCATCATTATAAAATTAGTCATTGATATTACATGTGATTATTCGACTAGTAGAATATCCATGTGAATAATTAAATGGCATTAATTGATTTATCTTTTCCATATTATGCTGAAGTTTAAGCTTAAATTTTTTTTATTTTATTCTTATAAATTTCCTTAAATGTTTATGCTTATTTATGATAGTTTTCACTATTTTTATCCTTACTGAGCATCTTAGCTCACCACTTTCTTATGTTTTATTTTTCCCAGGATGTGAAGAAGTATATTATGTTTAACCTTTAGGGATAGGACAAAGGATATGAGTCTGTTCAAAGGGGAAACAATTTTTTTTTCTTTATTTTATGATGTAATGTAAAACTTATTTATGTATCTATTACTTCCAAAGCTGCTAAAGTAATCGGTATTTCAAGACTTGATCTCTTGTGATCATGCCAATGTTATGTAATAATGCACCGACTCTGGGTAACGTGTGTCGGGGCATTGCATTTAGTAATAATTAGTGGTAATTTATAGTAATTAGAGGTAATTAGTATAAATTATTATAAATTAGTGTAGATTAGTATAAATTTTAAATAATTTACTATAAATCACTATGAAATAATAGAAATAATTATAAAATATTAGAAATATGATGTCACGACCCATCCCCCGGGGCCCATACCGTGACTACCCTAAGCTTACCTTCCATAGGCCAGAGCCTGGTGAATAGCCACGGAAAGGCGAATCCCTATAACGGGAAGGAATTGACTTTAAACCTGTACAAACACACAATCCAAGAGTACAACAAGAAGAAACCACGAAGTAAAATACTATAGTAAAAAGTTTACTGAAAGTAAAGGGTTCGTAATACATGCCCAACTGAAAAGTACAAGTACAACTAAAAAGAGAAAACAACTCCTTGATCATCCACTGAGGATCCTACCTGAAGGGTTGGTACAGCTCATGATCTATAGACACTGCGGCATGTCACGTCAAATGGTCCACCTCTGAGAATTGTCTAGTCCTGGCTCCCTCAGACTCAATTAATGATGTTCATCATCTGCACAAGATACAGCAAGGTGTGGGCATAGCTCGTTTAGGGGTGAGTATAACAATACTCAGTAGGGACCATGAGATCCCCAAAGGTCTCCCAGAGTTCCACAAAGGAAAAACCACAAAGCAAGACCTCAATCACAAAGCACTAAGCAGTCATTAACTCTACTTAGGTATATTCCCCTACATATACATAAGTTATCAAAATATACTCATCTCATTCATGAGGAAACTTAAGAATCCACAAATCAAGACCTCAATCACGCAAGCACGAAGCATGTCCTCTAATGTCTAAATAGTCTTCTCCATCTAACCATCCGTCTGTGGATGAAAGGCGGTGCTCAAATGTAGATGAGTCCTGAACACCTCCTACAATCCCTTCCACAATCGGGATGTAAAACGCATATCATGGTCAGAGACGATCGTCTATGGAACCCCATTAAGTCGCACAATCTCCTATACGTAGAGCCATCCCAAGCCCTCTATTGATCCCTGCTCTTAGATAGGTAAGAAGTGGTCCAACTTTGTGAGTTGGTCAATGATCACCCAGATTGAATCATGTCCCCTGGACGTATGTGGAATCCCTTTCACAAAGTCAATGGAGATACCATCCCACTTCCACTCTGGAACCTCTAGTGGTTGTGTTAAGCCTACTGGAACCTGATTATCGGCCTTCACTTGATGAAAAGTGAGGCATCATGAAACAAAATCTTCCACTGCTTTATTCATCCCTGGACACCAGTGATGACACCAGAGGTCCTGGTATATCTTCGCCACACCAGGATGTACCGCCAGAGGGGACATATGGAACTCCCTCAACACCTCCTCTCATTGCACCACTGGTACCATTGTACGTCTTATGAAGAGGATGACGTGCTCCCCACCTTTAGAAAATCCATCATATGCTTATCCTAAGGATATCTGAGCACATTGAGCCTCGCAATCAATGTCCCCAAGTTGTGCCTCCCGAACTTGCTAAAGAAGTGGCGGAGTGACAGTCATAGACTGGAGGTAAAATGATCCATATCTATCCACAAATGATATCAGCAATGCGGGTAGCTATTTTTTCACCTCACTTAGTAGCTGTAAACCAGACCTCCTGATGAGTGCATCTGCCACTATGTTCCCCTTCCCAGGAGTGTAGACTATCTCGAATTCATAGTCCTGGAAGAACTCCAGCTAATGTCGTCATCTCAAGTTCAGTTCCTTCTGTGGGATGATATACCTAAGACACTTGTGATCAGAGTAGACTGTAAAACGTTCACCCATCAAGTAATGTCGCAACATATTCAAGGTGAAGACCACTACTACTAACTCCAGATCATGTGTGGAGTAGTTCTTCTCATTTTTCCTCAGTTTTTGTGAACCATAAGTGATCACTGCCTGATCCTGCATCAGGACACATCTAAGTCTAGTCCTTGATGCGTTACAGTATACTGCATACCCAAAACCCTCTTCTAATAGCCTCAAGATAGGGTCACTCATCAATCTCTGCCTCATCTTCTAAAAACTGTGATGGAATCTCTACATCCACATGAAGGGATGTCCCTTCTTTTTCAACACTGAAAAGGGTGCCGCAACTCTGGAAAATTCGGGTACAAATCTCTGGTAGTAGCCAGCCAACCCCGGGAAACTCTTCACCTCAGTCACACTCTTGGGTGGCTCCTAATGAAGCACAACCTCTATCTTTTCCAGATCCACTGAAACTCTAGCCTTTGTGATAACGTGTCCCAGAAAGTGGACCTCTCATATACAGAACTAGAACTTCGAGAGATTACCATAAATCTGGTGCTCTTAGAGTATATCCAGAACTATCTGCAGATAATTGGCATGCTCCTCCTCCGTCCCTGAGTACACTAAGATGTCGTCAATGAAGACTGCCACAAAGAGATCAAGTTATGGCTAAAATATATTGTTCATGAGTCCCATGAACACTTATGGGGCATTGGTCACACCAAATGGCATAACTAAGAACTCATCGTGGCCATACCGAAATCTAAAGGTCATCTTATTCACATCCTCATCTTGCACCCTGAGTTGATGATAGCCTGATCTGAGGTCTATATTCAAAAACCAATGAGCTCCCTTCAGCTTATTGAAAAGATCATCAATCCTTAGAAGTGGATACTTATTCTTCACGGTCACCTGGTTTAGGCGCTGATAGTCCACACAGAGTCTCAAACTCCCATCTTCCTTCTTGGTGAACAAAATCGGGGCTGCCCATAGAGAAACACTTGGCCTTATGAACCCCTTCCTCTGAAAGTCCTCCAACTGTACCCATAACTCACGAAGCTCCACGGGATCCATCTGATATGCTGGTGTAGATATCGGTGTTTTCCTGGGGTATAGGTCGATGTAAAAGTCTACCTCTCTACAAGGAGGTATTCTTGGAACATCATCAGGGGAGACATAAGTATACTGGTCCACCACTATAGGATAGCTCAGACTCTCGACATCAACTTCTCTGAGGGTAAGGCTATCCAACTGATGAGTGATCAACTGTAACCTCCTCCGGGTAAGTCCATCATGTGATGAAAAGGTTCCCTTCTTGCCTGTGAAGTTAAACCTAGTCTCATCCTCACAGACACACCGCAGTTTACTCCTAATACAATCAATCTAACCATGGATTGTGGATAACCAATCCATACCCAAGATGATATTGTAAGGCCTTGAAGCTGCTACTAGAAGATCACAGCCAAATCTCTTGCCTCCTAGAGTAATCTCACACTGCTAGCACTAGTGTGTAATCATAGAATCTTCTTTCGTAGGAGTCTCTAATCTCAAGGATCGAGAAAACGGCTCCATCAGAATCTCCGAGCTCTGAACGAGGGTTGTGGAAATAAAAGAGTGACTAACACCTGTGTCTATAGGTATTAAAGCTAGGTTAGAGAAGACACATATCGTACCTCTAATCATCTCCAGAGCACCGTGTTCGTAGGCCTCAACTACCTGGAGCTGGGCTCGTCCATGTCCTCCTGCTCCTTATGGTTGGGGTGGACCACTGGGAGGTGGTGGCTGTAGAACCTCGAATCGCCGCCCACTACCTACTTCATGGCCAGATCCTCTACCACATCCTCTACCCTATGGACCTACTCACTCAAACCTCTTCCTCTGCCTCGGCAGTCCCTCAACCGTCATTTGGTCATCCGTACGACGGTTCTAGCAGTCGCGATCCATGTAGCCCTACCCACCGCACGAGTAACACTGCTTGATCCTCGTATATCGTCCTCTGATACCACTTTATCATGACCCGTCCCCCAGGGCCTGCTGTATGGATATGTTAGCCACCGCACCAAAATTGGATTCCCCAAACTGAAAACCTCACTTATAACACTTAACATTATTGCCACAATGAAAATATCAGAGTCTGAGTTCTTCGGTACAAACGACTCCTCTAATACCAATTTCTCATGACCCCTCCCCCGGGTCCCATGTCGTGACTACCCCAAGCCCTCCTTCCATAGGCCAGGGGCTAGCGACTAGCACAGAAAAGGCGTATCCCTGTAATGAGAATTCATTGCCTTTAAACCTATAAAAACACACAATCCAAGAGTACAACAAGAAGAAGCCATGAAGTAAATTAATGTAGTAAAGAGTGTACTGAAAGTAAAGGGGCTGGAATACAAGCCCAACTGAAAAGTACAATTACAACTGAAAAAAGAAAACAACATCTGGATCGTCCACTGAAGATCCCACCTGAAGGGTAGGTACAGCTAATGATCTGTAGACACTACGACAAATCACGTCAAACGGTCTACCTATAAGAATTGTCCAGTCTTGGCTCCCTCATCCTCGATCAACTTTGTCCGTCGTCTGCACAAGACACAACAAGGTGCGGGCATAGCCCGTGTAGGGGTGAGTATAACAATACTCGTTAGGGATCCTGAGACCCCCGAAGGTCTCCCAGATTTCCACAAAGGAAAAACCACAAAGCAAGACCTCAATCACAAAGCATGAAGTATTCATAAACTCTATTTAGGTATATGTCCATACATATACCTAAGTTATCAAAAGATACTCGTATCATTCATGAGGAAACTTAAGACTTCAACTTTAAAGCCATTTTCACAACTAGTCCATGAAGGAAGAATACCATAAAGGTAATACCACAAAGGTAACACCATGAAGGTAAAATTACCACAAAGGTAACACCACAAAGGTAAAAGTACCACAAAGGTAAATACTCAACTCACACCAGGTATAAGTATAGAAGTATATATGATTAGTCATAAATCAAGATCATATTATTCTATCAAGAGGCTCTGATGCTGACCATATGGAGTCTGACCCAAATAGGATCGATAGGTACTAACCCCCACTAACCCACAAAGGATATGACCCACACCGGATCGGTATTCGCTTACCCACATAGTTTTGCTGAGCGCTGACCCACACAGGATCTGACCCACACAGGATCGGTGATGATCCTCACAGGATCGCTCAGTACTAACCTCTGTATGATCTGTCTCCAACCTCCACCTCACTACTTTCCACTGGATTCTCACTCATAGTATGCTTGATTCTAGGAGGATCCAATCCTCAATACATAGGTCATACCTCAACTACCACTAAGCTCCATGAAGAAGTATCCCAAAGGATCTCCATGTCGTAAGGGTTCCAACGCGATAGATGGCACGTCAATCGAACACTGAGTTTGTGACTTATAAGCGTTTTAGTACTGAGGGTCCAGTTGGATTCAGGTTTGATCCAACATGGTTGTACTCCAACTTTCTTCAAATATCAAGTGGATTATACCAAAGGATCATCTCGCTCCAAGGGTCCCAGTTCCATAGACGGTTCGTCAAACGGACGCTCGGATTTTAGGTTATGGTTATTTGGGTGAAATTGGGCCTGGTTGGGTCTGGGCCTGGTCTAACCCGGCCGGTCTGACCCAGCCCGACCCATCTTGGGTCAACTTGACCCGGTTTAGGTTGAATCGGCTGGGTGGGGTTGCGGCAGACTCGGCCCTCTGGGCCGCGAACTGGCCCGGCCCACCTGGGCTGGCGCGGCCCGACCCATAGAGGGGTGAAGCCCGCTGGGCTCACACAACCTTTCCCATGAAGGGTGTGGCCCACTAGGCTTCTGTGAGCCGCTGGAGGCGCGGTCCGTTAGGGCTTGCATAGCCCAGCCCATGGAGGGGCATAGTCTACTGGAGGCTCGGCCCTCTGGGGCTCACGCTAGCTGGCACGGGGGGGGGGGGGGGGGGTGTTACGCCCCCCCCCCCCCTCCTTTAATCTTGAACAACTAAGTCATTCGGGTAACAGAGTGACGATGCCACGTGGCGCTGCCTAGTCATCACGGGACCCACATGGGTGGGTCCCTCCTACACCGCTGCGGCTTTGTGTTGTGGCCATCTCCAGTGGCATGACGGCGTGACGCTCTGCCTTTACCTTCCGTGGCTGGCCCGAGATGGCCACCGTCTTCACCCTCCGTGACTATGGTCACAGCCTTCTCCACCGGTGGCGCACAACGGTGCACAGCCATCCCTTCTGTGGATGGTCGTTGCCAGCCGCCGCTGTCTCCCGCTGACGCTGGTCGCCGGTGCTGTCGTGCCAATGTCACGTCGGCGGTCTTCTGTGGGTCACTGGGTGAGCTCCGTTGGCCCGATTTTCTGTTTGTAGGTACTGTCGGCCTCCCCAGGACGCCCTCTTTGCTGTTTGACACTCCATTCTGTGTTCTGTCCAATTCGAATGAAAAGGACCACGAAGAACTCATAGATTAACAAAGTAGCGGAGGGTCTGGACCTTGTTCATTTGGCTCACGCCCTCCGCATTAGCGTTTTAACAAGGGGGAAGGATACATGATTCAATAATCTCTTGAAATTAAAACAAGATAAATCCCTACCTCATGATCATTGGAGAACTTCGCGTTTAAGGAAGATTCGGTGTTCGTCGTTCGGTGGCGCTCGTCACCACCCGCTGAAACTGGTTCCATCCTCCAAGTGATTGGCGTCATGGTACTTTTCCAAATATTCATCGCTTGGTGAAGTTGTGCCAATACTCCTCCCCAAGCTCCATATAAATAGGATAGGGGGAGGGTGAGTAACACCCGTGGAATTAATGGGGTTCAATTAATTGAGGAACCTTCCTAATTCCAATGGTGCTATTACAAATGATTGAGGAGTCAAGTCATTTAATGGCTTGACACGTCATTGGTCCTGCCATCGCTACTTGTCTGTTAGAGGAAAAAGAAAAAGGAAAATAAAATAACAAAGTTATTTTATTATTATTTTAAATGTTCAAAATCTAAATTTTTCTCTCGACCTATTGCATTTGTAGTGAGGCCTTCCTTAAGTGAATCCTGGTGCTGCGGATTCAATAGTTCCCTCGTATTTTTAATCCTAGCACCGGTTCAAAAGTTAGAAAATGTCGCTCGTGGATTTACTGAATGTACCTTAAAAAAAGTTCAGAAATTTATTTCGGGCACACCGGGTCTCGGAATCATGCGCTGTCAATTTTTACAGACTCATAATAATTTCATATAATTAAAAAAATTACATGGAAAATCTAGGTCTTTACATTTGAAAATTAAATAGGTCATCAATTTCCAGTCTATGATCAATAACAAATTTGTACTTACATGGTTGGCACAAATTAGTCATTTGTCATGGCTTGAATATTTTAAATTCTATTATTTATACATTTTTAGTAATTTATAATATATTTTATTAATTTATAGTAATTTATAACATTTTTTGTTACTTTATAAAAAAAATCTATTAATATTAGCGATAATTATTAAGAAATATTTTGTAAAAAAGAGAGGTAATTAGAAATGATTAGTATAAATGAACATTAAATCACCATAATTAATAAAAGTAATGGTAATTAGTAAAAAGCAGCAACAAATAGATAAAATTGACAATATTTAAAATTAAATTGTGATTGTTTTAATTTTTACTATTTTTTGGATCGTCTTTTTCTTATATCAGATTAATCATAAACAATTTATATATTTTATATTTTTTAGAGTAATATGGAGCAAGGAAGGTGACAAAATTATTTATTACATGATCATGATTGGATAATTCATCACAAGAATCCAAATGGTTCTGGTGTAAATCCTATATATTTTGACGGTGTTGATGATTTTTTATCATTTGCATCATCAAAAGAAGAAGTTGTTTCAGAAGGGACAATTAAGTGTCCATACAAGAAAAGTGATCTGAGGAGGTTTAACACATTTGAAAATGTTGGGGATCATCTATTATGATTTGGTTTCTGAAATGATTATATTTTTTGGAATCAACATATTGAACTCAATTCTGAAGAAGATACTAATAATTTGGTTCCAAATCCATCAAGGTTTCAAAATTTAGTATATGATGTGGTTGGTCTATATTTTCAATAAACTGAAACTTGGGATGATATTGATTCAACTCCAGAGTTGGAACCATCCCAATTTTATGAGTTGATGATGTTTGTTGAGGAATTATTATATCCTAGTTTAAAGATAAGAAAATTTGAAGCAGTTTCAAAATTTATGTATATTAAATTAGATAACATAATGTCAAATAGTTTTTTTGATTAGATATTATCTTTAGTTAAATCATTGTTACCTAAAAGAAATGTGTTGCCTGCAAATTTCTATGAGATAAAGAGGCTTGTTCGTAATTTGGGTCTTGGTTATCAGAAGATTAATGCATGTTCAAATGATTGCATCTTATATTATGATGAAAATGATTCAATAATTAGTAGTCCTACATGTGGACAATCGAGGTAAAAAGAGGCTCAACTAGAGAATTTTGGATTGATTCCTGTAAAACAATTGAGTTATTTCCTGATTACACCTAGATTACAGTGTTTATTTATGTCTTAGAACACAACTTCATTGATGTCAGGGTACAAAACCAATATTCAACCAGTAAAGGCTTAAACCAAACTACTGATGGTGATTCATAGAAATATTTTGACCAAGTACATCTGTATTTTTCTTCAAAAGATTTAAATGTTCGATTGGGTCTTTCTACTGATGGTTTCTTTCCATTTGGTTCTTATGGTAGTCAATATTCTTATTGGACCATCTTTATAACATTTTACAATTTACCTCCTTGGATATTGATGAATGAGCCATATAGCTTTTTGAACTTATTAATTCTAGGATATCTGAAAAAGAATCTCAATGTTTATTTGAATCCATTGATTGATGAGTTAAATTTATTATGGAGTAATAGTGTTAGTATGTATGATTTTGTTGTGAAACATAATTTCCTATTGAAATTTTCGTTAATATGGAAAATTAGTAACTTCCCAACATTTGTAATGTCATCTGGTTGGAGTACACATGATCCAAAATCATGTCCTTAATATATGAGAGACAACAAAGCATTTATGTTCATTAATGGGAGAAAACCTTGTTTCTTCAACTGTCATCAAATATTTCTTTCAAATGATCATCCTTTTTGAAGGAACAAATATCATTTCAAAAAAGAAACAATTGAAATAGATGGACCTCCAACAATGATCTCAGATATTGAGTTAAAATCCATTGTATCTTCATTACCTCCCATTAAATTTAGACCGACTATAAAGCAATAGAAAACCGATGGTTTTGGGAAAGAACACAATCGGATAAAACATATAATTTTTTTGGGATATGTCATTTTGGTATGATTTGTCAGTTCATCACATGTTGGATGTCATGAATATTGAGAAAAACTGTTTTTTATATTATATTTTATACATTTTTTGACACATCAGGTAAGACCAATGATAATGTAAAGGCACAATTAGATCTTGTCCAAATTTACAGGTGACCAGAACTTTAACTTTTTGAAAATGACATATCATAGAAGTTAATGAAGACAAAAATGGATTATATAGTTTCCAAAGAACATCGTTTATTATTTTTTTAGTGGATTTCAAATTTGAGGCTTCCGTATGGATATGTTTTTGATTTTTCTAGATGTTTCAGAAATGGCCAGATTTTCAGATTAAAAATTCACAAATGTCATGTTATAATGGAAATACTTCTACTGATTGGATTTAGAGGTTTTTTGAATTCTATGATTTTGGATGCACAAATAGAAATATCATATTTTTTCTGAGACATTTGTGTAGCAACAAAAAACTATGATGTACTAAGTATACTACGAGGAGCTGTTGTTTTAATTTTATGGAAATTAAAAAAAATATTCATGCAGGCTTTTTTTGATTCAATGGAACATTTGATATTACATTTTCCGCATGAAGAAAAATATGGAGGTCTGGTATAGTTCTGATATATTTACCCATTCAAGATATGCATATATAAATTAAATAAAAAGGTATGTAACAAAGCATCGATTGAAGGATCGACTGCATAAGCTTATTTGTAAGATGAAATTTCATTTTTCTACTCATTATTTTCAATCTGAATACCCCTAAAAACATACCTTCATGGGTCATAATGAGGGAAATGTTGATGATGAAATGAAAAATCAATTATAATTTTTTAATTAGCTTGAACTTTTCTTTAGTGGAGTTCAGAAATGATGTATTTCAGATGATGAACATCACATGGCTCATACATATGTTCTGCTCAACTATGAGGAAATGAAACCATTTGTATTATGTGTTATACTATCAATTATTCTATAACATTTTTTATAGTAAATTAATTTTATTTTATTTTTAAATTGTATGATAATCATATCAAGAAACAGTTTCCACAAATTACAGCAACTGCTCTTGAAGAATGACAACAAATTAAATTTTCCTATTGGTTTCAAAAACTTGTAAAATATATTGTTTATGGTTTAACATATAAAATCAATTTATTACTTGTTATATTGATAATTATTTTACAAATTTTCAGGTATCACAACATACTGATAAAATTGATAATTGATTGTGTGTATTGAGTAACCCACCATTCAAAATGGTTAAATATTATAATGCATATGTAGTGAATGGTTTTCAATTTCATAAACATTCATATGGGGAATCAAAAAAACATTGAATAGTGTTATTTTCTTGAGATGATCTCATTATAGAGAAAGTGAAGTTGACTTTTATGGCATGTTGTAAGAAATAATTGAACTGTGTTATCTAGGAAACAATTATGTAATGATGTTTAAATGTCAGTGGTTGGAGACTAAGAGAGGATTGTGTGTTCATCTGTGCTATGGAATCATTAATATTAAATATAAAATAGTTCTTGTAGTAATTGAACCATTTTTATTAGCTCATCAAACAAATCAAATTTATTATGAAAATTATTTTTCTAATTCAATAGAGTTAAGTGATTGGTGGATCATAATAAAAATGAAATCACAGGAAAATTAGTTTATTCAAAATGAATGTGGTTCCACTAAAGTGAAAAGAATTCAAACTTTTTAAGAGACTACTCCAAATTCATCTTTTCCATAAAGAGACACGAATATCAATGATGGCACCCAACAGTTAAGGGTTGATAGTGATGATGATTTTATTGATGTATTAAATGAATTTTAAATAACAAGAGATGATGAAACTAAAACTCTTATGGAAATTGATGATACTGAGGAGGAATATGAAGATATTGACACTGATAGATATGAATATGAGGATCGAGATGAATATTGACATAGTTAAATGCTGATTATAATCATATATAATATATATCTATATATAATCGTTGTTTTCAACTATTTGATAACAACAATCATTCTGTGTTTCAGATGGAATCAGATCTGTTTCGTGAGTTTTAGGAGTCTGATCTACCTGATAATGAGAATAATGTTAGATCATCTGACCCAAAGACTAATGGAAGTTCAATGATGACTCAAAGGGGTCATGGTCTTCCAAGATTGACGATTCCTCTCCCTATCTCCGAGTGACATCCACATCTTGGATTCGATCCTTGCATACAGAGGTATGTTTTCCTGTATATTTTAGTTAGTTTTCATTAATTATCATTAATTTATTTATAGACTAATTGTTTGATTATTTGTTCTTTTTTTCATAGATTTTCTCATATGGCTATTGGAAAAGGGAGCTATATATCGCAAAATTATTTTTATGGACCATGGGTTACATGGGATCAGATTCCCATTGATGTTCAGCACTGCATGTTCGATCATTGGATGATATGTAAATAAATAATGTTTATTTTTAAATTTATTTAATTAATAACTTGATATTATTAATTATTTATAGGGTTTATGGTATCCCATTGTTGAGATCATGTGTGACTCTATATGTGAGGCATGGTAGGTCTTTATGCATGATCATTGCCATCAAATTTTGCCCAATTTGAGGAGGAAAACAATGAGGAAAGTAGCTGTTGTAGAGTTTGATCAGTCTTGTTGTGCTCACTGATCTGATTACATTTCATCTCAGGTTTGGGATGGATTATGTTCACATTGGATAGGTGGTCATTTTCAAAGGAGATCACCAGTAGGTCAAAAAAACAAGGGAGATAGGAGGTGACACATCGAGTTGGTATTCGTACATTCAGTACGCATAAGGAACATATGGTAAGTATCTTTTTTAATTAATTTATATAACTTTAAATATAAAATGTTTATTTTATATTCATATAGGCAGTCGAATAGCCTGATATTATGGAGTTCTATGTTTATAGGAGGATGTACAATGATCCTATCACTAAATAGATTATATGTTATCACCAACATCGGATTGTGGTTAGTATAATTTATTTTTGAATTTTAAAATTAAATTTAAATAATATTTTAACTATTTTAATTTTAAATTTCAATTGAAAGAGTCATATGAGGCCACAATGTCTCAAATATAGACTGAGATTTAGGCTGAGGCCTAGGATTATACTAGTGCAACAAGATTTGATAAGGCAACATGGATATAGGCAACCTAGTATGCCTTCAAGAATGGTCGAGTTGTTGGTACGACTCTCAATTGACGCATGGGAGTTATAATGGTATTGTTGCAATGTCAACGTACAGATCGAGAGGAGCTTGTGGAGAGGTATCATCATATGCAACATAGTATCAAGAGTAGTTATGAGCCTAGGGTGGTCTTATAGAGAGTATGCGTAGGGAGCAGGAAGGGCTCTGTCGACAGCAGTAGAAGTAGGAGGAGGACATGCATCGATGGCAGCAACAACAATACAAGCAGACAATAGAGTACATGCGACGTCTCACTCATGGTTTAGGGATAGAGTTCCCTCCACCATCTCCTCCAACTCCTCCAACTCCTCTAGAAGACCCTCCCCCTCAGTGATGTATTTACTTTTTATGATAAAATATTTGAATGTAATTTTTTTGTAATATTATATATTTACATTTCTATATAGTGCATTTTTTATTTTATTGTGAATATTTCATTTTTATTTTTTTATTTATTTTTTATTACTTTATTATTTATTTAATTTTTTTATTTTTTTATTTTTTATTATTTATTTACTATTTTATTAAAATTATTATTTTATTCTTATTTTATTCTTATTTTATTCTTATTATTATTTTGTTATTATTATTATTTTTTTATTATTATTTTTTTATATTTTTGGGAATATTGAGATTTTTATTATTTTATATTTTTTTATTATTATTTTATTATTATTTTATTAATATTATATTATTATTATTATATTATTATTATTATTATTATTTAATATTATTATTATTATTATTATTTAATATTATTTTATTATTATTATTATTATTATTATTATTTTATTAAATTTTATTAATATTATTTTATTTAGTTATTTAAAGTTTTTTGTGATGGGTAGATTTTCCCATTGTAATAGGTTATTTAAAAAAACTCGAAAAAACTATTTGTGATGGACCGTCACAAAAATAACTATTTGCGATGCTATTTTCTACAATGGGGAATTTGTGATGGGACCCCGTCGCCAATGCCTCATCCCAAATAACTCGATTTCTAGTAATGATATGCCTCAAGTGATCGATATTGATCATAGATGCTCCCTTAACAAGCCACCTTATTCTCGTGAATGGCCCTAAACAAGTCATTTTTTATCACGCGAAGGCCTTCCTACAGGCATCCTGATCTCATGAAAACTCCTAGACATGTCCACATTGTTAGGTGAAATCCCTTTGATTGGAAGGCCCAATAAAAATAGAAATATTGGTGCATTATGGTAGTCATTGTCATCTTATGACACCATGGATGACCCACAATAGGATCATGCGAAGCGCATTATGCCAAAATTCCTCCACTAACTCCAGATCAAATCCATGAGATATGTAACGCGTAAGGAGATGTATAAACGGGGCGGTGAGGCCTATAAATCCCTCCCCCTATGCACCAAAAAAAAGTCATTGATCACACATAGGAGCGTAGGAGTGTACTTATCAAAGTGTAAAATCACATGATCAAAAAGATCTTCCACTAGGTTAAACCGGGGGGAATGACTTCAAGGATCACACTGCATGCATGGGCTCTTCACATGATCACTCTATAGATCATGTGAAGAAATTATGGCATGTCAACCGGATTATGTGAAGGAGGCCCTCCATGTCATCTGGGTCACACAAAACCTAAAATGAGTTAACACTAGACAAACCTGAATCGTATATGCAATAAAGGCTAGAATAAAAACTGCAAAAGACGGTAGAATTATGCGAAGAAAGAAAAGCTAATCCTCGTGAACTTTACATGACCAACCCATATCATGCAACAACACTGGGACATGTCACCCAAATCATTTGATGCTCCTTCTACATGCCATTTGGATCATGCGATGTCCCGTGTACATGATAAATAAAGTCGCATGACCCCTCTGTTCATGGAACCCAGGTCTTATAAAGTCCTTCAGGCTTTCATCCAAATTTTTTGATGACCTCTAGACATACCACCCAAGTTATGTGGTGGCATCAGGACATGTCAACTAGGTATCATGATGTCATCGGGGCATGTTATACTTGATCATGAGATGTCCTCCAGACAAGTCATCTAGATCATGCGACACCCTCCAGACATGGCATCCTTGATTATGCGATGCCCTCCGAAAATGTTAGCCAGATCATGTGACGCCCTCCAGACATGTCATCCCTGATCATGAAACATCCTCTAAAAAATTCATCCAGATCAGGCGACACCCTCCATATGTGTTAGCCAAGTCATGTGACCCCCCCTGTCATGACCCGCCTCCCCAGGCCATGAACCTTGTTATCTAACCCCATTGGTCTCCTGTAATACCTTGGTTTCCTTCATAGCACACCATAGGCTATTACTCACTAGGGTATCTTATCAGACTAATGACTGTCCCCATATGCCAACACATGTTCTTTCAGTGTGTTTTGTCCTCACACACACTCACCCTGGGAAACTTCCCAGAAGGTCACCCATCTTGATTACTACTTCAGGCCAAGCATGCATAACTGTGGAGTTCTAATCAGTCAGGCTCCTAAAAAGAAAGGTTCACCTTGTTGACATGGGTAGTAACATTTATCCTTTTAAGTCTCACTTTTCCATGGGTGTTACATTATCCACCCCTTTAAAACACAACGCCCTCATTGTGGACCCCTGTAAAAGTGAGACTTAAAAGGATAAATGTTACTACCCATGTTAACAAGGTGAACCTTTCTTTTCAGGAGCCTGCCTGATTAGAACTCCATAGTTAAGCATGTTTGGCCTGGAGTAGTAATCAGGATGGGTGAACTTCTGGGAAGTTTCCCAGGGTGTGTGTGAGTAAGGACAAAACACACTGAAAGAACATGTGTTGGCCTGTGGGGATAGTCATTAGTCTGATAAGCGACCCTAGTGAGTAATAGCCTATGGTGTGTTGGGAAGACAACCAAGGTATTACAGGAGACCCATGGGGTCAGATGACAAGGTTCATAGCCCGGGGATGCGGGTCATTACAAATGGTATCAGATCCAATACCTAGCTAGAAGTGTTTAGGCATAGCCTGGGTTTGTGGCTTGGGGTCCAAAATGAGGGCGTTGTGCTTTAAAGGGGTGGATAATGTAACACCCCTGTAAAAGTGAGACTTAAAAGGCTAAATGTTACTACCCATTTCAACAAGATGCACCTTTCTTTTCAGGAGACTATCTGATTAGAACTCCACAGTTAAGCATGCTTGGCATGGAGTAGTAATCAGTATGGGTGACCTTCTGGGAAGTTTCCTAGGGTGTGTGTGAGTGAGGAAAAAACACACTGAAAGAACATGTGTTGGCCTGTGGGGAAAGTCATTAGTCTGATAAGCACCCTAGTGAGTAATAGCCTATGGTGTGTTGGGAAGGAAACAAAGGTATTACAGGAGACTCATGGGGTCAGATGACAAGGTTCATGGCCCAGGGAGGCGGGTCAGGACAAATTCTCGGATACCATATTGTCACGAACCAACCCGGGTCGACCCTAAACCGATCACCCGAGCCGGTCTGCGACATGACCCGAGAGGCGTTCCCAATCCTCCCGAGCTGGCAACAAGCGCCAGAGAATCAATAGAGAACAAGTGGGAATGATTTTTTCCAATAAAAATAAATAAAACAGTGGAAAAGTAGATGAACGTAAAGTAAATAAATGACCCTAAAAAGAAATAACGACCAACAAGACACACTAACCTGGTCTCAACCAAAACTCCTCGCAACTCCAAGAGATGCTCACCAGTCCACAACCTACTCTAGCCCATGGCGAGCAACCTCGAACCAAACCTGCAGAAAATCTAAAAATAGGAAAACACTATAGACGTGATACCATTAAATGAAGAATTTATCAATTCTAGGTTTGAACCAAATTATATAAAATATTGTTTTCCACACACACTTTCATTTCCAAAACAAGTAACAGACCATTTCCCTTTTTAATATAAAAACAAGTTCAGTGTTTGAAATAAATAGGTGCATTGCATTTTAAAACCTTTTTATGAACAATTTAGAAATCCAAATTTTAGTTGTTAGTCAAAAGTAAATCTACACACAACACACAACACACACTAAGGGTAATGGAAAAAAAGTGGCACACATGGGCCAGAAACCGAACTAGACATCTCAATCATCTACCACATACAAATAAACACTCAATAAAAATATGGGTTGAACCTATGAGCTTGTGAACAATCCAGAATGTACTATACATGTGACTCATCCTGAAGGCATTCCTACTCTTGATGAAGTCATAATGCCCTATATGCCTTGTGTTTCCCTACATGGCCTAACTGAGGGGATCAATCCCCTAGCAGAGTGTCATTCATACTAGGGGCCACTAGCCAGTGCGTAATCTAAACTAGTGCTGCAATCGTTTTCAGAAGATTCACTTACTATGTCAGGTTCTCATGTCAACACCTATAATAAACAAGAAAGGGGTGAGTCAACAAATTCAATCAAGCAGTACAAAATCACACACAAATCATGCAGTCAACGTACACCAAATATCACATCTGAGTCACCCCAAATAGAGTTTTTCAAAATAATTTATTTTATTAAAGTGCCAAACGGGCCTTCACCAATTTTAAGGAAAATCCTTGTTTGTCAAGTGAACTAAAACACTTATTCATGCTTCAAAATAAATCATTTATAAAAAAACCTAAACTACATTTAAATTTTTTTGAATTATGTTTAAAGGCCAAACAATCATTCTTTCACTACTAGGTGTCCGCTTGTCAAGAAAATATTTCAAGTTTTTTGTATAAAAAACGGCTCTTTTTACACCAAATAATAATTTTAAAATTAATTATCTTATATTATTTCTCATTAATTAAAATTAATAAAATATTAAGCAATTAATAAATTCTGAATTTAAAGGCGAGTGCAGTGGGGGACCTACCTCAACTCACAGTATGGACACGACAACGCGACATGCCTCGTACAGACGTACAAGCACGCGCAAGCCGATGACTGGGGTGTCATGGATTCACCTCGCCAACACGCTGCAAAAAAACGCACAACTAAAAACACATAACCACATACTTAAAACAATTCCAACAGACAACCAACGCAAAATAACCACCTCAGTATGTTTTCAAAACACTACACACACCATCAATACTATTTACTAAACCCCTTTAAAAAACCCCGAAGTGTTTACAAAAACCACACAACACCAAAATAACTCACTAAACATTTTGAAGATCCAACAGACCATTTTAAGAAAACACTTAGAGTGCACCAAACTAACTATTCACAAAAACACGCCAAGAACAAATAGTTTAGGTGAAATAGTTAACCGAACAAAATTACAATACCAAATAATTTATTCTAAAAATAAATATACTCAAAAACAAAAGTACTTAATTAATATTAAATGAAATTAAGTCATAAAATAATTCAATACCTCTAAATTTAAAGGTGTTGAGGTCAGTGCGGGGTGCGCTAAATCAGTAGAGTTGCACGATAGTCAAAAAGGGGCAGCGAGGATGCTGAAAGTGGGTGCGGCCAAGCTCAGAGGTCACGCGACCGTTGGACAAGAGGCATGCCAAGGTGAATATATGTGCCGATAAGATTACGCGCTGGAAAGAGGTGGCGGAAACACCGGCGGAGGGGTCGCTGGTGGAAAGTGGTCGGCCGGAGGTGCAGTGGCTGGAAAAAAGAAAAAAAAGTCGGTGGGGAGAGGGGGTGTGCTGGTCAGGTGCGCGGAGCAGGGAAGTGGAACCACGTCAGAGTGTCACTAGTCAGGTTGGCCCAAGGGGGGAAAAACTTCCAGACAGGGGGATTCAGGCCCGCTGGTCGCCGGAGGAAGCCGCTGGCCGGAGAATGGCCGAAGAAGGGAGGTGGCGCCGACAGCAGGGGGTGCGCACCGGACGAAGGGAGGGGAGTGGTCCACTGCCGCTGGTTGGACGAAGATGGAGAGGAGGCTGCAGCGCTGGCCAGGAAAAGGGGGCGTGCTTCCGATGTGAGCGGGGACCGGAGGAGGGTGGCACCAGGACAATGAGAGGAGGCGGCAACTACTGGTCCAAGGCGTGGGAGTTCAGCGGTCTGCAAGGGAGTCGACGGGATGGGGTGCAACGAGGGAGGTCAGCTTATCGAGGGTGCTGAGGAGAGCAGCGCCAGCGGTGGCTGGTCATGCGCGGGAGGAGGGAGGCGGTGCTTGAGCGCGCACGGCTGGAGTGGGGCTGGGGCACGTTGTGTAGGGTAGGCCGAGGGGGTGAGGCGTTGTGCAGCGGAGCAAGCAGGGAGGGGGTACGGGATGGGGGAGGGGTTCCAGTGGCTGGAGTCCGGCTGGAGAAGTCGGGGCATGCAGGCCAGAGGCAGGTAGGGGAAACGGGAGGCCGAGGGGGTGAGTCGTTGTGCGGCGGAGCAAGCAGGGTAGGGGCATGGGGAGAAGAAGAGGGGAATGGGAGAGGCAGTGGCTGAGTGAGAGAAAAAAACGAGGGGAAGGGGGGCCACTAGTTTTAGAGGAAAATAAAAAATATATATAAATATATAAATAAAAATTAAACAAATCACATAAATAAAACAAGGTAAACATTAACCCATAATAAAAGTACTACCCATAAAAATAATAAGAAAAGAATAGTTATCTTAATAATAATAATAACATTAATAACAATAGTATTAATAATACACCTAATAATAATAATAATAATAACATTTTTAATTACAATAATAGAAATGATAAAAATAATAATTTTAATAATAAAAATTCTTTAATAATAACATAATATTATTTCACTAACTTTTAGTTTTAATTATTCTCTCCTCAACTCATTTAATTTATTTCTATTTTCCGACTCAAACTCTATAACCGCGCGGTACTCGGGCTGATTGCATGGCTTCCGCTAGTCGCGCGGTGCCTGCGCACCGGCCTAAAATAATAATAATTATTATTATTATTATCATCATTTAATCTTTAATAATAATTATAAAATTATTACCAACAATAAAAATTTTAAATAACATAATAAATCACAATCTTTACACATTTTAATTTTCTGAAGGCAGGGGAATCGTGCCAATTCCTAATCGGAGCTGCACGGCGTTTCCAACACGTGCTCCACCCATGCGCCCCGCGACCTCAAAAAAATGCACAATTTTTAACATAACTCAAAAAAATTTCATCTGGGACTCAACCCGAACCCCAACAAAGTTTTAAAAGTCAAGGAAAATTATAAAATAAAATAAAGGATAGGTCGGGGTGTGACAATTCTCCCCACCATAACGCTTTCTGCCATTGTAAATCCACACCAGGATCTAGACCCAAAGATAAAACTTATCAAGTGTCACCCTCCTCCAAAAGTTTAAGTGCCTCCAGTTGATTAGTCCAAACTGACACCAAAAACCCAAGACACACAACTCATCCTTAAAACAAAATCACCCTAATCATCACCAAGAAGAACCCAAACCATCTATTTCAACCAAGGAATGAACGAACTTAAATCACCTCTGAGACTTATCCCTATAATATTCGTCCAATGAAATTGTTGGGTGTACCCCAATCTCAACGTTTACTCGAGAGGAAGAACTCAAGATTAGGTGGTTCCGCACGAGACCACCTATAACCCAACGATACATGAAAAGAAACTCTGATACTGACACGGGGAGGCCCGAACGGACTCCCCACCATTAGGATTGGGCTAACTCTCAATTACTTCAGGTGTAACTTTGCGAGAACCATTGTGGGTCTCCCCAGCATAAGAACTGACGAGATTAACCGAACTTTAAAACTTTCCGTGCAGACCAAAAACCCAAACACAAGGGTAGGGGAGGGAGAGGAAGGACCCAACCGATAGAGCATCAAAACTATCATCATCTCTCCATCAACAACTTCACACTCTAGGAAGAACACATATCATGCCACATTAAGTAAAAAGGTTAAACCAAGGCCTTTTTTCACCATTGGGGTTCTCCTGACTACGCGATAGCTTCACTCTAGGGCCTATGGCTGGAGCACCGATGATTGAAGCATCTCCTACCTCATAGTGAGGCTTCAAAAATCCCTAAACATAACACACAAACTAGAATTTCACCAAACACATTTCCAATAAAATAAAAGTTTTAAAGAGGTTCAACCACAACCATTCTTACAACTGAAGAAAAAGAAACACTAAAAAATGCTACAAAATATGATTAATACATCCAAGAAACACTACAAAGAGGAAACCTCAAACTGATCCCCAAATATCACCCTACTCCCACTGATGGGCCGAGGATACCTTTGATGAGCTAGGTCTAGCTTCAGCATGCTTCTTGGAAACACCACAGCAGAATCGCTTCAAGTGACCCCAACGTCCATAGGTGTGGCAGGGTCTCAGAGCACTCAGGCACGTCAGCCTCTTGTGACCCCGCCAACCACACTGGTGACAGATCACAACATTACGCTTTGAAGAAGATGACTGAAGGTCTCTTGATTCCTCTACCAGCACACTAGCATCAGGTCGCTTCTCTTTCTTCTTATCACCATCCTCTGCACTGCTTCCCAAAGTTAGAGGATTCTCCACCTCAAGTCCTCTTGCTAACCCAGATTCAGCCAAAAAGGTTTTCCCCCCAACATATAAGAATGTTTTTAGGTTGATCTCTTCCACTTTCGATCACAGCTTAGGTCAGAGTCCAAACTCAAATTTTCGAGCCTTCTCAGGATCATTCGCAACAAACCACTTATCATATGGAACTAGATCTATGAAACATCGTTAGAATTCCAGTACAGATTCAATGCCCTACTGAAGACAACACAACTCCATCCTCTTCCTTAGCTTTGTCAACTCAGAGAAGTGTTGTTGGATAAAAGATGACTTGAAAAACTGCCATGTTAGATCTTCTCAAGGCTTATTCTGAGACATGGACTTCCACCATTTCCAAGTTGGGCCTTCAAGCATAAAGGTAGCTAACTTCACCTCTAACGACTCAGGCAACCCAATGAAACTGAACTTCCTCTCAATCTTCTGCAACCACTCCTCTGCCTCAAGAGGCTCTGCTTGTATATAAAAGAGAGGAGGGTTCAACATCCGAAACTCTAGAACATAGTCTATGGGCTGATCAACTGGAGGATTCTCTAGGGGCGCACCACCCGAAGCTGCACCTTGGGAATCCATCAAACCGTTGTGGGGGTGAAGACTAAGGAATAAGGAAACAAAGAACATAATCAAAACATGGTCACTGCCATTTCAATTTCAACTTTTCAAAATTTCCAAAATAAAACTTCGCAAAACAATTCTTAAAAGTAATGAAGACCAGGACAAACCGCAAGGAGAAACTAGTGGCAATTGGGGGCTCGGACATATGGTTGGCGGCCATACGCCAGTCACGCCACCGTCACAGGGAGCACTCTAGGGTAATGTCCCGGACTCCACATGGATTTCCAGACTATGCGAGCTCATAGAGGTCACTTTCCTGGCTCCCATTTCATTTCCCAACATAAAACAATTTACAAAAAATAAAGGACACCAACAACCCGAACATACCATGGTAACCTAAGGTTAAGAATGAGCAAGGGTTCATGAAATCCTTCTCGTCCATACTCTTCGAGTCCCAAAAATTCTACTCCTTCTACCATGAAAACCCCAAATAACAATTGGCTCTCTAAAAAACAAGGTCCGCTCCTGAGATGACCTGCTCTGATACCATATAGTCACGAACTAACCCAGGTCGACCTTGAATCAATCACCCGAGCCGGTCCACAACATGACCAGAGAGGCATTCCCAATCCTCCCGGGCTGGAGAAAAGTGCTAGGGAATCAATAGAGGACAAGTGGGAATGATTTTTTCCAATAAAAATAAATAAAACAGTGTAAAATTATAAGAACGCAAAGTAAATAAATGACCCAGTAGTGAAAGAATGCTCGTTTTGCCTTTAAAAATAATTCACTAAATTTTAAATGTAGTTCAGGTTTTTTTATAAATGGTTTATTTTGAAGCACAAACAAGTGTTTTGGTTCACTTGAGAAATAATTATTTTCCTTAAAATTGGTGAAGGCCCATTTGGCACTTAAATAAAATAAATTATTTTGAAAAACTCTATTTGGGGTGACTCAGATGTGATATTTTGTGTACGTTGACTGCATGATTTTTGTGTGATTTTATACTGCTTGATTGAATTTATTGACTCACCTCTTTCCTGTTTATTATACGTGTTGACATGGGAACTTTTCATAGTAAGTGAATCTTCTGAGAATGATTTCTGTAATAGTTTAGATTACGCACTGGCTAGTGGCCCCTAGTACAGATGACACTCTGCTAGGGGATTGGTCCCCTCGATTAGGTCATGTAGGGAAACACCGGGCGTTAGGGCATTATGACGTCATCGAGAGTAGGCATGCCTTCAAGATGAGTCACATGTATAGTACATTCTGAATTGTCCACGAGCTCCTAGGTTCGACCCATGTTTTTATTGAGTGTTTATTTGTATGTGGCGGATGGTTGAGAGTGAAGGTTCTGGGCGCAGCGGAAGCGTGTGGGTGGATGTGCCCACTTGGCTTTTTGTCATTAGCAATGATCAATCCGGGATCAATACGACGATAAACGCCAGTATCCACAGATCGAAACACAGAAAAAGACAAAGAAGATGGTTTGTCCCGGAACCACAAACAAGGATCGTTACAGGTTGATTATAATTAATTTAATTAATTATAAAGAAATACCTTTTGGGTGTTCTTTCTTCATTGATGTTATTGATCCCGTTTTCGATGTGATCCATCGTTGCGTTGCAGAAGCCAAGTGTAGACTCCCTCTAGCGGTGATCCACACGTGTACCTCGTATCTCTGGACGTCGCCAAAGGATTCTCCGGGTGCTAGCATGGAGAAGCCTTTGCTTGCGTTGTCTGCCTTAGATCATCTTGATCTGATGGAAGAGGATCTCTCTCGGTCTTGAGAGCGTTCTTGGAGGAAGAGGTTCTTTTGGTCTTGAAAGAATTCTCCAGAGATGTTGTGCACAACGATTCTCTTATGTGTAGGAAAAGAGTTGGGGTTGTGAGGATATTTATAATCGGGTGTGTGGGATTATAGAGTTATGACAATAAATAAACGTGTTACGCATTTTATTTATTTCATTGACTATTATTTAAAACCCCCATGTAGAATAGATAATTCCTTGACATGCACTCACGCTGATTATAATAAATATCATTTAAAACAATATTATATCCTCAAAATCCTGACTGGAAAAACTACACGGCGTGTAATAATAAATACACGGTGTGTACTTGTTTTTCATTGAAAACTACACGGCGTGTACATTAAATGTACACGGCGTGTATATCTTGTTTTCATTTATTCATTTCCTTTCCAAAATAAAACTACACGGCATGTACATTTAATAATACACGGCGTGTACTTGTTTTATTTTATTTTTCCTCCATCATTTAAAACAAATTAGGCTTCCTTGAATAATTATTAAACCACGTATGGGAATAATCTTTATTAAACTTGAGATACTTGGATACACTTAGTGTGTGACCCTCTAGGCCTCTTTCTTGTTGGCATTAGACAAGCTTGCCTAAAGTCCAAGATTACTGTCTAGCAACGGGTCAAGGCACCCAAGAGAAAGAAGTTGACGCCGCATTGACGTATCACCTCATTCGAATGCTTACTGTGTAATTTAATCCCTTTGTCTCGATATCTCATCAAGCAGGTTTCATGGCAGTTTCATAAACCTATATGCTTGATCTACCGTTCCACTACTACAAATACAGCCTTTATCAGCGCTAAAAATGGCCTTTATCAGCGCTAGAAAAAGCGCTGATAAAGCCAGCGAAGCTAAAGGGGGGTCCCCTTTATCAGCGATTCCTTTATCAGTGCTTTCATTTTAACGCTGATAAAAAACCATTTTATCAGCGCTTTTAAAAAAGTGCTGATAAAAGTTAAAAAAAATTAAAAAAAATTAAAAAAAATTAAAAAATACTGCGAATCGGGTGGGATTTTATAACGCTTGAGCTCCCCATTTTACAGTGCTTTTCTGCCCATGTACCACGCACCCCACGCACCCCCTTAACCCTTTAACAGCGTTTTCTGCTATATTCCCCCATGCGCGTGCGCCCCTGTCTCCCACAGGATTTGAACTCGAGACCTCCCCCCTGCGCGTCTAAGCCTTTACCACTACTCTATTTTGATTTGTCTTCCAATTCATGATATCTATATATATATATATATATATATATATAGTTATATTTATTCGTATACTAATATATATTTATATTAATATATATATAGTTATATTATAATATATATATATAGTTATATTATAATATATATATATATATAGTTATATTATAATATATATATATATATATAGTTATATTAATATATATATATATAGTAATATTAATATATATATATTGATATTAATATATATATATATCTATATATATATATTTAGTTATATTTATTCGTATAGTAATATATATTTATATTAATATATATATATATATATATAGTTATATTAACATATATATAGTTATATGAATATATATATATAGTTATATTAATATATATATAGTGATATTAATATATATATTTATAGTAATACTAATATATATATATGTAGTTATATTAATATATATATAGTTATTAGATTAATATATATATAGTTAGATTAATATATATATATATAGTTAGATTAATATATATATATAGTTAGATTAATATATAGGTATATAAATATTCATATATTTGTATTTTAAATAAAATGGATGTTATTTATTATTTAGATAAATCTAATTTATTTTATATGTAAATATATTTTATTATTTATATTTATAATTAAATTTTTAGGTATGAATATATAAAAAATATGAATATATTGTTATATTTTTTATTATAAATAGCAGTGAATTATAAAAAAGAATGAAATTTCAAAGACATAATATCAATATGAATGTAATACCTTGGAATAAATTCAGACCCCACCAAAAAAATCCAATAATACCCCCTTAAATGAGGGTGAAAATCCACAAAATGTTAAAAAATCGGGGTACCCCGACTAAAAACTCAGTTTTGGAGGACTTCTGGGCCTCTTTTGACCTCTAAAATACCTTGACTGAGGCTCCCCCAAGTCATAGCGACATAGAGCTCGTCGCAGGCTTCGATTTGATATGTGGTAGAGCTCAAACGGACACTCGGATCAAAAGTTATGGTCGTTTGAAGTTTGAGTTGCGTTTTCAACATATTTTGGATCTTTTTTTAATTTTTTTAATTTTTTTAGTCTTCAAATTGTTATTAAATTACTATTACTCTATAATGATTATCAAATTTTTAATTAAAAATATTTTTTTAATTTTTTAAGAAGCCATTTTCATTAAATATCTTATATATTAAGTATAATAAGTGTAAATGTACATTTATACTTATCTAAAATATATTTAAAAATTATATATTATATTTATATAACAATATAACTATATTTATATATTAATATATTAATATATTTTTAAAAAAAATTTTTGAAGCCGACCCTTTATCAGCGCTTTTAAAAAAAGCGCTGATAAAGGCCCCCCCTTTATCAGCGCTACTAAATAAGCGCTGATAAAGGGGGGGCGCTGCGAAAAACTGTTTTTGTGGTAGTGTTCTTTGACTACCTGAAATAAACTCGTCGTTTACACCATGGCCATGGAATTTAATGCGACGGTTCTATTTCAATCAAAGGGTCGAGATATCAACTTCCATAAATGGAAAGGACAAATCCTTCCTCGACTTATCCATTAACAACATGTCACTCGTGACGCACCCAACATACCCTACTTCCCGCCAACTGTCTGTGTGACGGTTTTTGTCAGTAAATCTAAGTGCGCGAGTCATGACATGAGTTAATGATAATATTTCAGTCTAAGGACCATTACACACGCTCACAGATAGAAATATCCGATGACACCAAGACATGCGGAATTACTACCGGAGGGTCTGTTCTCATAATCTCCCATCTTGGAGATTACCAAGTGCGAACTCCATGAGAGATAGTCTCGTCTTCTTACGAGTACTCGCACATGACGGTCTGTATACTATGTGTCCTATCATAGTATCACATCCAACCACAGAACTTTATTTAAGAATATTGTTATATCATTTCAAGGTTCTCATCATAGAGGGGATCTGCTATGACCTTATTAATGCAACAAATATTCCAGGACATTATTATATTATAGTCATGCAGAACAATGAACAATATATAATAAGTGAACATTTATGTAATCAAAGTACAAAATAGTTGGTTCTGAGGACACCAACCCTTAAAAACTCCCACTTAGACTAGATCCAACTACCTACGACTTTTAGTCTACTAGACCTCACATGATGATCATGTTTCTGATGAGTCAAGGCTTTAGTCAATGGGTCTGCCACGTTGTCTTCCATGGAAATACTGCTCACTGCAACTTCACCTCTCTGAGAAAAACCCCTCAAGAGATGATACTTTTGAAGTATGTACTTTGTCTGCTGATGTGACCTTGGCTCTTTTGCAAGTGCCACCACTGCAGTATTATCACAATAGAGTGTGATAGGATCTTTACTGCTCGGTACAACATCCAGCTCTTGGATGAAGCTTCGCATCCATACTGCTTCTTTAGATGCCTCAGAAGCTGCGATATACTCGGACTCCACTGTAGAATCTGCCACCACACTTTGTTTTGAGCTCTTCCAGCTCACTGCACCTCCATTCAAACTGAAGATTTATCCATTCTGCGACTTCATGTCATCTTGATCAGTCTGGAAACTAGAATCTACATGTCCTCTGATGACTAGTTCCTCATCTCCTCCATAAACCAGGAACATATCCTTAGTACGCCTCAGATACTTAAGGATAGTCTTGACTGCCATCCAATGGCGGTTTCCTGGATCAGCTTGATATCTGCCTACCGCACTTAATGCGTAAGCAACATCTAGCCTCGTACATAGCATATCATACATGAATGGCCCAATCGCGGATGCGTAAGGGATCCTTGCCATCCTCTTTCTTTCCTCATGTGTCTGAGGACACATTTTCTTGGAAAGATGAATGTCATGTGACACTGGCAACAATCCCCTCTTGGAATATTCCATAATAAATCTCTTCAGTATCTTGTCAATGTATGTACTTTGACTCAGGCCCAGCATTCTCTTGGATCTATCACGATGGATCTTGATCCCAAGAATATATGTCGCCTCGCCCAAGTCTTTCATGGAGAAGAATTTATGCAACCATTCCTTAACTGACTGTAAGACAGGTACTTCGTTTCCAATTAGCAATATGTCATCAACATATACTATTAGGGAAATGACTGCACTTCCACTAAACCTTTTCTAGACACAAGGCTCACATTCATTCTTAACAAAGCAAAATTCTGTAACAGCTTCATCAAAACGAATGTTCCATGACCTTGATGCTTGCTTTAATCCATAAATGGATTTCTGCAACTTGCATACCTTGTTGGCATCATTTGGAGTCACAAACCCTTCAGGTTGTGTCATGTAGACATCTTCCTAGAGTTTCCTATTAAGGAAAGTTGTTTTGACATCCATTTGCCAAATTTAATAGTCATGGTAAGCAGCAATGGCCAATAGGATTCTAATGGACTTCAGCATTGCAACCGGTGAAAAGGTTTCATCATAGTCAATTCCTTGACGCTGTCTAAAACCTTTTGCAACCAGTCGTTCCTTATAGGTGCTTACTTGCCCCTCCATGTCCAGTTTCTTCTTAAATACCCATTTATTACCAATAGGCTTTACATCAACTGGAGGATCTACCAAAATCCAGACTTGGTTTTGGTACATGGAATCCATTTCAGAATTCATGGCTTCTTGCCACTTGGCAACGTCTATGCCTTCAACTTCTTCCTTGTAGGTAAGAGGATCATCATTGTCAACCAATAATGAGTCACCATCCTCGGTGACAAGAAAACCATATCGTTCTGGTTCTCTCACCTCTCTCGTGCTCCTACGCAGTTCTTGTGTCTCTGGAATAGATTTTTCTTCCACGTGGCTTTGTGGAATCTGTTCTTGTACCAACTCATGTGTATCTTGATCCTCGAATTCATCGAAGTCTATCTCGCTCCCACTATCTCTTTTGGAGATGTGCTCCCTCTCAAGGAATATGGTGTGTCTTGCCACTGTAACCTTTTTGTATGAGGGGTTTTATAGGTAATATCCCCTTGTTTCCTTGGGATATCCTATAAATATACACTTTGTGCCTCAGGGTGCAAGTTTGTTACCTGAAGAGGCCTTAACAAATGCTTCACTACCCCACACATGTAAATTAGATAACATGGCTTTGTGTCCACTCCATAATTCGTATGGAATACCATTTATCGATTTAGTTGGTACTTGGTTTAGTATGTGCGTTGCTGTTTGTAATGCATATCCCCAAAAGGATAATGGAAGACTCGCATGACTCATCATTGATTTCACCATGTCCAACAGGGTGCGGTTCCTCCTTTCACTTACACCATTCCACTGCGGTGTGTAATGAGGAGTGAGTTGAGATAGAATCCCAAACTCCCGTAAGAAATCAATGAAGTCTTGATTAAGATATTCTCCTCTGTCTGAGCGGTGTTTCTTAATCTTATTACCAAGATGGTTCTCAACTTCGTTCTTGTATTCTTTGAACCGATCAAAAGAATCTGACTTATACCTCATTAAATAGATATATCCATATCTACTAAAATCATCAGTAAAAGTTATGAAGTACGAGAACCCACCCCTTGCTTCAACTAGAAATGGTCCACACACATCTGTGTGAACTAATTCTAGAAGCTCTTTAGATCTTTCACCTTTCCCACTAAATGGAGCTTTGGTCATTTTTCCTTGTAGACACGCATGACATACACCAAGTGGTTTTAGTTCAAAAGAATCTAAATACCCATCTTGATGTAATTTTGTCAAACGTTTCTCATTGACATGACCTAGCTGGTGATGCCAAAGTTGGGTGTGGTATGAGTCATGTGAATTAACTTTGTTATCAATTTCCATTACTTGGTTTGTGTAGTCTAACACATAAAGGCCGTTATATAAATGTTCCCTACCAAAACAAATGTTATCTTTATAAAAGTAGCAACATTCATTTCCAAACTTGAATATGAATCCATCAGTATCTAATCTGGATACTGAAATAATGTTTTTGGTTACAGAGGGTACATAATTACATCCTTTAAAAACCAAGACCATCCCCGTAGGCAATTTGAGGTGGTAGTCCCCGACACCAACAGCAACAAGTCTGGCTCCGTTGGCTGCTCGTAGATCTACCTCCCCTTGATCAATCTTCCTGAATCTACTTGGTTCTTGTATTTGGATACAGATGTGATAACCACAAGCAGTATCTAATACCCAATTAGTAGAAACAGATAGATTGCATTCAATAAAAAACGCACCTGAAGCTTCCCCTTGCTTCCTTGGCTGGGTGCAGTTTTTCTTCTAGTGGCCCTTCTTGCCACATGCGAAACAAACAGCATCCTGTTCCTTTGCCTCCCCTTTGATCTTCCTTTTCTTGGAATGCCTTGAAGAAGCTTTGGGCTTAAAGCTCTTCGTCTTCCCTTTCCTTTTATTCACCATAAGGACAGAAGGCTTTTCACGCTTCATGTCATTGTCCACTTGGAGAATAAGGATAAGAAGATCAGATAGAGACTTCTCAATATTGTTCATGTTGAAGTTCACAACAAAGTTCGAGAAGCTCTGGGGGAGTGATGCAAGAATGAGATCGGTGCCCAGTTCTTCAGGGATTTTAAACCCTAGAACCTCCAAGCACTCAATGTAGCCAATGAGTTTGACTACATGAGGCCCAGCTAGGGCACCCTCTCTAGGATTGCTCTGAAATAGAGCCTTGGAGATCTCAAACCATTCCTGTCTTTCTCTCTCCTGGTATAGACCATGGAGGTGCTCGAGCATGCTGTAGGCATCCATGTCTTCATGAGACTTCATGATCCCAATAGACATAGATGACAACATTAAACATTGAACTTCGAGAGCATCGTTCAAATGTTGATCATAGACCAGGAAATCTTCATCACTCGCCCCTAGGGCAGGGGAATCAGGAAGTGAGGACTCCAGCACGTAAAACTTTCATTCATGGTGTAGGATAACCCGAAGGCGCCTAAACCATTCTTGAAAGTTACTTCCGGTGAGGATATTGTCTTTATCCAGTATTGATCACAGAGAAAATGTGGTTGACGAGTTTTTCATCTTGATTCTACAATTTAAAAGAGCAGATTTATTAGTACTTTCTTGATTACATTTTTATGAGAAATAATAAATTTTATTAATTCTCCCACTATTTTATCAAGTCCCAATGGCCCTCACCATTGAACTCAGAATGTCCAGTTTCTTTGAAATTCTAGTGGCAAGGATCCATATTCCCCTTCCCATAACCCCAACAAGGGTTGGTTAATCTATTTGAAGGTATTTAGGTAGGCAAGTCTTTGCCAACTATGAGCTTACAGTTCCTTGATCTGTTGAGTGGACTCCCCAATCCTGAAATCCTGACTTAGATTTCCTCAACTCTTGCCTCCAATATTACATGAATTCTAGCAAGGGATACTTCTCTTGATGTAATATGGTTAAGTCAACCTGAAACCTTTCATAAGGGCTTCCTTTATAAAAGTAAGTGTCCCAACAAGGGTTGGTCAAACACATAGTTTTATTGAGTCTTTCCCTTAATCAAGTAACGGAAGGCTTGGTCTGACTTAATATGGTATTTGAGGGATTTTATTCTTTATGCGTATCTTTGAATTATCACATGCTTGTTAATATTAAGTGATGCTTGCTTAAGTGATTAACCATGTTCCGATAATGTTTACACATAGTCCGGTTTTTATTTTATTCCATCTTTGCATGCTTGTTCATTTTATTAATTATGTGATCACGACAACACATACATAATAAATAAACCATGCAATCAGACATGGATAAAATAAGATGGCATGATCATGAGCTTCTATTTGGTTAACTTATCTAGCGGTTTTGATAAGTTAACCCTAACCTAGGGAAAACACCTTGAACCTGATGGTTCGTGTTTTGCAGCTCCCACCTGTCCACCTTTGTATCTTCTTGTGTCGGTTTCTCCTCGGCTTCGGGATTTGAACCGTCTCCTCTGGCTTGGGAGATCCTCCATTACATGGGTTTACATTAAAGAAACCATGGGCACGCAGGCCCTACATTTTATTGGAAGAAGGCTCACAGGCCAACAAATTTAAATTAAATAAATTTAAATGAAACCATACACATACAAAGGGTCTTTGGTCTAGCTCATGATCATCCATAGTATGAAACGATATTTACGCATATTTAGAATTCAAATTCTTTCAATAGTTCTTTTATTTAAGATAAGATGCGCTCAAATTCAATTAATTATGATCTTATAATTAATCAATTCTTTATCTTAAATTTATTTTTTAATTTCCTTGAGATTCTTCTCATCCATATTCCTTGTACGGGTCTTTGTACATTGGAGGAAACCTGGTGAAATTCCATTTCTGGAAAGTACACGGTGTGTAGTTTATAATTACACGGCGTGTATTTTTCTTTTCACCCTTTATCCAAAGTACACGACGGGGCTTTGGCGTGTTTTCTATACTTTGGAAATTTTAGAGTACACGGCGTGTAGATTAATCATACACGGCGTGTACTTCCTTGTTACGCGGTAACCGGCCTGGCGATCCCGTGTATGCGGTACGTGGCTTATCTTTGTACACGGTTTCACCTGGGTCGGAAGGGACTAGACGGCGTGTTGTTCCAACATACACGTTGTGTATTCCGGTTTCCACGTTCCGTTCTATTCTGGTCAACACGGCATGATTAAAACTTAGGCATAATCAATTCACACGGCATGGTTTGGAAGACCAGTGTCGGTTCGTTGAACCTAAGTACACGGCGTGTAGTTTTAATTACATGTCGTGTAATCCCGTGTTGTACAGATAGAAAGATCGGCTCCTCCGGATGAGTTCCTAATTTTTATTTTAATCAAAATTAAAATTAAAAGGTCATTTCTGTGATATGAATCGAGAAACGAAGGAGGAAGAATAGATCTCGTTAATTCAGACTTATAGAACGATTTATTTCGAATTGAATCAAATATGAATGCATAAATTATCAACAAAAATTAAATAACTATAATCAACATTGTAACCTCACTCTGATACCATTTGAAGGTTCCAGGCACAGTGTAAGCGCGTGGGTGGATGTGCCCACTTGGATTTTTTTCATTAGCAATGATCAATCCGGGATCAATACGACGATAAACGCCAGTCTCCACGGATCGAAACACAGAAAAACACAAAGAAGATGGTTTTTCCCGGAACCACAAACAAGGATCGTTACAGGTTGATTATAATTAATTTAATTAATTATAAAGAAATACCTTTTGGGTGTTCTTTCTTCGTTGATGTTCTCGATCACGTTGTCGATGTGATCCGTCATTGCATCACAGAAGCCAAGTGTAGACTCCCTCTAGCGATGATCCACACGTGTACCTCGTATCTCTGGATGTCGCCAAAGGATTCTCCAAGTGCTAGCGTAGAGAAGCCTTTGCTTGCGTTTTCCACCTTAGATCATCTTGATCTGATAGAAGAGGATCTCTCTCGGTCTTTAGAGAATTCTTGGAGGAAGAGGTTCTTTCGGTCTTGAAAGAATTCTCCAGAGATGTTGTGCACAACGATTCTCTTGTATGTAGGAAAAGAGTTGGGGTTGTGAGGATATTTATAATCGGGTGTGTGGGGTTATAGAGTTATGACAATAAATAAACGTGTTGCACATTTTATTTATTTCATTGACTCTTATTTAAAACCCCCATGTCGAATAGATAATTCCTTGACATGCGCCCATGCTGATTATAATAAATATCATTTAAAACAATATTATATCCTCAAAATCCCGACTGGAAAAACTACACGGCGTGTAATAATAAATACATGGCGTGTACTTGTTTTTCATTGAAAAGTACACGGCGTGTACATTAAATGTACACGGCGTGTATATCTTGTTTTCATTTATTCATTTCCTTTCCAAAATAAAACTACACGGCGTGTACATTTAATAATACACGGCATGTACTTGTTTTATTTTATTTTTCCTCCATCATTTAAAACAACTTAGGATTCCTTGAATAATTATTAAACCACATATGGGAATAATATTTATTCAACTTGAGATACTTGGATACACTTAGTGTGTGACCCTCTAGGCCTCTTTCTCGTTGGCATTAGGCAGGCTTGCCTAAAGTCCAAGATTATTGTCTAGCAACGGGTCAAGGCACCCAAGAGAAAGAATTTGACGTCGCATTGACGTATCACCTCATACGAATGCTTACTGTGTAATTTAATCCCTTTGTCTCGATATCTCATCAAGCAGGTTTCATGGAAGTGTCATAAACCTATATGCTTGATCTGTCATTCTTTGACTACCTGAAATAAACTCGTCATTTACACCATGGCCATGGAATTTAATGCGACAGTTCTATTTCAATCAAAGGGCTGAGATATCAACTTCCATAAATGGAGGGGACAAATCCTTCCTCGACTTATCCATTAACAACATGTCACTTGTGATGCACCCAACGTACCCTACTTCCCGCCAACTGTCTGTGTGGCGGTTTTTGTCAGTAAATCTAGGTGCGCGAGTCATGACATGAGTTAATGATAATCTTCCAGTCTAAGGACCATTACACATGCTCGCAGATAGCAATATCCGATGACACCAAGACATGTGGAATTACTACTGGTGGGTATGTTCTCATAATCTCCCATCTTGGAGATTACCAAGTGCGAACTACATGAGAGAGAGTCTTATCTTCTTACGAGTACTCGCACATGAAGATCTGTATACTATGTGTCCTATCATAGTATGTCATCCAACCGTAGAACTTTATTTAAGAATATTGTTATATCATTTCAAGGTTCTCATCATAGCGGGGATCTTCTATGACCTTATTAATGCAATAAATATTCCAGGACATTATTATATTATAGTCATGCAGAACAATGAAAAATATATAATAAGTGAACATTTATGTAATCAAAGTACAAAACAGTTGGTTCTGAGGACACCAACCCTTACAGAGAGGTCTAGTTCAGTTTCTAGCCCAAGTGTGCCACTTTTTTTCCATTTCCCTTAGTGTGTGTTGTGTGTAGTTTTCCTTTTGACTAACAACTAAAATTTGGATTTCTAAATTGTTCGCAAAAAGGTTTTAAAATGCAATGCACCTGTTTCTTTCAACCACTGAACTTGTTTTTATATTAAAACGGGAAATGGTCTGTTACTTGTTTTAGAAATGAAAGTGTGTGTGGAAACCAATATTTTATATAATTTGGTTCAAATATGGAATTGATAAATTATTTATTTAATGGTATGTGCATTGAGAATAGAATTATTTGGGCTTACCTACTGAGTTTTAATACTCACGCCTATAGTGTTTTCCTGTTTTTAGTTTTGCTGCAGGTTTGGTTTGAGCTTGCTCATCGTGGGTGAGAGTTGGTTGTGGACTGGTGAGTGACTCTTGGAGTCATGAAGAGTTTTGTTCGAGACCATGTTAGTGTTTCTTGTTGGTCGTTCTTTCTTTTAAGGTTCATTTATTTACTTTGTATTCTTATACATTTCTGATATTTTATTTATTTTTATTGGGAAAAATCATTCCCAATTGTCCTCTATTGATGCCCTGGTGCTTGTCGCCAGCCTGGGAGGATTGGGAACGCCTCTCGGGTCGTGTCGCGGACCGGCTCAGGTGATCGGTTTAGGGTCGACCCGAGTTGGTTCATGACCCCCCCCCCCCCCCGACATGTCAGCCTTGATCATATGATGGCCCCCAGACATGACATTCAGATTATGTAACATCCTTCAGACAAGTCTAATCGAATCATGATATTTTCTTTGGATATGTTCTTTAGGAAACCAGGACATGTCCATACATCCTCAAACATGTTAGGTATACAATCAGACATATCTAGAAGATAATAAGGCATTGTCAAGCAGACATCTAGACATAATAACCTTGTCTAGTGGATATATTTGGGTATACCCCCAAATGAACTATGATAACGATGATTCCTTCTATATGTAGGATATGTTGGATTCCTTCTTAAGTCCCAAGATCAAATATGCGTCCACCCCGATGTAAGTTACCCCATGTATCTAACATTCCAACCATTGAGACCCAACCTCTCCCATGGGGTTATCTTCCTTCCTCATCCACTATCGGATTGATAATGCAACGGAACTAAGATGACTCTAATTCCTTCCATAACCAGGATATGTAAGATGCCTTCCTAAGGCTCGAACTCTATATCAAACATCAAAAGGGACTCCCCTGCGCATAATTCCTACACCCATATGTAGTGAGACTGATTAATTTATACCCCTTATTTCTCACACTTGGCATGGATCATGCGGGATTAGGGATTTTCAATGATCATAGAATTTTCATCATGAATCTACATCATCCAGGGAAACCTCAATGTGTAATCCCTAATTAGTGGCATGGTATGACTTCCCCCATACAATGGAATCCACATTGGGGTAAGTCCTAAGGAAATGATCAAACTATGATGACTCTGATTCCTTCCATAACCAATTTACATAGGATGCATCCCTAAGGCTTAATCTTAATACCCATTGCCTAAGTTCCCCCATATATGTCCTTTTAGCATGATTTTAAACTGTACTGGTTCAATTAACTACATAGGTTTTGATTCCTACTATAATAATAATACTTAGGACACATCATAGAGGTTCAATCTCATCCTAGAGATATTAATCACCTCCCTCGATGTTAGTAAACTCTGGTGTGCCTAGCTATATGGATTCAAAATATAAAAACTACCCATTAACTGGAAATATATGAAGAGACTCAGATACATATAGATGGAATAATTTATAGACCTCTCTAAACATGAAAGGATTCAACAATTTGTCATTTTTTTGGGGTAACTAGTCTTTTGTTGGTATTAAAAATAGATTCATGAACATATATTAAATATTTAAGTGGGTCCTAGAGTAGGCATAAATTCCACCAAAATGGTGTGATGATCCCGACCTCCCATCCTCTCAAAAAATGTGAGTTCCTAAGTGTCATTGGGTCTGAAACCCTATTTGAACACCTGACTTTAGAAAGTAGGTCCATAATCAGTTATGGATGTGGGAATCATTGGGTGTTTCTATGGAATATTAAAAAATAGTGATTCTGATGTGAGTGATTGTGAAAGACATTAAACCCCCAACAATCAACCATCTGAAAAATCCATACACACTTTTTCCCATGAAATATAAAATGGTGAACCTGACATGAAATCATTTAACTATGACATCCTTTTTATAGGATAATAATGATAGATTGTCCAGTTCTCATGGACCATTTTGTTCTTACTGTGCGGGTGATCTTTTGAACGAAACAAATTTACTCAAATATGATTTAACACCTTAAAATGTATATATAATATCATTATTCTTCTGTAATAATGAAATTATTCTAAAATAAAATGATGGGGATATGAATGTTGATATAGAAATATAAAATTTCATTTAGTTTCTCATTGAATTTGATGCTCACAAACACCCTCATTTTTTTACCAATGAAGTTACTTTAAGTAAATTTCAGGACTTTTTATTGGAATATTTATTTTATTTTCTCTATAATTGTAGAAGTAATTTGGATTTTTTTTATTTTATAAATATTATTGATGTTTTAAGGAAGTTTGAAATCAATGTTTATATCCCTATATTTAATGAGAATGTTAGTTTTGGGGACCTAAATTTTAATAAGGAAAGGCACTTTTTGGACCTTACATTTAGACCAAACATTAGGATTAGGAACACAACTTTTGTGAAGAACCATACATTTTAGTATCTATTATATGTTTAGTTAACCCATCATTTAGAATCAACAATACATTATATACCATACTTTTAAAGATTCACTGTACAGAGTAATCCCTACGTTGAAACAGATGTCTATGGAATTTTAATTCTTGATATTTTTCAAGATTTCAGCAATATTTTCACTAGATAGAATATTACATTAAAAATTATTCAAAGATTGATTCAGAGTCTCTTAAACAAATTATTATAACATTTTTATTTCTAAGGTAAGTTTTGATTTTTAGTGGGTATTTAGCTTCAAATTTCAAACATGATGTGTGATTTGAATATCATGATTTATCTGGTGATATTTATGGATCCACTTGACCAGAATCAAATGGGATTTCTTATTTATTATCAATGTATTTTATCTTTAGAGAACAATGATGGTGTACATAGAAGATTTATATATAGATATTTATCTTATAGCTAATATGAGAATAAAATCTATTTGAGAATCAAATATATTTTAATAACTCTCTATTACTTTGAAGTTATAAAATATAAATCTATTTATTATTTCATTAGGACTCTATGATATTTATTTTACTAATATTTCTATTTATATCTATTGAATAATCTTCCTTAGTTTGTCAAATCCTTTTTAGGAATACACTTTGGAGATATACATGTTCCAATCTATTTGTATGTATCTGTTCTTCTGCTAAGAAGTTAATTTTTTTTTTGTTATTTATTGTTATTTTCTATAGAAACCTCGAGTTTCTTCAGTTGTACTAATATATAAAGTCTATTATTTATTCCATTGAATATTACTTTAGCTGTCAGTTGTAAAAGAAACTATGAGTGGAACCTATTTTTAAACAATTGACCTACCTTTTATATTTGAGTTTTAACTTCTCACATTAAGATATAGTTATCATGGTTCCTCGTAAAAGAACTAAAATTCCATGAAAAATTCTTTTTGTGAGGTTTCAACTACATGTACTCGGTTTTATAGGTCTCGGGTAAATATACCTGGTTACTAAAAATCACTAATCTCGTAAAGAGAGTGTTGGTAGAGTATAATAGGTGATATTTGTGCCTTGACACGCCATTATCATCTGTAACTAGGTATTGAAATCCTCCTTCATACCCCTCCATAACCATGATTTAAACTAAGCATCACAGTCATAGAAAATCATCATGGTTTCCCCATGGATTCGGATGATCACGTGAACATACAACCACCCAAAACTCCCCACCAAACTCTATTCCCTAATGACAAGGAAGTGTGCTGACTTAGTGAGATGGTCAACAATCACGTAAATAACATGATGGAATCTAACTATATGTAGAATCCATATAAAAAATCCATATATTTGTCATCCCACTTCCATTCCAGTATCTCAAGAGGTTGAGTCAAACCTGCCAGAACCTGATGTTCAGCCTTTACCTGCTGACATGTAAGGCATCGAGAGACAGACTCATAAATGCTCCACCTCATTCTAACCCACCAAAAATACTATAAAAGGTTATTTTACATCATTTCGATACCCAGATATACCACCAATGGGAGGTATTAAACTCCCTAAACACCTCCTCACACAACATGACGAGAACAACCATCTGTCCCTAAAAAAGGATGATGTGCTCCCCTCCATTAGAAAATACATCAGGTGCATCTCCTAAGAATATCAGGTAATGAAAAACCTCATAGGTGACATCTCCTAATTTAGTATCTCTCATAGACTGAAGAAGGGGTGATGTAATCACCATTTGTTGTAGGTAAACTGCACCACTCTCTTCTACCAAGGTTAGCTGCAACAAATCTAACTACTCTAACACCTCCTACACTAAGAAAAGAATAGGATTTACTAATAGGGTAATCTTCCTGTAACATTCCAATATTTTATGGTATGTCTCTTTTTAAATTTAATTTCACCAACGACATAGGTTTCACATAACACCAATCTTTAACGAACAATGATATACAATTAAATATCATTATTTTAAAATGACTGTTATAACCTATCCATTAAATTGGTGAGAATGAATAGTATTAACCAAATTATGAAACATATATATTATACATTTAATCAAAAAAAATTACATTCATCCAAATTATTTTACAGACATAAGATAATAATGTATCCAATTTTATGCATTAAAAGGCTATATGCAGTTTTACCACCATTTAATGGTGTACTTGTTTTAAAAATAAAATTTTGACACTTTTATAAATTCTATTAAACAAAAAAAACTTCATTTTTAAAATTGGAATGTCAAAATTAGCTTACGGAGAAATTTTGGTGTATTTATGAAAATGTTTATTTTCCAGTGAATAAGTGAAAAATCCTGATTTTTATAAAACTATCATTTTCATTATATTAATAGTATATTTATGATTTTAATAGTAACCTTACCTATTAAATTATAAATAACATTTAGGTATCTTATTAATGATAATATAATATAATTATATCATGGAATAAGTAAATAAATGTTTTAAAAATGATAAATTAACTATTTTTATTATTGTGAAACATAAATGTTTATTTACAATTTTATAATTAAAATAATTATTTAAAAGAAAATTTATTTTCAGGAAATAAATTTATAAATAAATATTTTGTTTTCTTATGATTATAATATAATTTTATGGGACCTTAATTAATTTTTCAAAGTGTTATAAAATCAGTTATAATTTTAAAATTGGTACTTTCCAAGTAAATGATGATATTAATTAAAAATTAAATTTATCATATTTATAAAATTATTTTCATAAAACAAAGTTTATTTTTGAATTATACACATCAAAAAATGGTTAGGGTCATTTCTTTTTATTATTCTAAAATAGTTGAATTTTTGGTGAATAGTAAAATATGGTAATTTACGGTATATATACATTATATGTTAAATACATTATTCCTTGAGTCATATCTGATGTAAGAATAATAATATAGAACTATACTTATATATTTACTGTATTTATTCATGGAATCATCATTATTTATTTTCTTGAGCCAAAATAATAAGCTAATGAATAAAATAATCAAAAAATACCCCTCTTCGCTATAAATACCACCCCTCACTACCTATTCTTATCACACCTATTAAGCCTTTAATATTTTATAATTTCTACACAATACTCTTCCCAAACCTCTTAAATATATCCAAGAGGTTCTTGTCTCAAAAAAATACCAAAAAAAATTCTCTAAGGAGGTTATTAAGGAGAATAATTCAAGAGGTAAAATCCTCTGTCGCTTTATTTTCTTTCACTTTATTTTCTATTTTTTCATACTCTCCTAAAATACTCTATAAAAACATGAATATTAACTCTAGTGTCTTATATATACTAGATTTTTATTATTTCAATGGAAAATCTACCATCAAGTCTCTTCTCATCTTTCTTTTATTCTAAAAATGAAAACACCATCTGTGAGGTACTGATTTACCACCTTTGTGGATGATGCGTTTTCATTTTTCAATTCCACCTTCAAGGATGATTATAAAACCATTTATATGGATAAAATATATTATAAAATATGTATTAAATATTATTAAAAGTTATAAAACTATTATATATCCATAATATTAATTAATAAAACAAAACTAATTCATGATGATTGAAAAAAACACCAAAATAACTTAAATGATTATCGCTAACGTTTTATCTAATGATTCATCCTCATAACATATAACCAAATGAAATATATAAAAATTTAATATTATTTAAGTTAATTAATAACATATAATTTCAATTTTGGTGAATTACGCATCCATTATTAAATAAGGTGATGATCCCATTGCATTTTTCATCCATCTCATGATTCTCTTTGATTGTTCATTATTGATCCATGTTCTTAAGTCTCTAAATCCAAAAAATATCTACTCCTCATCCTCTATAATATCCTAGGGTTATATAGCTAACCCAGGGGTTATTCATAAATATGAATTTATAGAGATTGGATTCGTGTTTTTGGGAATTTAAAAAATTAAATTAATTAATTATTTAATTACTTAATGTACTCATAAATGGCTTCCCTCAACTGAATGCCCATCGTCAACCAACTTTATTTCATTCCTAGACTAAACCCCATATTTTGAAAACAACCATGGTCTCATATTTACCATATGATGTCTTTAACAATAGTAAAACTATTTATTATGAAAAGATATGTGTAAATTATTTAATATATATTAATACTTTTAATAAATTAATTCATGGGTCTTATAACCCCACAAACACAATGCCAACTCCAAGGAAAAATCTAAATATATATATAGAAATATTAAAAATATCAAACAACAGAAACGAGAGTCTTTATATTTTATAAAGCTGGTCTTCAAAGAAACCAAACCATACTTTCATGGGATTGTGATATTATTTTTTGAGATGAAATGTTTAAATTATTAAAATGGTGTAAAATAAAGACATTTTTATCATGGGTCACTATATAAAAGTACAATGATGGGGAGGATGGTGACACCCCAACCTAGTAGGTATGTTTTGTTTGAGTTTTTAGTGGTTTTTGAGGAAAAAATTTGGGATTATTTAGAGAAAAATAAAATTGAAAGGTTAGGAACACTTTTCCTTGGTCCATGTGTCTAACTATATGAAAAATTATAAGGAAGATAGTGACATACAAATTGATAAGTGCATGGTCTGAGGGATCGTGTAGACAAAACTTGCATTATATTATTCCTATGTGAAGTGACCTATAGGGTTAGAAACATAATCTTCTTGACCATGTGGCCCAACCATGCAGTTTGGTATGTGTGATTTATCTTTTAAAAGAACATTTATCCTCCTAAAACCCACATTAACGCCATATTATGGCCCCAGATAAACCTAGGACTCCTTGTGAGTGATTTTGAGGCTTCCCTATCATACAAAAATGTTATTATCCCTTAGATAAAATAGATAAATTATGGATTTAACATTATATATTTGTAATTTCAATAGTACTTAGATTTGTTTCTTTTTTTATCTCTTTATCTCTATATTTCCATCTCTCTAGTTATATTTATCATTCCAAGTGTATTTGGAGTGACTGCATTATAACACATTAGATCATGAATGGTAGATTCATGATGATAATATTATATAGCTAGGTTTTGATAGATCAGATTGTGATTTTTAACTCTAGACCTAGGTTTTTGTGGGTCTTCGTTTATTCTTCATCTAAGATAGATGGATCATATCATTCATTAATGGATTATGATTCCTTATTTTTTGGTTGATGTTCTTTTCAACTTCGTACTGGTTGTAGACATTTATTAAATAATTTTCCTAAAATTGATATGATAAAAGAAAATTAGGATATTATAGATTTTTAAAATTGGTTTTTTTATAAAAACCATGGGTTTTGGTTTAAAATGGTATTTTATGAAATCATGGGTTTTTTATCCTAAATTGATTTGAATTTAAGATAATGGATTTTGACATTATTATTTGGAAAATTGTTTTCAATGTGAAAAATGTTTTGGTAATTAAATGAATTTGGGAATGATTAATGATTGGGAAGCCTCATGAATTGATTGAAGGGTTGGATAGTTTTTCAGGTTGGGAAATTCCATTTTATGTAATGTTTATGGGGAAAAGGTATTTTTTTGGAAAAAACTAGGGTAGGTGATGATCCCAAATATGTGCATGTTATGATAATAGGTTGGTATTTATTGGTATATTATTTCATAATTATCATTCATCCTAGAATTCTAAATACTAGTAATATTTATTATGTTTGAGGAAAACCAGGATACATTCCACTTATCTTAGGAAAAAAATGACATTAGTTATTTTATTTACTGAAGTGGTTTTACATAAAAATGTATGTCAAACTATTTTTTCTTTGAAATATGTTAAACTATTTTAAATGGAATTGATTACATGGTTTAAAATAGACCATACATGAAAATTCATGGGTTTCGTATGGGGAAATCTTAAATTTTATTCATGTACTCACCCAAACTTATACATCTCAATCTATGTTTATATATCTTTTTTCATGATGAAAGAAAAGGAAAGGATTTGATTTTCATTGGTGATAGATATTAGGAGATGATTTTATGATAGATATGGTGGTCATTGATCATACATTGTGGGATATTATGTAAAATACAAGAATTATAGGCATCGTTGCTTAGTTTTTTAGGACATATCAGACATTATTTCTTTTTTTCTATTACACTATGTTTGGTTGTTACTTTATATTAAAATGGTTTATCATTAAAGTTAATTTTTTTACTTTAAATTAAAATTGTATTCATGTTACATATAATTGTTTGCTTTTCTTTGAGGTAAAATCATTCCACAATGATTATTCTATATTCCTTGGTATTAGTTTATATGATCTATCAATCTAGTAATTTTCTTGAAACTTTTTGGAAACTATTCTTGGGTCCTAGGGTGGGTGTCTAGGCAGCATCAGTAAACATAGGCATTTGAATATTAATTATCCTCTATAAATAATTCATCATCTTACAATTTTGATATATATTATAAACCCATATTTTTCAGTTTTTTATATTGGTAAAATACATAAAATATCTTCATGATTATTCATGATTATATTTGTTAGTTAAATGATAATAAGATATCAACATCATAAATCATTATCCACTTCCATACTTATGAAAAATGAATTTTATATTTACCTACTTGAAAAAGATTATTTTTTGTGCATTGGATTTTATTCAACACTCAAACATATTTCAATTAATTCACTAATAATTTATATCTTCTAAAAATGACTTCATTTCCCCTATCATAAATTTGTAACCCAAAAAGATTATTATGCTTCAAGTTATCCATAAACAAAGTTTTCTTTGATTTAAACCCCTTATTATAAATTTTAGTTGATCTAATTTTCTTTATCTCTATAGATTTATCATTAATATATATATATATATATATATATATATATATATAATTCCTTGAAATTTCTAAATACATTTAATAGATTTAAATGACATGTCATAAGGGATGAAAATATACTATCCAAAATCCATCAATTCTCTTTATGATATTCCCACAATACAACTTCCAACACATAAAGATCATATTTTATTTTACATTTTTCTCTAAAAACATTGATTTTACTTCATAATCATCTGGGTAAGAAATATAATGAGATAATATGAAGATAAATGACTCGATCGGTCACATATTTTACAAAATTCCTTCAATAATTTAAATTTTATCTTTAATTTTACCTTTGTATTTTCAAATTTTTTGACTGATTTAGTTTCCTATCCCTCAAGTACTACCTTAATTATCTTATATTATTTTTATAAGGTCGTCCACTAAATAAAATTTCTTTACCATGTATCCATGGACACTGCAATACTATCAATATTCACAGAAGACTAATCTTCAATCAAAAGCTACATTCTATCTTATCAGAGTACCTTGCTAATTTTTACCTTTTTTAACACCATATTGGGATTACTTTGAGAACCAAATTTATGGTGTGTTATAAAATTATACTTATGTATATTATACATTTTTACTAAATTTTTCTCTTTAATAATTAAAGCATATTTTAATTTGATGTTTACATTTCTAGAAAAAATATATTTTGAGATTTTATATTTAAAAAAACTTTAATATTTTTTATATAGTTTAGTTATAACCATTTATTAAATATATAAAAGTCCTTTATCTATTTGATGGTTTTTTTAATTATACTTTAATTTCAGATTTTATGATATCTAGTAACATTTTCATTACTACTAAATTTATCCAATGTCTTAAATAGACTTACCAAGGTTTAACATCACCTTCTTCATATAATTTGCATAATCCAATAATTTTTTTTACTGGTTTAATGTTTCTTATTCTTTTATAAATACTTCAATTCAAGACCTTCATTTATTCTCTTGACCTCAAAATTGAAAATATTAATTTATCAATTTAATTTAATAAGGTTGAATCCTTTTAAATAACAAAAAATATCATCTCAATTTTATTTTTTCAATGTTTTTTGGAATTTATTATGCTCTGTTTGCAAATTTTTTATTTTGTATGTATACTCCTTCAATTCATGATTCAACAAAAATTTCATTTATGTCTCGTTAATTTCTTTTTTACCTCTACCATTATATTTCTTAAAAAATATTCTTTATTCACTTTGGAAATTAATAAGGTTCATTAAAAGTATCATCATCACTTTTACTATCATTACTTACTTCTTCGATTAATTCAGATAATAAGTAAATTATATTTAATTTAAAGGAAATATTATATTTCTTATCTTACTAAATTTTATTGATTTTATAGTTGAAAATATCTTTGAGGAATCATCATTATCTCCAATTTCCTATTTTTTCATTAGGATAGCTTGCAGAAAAATATCCAATTTCACCATAATGGAAACAATTGAAAGATAACTTTACTGTATATATAAATTTTTATTTATAGATATCCCCTAATGTTAGTGATATAATCTTTTTAAACTTTTTATCAACACCATATTCCTAAAAATCTAAAATCTATACAACTTAAATTCCTCTTGACTCTATGCATTCTTCTTCACCTCAAAATCTATCTCATTTTTAGCTTTACCTTTATTTTTTATTTTTACCATTTCTCATTTACTTTTTTATCACAAAACTATGAAAATCATTTGAATTAAATGCATCTATAGCATTCTCATTAAGATTTGGCACCTTTTTATCAAAATTATAAATTATAATTTGAATTATTTTATTGAAAAGTGTTGAATCATACAATGTCTCCCCAAATACCCTAATAAAGTTTAAAATATCATTTACCCTTATGAAGAACAAATATACCAATTAATCTTAAAACACATAGACATATTCAAACTTTGTTCCTTGAATATGAAACTTAACTTCCTTGAAATTCATTTATCCCTTATATATGTTCTTTATTTTATCCCAAATACCTTTTTAAATCTTGATTCTCATCACCTTAATAAATTATTTCTTTAAAATTGATCCTAAAACTACATTTTGGGATTTACTGCCATTATTTATATTGTTTTTTTCCTACAATCGTCATCATTATACCTTCTTTCACTAGTATATAACCAATAGTAATAATGTTAAGAACATCCAGTCTTAGGGATAATAAATATGGAAGCACAAGTTCCTTCTATATATGATTATTATTTTGGTTTAATTTAGGATAACACTTTTATATTTACTAAATTTATATGATCTACAGGAAAAAAAATTATCATAAAACACTTTCAACTAAATTTTTTCATATATTTTCAAAAGTAAATAGAAAAAATAGTATTTAAAGAATAATAAAAACCATGATTTGATACCATGTAAGGAGTCCCTAGGTTAGATCCCATCATGTAGAGAGGGGGTTTAATTAGCGTGAAAATTTATATCTTCTCAAATTTTAGGAATAAATCTTTTCATTCTTGGTTTATTGATTAGATAAAGTGGCTAGTACTGTTTTGATCTACCTTCACCTTTGAGATGTCAAAAAGATATGTTAAATAACAATGTAATAATTTATATGGTTTAATATTCATTATAAGTGAATACATATTTGGTGTGAACTTGAATAATGAATGGTCATACCATCAACTAAAACAATCCTATACATACAAGAGAGGTGGGAATATCCAATTTTTGTGATAAAATGCAAGTCTCACAACTTCAATAAGTGCACCCACAATTGTATAATTATGTAATAAAATATAAAAATAATGAATAAATCCTTAAAATCAAGTTAAATTACCAAAAATATATAAAATTATCTTAATTAAATCTGAATATATATGATTTAAAAATATAAGTATTTCTCATCATAAATTCAAAACCTATTTAACTATTTAACTACTAAATTCTTATATTTTAATGAAGTTACAATCAATATGATAACACAACATGTTCCTTCTATAATGTTATGAGAATATAAATAATATACCATGATTTTTTTTCTTTTAAAAATGATAAAACACTCAAAAAACCACTTCTCCATTCATTATTGTCTTTAAAATTTTCTTTGAAAGTCCTCAATCTTCAATTTGATCCATTACACCATGAATATAGTAGAAAATGTTCATACATTAATTCTACACTTCTATAGGGTGTTATAGAGTCTTCTTCTTCATTTATTCCTTCTTGGCCTATCATACACACTTCAATCAATTCTTCAATTGTGATAAATTCTAATTTATTAGTGTATCCAATGATTTTTTAAAGTTATATTTGTTCGAATTTTCATTAAGAGATAAATAAAATTAGTATATTTAAATCTTGTCACTACATTCCATCACTATATGGGATGATATGAAAATATGTTTTCTAAGAATATTCTTTTCTCCCTATAAATTTCTGAATATTTATGTATAAATTTTAAATTTCAATCATTTTTTCATGGAATATATTTATAAAGAATGTAAATGGTTTAATAAAATGTTATAGAAGTGTACTCTTTATAGTTTAGGGGTGTGGTTACTGATTCAAATGTTTAATAATGTTTTGTCTCAAAACAATATGTTAATTATGGATGCTACCAATACATGATTTTCTTAGGAAGAGATTGATGGAAGGGTCTTATGAATTACTGGATGAGGTTTCTAGAAAAGGTTTTCAATGGATTAACCCTAAGGTATGTCTATGAAGGATTTAAGTTTTATTTATTTTAATAGAAAACATAATTATGAGGGATAAAACTCTAAGGATATCAAGTATATAATGGTAAACAAATTCCACAAAGAGGTATTTATTTTAGATTCCACTGGAAAGGGAAGAACTATCAAAACAATAAAATTTCATTGAATGAAACCTTAGCATTATTCCTCACCACCATTATCAATTCTATCAAGAATGTGGAGTATAATTATAGAATTTGGTTTTCAACTATTAAAAATCTATAATTTTTAGCTAAGAAAATTGTAAATCAACTTAAAGAGGGTTTATAATAATCATGGATGGGTGACATGGTGGTCAACCCAATTGGTGGAGTGGAGGATATTACCTTGAATTATGGTGACAAAAGTTATAAAATAATATGAATAAACAAGGATAAAAAAAAGGGGATAAATAATAGGAAAAGAGGAAGTAAAATGAAAAATAAGTTAAAAAACAATTTATAGAAGAATCAAGTCCAATAAAAAACCACCATTACCATTCCTCTAGTGGATGAAAAGTGTGAATCTTAGAACAAAGTATTAAGTTTCTAAAAAAATTTAATAAACTTCATATTAACATTATTTTGGAAGAATCATTAGAAAACATTCATAAATTTTTAAATTTCATGAAAAAATTAGTTACAAACAAGAATAAACTTGAGGATATGGATAAAGTACGTATTATAGGAGAATAATCATATGTGGTGTTGAAAAATATACCAAATAATTAACAAGATATGTGTAGTTTTCCATTCCTATTAATATCAGATCATATGGAATAGGGAAATCATTGTATTATTTATGTTAAATTGTGAATATATGATGTGGCTCTATTTTTACATAGTTTTCCACATATTTTTAATTAATTTTAAATAATTTATTTAATTATTATTACACTTTTTGCTAAATAAGTTCACTTTTGTATTTTTAGAATTAAATCTGTTATTTAATCAATTTTTTGAATTAAAATTGTATTTTTAGCCTTTAAATAATTAATTTATTTCTTACTTTAATTTTTATTCTAATACATTTTTATTTAGTTTGGTTATTTTTTTCTTCATATTTAATAGTTTATGATATATTAATTAATTAATTAATCCTACTATTTGCACTTAAATAATGCAGTTGTTAATTTTACATCTCATGTATTAAATATTTATTAATTAAAATAACATAATCTAATTATTAGTTGTCTTTTAACAATTCCTTAGTTATAAATTTAATATTATAAAATTACTACATCTATTAAATCTCTTAAATTTAATTTCATAAATTAACTTAATTATTTAATAACAAAATAATTAATTGTCTACTTTAATAAATTTAATTTATTTTGGTAACTATTTTAAGTAATTTAACTTTGTTATATAAATTTTTAATTTAAATTTTATGTTAACTTTTAATAATTTATTTGCTTATTAATTTTATTTTTAGTTTAGTACCAATTTAAGTTTTTTAATTTGAAGTTAATAATAATTTAATTTAAGTTCTATTTGTTTCATAAATATATTTAAGTTTTTGAGTAAGTCTCATTTGTTTTAATTAATTCTTGTCTTTAATTAATTATTTAGTGTGGTCTTTATTTAAAATTTTAATTTCTTTAACTTTATTATAGTTTTTCAGTGAAACCATTAATTCATTTTATTGTGCCATCGTTTCCAGTATTTATGGTGGCACCGCTTCAATCCACCACTTTCTCACTGCTTCAAATTGGTGGCACCGTTTCCACTTGGAACTGTTTCATTGATGTGACATTAGTTCCCTTACGGTGCCATAACAACCCCTCCTCCGCTTCACTATCTCACTATCCCTCTCCCTTACGGTCTCACAGTTTCCTCATCCTTCTTCTATGTTGTGCCGCAGAAACACGTTCTACTACCGTTTATCCAGACTATCTCACCACTCCTTAAGCTATCATTTCCTTCATCTTACGGTGCTTCCTCCCACCATTTCTTTCCCCACCACTAGTGCCACCACTTCCCTTTCCCTTTATCCATATTTTTTTCACCGTTAACTTTTCTCCTACTTCGACTCACCACTGCAACCGTTCCTACTCACCATCCTCACCATTGTCTCGATGCACCAAATTAGATCAGAATAAACACCAAAAACATCACATATCAGATGAAGACTCAATTAAAGTGTCGTAATACTCAACTAGATCAGATCTTACCACAATCCTCATAAAAACCACAACTAAATCAGATTTAACATAACAAGATTCTGGAACAGATCTAGATCTGGTGATTATTATCGTCGCCACTATGAACCCAGATGGGGCTCGATCTGATGCCGCATCGCACAAGGCCGGGACAACATTCCATTATAGCCACTAGTCTCTCCTGTTTACCACCGATGGAGGGGATCTTTGTCATCGACAGAGCATGGGTCTCGTCGGACTGAAGGAGGAGATCCCCGAGTGAGCTATGTCGCTAAAGACTGAAGGAGTCGGCGCTTTGCAGATGGAAGGTGGAGTTGTAGGGTTTGGGGAAGAAGACTGAAAAAAATAATGTTAACTAAATAAAAATAAATAAATAAAAATAGAATAATAACAAAAAAATTATAAATAATTACAATAAAAACTTAACACTTAACAAATAAATAATTAATAATATTATTAAATAAATAATAAAAATATAAAACTAATTAAATTAAATTTATAAAAACTAAAATACTTAATTAAGATAAACTAATCTAATTAAGTTAAAATAGTAAATAATTTAATATTCAAAATAATAATACATTTAATTAAAATTAATAATATTAATAAATAAAAATAAATAACTTAATTAAATAATAACATTAAAATTAACAACATTAAAATGAAATATATAGTTAATAAAACTTCTAAAATCTATATGAAAAGAATGATTTATTAAGTTAATTGTTTATTAGTAATCAGTTTTAAATTATTTAAATGTTTACCTTAATTATTATTTCATAACTCTTATAATGAGGTATAATTAATTAAATAAAATAATTAATTAATTTAAATTAATAAGAATATAATTTAAAAATATATATGTAATAACATATTATCAATAATACTAATCTAATTAAATATATTAATAATTAACATTATTTAAAAAACTATTTAATAAATTAATAACTATAATGATAACTATTCAATTAATTTTTCTTTTTTTTACAGTTTTGTTTGTTCTTTCCTATGTAGGTTCAAATTAGAGTCAAAAACACATCCATATCCATTCAACTAACTCATCAGGAGTTAGTTACATGGGAATTTCTAAATTGATGTAAGTTTTATGAAAAAACACACCTGTGTGGTGCTTAAGGGAAGGACACTTGAAGTCAGTGGAAAATAGAGGGTAACATGCAGCTTGTGACAGTATGATAAAAAAGTAGATCAGTGGGAATTATTGAGGGGTAATTTCATGGGGACTCTCATTCTCTTTCCATGATCACACCAAATTTGAGAGTAGACACTCTGGTAGACCCACCAAACTGAAGAACGAAGCTTGGAGACACCAGGAGGAGCAGAACAGAGCAGCATTTTTCCAGAATTAGAGGGGTAACTCTTCTCCGTTATATTTTCTTTCAATTTTTATGTAATTAAAATAGTTAAACATTTTTTTTGTGATGAATTATGTGTAATTGTTAGTGCTTGGAGGAACTATTAATTAACAGTTCATACTACTCTACTCCTTTGCAATTCTTTTCCTTCAATATCTAGAATTAATTGGCGAGATTAGTTCCAGATCTAAACTTTTTCACACCTCTCTTTCTCAATTTCAAAAACTCAATGATCTCTCGGTGAAAAATATCATGGATTCATCAAGAAAATCTAATTTTAGAACTTTTGGAGTTGGTTGGAGAGATTAAATTCCAATAGAATTATTTTCAAATTCCTTCAAAGTATGTTGTTTCTGGATGTGGAGAACTTCCAGAACCACTATTTGTGTGATTATTCTCCTCTATAGGGAGAGTGATCCAACTTTTTCGAGGTTGTGAACTCAATAAAAACTTATAAAGAAGTTATCATTTCAACCATTAGTGTTAGTATTTTCCCAAGCAGTTGTTTGTACCTTGTTCCTTTGTATCTTCTTTCACTATTATTTTCCAATTTATTTTTCTTAGCAAGTTTATTTGGTTTAAATTAAGTTTGCTATAATTTATTCATATCCTATTACAAAATACAAAAAAAGTTAAAAAAATTTATAAATATGTTTACCTCACTGCTAACAACACTGAGGTTTTTAGTTTTAAAACCTTAGAATTCACTCACCTGCCTTCTCTGTGGATCGACCTTGCACCACTGTGCTAGTTTAGGTTAATAAATGTAATTTTTGAGTTCTGTGATAAAATCCTACCACATCAAAATTTAGCTTCGTTGTTGGAAAGACATGCGCTGAGAGTCTAGGTTTTTAATTAAACAAAAAAACACAATAAAAAAACAAAAAAATCTGCTTCCCTATGAACTGTTATGTGTTTAACCTCTTTCTATAAAATAAATTGAATTTCATAAGAACTTGAATCAATTTGGGCCTCACTATGTATGCTGTCACTATTATGGGCACAATGCCTAGCAGTGTGTTTATAACCATCCACAACAGGCTGTTTACGTTGAAGAAGATGAAAACTTTGAATCTAATCTTGAATTCCTAGCTAAACTTGAATAAATTGAAACCAAAATGGATGCTAGGGAAGATGCTTGGGATTCTTGGTTTAATAAAACCCATGAAATTCAAGTTAAATACACTCAATAGAAATATCAAAGACTTAAAATATTAGAAAACTTTCTCTTGGAATTATAACATAGGGTTAAAGAACAAGAAGAATTTGAAGAAAATGAAAAAGAAAATGTTCATAAAAGATTTTAAAATCAAGTTGAAGAGGAAAGTGATAGTGAAACTGGACAACAAACTTTTTACTTTGAAAAATATGATTCTATTGAACAAAACATGGAAATAAATAACACATTTAATAAAGGAAATAACATTGAAAATTCCATAAATAACTTTAATGAAGATGAGTTGGACAATTTTCAAAATGAATTGAATCAGATTGAAAAGGAATGCCCAGTTCTCTTCATGATTCCTACTCTTGAAAAAACTCACTATTTTAGAAGTTTTCAGAATGAAGTCACTCGGGTTGAAGACAAATTAGAAAATTAAAACTTGGTTGTTAATAACTCTTCACCCAACTTTATTGAAATCATGAACACTAAACCTTAACTTGAAATTGGGTATTATTTGGAAGAGAATGATAAATTGGAAAACATGGAACCTGAAGTTTTTAAGCCTAATTTGAAATCACACTCTTCCATGTTTTAAAACTTTAAACCTAATAATTTCTGAAATGTTGTTGGATGAAGACATTGGTGTAGTGTGTTTTGAAGAAAAGTTAACTTATGAGTTTTCATTTCCCTTTTCTCATAGTGATCACTTTTCTAAAATTTTGTGTAGTGATATTGAAAGTAGTGTTGTCATTCCTGGGGAAAATTGTTTGAATTTTATCAATCTTGAACATGACTTTATTGAAGCTGAATTGAACATTTCTCCCCCTGAACTGAACTTTCTGGAACACACTATAGACATTATTCTGGAAAGTGAGCCTTTTGAACATGACATGAAGTAGAGGTTAAGCACACACTAGATAATAGTCATAGAATTTATTTGATAGAAGAAGTAGATGTTCAATGTGAGTTAACAGATGAGGATATTTTGGAAGAGATTTACAAAATTGTTGTACTTGAACCTGTTTGGGATAAAATAAATTCTATTCCTTGTTTTCCACTTCCATCCTCAACTGTGAAGGGTGCTGAGTCTTCCCATGATACTAAGAGTAGATTAGTAGTGGAGACAACCTTGAGTTCTAGTTTCCCTGATTCTGTACAGTACACTATTGATCCCGTTATTGAAACTACTATTCAGTATTCAACCACATGTACCCTTGAATTTGAATCTAATAATGTTGAGGTTTAGATAGATAGCTATGAGGACAATGTCACATCCATTGAAGCACCCAATTCATTTTTTTCTCTACCTAAAAATGTTAATTTTTTCAAATATTAAATAATTCTTAAAGTTGAAAGCATCATATACATAACTGTTAAAGGGTTCTACTTAGGGATTTTTGCAGCTTATGAGGATTTGGTTTTAGTTTACTTAATCTTAGGTGCCCATAAAATTTATTTCTCCATTAAAAACAATTGGGCCAAAAACATGTGGTGTTTTTTATTAAGGAAACCACATCCACCAAGTGACTACAGTTAGTTCCAGGTGAGTTTGACTAGGGACTATAAAACTAGCGCTACATGGGTGGCAACCCATGGTTTTTATTTTGTTTTCAATAAAACACAAAAAAAAATTATAATTAAATAAAGTCTTATTGAATAATTTATATTTAGTTCTTCATGGGAGTCAACCCAAGTTCTTTATTTTGTGTTTACTTTTGTTTTTGTTCTTGTTTTAATTTGAATAAAGTGTTGCTATGATTTCTTCTATATTCTCTTTCTCTGCTAGATATTTTTTCTTGGTTTACATGCTCTGTGTTTTTAGGATGCTACTGCTATTATCAAAATGTAGTGAAATTCCCATGCTGGAGCTTTATTTTGAAAAACCTATTTTGGAAAGTGTCTTAATTTTTGTATTCATTTTTATGCTCCTTTCAATTTAATAAAAAAATGGTAGTATTGTCGGTGACTCATTGGTGGAAGTGTTGGTGAGCCTCTTAAAAAAATTGTTGTCTATGTGTACAATTGTTTAAAAAACTTTTCTTGTAGAAAATTCTGCTACATATGTTGCTGCTTTTAAATTAGTATGTTGCATGACTTGAGCTCTTTAAAAATTTTGGAAATATAAAATTCTACATGTGCTGGAATGTAAAATTTTGCATGTTCCTCTTTGCTGGAAATTGGAAATCAATGGTTTAAAACCTCTCATTGTATGAAATTAAGTGGGGGGGTACATGCATGTTGTTTTCTATGAATCTGCTTAATGTTGGGGTGTTTATCATGCCATTTTCTTCTTTATTGAACATCTAATTGAAACTAATTTGTTAAAATGCTTACACCATATCCATTATGCACCCAAAAGTTACATGTTATCCCTGGATTTAATGTTAATAAATGTACTTGATAATGAACCTGTTGTTAAGTTATTCATTGTGGCAAAAAATATTTTTGACCTTCAAAGATATCCTTTATGCATGTCATAAATCTACTGAATTTAAAATCTGTTTTGAACTTTAACTGTCAAATTGTTCTTATCCATATTTAGAAGTCAACTTTGGGGAAAATTTTGGGTTTTAAGTGTGGGGGAGGGGTTAAATTCCTGACTATTCTAAATTGTGTTTAATTGTAAGATCGTCAATTCCCACTACAACTTCAATCTTTTTGTAAAAAAATGATTAAATTTTTTCAAAATTCTTGCACAATTTTAGATTGTACACTATATCTTAAATGGGTCTTTCCTTAGGATAAGTACCTTGTGGGTAGTTAATATTTTATTTTAATATGAAATTATTGAAGTTGGATGATTGCTGAGTGATCTTACTTCATGGTTTTATGAGATCTTGGTTTAGGAATACTTTTGAGAGTGATTTGGGTAACCTGTTAGTGGAGTTATGATCATAACCCTTGGAGTTGGAAGTTTGATCTTGATTCTAGGGAACTCATTTTTCTTTTAATTATTTAATTAATTACCATAGTGATCTAATGTAAATTATTTTTATTTAAATCTTTTGAAACTGGAGTAGTTTGGGCATCTGGGATCCCACAGTGAATCTCTGAGACACTAGATGTTGGGTGCATTTCTGGTAACCATAATCCTTTTGTACACCTTAAATAAGTGCATTTGCACAGTGTTTAGTACATGATACATGACTTGGGGAAAATAAAATAAAGTGTTTAGGGTGAAAAATGAGTTCATTAAGGTGAGGGGAATGATGAAAACCAAATGAAGAAGGGGACAACTATTTATATAAGAGTAATTTAGGTTGTATCATTAAGGTGATTCACAAAAAAAATAATTATTTTTGGAACCTAGGTGATGAGTCAAAGTAAAAAGTTCATTTGGTTAAGTTCTTAATTCAACATAAATTTTACCTCTTGTCACTCTAGGACTTTGTACTTAAGCCTGAATTGTAATGAGTCACTAAGGAGTTTCACATATGAGGGAGCACATCTTCTTTGATAGATGAATCTTTACTTTCTTGATCACCCTTTGAGTATTTGTTCTAGGAAAGACCTAATTTGAATGTTTCTTTTCAAAAGATTTTTGACATGTTTCTCCTCTATTTCAAATTGTTGGGCATGTTACATAATGGACTGAATCATAAAATATTTTTTTGTTCCTCAAGGATTTTAAAACATGGGATTTTTTGAGGAAAAACAATTCTTAAGTGTGGGGGAATTTGATGTGGATCTATTTTTACATAATTTTGCCACATCTTTTTAATTAATTTTAAATAATTTATTAAATTATTATTAAACTTTTTTCAAAATAAGCTTAATTTTGTATTTTTAGAATTAAATCTATTATTTAATCAATTTTTTTAATTAATATTGTATTTTTAGCCTTTAAATAATGAATTTATTTCTTACTTTAATTTTTAGTCTAATAAATTTTTATTTAGTTTGGTGATTTTTTTCTTCATATTTAATAGTTTAACATGTAGTAATTAATTAATTAATCATACTATTTGAACTTAAATAGTGTAGTTGTTAATTTAACATCTCATGTATTAAATATTTATTAATTAAAATATATAATCTAATTATTAATTGTCTTTTAAAAATTCATTAGTTATAAATTTAATATTATAAACTTACTATATCTATTAAATCTCTTAAATTTAATTTCACAAATTCACTTAATTATTTAATAACAAAATAATTAATTGTATACTTTGATAAATTTAATTTATTTTAGTAGATATTTTAAGAAATTTAACTTTGTTATATAAATGTTTAATTTAAATTTTATATTAAATTTTAATAATTTAGTTTCTTATTAATTTTAGTTTTAGTTTAGTACCAATTTAAGTTTTTTAATTTGAAGTTAACAATAATCTAATTTAAGTTCTATTTGTTTCATAAATCTATTTAAGTTTTTGAGTAAGTCTCATTTGTTTTAATTAATTCCTGTATTTAATTAATTATTTAGTGTGGTCTTTATTTAAAATTTTGATTTCTTTAACTTTATTGGAGATTTGTGGTGAAACCATTAAGTCATTTTAATGTGCCACGATTTCCAGTATTTATGTTGGCGCCGCTTCAATCCATCACTTTCTCACTACTTCAAACTGGTGGCACCATTTCCACTTGGAACTGTTTCATTGATGTGACATTGTTTCCCTTAGGGTGCCATAGCAACCGCTCCTCCGCTTCACTGTCTCACTATCCCTCTCCTTTACGATCTCACTGTTTCCTCATCCTCCTTCCGTGTTGTGCCATAGTAACACGTTCTACTACCGTTTATCCAGACTGTCTCATCGCTCCTCAAGCTGCCATTTCCTTCATCTTACAATGCTTCCTCCCACCGTTTCTTTCCCCTCCACTGGTGCCACCACTTCCATTTCCCTTCATCCATCATCTTTCCACCGTTAACCTTACTCCTGTTTTGATTCACCACTGCAACCGTTCATACTCACCATACTCACAGTTGTCTCGATACACCAAATCAGATCAGAATAAACACCAAAACCATCACAGATCAGATCAAGACTCAATTAAAGTGTTGTACCACTCAACCAGATCAGATCTTACCATAATACTCATAAAAACCAAAACTAAATCAGATTCAACATAACAATATTATAGCATAGATCTGGATCTGGTGATTATTATCGCCGCCACCATGAACCAGGATGCCGCTCGATTTGACGACGCATCACACAAGGGTGGGACAGTGCGCTGTTGTAGCCGTTGTTCTATCCTGTTCATTTCCACTGAAGGGTAGTTGTGCTATTGATGGAGCGTGGGTCTCATCAGACTGAAGGTGGAGATCTTTGCACGAGTTGTGCCACTGAATACCGAAGGAGTAAGCGCTTTGCAGATGGGAGGCGGAGCCGCAGGGTTTGGGGAAGAAGACAGAAAAAAAAGAATGTTAACTAAATAAAAATAATTAAATAAAAATAGAATAATAAAAAAATTATAAATAAAAATAATAAAAACTTAACACTTAATAAATAAATAATAAATAATTTTATTAAATAAATAATAAAAATATAAAACTAATTAAATTAAATTTATAAAAACTAAAATACTTAATTAAGATAAACAAATATAATTAATTAAAAATAGTAAATAATTTAATATTTGAAATAATAATAAATTTAATTAACATTAATAATATAAATAAAAGAAAATAAATAACTTAATTAAATAATAACATTAAAATTAACAACATTAAAATGAAATATATAGTTAATAAATCTTATAAAATCTAATTGAAAATAATGATTTATTAAGTTAATTATTTATTACTAATCAGATTTAAATTATTTAAATGTTTACTTTAATTATTATTTCATAACTCTTATAAAAAGATATAATTAAATAAATAAAATAATTAATTCATTTAAATTAATAATAATCTAATTTAAAAATATATATGTAATAACTTATTATCAATAATACTAATCTAATTAAATAACTTGATAAATAAAATTATTTAAAAAACTATTTAATAAATTGACAACTATAATGATAACTATTCAATTAATTTTTCTTTGTGTTTTTTACTATTTTGTTAGTTCTTTCCTGTGTGGGTTCAAATTAGAGTCAAAAACACATCCACATCCATTCAACTAACTCATTGGGATTTAGTTATGAGGGAATTTCTAAAATGACACGAGTTTCATGAAAAAAGGCATGTGTGCGGTGCTTAAGGGAAGGACACTTGAAGTCGGTGGAAAACAGGGGGTGATGTGCATCTTTTGATAGCAGGATACAAAAGTAGAGCAGCAGGAATTATTGAGGGGTAATTTCATGGGGACTCTCATTCTTCTTCCATGATCACACAAAATTCGAGAGTAGACACTTTGGTAGACGCACCAAACATCGGAACGAATCTTGGAGACATCAGGAAGAGCAGAACAGAGCAACATTTTGCTAGAATTAGAGGGGGAACTCTTCTCCATTTTATTTTCTTTTAATTTTTCTGTAATTGAAATTGTTAAAATTTGTTTTCTACGATGAATTTTGTGTATTTGTTAGTGCTTGGGGTAGATATTAATTATTGGTTCATACTCCTCTACTTCTTTGCAATTCTTTTCCTTCAAGATCTCAAATTAGTTGGTGAGATTAGTTCCAGATCTAAACTTTTAATTGTTTCACACCTATATTTCTCAATTTTAAAAACTCAATGATCTCTCTACGAGAAAGATCTTAGATTCATTAAGAAAATATAATTTCAAAACTGTTGGAATTGGTTGGCGAGATTAAATTTCAATAGCATTATTTTCAAACTCCTTCACAGTAAGGTGTTTTTGGTTGTGGTGAACTTTCAGAACCACTATCTATGTGATTATTCTCCTAGAGAGGGAGAGTGATCCAAATTTTTTGAGGTTGTGAACTTAATAAAAACTTGAAAAGGAGATATTATTTCAACCCTTAGTGTTAGTATTTCCCCAAGGAGTTGTCTGTACCTTGTTCCTCTATATCTGTTTTCAATGTTGTTAACCAAATTATTTTTCTTAGCAAGTTTATTTTGTTTAAATTTAGTTTGTTATATTGTATTTATATCCTGGTACAAAATAAAAAAATTAAAAAGTTAAAAAAACTATAAATATGTTTACCTCATTGCTGACAATAGTGAGGTTTTTAGTTTTAAAACCTTAGAATTCACTCACTTGCTTTCTCTGTGGATCGACCCTACACCACTATGCTGGTGTAGGTTAATAAATTTAATTTTTGATGTCTATGATGACCTCCATCCACATAAAAATTTGGCGTTGTTTTTTGGGGAATTCATGCACTGAGATTCTAGGTTTTTAATTAAACAAAAAAATACAATAAAAAATAAAAAAAAATCTTCCCTATGAACTATTGTGTGTTTAATCTCTTTATGTAAAATAAATGGAAGTTCATAATAACTTGAATCAATTTGGGAATCACTGTGTATGTTGTGACTGTTATGGGCACACTGCCTGGCAGTGTGTCTATTACCAGCCACAACAGGATGTTTACATTGAAGAAGATGAAAACTTTGAATCTAATCCTGAATTCCTAGCTAAACTTGATTTAACTGAAACCAAAATGGATACTAGGGAGTATTCTTGGTATTCCTGGTTTAGTAAAACCCATGAAATTGAAGTTAAATACACTCAATATAAAGATGAAAGACTTAAAATATTGGAAAACTTGCTCTTGTAATTACAGCATAGGGTTAAAGAACAAGAATAGTTTGAATAAAATGAAAAAGAAAATGTTTATAAAAGATTTGATAATCAAGTTGAAGAGGAAAGTGATAGTGAAACTAGGCAACAAACTTTTTACTTTGAAAATATGATTATATTGAACAAAACATGGAAATAACTAACTCATTTAATAAAGGAAATAACATTGAAAATTCTATAAAGAACTTTAATGAAGATGAGTTGGAAAATTTCTAAAATGAACTGAATCAGATTGAAATAGAATGCCCAGTTCTATTCATGATTCCTACTCTTGAAAAAACTCACTATTTTATATGTTTAAAGAATTAAGTCACTCGGGTTGAAGACAAATTAGAAAATGAAAACTTTGTTATTAATAAATATTTACCCAACTTTATTGAAATCATGAACACTGAACCTAAACTTAAAATTGGGTATTATTTGGAAGAGAATGATAAACTGGAAAATATGGAACCTGAAATTTTTGAGTGTGAGTTAAAAACCAATCTTCCATGTTTTGAAACTACAAACCCAATAATTTTTGAAATGTTGTTGGATGAAAATGTTGATGTAGTGTGTTTTGAAGAAAATTTGACTAATGAGTTTTCATTTCCCTTTTCTCATAGTGATCACTTTTCTAAAATTTTGTGTAGTGAGATTGAAATTAGTGTTGTCATTCCTGGGGAAAACTATTTGAATTTGATCAATCTTGAACATGACTTTATTGAAGCTGAATTGAACATTTCTCCCCTTAAACTGAACTTTCTGGAACACACTACAGCCATTTTTTTGGAAAGTGAGACTTTTTAACATGAACTTGAAGTAGAGTTTGAGTAAACACTAGATGGTGGTTGTAGAATTGATTTGATAGAAGCAGAAGATGTTCAGTGTGATTTAACAAATGAGGATATTTTGGAAGAGATTTACAAAATTGTTAGACCTGAACCTATTTGTGATAAAATAAATTCTCTTCTCTGTCTGTCACTTCCATCCTCAACTATGAAGGGTGTTGAGTCTTCCCATGATACTAAGATTGGTTTAATAGGGGAGAAAAAATTCAGTTATAGTTTCCCTGATTCTGTACAGTATACTATTGATCCCCTTTTTGAAACTACTATTCAGTATTCAACCACATGAACCCTTGAATTTGAATCTATTAATGTTGAGGTTGAGAGAGATAGTTGTGAGAACAATGTCACATCCTTTGAAGCACCCAATTCATTGTTGTCTCTACCTAAAAATTTTATTTTTGTCAAATCTGAAATAATTTTGGATGTTGACAGCATCATGTACATAACTGTTAAATAGTGCTACTTAGGAATTTTTGCAGCTTATGAGGATTTTTTTAGTTTACTTAAGCTTAGGTTCCCATAAAATTCATTTATCTATTAAAAACAATTGGACCAAAAACATGTGGTGGTTCCTATTAAGGAAACCACATCCACCTAGTGACTACATTTTGTTCTCGGTGAGTCCAGCTGGTGACTATAAAACTAGTGTTTCATGGGGGTCAACCCATGGTTTTTATTTTGTATTCAATAAAACACAAAAAAATTGTAATTAAATAAAGTCTAATTGAAGACTTTAAATTTAGGGATTCATGGGAGTCAACCCAAGTTATTTCTTTTGTGTTTAATTTTTTTTATGTTCTTGTTTTACTTTGAATAAAGTGTTTCTGTGTTTTCTTATATATGCTCTTTCTCTGCTGGATATTTGTTCTTGGTTTACATGCTCTGTGTTTTTAGGATAATACTACTGTTATCAAAATGGAGTGAAATTACCTTGTCAGAGATTTATCTAGAAAAAACTATTTAGGTAAGTGTCTTAATTTTTGTATTCATTTTTATTCTCCTTTCACTTTAATAAAAAAAATTGGTAGTACTGTCAGTGACTCATTGGTGGCAGTGTCGGTGAGCCTCTTAAAAAAAATCTGTTGTCTATGTGTAATATTGTTTAAAAAAAATATGCTTGTAGAAAATTCTGCTACATATGTTACTGCTTTTAAATTAGTCTTCTGCGTGACTTGAGTTGTTTAAAAAAATTGGCTATATATCACCCTACTGAAAACAATTTTGTATGTGCTGGAATGTAAAATTCTTCATGTTCCTCTTTGTTGGAAATTATAACTCAATGGCTTAAAACCTCTCACTGCATGAAATTAAGTGTGGGAGTACATGCATGTTGTTTTCTATAAATATACTTAATGTTGGAGTGTTTATCATGCCTTTTTCTTCTTTATTGAACGTCCAATTGAAACTAATTTGTTAAAATGCACACCCTATACATTGTGCACCCAAAAGTTACATGTTATCACTGGATTTAATGTTAATGCATGTACTTGCTAATGAACCTGATGTTAAGTTATTCATTATGGAAAACAATATTTTTGAACTTCAAATAGACCATTTATACATGTCATAAATCTACTAAATTGAAAATATATTTTGAACTCTAACTGTCAAATTGTTCTACTCCATATTTAGAATTCAACTTTGGGGAAAAAGTTGTGTTTTAAGTGTGGGGAGAGGGTCAATTATTGACTATGATAAACTTTTCTTAATTGTAAGCTCATAAATTCCCACTAAAACTTCAATATTTTTTTAAAAAAATGGTTAAATTTTTTCAAAATTCTTGCAAAATTTTAGGTTGTACATTATTTCTCAAATGGGTCTTGCCTTAGGACAAGTACCTTGTTAGTAGTTGAGATTTTCTTTTAATATGGAATTATTGAGGTTGGATGATTGTTGAGTGATCTTACTTAGTGGTTTTATGAGATCTTGGTTTAGGAATACTTTTGAGAGTGATTTGGGTAACCTTTTAGTGGAGTTATGATCCTAACCCTTAGAGTTTGAAGTTTGATCTTGATTCTAGGGGACTCATTTTTCTTTTAATTATTTAAGTAATTACCATAGTGATCCAATGTGCCAACGAGCCTGTACCCTAGTGGTACAGGCTCCTGCTTGGCGTCCAAAAGACCCAGGATCGAATCCGGGCAGGGGAGAATTTCCCAGGTACTGTAGCAGTACTGTAGCAGGTACTGTTGCAGCGGTGGGACTGTAGCAGCGGCAGCACTGTAGCAGTGGAGGGACTGTAGCAGATACTGTAGCGGTGGCGGTACTGTAGCAGGCACTGTAGCAGTGCGGGTACTGTAGCAGTATTGTTCACCGAGGGGTCCTTTGGGCCAAAAAAATGGGCTTTCAAGCCTTGTTTTCAGGCCACTTGGCCTTGGGCCTTCGGGCTATGTAATGGGTCTCCCTCTACCCAATCTAAAGAGGTCTTTGCTTTCAAATAATAAATTGAGGCTTCGGCCCCAACCTTTTAAAAAAACCATAGTGATCCAATGTAAATGATTTTTATTTAAATATTTTGAAACTAGAGTAGTTTGGGAATATGGGATTCCAAAGTGAATCTCTGAGACCCTAGATGCTGGGTGCGTTTCTATTAACCATAAGCCCTCTGTACACCTTGAATAAGTGCATTTTTTACACTGTTTAGTACATGATACATGACTTGGGAAAAATAAAATAATGTTTTTAGGGTAAAAAACGAGTTCATTAAGGTGAGGGGAATGATGAACACCAAATGAAGAAGGGGACAACTATTTATATGAGAGTCATTTAGGTTGTATCATTAAGGTGATTCACAAAAAAAATTAATTATTTTTGGAACCTAGGTGATGAGTCAAAGTACAAAGTTCTTTTGGTTAAGTTCTTAATTCAATATAAATTATACCTCTTATCACTCTTGGAAATTGGACTTAAACCTAGATTGTAATGAGTCATTAAGCAATTTCACATATGAGGCAGGACATCTTCTTTGATAGATGAATCTTTGCTTTCTTGATCACCCTTTGAGTATTTGTTCTAGGAAAGACTTAATTTGAAAATTTCTTTTCAAAATCTTTTTGACATGTTTCTCCTCTGTTTCAAATTTTTGGGCATGTTACATATTGTACTGAATCATAAAAAAAAAAATTGTTCCTCAAGGATATTAAAACATGGGATTGTTTGAGGAAAAACAATGATTAAGTGTGGGAGAATTTGATGTGGCTCTATTTTTACATAGTTTTGCCACATCTTTTTAATTAATTTTAAATAATTTATTTAATTATTATTACACTTTTTGCTAAATAAGTGCACTTTTTTATTTTTATAATTAAATCTGTTATTTAATCAATTTTTGCAATTAAAATTGTATTTTTAGCCTTTAAATAATTAATTTATTTCTTACTTTAATTTTTAGTCTAATAAATTTTTTTTGTTTGGTAATTTTTTGTCTTCATATTTAATAGTTTAACATGTATTAATTAATCAATTAATCCTACTATTTGCACTTAAATAATGTAGTTGTTAATTTAACATCTCGTGTATTAAATATTTATTAATTAAAATAATGTAATCTAATTATTAGTTGTCTTTTAACAATTCATTAGTTATAAATTTAATATTATAAACTTACTACATCTATTAAATCTTTTAAATTTAATTTCATAAATTAACTTATTTATTTAACAACAAAATAATTAATTGTTTACTTTAATAAATTTATTTTATTTTAGTAGTTATTTTAATCAATTTAACTTTTTTATATAAATGTTTAATTTAAATTTTATATTAAATTTTAATAATTTAGTTGCTTATGAATTTTAGTTTTAGTTTAGTACCAATTTAAGTTTTTAAATTTGAAGTTAACAACAATTTAATTTAAGTTCTATTTGTTTCATAAATTTCACTACTACAAAACGGGCAAGGGAAGCGCTACCCTTTATCAGCGCTACTAAAAGAAGCGCTGATAAAGGGGGGTTTATCAGCACTTTTTCCTACCCCTGATAAATTTTATGTTTCAAAAAAAATCATGAAAAATAAAATATTGTTATATAAGTATATTTATATTGATATAAATATAATATATATTTTTTAAATATGTTTTAGATAAGTATAAATAGACTATTACATTTAATATATAAGATATTTAGTGAAAATGGATTTAAAATATTTTAAAAAATACTATTAATTAATAACTTGCTAATTATTATCGATTAAAAATCATTTAATAACAATTTAAAGACACAAAAAATCAAAAAAATAATAAAAGATTTAAAATAAGTTGAAAATGTAACTCAAACTTCAAACAGCCATAACTTTTGATTCGGGTGTCTGTTTGAGCTCTACAGCATATCAAATTGAAGCCTGTGAGGAGTTCTACGCGCTAATGAATAAAGAAAAGCCTCTATCACATTTTTTAAGGCCAAAAAAGGCCTAGAAGGCCTCCAAAACTGAGTTTTTAGTCGGGATACCCCGATTTGTTAACATTCAAACAAGTATAACTTCTGATCTGGATGTTCGTTAGGCCTGCACCACATATCATATTGAATATTGTTTCATTTTCTTCGATTTAACTAGTTGTGGATTTGAAACGAGCTTCTGGATTATAAGTTATGGTTGTTTTAACATTCTATGGATTTTCAAAAACACATATACATGTCTTTATTCGTAAATATATATGTGTCTCTGTGTGTGTGTGTCTGTGTGTGTGTGTTGTATATATGTATGTATTTATTTATTTATTTATTTATAAACACACATAAAAATCATATTTTATAAATTTATTTAAAACTAATCTTATAAATATATATTAATATACAAATAAATATACGATAAAAAATTATAACTAAAAATATATATATAAATAAATATAAATATATATTAATATTAAAATAAATATATATATACTAATATATGAATAAATATATATGTATTAATATAACTAAATATATTTATATTAATATGAATCTATATTAATATATATAACTATATATATATATTAATATATATTAATATACGAATAAATATATATATATATATGAATAAATATATATGTATTAATATAACTAAATATATTTATATTAATATGAATATATATTAATATACGAATAAATATAACTATATATATATATATAAATAGATATATCATTAAATAGATAAAAAACGAAATGGCTTAGTGGTAAAGGTGCAGCCGCGAAAGGGGGGAGGTCGCGGGTTTGAGTTCAAGTAGAAGCAAGGAGGTGTGCGTGTGTGGGGATGTGTGGGATGGGCAGTGCGCGAAAGAGTGTGAGGGGGGGTCTGCCTAGAGTTGATAAAGGCGGGGTCAAGCACTGTTAAAAGCTCCCCCCCCCCCCGCATTATATAATTCTTTTTTATTTTGTTTTTATTTATTTTTTTGCTTTTATCAGTGCTTTATTTAGCACTGATAAAAGGTGACTTTATCAGCGCTTTTCTGAGCGCTGATATAAGGGACTCTCCTTTATCTTCGCCTCGATTAACAACGCTTTTTTTAGCATTGTTAATGCACTTTTCTAGCGCTGATAAAGGCCATATTTGTAGTAGTGTCTATTTAAGTTTTTGAGTAAGTCTCATTTGTTTTAATTAATTCATGTCTTTAATTAATTATTTATTGTGGTCTTTATTTAAAATTTTAATTTCTTTAACTTTGTTGCAGTTTTGCGGTAAAACCATTAAGTCATTTTATTGTGCCATCGTTTCCAGTATTTACGGTGGAACCGCTTCAATCCATCACTTTCTCACTACTTTAAACTGGTGGCACCATTTCTTCTTGGAACTATTTCATTAATGTGACATTGTTTCCCTTACGGTGCTATAACAACCCCTCCTTCGCTTAACTGTCTCATTGTCCCTCTCTCTTACGGTCTCACTATTTCCTCATCCTCCTTTCGTGTTGTGCGTAGTAACACGTTCTACTACTGTTTATCCAGACTATCTCACCACTCCTCAAGCTGTCATTTCCCTCATCTTACGGTGCTTCCTCCCACCGTTTCTTCCCCCGCCACTAGTGCCACGACTTCCCTTTCCCTTCATTCATCATCTTTCCACCGTTAAACTTGCTCCTACTTTTACTCACCACTGCAACCGTTCCTACTCACCATCCTCACCGTTGTCTCGATGCACCAAATCAGATCAGAATAAACACCAAAACAATCATAGATCAGATCAAGACTCAATTAAAGTGTCGTACCACTCAACCAAATATGATCATACCATAATCCTCATAAAAACCACAACTAAATCAGATTCAAGATAACAATATTTTGGCACAGATCTGGATCTGGTGATTATTAACGCCGCCATTGTGAACCTGGATGTCGCTCGATTTGACGTTGCGTCGCACAAGGCCGGGACAGTGCGCTGTTGTAGTCGCCGGTCTCTCCTATTCACAGCCACTGGAGGGGAGTTGTGTCGTCGACGGAGCATGGGTCTCACCGGACTGAAGGTGGAGATCCCCGCGCGAACTGTGCCACTGAAGACCGAAGGAGTCAGTGCTTTGAAAATGGGAGGTGGAGCCGAAAGGTTTGGGGAAAAAGACTGAAAAAAAAGAATGTTAACTAAATAAAAATAAATAAATAAAAATAGAATAATAAAAAATATATAAATAATAATAAAAAAAACTTAACACTTAATAAATAATTAATTAATAATATTATTAAATAAATAATAAAAATATAAAACTAATTAAATTAAATTTATAAAAACTAAAATATTTAATTAAGATAAACTAATATAATTAAGTTAAAATAGTAAATAATTTAATATTCGAAATAATAATAAATTTAATTAACATTAATAATTTTAACAAATGAAAATAAATAACTTAATTAAATAATAACCTTAAAATTAACAACATTAAAATGAAATATATAGTTAATAAAACTTCTAAAATCTATATGAAAATAATGATTTATTAAGTTAATTATTTATTACTAATCAGTTTTAAATTATTTAAATGTTTACTTTAATTGTTATTTCATAACTTTTATAATAAGATATAATTAATTAAATAAAATAATTAATTCATTTAAATTAATAATAATCTAATTTAAAAATATATATGTAATAACGTATTATCAATAATACTAATCTAATTAAATAACTTAATAAATAAAATTATTTAAAAACTATTTCATAAATTAATAACTATAATGATAACTATTCAATTAATTTTTCTTTGGGTTTTTTACTGTTTTGTTTGTTCTTTCCTGTACAGGTTCAAATTAGAGTCAAAAACACGTCCACATTCATTCAACTAACTCATTGGTGTTGGAGTTGGTAGTCCAGAACCAACTACTTTGTACTTTATTCATTAATAAAAGCCTTGTCACATCTTGATTGTTCTTTTGCGTGACAATACATGTAATAATGTCCTAAGGACAGCTGTTTCAGTAATGGGTCATAGTGGATCCCTGCTATGATGAGAACCCGAAAGTGCCATAACACTGTTCTTGAATATATGTTCTATGGCCGGATGATATTATTTGAGGGATACAAATAATACAGGTCATTAGGGGTGAGGACTCATAAAAATTTGAGGCACATTCTCATGGTGTGCGCCCTTGGTAATATTCAAGAGGATATTATGAGAATGAGACCCGCCAGTAGGAAATCCACATTTCATAGTGTTATTGGATGTTTCAATCTAAGGACGTGTGTATTGGTCCTTAGACTTTAAGATTATTATTAATGGGTATTACAACTCATGCACTTAGATCTATTGATAAAAACTGTGATGACACACTGTTCGTAGTGAGGTAGGATACGTTGGGTGCGTCACGAGTAATACTGCATTAATAGATAATGCGAGAAAGTATTTTTCCCTTTTGTTCCATAATGGAAGTAGATATCTCAGGCCCTTTGATGGAATTGATATAGCCTAAATAAATCCATGGCCATGGTAAGGTATGGGTGAGTTCAATTTCAGGAAGTCAAAGAAAGAATAATTGAGCACATGGGTTGATGGCACTAGCATGCAACCCGCTTTATTGGAGATATCGAGACAAATGGATTATATTACACGGTAAGCGTTCGTAAAAGGTGACACGTCACTACGGCGTTAAATTCTTTCTCTATGGGTGCCTTGGCGTGTTGCTAGATGCTAACCTTGGACTTTAGGCAGGCTCCGCCTAATTCCACTGAGAAAGAGGCCTAGAGGGTCACACACTAAGTGTGTCCATGTATCTTAGTTAAATATTAATTTAACAAGTTAAATAAATATTATTCCTGACTGTGGTTTAATAATTATTTAAGGATGCCTGATCGCATTTATTTCGACACTAGTTATTCGAGATAATATATTGTGGGCAAAATAATATATATATTTATTAGTGATAATGAAGTTACATTTGTTTAAGAAATAAATATCCATTACTCAAGGTCTAATAAATATGGTGGAGGAAATAAATAAAATGAAAAAATAAAAGTACACGTCGTGTATATTTATATATACGTTGTGTAGTTTTTTTTTTCGGGATTCGTGAGAAAATATTTTTTATTTAATTAAATGATATTAAATGTAATATGTTAGGTGCATGTCAAGTAATAATGATGGTCAACTGTCATTATTAAGACATGGGGTATTACTAAGAATTAAATGAAATTATTAAATTCTTTTGGGCAATTAATTCATTTTATTATTCTAAGTATTATAATCTCAATTACATGATTCTTATTGAGCAAGAACCATTGTTGTGAACAACGGATTTGGAAATACTCTCAAGCCAAGAGAGAATTCTCTTTCCACCAAGAACGCTTTCAAGTTATGAGAGCGAGATCATCCACCGGATCAAGGCGGTAGAAGGTGGACATCGCAAGCGAAGGTTCTTCCGTGCTAGCACCCAGAAATCCCTTCGGCGACATCCAGAGATACGTGGAGCATGTGTGGATCACCGCTAGAGGAATCATTTACTTGGATTCTACGATGCAACGAAGGATCACAGGATCATGACCGGAGACTCCAACGAAGAAAGAATTCCATTGAGATAATTCTTATGAATTAATTAAATTAATTATAACCAACATATGATGATCCTAACTCAACGGTTCCGGGACTATTCTTTTCTTTTCAGTTCTTCGTTCTATTCTGAAGATCTGGCATTTTAAATCGTGACGGATCTCAGATTGAACGTTGTTAAAGTTAAAATTAAATTTGGGTAAAACCCCCACCAACGCGCTTCTGCTGCACCTGGAACCTACAAGTGGTATCAGAGGTTCATATCATTGATTATAATTATTTAGTTTTTCATTGGTGATTTATGCATTTAATAATTTAGTTATTTCAATTCATGTTTAATCGTTTTGGAAATATGAATCTCGAGATCTGTTCCTCCTCCCTCGTTTCTTGTTCACCTCACAGAAACAAATTTTTCTTTTAATTTTGATTAAAATAAAATAGAGGAACTCATCCGGAGGAGCCAAATGTTTCTGTCCGTACAACACCAGAATACACAGTGTGTATTCAGAAGTACAAACCGTGTAGTCTAGGTTCAATGCATTGACTGATCCACCAAATCAGGTTGTGTATTGGATTCTTTCTAAGAATTTAAGACACCGTGTGTTGACCAGAAACTGGTGGCACACGGTTTCCGGATTACACGTTGTGTGGTCTAATGAACACGACGTGTAGTCCCTTCAGGTTAGGGTTGGTCCGTGTACCCCGTACACGGCTTGCCCGGCTAGAAACTGTGTAATGCAGAAACTACATGGTGTGTGTCCCACAGAACACGCCGTGTATTTCAAAAATTTCTGAAGTACATTAACACGCCCTGTCCCTGGGTGTGTACTTCGGATGGACAGTGAAGAAAAGTACACATTGTGTAGTCGGAACTACACGCCGTGTACTCACCCAAATTACGAAGATTTATTAAAATTTATTATTATATTATAAAAACCCTTGAGGCATGTACCATGGTGTAGGCGTAAAGCTGAGGCACAACACGTGATGGGTGTTTTATATATATTTGTTTAATTTAACATCTGCATAATGAACTGGAATTCACCGGGTTGCCTCCAAGGTACAAGTTATGTACAAGGATAATTTTAAATAAATTTATTTGTTTAAAATTATGATGGATGAGAATCTCAAGGAAATTCAGAAAAGGTTTTTAAGATAAAAGGATTGATTAATTAAAGATAATTAATTAATTCGAACATGATTTATCTTAAACAAGAACGATTAAATAATTGAATGCTAGTTTTATTTATGCGTAAATATCGTTGCATGTATGGATGATCATGAGCTAGACCGAGACCTTTGTATGTGAGTGGTTTCTTTTAATTTATTTATTTAAATTAAATTTGTTGGCCTGTGAGCCATCTCCTCATTAATATGTAGGGTCTGCGCGCCCAAGGATTCTTTTTTTGTAAAAACCCCTTTTTACCCCTCACCTGCGTGTGAGATAAATGCATATGTAATGGATGGAGCTCCCAAGCTAGTGGAGGCGGCTCAAGTCAAGGGCCAAGGTGAAACCAATCCAAGGAGATACAAAGGTGGACAAGTGGAAAGCTTTAAACACGAACTCGAAAGGTTCAAAGTGTTTCTCCCCTGGGTCTTGGGTTAGTTTATCAACCGCTAGATAAACTAACCAATAGAAAATCTCATGATCATACCATTTATTTTATTTATGTCAGTTGGATGGTTTATTTATTGTGGGTGTGTTGTCACGATCACACAATTAATGAATTAAACGAGCATGCAAAATGGAACTAAAATAAAACCGGCTTATACGTAAATATTATCTTAGACATGGTTAAACACTTAAGTATATCCCACTTAATATTAACAAGCATGTAATCATAGATAATAAAATGGCAATTTACGTATAAGGATAAAATCCCTCAAAAGAAATATTAAGTCGGTATAGCCTTCCATAATCTTGGTTAGAATCGAACTATAGTTAAAAGTGCTTGACCAACCCTAGTTGGGGTGCTTTCAATTATTAGGGAATTCTAATTCAAGGTTTTGGGTTGACTTGACTTGGTTCACATCAAGGGTTGGATGCCATAGAAAGACTTGGTGTGACCAAGAGGCAAAGGTTGAGGAAATCCAAAATAAAAGGATTTTAGGATTGGGGAGTCCACTCAGCGGATCAAGGAGCTGCGAGTTAATGCAGTTGGCATTTGGAATGCCTACCTAAAAACCTTTAAGTTGCTTGACCAACCCTAGTTGGGGTAATGCAAAGGGCAATATGGATCATTGCCACTAGAATATTCAGGAAATAGAATATTCCAAAGTCAATGGTGAGGGCTATTGGATTTCGATAAAATAGTGGGAGACTAATAAGTATTAATTTATTTATTTGTATCAATTTTTGTAATAAAGTAATAAACCTTTGCTTATCTTAATTTGTAAAAACGACAAGAAAATGACTTCAAACATATCATTGCGCACCATACTCGAGAAGGAAAACCTTATCACCAGCACCAATTTCCAATAGTGGCAGAGGGGTTTACGCGTCGTCCTTCGCCACGAAAGGAAATTGTATGTGCTAGAAGAGCCTATTCCAGTTGTGCCTGGGAAAGAGGCTAATGATGAGGAATTATCTCTCTACATAAAACACATGGATGATTCCACAGATGTCCAGTGTTTCATGCTATCAGTCATGTCCAATGAACTCTTGAAGCAACATGAAAACATGGACGCATATAGCATGATGTCTCACCTTAAGGATATCTACCAAGAGAAGGAGAGACAGGAGAGGTATGAGATCTCCAATGCTTTGTTTACAACTAAGCTTGGAGAGTCTGTGCCAGTTGGGCCTCATGTAGTCAAGATTATTGGCTACATTGAATGCCTGGACATCTTAGGGATTAAATTCCTAGATGAGTTGCGTACAGATATCATCCTATCATCACTACCCAAGACCTTCTCTAGCTTCATTGTAAACTATAATATGAGTGGTAATGAGAAGAGTCTATTGGAGCTTCTGACCTTGATTCTCCAGGTAGATAAGGACATGGGGCGTGAAGAACCCGCGGTCCTTATGGTGAACAAGAAAAGGAAGGACAAGGAAAAGGGGGCAAAGACTTATAAATGTTCTGAATCCCCCGAGCACCATCCCTCCAAGAAGGGGAAGATCTAGAGGTAGGGAAAGGAACAAGAGACGGTGTATTTTTCATGTGGCAAGTAGGGCCACTGGAAGATGAACTGCACCCATAAGTGTGGGGACGCTAAAGGTGCGTTCGTTATCAAGTGAAATCTTTCTATTTCTACACATTGGGTATTAGATACAGCTTGTGGGGCTCACATCTATATTCAAATGCAGGAACCAAGTAGATTTAGAAAGATCGCCAGAGGATAGGTGGATCTTCGAGCTACCAATGGTGCAAGGCTGGATGCGTTGGTTATTGGCGACTACCACCTCTCATTTCCAACTGGCATGATTTTGGTTTTACAAAACTGTTATTTTATGCCTAGTGTTACCAAGAACATAATTTCTGTATCTTTTTTGGATATGGATGGATTTTTTTTCAAGTTTGGAAATAAGGGTTGTCTCTTTTATAAGAACAATGTATGTTATGGTATGGCACATTTGAATAATGGTTTGTATGTATTAAATCACGAAAACCAAGTGTTGGAAATCAATAACTAAACAGACTCACATGACTCATACATCACCTAGTTGTGGCATCACCGCCTTGGTCATGTGAATGAGAAGTGCTTGACAAATCTCTGCCAAGATGGCTATTTAGACTCAACTGAACTAAAACCACTTGATAGATGTCACGCTTGTTTACAAGGTAAAATGACCAAGCCGCCTTTTGGTGGACAGGGTGAAAGGGCCACAGAGCTTCTAGGATTGGTATATACGGATGTATGAGGACCATTTCCAGTAGAAGCTAGAGGTGGATATTCTTACTTTATTACCTTTACTGATGATTTGAGTAGATACAGATTTTTCTACTTAATGAGGTATAAGCCAGAATCCTTAGATAAATTTAAGGAATTCAAGAATGAAGTATAGAATAAGCTTGGTAAGAAGATAAATAAGCTTCGATCGGATCGAGGTGGAGAATATCTGAACCAAGAGTTAATCGATCTTCTACGGGAGTCTAGGATTCTATCTCAGCTCACTCCTCCTTATACACTACAGTGGAATGGTGTTAGTGAAAGGAGGAACCGCACCTTGTTGGACATGGTGAGGTTGATGATGAGTCATGTGGATCTTCCATTATCCTTTTGGGGATATGCATTACAAACCGCAACATACACATTAAACTGAGTACCAACTAAGGTGGAAAATGGAATTCCATCTGAGTTATGAAATGGAAGGAAACCCACTTTGTCGCACACACGTGTATGGGGATGTGAGTCATTTGTTAAGGCCTTCTCAGGCAACAAACTAGCACCCTGGGGCATGAAGTGTATCTTTATAGGATATCCCAAGGAAACGAAAGGATATTACCTATATAACCCTCAAGACAAGAAAGTGACTATCACCAGACAAGCCGTCTTTCTTGAGAGGGAGCACATCCTCAAGAAGGATAGTGGGAGAAAGATTGAATTCGACAAAGTTGATGCTCAAGATACACAAGAGTTGGTACAAGAACAAGTTCCACAAGACCCCGTGGAAGAGGTTCGAGAAACACAAGTACAGTGTAGGAGCTCAAGAGAGGTAAGTGAACCATAGAGATTTGGTTTCCTAGTCACCAAGGATGGTGAATCATTATTGTTGGACAATGATGAACCTCTCTCCTACAAGGAAGCAGTAGAAAGATCAGAAGCTTCAAGATGGCTAGAAGCTATGAATTATGAGATGGATTTCATGTATCAGAACCAAGTTTGGGTTCTGGTCGATGAGCCAGTTGATGTAAAGCCTGTTGGATGAAAATGGGTATTCAAGAGAAAGATAGACATGGAAGGTCAAGTTAGAACCTATAAAGCAAGGCTAGTGGCTAAAGGATTCAAACAGCATCAATTAATTGACTATGATGAAACCTTCTCGCTAGTTTCCATGTTTAAATCCCTAAGAATCATACTTTCCATAGTAGCTTACCATGACTATGAGATTTGGCAGATGGATGTAAAAACATCATTCATTAACGGGAACCTTCAGAAAGATGTCTATATGACACAACCAGAAGGGTTTGTGAAACCAGGTGAATCCAAACGGGTTTGAAAGTTGCAAAAATCCATTTATGGATTGAAGAAAGCATCCAGGTCATGGAACATTCAATTTGATGAAGCCATAAAAGAATTTGTTTTCATTAAGAATGAATGTGATCCATGTGTTTATAAGTGGTTTAATGGGAATGTGGTCGTTATCCTAGTAGTATATGTTGATGACATATTGCTTATTGGAAACGACGTACCATCCTTACAGTCAGTTAAGGACTGGTTGAACAAATTCTTCTCCATGAAATATTTAGGTGAAGTAGCCTACATTCTAGGGATCAAGATCATTCATGATAGATCCAAGAGGATGCTTGGACTAAGTTAGGCTACATACATTGACCAGATACTAAAGAGATTTAGTATTGAACAATCCAAGAGAGGATTGGTTCCAGTATCACATGGCTTACATCTTTCTAAGAAAATGTGTCTTTATACACAACAAGAGAAAGATAGGATGAGCAAGATCCCATATGCCTTGGCTATAGGATCCATCATGTATGTGATGTTATGTACCAGGCTTGATGTTGCCTATGCACTGAGCATGGTAGGCAGATATCAAGCAGATCCAGGAGAACATCATTGGACTGCTGTTAAGACTATCTTTAAGTATCTGAGAAGAACTAAGGATATGTTCCTGGTGTATGGAGGAAATGAGGATCTTGTCATTAGAGGGTATGTTGATGCTGGTTTTCAAACAGATCGGAATGATCTGAAGTCGCAATCTGGATATGTTTTCTATCTCAATGGAGGAGCTGTGAGCTGGAAGAGTTCAAAGCAACCAGTTGTCGCCGATTCTACAGCGGAGTCCGAGTATATAGCAGCTTCTGATGAAGCCAAGGAAGTCGTATGGATTCGGAACTTTGTCTAAGATCCTGATTTGGTGCCTAGCAGTAAAGATCCCATTACAATGTATTGTGATAATACTGCAGTAGTGGATCTTGCAAAAGAACCAGGGTCACATCAACGGACAAAGCACATACTCTGAAAGTATCACCTCTTGAGGGATTTCTATCAAACGGGTGAAGTTTCAGTGAGCAAAGTCTCCACGGAAGAGAACGTGGCGGACCCCATGACTAAAGTCCTATCTCAGCAGAAGCATGAATATCATGTGAGAGCTAGCGGGTTAAAGGTTGTTAGCAGTTGGCTCTAGTCCAAGTGGGAGTCTATTGGAGTTGGTGGTCTAGAACCAACTACTTTGTACTTTATTTATTAATAAAAGCTTTATCACATCTTGATTGTTCTTCTACGTGACAATGCATGTGAAAATGTCCTAAGGACAGTTGTTGCATTAATGGGTCATAGCGGATCCCTGCTATGATGAGAACCCGAAAGTTCCATAACACTGTTCTTGAATATATGTTCTATGGCCGGATGATATTATTTGAGGGACACAAAAAATACAGGTCATTAAGGGTGAGGACTCATAAAACTTTGAGAAACCTTCTCATGGTGTGTGCCCTTGGTAATATCCAGGAGGATATTATGAGAACGAGACCCGCCAGTAGGAAATCCACATTTCATAATGTCATTGGATGTTCCTATATACGGACGTGTGTATTGGTCCTTAGACTTTAAGATTATTATTAATGGGTATTACAACTCATGCATTTAGATGTATTGACGAAAACTGTGACGACACACTGTTTGCAGTGAGGTAGGATATGTTGGGTGCGTCACGAGTAATACTACATTAATAGATAATGCGAGAAAGGATTTGTCCCTTCTGTTCCATAACGGAAGTAGATATCTCAGGCCCTTTGATGGAATTGATATAGTCTAAATAAATCCATGTCCATGGTAAGGTATGGGCGAGTTCAATTTCGGGAAGTCAAAGAAAGAATAATCGAGCACATGGGTTGATGGCACTAGCATGCAACCCGCTTGATTGGTGATATCGAGACAAAGGGATTATATTACATGGTAAGCGTTCGTAGGAGGTGACACGTCACTGCGGCGTTAACTTCTTTCTCTATGGGTGCCTTGGCGTGTTTCTAGACGCTATCCTTGGACTTTAGGTAGGCTCCACATAATTCCACTGAGAAAGAGGCCTAGAGGGTCACACACTAAGTGTGTCCATGTATCTCAGTTAAATATTAATTTAACAAGTTAAATAAATATTATTCCCGAGTATGGTTTAATAATTATTTAAGGATGTCTGATCGCATTTATTTCAACACTAGTTATTTGAGATAATATATTGTGGGGGAAATAATATATATATTTATTAGTGAGTTATGCAGTTACATTTGTTTAAGAAATAAATATCCATTACTCAAGGTCTAATAAATATGGTGGAGGAAATAAATAAAATGAAAAAATAAAAGTACACGCCGTGTATATTTATATACACGCCGTGTAGTTTGTATTTTCGGGATTCGTGAAAAAATATTGTTTATTTAATTAAATGATATTAAATGTAATATGTTAGGCGCATGTCAAGTAATAATGATGGTCAACTGTCATTATTAAGACATGGGGTATTACTAAGAATTAAATGAAATGATTAAATGCTTTCGGGCAATTAATTCATTTTATTATTCTAAGTATTATAATCCCAATTACATGATTCTCATTGAGTGAGAGCCACTGTTGTGCACAACGGATTTGGAAATACTCTCAAGCCAAGAGAGAATTCCCTTTCCACCAAGAACGCTTTCAAGTTATGAGAGCGAGATCCTCCACCGGATCAAGGCGGTAGAAGGCGTGCATCGCAAGCAAAGGTTCTTCTGTGCAGCACCCGGAGATCCCTTCGACGACATCCAGAGATACGTGGAGCACGTGTGGATTACCGCTAGAGGAATCTTGTACTTGGATTATACGATGCAACGACGGATCACAGGATCATGACCGGAGACTCCAACAAAGAAATAATTCCATCGAGGCAATTCTTATGAATTAATTAAATTAATTATAACCAAAATATGATGATCCTAACTCAATGGTTCTAGGACTCTTCTTTTATTTTCCGTTCTTCGTTCTATTCCAAATATCCGGCGTTTTAAATCGTGACAGATCTCGGATTTAACGTTGTTAACGTTAAAATTAAATTTGGGTAAAACCCCACACCAACACGCTTCCGCTGCGCCCGGAACCTACAATCGGGAGTTAGTTACGAGGGAATTTCTAAAATGATGTGAGTTTCATGAAAAAATGCATGTGGGCGATGCTTAAGGGAAGGCCACTTGAAGTCAGTGGAAAACAGGGGTGACGTGCAGCTTATGACAGCAGGATACAAAAGTAGAGCAGCGGGAATTATTGAGGGTAACTTTCATGGGGACTCTCATTATCCTTCCATGATCACACCAAATTCAAGAGTAAACACTCTAGTAGACACACCAAACAGAGGAACGAAGCTTGGAGACACCAGGAGGAGTAGAACAGAGCAGCATTTTGCGAGATTTAGAGGGGGAACTCTTCTCCATTCTGTTTTCTTTTAATTTTTCGGTAATTAAAATAGTTAAACTTTGTTTTCTGTGATGAATTATGTGTAGTTGTTAGTGTGTGTGGGAACTATTAATTGTCGGTTCATACTGCTCTATTTCTTTGTTAATATTTTCCTTCAAGATCTAGAATTAGTTGGTGAGATTAGTTCCAGATCTAAATTTTTAATTGTTTCACACCTCTCTTTCTTAATTTTAAAAACTCAATGATCTCTCAGAGTGAAAGATCATGGATGAATTAATAAAATATAATTTTATAACTGTTGGAATTGGTTGGCAAGATTAAATTCCAACAACATTATTTTCAAACTCCTTCATAGTATGGTGTTTCTGGTTGTGGTGAACTTCTAGAACCAATGTCTGTGTGATTATTCTCCAAGAGAGGGAGAGTGATCCAACTTTTTCGAGGTTGTGAACTCAATAACAACTTGCAATGAAGTTATTATTTAAACCATTAGTGTTAGTATTTCCCCAAGCAGTTGTATGTACCTTGTTCCTCTGTATCTTTTTTCAATGTTGTTTACCAATTTCTTTTTCTTAGCAAGTTTATTTGGTTTAAATTCAGTTTGTTATACTGTCTTCATATCCTTGTAAAAAAATACAAAAAAAAATAAATGGCTAAAAAACTATAAAGATGTTTAACTCGCTGCTGACAACAGTGAGGTTTTTAGTTTTAAAACCATAGAATTCACTCACCTGCCTTCTCTGTGGATCGACCATGCACCATTGTGCTAGTGTAGGTTAATAAATGTAATTTTTTAGGGTTGTGATGACCTCCAGCCACATCAATATCATAACATTCTAAACATTCAAAATCTTGGTATTTGAATAGATAAAAAGCAAAAAAGTTTCTCCTTAAATGGAGGATATAATAATGATATATATATAGGGTTTAACTGAAGATTTTTTGGTAAAGTGGATAAATTTTACTTTCAAATGGATTTCCTTATAATTGATATTTATTGAGATATATCACCCCTTATACTTGGAAGTCCTTTTTTAATGGGAATGACCTTGATTGATGTAAATTAGGGAGATTTATCATTAATATTTGGTGGAAAACAAGTAATATTTAATATTCATCAATAAATGAAAAGTATATATGAATAAGAAAAATTTTGAAGTGAGTAAAACAAGTAAAAAAATTATTTCCATAGATTAATAAAAGTAAAAAAGGCTTTTAAAGGAAGAAATAAAAGGGATAAATATAAGAGAAAAATAAGGAAAAGGGTAGATTGATAATATAGAGAAAACTAGAAAATTTGTTAAGAAAGAGAAGAAACGAGGGTCAAAACTTTGGTTGGTTTATGCATTAATAGTTAATTTTTTAGAATTAAAAAAAATTACTGGATTACTCTAATAGAAGTGGAGAAATTGTTATTTCAAAGATGATGAAAGTTGATTTAATATAATTTAAGAATACCCATTTATATGGAGAAAACTCAATTGAGACCATCCATTGATCCAAATCAGGTAAATTCTTTCCATTATCCCAACACATGAAATTATGAGGTTATACCTATCTAAAAGGATTAAGACAAATATCTTATGAGTGGAAACTTGAGTATTTATTATTTTCATGTGAATATGTTTTTAAAAATTTATTTTAGGATTGTTTTAGGATTAGAATCCAATTACCCAATCATTTTTTCATTAAATGGAATGGTTTTTGAAATTTCACTTGTATTTTGATTTTGTAGGTCTGTGATGATGATGAAGGGAAAAAGGAAAAAGGGGAAAGTAAGAAATTTAATGAAAGTGGAATGTTATTGAAAATTCCTTATACTTTTATATTCTTTACCTTTTAATTGATTTACATCCGTTTAGGAGTTGGAAATTACATTCCATACTTGGTTTTTTCATATATTTTTTAAATATGAGATAAATATTTGTTAAATAATACCATTACATATTTTTATAAATTTCATTTTTGATGAAATTGAATAAGTAAGTGGAGATTCCCTAAGTCTGCACCACTACAGACCACCCTGATTTTTATGGTTTTCTTTATTTTGGAATAAAAATTTATTTTTGAGTAAGTGATATAGGGATGTCATATGGTACGACATCCATGATTCAAATGCATATATTATGCTTTAGAATGTATATCATAATGAACTATATAGGTTATATCATTTCTTATGATATACTAATATCATATAACCTCTGTATGTCTATCATATTTTACGGTATGACTGAATCATAATAAGTTAATCATAACTTATGATTATCACAGATTTATGATTTATGTGGTATTCAAAAGTTAAGTGTTAAAATTCAAATGATCTTCCAGATAAGATAAGCTATTATTAATTTAAATGTTTCATTAAATTGAATGTGTGGAAGAACCTGATCAATAGATTGTTGCGAAGAGTATGGAATTGCATGTCATTTATTCATACGATATGAAATGTTCAAGTAAATTCCATGAATGATTCAAGAGTATCATGGAGCTTATATAAAGGAGGTAGTTCCCATGATAATGATGTTCAATCCTAGCCCAAGCATTCTCATCTAACTCTTCTAAATCTCTCTTCATTTTCCTTCCTTAGCTTTTGAGATATACTATCATATTGCGGTTGCGAGTAGGATTCCACCCAAACATTAGGTAATTTGTTTGATCCATGGATACACTTTCGAGGGAAGTGTCCTTTGGCTGTTCCTTAGTGATATTCTTCAAATCGCTATGATTTAAGACTAGAGAAGTATCCATCTATGGTGAAAGGTACATGTTCTTTATTTTTAGTATATATGGTTTTAGTTTTTTAAATCTTGGTGATCTTGGTTTTAAAGATTTCTAATGTCTTCTGCTACATTGAATAAGTGTTATTTGATCCTTAGAATCCCTTTAATGGCATCAAGGTATCACCATTCATCTTGATTCTCAAAATCATTTCAAATATTAAGGAAATGTATGGCATTTTTGATGTCATTGAAAATGATATAAAAAAATGACGGCCAACTTTATCATATAGGATGATGTAATATATGATAACATCATTCATTACGACATGAGATATCATAGTGAATGACATGGTGAAATTATTTGGTTTTTGATATGTTGTAACATACGATATAGGGGATTGTTATGGGTGATAGTGTCGATTCATGTTATTCAAAACAGATCCTTGTATCGCCTATATGATATAGGGTAAATTTTAAGACACAAAACCTAGGAACCAACAAATGACATCATAATACATTGTTTATCAGACATAAAACATGATAAAAGGAAACTATGGTATACTATATAAAGATATTGTAAAATACGATGGATACTTCAGAATTATCTATCGTAGGTCATGAGATGCCAATGATAACCCACAATAATTGTTTCATGGATTATGATGTGGCTTATATTATAAAACATGATGCACGTGATTTTTTTTTTAAAAAAATCAATTATGAATTGAATTATATAATTTATAAAATGTTTATAAATTATAGAAAAGGTATTTTGAGATATTTATCTACTTTATAAATTTTTTATAAATCAAATAATTGTTAAATGTTTATAATTAATTAGTATGTATTTTTGAAACATTTAATAAATAAATATCCAATTTTAAAAATTCTCAAAAACATTCAATGATGGAGGCCCTATGAGTTTGTACTAAATCCAAGGTGATGCGTTAAACAATATAAATTTGGTAGATGTGATATTGGTATAAAGTGAACTTATATGGTTAAAATATGGTGAAATTTAAAAATGTTTATATTGATTTATGGTCAGATTGTAAATGTAAATATAAAATTTTAATATTTGTAACCTTGTTTAGAAAAATGTGTGATTAATGTAAATCAGTGTACAATTTATAAAATGTTTATTATTTTATAGTAAAAGTATTCATAAAAGTCATACATTTCAAAAATATAAAAGAGTTTATATTAAAACCAAGTAAATGATAATATGAAATGTTCATATAGGATAAAAGTAAATTGTTTATGTTTATCTATACTAAAATTTAAAGTGTTTATAATTTATTTATGAATTGATCATAATTTTTTTATCTCATATTTAAACATATGAATTATTAATTTATTTAATTTATTCACATCTTTATTCATTAATATGAATGTTATGTTAAGAATTATTTTTATATGCTTTAGTTTAAAAGTGTTTAAACTACTTTTATAAATTGTCATTCATACATCTTTACATGCTTGTTCATGTTTTGTGTAAATGATATGACCATATTGATTTGGTGGAAAGAATTTGGATTTAAAACTAAATCAATAGAAGCATGCATTCACTTGTATGGACTACATGAGATAAGATGGGGAGATTAAATCTCTTTAAGAATACTTGGTGTCAGATTCCATCCCAATAAAACACTTATCACAACCATGATCATCCATGTGGTTAGGTTCGGGCCAAATGAGGGTTCCCCTAGATTTTATTATATAAGGGAAGAAAGTAATGAGGTGACCCTAAGAGTTAGGTTCCTCATTTTTTACGCATGTTTTGAGTTACACTCAGTTGAGAAACCCTAACCATTATGATACCAGAGGAATATAGTTTAGATAATCCATATGATGGATTGAGAAAAGAGTTAACTCAACTATCCAAGAGTCATACATGATATGATGAATGTGATTATCTACCAAATATAAACATGACATATTAACATGATTAACTGGTGTAAGTGATGTGGGTGTATTTTGGTATTAATTTTCCACATAATATGTATAATTTAACTGTATTTTATATGTTAAAATAGCGTTTTAATTGATTAGTTAATTAAAGTGTTAATTCAATGTTAAAATAATAAAGTACTTAATTACATGTTCAACATACGTTTCAATGTTTAATTATAAGTTTTTCTTAACGTTTTAATTAATTGAAGTTTAATAATTTTTTTTCATTCATTTAAATAATCTGGACATGTAATTATAATTTAACCCCTTTAATGAATTTTAAAATTTATTTATCTAGTTAATCAATCAATTAGTCAAACATTTTAACTAAATTGATTACTATTTTTAATATACTTTATTCTTTTAAAAAAATAACTAGTTTAGATTTATATTTAAATAATTAGTTTTGTTATTTCTTTATTATTATTATTATTATTTATTTTAATTAACAAAAGTAAATTATTTATGTTTTGATTTTTATTGTTTCAATGACTTTGATTTTGAGTTTTCTTTTGTTTATTTTATTTGACATCAAATATGTCTGATTTTATAAAATAATGATACTGCGTACTTAAAGATATTTTTGAGCCCCCAAGTTGCGTCTCAGTGGTACCTACTTTTGTGGGTCTCAGTGAAGATATTTTTGAGGAAGTTGTACAGTAACACTGTTTGGTGAGATTTTAGTAAAAGAAAATAAATGATTTGATATTTTATAAAATAAAAGAAAATAAATAATTACAATTTCTCTTTTTGTATTTGGATCAATAACTTAGTAAAAGAAAAATAAATGATTTGGATTTATCTTCATCTTGTTTGGTGAATCTTTTTAAAGGAAAACAAAAGAAATTCTTTTGTGATACATGTAGAAAATAGAAATAAAATTAAAATTTTAAAATATTAACACCCCTCCACCATCATTTCTTTTCAAATCATCCCAATTTTGGGGTGATTTAAAAACAATATCAGGAGAGAAATCTATTTATCTCTGTTTCTCCCGTTATCATTTCTCTCCTAAAATTCCAAACATCATAAACCAATTTATACTCTCAATATCATTTCTTTTCTCTGTATTGCCAAACTAGTCCTAATAGAATTCATATGAACGATCAGCATAAGACAATTGCATTCACCGAAGACAATTGCAAGCTGGAGTCAACCGAACCAAAATTAGAACCTGGATTTGAAGGTCCCTGCCGTCTCCATTAAGCACCGCAGAACATCCGAGCGCCGCTTCCCTTCGCCGCCACTGGTACAAACCATGCGGCCGCCGTTCTGGAAGGGGAGGTCACCGAGCTCGACGAACCCTTGCCCAAGCCGACCGCCGCCGCCTTTGAATCGACCCCGCTGTTCCTGTTGAGTGCAGATCCGATGCTGACGGAACCAGATCTAGTTCTACCCTTGCCGATTTTGGAGATTTGCTGTCACCGTGATTCTGCTGACGTTGAGAAGCGAGGTCGCCGCGCTGTTGAATCCGAAAACGCCATCGAAGAAGCTTGGGGTTCGATGTTCAGTCCAGTTCGAAGATCCGATGACCGAGCCTATATCGCCGCTGAATCGAATCAGGGTGATTTAGGGGTTGGTTTTTTTTTTTTTTTAGTTTAATGAGGCAATGCGTTTATTAATTCGGGAAATGGGGTGGTGTAGCACCACTTTAAGCGCTCGTTTGGCTGGGGAGATACGCGCAGAAAAGAAACGATTTGGAAGAAGAGAAACGAAAATCTCTCGTTTGGTTATCAAAGCCTGAAGGAGAGAAACGCGAGGCGTCGACAGGGAGAGAAACGAATTTCTCTCCCGCACGCGATTTCAGCTGATTTCGAATCGTCCCAAAATCGGGACGATTCGGACGGAAATCTTCAATCCCTTTCAAATATTTTACATATTTCCCATATTGCCCTTAAACCCCTCTATAAATAATAATAACAATCAAATATAAATAATTTATAAATAATATTAACAATCAAATATAAATAATAATAACAATAACAATCAAATATAAATAATTTAGAAATAATAACAATCAAATATAAATAATTTTGATAATGTGTATATAAATAATTTTGATTATAACTAATTATGCGTATATAAATAATCATAAATAATTTATAAATAATTCTGATTATAGATGATTTTGAATATAAATAATTATGATTATCTTGAATTAATAGTTTATATAAATAATTTATAACTAATTTTGAATTAATAAATATTTTGAATTAAAAACTATTTTGAATTAGTAATTATTTTTAATTGATAATTATTTTGAATTAATAATTTTTTTAATTAATAATTTTGAATGTATAATTTTGACTACCATAAATTAATAATTTTGAATTAATAAATTATATAAATAATTTTGATTATCTTTAGTTAATTTTTTTAAATTTTATAATTTGTATAAATATATGGTGGTAGGTGTGGTGTCCGTACGAATCTAATCGATATTGGTTTTTTTATATTGAGCAAGTATGCCCTTTAATCTTGTATGTGTTATTTTTAAACAAAGGTTATTTGTGTCATTTTCACCAAAACGGTTTCTTTTCTTTTCTTTTAAAAATTGTTACCAAACATGATGGAGAGAAATCCAAATCATTTCTTTTCTTTTATTAAGTTATGAATCCAAACACAAAGAGAGAAATCACAATCATTTCTTCTCTTTTCTTTTCTTTTATAAACTATCAAATCATTTCTTTTCTTTTACTAAAATATAACCAAACACAGTGTAAGTGCCCCTTTGCACCACACCCCCCACCCCCTTAATCTCCCTTTAATATATATATATATATAATAAATATAATATACATATAATAAATTTATTATAAATATAAAATATAAATAGAATTAAATATATAAGAAATATAATAAATATATGTGTAAATATAATAATAAATATAATAAAAATATAATTGTAAATATAATAATAAATATGTAACTGTAAGAATTTATTATATTTACATATAATTAAATAAATATATTATAACTATAATAAATATATTATAAATATAACAAATACATTATAAATATAATAAATATATTTTAAATATAATAAATATATTAAAAATATAATAAATTTATAATAAATATAAAATATTATATATTTAAAAATATTATAAATTTATTATATCTTTAAATTATACACTTATTTATAATTATTAATATATAATTATATATTTATATTATATAATTATAAATATTTCTTTATAGTGATATTTGTAATTATATTTATTAATTATATATATACATATATTTATATAAATAAATTTTTATAAATAATTTCGTATTTATAAATTCATATTTATAAATATATATTTATAATTATATATATATATTTATAATTATATATATATTATATTTATTTATAATTCTTATCATGTAATATATATATATATATTATAAATTTATCTTAATATATCAATATTTATAATTATATATAAATATTTATTTTATATTTATAATATATTTATTAAATTTAATAAGGATAATGTATATACATATAAATCAACATTTATATAATTACAAATATATTTAAAGAATTCTAATTATATATTTAGTACATATTTATTATATTTATAAAAAATTATTATAGTAATTATATATTAATTATAAATATATTTGTAAATATAATGATAATTACATTTTTACTATAAATATTTATAATTGTATATTTATTATAAATATTAAAACATATTTATTTATGATAGTAATGAGATATTTATTATAAATATCTATACTTATGTATTTAAAAATAAATCTTAATTAAATTAGAAATATAAAAAATATATAATTTGAAGTGGCGCTTTGACCCCTTCGGCCCCACACCACCCCCAACCCCCATATATATTATATATAATAATAATAATAATAAATTTATTTACTATAATAAATATAATTGCTAAAATAAATATGTAATTATAATAAATATATGATTATAGTAATAAATATGTAATTAGTAATAAATTTGATTATAATAAATATATGATTATAATAAATATATTTATTTATAATTATATTTAGAAATATATATATATATATATATATATATTTATATATTTAAAAATATGTATATATACATAACTAGTACACCCCTCGTGCGATGCACAACACTATAAAATAATTCTTATTATTAACTACAGATTACTATTTATAAAACATAATAGTTTATATTAATATTGAATATATTTGAAAAGAAAATGACATACATAATGAGGAAAAAAATTACAGAAAAAGAGGAACAAAATTTAGATACTGAGCAGCCTTCTGTATAAAACTAACAACGAAGGAACCAACGGTGAAACAGAATGAAAATTAATAAATAATATATTGAAATTATAAATTCAATCATAGAAACAAAGTATGAAATTCTAATTTGCAGATACTTGAAATAGGTCAACAATGAAACAGAATCATGGTAAGATAACATAAATATAGTTTCACCTTTGACATAGGACTATGGAATGTAATTTAACAATGATTAGAGAACATCAATACTGTTTCAGTAGTAGATAAATGTTTGACAACATAAACAGGAACCATATTTTTCAACAACAGCGGGTGTGCAGATCAGATTACAATTAATGCGATCATAACGTGCAGTGAAAAGCCTCCCAGTACCACCATGCATCATTGATGTAGAGTAGCAGATTGTCATGTTTGTTGACAGTTATATTGATCCCTGCAACCTGTAATTAGAAATGAATGTGAGTAAATAAGACATACTACTATGAAAAAATAACTGGTTAATCCAGTGAAGTCAAAAAAGTTCATGTCATAATCAAATGGCGTATTTGTTTACAATATTCAGCTATGAAAAAAATGTACAAATATTCAATGAAAATGAATAGTCACTACTAATTGCAGTAAATAATAGAAAATGGTAACCGGGCATACTCTATCAGAAAATAGACATGACTATTTTGAAAAACTGAAAACTGTTTCTGGAGGAAAAATATAATCCACACCTGCTGCCTAGGGCATTACATATCCCCCACATAGTCTGTCGTCACTGCCCTGCCCCTCCCCTGCCCTCCAGTCCACCCCCCCGTCCAACTCATCCCTGCATTGCAGCCGTCACTTGTCCATTGCCACTCCTCTCCCCCCGGCTCAGACCCTCTTCTCCCTGCCCAGCACCTTCCCCCACCAGTCCCCACCATGCCCAGCCCCTTCCCTCAGCACCCCCCTTCCAGTCCCACCAGTCCCCTCCCCTGCCCAGCCCCTCCCTCCCCCCCACACCCTGCCCAGCATGTCAACCCCCCCCCCCCCACCTCCCCACTCCTCTACCTGTCGTCCCTCCCCTGCCCAGCACCTTCCTCCACCAGTCCCCCCTGGCCAGCCCCTTCCCCCAACACTCCCCCCCTTTCCAGCCCCACCAGTCCCCTCCCCTGCCCAGCCCCTTCCCCCAGCACCCCCCTTCCAGCCCCACCAGTCCCCTCCCCTGCCCAGCCCCTCCCTCCCCCCACCCCCCACACCCTACCCAGCATGTCAACCCCCCCACTACCTATCGTCCCTCCCCTGCCCAACCCCTTCCCCCACCAGTCCCCCCTGGCCAGCCCCAACACTCCCCCCCTTCCAGCCCCACCAGTCCCCTCCCCTACCCAGCTCCTCCCTCCCCACACCCTGCCCAGCATTTCAACCCCCCCTCCCCAGTCCTCTATCTGTCATCCCTCCCCTACCCAGCACCTTCCCCCACCAGTCCCCTCTCTGGCCAGCCCCTTCCCCCAGCACTCCCCCCCTCTTTCCAACCCCACCAGTCCCCTCCCCTGCGCAGCCCCCCCCCCCCCCACACCCTGCCCAACATGTCAACCCCCCCTCACCCTTCCTTTGATTGTTTGCCACCCCATCCCAACACCTCCCCCTCCCTCGTCAGCCTTCTCGCTGCCCAGCACCTTCCCCCAGCAGTCCCCCACTTTCCAGCCCCTTCCCCCAGCAGTCCCCCCCTCCTTTCCAGCCCCTTCCCCCATAACCTCCCCGGCCAAACTCTTCACCCACCAGGGCCTCCCCCCCTGCCCTCATCTACCCATCCCCTCACCTCATCTCCTCTACAACCAGCCCAGATCCTCCCCTCCCCTACTCCCCATACCCAACTCCTTGTCTCCCCTCCCCTCTAAGCAGCTTCTCTTCCCATCCCTTCCCAACAACTCACCCTCCCACCTCCTCATCCCCCCTACCCAGCCCCTTCCCACAACATCCCCCTCCCCCCTGCCCAGATCTCCCCCTCCCGTCCCCCCCTCATCAGCTCTTCCATCATGTACCTGCAATGTTCCAAGGTTTTAAAACTATAGTGGACAGTATGCGGCAATGTTCTAAGGTTTTAAAACTGTAGTGGATAGATACGGGCATAATCTACCAAAGGAAGGAATGGAAATCGTAAGTGATTATGGATAGGAAATCACAAAATATCACATTATACAAATTGTGAGGAAGTAAAAATTCCACAACATAGCCCAAAATGTCTGAATTCATTCCCTTCTATGATTAAAAGTAATTACAATTACCAAAATAACTGAAATAAGAACCAGTATTTACAGTGAGAATTTGAGACTTAAGAATGGATAAACATTATTGTTTGTTGGGAATAAGGCATATCATGCACAAGTGGTCAGAGGTTGATGTGATTAGGAACTGAGAATAAGTTGGGGTAGTCCAAAATTAAGAACTTCTCCTTGGAACGTACCACTGCTCTAAGTTGGATGCCACACTTGATGAAGCATCCAACAAATCTAGTAGAGGTGGGGCATTATTATAGACCTGGGATGATGAAACCGTTGAAATTACACAACACCCATCAATGAAAAGGAAATTCCATGCACATGGATTATGCATTAGAGTCAACATATCAGCAACCAACATTTTGGTCCCTGCAATTTGTAATTAAAATTTAATGTGAGTAAATAATATATATTATTATGAAAAAATAACAGGAGAACTGCAACAGAACAACTTAATAGTATAGTCAATCAGAATAGTGTCTGCTATTGTCACATATTATGGTTGTGTAAGTTTCATCCTTTGACATTTTATTTTGTCTTATACAGAACATAATTCATTTAGATAAATAAATCTAGTATTTCAGAGAGTTAACTCTACCTCACGTAAGGGTATTTTATGTTATCAAAAGGGTAAAATCGTTTTTAATCCAGTAGTGAAATCTGAACTAAGAATCATGTGAGGCTAATGAAACATAGTGATGGGTATTATATGTTCATTTAAGTGTAAGGTTGGATTTCATCTATTATATAAATGATAATCTTGATTCATGGAAGGGTAGTAAAATTCAGGTAAGGGTCATTATTGTGGCATGCAAAGGGCATATTGAGTTGCATAAAGGTCAATCCGAATCTACTTGAAATTGGATGCATATTCCATGGTACATAAGAACCAAAAAATAGTAGGTACCGTTAGAAGGGGCAGTTTAGGCGTTTTGGTGGAGATTCATTCCAGTTCAATAATGAGTACATATATTTTACAAAAAAAGGAACAAATCCCAGTAAGTAGACATCTAAGTCAAACAAATCAAAAAATACAGTATGCATTTACACATAAAACCAAGAACAAAGTGATGAGAGGTTTCAACCAGAAAAAAAAACTCAAACTAATGTTTAGTATAGAAGATTGAAGGAGCAAATATAAGAAGCAATGATAGTCCCATCTAAATTTCTAGGTACCTATTTCATGTGAACCGGTACCTTCCATAAAAAAGTTTGTTTTCCAATGCGAACCCAACTCCTGAAATCAAAATAATCCACACATTAGAAGACAAAAAAAGAAAACAATACCATTACTTTTCCATAAGTGGTCCTACATTGAGACACAACTTCATTCATAAATTGAAGTTGGGTTTTTAGTCATGGCCATTGGCGCACCTACACTGATTCTACTGGTCGAAGAGTTTTCTTGCTCAACGCAGCTTCCTCATTTGGAATCGATCTCTCCATATCACTAACAATTTTCATGAGACCCATTTCTCCAAAATTTTAAACATAAAAACCCTTTCTATTAAATTTAATTTACCGTAATGATTCCAAATAATAATCTTCAAGAACAATGGCTACAACCAAAAGAATTGATCACAAAAAACTAGTGAAAGGACTTAAGGAAATAATCTTAAATCATTTACAGTGCAAGAAAATAATAATAAAGACCCAGTTAAGATCCTACAAATTCTCTAAAATATCAAATAAAGTCATGGATCAAGAACCAAAAAATCCAGTATGCATTTACACATAAAACCAAGAACAAAGTGATGAGAGGTTTCAACCAGAAAAAAAACTCAAACTAATGTTCAGTATAGAAGATTGAAGGAGAAAATATAAGAAGTAGTGATAGTCCCATCTAAATTTCTAGGTACCTATTTCATATGAACCGGTACCTTCCATAAAAAAGTTTGTTTTCCAATGCAAACCCAACTCCTGAAATCAAAATAATCCACACATTAGAAGACAAACAAAGAAAACAATACCATTACTTTTCCATAAGTGATCCTACATTAAGACACAATTTCATTCATAAATTGAAGCTGGGTTTTTAGTCATGGCCATTGGCGCACCTACACTGATTCTACTGGTCGAAGAGTTTTCTTGCTCAACGCAACTTCCTCGTTTGGAATCGATCTCTGCATATCACTAACAATTTTCATGAGACTCATTTCTCCAAACTTTTAAACATGAAAACCCTTTCTATTAAATTTAATTTACCGTAATGATTCCAAATAAAAATCTTCAAGAACAATGGCTGCAACCAAAAGAATTGATCACAAAAAACCAGTGAAAGGACTTAAGGAAATCATCTTAAATCATTTACAGTGAAAGAAAATAATAATAAAGACCCATTTAAGATCCTACAAATTCTCTAAAATATCAAATAAAGTCATGGATCAAGAACCCAAAAATTAAAATCAATGCAGAAGAAGATTCAGACAGTCTAGTGGTTTACTTCAGAGGAGATGACGATGGTAGAGAAGGAGGGGGACCTTAAAGCAGCCGAATAAAACCTATGAGATGAAACGAATGTTATCTTCTGATATAGTTTATTTGATAAAAGAGACTACTTTTCAGAGAAGAATCGCACCTAGGGTTTTTGTAGGAAGCACGGAGGTGTCAGAGGTGGAGCAAGCGGAAGCGGAGCTAGCAGATGTGGAGGATCCAAAGACGGTGGAGGCCAAGCTGGGATTTAGAAACCAAAGCTAGGAGTAGACCCGAAATCGCCAACGGAAGCGGTGCGGGCTGGAGGGGAGAATCGGGAAGGGAGCGGGAGAGGGGATTCGTGGAGAGGACTGGAAACTGTAGGGGATTCAGAGAGGGGACCAGGAACCCTAGATCGGGGAGAGGCAATTCGGGGAGGGAATTCGGGAATGGGAGGGAGAAGATGAGGTCAATCCTGATGATGCGTGGGGGGAATAGGTTACGCCTTCCAGGGAAGCCCGAAATTGGAGGGAGGATAACAATTAGTGGGGTGACGTAGCAGCATATGCAAGTGACATGTACGCTGGAACAAGCCAAGTTTAGTATAGATAATAGATTATATTTATTTATAATTGTAAATATATATTTATATATAATTGAAAATATATTTAAAATGTATATAAAAATATATTTTAATAATTATATTTGTCTAAATATCTTTATTATATTTATAATTATATTTAGCTAAATATCTTTATAAATATTTATAAATATGAATTTATTTTTATAAATATATATATATATATAAATATAATAAATACAATTGAAAATCCATATCTATGAATAAATATTTCTAGTTATATAATATAAATATTTATTACGAATATAATAAATAAATTATAAATATAAGTTATAATAAATGTATAATTATAAATATAATAAATTTATAATTATAAATATAACAAATATATGATAAATATAAAATAAATATTTATATATTTACAATTATATATTAATTATATTAATAATTATTAATATAATAAATATAAATATAATAAATTTATAATGATAAATATAATAAATATATAATCATAAATATAATAAATATATTATTATAAATATGATAAATAAAAAATTAAAATACACACACACACACACATATAATTATAAATATGCATATATTTATAATTATATTTATTTATAATTGTTAATATATAATTATATATTTATATATGTAGTTAAATATATATATATTTATAATTATATTTATTTATTAATTTTAAATTTATATTTATAAACATATATTTAATATATATATATATATAATAAACATATAATCATAAATATAATAAATATTTAATCACATATATATACTCATAAATATATATAATTATATATTTATAATTATAAATATAATAAATATATGATTATAGTAATTACAAAATATAATAAATATATGATTATAGTAATTACATAATTATAATAAATATGTAATTATAATAATTATATAATATTAAATAAAGTTTATTTATATAAAAATAAATAATTTTAATAATGTTTATTTAAATATAAATTTATAAATTTTAAATATAAGGTTTATTTATATATAATTATTTATAAATTGATAAATTTATATATAATTATTTAAATACATAAATAAACCATATTAAATTTATTTATAAATTTACATATATATAAATAAACATTATTAAAATTATATATATAAACCTTATTAAAATAAAAACAAAGCAGACCCATTAAAATAAATTTAATATGGTTTATTTATGTATTTAAATAATTATAAATAAATTTATAAATAATTTATAAATAAATTTAATATTGTTTATTTATGTATTGTAATACATAATTATAAATTTAATACATAATTATAATATTATAATAAATACATAATTATAATATATTATAATAAATATAATAAATATAAATAATATTAATAAGGTTTATATATATATATATGTAATTTTAATAACGTTTATTTATATGTATATATATATAAATTTATAAATAAATTTAATATGGTTTATTTATTTATTTAAATAATTATATATAAATTTATAAATTTATAAATAATTATATATAAATAAACCTTATATTTAAAATTTATAAATTTATATTTAAATAAACATTATTAAAATTATTTATCTTTATATAAATAAACTTTATTAAATATTATATAATTATTATAATTACATATTTATTATAATTATGTAATTACTATAATCATATATTTATTATATTTATAACTATATATTTATTATATTTATTATTATATATTTATTATATTTATAATTATATAATTATTATAATGATATAATTATTATAATCATATCTTTATATAAATAAATCTTATTAATTATATATATATATAATAATTATATATTTACAATAATTATATAATTATAATAATTATATAACTACAATAATTATATATTTATAATAATTATGTAATAACACTAATTATATATTTATTATAATTATAACAATTATATAATTATTAATAATTATAAAAATTATATAATTATTAATAATTATAACAATTATATTTATAATTATATAATTATTATATTTATAATTTTATATTTATTATAAATATACAATTATTATATTTATATATTTATTATATTTATAGTTATTTAATTATTGTAATTATATATTTATTATAATTATATATTTATTATAATTATATAATCGTTATAATTATAATAAACATTATTATAAATTTATTGTATTTATTTTAGTTATTATATATATATATATATAAAGGGGTTAGGGAGGGGTTGCGTGGGATTTGGAAACAAAAACCCAAGAGCGCCAAATGAATTGGCGCTCTAGGGTAAAAGTGTCTAGTGCCAATTCATTTGGCGCTAGACACACCCACTTTTCAAAATAAAAAAAAACATACCCTTTAAATTAAAAAAAATAAAAAGACCCCCTATCCTAAATCCTCCATCGAATCAACCTTCGAAGCCACTGGAGAACACCGAGACTCTGCTCTGGCGAGATCGAGGAACATAGGAGATCAATATTTCCGTGGTGAAACCGATGACTGAAACCGCATACCAGCACGGTTCAACAATCCGAACAAACCAGCCACATGTGGACGGCCAGATGACAAAGGACGACAGATGATCAACGATCGGGAAATCGAGCAAACAGAACCAGCGGATTGCCACATGGGCATCCTCAAATCGAGTATTTTTTTAAAACATAAAACAAACCGTGCAAAGTAGATAAAAAATAAAGCATGATAAAAATGTTGTAGGTAAATAAAGTATATTAAACCATAATTTTAATATGAAAATAAAACAATGAATTAAGAAAACTTAATTCACAAATCTCCATCATTTTCAATTAAAATTTGGCAATATTCTTGTACCTAACCAATCAATTGAATCGGGAAATCATGTTAAACAACTTAAGAAAAAAAAAGACCAGAACCAGTGCTAGTCAAACTATACACTGCTTATTCTCAACATGTGTATCAATGTGATACACATTCTCCCTCATCAATTTAATCTAAGCTACTACTTAAACATGCTTAGAATTAAACAACTCCAAACATAAACAGAACGCATGCCTGCACTTACCTGAGCCGATATTTGAGACGAAGTCATCAAGGAAGTCTCATACAGCTATCTAGTACCTACACCCAAGCAGTAAACACATCAATACCAATCCTCAAAGCATAACAACAAATCAAGGTATGAACATAAAGTCAACAATTTGTATGAAAAAAGTAACAGCAAAGAAAACAACTCATGCAAATGAAAGCAAACAAACAACACAAAACTCAGAGCAAGCAAATCACTCACATCACCTAGATCTACGACAGACCCAGAAGACTCTTAACCTAAGGAGAGAGTGCTGCCTAGAACTGTGCAACTGGGGAAACCACATCCTAACATACACCGACGTATAACCCATACAATCCCAGCCCTAAAGGAAAACTCATAACCATGAGGAAATAAACCCAGCAAGCAAGGGTAGCCTGCTACCGACCAAGGGAAAAACCATCATAGTCTAGCCCACCCGTGACATCAAGCACCTTATTCCCAGGTACCTATCCAATGTCGACAAATAGATACTAGAAAAAACTCCATCATGAATTCTGGTGATCAGCCAAACACCTCCCATGATCTACTTCTCTTAACCACTATCCAACACTTTACTATCCTCACACCAGGTGTAACGTCCCGGTTCAGGAAGCCACCCAGAGGCACCCTATACCCGGTTGGTCACATGGCCTCAAGCGCATTTCCCCACACGCCAAAGGCTGCTGACTAGCAGCGAGGGCTTGGGTGTGATAGTGAGGAAACTATGCCCTCATCGGCAGAGTACACAACAGAAGTAACAACACACAATAACGGAAGCAGTAAATATCCAACAATAGTAAACATTGGAAGAATGGAATAATAAAAACTGGAGCACAGATATATATATATATATATATAATGATGCATGATACATATGTCTAGGAAAACAGCCAAACAAGTCACAATACTAGAAATACAAACAGTACTAAACCAAAGTACAAAAGAAAAAGATAAACAGCTCCTCAGCATCACAAGCCTAAGCTTGGTCCCATGCTCCCCAGCTCCACAACAAGTCAAGTACCTGAAGTAGAAGGGAACTTGCCCTTATCTATACCTGCATCAATATAATCTTTTTGTGCCCAAAATCATGACCCAAATAGGGTGTGAGACTAAATCCCAGTAGGAAACCACCCGAAGATCTGTGCCTAATAGTCAGTGAATATATGGAAGGTAAAAGTACACAAAATAGTAAATAGGAAAGTGCTCGGAAATAAACAATCCACAGTTTCAATATCAAGCAACATCGAAACAAACATCTAAACCCCAAACATGTAACCCTATGGGAAGTACTCGCAGCCATCCCCTCTGGTCCTACCTAAGAAGTACAAGCAACCCTCTAGGAAGAGCACTCGGCCTAACCCCTATGGTTCAGTCATAAGAATTCATAAAGACTCTCTGAGTAATCACTCACAGTCAATTCCACTTATAGTCTAAGGTAGTCAAGAGCTCTCTAAGGAAGCTCACACGACCAATTCCCCTTATAGCCCCAAGGTCAAGGACTCTCTAAGGAAGCTCACTCAGTCAATTCCCCTTATAGCCCAGGTTGTTCAAAGCCTCTCTGAAGAAGCTCACTTGGTCAATTCCCCTTATATTCTAGAGTAATCAAGGTAATTCAAAGTAAAAAAAAGACTCTCTGAGGAAGCTCGCACAATCAATTCCCCTTATAGTCTAAAGTGCTCAAAGACTCTCTGAGGAAGCTCACTCGATCAATTCCCCTTATAACCTACTACACCAGGTTCTCACGACCCTATGTAGGTCAACAAGAATAGGAATACAGTACGGACCAAGTAAACATACAGAACTACTTGGCTAAACAGTCTACAACATATCAAGTATGTCAGAATACAAACTCTTCATCCTAAAACAACAGTCATGGAAATAGGCAAGTCATCCAAACTGGCTAAACATGACCAAACGGTCATAAACAGAACATGCATGGGTAATACATCCAAATCATAGAAATCAACCCTATTAGTATCCAAATAACCTATACACAAACATGCGAGCATGGCATGCAATAAACCGGGGTAAAACGGTAAACACGCAATACCCCGTTCAAGGGTATTGGTGGAATTTGCACATAATACTCAAAGAATCTAAACAAAGAGGCACAAACCACCTACCTCGGTGTTGTAGGAATGATATACATGAACCTCAAAGCTTGAATCACCCTAGAATGCTGAGGATCTACAAAAATTTCTATAACGTTCAACCCATGATATCTCACGAGAGAAGAGAAATCAGAAGATGGTGCTCTAGGAGAAGAGAGAACTCAACGATGAAATTCTAATGCAACCAATGATGTTCGATTTGGAGGACATACGCACGCTCGGGGGTTCGTCGAAGATCCGTAGCCGTACGGAGCTCTCAGTCGAAAGAGACCTAAAAGAAGAGCGTTCTAGCGATTAGACGCGACCCTGGTGTGTTTAATGAAAAAAAAGAAAGTACATGGCATGTAATTTTGAAGTACACGACATGTAATCTCCGTTTCCGTACTCCTCTTTAAGTGGCCTCCAAGTCACTCCCACACGGCCGTGTGTGTGGCTACTACACAGACAGCACACGGCCTCCTACAACAAGGAAGTACACGATGCGTACTTAGAAAATTTCCAGAATTTCCTCTTTCTATCAAAAATGACCAAAAATGGAAAAACATGCCTAAAAAGAAGATCCAGGTTCTTACAAACTTCCCCCCTTAAATAAATTCACCCCCGAATTTCCCTAGCGCAGCGTAGAAGAAGAAACCCTGAACAGCTCCGGCTACTGTAATCGTACTTCAGCCTCCTTCTCCCAAGTCTCGTCCTGTACTCGCCCGTGCTGTCAAAGCACCCATACCAGAGGAACAAACCGGCCATGGAGAACCTTCATACTTTGATCCAAAATCCGGATAGGATGCTCCTCAAAGGATTCATCCACTTCCAACTCAACCCCCTCAGGTTGGAAAACATGAGACGAGTCTGAAAAGTAACATCAAAGCTGAGAAACGTGGAAGACGTCTTGCATAGCTCAGTACCTCTGAGGTAACTACAACCGATAGGAAAACAGCCCAAATCTCTCCAACACCTCAAATGGCCTGACTTGCCTCGGCAAAAGATTAAACTATCTCTTAATCCTCTTGTGTCCCAACCTCGGTGTGACATGCAGGAAAACCTGATCCCCGACCTCAAACTCCAGAGGTAGTCTCCGCTGATCAGCATAAGACTTATGTCGAGACTGCGTAGTAGCCATCCTATTTTGAATCAACTTTATCTGCTCTGTGGTCTCTTGAACAATATGAGGTCCCAGCAAAGCTGCCTCTCCTGCCTCCAGCCAACATAAGGGTGATCGACATGGCCTACCGTACAAAGCCTCATAAGTTGTCATCTGAATAGTTTCTTAAAAACTATTGTTGTAGGCAAACTCCACAAGAGGCATATGCTTCTCCTAAGAACCTCCAAAATCTAGAATGCATGCTTGGAGCATATCCTCAAGCACCTGAATCATATGCTCGGACTGGCCATCTGTCTGAGGGTGGTAGGCTGTACTCAAAAGTAACTATGTACCCAACACCTTCTGAAGCCCCTTCCAGTCTCGAGAAGTAAAACACGCATCCCTGTCTCAAATGATGGAGTGTGGAACTCCATGAAGATGTATAATCTCTCAAGTGTACAACCGTCCCAGCTCATCAACACTAAAGGTCTCTTTGATCAACAAGAAGTGAGAAAACTTCGTGATTCTGTCAATGACAACCCATAATACATCATTACCTCGAGGCGACGTCGGCAAACCAGTCACGAAATCCATCGCGACATCATTCCACTTCCACTCAGGAATGGGTAACTACTGTAAGAGCCCTGCTGGCCAATGATACTCCACTTTCACCTGCTGACAGGTGGAACACCTCATAATGAAACCAACAACATCCCTCTTCATACCTGGCCACCAATACTGATGGTGTAGATCACGATACATCTTGGTGACGCCAGGATGAACTACCCAAACTGAGGAATGAAATTCCCGCATCAGCTCCTTGTGTATGTCTGCTGTCACCCATATGCGCTCGTGGAAACGGAAGATCTCATCCTCACCTATGGTATATCCAGGAATAGGGTCCTCTCCTGACACACTATCCCTTAGGACTAGGCCTTCAGAATCTGATAGCTACCTCATTCGAACTCGATCAATAAGAGTAGAGGTAACAGCTACAAAAGATAGAAAAGTCTACCCCTGTCTTTGATGCACCTCCAAATGCATCTCAGAGAATAGAGCCATAAGCTACCACTCACTGCTGGCCTCCTGAACTGCCTGTATCTGGGTCCTCCTACTCAATGCATCAGCCACCGCGTTGCCCTTCCCAGGCGTGTAGGCAAGCTCAAAGTCAAAGGACTTTAGGTACTCGACCCACCTCCACTGTCTTAAATTCAGATCATGCCGAGTGAAGATGTACTTGAGACTTTTGTGGTTGGTGAAAACCACAAAATGCTCTCCCAGAAGATAATGTCTCCAACAATATAAGGCATGAACTACAACTGCCAACTGGATATCATGCATCGGGTAGTTCCTCTCATGTGGCCTCAACTACATAGACCTATACGCGATGACTCCTTATCCCTGCATAAGCACAACTCCCAACCCGATACCTGACGCATCACAACAAACAATATAGATCTTGTCCAGCTCTTGAAAGAATAATATCGGTGCTGAAGTCAACCTCCCTTTCAGCTCCTGAAAGGATGAATCACAAGAATCTAACCATAAAAACTCCGTACCCTTCTTAGTTAGACCTATCAGCGGTGCTGCTAAGCGTGAAAAGTCCCGAATGAAACGCCTATAGTATCCAGCCAGCCCTAGAAAACTCTACACCTCAAAGATTTTCTTTGGCTACTCCCAGTAAACTACTGCTCTCACTTTCTTTGGGTCTACTAATACTCCTGTCTCTGAGATAACATGACCCTAGAAGTGAATCTGATCCATCCAAAAGTGGCATGTTTAGACCTTAGCATATAAATGATGCTTCCTTAGTGTACTCAAAATGATCTCAATATGGGTAGAATGGTCGTGTCGAGTGTGAGAGTACACCAAGATATCTTCCACGAAGACCACTATGAAAGAATCCAAGTATGGATGGAACACTCAGTTCATCAGTTCCATGAAAACCGCAGGCGCGTTTGTGAGACTGAACGACATAACCATATACTCGTATAGAACATACCTGATCCAGAAGGTTGTAAGAGGTATATCTGATGGTCTAACATGCAACTGATGATAACCAGATCTCAAGTCAATCTTTGAGAACACCCGAGCTCCTTGAAGTTGATCAAAGAGATCATCAATCCTCAGAAAGGGATAATTTTTCTTGACCGTAAACTAGTTCAACTTCTGATAGTTCACACAAAGCCTGAGGGTGTCGTCTGCCTTCTTCACAAACAGGATAGGCGAACCCCAAGGAGAAGTACTGGGTCGGATGAAACCCTTTTCCTGTAACTCCTCCAACTATTTCTTGAGCTCTTACAACTCTGGTGTAGCCATACTTTAAGGAGGAATGGACACCAGTGTCACTCCTGGCACAAGATCAATCGAGAAGTCTACCTCATGCTCCGGAGGCAAACCTGAAAATTCCTCTGGAAAGACATCTCTGAAACGATCCAACACTGGAGGAAAGTCTAACTGTGAAGTCCCCGGGTCATCCAGATATAGACTAGAAATCTGGGATGTAACTCCTCCCAACCCATGATGCTCGGGTCCCGCTTTTCTCGCCTGGACATCCCACTCACCCTTATGAAGAAAAGATTCACCTTTTGGTGACGTGAAACTCAACCTGCGGTGATAATAGTTTACAACTGCCTGGAATGGAACTAACTGGTCCATTCCAAGGATGACATCATAGCCTATCATCTCTAGGACATAGAGGTCACATAGAAAGTGACATCAACCAACCTCTAGTGGGAACTCCTTGCACTGACGTACACTAGCCGTTCTAGTCCCCAACAGTGTGTCTAGCGTCAAAATATCGGCAAAGGAAAAGATACAGAGCCCAAGGATCTCCACAATAGTAATAGATATAAAGATATAGGAAGCCCCTGTATCAAAAAGTGCAGAAGCTAAAATTGAGACAACTAAGATCGTACCTCTAACTGTGGAGGGTCTGGGATCCTACTCCTGCTAGGTCTTCTCCACTGCAAAAGTCTGGCCTAGGCCGCGACCCTGTGACCCTGCCTGACCGCTCTCAGCTGATCCACCCTACTGTCGCTGAAGAACCAAAGACTGACTACCATGGCTATGACCTCCACCTTGGCCTGAACGGCCAGAAGAACTCTAGTTCCCAGACTGGTGAGAAACTGGTGGCACTTCTCCTGAACATGGAGTCATAGAATAACCCTTCCCACCAGCTGCTGGTGGGAAGAAATGACAAAATCACTGAAGGTGACCCATCTTTCCGAAAGATCGGCACTCTACTAGGTCTCTCAAGCAACATGGCCTTATATGCCCACTCTTCCCGCACTGTTAGCACACCACCTGGCTACCAGAAGATGCATCCCGCCTACTCTGATCTCCTCGTGCAGTCTCCCTACGGCGCTTCCTACTATCAGTAGGAGGAATACTAACTCTGGATGCTGAAACACCCTGGCTCACAGCTCCAGAATCCTTTAGATTACAATATGTGATCAGCACCTGGTTGACAATAGAGGATATCGAATTCAACATAAAGATGTTCACCTGAGATTAGATGTCGTGCCTGATACCATCCTCAAACTTCCATGCAAGGAAAAACTCATCACCTCCTGGAATAGGCATGAAATGTTGCAGCTCTATGAAGCGAGAGGAATACTCCATAATAGAAAGAGTACCCTATTCCAGACTCATGAATTCTCGGGCTCGATCGACCCTCAAGGTCTCCAGAGATAATTGATCATAGAAGATATGCCTAAACTCATCCCAAGCCATATTCTTCTAGCATCCTGCCTGTGAGATCACATCCCACCACCTCTTGGCGGAGTCTCGAAGCATATATGTAGCGAGCTTCACCCTCTTCTCTGGAGGAATCTCCAGATGCTCGAAAATCGTTAGCATGGCTTCTAGCCATGACTCTACAGCCTGGGGTCCTCCATCCCCTGAGAAAGTAGGAGGATGTTGCTGCTGAAAGACCCATGCCAATTCTGTCATTGACGGGGCAGGAGGCGGTACTCCCTGAAAGGTCTGCATCATCCTCAAAAATCCCACCCTGAACTGTGCATCAACACCTATGTCAGGTACAACAACTGGTTCCAAGGCTGGCACAACTGGAGGTTCCGCTGGGAGTCCCTGATCAACCATGTTTGGTGTCTGATCACCGCCTGACAATTGGCGTACAACCGAAGGACGTATCGGTGGAATGACTCTACAAGGTCAAGTTCACACCTTAGATCAAGATTATCAAGGATTGAAAACTAGAAGCATAAGAAGAGAACAGGATAAAGAAATCATTCAAGTTTTACAAAACATGACTACACGGTGTGTATAATTCCTACACGGTGTATTGTCTTAACACATGATGTGTAATTGAATCCCCTTTCCCTGCTCGAGTCCTTATACATGGTTAAGCCACACGACTCTCCTAAGACAAGACTACACAACGTTTTGAATGTAGACACGACATGTTCAAGGTAGACACGGCGTGTACTAGACAAGATTCACCTAGCCCATGTTGTTAGTGACACGAAATGACACACGACTCACACTACACAACATGTTCTAGATGGACACGACATGTACATGAAAGGATAACACTGACCCGTGTTGTTAGTGACACGGTCGGGTACCTGGGTCAGACTACACAGTGTGTTCAAGACTGACATGGTGTGTATAGCTTAAGGTTTATCCATCTGTGTTGTTAGTTACATGGGTGAATAGAGGATCAATACTACATGGAATGATCAACTGGTACACATCATGTTCGCACCAGAAAATCCCTATCCCATGTCTCTTCCCACATGTCTTATGACATAATTAGATACTACACGGCGTGTACATAAAGTACACGACATGTACTTAATAAAAACAGTTTCTTCTCGAACAGAATAACACATGGCATGTAGTCAAAACTACATGGAGTGTATTCTGGGTTTTTTCAGACAGTAATCCTTAGAAACTACTCTGGGACCCAGAAAAACACTGAAACGAACATTGGAAGTGCCAAATTCCGATCCATGGGGGCCCATACTCCCTACGAATCAAATTTTGGCATCTTCTACAAGCTATAACAAGGCAAACAAAACAATGATCGACCAAATTCTGGTCCATGAGGGCCCATAACACCTCAAGAATCAAATCTTGGAATTCACTCAAACAAAACCTTACACAACAATATCCTATCAAAACAGAAGGTATTCTTATCAAGGCACCTATCACAATAACATGCATATTCTACACAAATGTCTATCACAACAACATGAAATCACTAATGTATCCTAGATGGCATGGAAAGAATGCATGACATGTGATTTCTAGCAAGTGCCTATATGATGCATGAGATGGTATACCCTCATCTCATCAGGTTGCGACAGAAATAGAACCTCAATAAATTCATTAGTAATAACACAAAACATGTGAGTCACCCAATGGTGAAAATCAGATCAACCGTAAACTTGCAAAACTAGAAGAAATTTCAATAAACGAGATAGATTGGATTTTCCCTGTACACGAGTTAACTACTCCCAAGAACAACTTATTACCAAGTACCTATTGTTTCCTATCCCTGACTTAAGGATCCAAACAGTAAACCAAAAGAAAAGAATCTCTCTGATACCACTTTGTAATGTTTCGATTTAGGAAGCCACCTAGAGGTGCCCCGTGCCCGGTTGGTCACATGGCCTCAAGTGCATTTCCCCGCATGCCAGAGGCTACCGACTAGCAGCGAGGGCTTAGGTGTGATAGTGGGGAAACTATGCCCTCATCGGCAGAGTACACAACAGAAGTAACAACACACAATAGTGGAAGCAGTAAATATCCAACAACAGTAAACAACAGAAGACTGGAATAATAACAACTAGAGCATATATATATATAATGATGCATGATAAATATGTCTAGGAAATCAGCCAAACAAGTCAAAATGATGGAAATAAAAATAGTGCTAAACCAAAGTATAAAAGAATAAGATAAACAAATCCTCAGCATCGCAAGCCTAAGCTTGGTCCCATGCTCCCCAGCTCTACAACAAGTCAGGTACCTGAAGTAGAAGGGTGATTTACCTTATCTATACCTGCAACAATATAATCTGTTTGGGACCAAAATCATGACCCAAATAGGGTGTGAGACTAAATCCCAGTAGGAAACCACCTGAAGATCTGTGCCTAACAGTCAGTGAATATATGGAAGGTAAAAGTACATAAAACAGTAAACAAGAAAGTGATCAGCAGTAAACAATCCACAATTTCAATATCAAGAAACAGTGAAAAAAATAGCTAAACCCCAAAAAGGTAACCCTATGTGACGTACTCACAGCCACCCCCTCTAGTCCTACCTAAGAAGTACAAGAAACCCTCTGGGCAGAGCACTTGACCTAACCCCTCTGGTTCAGTCATAAGAATTCATAAAGACTCTATGATGAAGCACTCACAATCAATTCCCCTTATAGTATAAGGTAGTAAAGGAATCTCTGAGGAAGCTCACACGATCAATTCCTCTTATAGCCCCAAGGTCAAGGACTCTCTGAGGTAGCTCACTCAGTCAATTCCCCTTATAGCCCAGGTCATTCAAAGACTCTCTGAGGAAGCTCACTCGGTAAATTCCCCTTATAGTCTAGAGTAATCAAGGTAATTAAAATTAAAATAAAGACTCTATGAGGAATCTCACACGGTCAATTCCCCTTATAGTCTAAAGTGATCAAAGACTCTCTGAGAAATCTCACTCAGTAAATTCCCCTTATAACCTACTACAACAGGTTCTCATGGCCCTGTGTAGGTCAATGAGCATAGCAATACAGTATGAACCAAGTAAACCTACAAAACTAATTGGATAAACAATCTACAACATATCAAGCATGTTGGAATACAAACTCTCTATCCTACAACAACAGACATGGAAACAGGCAAGTCAGCCAAACTGGATAAATAGGACCAAATGGTTGTAAACAGAACATGCATGGGAAATACATTCAAAGCATAGAAACCAACCCTATTCATATCCAAATAACCTATACACAAACATGCGATCATGGAAGGAAATCAACAAGGGTAAAATGGTAAATACACAATACCCCGTTCAAGGATATTAGTGGAATTTGCACATAATGCTCAAAGAAATTGAATAGAAAGGCACTGTAGTAACAATATAAATGTACCTCAAAGCTTTAATCACCCTAGAATTCTGAATATCTACAAAAATATCTAAAAAATTCAACCCACGATATCTCACGAGAGAAGAGAAATCAGAAGATGGTGCTCTAGGAGAAGAGAGAACTCACCGATGTGATTCCAATGCAACTAACAGTGTTCGATTCGGAGGATGGACGCACGCTTGGGGATTCATCGAAGATCTGCATCTGTATAGAGCTCTCGGTCGAACGAGGCCTAAAAGAAGAGCATTCTGGCAATTAGAGGCAACCCAGATGCATTTAATGAAAAAATGAAAGTACACGACATGTACTTTTGAAGTACACAACATGTACTCGCCATTTCCGTACTATGCTTTAAGCGGCCTCCAAGTCACTCCCACACGGCCGTGTGTGTGTCTACTACACGGCCATCACACGGCCTCCTACGACAAAGAAGTACATGGCGTGTACTCATAAAGTACATATCATGTACTTAGAAAATTTCCATAATTTCCTCTTTTTCTCAAAAATGACCAGAAAAGGAAAAACATACATGAAAATAAGATCCAGATTCTTATACCAGGTTACCCCTCGAGAATACCAACACACCTAGGACACAAAGAAGGAAACAAAACTGGAGTTAAACTCACAACTCCCCCCCCCCCCGTAGCACACTAGACACACTACAGAACAATGACATTATTGAAACCAGGCTTAACAACATTATATTGAGGCTCATTACCATTTGAACAATTTATTTCCAGACAATCCCTCTTAAAGTGACCAGGTTTCCCACACTAGTAGCACTTAAACATTTTAAACTAACCAACACCTTTCTTTTTACCATTATCATTTCTCTTCCCTTGTCCCATATCATTTGTTCTACCCATAGCATTAAGTCTCTCTCCCTCTGATCCTAACCCATTATTAGTCTGTAAATCTTTTGAAAGAAGGGATGACTTAACGTCTTCTTGGTTTAGAGAGTCCCTACCATAAATCATATTCTCTAACAAATAACTATAACTCTTGTTAAGAGAAATTAATAGGATCCTTACCCAATCCTCGTCATTGACTGCTATATTTATATTGTAAAGATCTAGTATGATTTTATTAAACTCGTCAAGATGAGATATGATAGAACTACCAGATTTCATATTAAAAGTAAACATCTGATTTTTTTATATAGTCTGTCAACTAATGAAGTAGTCTTATAAAATTTCCCTAATTTCAACCATATTCCGGTAGTAGTGGATTGGAAGGAAACTTCTCTAAAGACCTTATCTCCTAGGGAAAGCAAAAGGGAGTTATGATCCTTAACAACCACATCAAGGGGAACCTCTTGATATTCTATAATAGTCTGACCAGTTTGATTAACAATCATAATGGGTTTCTTGGGCCCATATAGAGCATCAATTAAGCCTTGTTGAATGAGCAAGGCTCTCATTTTAATTCTCAACAAATTGAAATCATTATCTCCATCAAATTTCTCAATTTCGCATCGCATTGTAGTCATGTTTATCCAGATGAGTGGATGTCAAGTGGTTGGGGACAACGTTAGGTGTACGCCCCCAAGAACCGACCAATCTCACAGAGTATACACATACAATGGGATACAAAAAGTGGAAAAAAATCAATAAGTACAATGATTTCTATTAACAAATAGAAATCAATTTAAACATGCAGAATTAAATAGAGATACAGATGCAGATAAAATTCAAGAAAATCCAAATTAATAAACTGTAGACAAAACACAACAAGTCAGTTTTGACAAAAAAAAGTAAACAGGGACAACATATTCAGAATATGCAAGAAACAAGTTCAATAACACTACAAACCAAATAAAAACAAGAAAAATACCAAAATTAAAACAACACTGCTTCCAGGAACCCTATGATACCACTTTTTATGGTTTGATGGGGCAGTAGAATGAAAAACCAAACCTCAATAAAGCAAGATCAACCTGGTAGTGTAATTTCAATATTGTAGGAACCAAGACCGAATTGAAAAGTGCAGAAATAGTAAATGGAACACAAATATTTAACATGCTTTGGCCCCTCAGAGGACCTACTACACAACATGACCACCACCCGCACCCACACACACATTTTATTAAAAAGCTCAAAGAAAACTGGAATAGATTACAACCAATCAGACCAACCAGCAGAATGAACTAAAAATGTTACAAATATTGAACAAATAAGAAAATGAACAACTACTACTTATAGTGCTATACCCAAAGTAGTTCTGTGGTCCTGATCACTTCAAGAGGACACAATTTGAGTGACCTCCTAGTTCGTGTGAACTACCCATATCCTATGAAGCTTCTTCTTCCTAGATCGTCAAGGTGATGCCCACACATCTTCCCTCCATGGGTAGGTAGTCGTCCCCTCCAATGAACCTGGTTGCACAATGGGGCCAAAGAAGTGAGATAGGGAAAACGACTCTACACAGAAGCTGGAGAAGAAACCTGGTCTAGGGTTTTTTGGCCAAGGAAATCTGGAATCACGCATCAAGAATCCAAAAATGATCATCTCATCAATAAAGGTCATCCAGGGGTGATGAAATCCCCTAAGTGTCAGCAAAAATCATAACAACATGCCCAATCCAATGGTTCCATGAAGCCGATGAGTGAAACCGCATACCAGCACGATTCAACAATCTGAACAAACCAGCCACAGGTGGAAAACCAGATGAAGAAGGGTGACAACTGATCGATGTTTAGGAAACTGAGAAAATAGAACTAGTTGATTGCCATATGGGCATATAGAAATACAATATTTTTTTAAAACATAAAACAAACCATGAAAATCAGATAAAAAATAAAGCAAGATAAAATTTTTGCAGGTAAATAAAGCATATTAAAACCATAATTTTAATATGAAAATAAAACAATGAATTAAGAAAACTTAATTAAAAAATCTCCACCATTTTCAATTATAATTTGATGATGTTATTTATCTTAACCTATTAATTGAATCATAAAATCATTCTAAACAACCTAAGAAAAATAAAAGAGACCATAACCAGTACTAGTCAAACTATACACTACTTATGTTGAACATGTGTATCAATGTGATACACATTTTCCCTCATCAATTAAATCTAATATAGTACTTAAACATTCTTAGAATTAAACAACTTCAAACATAAACAGAATGCATACCTACACTTACTTGAGCCTATATTTAAGACGAAGTCATCAAGGAAGTCCCATACTACTAACTAGTACCTGCACACAAGCAACAAACAAATCAGTACCGATCCTAAAAACATAATAGTAAAACAAGGTATGAACATAAACTCAATAATTTATATGAAAAAAGTATTAGAAAAGAAAAAAACTCATGAAAATAAAAGCAAACAAGTAGCACAAAACTCAGAGCAAGAAAATCACTCACATCACCTAGATCTACGACTGTTCTGCTCCCGGCGTGGCGAAAAACCGGGGGTCGTGTGAGAGAGACGTGTGCTACCCGATGGTTGATTAGAGAAGGCTGAGCTCTGCTTAATCACTTATATCGGGTGCATCGTTTGCACCTAGAAACACCCAATAGTTCCATATCTCCCAGTGGGTGGACCTGATTTCCAAAGGCAGGCATTCGCTAGATGGTTTGGCTAGCGAAGCTTAAGAACTCACATTGGTCGAGAGGATGGGAAGTCGGGATCATCACACCCTTTTGAGGGGAATTATTTCCTGTTCCGGGACTCTCTTATATCTTTAAGACGTATTCATATGTTTGCAAATATTTGGTTTATACCCAAACATAGTATCCATGGATTTAACCTTGGTGGGAAATGGTCAATAGGATGCAGGGGTTCAGAATCATTTAGGCCTGAGGTTTACCATCCCTCATTGGATTAATGACCCCGTGGAGTCAGGACTCATTGAGAAGGTGCTGGGATTGGCGCGGTGAACCGACGTGAAGATAGTCGGATCTGCCGGTTGTTGGGCTTGAACCTCAGGAAGGATTCCTACGTACCCCACCTAGGAGACAGGGATCAAAGTCCACGTAGTTCGTATTTGTATGGGGCTTACGATCTGAGGTGGCCCAAGGTGTGGATGATGGGCTTGAACCTCAGGGAGGCTTCCTACGTACCCTGCCTAAGAGACAAGGATCAAAGTCCACGTAGTTCGCAATGGTATGGATGATGGACTCGAACCTCATGAAGTCTTCCTATGTACTCTACCTAAGAGACAAGGATCAAAGTCCACGTAGTTCGAAATGGTATAGATGATGGGCTTGAACCTCAGGGAGGCTTCCTATGTACCCTGCCTAAGAGACAAGGATCAAAGTCCACATAGTTCATGACAAGTCCACCGTCGTTGTGCGGGTATCACGACCATCACAAATATCTAAGCCCACGTGAGTCATGCTCGGTGTGAGAAACAAGAGAATGAAATAGACTTGGATAACCTCACACTTTTCTCCAGACCAAGGGAAGGGGAGACAAACTAAGAGTGGAGGAAAAGACCAGTACCGCTGGACTCTCCTTCCCCCTGATGTTCGAGGAATGTAGAAGTCGCGCGGCGGAGCAATGAACCCTCCATATTGAAAGGAGCAGGGTCATTGGATTCTGGCAAGGATGGTGTGGGGATTACTCCAGAAGGGATTCCCAATGGTGATAGAGCCCACCATGAGAGGGACTTGGCCCCAAAGAAGGATGGAGCATCACCCTTCCCCACTATGTCCCTCCTTGGTCGTATTGGTGGGGAAGTATAGAGGTGCATGTGGACGAATTCCTTATGACGGGTATGCCGCCCCCTCTATGGGGAGGGGAGAAGTGCCCGACCGCCAAAGCGTGCAGTCCATCATCCTGGCGAGTAGAGGCAGAATGGGGGCTCTCGGGCTCGGACCCCGTATTACCGTGGGAATGTGAACCCAGACATGCTTTAGGAATCCGCCCAAGGGCCAGGGCAACCCCTTCGCCTTCGCTTACCGTGGGTATTTGAACTCAAAAGGGAATGCTAATATGCCCAAAGGTTACATCATATCGGTCCAGTGGCTCTGGTGGAGGCCTCGACTCAGGGCTGATGAATGGGCCAATGAGGAGGTTGCGAAGGATCCGGTCGGATTGGAATTGGAAGGATTTTATCTAGCTTGGGGAATAGAAACTCCAAAGGTTTTGGAAGGATACACGGGTGTATGAGGGGTGGTTCCTTTCGCGTAGGAAGATGCTACGTGGTTGGAGAAGATGTCACGAGCCAGGGTGGTCCACGGGCTGAGAAGCCGTCCGCGAACCAGGAGGGTCCGCGGACTGAGAGGCCGTCCGCGAACCAGGAGGGTCCGCGGACTGATTGGCATCCCGCGAACTAGGAGGATTCGCAGCTTCGGGTTCGGCCCACGTACAAGGTTGGTACGTGGAGGGGTCTACGTGAGCAGCGACGGCCAAGGCCGGTGCCGGTTGGAGATTCGTCGGTCAGGGCTTCGCCCACGTAGGAGGGTGCTACGCAGTGCGATGGATCAGAAAAGGGGCATAAACTCCCTGGTCCACGGGTAGTGCATCCACAGAGGGGCCATGGTTCATGGTATTCTCTTTTTATGTTATTTTTGGTTCACGGTTCACCAATTTATGCGTTTTCAGTTCCTTATTAATTCGTTTCCAACTTCATACCTGCTCTGGTTCGCGAACTGAAACTTCGCTCTTTGCGAAATCCTAAGCTCCTTCCTTCGAAATCCTTCCACCCAAATATGATCGATCTCCTCTCCGTATCTCCTCCCTCTTTCCCCCTCGATCTCCTTTTATAGAGGGGAGGAAAAGGGATCTATTGGGGTCATGCAACACCTTTTTCGGAGGCCCATGACTGAAAACCTGGCTTACAGATGACTTGGTCAATCCATAACTTGAGGGGAATTAAACACTCCTCCTCCGCGAACCAAACTCGGGGAGTGCTTCGCGACCGCGGAGGGTTCCACCTCCATTTCGCAAACGACAGTGGAGGCGGTTCGGGCCGGTTGATGTGGATCGCGGCTGGGGTGGTCCGGAATGGTGAACCGGGTTGGCGTCTGTCCTGCCTCACGTCCGCGGAGGATCTCCACCTCCATCTCGTGAACAAGGCTAGTCCGCGGAGTGGAGCGGTTCGCTAAACCGGCCGTGTAACACTTGGGCCGGTTCACGGACCGGTTGGTACTTTTCCAATTTTGAGTATTGGCCTCCTTCCTTTGCCCAATTATTTGAGGGGAAATTGGGTAGAATCTATATTGAGTTAAAGGGGATCATCATTCTCCTTTGCGGATTTTTCTGGACCCTACAAATTCCCCCCATCGAAATGGGGTCCGATCAGAATGAAGAGGAGACTATTCCGATGCATAGTGGTCCTGAAACTCGGATGGGTTGCGGTAGGGAAGTGGACCCGGTAGGGGACCACTCCTATAAATATGGAGGGCCCTTCATTTGTCTTATACCAAATTCTTTGCGAATACCAGCGCTCCTTCGCTTTTCTTCCTCTGCGTGCTTGTTCCTTCGCGAAACGTTCCGTCGACAAACCGGCTACTACTTCCGTGAACCATTTCTCATTCGCACCATTCTTCATCCGCGGAACAATATCCCAGCCGCAAACTAACACCTTTAATTAATTAAAAAGAGGCCACCTTGCGGATTTCATTATGAAGTCTTCTCGGCGCCTTTTCCATACAGCTGGTATTTTTGTCCAGATTTTATTATTCTAGACTAACCATTTGCCTGGTTTTCATGATTTAGGGAGAAAACATGGTTCCTACTCATCCTGTGACTAGGCCCGCTACTGGGCCTCTCCCAATTGGTTCAGGGAGACATTTATCTATGATTCGCAGAGCGAAGAACATCAAAGAGGACCCTGGTCGGTCCATCATTCCTGAAGATGGTGTCTTGAAGGACTTTCTCTCTCTTGAGCTCCTGAGCTATCCATTATCAAATCAGCTTCCTCTTTATGGATTTGGTCTTCAGGATGACATCCCTATCCCCCCTACTTTCTCGGTTCTTCCGTCTCCTTTCCTAGAAGTGCTACCAAAGTACGTTCAGGCGAGCCTTGCCCCATTGGGGGAGATAACCTCTGATTCTGTTCTGAAGGAAGCTTTCATTTTGAGAGGCTCTATCTAGACCCAAAGCAATCAGTACACACAAGAATTCTCTCAAGAAGTTTTCCTCAAGAGTTAACCCTCCATAATCAACCTTTCTCGAGTGGACCCTAATGCGGGATGGACTTCTAAGTGGGATCTGTGGTCTGGTGGGATTTTCTTGAATGACTGGGCATGGGCCTTTTGGGTCCATCATCATTACCAGGAATCTCCCGAGTCTCTAGAAGCAGTCAATTTGTACTCCGCAGTATGGGCCTCCCAGTTTGTTGTTTACCCACCATCCCTGATCATGCCTGACCTACTCAGTCGCTGGTGTTCAAGCACTAATTCTTTCCACCTTAAACATGCTGAAGTTGGCATTTGTCTGTGGGGCATCTATAAATTGGGAGGGCTCCCGATTATCGGTGAGATGTATGATGAGTTCCTGCCCACTCCCAGTGCGTGGGATGACATCGAACAAGTACCTTCATTGGTGAAGGATCTACTGGTTATGGCGGAGAAATCACTGGGTCAGGCCTTGTGTACCCTCTCTCTTATTCCCTATAGCACCTGGATAGGGCTATTTCTGAACACTATTGGTCTTGTGCTGAAGATCAAGCACCCCAGGACTCATCCTTCTCAATAGTCACGAACCACCCTAGGTTCCTACTGGGCAGTTCTGGAGGTGGGTGACTACCTTTCATCGGGTTACGAGGTGTGCCCCGATGTGCCGCCTATGCTCCAGCTGGCAGGTTTGTTTGCTATGTTTCTGAGCGGGTGGCTATTCCCTTCTCGGGACATCAACCCGGGCATCAGAGCTCGCACCTTGATGATGGCAGTCGAGTTGGAAGAGATCCACCCGGTGAACTTAGCCGTGACCACTTTGGATCATATTTATGAGCTACTGAGTCACATGCAGGAGGGCGGGTCTCCCTATCATCTGAAGGGGCCATTTCGGTTCTTATACAACTGGATAGCGAATCACTACCACTGTTATGAGTATTGTCATAACGCGTTCATCCCGCTTCCTACCTTTCGGCCTACCCTACTTGATATAGTTGGAGTTCGCTTGAAGTCCCTCGACTCTAGTGAATTCCTCAAGCTTCTGAGTGACTTCTCTCAGTTTGCTTTCACTCCATACCCCACCACTTCTGTCGTCTTAGTTGAAAACCGCCGGGGGAGCCTGGAGGAGAGTTCTTACATGATCTCTCTATAGGACGGATTTCTGTCTACGCGGATTGATGAGGTTTCTCTATGAGAGCTGTATGTACCGTATTTTTTTTCTCGCCAGTTTGGGTGCATGCAAGTCCAAGTTTCTCTTCCCCCTCCTCAAGCTCAAGGACTGCACTTGGCCATACTTTGTCAATAGTGGCTGATGCTGACGCGGGAGAGATATGACACAAGAATTCCCCTTCCTGTCATGGGGGCGGCTGCTGGCCTTTCCTTGGAGTATGCAAAAACATGGGTAAAACACTATCCTGATGGGATCCTAGGGAAGGATGTCCGGCAGGTTCCCAAATCAAGAGATACTGTGGCTATTGCGTCCACCGCACCTTCCTCATCAGCTCTAAGGGAGGATCGACTGATGGCTTGTCGATCAAAACGACTCAGGGGATTTTCCTCTCCCAGCCCTTCGATGGCCGAAGTTTAGGAGGGTTCATCCTTCTTGGATGTGGATGATGACGACCCTGTGGTTTTGGGTCCTAGCGAGGCAATCCCATAAGTTTTTCCAGTCGATACCGGGCTTAGCAACTTGATCCCCAAGCCTGAACCGGGGTCAGAGGCTCCAGATTTTCCAGCTTCGACCAACATCTAGCGAGCACATGTCTGCGCTGGTTGCAATTCCAGACTTTTTTCCCATGCTATATGGCGAGGATACCAAATATCGTCATGTCATGGCGGACCACTGAGTAGTGCGCAGGTGTTCCTGGCCCTGGATTTGCGAGATTGTTGCCAAAAATCCTCTAGCTGAGATGGAAACTAAAACCAAAGCTCTTCAACAGATCTTCCTGGGTTTGGGGTCAGGTGTCTTTGAATATCAGCAGTTCCATTCTCTTTCTTTCCAAGTTGTCATGGCCCATGAGGAAGTTTCCACTAGTGAACGCAAACTTTCTCACTTCACTGCTGCTCATTGTGGGACCTGAGCCCTAGAGGAAGCCATGATACACCTCCATCAGCTGATAGCATAGGAGGCGATCTCTCGAGATCAGTCGGTCGTACTATCCTCTAAGTTTAATGAATGTGAAGAACATGTAGCGATGCTGAGGGATCAGTTATCGGCTATGACCGGTCGTCTAGAAGCCACCAGAAAAGGGATCAACAATCTCCAAGAAACAGTGGAGCGTACTCGTTCGGTGGCTGAGGTTGAAGTTGGGGAGAAGGCCGTGCTGGAGCAGTCTTGCAACAACCTTCTCCACTTGGTTATTGATCTGGTGGAGAGAGGGAGTTATGATCCTTTATGACTATCAGATCCATTCTTATACTCTCTATTTTACTTACCCCCTTTTTTTGTGAGGGAGAGACCCCAGCTTGTGGACGTCCTCTCCTTTTTGTTCGAACGGAATACAATCTCTATCAATCTCTTGTCACCATAAAATTTGGTTGTCACTAGAAAAATTGTTGCGTAAATAAAAACTCACTGAATCAGAATTAATCATAACTTAAGAAAATAAACTCTAACTTTTGCCCGGACCATGGAATCCAGCGAGCATAGTCTGACTATTGCTAGGGATTTGTAGAAAATCCCCACAAACTTTTTGTCTTTTATTTTAATGCCCTAATTTTTCCTGGGCCCATTTAGTGTAGACCCAGTGGGTATGGCCCGACTTTTTCTTAGGTCTCCCTTTTTGGGTTTTCGGCCTAACAGGCTTTGTGCGTCCTTCACGAGCGGTTTAAAGTCCCACCGTCAAGACCATCATTACTGATGTTTTAGGTCAAACAGCTTTGACCAGATATAGTGGGGAAAGGGACCCAATGAGATTTGGTTGATTAAAAGATGTCTCAATACCCTTCAGACGCACATGGGGGGGGAACATGTTTAAATTTGAACGACATGCAGGGCATGTCTCAAGTCATGGGAGCCGTGTCGGCATACAGAGGTAGGAAGAGCATTTCCTAAGGAAATATTGCCTTTGGTAGATGATCCAGGGGCGATCAATATGCAGATCCGCTGAGGGCATGGTATGCATAGTCATACAAAGGTGTCCTTAAGTCAACAAATCTCCATTTATGATGGCCATAGGACTTCATGAAAGTCTGAATTATGGAAACCACCATGGGTGGCTTGGAGAATTATGAAAACCACCGGTGGTGGATTAGAAAGGGTATGTGATGTCTGAAAGGTTTTGAGAACATCTGTATCAATCAAGAGTGTGGAAGGGAGACCACTTTCCTACGCATTTAGTTATCGTAAGGGATGGTTAAAGCTTGGCGCAGTTTAAAGTCATGCAGCGGGGACATCATCTAGAATGGAACAACTTCTCCTGGTCCTCGGTAATCTTTTCAGAGACGTTCCACCATATTTAGGCAGGGTTGTGAAAGAGTTTGGTAAAATATAGCTCATAGGGTTTCCGAATCCTAGGATAGACATGGGGGCTCATAGGCCAAGAGGTGTATGGAGAGAAGCATTGCCTAAGGAAGTACCGCCTTTGGTAGATAGGCCAGGGGTAATCAATATGAAGAGCCACTGAGGGAATGGTATGCATAGTTATGAAAAGGTGTCCTTAGGTCAATGATTGTATTCCCCTAATAGCCAAGAAACTCCGAGGAAGTTGAGATTTGGGACCACCAGGGGTGGCTTATGAGATTTTGGATTTTTCTGAGTACAGAGTATGGTTTATGATGAGAGGGTGCCTGGATACGTGGGAAACATCTTGACTAAACTTCCCGAGAATGGGTGAAGTAATCCCTTCTCATGCGGGTGTGAGATGGTGGCTTGTGTAGGTCTGACCCGTGCACTGAAGGACAGAGAAAAGCCTCCGTTCCTTACTAAACCTGTGATGGGTTTGACCGTGAAATTTAGCGTCATGCGATAAAGACAAAGAGAATTATTAAAGGATGTTGTGCAGTTTAACGTCATGCAGCGAGGACGGGGGGCATTTTTCTTTCCTTTTCCAATGTTGTGTAGTTTAACGTCGTGAAGCAAGGACGATTGACTGTGCAATTTAACGCCGTGCGGTAAGGATGATGAGCATTATTAAACTAGTGAAAATGCTTGTTGTTGGAGGAATTCCCCTGGATGTTTAATTCTGGGTCTTTGCAGCCTTACGCCAGGTGGCCAAGATGTGATCTGTGCCATTTGACGTCGTGCAACAAGGATGTAGTTAAAAAGGCCGCTCTTGATTAGAATGTAACTGGGACCGAGTACCCTGGAATGTCCAAGACGTGGAGGGGGATTGATGGTGTAAATCATGGTTCCGGGGCTTCTTAGATCAGGAGGGATGACATGGAGGCTCTGGGGCCAGTAAGCATACGGAGATGGGAAGAGTATCGCCCAAGGAAATCTTGCCTTTGGTAGAGGAGCCAGGGGCTATCAATATGAAAATCCGCTGAGGGCATGGTATGCATAGTCATGCAAAGGTGTCTCCGGGTCGATGAATCTCCACTTATGATGTCCATGAATGGTTATGAAGATCCGCAATTATCCGGTCCACGAAGTCTGTCATCGAGGAAGGAAATGTCTGAACATGTCGGGCATAATCGGCCCTGGTTGCTGTTAAAGATTAGAGATCCCCCTGCGCTGATTTATTTTGCACGCGGGGGTGTACCTTCACTCCATGCAGTTTAACGTCGTGCGGTAAGGACGAGGTACTCCTAGTTTAGAGGTCATAGATCTCGGACCATTGGGTGACTATTGCTGCAGTCACTCGAAGGATAACTGGGTCAACATGCTCTGATATACTTGGAATAAGGTGGGGGATGAAGGTCGTATATTGCAACTTTGAGTTTTCCTGGATCAGAAGGTGTGGTGTGGGGGATCTGAGGCCGGTAAGAATACAGGGCTAGAAAGATTGTTTCCCAAGGAAATCTTGCCTTTGGTAGACGAGACATGGGCTATCAATATGCAGAGCCACTGAGGGCATGGTATGCACAATCATGAAAAGGTGTCCCCTGGTCGATGACTTTCCACTTCCGATGGCCGTGAATGGTTATGAGGATCCGCGATTGCTCAAAGTGCAGAGTTAGGCATGTGGGGATAATGGTGTCCGAGTATACAAGAAACATCTTCATTGCAATTGTCCATTGAGTCAAAGTAGCCTAGTCCTGGCTTGATGTTTGTTGATGCAGGTCGCTATGTGAACCATCGGCGGACACATAGGCTAACCGGGTAGGGATACCCTGGAAACACTTGGATGTGAATAGGGGACGAACTTTTAAACCACTACTCCATAAATTTTTGGATTGGTAGATGTGATATGGGGGCTCTGAGGCCGGTAGGCATACGGAGCTAGGAAAAGTATCGCCCGAGGAAATCTTGCCTTTGGTAGACGAGCCAGGGGCTATCAATATGAAGAGCCGATGAGGGCATGGTATGCATAGTCATGAAAAGGTGTCCTCAAGTCAACGACTTTCCACTTCCGATGGCCATGAATGGTTATGAAGATCCATAATTGTTCGGGTCGTGGAGTCTGATGTATGTAGAGGATGCATCCAAATGTGCAAGGAGTATCTCCATCTCGTTTCGCCATGTGTCTTGGGTGGGTCACGACAAAGTCTGTGTAGTTTAACATCATGCAGTGAGCATGAAGTCTGTGCAGTTTAACGTCATGTGGTGAGGACAAATTATACACCCCGTGCAGGTCTGGTCCGTACACGGGGCGAAGGGGGAATTTTTTTTCGAGGTGGCTGGGCCAGGGTGTGGAATTATAGCATCACTACGTATCCTGAGAGGGCAGGAATCAAGCCTCATGTAGTTCTCTGAAAGATGATACACCCCATGCAGGTCTGGTCCGTACATGGGGGGAAGGGAATTTTTAACATTATTTTCATTCAGGAGTGGATGGGCTAGGATAGGGGATCCCGACATTGATACGTATCCTATGAGGGCAGGAATCAAGCCGCACATAGTTCTCTAAAATCTGTGCAGTTTAACATCATGCGGTGAGGACGAGGAATACACCCCGTGTAGGTCTGGTCCATACACGGGGGGGGAAGAGGGCATTTTTAAAACATCTTGTCCGTGTAGTTTAACGTCATGCGATGAGGGCAGAATACTCTTAGTTTAAGGTCATAGAGTTTGGACCGTTGGGTGCTTGGCAGTTTAATGTCATGTAGCTCAGACGATCCTCTTTTTTTCCTTACCCGTGAAATTTATCATCGTGCGGGTAGGACGAGGGATACACCCCATGCAGGTCTGGCCCGTACACGGGGGCAGAAGACATTTTTAATTTTTATTTCGGGGTGGCTGAGCCAGGATGGGGAACCCTGGCATCGCTACGTATCCTACGAGGACAGGAATCAAGCCGCACGTAGTTCTCTGAAAGAAGTAAACCCCGTGTAGGTCTGGTCCATACACGGGGGAAAGGGGCATTTTTAAATTTCCTTATCCGTGCAGTTTAACATTGTGTGGTAAGGAATAAATACTCTTAGTTTAGGGTCATAGAGTTAGGACCATTGGGCGCTTGGCAGTTTAACGTCATGCAGCCCGGACGAAGAATACACCCCGTGCAGGTCTGGTCCATACACAGGGGGAGGGAGCATTCTTAACTCTTATTATTAGTGCAGTTTAATGTCGTCCAAAAAGGACGAATAAATACACTTTTTCTCTATGCGAAATACTTCTTCCAGAATCTTGCATTGGTAGGAGCCGTGGTGAATTTCCCATCCATGGAGATCAGGGTATATGCTCCGTTGGAGTAGACCTTGTGTACAACGTATGGTCCCTCCCACTTGGGCTTCAGCTTTGGAGGCTTCTTTCCAAGTATCATTGGGGTCCGGAGGACCAATACTAATTCTCCTTCCAAGAAAGACCAAAGACGAACCTTTTTGTTGAAGGCTCGTGCGATTCGGTTCTGGTATACTTCCAGATGGTGAAAAGTGTGCAACCGCTTCTCGTCTATCTGTTCCAATTCACCTAGCCGCTTTTCTGATTGCTCATTATTGGATAATTGATCACAAATGGAAACACAGAGCAAGGGTGATTGGATCTCAATGGGAAGGACCGCTTCTGTTTCATATACTAGTGAGTATGGAGTAGCCCGAGTAGCAGTGCGGACTGTGGTTCGATAATCCCACAACGCATGAAGAAGTTTATCCGACCACGACTTCTTGTCTTTGTCCACCATTTTCTGGAGAATTTTGGACAGGGTCTTGTTGAAAGCCTCTATCTGTTCATTGTCCGCTGCATGGTAGTGGGATGAGTGGTTAGCCTTGATACCATACTTGTGGTATAGTTTCTCCAATTCCACAGAGCAGAAATTGGTACCATTTTCCGTCAGTATGGTATGGGGGACACCAAATCTGGTGATGATATTGGTATTCACAAATCTGACAACATTTCTTGCCCCGACTTCCTTGAGGGGTATAGCTTCTGCCCATTTGGAAAAGAAGTTGATTTCTGTGAGGATATACTTCATCTGTTTGGCCGTGGCGGGAGGATATGGTCCCACAACGTCCATCCCCCAGACGAAAAATGGCCAGGAGTACTTGGCTTGATGAAGTAACTCTGGGGGTTGGTGTATGAAGTTGGCATGAATCTGGCATGAGTGGAATTTTTCGGTAAAATGCACACAGTCTCGTGCCACTATGGGCCAGTAGTACCCAAGCCTTCTAACTTGATGGGAAATCTTGGTCCCCGGTTGATGTGCTCCACATGCTCCGACATGTACTTCATTCATTACGGTAGCGGTTTCTTCTCCATCAATGCATCTGAGGATCACTTTGTAGAGGCCTCATTTGTAGAGGACCTCTTGCTGATCTGCACCACTATATAGGACAAAATTGATTTCCCTTATCCGTATTTGCTCTCGCTCAGCCCTGTCTGATGGAAGTTCTCCCCGTTGAAGGTAGTTTGCAATGGGGGTCATCCAGCCGGTGGCAGGAGCATATGGCTCAGGGACATGACTGAATTCATGGATTTATTCCGTCTTAGCTTGAACAAATGACAATACCATTCGACGGTGAGCAATACTAATAACTGTTTCATCCCGGCTGGGGTCAGCTAGGGATGTGGCTGCGTTGGCTAATGCATTAGCCTGAGCATTCTAAGACTGGGGAATATAGTTCAATGTTGGTTCTGTGGATAATTCCACCATTAACCCTCAGACATGGTCAAACAGGGGGATCAGCTCCTCCTTTTTAATAGCATAGTCACCATTGACTTTCTTAATGACCATCTTCGAGTCACCTTTTACCTTAAGGTGTTGTACTTGTGCCTGGAGTGTGAGCTCCAGGCCTGCAATAAGATCTTGATATTTCGCTTCATTGTTTGTACATCCCTCTGACAGGAGGAAGAAATATGGCAAGACTGACTTTTTTGGGGACACAAGTATTATTCCCAAACCCACTGTTGAATTTGGGATCCTCCATCCTCTTCCCGATTGGGCTTCGGGATGCGCCGTCGAAGTACATTTCCCATGCTGGGAACTCCTCTTGAATCGAGAAGATGTCTTCATCAGGTAGCTCGGCGTCCGATGCAGTGGTCCCTGTCAAAGGGTGCTCTGCCAGAAAGTCTGCTAATGCCTAGCACTTGATGGCTTTCTGAGGCACAAACCGGATGTCAAACTATTGCAGGATGACCGCCCATCGGGATAGGTGTCCGGTTAGCATCGGGCGACTGAGGATGTACTTGAGTGGGTTACTCTGCGAGATCAAATGGACTTCATGATGCTGCAAATAATTTCACAGCTTTTGAACTGCGAATACCAAGGCCAAACAACACTTCTCAATATTTTATTATCGATTCTCAACATCAATCATGGTTCGACTGAGGTAATAGAGACTGTTTTCACTTCCGGCATCGTTCTTTTGTGTGAGGAAGGCTCCTAGTGACCGTTATAGGGCCGTCACGTATAGGATGAGAGGTCTTACTTCAATCGGAGGCATGAGCACCAGTGGGCTTAAGAGGTACTTCTTCAAGTTGTTGAATGCCTCTTGGCAGTCATCCGTCCATTGGTACATGACACCCTTCTTCATTAACCTGGTGAAGGGAAAACATTTGCCTTCCAGGTTGGCTATGAACAACCTAATATAGGCCAGGTGTCCTTGGAATCCCCTCAACTCGGTGAAATTTCGGGGAGATGGTAATCCAAGGATATCCTTTGTCTTCTCAGTGTCGACTTCGATGCCATGATGACGTACGACTAAGCCAAGGAATTTCCCTGAGGTAAACCCAAAGGAGAATTTCAAGGGGTTCATCTTCAAGCTATGTTATCGGAGTTTGTTGAAGATGGTCACAAGGTCTAACAGGTGATCTGAGCGCTGTCTGGACTTGACCACCAGGTCATCCATGTAACATTCAACGAATTTCCCCAGGAAGAGTTTAAAGATCCAATGCATGGCACGCTGATATGTGGTGCCAACGTTCTTGAGACCAAAGGGCATGACCCTATAAAAAAATACCCCTTGAGGGGCCCTGAAGGCAATGGATTCTTCATCTTCTTGGGCCATCCTGATTTAGTTATACCCAGAATAGCCATCCATGAAGGATAAAGCCTCATACCCGGCCATTGCATTTATTAATAACTCGGTGACTGGGACCGGGAAATCATCTTTCGGACAATGGCGATTGAGATCTCTGAAATCAATGCAGACACGGATTTGTTCATTCTTTTTCTTGACATGGACGATATTTTCCAACCAGATGGGGTATTGGACCTCCCGAATGAAGCCTACTTTAATGAGCTTATCGAATTCAGCCTCTATTTTGGCAGCATGTGAGGGGTGTGTCCTTCTGGCGGCCTGTTTATAGCCTCGGTGGTCTTCTAGAAGACCTAGGTGGTGTGTTGCCACTTCGGGATCGAGTCCCAGAATTTTCATGTAATTCCAGGCAAACACATCTTGATGTTTCCTTAAGAAGGTGGTATATACCTCATGCTCTTCGGGAGACATGGCAACACTAATGAGAGTGGGCCTTGGGTCTTCCTTGGTACCCAGTTTTATTTCCCTGAGCTCATCCACAGTGGTGGAGATACCTTCCTCAAATGTGGGAGGTGCATCCTTGAGATCTTCCCCCTCTTCTTCTCCAAAATCCTCATCTTCTTGATCTGACAAGGAGAGAGCTCCTAACACGGGATCTTGGGAGTCCGGAGGAGAGGTTTCGTGGGAATCCTTACTCAAGTTTTTGTCCCCAGATTGAGGGTCAGTGGACATCCCCACATTATCACGCTCGGCCGTTATGGCTGAAGTCATGAGGACATCCGAGTGCATGTTCGGATTTGAACTCCTACTTTCAACATGGTTGATGGGAAAGACATAATCTCTACCAAGATGCCTGAGGGGGTCATCAGGAACTATTTACAATCCATTTGGAGCAGGGATCCAGTCGACACCATCGAACAAAGGCTTCATTTTATTTTTCTCATAGAACTCGGCATCAATGTAGTGTTACTCGAAGAGCTTGAAAGGGGCCTTGTCAGCATGAAACATTCCACTTTGTCCATTGACGCAGTACTTGATACACTGGTGGTAGGATGAAGGAACAACCATGTGCTTATGGAGCCACGACCTTCCCAGCAGGGCATTGAATGCTGTGCTCTACTGGACCATGAGGAATTTCGTGTAGGCTACTAGGTCACCAAAATGGGTCTTTAGCTTAATTTGTCCCATTGGTTTCTACTTGCTCTTGTTGTAACCCAACAGAGTTGTGGTCGAGGGTATTAGATTGTCCTCACTGTATCCCAACTTACGGAGTGTCCGTAGGGGAAGGAGGTTAACTCCAGAGCCATTGTCTATAAAGACTTTCCAGATCTCAATACCATTCAGTGTGCCAGACATATATAGTGGTCTGATGTGTCCTTTCATGATGCCATCTTCATCTTGACCAGTGAATGAAATCACCGCATTGCATTCAGCTGGGTCAGTCTCTGTCCGGTAAATCTCGGTGGTAGCTACCTCGGCTTGAAACTCCTGGGGGCTGATCAAATCTTCTATAAGTGCCTCCCTAAGGTCTGCTGACAGACTTAGGGCATCGAGGATTGATAGCTTGGCTGGTATCGATGCCAGCTACTTAAGTATATCGTATTTCTGCTCCAATGACCAACACTTCTCCATTGGCGGGAGAGTCTTAGCGGGTGCTTTGGGTGCTGGAGCATTTGACGAGGAGGGACTGGCTACAGGGTTGGATATCGATGGTGTTCCCGCGTTTTGAGGACTTGGCCTGACCGGTCTGTTTGTGTGTACTTGGCGGCCAGACACTTTCTCCTCCTCTGGTGGGTATCGCAGAACAACAGGGCCAGAGTGGCTGCTTGTGGAGGTGGAGGGGCATTTTTTCTCCTGCTGAGTCCATTAAAGGGCTCTCCCATGGGTTTCTGCGGTATTAATGGTTTGGGCCGGGGTCCAACCATAAGGTTGGTTTTGGTCGTGGCTGCGCATCCCCTGGTATCCCCTACCTCTGTGATTCCTCCTCCTGACTCCTCGTGCAGGGAACTCGGGTTCATAACCATAACCTTCGTCAGAGGACGATTCCATGATATGGATGACGTTAATAGAACCAAAGATTGTCTCTTCATCCTCTGACAGGTCAACTTGGTCGGTTGTCCCTGATGGTGCCGTTTGGTGGGTGTGCCCGTGGCACCAAATTCGGGGGCATATAATCTGCCAGGGTCGGGACTAACTTTGGCCCCATTGCGGACTGCTCCTCTTGCGATTGTTTCTTCCTTCTTCGATTACGCCCGGATGACCGGCTCGTGGAGGATTGTGAGGCCGATGTTGTCGGTTGTGCGGCGTCAGGGGATATTGATGACAACACTGGCTGTCATAGCTGATCTCGGAGTATGCCCTGGGCTCGGTTGATAGTCATTCGAGTCATCCAGTCATCGAATTTATGCCCCTGCTTGCTGGTGACTTTCTCCCACCCCTCCTCTTTGTCAGAGTCGGTGGTAGAGATACATGCCACATGTGATGGGGGTGGTCCCAACTCGACCTGTCCGAAGTCTACCATCCTCTGCAGGAGGTATTTGAAAACAAAGCATTCTCAGATATTGTGCCCCAACATTCGATGGTAGGGGGTAGTAATCTGGCCTGTCATCATGACCGACTTCTTCAGGTTTCCTTGGCTGTGGGAGGCGAATCAAGTTGCAATTCATGGCGGCAATGAATTAGCCACAGACTTGATCGTCTCGAAACAAGTATAATTTTTGTCTTCGTTCCTCAAACTGGTTCTGTTTCAGTCCTCTCTGATCGTCCTGTTTAGGCGGAGGCGGCTGCTGATATGCAGGAGGCCCCTGACGATTTGGTGGAGGCCTGAGCGGTGGAGCGGGCACAAGGGACAACTTGAGTGTGATAGCAGACGCTTCAGCTCTAGGGGCTCTTTTTGCAGGAGCCTGTGAGGCTATTCGGGACTTCGAATTAGTCCGCTGCAGGGAGTACTCAATTCTCTGGGAAATGGCCGAGAGATGGCGGAAGCCAGTGGTGCACTCCACTGGTATGAGCAGTGTTCACAGATCATCTCGAAGATTATCGATGCATATAGATAACATCTCATCTTGAGGCGTTGGCCTATTCAGGGAATAAGTCAGACCCTTCCATCTGGCGATGAAATCTGAGACCCTCTCGTTCTCCCTCTGCTTGCAGTTCATGAGGTCGCTGACTGTTGTTTTAGGAAACGTTGAGCTGAAGTGGAACATGAACTGCTGCCGAAGGTCCTCCCAGCTCTTTATTGACTGGGCTGGCAGACTCGTATACCAAACGAAGGTAGATCCTTGCAAGGTCCGTATGAAGAATCTAAGTTTTACTGCTTCTTTTTGTTCTGGAGTCCCCATCATAGGGTCGCAATAAGACGCATAGTGCATCAAATGCTATTCCAGATCACCTGACCCATTGAAAATAGGGAATACAAGGCTCCCAAAATTGGGTGTAGGTGGCATGTTGGTCACCCAATCTGGGTAGTGTTTCCACTCTGGCTGTATCAGAGCGTGTTGACCTTCCATCACTTCCAATCGAGCTATTAGTGCCTCGATGGTGTTGGTGAGACCCTGGCTTACATCCTACTGGGCCCGGTCCTGGGCAGGCGTAGCCTGAGGCATTGTCTGAGGATCCGGATTGGCCGACACCAGGGGTGCGTGTGCCATTTGTGGCACCTTCGGAGGGTTTAGGCGTACTCGTTCCAGTTGCTTCCTGAGTGGAGGGAAGTCTTGGTATTCATCCGAATCTATGTTTAGGTAGTTGGACGGGCTGTGCGCATCATTGGACCGGAGCCCTAACCGCATTTCATTTTCTGGGGAAAACCTTAGTCTTTGAGGTGCACTTACTAGGAGTGCATGATGTGGCTCCTCCTGGGATGCACTTTCAATAAGGCGGTTCTTCTAGAGTATCTCGGCATTAAGCCACCTCAATTATTTCATCTCCTCTTCCTGTCGAGCGAATCTATCTTCGAGCGTGAGTGGCTCATCTTTTTCGAGAGAAGGAGGTGGGTTAAGGGTAACCAGTCCTTTATTCTTATCCTTATTGGAATCTTGCTGGGTAGGTAGAGGAGGGTTGGCTGGAAGGACGACCATATTTAGGGTGTCCCTCTAGTTCCAGGTGTGCACACCTGGGGGTTCGTTGTGAGTCACATCTTGACCAGAACCATCGTCTCCCGGTCCATCCTGATTTGCAGTATCTCTAGTGTCATCCATGGGGTTAACCTCTATGACGTTGATAGATTCATATCACGGGGGGGGGAGAAGATTTCATATTACAAATAGGAAGAGGTTCTCCCACGTCTTCTACTGACCTTCCCTTTCATGAACTGGGATTGCCTTTGAACTTCTTGACGAAGGGTGACGCAGAGAGTTCTTTGATAAGACCTTACAGTGCGCCTTCCTCTCAGAGGGGATGATGATTCAAATGATGGGATAGGATGAGAACCTCCTCTTATAACTTTCCTCCCTAGACGAGAGAATACTGACTCTCGTGGGGGAGGTTGTTGTTGAGGGGGTAATAATGCCCCCAGCCCTGGGGGCTGGGGTTGGAACCGTTCCTTGGACATTGAGTCTCCTACCATTTTTATTGGTCTTACGGGGGGCATTTTTTGTTAAAAATGCCCCTAGCCTTGCAGGCTGGGGTTGACCCTAGATTGCGGCAGTGGCTGCGGCTATCACTACCTTCCTGATCTTGCGTGCCCCCATTCGGGGGTGAACTTGGTTTGATGCCGAGTTTTTCTGGGGACCAATCCATTTTGGGGAGGTAGGAAAAGATCGTTGATTGGCCTATCTTAGGCGAGAGGCCTGTTGTATGCTCTCAGTGGCCTGATTCAGGAGTTCTTGAATGGCTTGTTCCTGTCGGGCCTGATGCTTCTGGAACTTACTCAAGGCTTGACTCTGTTGGGTGTGTTGCCTTTCCTGAATAGGGAGATCACTCGATTGCCGTCTTGATGTGATGAAGTTGAAAAAAACCATGCCGAACATGTTATTATGGGTGGGGAGTGGAGTGAAATGTAGAGCTCCATGTTCCCATCATCCCCTGATATGGACTCCTGTTGGAGCGTCACCGATGAGGCGGCGCTGCTGGTGCAGCGCACGGAGGCAGGCAATCTCCATGTTCCCTTTGCGCCTCTCAGGTCGTTGTTGCTGTGCCAAAGGAAGAGCTTCCAGGTTGATGTGACGCAGGAGGTCTCCTATTGTCTTGACGTGGTCTATATACATGTCTTAGGGCTGGAAGCTTGATTTCAGTCGGCAGAGGGTTGTCTATATATTATGGAGGATGCCGTGCACGCATTCTTCCGAAAACTCTCTGGGTATGTCGAACTGGGAAGTGTTCATGGGCCAAAACATAATTGGTATATTATCCCTGGACAGTCATTTCCTCAGGTGTAGCATATCGGTATACTCCTCCGCTAGTGATTCCTCTACCTGGTCAGCCCAACTGAGGCGCTCAATGATAGTGCAGTCGGAGGCAGTGGGACCGGTAGGTATTGAATTGTCATGTGGGCGATTCTGAGGTGGTTCAGAAGATGAACGTGGCCCTGGACCGTCTCCTTATTGAAGAAGGACATCGTTGGTGACTAACTGGGAATCTGACATGCTTGATCCCATCCTTCTGAGTTCCTCGGCATACGAGGGCTTTTCTGTGCTAGATTTGGCAGGGGGAGGACCTTCTTGTCGACAGGATACGTCATCGCGGGGAGGAACTTCTCAATGGTGGCCGTAATGGTGAGGACTACCATTACTGCTTGATGATTCACTACATAGAGGAATTTTGCAGTACACACCCTGGGGAGGACCTCCAAGACGTGTCGCAGCAAGGGGAGGACCTTCTGGCTGCGTAGCATCGTTACGGGGAGGGCCTTCGCAACAACTTCCATCATGGTGAGGATGACCATCATGGATTAACATTCGATGTGCATCCTAGGGAGGACCTTAAAGACACACTGCGATAAGGGGAGGACCTTCTTGTTTCTTGGGGCCAATGCGGGGAGGACCTTCGCAATGGCGGCCATGATGGCGAGGACTACCATCACAGCTGCGGCAATGGAGAGGACTACCATTACAGCTGCCGCAGGAAGAATATCTGCGGGATACATCCTGGGGAGGGCCTCCAGAATATACCACAAGGAAGGGAGGGCCTTCTCGTTGCTTGATGTCTCTATAGGGAGGACCTTTGTTATTAGGGTGGTGAGGACTACCACTGTGATCTGATGCCCGGCTGTGTAGAGTGTTATTGCAACGTAACCCATGGGGAGGACCTTTAGGGAAGGTCACGACAAGGGAGGGCCTTCTTGTCATGATGAGACATCACTGCGGGGAGGGCCTCCGTAGTTGCGACTATGATAGCGAGGACTATTGTCATAATCTGTGGTCCCATTGCATAGAGAGTGCTTGCAGTTTATACCCTGGGGAGGACCTTCAGGGTGGACCACAGTAAGTGGAGGACCTTCTTACTGCTCGATCTTCCGGTCACGTGGAGGGTTTTCGTGACTTGCATCAGAAGAGGATCACTTGTTATTGATCGTTATATGCCCGTAGGGGAGACCCCCGCGGGTTCTCTGGGGAGGACCTTCAGAGCTGCTAGTAGCAACATTGCGGGGAGGACCTTCGCAATTGCTATTTCCACTCCCATAATATGGTAATGGGTGGGTAGCGTTCTGAGCCTATGATGTGTTCTTAGCAGCATTGGGAACCCCAGTTTCCAGCAGAACGGAGTCATGAACCTGCTCTTTATTTTCCGACTGCCTTCAGCGCGTTTGGGGCACTTTCTTTTGAGCAGCGGGGACCGTCTACTGTTGACAACGGCCTTCACCTTTGGTTCCCTGTCTAATTGGGTCCCATGATGTTTTCGGGATATGCCGACGAACATCTTGACTTTTAGCAGGGATATATGCCTGCTCTGGAGAATCCACCATGATGGACGGGTGTCCCCCAGTTGGAACGAGTGAAGCTGCTTGATCTGGTTTCCCCTGCGTTGCAGAATATAGCCGGTGACCCTCCTGGGTAGAAGTAGGGATGAAAATCTTCTCCAAGGAAGCTATCTCATCTCTTATATAAGTCACCTCAATTGGGGAGACGAGCTCACGGGCCCGAGTCCTTGCTATTTCCGCGGATGCAATTACATTCTGGCAAGTCTGCAAGATATGATTTGGGATTGATACCTGCTCCTCCATCATTTCCAAGAAATGTAGAGACACATCTTTGGCTGGAATGGGTATGAAGGCCCATTCCAGTATCAGAGTAGGAATATCCTGCTCCGGTCCTCCAGTTTTCAGTCGGTACTGATAATTCTCCTTTTTCGGGGCAGGTGAACGAATCTGCCCCTGTGCCGGGATACGCCGGTTTATCTCTCTGTTTTCCGCCACATCAGGATGGCGGAATTTACTTGCATCCACAGGGAGCTGGCCCTGCATTTGTTGGTTTCCCACTGTATCGATTTGGTTTCCTTTGTTGGCGGGGATACGTGCCCACCTATTTATTGTCGCCACATCTGGGTGGCGGGCTTTGCTGATCGCCACCTTGTCAGGATGGTGGGCGTCAGAAGCATCTACTAGGAGCTGGTCTTACAGACGCCAGGTCGCCACCACGTCAAGCTGGTGGGCTTCACGACCCTGGGTAGGGAGAGGTGCTTGCCGGGTAAGTTCCATCCTGTGTGAGTGACGAGACTGATGGAGCTCGACGGGGATGCACGCCGGCTCGTATGATGCCGCCATGTCTGGATGGCGCCCTTGGAAGGAGCGAACAGGTGTAGGTTCCTGTTCGTGGTACATATCCATGTCTGGGTAGCAGAGCTCCTCCTCAGGGAACAGGGTGAGGACCGGTCCCTGGTGGTACATTTTCTTCCCTCGTCGGGCGGTCCAAGGGGTCGGAGCTCGGGGAGCATGGGCCTGAATCCTCGGGGATACATCCTCTTCGGCGTGAGGGTGTTGAGTCACGGCGTGACCGCGATGATTCCTTCTAGAGGGGGCCTTGAAGTGGAACCCCCATTCTGCAGGGATGAAGTCCTCAGCGTCGACCTCATCCGCCTCCCTAAGATAAGGGAGGTACGCATTGTCCCATTCCGGGGACAGACTCCCGAAATGGTTTGAGACGGCAACATGGGCCATCTGAATCTACTTCTGTGGCTGCTACTGGGCATGCGACCGGTGAGTTCTGGCAGATTGGAGGGCGCGCATGGCCGCCTCCACCATTGGGAGAGTACCGTTCAGGTGGTACTCTTGAATCAACGCATCTGAGACCCAGCGTTGAAGATGCTGGGTGGGTGACAGGGTCCTCCGTAGGTGAGGATGTCTGGTCCTTGCGTTGTTGTAAGCGCACACTTGTGAGTTCCTTTGAGATGCCATTGGATCTAAGGGAGTTCTGAAGGTACCTGTAAAATATTTTAACAAATACAAATAGCAAACCCGTCAAAGCAGCATCTCACGATCCCACGCATAATTAATGACCTTGTTTGGCCCTCCTTGTAAGTAAGAGGGGGCGCAGAGCGGAATTAGGTTAAATCCGTCATGTTTGGATAAAGTTCACGTCGGGTTCACCATTTTTGTTTCTCTCCCAGCGCGGTGCACGACCGGGGGTCATGCAGGAGAGACGTGCGCTACCCGACAGTTGATTAGAGAAGGCTGATCTCTGCTTAATCACTCATACTGGGTGCACCATTTGCGCCTCGAAACACCCAATGGTTTCATATCCCGTAGTGCGTGGACCTACTATCCAAAGGCAGGAATTCGCTGGATGGTTTGGCCAGGGAAGCTTAAGAACCCACATTGGTCGAGAGGATGGGAAGTCGGGCTCATCACACCCTTTTGAGGGGAATTATTTCCTGTTCCGGGACTCTATTATAGATTTAAGACGTATTCATATGTTTTCGAATCTTTGGTTTATACCCAAACATAGTATCCACAAATTTAACCCTGGTGGGAAATGGTCAACTGGATGCAGGGGTTCGAAATCATTTAGGCCTGAGGTTTACCATCCCTCGTTGGATTAATGACCCCGTGGAGTCGGGACTCATTGAGACGGCGTTGGGATTGGCGCGGTGAACCAACGTGAAGATAGTCGGATCTGCCGGTTGTTGGGATTGAACCTCAGGAGGGCTTCCTACGTACCCTTCCTAGGAGACATGTATCAAATTCCACGTAGTTCGTATTGGTATGGGGCTTATTCTCTGAGGCGGCCCATGGTGTGGATGATGGGCTTGAACCTCAGGGAGGCTTCCTACATACCCTGCCTAAGAGACAAGGATCAAAGTCCATGTAGTTCACAATGGTATGGATGATGGGCTTAAACCTCAGGGAGGATTCCTACGTACTCTGCCTAAGAGACAGGGATCAAAGTCCATGTAGTTCTCAATGGTATGGATGATGGGCTTGAACCTTAGGGAGGCTTCCTACGTACCCTGCCTAAGAGACAAGGATCAAAGTCCACGTAGTTCGCGAAAATTCCACCATCGTTGTGCGGGTACCACGACCATCACAAATCTCTAAGCCCACATGATTCATGCTCGGTGTGAGAAACAAGAGAATGAAACAAACTTGGCTAACCTCGCACTTTTCTCCCGACCAAGGGAAGGGGAGACAAACGACGATTGGTGGAAAATACTGGTACCGCTGGACTCTCCTTCCCCCTGATGTTTGAGGAAGGTAGAAGTCGCGCGGTGGAGCAATGAACCCTCCAGATTGAATGGAGCGGGGTCATTGGCTTCCAGCGTGGATGGTGTGGGGCTTACTCCAGAAGGGATGCCCAATGGTGACAGAGCCCACCAGGAGAGGGACTTGGCCCCAAAGAAGGATGGAGCATCACCCTTCCCCACTACGTCCCTCCTTGGTCATATTGGTGGGGAAGTACATATGTGCATGGGGAAGGCTTCCTTCTGACGGGTATGCCGCCCCCTCTCTGGGGAGGGGAGAAGTGCCTGACCGTCGAAGCGTGCAGTACCTCATCCTGGCGAGTAGAGGCAGAAAGGGGGCTCTTGGGCTCGGACCCCGCATTACCATGGGAATGTGAACCCAGGCATGCTTCGGGAATCCGCCCAAGGGTCGGGGCAACCCCTTCGCCTTCGCTTACCATGGGTATGTGAACTCAAAAGGGTGCGCTAATACGCCCAAAGGTTACATCATATCGGTCCGGTGGCTCTGTTGGATGCCTCGACTCAAGGCCGATGAATGGCCCAATGAGGAGGTTGCAAAGGATCCGACCGGATTGGAATTGGAAGGATTTTATCTGGCTCAGGGAATAGGAACTCCGAAGGTTTTGGCAGGATACATGGGTGTATGAGGGGTGGCACCCTTCATGTAGGGAGATGCTACGCGGCTGGAGAAGCCATCCGCGAGCCAGGGTGGTCTGCGGGCTGAGAGGTCGTCCGCGAACTAGGAGGGTCTGCGGACTGAGAGGCTGTCCGCGAACCAGGAGGGTCTGCGGACTGATTGGCATCCCGCGAACCAGAAGGGTTCACGGCTTCAGGTTCGGACCGCGTACAAGGTTGGTATGCAGAGGGGTCCATGCGAGCAGCGACAGCCAAGGGTGGCACTGGTTGGAGATTCGTCGGTCGGGGCTTCGCCCGCGTAGGAGGGTGCTACGCGGTGCGACAGATCAGAAAAGGGGCATAAACTCCCTGTTCCATGGGTAGTGCATCCGCGGAGGGTCCATGGTTTGCGGTATTCTATTTTTATGTTATTTTTAGTTCACGGTTCACCAAGTTATGCTTTTTCAGTTCCTTATTAATTCGTTTCCAGCTTCATACCTACTCTGGTTCGCGAACTGGAACTTCGCTCTTTGCGAAATCCTAAGCTCCTTCCTTCGAAATCCTTCCACCCGAATCTGATCGATCTCCTCTCCGTATCTCCTCCCTCTTTTCCCCTTGGTCTCATTTTATAGAGGGGAGGAAAAGGGATCCATTGGGTTCATGCGACACCTTTTGTGGAGGCCCATGACCGAAAACCCAGCTTATGGATGACTTGGTCAATCAATAACTCACGGGGCATTAAACACTCCTCCTCCACGAACCAAACCCGGGGAGTGCTTCACGGCCGCGGAGGGTTCCGCCTCCATTTCGCGAACGACAGTGGAGGCGGTTCGGGCCGGTTGACACGGCTCGCGGCTGGGGTGGTCCGGAATGGTGAACCGGGTTGGCGCCTATCCTGCCTCGCATCCGCGGAGGATCTTTGCCTCCATCTCGTGAACAAGGCTGGTCCGCGGAGGGGAGCGGTTTGCTGAACCGTCCACGTAACACTTGGGCTGTTTTGCGGACCGGTTGGTCCTTTTCCAATTTTGAGTATTGGATTCCTTCCTTTTCCCAATTCTTTGAGGGGAAATTGGGTAGAATCTCCCTTGAATTAAAGGGGATCATCATTCTCCTTTGCGGATTTTTCAGGACCCTACAATGACAGACCCAGAAGACTCTCCACCTAAGGAGAGAACACTGCCAAGAACTGTGCAACAGGGGAAACCACATCCTACCCTACACCGTTGTATAACCCACACAACCCCCATCCTAAAGGCCAACTCGTAACCACGAGGAAATAAACCTAACAAGCAAGGGAATCCCACTACTGACCTAGGGAAAATCCATTCTAATCTAGCCCACCCGCGACATCAAACACCTTATTCCCAGGTACCCATCCAATGTTGACAAAGAGATACTAGAAAAACCCCCATCTAGAAGTCTGGTGATCAGCCAAACATCTCCCATGATCTGCTTCTCTTAACCATTTCCCAACACTTTACTATCCTCACACCAGGTTACCTCCTAAGAAGCCCAACACACCTAGGACACAAAGCAGGAAACAAAACCAGAGTTGAACCCACAACTCTTTCCCCCTGCAGTACACTAAACACACTACAGAATAATGTCATCATCAAAACCAGGAAAAAAACATTAGATTGACCCCCATTACCATTTGAACAATTTATTTTAGGAAAATCCCTCTTAAAGTGACCAGGTTTCCCACACTGATAGCACTTAAACATTCTAAACTGACCAGGACCTTTCTTTTTACCCTTATTATTGTTCTTCCCTTGCCCCCTATCATTTGTTCTACCCATAACATTAAGTCCCTTTCCCTATGATCCTAACCAATTATTAGTATGCAAATATTTTGAAAGAAGGGCCAACTTAACCACTTCCAGGGTCAGTGAGTCCTTTCCATACATCGTAGTCTCTACCAAAAAACTATAACTGTTGTCAAGAGAAATTAAGATGATCATTTCCTGATCCTCGTCATTGATTATTATATTTATATTATAAAGATCTAGCATGATTTTATTAAAATCATCACGATGATATTTGATAGAACTACCAGATTTCATCTTAAAATTAAACATGCGATGTTTTTTATACATTATATCAATTAATGAAGCACTCATATAAAATTTCTCTAATTTCAACCATATGCCGAAAACAGTGGACTCAAAGACAGCTTCTCTAAGGACCTTATCTCCTAGGGAAAGAAAAAGAGAGCTATGGGACTTAACAAACGCATCAAGGGGAGCCTCTTGATATTCAATAATAGTCTGTCCAGTTTTATTAACAATCATAATGGGTTTCTTGGGCCCACACAGGGCATCAATTAATCCTTGTTGAATGAGCAAAGCTCTCATTTTAATTCTCCACAAATTTTAACCATTGTCTCTATTGAATTTCTCAATTTCGTATCGCATTGTAGTCATGTTTATCCAGATGAGTGAATGTCGAGTGGTTGGGGACAATGTTAGGCGTACGCCCCCAAGAACTAACCAATCTCACTAGTTATACACGTACAATGGGATGCATAAATCAGAAAGAATCAATGAGTACAATGATTTCTATTAAGAAATAGAAATCAATTTAAATAGGTAGAATTAAACAAAGATACATATGCAAATAAAATGCAAGAGAACCCAAATTAATAAAATGTAGACAAAACACAATAAGGTAGTTTTTAAAAAAATAGTAAATAGGTACAGAAGATTCTATATATGCAAGAAACAAGTTCAATAACACTGAAAACCAGGGAAAAACAGGAAAAATACTGAAATTAAAGAAACACAACATCTAGGAACCCTCTGACACCACTTGTTGTGGTTTATTGGGGAAACCGAATGAAAAACCAAACCACAATAACGCAAGATCGACCTAGTAGTGTAATTTTGATATCACTGGAACCAAAAACGAATTGAAAAGTGCAGAAATAGTAAATGGAACACAAATATTTAACATGATCAGGACCCTTAGGGGGCCTATTGCATGACAAGAGCACCACCTGCACCCACACACATGTTTTATTAAAAATCTCAAAGAAAATTGGAACATATTACAACCAATCGGACCAACCAGAAGAATGAAACAAAAATGTTACAAATCTTGAATGAAGAAGAAAATGGACAACTACTACTTAGAGTGGTGGACCCAAAGTAGGGAAAAATTAACCTATGGGTTTTTTTTTATTTTTTATTTAGTTAAAGGGGTGTAGGTCAATTTTAATTAGGGAAATGGGTTTCATTAGTGTTAATTGGATTGGCGCTTTGTGGTTTTCTTCCAAAACGCCACTTGAAGTGGCGTTTTGGGCATGCCCCATCCAAACCCACCTACCCACTTTACTGTTTTATATATATTTATATATTAAAAAATAATAATAAATATAATATAATATATTTATATTTATATTCATAATTAAAATATTTATAAATAAATTTATAAATATATATTTTGAATTTATTATATGTTTAAAAATATTTTCAACTTATTTATAAATAAATATAAATTTATAACTATGTAAATATATATTTATAAATATACATTTATAATTATATAATTACAAATATATTTTTAATTTATATACAAATGCAATTTAAAATAATATATAAACATATTTTAATAATTATATAATTATAAATATTTATTTATAGAAATAGATTTATAATTATATGACTATAACTATATTTATAATTATATAATTATAAATATATTCATTATATATATATATATTTATATAAATAAATATATTTATAATTATAATTATAAATAAATATAATTATATGAATATATTTTATATTTATTTGTAAATAAATATTCATAACTATGATACATTTATTATAAATATACATTAATAAATATATATTTATAAAATCTATTGTATTTATAAATATATTTAATAAATGTATATTTATAATAATTGTATTACGTTTATAAATATAATAAAAAATTTATTATAATACATTTAATAAATATACATTTATTATAAATATAAATTTATTAAATACATTTATTAAATACACTTATTAAATATATTTATTTAATAAATGTATTATATTTATAAATATATTTAATAAATATTCATTTATTATAAATACAATACATTTAATAAATATAATACATTTAATAAATATACATTTATTATAAATACAATACATTTAAATAAATGTATTTAATAAATATATATTTATTATAAATAAAATATAATACATTTAATAAATATACATTTATTATAATGGTTGGATGCATGGTGGTGTTGAAGGGGTTGATATTTGCAGGAATGGGAACATATGAGAATTTCATGTGGAATATCTTTCATCATACCCTTATGCGGCCGGATGTTGATATGGATATGGACATGACGGGTGGAAGAATGGATTTTGTTGTCCCATGAAAGGAGATATAACATGTTTTCATGAATCAAATATTATAGATGTATGTGATACTAGAGACACCATGCATCGTATTGATGCGGGGTTGACTCTTATATGTTTAACGAATGTTTAAATTTTTGTTTATATTGGTCTTATGGTTTATATTTTATAGTCTTTCAAAGTCACGTACTTGAAACATTTCTAAGTTTCAAGTAGGCTGTTTTGAAAGCTTATAAATTATTTTTCATTTCCATAGACATAAAACATATAAATGAACATAAACAATCAATGTCTATGTCTACAATGAGGAGATCCTGTCCCACATGGTGGTCTAACACAAATCATTTCATAAAAAATAATTTTTCATTTCCATAGACAAAAAACATATAAATGAGCATAAACAATCAATGTCTATGTCTACGGTGAGGAGATCCTGTCCCACATGGTGGTCTAATAATAGGATGTCTGTGGCGAGATCTCTGGGGAGTCTAATGACCTGGAGAGGGCTGGTACTCAGGCGTTGGAACATCGACTGTCATATCCTCCACCTCTGTACCAGTGGGAGAAAATGTCAAATCCACCTCATACGACCCTCCTGATCCTTCTCCCACCTCAATGGTAGAAGAACCTGACATCATCGCAGTGGGGAACAAATCATATGGTGGTGCTATACCCCAACTCTGCGATGGGTATAGACCCCAAGGCTGCGATGACGCCGGGACCAAAGGTTGCGCTCCATGTGGACCCCACGGTGGAGAAAACTGAGGATATCCTGTAAAAAACGATGGATCCCATGATGGCTGAGGCACATCCTGCATCGCCTCAGACTGGACTACTAGAGGGCCGACCTCTGCCTGTGGAATAGGTGTGGCCTGACGTGCAGGAAGACGCTGTCTATGTCGCCGTGGTCGCGGATCCTCAACACCAGAAGCTACTGTAGGATCTTCCTCTACGGTAGGAACCTGCTATCTTCGTGCCGGATGCTCGAAGAGGCTATCGGAAAATTCATGGACAGATGACCTCAGCTCCAATGCTTGAGCATGAATGACTTCCCGGCTGAAGACTCTATCCTCAGCCTCATCACTCATATAAATAAGTCTGTCTGTGTGACTCTCCTGTAAACAAATTAAAAATGAATTAGAAAATAACTCAATAAACATAGTAATATAATTTAATTGACTTACAATCATATGCATCTCTCTGCCGGCTCGGGTAAGATACAGTATAGACTTCAGTCTATACCATGGCTCATACTCGTGCTGCGCTGAAAGAGAGAACTGCATCGTAGGAACTCCTTGGATACGAAACTACGTGCATCTATGCCAACAGTCGAGAAATACAACATGTACTCGACACCAATCGTCATCCTGTCTCCCTGTTAGCTTCATCCCATGAAGCTAATCTATCTGCCTTAGTGGTAATGGAATCCGTTGAGTGAAGAGAAACTGGCGCATGACTCTGTCAGGCTGGTGCCACTCAACAATATGAAAGCGAATGAGTGGAACTACAACCGTAACATCGTCAAGACCAACCATGCAGTATGGAGGCAACTGGTCCATAACAGACCAGTATGGAACCCATTAAATCTGAAATTACATATCACCCTCGTTAGAAAAACTGTTAACTAAAAAAAAGATTTTATTATTAAATTTGTTAGACAATTATAGATTGTATATACATACCTGATGGGGTAAGAGAAAGTCCAACTCGAGCCGATATACGGCAAAATCATGTCTCAGAACCGCATTGAAATTACATCACTGACACCACCTATAAAATACAGCATCTATAGTGATAAATAATGAGAAATTAAAGTCAATAACTTATAGTAGCATCAGAAATTGATAGAAATGAGTGATCATACCAGCGTCCATGCAGAGCGTCATGCATCACCGCCATCTCGACCGACAGACTAGCAAGATCATGGAAGAATGTGGGGATGTGCTCCCATGACCACATCTGAATAAGGATGGCGCATCCCCCGAGACCTATGCGCCGCCTATCGGATATCCTGCATAATTCTCTATATGTGTATGCCAAGCAGGCGGATCCCCAACTGTATGTCCCTGCCCGATCAAAATCCTCTAGCAGGGGTAGATACATTATGTGCACGTGCATCCCTGAATGATTCATACACATGGTCCCTCCAATAAGTCGTAATATATATGCACATGCATAACGCATCACCATATGCTCGTCAGCATCATCAGCTAAAAGTGGAATCTGTGACTCCAGCCAAGGTATGGATATCGATGCTCCATCGGTAGCACCGCGATCGGACAAAATGTCAACGCCTAACAAGCACTGAGCAATGTCAGGACAAGATGCCCGAGTGGATCCAATAATGGGTGTCCCCTAGATAGGAAGACCAAGAAACACAACCACATCCTGGAGGGTGATGATCATATCTCCCTCAGGCAGGTGGAATGTGTGTGTCTCTTGTCTCCACCTCTCCCCAAGTGCAGCTAGTAGGTGATGGTCTACAAATGTAAAATCTGATACCGCAATACCATAGAATCCAACATGATGCAAGTATGGTATAATGGCAGGAGGAGGCTCTATGTGATTAAAATGGTGTGCTCGACGCACCCTGATCAATAAATATGGACCAACCACTATCACAACCTGTGAACAATGGGTAGCCTACTGACTGAGTAGTATGGTGTCAATCATCTGCATATAAACAAATAAATTTTTATCAAGGATTCACACCATGGATCATTCATGACCTATAGGTGGTTCCGTCTCTAATCTATGTTGTATGAACCATGATTTCACTTTATTTTATAAATTTTATTATAAAATAATTAGCATGATTTATTTATTTTTTGAAAAGGGTTTTTGATAAAATATGGTTTCCCCTAATTTTGGTAAATAGAAGGGTGTTTTTAAAGAATTGTGAAATGAAGTGTGAACTAGTTTTCAAAGAATGTTTTTTATCAAGAAATGGTTTTTTGTTATTTTTGAATGTTATAATGCCCTTTAAAAATGGTTTTATGTATATCTCACATGTGATCCTTGGGTATACAGGTGGAAGGTTTAGTACTAGGGATCATATTTTGATATTGTAAGGGAGTTCACTTTTTGGGGTGTTATTCTATTACTAAATCAAGATTCATTTGTCTCTATGAATTCATTAACAATGTAGGGGGGTTCAATTTCTGGGGTGCTCCTCTATTCCCTAGAATTTTATGCATGTGTTATAGGGATTTGTAGGGCGCATTAGTCATATTGATGTATGATTGTACTAGATAACCTAATCATGTGTTTCATTATTATTTTCTTTCTATTTTAGGATTTAAAGATTAGGGTTTCACATTTTTCCTTTTGGATCTAGGCTTTTGGATTTATTTTAACATTTTACGGTTTAGGTTAATGATTTGAGAAAAGATTTTCAGGATTATGTTTTAGAATGTTAGGATTACGGTATACAAAATATGTTTCTGATTTTACTGTTATGATTTTCAGTTTTGGGGGTTAGAAAACTGAGGTAAAAGGAAGAGATAACAACATAAAATTTACAATATGAGAATCTCCCAATAACGAAAATACATCATTGTGGCTTAGAGTGTGAACTCGACCCAACAATGTTAGGGCATTGTTTCTGATTATGACCTTCTTGATGAAATATGGTGCATCTCAAACTCTGTCTTTGTTCTTGAGGCCATTCCATCTCATTTCACATCCTGCTAGCCTTTGGTCTCCCACAGGGACGCAACCGATTCATATCAGGTACCACTATCAGTTGACCTTCAGGCATTGGGAAATAACAAAACTCACCAATAGGTGTCCATGGTGCAACATAACAGTTAGAAATGGTGTTCATCCGGTACACTGGATCAACATATGCTTCCCATGATATGTTAATAGAGGCACATGCTGCGATGGCGTGTGAGCATAAAAACCGTAAGGCCTGAAAGTTTCCACACTGACATTGCCTCATTTCTAGTAATACCACCATTTTTTCACCAATGCTATTTGTGGTGGGGTTCAGCTTCTCTTGAACTTCAACTTGAGAGTCTTATCGTCGAAATAGGAAGACTTGATAACCAGAATCTTCTTCAATATTCTTTTCAATCTCTCGTTGAAAATGTCTTCCGTACGTTAGCCCCTAATTTATTCCATCCGATGCTAGTTTTTATCTATCAACAAAGTACTTCACGCAATGATATAATGTCTCCTGAACTAGGGAAGTTATAGGTAGCTTGTGAATCCATTTGAAGACACCATTGATGCACTCTACAATGTTGGTGTTCATGTGTCCATACCTCTTCCCCCCATCATATGCCAATGTCCATTTTTCATTTGGAATTTGCATCATATAATCGTAAACTTCTTCATTAACCTGATGGATTTGTTTGAAACGTTTTTCAAACCGTCATTGATCATACTCATATGCTATATAGAATAGATGATATTTCACATATTTTGAATTTATCTTTACATTGATATACAAAAAAATAACAAATACAATGCATACCAAGTCTGGTGATTGCCTTCTTCATCGGTTCATTGTGGAATTTTTTATGCAAGTTTCTAGCAATGTGTCTAATACAGAACCGATGATGTGCATTTGGATAACTCCATGTATCAGGATCCGCATTGATTGCCTCATTAATTGCCTGATGCCGATCAAATATCAAACAAACACCCCGAATATTGGGGAAATGAGTGTTGATACATGCCAAAAACCAACTCCATGATTCATAGTTTTCTTTCTCTACAATGGCAAAGGAAAGCGGAATAGGTGAACGATTTCCATCTTGGGTTGCCACAATCAATAATATGCCCTTGTATTTTCCATACAGAAATGTTCCATCAATCTGAATAAACTATTTGCAGAAACGAAAGGCGGAGATACATGAAAGGAATGCCCAGAACAACCGATGAAATTGAACACGAGATGGATCAAGTTGGTTATCGTGAGACACATGTTTGTTTGTATCTAGATATAAGAAAACTTGGTTATGATGCCTTAGTATGGCTAGAAATTGCGGCAACACCCGATATGAGTCATCCCAATCACCATAGACCATCACAATTTCCTTCTGTTTCGCCTTCCAGGCCTTATTATAGGATATCTTATAACCGAATGTATGTTGTATCCTCTCTTGTACAAGGGCTATCAGAACATCTTGACATGTCCTAATCATCTCAACAACAATGGATGACACAAATTCTGCATCCAATGAAGTATGATCTTGTGTCAGGCTTGGATGAATGCAAGTATGAGCTACCTCAATCCTCGAGATTCTCCAACCTCCAAATGCAATGTCCGGAATCACCCTCAATCAAAATCTGCAATCATCCCCATACTTCTCACATTGTATGCCATATTTTCTATGGTCGAATTCATAAAGTACATAGCTACGGTGCCTCTCAATGTGAAATCTCTTTAGCGTATTTTTAATGCATCTTTACTTGAAAAATTCCTTCCAACATATAAAGTTTTGTCCATCTCACTAAACCTATCTCGTATAACTCCGGGAAACTCAGTTTCCAGTGTGAGAACATTATCTTCAAATTTAGGCACACATTTCATTACTTCTGACCAAGATGCAAAGAGCTGTGGATGATTTATTGTAGGTCGAGCATGCTGTAAAACTAATGCATTTCTTGAAACTTCCGTTGTTCCTTCCTCATCACCACTACTATCACTATCTGTTTTGTTATTACGAAACTCCTCATCAGATGTCGGGTTAACATGTATATCTGGGAGATAAAGTAGGTTTTCCTCTGCATTATTTGGAATCGTCTCAACTTCATGGGGAGGACTATCTTCAACGACTCTTGTAAGTCTACGTATTTGTACAATTGGATGTTGTTGTTGTACAGTAGAAACATCAACATATAACTCCATCATGATACTATCCGACCATTGAGAAAATAAATTAATTGTTTGGATCCATTGTGCATCATCAACAAATGGACAAGATAGATGCCACAATGTTGACGGGAACTGCAAATGTCTATAAATCATTGACTTGATCTTTTGATCGGGTCCTAGATTTAATGAGCCATGAATTCTGTCTTGAAGGTCACTTAGGGTTGCACAATCAGTTGTATTAACCAATGTTATTGGTTGTGTACTGTAAGAAGCTCCTTGCTCAGTTTGAATAACCTCCCCATAGCAGTACACACATGCAAACATTCCGCTCTACGTAAAAAAAGTTTTCTGATCAAGATTTTGATAATGTAAGTGACATTCAGAATGATGGTTACCAATATAAATTGGATTTTATACTTTGAAGATGTAATTAAACTACTTATTAAAATTAAGTTGGATTTTACCTCATGTCACACCCCGACCGAGTTTGATGTGCGACTGCATGCAACTTATAAAATTGTGCATCAACATGCAGTTTGACCTTGTAGGTGGTTAGTACCGGGTGGCATGGTTCGAGCGCAGCTCGCTCGACAACGCACTTGACGGCACGCAAGCCGTGTGGTTGCCCGACATTCGAAATAAGTAAATAAATTAATTAAAGGTCAAGTGAAATGAAATGAAGTAAAATAATAATTTAATAAAATAGTGTTTGATCAAATAATGTTTAAGCATAAAATGATAATAATATTATAGTTTTAATAATAATAATATTATAGTTTTAATAATAATAATATTATTATTTTGGTTGTTTATTATTATTATTATTATTATTATTATTAAGATTTATTATTATAATTATTAAGATTTTATTATCATTATTATTTTTTATTATTGTAAATTATATTATTGTTAGGAAAAAAATCAATAATAAAATTTTTAGGGGGAAAACCCTAAATCCCGCCCCCCCCGTTTTCCCCCTTCCCTGCGCGAGCCCCCCCCTACTGCTTCGTCCACCTGCGCTCCTCCTGCATGCCATCGCACCCCCTCGGACTCCACCATCCTCACCCTCCTGGTCGTCACTGCTCGCTGCCTCCCTCGGTCGTGTCCCCTCACCCTACCGCGGACTTCCGAACTCCTTCCGCACCGCCCTTCGCTGGTGCCCCCTCTAATGGAAACCCCCTTCTCCAGCTTTCCCCTATGCTTTTTCTCTGGCTGGACTCCCCCTCTTGCTCCGTTATCTCCCCGACGCCACCCCACTCCGGCCGGACCACCATCTCGCATCGCGCTTCTGTTTCCCCCCCTCCACTGTGCGACCCGCCTCCCACACCGGTAGTTCTCTTGCCGGCCGGACCTCCTCTCTGGTGCGGCCTCCTCCGGCGGCACCCTTCCCTGCCGACGCAACCCCATCCAGCGACAACCCTCTCCAACACGCAACTCTGGCTGAACCCCCCCTGTCCGACACCTCCCTCCCCAGTAGCAACTCCTTCGGAGATCTCTTCTTTGGAGCACAGTTTTTCCCCCATCGGTGAGTTTCTCTTATATTTTTTTGGTGGCTTCCTTCACCTTGGTTGGTTCTTATATGTCTTCAACTAATTTGAAAATGTGTTGTGCAACTTGTTTATACTCATAGTCTTCTCAATTATGGTATTTTCATGTTTGTAGAATTTTCTAAAATAGCTTTTTTGATTGTTTTTTCGTTTTCTTTGATTGATTTTGTCTATGTTTTTTTTACCAATTGTGTTTGGTAAAATGTTATTTGGATTTTAATAGTGAAATTATATATTTTATGTTGTGCGAAATATACTTCGAAAGTGTTTTGACAAGGGCATATGATGAAAGTGTAATTTCTAAAGCATATGGTGATGTTTTCATGTGTGCCTCACCAAGGTACTCCTTAGAAGTGTTTTTATGATTGTGAAAAAGAAGCAAATTGTGTTTTCAAAGGAACTTGATATGAGAATGCATAGATAGTGTGTTTTTACAGAGGGAATGGATCTTTTCGGCATGTTGAATTTGGTTTTGCTCCTTTAAATGTGATTTGGAAATTAGGAAAATGATATGGAGTGCCTTTTTGAGTGAACTTGTCTTTGTGTGTGGGTTTTAAAAGGGGGCTTTCCCCATATAAATAGTTGAATTTAATATGTTTCCTTGTAATAATTTCAAAGGGGTTTCACGAATTGATTAATTATTGGTAAATGCATTCGAAAAATGGATTTTTGGTGTTTTTGAAATTGAAAGCGGTTTGTTGATGGAAAATGGCTTTTAAAGTGTGTGTGGTAAATGTATTTGTGATGTGAAAAACATAAAGGTCTGTTTGAAACAACACACTTTAAAATAGTTTTTCTTTAGACCTTGATTTCTTGAACGGTCCGTTGGTTTCTAAATAATGTTGGTTCCTCTAGGTTAATTATTTAGAGCTTGGGTGGCTTCGTGGTGGTGCGCGCACACACATACATAGGTATGTCTGTGTATATGTATATATATATATATCTTCCTTGCACATATTCCCTCATGGCGTGGGGAATATGTTGAATGGATTAAGGGTATATATATATATATGCATGAGAATGTATGTGTGTGCCAGTGTGAGTGTTTTTCATCAGATGCCTTAAGAGCCGAAGTGTCTTGGCTTGGTCTACCTCTTTCCCTGAGGTAGGATCTCTATGCATTAACCTTTAAATTTAAGAATCATTTATTTCTTGCATTTCACTCCTAGTTTTAACATTAATTATTGATATAGAACTATTAGCAAAATTTTCTGTCTTGAATTGGAGTGGTTTGATTGTGTTTCCACATCAATTGCCTGATGAAATTCCCCTTTGGCCCTTGTGAATGTGTTTTAGATTTAAAATGATGGTTTAAGTTTCTTAAATGGGTTTCGAAGTGTATTTTGGGTTTTCAAAGTGGCGTGCGTGTGATTCCTTAAGAAATGGTTTGGCATGCGAAAATTATGTGAGGCTCGGTTGGTACTTTTGTAAAACTAGTTATCTTAAGAAAACTCTCCTTGGATGTGGTCCCCCTTGCTTTGATTGAGTTATATGTTATGAAAGGTTCACCGGGAAGGACTTTCCTATGATCGAATGGTTGAAAGGTGAGGGACATACTCCTTGGGGTGACTTGGGGGTGACTTTGTTGTGTGTGTTGACTATGTGTGAGGAATATACTTATGATTGGATACTTTTTTGACATTTTTGGTTCGCCCCCATTTTATTCTGAACATGGGAACCTAGCATAATGAGTGAATTTTCAGTGAACGATTGCTGCAATAGTTTAGACTATGCACTGTCTAGTGGCCCCTAGTACGGATGACACTCTTCTAGGTGATTGGGCCCCTCGGTTAGGCCATGTAGGGAAACACCGGGTGTTAGGGTGTTATGACGTTATCGAGAGTAGGCATGCCTTCGGGATGAGTCACTTGTATAGTACGTTCTAGACTATTCACGAGCTCCTAGGTTTTCCCATGTATGTTGGCACTTAGTTATCTACGGCGGATGATTGAGGTGCTTTGTTTGTTTGACTTCTCTTGCTTGTTGTTTTTCCATTGCCCTTGTGTGGTCATTGCTTTTTCCTTCGCGTATGATGAATCTATTTGTTAAAATGGGTAAAAGTGATCTTTAAAAGTGTGCTGAAAAAGGTTTTTAAAATGTTTTACACTTCACTATCCCTCTTTCTCTAAAAAGGTTAAAGCTTCATCCTTGGAAAATAAGTTAGTTTAAAACATGAAGGGAAATGGATTGTGATTTTCTTTTAAAGAGGAAAATTTGTAAAAACCTAGTTCTATACATTGTATTTCAAACATGAAATTGATGGATCTTTTATTTAAAGGAAATGCATATGAGAATTGATTGTTTGGGCTTTCCTACTGAGCATTTTAATGCTCATGCCTATCTTACATTTTCAGATGCAGGTTTAGCTGTTTGGTTTAGGTTCCAGTTTTGTCTGCCCGTGTGAAGCAGACTGTTAGTTATTGGAGGTGACCAAGAGGTCACATGGAGGTATGTGCAGTCTTGTTTCCATGCCGATGCTAGTTTTATTTCTCTTTGTTTAGTCTTTATTAATTTATTTGTATTTCTTTTATGAGCCAAATTGTTCCCACCTGTCTAGTTTTGATGCCCGACACTAGTTTCCAACCCGTGGGGACGGAGAACGTCCCTTGGGCCATGTGGCGGGCCATGTGGCGGGCCAGCTCGGGTGACCGGTTCAGGGTCGACCCGGGTTGGTTCATGAAAAAATGGTATCAGAGCTAGGTTCTTGTTATTTGGGATGTATGGTAGATGGAGATTAGGACTATCGGGGCTTAGGAGGTAAGTTGCGGGTCGGTGCCTGATCACCACCACTCGTGACGAGACCTGAGCTACCAGGGGTAGTATGGGTTTTGGGTCTTTTGGATTTTTTTTGGATTGAGGGATGACAATAGAGGTGTCTCGGTGTTACGCTGTGACCCCACATGGAGTAGTGACCCATGTGGAGCCCAGGTGCCTGCTTCAAGGTCCTCTGGTCTTATGTCTAACTTGGGGCGTGGCTCACTACCATGTCTCCAGGTTGGGCATAAGCACTAGTTCCTCATTCCGGTTGTCCATTTTTGGTTGTGCTTTGTCTTGATTTTGGTTGATTTTAAAGTGTTTTTGGAAATGTAGGTAGTTTTGAATTGAAAGGGGTTTTTCTTCAATGGGTTTAAAAATGGTAAAAGGGGATTTCTTTCAAATTGTTTTGAAATTGGTGAAGTTGGTTTTTAAAGAGTAAGTGTTTTGATTTGGAAATTTTTGGCTTACATTTGGTTTTGGTAATATAATGGAAAGTGAAACCCTTGGTATTCCCTAGGATCGTCCGCATATGTGTGGGTAGATACGTGAATTGCACATTGACACATATGTACGGGTGATTTGAGTGGAAAAGGGATGAAGGCTTATGCGGTGGTTCATAGGATTCCATGGGTGGGGTTTTGGAATTTAAGGTTGGCTTGATTTCTCTAAAATGGAATTGAATGAAAAAATGATTTTGGGACTTGGTTTTTCTTGAAAAGTGGGTTTTGGTATTTTGAAAAGTTGATTTCACCTGTGTTTGTTTATGTTTGATTTATGAGTTTGTTGCCTTTGGATTGTGGTGTTGCTTTGGTTGTGCTTAAGCTTGTTTGGGATTCCGGGCCGGTTGTCTTGGCTCGAGGTGTTTCTTTTGATTGAGTTTGGCTTGATGCCAGTTGTGATTTTGTGTTTTCATGTTCTGAATATGCCACCCAGAAATGTCCTCAAAACTTGTTAATGAGCCATGCCCAATTATGGTTTCTATGGAGCGTTGCTTGTCTTTCGAGGCATTCGAGGTTTGTTAGGGGCAGTGAAGTGGGTTGAGGGGAGTAGAGCATGTCTTCGGGTGGTTGGGAACTCCTAAGTTTGTTAGAGTTCGTGTTGTCTTGGGTTTAATGAATGGTCCGGCTTTGGACCAATGGGGGTGGATGTCTCATCATACATGGAGTTGGGATGATGTGGGAGGTGTTTAAGTTCGTCTCCATCCAATGGATCATACCTGAGGAGGTGAAAGAGAAAAGAGGTGAGAGCTCGTCCGAAGTTAACAAGGCCAGTGGTTGGCGAAGGCTTGTGTTGGCCGCTTTAAGGAGTCGACATTTGGAGCACAAGTGCCTGGAAAAATCTGGTGCCTTTTGTCATTCATAAGGGTTCCCCATGTTGCGAGCGGGGTGTACGAGATAAACTTAACCCCTGAGGAAATCCATTTTTTCCGGTGTCGACTCCTGGTTCGTCAGACTACTTTTTAATGTTCCATCAGTGTTGCCAGTTTGAGCATCCGAAGACATCTTGTCTCATCCCTCTGAAGTCCAGCTATTGTGTGACCATTCGGGTCACTTGGAAAGGTTCCGAAATAAGTGTCGTTTGAAGAAGTCCTGATCGAGGGATGCTCATGTCTGATTGTGAGGCATAAGATGCTTCAGCCATCAAAGCCCCAACCTCAGGTCTCGGGGTGAAGCTCGCGCATAGTCAGGGCGTCAGAGGCATGTGAGGCCTTTGTTTGGTTCTTTATCTTTCTTTTTAGAATAGAGACATTCAGGATTTACTTGTCCTTGTTTTCTTGTTGTTGTAAGTTCATCTTTTGTGGTAATAGTGTGATGAACTTTTTTTTTCATGATCGTAGTAGTTACGTTCTTCTGAATGTGGCCTCTAGAATTGTTTCTTTTTCTTAAAAGGGTATTTGGCCTTATGTGGTTTGGTCCCAGTTTTATTAGTGATTGTTTGGAGATGTGAGTGTTGAGGGTTTTTGTCTTATGCTGAGAGTTCCGGGTTTTAGTGGAAGCGTTGTCTCGCTCATACTAAGGGAGTTGGACGTGTTGGGAGTTTTAAATCGGTTTGGGGGGGAATTTAGTTCCAGCAGTGTTGTTATAGGGAGTTCATTGTTTTGGTGTCCTGGTATGCCGGGTGGCCTTGCAGTGGTGTTCCATTAAATCTCAATGGTCTCGTTCAACTCATGTGGAGAAGTTGGTATGTTCAGGTTGGGAGTTCCCGCGTTAGCCCCTCCTCGAGTTGGTGTGCATGGGTTTTAAAGTTTCTGTGTTAGTTGAGTTCTTGTGGTGGGGAGAACCCTCTCGTGTTCTCCTCTTGTTTTATATCGTGGTTTATTCGTGATCAGTCGGGTATGACTTGTGGAGTGAATCATTAACCCGAGGATCTTGATTTTCCTTTTGGCTCTATTTGGGCATGGACTCAAGCTTTGACTATCTTTTGACTTGGTGACTTTCTGAGGGCAGAAAGTGTCTGTGGTGGGGAGAATTGTCACACCCCGATCGGGTTAGACGTGCGACTACGTGAAACTTATAAAATTGTGCGTCAACATGCAGTTTGACCTTGTAGGTGGTTAGTGCCGGGTGGCACGGTTCGAGCGCAGTTCGCTCAACCGCGCACTTGACGGCACGCGAGCCGTGTGGTTGCCCGACATTCGAAATAAGTAAATTAATTAATTAAAGGTCAAGTGAAATGAAATGAAGTAAAATAATAATTTAATAAAATAGTGTTTGATCGAATAATGTTTAAGCATAAAATGATAATAATATTATAGTTTTAATAATAATAATAATATTATTATTTTGGTTGTTTTTATTATTATTATTATTAATATTAAGATTTATTATTATAATTATTAATATTAAGATTTATTATTATAATTATTAATATTTTATTATCATTATCATTTTTTATTATTTTAAATTATATTATTATTTGGAAAAAAAATAATAATAAAAATTTTTAGGGGGAAAACCCTAAATCCTGGCCGCCCCCCCGTTTTCCCCCTTCCCTGCGCGAGCCCCCCCTGCCGCTTCGTCCACCTGCGCTCCTCCTGCATGTCGTCGCACCCCCTCGGACTCCACCAACCTCGCCCTCCTGGCCGTCGCCACTCGCCGCCTCCCTCTGCCGTGTCCCCTCACCCCCATCGCGGACTGCCGAACTCCTTCTGCACCGCCCTTCGCTGGTGCCCCCTCCAATGGCAACCCCCTGCTCCAGCTTTCCCCTATGTTTTTTCCCCAGCCAGACTCCCCCTCTTGCTTTGTTATCTCCCCAACGCCACCCCACTCCGGCCGGACCACCATCTCGCATCGCGCTTCTGTTTTCCCCCCTCCACTGTGCGAACCGCCTCCCACACCGGCAGTTCGGATTTTTTTTTTTACGTTTTAAAAAAAAAATATTTTCCAGAAAACGATTCCGGCAATTTTTTTTTTAAAATGCACCTTAAAGGCGGCATCCCGGATGCCGCCTTTGCATTTCGGGGGCAAGGCGGCATCCGCGATGCCGCCTTTCTCTTAAGAAAATATTTTTTTTGAAAATTTTTATTTTTATTTTGTTTTGTTTTGTTTATATATATATATATATATATAAACAAAACAAAAAATTTCAACAGAATTTCTATGCTATTAAAGATCCAGCGCTACAGCCATTACATCAGTCTGGATTCTGATAGAAACTCTTACCCAGACCTCCCTTTTATAAGAGGGTTTGCCCTGAAAATCATTCTGCATTTTCGATGTGGGATTCAAGTTCTACCTTTACTGTGCAGTACATTCTGCATTTCCGATGTGGGATTCTGTTTCAAGTACGTGACTTTGAAATACAATAAAATATAAACTATAAGGCCAATATAAATGAAATTTTAAACATTGATTAAACATATAATAAATAGTTGAAAACAAAAAGAATTTCCTCAAAAATGTTGACGAAAAATAATCTATAACCTTTCAAAACCGCCTACTTGAAACTTAAAAATGTTTCAAATACGTGAATTTGAAAGACTGTAAAATGTAAACTATAAACCGAATATAATTGAAACTTTAAACATTGATTAAACATATAATAAATAGTTAAAAACAAAAGAAATTTCCAAAAAAATGTTCATGAAAAGTAATTTATAAGCTTTCAAAACCGCATACTTGAAACTTAAAATTTTTCAAGTGTGTGAATTTGAAAGACCATAAAACATAAAATAGAATACCAATATAAATGAAACGTTAAACATTGATTAAAAATATAAGAAATAGTTGAAAACAAAAGCAATTTCCAAAAAAATGTTAATGAAAAATAATTTATAAGCTTTCAAAACCGCCTACTTGAAACTTAAAAATGTTTCAAGTACATGACTTTGAAAGATTATAATTATATTACTAATTAACTAATTAATTATTATATAATTAATAGTTATATTAATAATTAACTAATTAGTTATTATATAAGTAATAATTAATGAGTAATAATTAATAATTAATAATTTAATGAATAGTTATAATTAATATTTATATTACTAATTAACTAATTAATAATTACTAATTACTTATTAATAATTATTAATTACTAATTACTAATTATAATGAATAATTATAATAAATATTTATATTACTAATTAACTATTTAATAATTAATAATTAATAATTACTAATTAATTAGTTATAATTATTAATTGTATTTCTAATTAATTAAATATTTATTATATATGTAATAATTATATTACTAATTAATTATTATATAATTAATGATAATATTACTAATTAACTAATTAATTATGACATATTTAATTATTAATAATTACTAATTAATAATTAAAAATTATAATGAATAAATGTAATTAAAAATTATATTACAAATTTACTAATTAATTGTTATATAATTAATAATTATATAACTAATGAACTAACTAACTATTATATAATTAATTATTAATAATTAATAATTAATAATTATAATGACTAATTGTAATTAATATTTATATTACTAATTAACTAATTAATAATTAATAATTACTAATTACTAATTACTAATTAATAATTAATAATTATAATGAATAAATGTAATTAAAAATTATATTACTATTTTAGTAATTTATTATTATATAATTAATAATAATATTACAAATTAACTAATTAATTTTTATATAATTAATTATTATTAATTACTAATTAATAATTATAATGAATAATTATAATTAAAAATCATATTAAAAATTTACTAATTAATTACTATAATGAATAATTATAATTAAAAATCATATTACAAATTTACTAATTAATTATTATATAATTAATAATATTATTATTAATTAACTAATTAATTTTTACATAATTATCTATTAATAATTAATAATTAATAATTATAATTACTTATTATAATTAATTATCTTATTTATAATTAACTAATTAATTATTATATAATTAATAATGATATTAATAATTAAATAATTATTTATTATATAGTTAATAATTATATAATTAATCATTATATTACTAATTAAGTATTATATAAATAATAATTAATAATTAATAGTTATAATGAATAATTATAATGAATAAATATATTACTAATTAACTACTTATTTATTATATAATAATTTTTAATAATTACTAATGAATAATTATAATGAATAATTATATTACTAATTAACTATTATATAATTAATTATTAATAATATTAATTTAATAGTTAAATAAATTATTATATGTTTAATCCATGTTTTAACTTTAAATTATATCGGTCTTATAGTTTATATTTTAGTCTTTCAAAACTGCATACTTTAATCATTTTAAGTTTCAAGTAGGTGGTTTTGAAAGCTAATAAATTATTTTTCATGAACATTTTTTACGAAATTCTTTTTATTTTCAACTATTTGTTATATGTTTAATCCGTGTATTATGTTTCATTTATATCGGTCTTATAGTTTATATTTTATAGGCTTTCAAAGTCACGTGCTTGAAACATTTTTAAGTTTCATGTTGGTCGTTTTGAAAGCTATTAAATTATATTTCATTAATATTTTTTACGAAATTCTTTTTATTTTCAAATATTTGTTTTATGTTTAATTCATGTATTAAGTTTCATTTATATTGGTCATATACTTTATATTTTATAAGCTTTCAAAATCACGTACTTGAAACTTCTTATGTTCAAAGTAAGTGGTTTTGAAAGCTTATAAATTATTTTTTATCATCATTTTTATGTTTTTTTTTGTTTTCAACTATTTTTTATATGTTTAATCCATGTTTTAAGTTTCATTTATATTGGCCTTATAGTTTATATTTTATAGTCTTTCAAAGTCACGTACTTGAAACAGAATCCCACATCGGAAACGCAGAATGTTCTGTGCAGGAAATGGAGAACCAGAATCCCACATCGGAAATGCAGAATGATTTCCAGGGTAAGCTCTCTTATAAAAAGGAGCCCTGGGTGAGAGCTTTTGTCAGAATCCAGATTGCTGTAATGGCAGTACTGCTGGATTTTAAATAGCGGATAAATTCTGCTGAAAATTTTATTTTTGTGTTTTTTTGTTTTGTTTTCTTTATATATATATATATATATATAAACAAAACAAAACAAAAAATAAAAATAAATTCAAGAAAAAATAATTTTTTTTCTATTTTAGGCGGTTTTGAAAGCTTATAAATTATTTTTCATTAACGTTTTTTTGGAAATTGCTTTTGTTTTAAACTATTTCTTATATGTTTAATCAATGTTTAACGTTTCATTTATATTGGTCTTCTATTTTATGTTTTATGGTTTTTCAAAGTCACGTACTTGAAAAATTTTAAGTTTCAAGTATGCGGTTTTGAAAGCTTATAAATTACTTTTCATCAACATTTTTTTGGAAATTTCTTTTGTTTTCAACTATTTATTATATGTTTAATCAATTTTTAAAGTTTCAATTATATTCGTTTTATAGTTTATATTTTACAGTCTTTCAAATTCACGTACTTGAAACATTTTTAAGTTTCAAGTAGGCGGTTTTGAAAGGTTATAGATTATTTTTCATCAACATTTTTGAGGAAATTCTTTTTGTTTTCAACTATTTATTATATGTTTAATCAATTTTTAAAATTTCATTTATATTGGCCTTATAGTTTATATTTTATTGTATTTCAAAGTCATGTACTTGAAACAGAATCCCACATCGGAAATGTAGAATATACTGCGCAGTAAAGGTAGAACCTGAATCCCACATCGAAAATGCAGAATGATTTTCAGGGAAAACCCTCTTATAATGAATAATTATAATAAATATTTATATTACTGATTAACTAAATAATAATTACCAATTACTAATTAATTAGTTCTAATTATTAATTTTATTTCTAATTAACTAAATATCTATTATATATGTAATAAATAAGTATTATATAATTGATAATTTTATTACTCATTAACTAATTAGTTATTATATAATTAATGATTAATAAACACTAATTACCAAATTACAAATTATATACTAATTAATTAGTTATTTCGTAATATAAATATTAATTATATACTAATTAAATAGTTAATTAGTAATAGAATTATTAATTATATAATTTCTAATTAGGTAATTAGTAATTATTAATGTTTTATTATTATGTTCGTATGGTTATATAAATATATATAAATAAAAACTAATTTACCCCCTCCTGAGATTCCACTCTGACCAACAAGTAAAAATAGTATTTTGATTTCAGTACACATAAAACATGTAAAAAATAATGTACAATCAATGCATATGTCTGTGGCGAGGAGATTCCGTCCCACATGGTGTTCTGCGAATAGGACGTCCGTGTCGAGTGCGCAGTGGAGTCTGATGACCTGGAGAAGGCTGATCCTCGGGCACTGAAACGTCGACCGTCGCATCCTCCATCTGTGTGTCAGTGGGAGGAGCTTTCAACTGCATCTCGTACTGCCATTTGGATCCTTCTCCCACTAGGGTGGTAGAAGGACCTGCCTCCATCGTAGAGGGGAACGAAGCCTGTGATGGAGTTATACCCCAAGACGACGACGGCTCAAGAATCCAAGGTTGTGAAGGATCTGGAACCCAAGATGGAGAGAACTGCGGATATCCTGTCAGGAAAGACGAATCCCATGCCACCTGAGGCACATCCTGAATAGGCTGATCCTGGACTACTAGAGGCCCGACCTCTGCCTGTGGAACAGGCGAGGCCTCACGTGCAGCACGACGCTGTCTACGTCGCCGTGGTCGTGGCTCCTTAGCACTAGCAGCAGTTGCAGGATGTTCCTCTGGGGCAGGAACCTCCTGTCTCCGAGCCAGACGCGTGAAGATGCTCTCGGAAAGCGCATGAAAAGATGCCCTCGCCTCCAGCGCTGTAGCATGGACGACTGCCCGGCTAAAGACCCCCTCCTCCTCTTCATCGCTCATGCGAACTAGCTGCTCTGTGTGACTTCCCTGTGAGTAGATTCAAATGGAATTAGAAAATAATTCAATAAACAAACTAATAGGAATTTATTAACTTACCATCCTCTGCATCTCTATGCCAGCTTGGGTAAGATACAGTATAGACTTCAGTCTATACCATGGCGCATAGTCAACCTGCTCTGAAAGAGAGAATCGATTTGTAGGAACACCTTGAATACGTAACTCTGCACGTCTGTGCCAGCAGTCGATAAAACTCGCATGTACTTGGGACCAGTCATCATCCTGCCTCCCTGTCAGCTTCATCCCATGAAGCTTGTCTGTCTGTCTAGATGGTAATGGAATCGGCTGAGTACGAAAAAATTGGCGCATGACCCTATCAGGCTGCTGCCACTCAATAATATGAAAGTGAATGAGGGGCACTACAGCCATAGCATCCTCAAGCCCAACAGTGCAGTATGCTGGCAACTGGTCCATAATACTCCAGTATGGAAGCCATGAAATCTGAAATGACAAGTGATTTTGTCAAAAAAACACCCAACTAAAAACCAAAATTGATGTTATTATTAAAAATGTTAGACAATGATAGATTGTATATACATACCTGATCAGGTAAGAGACAGTCCAACTGTAGCCGATATACGCCCAAATGCTGTCTCGGAACCACGTCAAAATTGTGTCGCTGACACCACCTGTAAAATACAATGATAATGAAAAATAATGAGAAATTATAGTCAATAACTCATAGTAGAATAAAAAACCAATAGAAATGACTTATCATACCAGCGTCCACGCGGAGCGTCATGCAACACCTCCATCTCGACCGGTGGACCAGTAAGGTCAGGGCGGAATGCTGGGATGCGCTCCCATGCCCACATCTGAATAAGGATGACGCATCCTCCAAGACCTGTACGGTCCCTATGGTATAGTCTGCATAATGATCTGTACGTGTATGCCAAGCAGGCTGATCCCCAACTATACGTCCTAGCCCGATCAAAGTCCTCTAGTAGGGGTAGATACATTATATGCACGTGCATCCCCGAGTGATCAGTACACATGGTCCCACCAATGAGTCGTAAGATATATGCACAGGCGTAACGCATGACGATCTGCTCATCATCATCATCCTGTAAATGTGGAATCTGCGACTCCAACCAACACATAGATATGGACGATCCATCTGTAGCCCTACGGTCGGACAAAATATCAACTCCTAACAAGCGTTGAGAAAGGTCTGGCCAAGCTGCACGAGTGGGTCCAATAACGGGTCTCCCCTGGATAGGAAGACCGAGAAGAACTGCGACATCCTCGAGGGTGATGGTCATCTCCCCCTCAGGCAAGTGGAATGTGTGTGTCTCTGGTCTCCATCTCCCAACGAGGGCAGCAAGTAGGTAATGATCTACAAATGTGAAATCTGATATGGCAAGGCCATAGAAGCCAGCACGACGCAAGTAAGGTCTAATGGCATGTGGAGGCTCCATGTGATGAAAATGGTGTGCTCGACGCACCTTCACAAATCGATCTGGATGACCCTCTAACACGGCCTGCGAAATATGGGTAGGCTGCTGAGTGAGTAGTATGGTATCATCCATCTGCATATAAACAAAGAAAATGAGTTGTAAGTGTAAAATGTAAATATAACATTATGATGTTTTTAGAATTTATCTAATTGTATGTATTCAATATCTTATGCTAATTATTATGATACTATAAATTTGTTATAGAACAGTTTGCTAAAATATCCTGCATGTTTAGATTGGGGTTTAGGTTGAAGGGTTTAGGGTTAAATTTTTTAATATTAACGTCTAGGAAACATGTTAATGGGTTAACTGAAATACACTTTTCAATATGGGTTAAGTGTTCCGCTTTCGGAGTTTTGAAATAAATTCTATTATTTCATATTTAAAGTTATTTCTTGAAAGCGTGAATATTAATATGAAATAAGTTATGTTATCTAAAATATTGAGTCTTGAATTTGGTTACACATATTTTGGGGGAGGTTTGTGATTAACTACTTATGGATTGGATTAAGATAAACCGTGTCAATTAGTAATGATGTTTTTAGAATTTATCTAATTGTATGTATTCAATATCTTATGCTAATTATTATGATACTATAAATTTGTTATAGAATAGTTTGCTAAAATATCCTGCATGTTTAGATTGGGGTTTAGGTTGGAGGGTTTAGGGTTAAAATTTTTAATATTAACGTCCAGGAAACATGTTAATGGGTTAACTGACATACACTTTTCAATATGGGTTAAGTGTTCCGCTTTTGTAGTTTTGAAATAAATTCTATTATTTCATATTTAAAGTTATTTCTTGAAATAATTAATATTAATATGAAAACTTATCTCAAATTTTTGGGGTTTGGAAAACCAAGGAATAAAAAAGAGATAACAACATTTAGTTTACAATATGGGAATGTCACAATGAAGACAATACATCATTATGAATGAGACTGTGAAGTCGACCCAACAACGTTAGGGCATCGCTTCCGGTTATGACCTTCTTTATGACATATTGTGCATCGCAAACTCTGTCCTTGTTCTTGAGGCCAGTCCATCTCATTACGCATCCTACTCACCTTTGGTCTCCCACGAGGACGTAACCGATTCATGTCAGGTATCACTATAGGCTGGCCTTCAGGCATTGGGAAATAACGATACTCCCCAATAGGTATCCATGGTGCAGCATAACAGTTGGCAATGATATCCATCCGGTACACTGGATCAACATATGATTCCCATGAGATGTTCACAGAGGCACATGCTGCGATGACGTGTGTATATGGAAACCATAAGGCCTGAAATTTTCCACATTGGCATTTCCTTGTTTCCAGTAATACCACCATTTTTTCACCGACGTGATTTGTGATGGGGTCTGAACGCTCTTGAACTTCAAATCGGGAGTCTTCTCTTCGAAAGAGACATACGTGATAACCAGAAGCTTCTTCAATATTTTTTTCAATCTCTAGTTGAAAGTGTCTTCCATATCTTATCCCTTGATGTATTCCGTCTGATGCTAGTTTTTGTCTATCCACAAAGTACTTCACGCATCAATATAATGTCTCCTGAACTAAGGCGGTTATAGGTAGCTTGCAAAGTCCTTTGAAGATACCATTGATGCACTCCACAATGTTTGTCGTCATGTGTACCGTACCTCTTTCCCCCGTCGTATGCCAATGTCCATTTCTCTTTTGGAATCCGCATCATATAATCATAAACTTCTTGATTAGCCTGACGAATTTGTTCAAAACGTTCTTCAAATCGTCGTTGGTCCGACTCATATTCTAAAAAACGTAGATGATATTTCACATAAATTGATTTTATATTTATATTGAAATAGTAAAACAGAACGAATAAAATACGTACCAAGCCTCGTGATTGCCTTCTTCATCAGTTCGTTGTGGAATTTTTTATGTACATTGCTAGCAATGTGTCTAATGCAGAACCAATGATGTGCATTTGGGTATCTCCATGTATCAGGATCTACATTGATTGCCTCATTAATTGCTCAATGGCGATCAGATATCAAACAAACTCCCTGAATGTTGGTGAAATGGTTGCTGATACATGCCAGAAACCAACTCCATGATTCATAGTTTTCTTTCTCTACAATGGAAAAGGCAAGTAGAAGAGGTGAACGGTTTCCATCTTGGGTTTCCGAAATCAACAATACGCCCTTGTATTTTCCATACAAAAATGTTCCATCAATCTGAATAAATTGTTTGCAAAAACGAAATGCAGAGATACAAGGAAGGAATGCCCAGAACAACCGATGAAATTGAACACGAGATGGATCAAGTCGATTATCAGGAGACACATGTTCGTTTGTATCCATATGGAAGACAACTTGGTTATGATGCCTCAGTATGGATAGCAATTGCGGCAATACTCGATATGAGTCATCCCAATCACCATATACCTTCACAATTGCCTTCTGTTTCGCCATCCGTGCCTTATTATAGGAAATCTTATAATCGAATGTCTGTAGAATCCTCTCTTGCACAAGGGATATTGGAACATCTTGGCATGTCCTAATCATCTCAACAACAATAGATGACACAAATTCTGCATCCAATGAAGTATGATCTTGTGTGAGACTTGGCTGAACGCAAGTATGAGCCGCCTCAATCCTTGAGATTCTCCAACCTCCAAATGTAATGTCTAGAATAGCCCTTAAGCGAAATCTACAATCATCCCCATACTTCACGCACCGTATAACATATTTACTATGGCATGATTCGTGAACTACATAGTTGAAGTTTCTCTCAATATGAAATCTCTTTAACGTGCTTTTTAAGGCATCTTTACTGGGAAAATTCCTTCCAATATATAAGGTTTTGTCCACCTCACTAAACCTATCTGGTACAACTCCAGGGAACTCAGTTGTCGGTGTGAGAACAGTATTATCGAATTCAGGCACGCATGTCATTGCTTATGACCAAGATGAAAATAATGGTGGATGATTTATTGACCGAGGTTGATGTACAACAATTGCATTTCTCAAAACCTCCTCTCTATCTTCTGTTGGTCCCTCCTCATCAGCACTGTTGTCGCCATCTAATCCATCATTACGAAACTCCTCATCAGAAGTCGGATTGACATGTATATCCGGAAGATCATCTAGGTTGTCCTCTTCTGCTGCATCATTTGGAATAGGCTCAATGTCATGGGGTAGACTGTCTTCAACCACTCTTGTATTTCTACGTCTTTGTACAAGTGGACGTTGTTGTTGTAAAGTAGCAACAACAATGTATAACTCCATCATGGTACCATCTAACCGTTGAGAAAATAAATTAATTGCTTGGACCCACTGCGCATCAGCAACCAATGGACAAGCTATATGCCACAGTGTTGTTGGAAATTGCAAATGTCTATAGCTCATAGACATTATCTCTTGATCGGGTCCCAGATTTAAGGAAACACGAATTCTCTCTTGAAGGTCACTTATGGTAACACAATCAACTGTACTAACCACCGTAATTGGTTGTGTACTGTAAGAAGCTCCTTGCTCAGTTTGAATAACCTCCCCATAACAGTACACACAGGCAAACATGGCTCTCTACGTCAAAAATGTTTCTTTCATCAAAATTATGATAGTGTAACAAAATATTAACAATTATATTTGACGATATGATGTTTATTATAATGTAATTTTATTGCGCCTTTCTATACCATAAACTATGATACTGATGTTTGACCATATGATATTTATTAGAATGTAATTTTAGAGCGCCTTTTTATTTAGTTTGTTTTTTCTTCTTCATTTCACTTTATATGTTCATTAGTATCGTTAGCTAATCATTATATGAATTCATGTTTTAATCCTATGTTATTTATTAATTATTCTAAAATTAACTAATAATAACTAATCGTTAATTATTCTATTATTCTATAATTAACTAATAATAACTTTAATTTGTTAATTCTTATGTCCTTATTTGATTCTATAACATTATATTTATCATTTATCATTGATAAATATACTGATCATTAGTATCGTTAGCTAATCATTATATGAATCCATGTTTTAATCCTATTTTATTTATTAATTATTCTAAAATTAACTAATAACAACTAATCGTTAATTATTCTATTATTTTATAATTAACTAATAATAACTTTAATTCATTAATTATTATGTCTTTATTTGATTCTATAACATTATATTTATCATTTATAATTGATAAATATATTGATTTGCTTTTTCTTCTCTTAGAAATTTTAGTAGTTTATAAAGAAAATATGAATCATCTTAAGCATATTCCCCGGGAGTGTCAAACCAGGATGCAGCAAGGCCCGTTATCGTGCACCAGTTCCCGTTCGAGTCTAGCTCGAAGCGGTGTTTTCGGGTTTTACCCCTATGTACATCTGTGCCAGAGCCACATCCACTTGTTTGTATCCAGAAAGGAATTTAATTGCGTAGATAACCACATAATCTTTAAGCTACCAAAATTTCTAAATACTTAATCTTAAGTTAATCTATACTTAATCTATACTACCTAACAGTAATTATTTAAAACTATATATAACTAATTACAAAAACTAAATAACCAAATATTAAGAACTACCTAAACTGCTTAACAAATGAAAGATTTAAAACTAAACAAAATTAAATTAATTAAATAAAAACATTAAATTAAATAAAGAAACATACCTCTAAATGAAGCTTCGTAAAAGCTCGCACAGCAAAGGAATTTTTTAGAGAGAGAGAGAAATTCGGAGAGATGAAGTGAGGAATGCAATGAGCAAGTGAGGAGAGGGGAGAGGGGTGGCTGCCCTTTTATAAGGAGTTTAGGCGAAGGCGGCATCGCGGAAGCCACCTTTCGCCTCTGCGTATGGCCAAAGGCGGCTTCCGTGATGCCGCCTTTCGCCTTACCCTGAGGCGAAAGGCGGCCTCCCCCCGGCCGCCTTTTCCATGTCATCGATCCGGGCCAAAGGCAGCGCGGGGGAGAAAAGGTAGCATCGCAGATGCCGCCTTTGTAGCGTATTTTTTAAAAAAAAATTGACCTAGGCCGTTTTTCAGAAATATTTTTTAAGAAAAACATATTTAAAAAAAAATCCCCGGAAGTTCTCTTACCGGCCGAACCTCCTCTTCGGTGTGGCCTCCTCCGGTGGCACCATTCCCTACCGACGCAACCCCATCCAGCAACAACCCTCTCCAACACACAGCTCTGGCCAAACCCCCCTTGTCCGGCACCTCCCTCCCCAGTAGCAACTCCTTCAGAGATCTCTTCTTTGGAGCACATTTTTCCCCCATCGGGGAGTTTCTCTTATATTTTTTTTGGCGGCTTCCTTCACTTTAGTTGGTTCTTATATGTCTTTAACTAATTTGAAAATGTGTTGCGCAACTTTTTTATACTCATAGTCTTCTCAATTATGGTATTTTCATGTTTGTAGATTTTTCTTAAATAGCTTTTGTGATTGTTTGTTCGTTTTTTTGATTGATTTTTTCTATGTTTGTTTTTACCAATTGTGTTTGGTAAAATGTTATTTGGATTTTAATTGTGAAATTATATATTTTATGTTGTGCGAAATATACTTCGAAAGTGTTTTGATATGGGCATATGATGAAAGTGTAATTTCTAAATCATATGGTGATGTTTTCATGTGTGCCTCACTAAGGTACTCCTTAGAAGTGTTTTTATGATTGTGAAAAAGATGAAAATTGTGTTTTCAAAGGAACTTGATATGATAATGAATTTATAGTGGGTTTTTACAAAAGAAATGGATCTTTTCGGCATGTTGACTTTGGTTTTTCTCCTTTAAATGTGATTTGGAAATTAGGAAAATGATATGGAGTGCCTTTTTGAATGAACTTTTCTTTGTGAGTGGGTTTTAAAAGGGGGATTTCCCCATATAAACAATTGAATTTAATATGTTTCCTTGTAATAATTTCAAAGGGGTTTCATGAATTGATTAATTATTGGTAAATGCATTCAAAAAATGGATTTTTGGTGTTTTTGAAATTGAAAGAAGTTTGTTGATGGAAAATGGATTTTGAAGTGTGTATGGTAAATGTATTTGTGATGTGAAAAACATAAAGGTCTATTTGAAACAGCGCACTTTAAAATAGTTTTTCTTTAGACCTTGATTTCTTGAATGGTCCATTGGTTTCTAAAAAATGTTGGTTCCTCTAGGTTAATTATTTAGAGCTTGGGTGGCTTCGTGGTGGTGCGCGCACACACATACATAGGTATGTATGTGTATATGTATATATATATATATCTTCCTTGCGCATATTCCCTCATGGCACGAGGAATATGTTCAATTGATTAAGGGTATATATATATATGTATGTATGAGAATGTATGTGTGTGCCAGTGTGAGTGTTTTTCATCGGATGCTTCAAGAGACGAAGTGTCTTGGCTTGGTCTACCTCTTTCCCTGAGGTAGGATCTCTATGCATTAACCTTTAAATTTAAGAATCATTTATTTCTTGCATTTCACACCTAGTTTTAATATTAATTATTGATATAGAACTATTAGAAAAATTTTCTGTCTTGAATTGGAGTGGTTTGATTGTGTTTCCACATCAATTGCCTGATGAAATTCCCCTTTGTCCCTTGTGAATGTGTTTTAGATTTAAAATGCTGGGTTAAGTTTCTTAAATGGGTTTCGAATTGTATTTTTGGTTTTCAAAGTTCCGTGCGTGTGATTCCTTAAGAAATGGTTTGGCATGCGAAAATTATGTGAGGACCAGTTGGCACTTTTGTAAAACTAGTTATCTTAAGAAAACACTCCTTGGATGTGGTCCCCCTTACTTTTATTGAGTTATATATTATGGAAGGTTCACCGGGAAGGACTTTCCTATGATCGAATGGTTGAAAGGCGAGGGGAATACTCCTTGGGGTGACTCGGTGGTGACTTTGTTGTGTGTGTGGACTATGTGTGAGGAATATACTTATGATTGGATACTTTTTTGACATTGTTGGTTCACCCCCATTTTAGTCTGAACATGGGAACCTAGCATAACGAGTGAATTTTTAGTGAACGATTGCTGTACTAGTTTAGACTACGCATTGGCTAGTGGATCCTAGTACGGATGACACTCTGCTAGGGGATTGGGCCCCTCAGTTAGGCCATGTAGGGAAACACCAGGCGTTAAGACGTTATGACTTCATCGAGAGTAGACATGCCTTCGAGATGAGTCACATGTATAGTACATTCTAGACTATTCATGAGCTCCTAGGTTTTCCCATGTATGTTGGCACTTAGTTATCTACAGCGGATGATTGAGGTGCTTTGTTTGGTTGATTTCTCTTTATTGTTGTTTTTCCATTTCCCTTGTGTGGTTATTTCTTTTTCCTTCACGTATGATGAATCTCTTTGTTAAAATGGGTAAAAGTGATCTTTAAAAGTGTGCGGAAAAAGGTTTTTAAAATGTTTTACACTTCAATATCCCTCTTTCTCTAAAAATGTTAAAGCTTTATCCTTGGAAAATAAGTTATTTTAAAATATGAAGGGAAATGGATCGTGATTTTATTTTATAGAAGAAATTGTGTAAAAACCTAGTTCTATACATTGTATTTCAAACTTGAAATTGATGGATCTTTTATTTAATGGAAATTCATATGAGAATTGATTGTTTGGGATTTCCTACTGAGCATTTTAATGCTCATGCCTATCTTACCTTTTCAGATGCAAGTTTAGCTATTTGGTTTAGGTTCCTGTTTTGTCTGCCCGTGCGAAGCAGACAGTTAGTTATTGGAGGTGACCAAGAGGTCACATGGAGGTATGTGCAGTCTTGTTTCCTTGCCGCTGCTACTTTTATTTCTCTTTGTTTAGTCTTCATTAATTTATTTTTCTTCCTTTTTTGGGCCAAATCATTCCCACCTGTTTAGTTTTGATGCCCGAAACTAGTTGCTAGCCCGTGGGGATCGGGAACGCCCCTTGGGCCATGTTGCGGGCCAGCTCGGGTGACCGGTTCCGAGTCGACCCGGGTTGGTTCGTGACACCTCACATTCAAATAATAACTATTACTTCTAAACTATACAATCTTTATGATACTTAAATTTTAAAATATCTTATATCCTAAACTAGGATATTTCTTAGTACCCTTTCTAATTAGCGAGTTAAAATATAAATAACAGAGTTAAAAAATAAATAACACCATGTTTTGAGCTTCTAGCCTTTCTTGCAGTGAATTGGATTTCAAAATTTCAGAAAACCTGTTGTCACACGGGAGTTTTGAAATTTTGATATTCAATTCACTACAAGAAAGGCAAGAAGCTGGAAACATGCTGTTATTTATTTTTTAACTCTAAGTTATATATATTTTAACATGCTGTTATTTGTATTTTAACTCTATGTTATTTATATTTTAACTCTATGTTATTTATATTTTAACTCTATGTTATTTATATTTTAACTCCATGTTATTTATATTTTAACTCTAATATTTTAACTCCATATTATTTATATTTTAAATCCATGTTATGTATATTTTAACTCCATGTTATTTATATTTTAACTCCATGTTATTTATATTTTAACTCCATGTTATTTATATTTTAACTCCTTGTTATTTATATTTTAACTCCATGTTATTTATTTTTTCACTTTCACTCCATGTTGTTTTTTAATTATGTTATTTTTTAACTCCATGTTATTGAATATAATTTGAACTATAGTTTTATTTTTAACTCTATATTATTTATTAATTAATTTATAATTAATCATTCCTAATAATAACTATCATCATCATTACTAAATTATCAATTTATCATTTCTTTTCTTAGATATTTTAGTAGTTTATAATGAAATATGCATATCTTAAGCATATCCTTCGGGAGTGTCAAACCAGAATGCAGTAAGTCCCGTTGTCATGCACTAGTTCCCGTTCGAGTCTAGCTCAAATCAGTGTTTTCGAGTTTTACCCCTAGTTACATCTGTGCCAGAGCCACATTCACTTGTTTGTATCTAGACAAGGATTTGATTGATTAGATAACATATTCTTTATGCTACCAAAATTTCATTAAAAAAATCCTAGATTAATTTATACTAATGATAATTATAATTACTAAATATATATAACTAATTAAACAATCTAATAAACAAAAAAAAAATAAACTAACTAAACTACTAAAGAATTAAAATATTTAACTATAAACAATTCAACTAAATAAAAAACATTAAATTTATAAAAATATTTAACTAAAAACAATTATACAAAATAAAAAACATTAAATTAAAAACCATACCTCTAAAAGATTTCCAAAAATTTCAAATCGAAAAACTCCACCGCCAAAGAGAGAAATTGAGAGGTAATGGGTGTTTGGAAGTGAGGATAAGGGGAGGGGGTGCTGCCCTTTCATAGGGCGCGGAGGCAAAGGCGGCACCACGGGTGCCACCTTTTCCATTTCACCGATCCACGCTGGCAGTGTAAAGTCAGCATCCGTGATGCCACCTTTCACCCGTAATGAAAAGGCGGCATCCGCGATGCTGCCTTTGAGGCGCATTTTGAAAAAAAAATTCACCCTAACCATTTTTTGTAATTTTTTTTTTAAAAAATGCATAAAAAACTCATAAAACGAAAGCAAAACCAAGAGATATTCTTGGAAGCTACTGCAGCTCCTAAAGCTGATGAAGATGGAGATCAGAGTGTGATGCCGCTTTTTTGTGATGTCCAACTAAATTTTAAATAGCCCAAACTAGTTGATTCACATGGTGATGTCTTTATGAGTTTTCGATTTCTTTAATTTCATGAATGTAATTCTATCCAGGATCTTGAAATTCAAAAATGCAGTTGTTTCTTATTGTTTCGTTCATCTGTAATTTTGTTATTAATTTTTTTTCCATTTCGAGTATTACACATTCCTAATCAGAATGTGATGAACTCTGAATGCGGATCATTAATTTGAGCCAAGTTGAAGTTTTAAGACAATCCATTCTATTTAAATTTATCAATTTTTGATCGAAAAATTGTGGGTACAATGAGTTTTATATGTGTCTTTGATTTCAATGATCGTTGAGAGCACTGACCAACTCCTTTGAAAGAGATTTATGATTTCAAAATCTTTATTTTAGTCTCATTTTAATTAACTAAATGAGATGAAAGATTTGAGATTTCAACATTTCAATAAAATAATTACAGTTGTGAAAACCATTAAAAAAATAATGAAGATAGGCCGATCCATATGAATCACTAGTTAGACTGCTGTTTCCTCTTGTCTGTTAATCTGTTACTGCTTTCTTAGGTTTTGATTTCAATTTTTTCTTTTTATGTTTGAATACCATTATGTCTCTTAAATATATATTTGTATCTTTTACAACAATTTTTATCCCTTTGAAAACAATTAAAAATATAAAAGTAGAAAATATAAAAAAAACACCTGACAAAACAACCTCTATATGGTGGTCTCGCTAGGAGACAACCTTCTTTGTTGCTTTAATGTGGTTCATAGGTTTTAAAATTTGAGTTATGTTTTAAGCGATGTAAGAAACCTTTCATCAGTAATCCATGATGAAATATAGATCATTGTTCACTAATGGATTTGAGGTATACCAAAATGGTTCATCATTTTAGTGGGAGGGAATTTAATAAAAGTCTTTATTAAAAGATTGTAAAACACAAAACTCATATGATAAAAGATTATTTTTTAGATACAATTGAATCATCATAAAATAATAATACATTAAAATCAATTGTACAAAATGAAAAGATTAAGGGAATCAATTTCTGAGACTGGTATAGAAGCAATAATAATTATTCTTTAGCAATAAATTTTATTTGTCAGTGTAACCCCTTTTTGAGTAACCTACTATTGAATTTTTTTAAAAAGGTTACTCTAGAAAATTATGAGAATCATTGAATGATTTTATTAGAGTTTCAAAGGAATTAGATGAAATATTACCACAGAAACATTAGTCTCCACTCATATACTCCACATGATTGATTATGAGACTAAATTTATAAGATTGAAGATATCCTCCAAGGCTTGGACTGGCTATTAAATTCATTCTATAATCATCATTATAAATATTCCAATAATGTGAACGAGTTCAATAAAATTCTTATCCAGTTTCATCAAATTGTTGAGGATAAATGAGCATGATATGGGATGTATAGACTCTTGTATTGTATTAACAGTATAGAAGGGTAAAGATTTAAGAAAAAAAGAAGATTAGACTTATCCAATAGCCATCCTCAATCATTGAAACCTAAATGTGTTTTAAGGAAGGAGGGAAAATATTTCAATTGTATAGAAATTTTATGGGTTCCTTGAAGGGGTTTTTAAAACTCCATGGAGAGTCCAGGTTAGGTAATGAGGTTACAAAAATTAATTCTTTGATTTTTAAGGGTATATGATACCAAATTCATATTTTACAAATAATGTAAAATTCAAGAGTTCGAGTTCAAGGAAATAATTAATGGGACTTTTATTTTTCAATTCAATGATGAAGATAATGGTTATTTAATCATGGATTTGAATGTAAAGGAATATATTAGGCTCAGATTGATCTGAATAAAGGATATGTATTATCTTGTTATTTTTCTTCTATGATAAGGTATGATTTTCATAAAAAAATAGTTTTAATGAATTATATGATATGATTATTTTCATCTACATGGTTTATGATTAATAAAACTACATAGAAAACTTGAAAAATATATAAATATAAAAGGAGTTTTATTTGGGATAAAGAGTTTATCCAAGATATTTGTTAAAATATGAGAGATATGATCCCACAAACAATCTATAGAATATATTAAAGAATAAAATCTTTTTTGGAACACTTCTCTAAACACATATAATGTAACATATGATATGGATACATTAGTTCATTTGATAAATATTCCCACTAAAGTAAATAATTTTTATTTTCTATACATAAAGGAGTATTTGTATCTTATAATGATATTATGAAGATAATATAGTGTCTAGGATGCTAGTTAGAGTATATATGGACTTAGAGAAGTTCAGAGTGTAACAATTAAAATATTATGTTAGTGAAAAAACAAAGTGAATATCACTTAATATCCTAAAATAGTTTAGGGTATATTGGTAAAGAGAAATAAAATAATTTATATTCAGTTACTGTAAAAAAGGAAATTTAACTTTTTATAGAAAAGTTCCAAAAATGATGATGATGATGATGAACTTATAAAGTGTTCTATGTTGACAAAAAAGTTTTTAACATCATATAATTTCATGTTGTTATGTTGAGGAGTTTGAATATTATGTTCAAATAATTGAACATTAGGAATATGATTCCTAAGTATCATGTCACGACCCGACCCTACCGGTCTCGAGCCGCAACTACCCCAAGCCCGCATCCATAGGCCAGGGGCTGGCGACAAGCACCGAAGGCGTAACGATCTCAGGGAGGCCGTTGCCTAAGTACCTTTACACACACACACAGCCCACTCGATGTAGAAGTGCAGAGTAAAAAGAAAACCAAAGGACAAACAACTATAACCCAACCACAGTCATGCTTCAACTTATAAATAGAACAAGTAAAGTGCTGAAAAGTACTGACAGGGAAACCGAACAGAAAAAGGGAAAAAAATGTGCCCAACCCAAAAGGTTCCACAACCTGGGAACAGGTAAACAAAAATAAACAACTGGAGATTCCCACACCTGAAAACTCTACTGCAACCCCAGTACGCGACCCAAGCTCCTGTGCCCTCTACGCTCCTCCGTAGTCACGATTGACCTATCCGTCATCTATAAGGGCACACCAGGTGTGGGCAAAGCCCAAGCAGGGGTGAGTATAAAGATGCTCAGTAGGATGCCCTGAAAGATCGAGGGAGCAACAAAGGAGGCACTAAAGAGGTGACCAGTAGATAGAACAAATAATAGTGAAAGAGTACAGTAAATAGAGTGCAGCTCAACCCAACAAGAGAAAGGAATCATACTCGTCCAAATGCAAGGAGCTAGAAACGGAAAGCACATGGAATACCCCGCACGTCTTCAATCCCCCTAGAAGGAGAGTAACTGAACCCAAGGAGTGGAAAAAAAAGTAGGGTGTATATATATATATGCCCAACAAGAAACCCAAACGAGTGCGTAAGGGTATCTCCATCTCCAAGCTCATCCCAGGAAAGGTCACCAACAGTTCTAAGGATATCCATCACTGATGCCCAAATGTATCATGTGTCAAAGCTATCTCATCGCTGAACCGTACAACCAAGGGTCCTACTCTAATAATCACAGAGAAAATTCACTGACTAGCCTCATAGAAAGGGATGAGTCTGAAAGAAGTCATCGGGTAACCCACTACCCAGCCCAGCTGGAGGGTAAATCCTAAGAGGTCATCAGGTAACCCACTGCCCAGCCCAGCTGTAGGGTAAACCCAAAGGTGAACGGGTAACCCACTGCCCAGCCCCGCTGGAGGGTAAACCCTAAGGTCAATGGGTAACCCACTGCCCAGCCCCGTTGGAGGGTAAACCCTAAGGTCAATGGGTAACCCACTACCCAGCCCCACTAGAGGGTAAACCCTGATACGCCGGTGGGTAACCCACTACCCAGCCCCACTGGAGGGTAAACCCAAAACTGGTCTGATAAATCCGCACTGCTTGTTCCATCACTGGGTGTCACTAGCATCGCTACCGTGCGTTGGTTCGGAGTGCATCAAATGAACCTATGACCAATGCCCTTTTATGTTTCCACATTTAATGAGACATCTAATGAGTCTATGAATGCCCAAACATATTACAATGTTTCAATCCTCACATAAAAACACATGAGATAGACTATTTACTCGCTTGAAACAGACTCCCAACGAAAAATTTATTCAACACCACTTTATGCCCATACAGCGTCTCGTGGGGCCCACACCTCGGTCCAAAAAAAGTGTAAGCGAACTGTGCCATTGGGATGATCTTGGAAAAACATGACAAATAGACTATTCATTCACCCTGAAAGGATGTCTGATGAAAAAGTCACAAAATGCTACGCACAGCTTAAAAGACGGCCCATGGGGCCCACGCCTCAACTCCGGCATCAACTCCAAAAACCACCCTGGACAACTTCATCTCGACACCAGGGTCACAACGACGCTGACGATTCCTAAAAAAACTTCGGATGTGCTCACGCCATCCGAAACAAGAATCTCGGCGAGGCAGTAAATAACACTTAACAGGCGTGTCGTTCCACCGAGCCCCCGTCTCGGGAATTAAAAATCCCCAAGACCATCTCAAAACCTCCGTCTTGATCCGAGGATCACGTCGCCGTAGACGACACAAGAATATGACACTTGGTTTGCAAAAAAAAAGAGGTGTTTTAATTCTAATGGACCAAAATGGGGTGGGCCAGACCGGTTCGGCTGACCCACCCTCTCTCTGAACCGGCGATCAGCGGCTCGGCCGCCCAGACCGCTTGGTCCAACCCGACATGCAGTTCACTGTGCGAGCCGCACCACTTCACCGAGACCGGCTTAAGCCGGTCCGACTGTTTTCCACGGGACCCACGTTTCATGGGTCCCGGTCCACTCCCAGGGTCACAAAGACCCCGGTCTCCCGCTGCACGCCAACCAACAAAGTCGGCCGACCCGTGCCCCTGGCCTCCCGCATGCGCCGCCGACGCGATCTCCCGCTGCAGCTCACCCACAGCCGCTCGCCCGCAGCCAGCCGTGCCACCGCCTGAGGACGCTGCGCCGCCACCGTCCCAGACCACCTGAGGAGCCGCCGCCGCCGGGACTTGCCGAACCGCCGCGTGGAGCCACCAGACTGCCCTAGAACCACCAGAAAATAGGGGTTTTGGTCTGAAAACTTCTCGGGGTCACCTCGGATACCCCGGGACTCGAAATTTTGATCCGAAAGAATCATTGGAAATTTCGGATCAAGCCCTACTCAAATATGGACTTTTCTCGATAATTAAGCAGTATTTCAATGCTATAAGTTGATTTCAAAGAAGATGCCGGAATTTAAAATGAAAACGCAATTATCCTACCTTGCAGGGCATAGCCCGTCGCTTCACAAATGATCCGCTGGAGCCTCAACCACCTTGGAAAGGTGGGGAGAGGATCTTGACGAAGGTTGAGGTTCTTTGTTGGGAGAGCATCCGCCAGATAGATTCTAAGGGGGAAGAAGGTGGGGGGGGGGGGGTGGATGTGTTTAAGTAGGGAAAAATTAATTAAAAATTAATTAATTTTAAACACCCACCAGTAGGCCCGTACCCGAACTCTTGACGAGGTCGAGGTTAAGACGCTCCTAGGGTAAAATCCACATTTTGAGTGCAATGGTGGTCTTAGAATTTTAATCCGAGCCTCTATTCAGAAGTTATAAAGTTCACGCCCGAGGCCACTAAATTACAAAACCCCCCTGGTGGCGTTTTCCATAGAAGGGCTGCGCCCATGAAAGTTACACCCCTCCTAGGGTAAAAGGCATGCTCTGGACTCAACGATGCCTTCATTTTTCCCATCCAAGCAACTATTTAGGAGTTATTATTTTTATTTGGTGTGTCTAATGTGAACGCACTTAAAATTTAATACCGACCACACCGGGGCTCGAAATCACAAGCCGTATGAACGCCCTGCTCTGGAATAACATCAAGAAAAATTCAAAGTCTCACAGTCTCAAAACCCAGGATCTTACATCATTCCATCCTTCAAGTTTTTCATCCCTAAAAAACTAAACTACATAAACAACTCAAGATACTGATCCCGCATCTGGCTCTCCCGTTCCCAGGTGCTCTCCTGCACCCTCCCGTGCTGCCACAACTCTTGAACCAAATGAATGGTCCGTCCATGTAGAGTCCGCTCCTGTCGGTCCTCAATCGCCACTGGGTGCTTTTCAAAGGTGGATCTATCCTCAATTTCCATCTCTCCCCAGTCGATGACGTGTGTGGGGTCGTGCACGTATTTCCTCAGCTGTGACACATGGAAGACATCATGCACTCTCTCCAGTTGTGGGGGTAGAGCAAGATGGTAGGCAACCTCACCAACCCTGCACGCAATCTCAAAAGGCCTAATGAACCTTAGGGATAGCTTGCCTCCTTGACCGAACCTCTATATTCCATGCCATGGGGATACTCTCAAAAAGATATGGTCCCCCTGCTCGAACTCCAAAGGCCTGTGATGACGGTTTGAATAGGACTTCTATCTGCTCTGAGCCATCCTCATCCACTCATGAATAACCTGCACCTTCTCCGTTATTTCCCACACCAACTCTGGGCCCACGAGGGAGGTCTCCCCAACCTCCATCCAGCACAATGGTGACTTGTAGGGTCTCCCATAGTGGGCCTCAAAAGGTTCCATGCCGATAGTATAGTGGTGACTATTGTTATAGGCAAACTCCACCAAGGGAAGGTGATCCTCCCAGCTTAGGCCAAATTCTAACACGCACACCCAGAGCATATCCTCCAACACCTGGATAGTGCGCTCGGTCTGCCCGTCTGTCTGGGGGTGAAAAGTTGTAATCATCCACAACTGAGTCATGAATGCCTCCTGCAGGCCTCACCACAATCGCGATGTAAACCGCATGTCACGATCGGAGACGATCGTCGAGGGTACTCTATGAAATCGGACGATCTCCTGAACGTACAACTGCCCTAGACTCTCCACCGAGCTCTGCTCCTTGATGGAAAGGAAGTGCACCGACTTTGTGAGTCGGTCCACTATCACCCAAATAGAATCATGGACCTTCACTATGCACGGAAGCCCTGTGACAAAGTCCATAGACATGCCATCCCACTTCCACTCCAGGATATCAAGGGGCTATAAAAAATCTGCCAGAACCTGATGTTATGCCTTCACCTACTGATGGGTAAGACACCGAGAAACGAACTCAGCTATGCTCCGCTTCATGACAGACCACCAAAACTACCGCTGAAGGTCTCTATACATCTTCCCAACCCTGGTATGTACGACCAATGAAGAAGTGTGGAATTCCTGCATCACCTCCTCCCGCATCTCCACTGGTACTACGACTCACCCCTGGAATTGGATCTCATGATTCCTTCCTTCAGAATACCCATTGGGTGCATTGCCCGTGGATATATGATCACACAGTACCTCACTATAAATATCTCCCAACAGGGACTCTCTCTCATGCTCAAGGAGTGAAGGAGTCAGCATCATCGACTGCAGAAAAGTCATACCCTCCTGCTTCACCAAGGTTAGCTGTAGGGAATCCAACTACTCTGAAGATTCCCACACTAGACGAGTTTGGGACTTCCTGCTAAGGGCATCTGCTACTACATTTCCCTTCCCTGGAGTGTATAATATCTCAAAATCATAGTCCTGTAGAAACTCCAGCCAGCGCCTCTGCCTCAGATTCAGATCCCTCTGAGTGAAGATGTACTTGAGGCTCTGGTGGTCTGAGTAGACCACAAAACGCTCACCTAGAAGGTAGTGTCTCCATAACCTCAAGGAGAAGACCACCTCTACCAGCTCCAAATCACGAGTCACATAATTCTACTCATAGGGCCTCAACTGCCTCGACCCATATGAAATCACTGCCCATTTCTACATCAGCATGCACCTGAGCCCAGCTCCTGAAGCGTCGCAATATACCATGAACTCAACACCCTCCTCTGGTAGCCTCAACACTGGAGCACTAGTCAGCCTCTACCTTAACTCCTTGAAGGACTTCTGGCACTGATCAGTCTAGGTGAACGATCATCCCTTCTACGTCAATGCGGTCAAAGGGTCAGCAATCCTGGAGAAGTCTTCCACGAACCTCCTGTAGTACCCTGCCAAACCAAGGAATCTCCGCACCTTAGATGAATTCTTGGGTGGATCCCAAGAAAGCAATGCCTCTATATTAGCGGGATCTATGGATAAACCCTATTCTGAAATGACATTCCCCATAAAGTGAACCTCATGAATCTAGAACTGACACATCGAGAGATTCCCATACAGCTGGTGCCCCTGAAGTAAGTCTAGGACCATACTCAAATGCTCCGCGTGCTCCTCCTCTATCATATAGTAGATGAGTCCGTCGTCAATAAAGGAAAACACAAACCAGTCCAAGTACAGCTGGAAAATCTGGTTCATCAAAGCCATGAAAACAGTGGGGGAATTCGTCATGCCAAAGGGTATCACCAGAAACTTGTAATGCCCATAACAACAATGGAAAGCCAACTTCAGGATATCAGCCTCACGAAACTGCAACTAGTGGTAGCCGGATCGAAGATCAATCTTGGAGAACCACTTTGCACCTCTCAACCAGTCGAAGAGGTCGTCAATCCTCGGAAAAGTGTACTTGTTCTTTATCGTGGCCTGATTCAGGCAATGATAATCCACACAAATCCATAGGCTCCCATATGCCTTCTTCACAAACAAAACAGAAGTGGCCTAGGGGGACACACAGGGCCTGATGAATCCCTTCTCACGAAGGTCATCCAATTGAAGTTGTAGCTACTAAAGCTCTATGGGTGCCATCCGATAAGCCACACATGATTTCGGGGTAGTCCCCAGCTGCAAGTTAATGCAGAACTCCATCTCTCGCCTCGAAGGTAGTCCCAGGACATCCTCGGGAAAGACGTCCATGTAGTCCTCTACAATAGTAGGGATCCAGGTGCCTGTAGCATATATTACTTTGAGAGACATACTCTCCAACTGATAAGAAAAAGTCCATGGTATCTTGATCAGAGCACCCATATACTCTACCACGAGGTCAAGCCCACCGAGGATAATGAACCTCATCCCATCAGAATGCACGCATCTGACTCGTCTGAGACAATAATCGATCTGGGCGTGAAACATAGAAAGTCAATCCATGCCCAGGATGATGTCATAAGGTTCCATTGTGATGACCAGTAGGTCCCACATGAAACTCTCTCCTCCGAACGACATTTCGCACTATCCTCAAACAAAGGTAACTAACGATGCACTTCTTGTAGGAACCTTGAGGCTAAGCGCTGGTGTCAGCGCCTCTACTGGGATCTCCAACTCCTATACCAAAAGCAGTGATATAAAAGATTGGATTACACCTGTGTATACTAGTACCGAAGAAAGCATATAGTAAATACAAATCATACCTTGGACCATCTCATGTGCTGGGGGGTCACGAACACCAATAGCCTGAAGCTGCCCGCGGCCCCTACCGCTAGCTCCCTGAGCCTGGAGTGGGATTCCCGGTGGTGGTAGTGGAAGGAACTTGAAACACCGTCCCCCAACTCCAGGTCCTACCGCTCTACCTGTGCCACCTCCCTGAGGACCACCCTATCCTTGCCTGGGAGATCCCTGGTCACGACACTGCCTCTTCCGCTGTAGTGCACCCACTGCCTACCATGGCTGCTCAATACGCCTGATCGGGTAGTCCCATGTTATAAGACCCTGTTCATCACAAGCATAGCACTGACTCTCTCCCGGCTACCCCGGTGCTCTATAGCACCACTGCGGTGTACGACCCTGCCCCTGAGTCTGCTCACGGAAGGGTCTCCTCGACTGAGGCTCTGATCTCTGCGGCTTGCCTGCTACCGAAGACTCTGCTCCGAGGCGGCCACTGCCAGGCCCTGCCAGCTGGCGTCCCTCATCCAAGAAGATCTCTGTCACGAGCGCCCAATCTATCACCCCGGAATAAGTAGGGATGCACATGGGCACTACACTAGAACATATCTCCCTATGAAGGACCTGGTCAAACTTCTACCCCTAGAAGTAACTATCGCGGATCATATCCTGTGAGTAGCGTGTCAGATCAGTAAACCGGGATGAGTAGTACGCCATGTTCATCCCCCCTGCTTCATCTCCAGAAACTCCTGAATCCAAACGGAGTGTAAAAAATAGGGGGAGTACTCTTCCCAAAAGAGATGCTGGAAGCTATCCCACGTGAGAGACGACTCGTCGTGGGTTTGCATAACCAACCCCCACCAACACCCAGCTGTCCTGAGGAAAAGGCTGGCAGCTAGGGCTACCATCTGGTCCACTGGTGTCCATACTGGCCTAAAAAGTCAGTCTACAGACTCTAGCCAGTCTTCCGCTGCCTGGTGATCTGGGTCCCCGCGGATCTTCTGCAGCCACTGACGCTGGAAGTCTCGGAGCACACACAGCCTGCACTCAAACTTGGCTCGTGTTGCCGGTACTAACTGTCGCTCTCTATATGGAGGGGCTATTGCTGAACCACTGGGTGGAAGGGGATCACGTGAGGGTCCCTGAACTGATGCCTCGTGGCTCGCTAGGTCGTTGTCACAAACTGGAGAGGGTAACCTGGCTAGCTGCTGTCGTAGGGGAATCCTGGAAATTATCAAGGATTAGCAAGATCAGATGAGAATATCTATCTATCTATATATATATATATATATATATAACAGTAATAAAAAATGGGAGATGACTCAAAAATGACAGTCAAAGACTCAATCCTACTGGATGCATGTTCCAAAGTTCCCTGCAACAAATGTCTCAGCGTGTCGAGTCGACAAGCAGGTTATCAAGGTCCTGGTGAATGGATACATCAGCTGCCCATACCATCACTGGACTCCCTGTCCTGAGAGCCACTCTCAAGACACGTCGACACTATTTCCCTAAATCCCAACCAATTACTTTTTAGGGACGTCTGAACAATGCCCCAAGGAACGAACCATCCTCTGATACCTCTTTGTCACGACCCGACCCTACTGGTCTCGAGCCGCAACTACCACAAGCCCGCCTCCATTGGCCAGGGGCTGGAGACAAGCGCCAGAGGCATAAAAATCTCGGGGAGGCCTTTTCCTAAGTACCTAAACACACACACACACACACACACAACCCACTCGATGAAGAAGTGAAAAGTAAAAAGAAAACCAAAGGACAAACAACTATAACCCAACCACAGCCATGCACCAACTTCTAAATAGAACAAGTAAAGTGCTGAAAAGTACTGACAAGGAAACTGACTAGAAAAAGGAAAAAACATACGCCCAACCCGAAAGGTTCCATAAACCAAAAACAGGTAAACAAAAGTAAACAAATAGAGAGTCCCACACCTAAAAAATCTAGTGCGACCCCGATACCCGGACCAAGCTCATGTGCCCTCTATGCTCCTCCATAGTCACGATCGACCTATCCGTCTTCTGAAAGGGAACACTAGGTGCAGGAAAATCCCAAGCTGGGGTGAGTATAAAGATGCTTAGTAGGATGCCCCGAAAGCTCGAGGGAGCAAAAAAGGAGTCACTAAAGAGGTGAATAGTAGTCAGAACAAATAATAGTGAAAGAGTACAGTAAATAGAGTGCAACTCAACCCAACAATAGAAAGTAAGAAGACTCGTCCAAACGTAAGGAGCAAGAAACAAAAATCATGTGACATACCCCACGCGTCTTTGCTCCTCCTAGAAGTAGAGTAACTGAACCCAAGGAGTGGGATCAAAAGTAGGGTGTATATATATATATGCTCAACAAGAAACCCAAATGAGTGCGTAAGGGGATCTCCATCTCCAAGATTAGCCCAAGAAAGGTCACCGACAGTTCTAAGGATATCCATAATTGATGCCCAAATGTCCCACACGTCAAATCTATCTCATCGCTGAACTATACAACCAAGGTTCCCGCTCTAGTAATCACAGAGAAAAGTCACTGACTAGCCTCATAGAAAGGGATGAGTCTGAAAGAAGTCATCAGGTAACCCACTGCCCAACCCAGCTGAAGGTTAAACACTAAGAGGTCGTTGGGTAACCCACTGCCCATCCCAGTTGGAGGGTAAACCCTAAGGTCAACGGGTAACCCACTGCCCAACCCCACTAGAGGGTAAACCCTAAGGTCAACGAGTAACCCACTGCCCAGCCTCGCTGGAGGGTAAACCCTAAGGTCAATAGGTAACCCATTTCTCAGCCCTACTAGAGGGTAAAACCTGATATACCAGTAGGTAACCCACTGCCCAGCCCTGCTAGAGGGTAAACCTGGAACTGGTCCGATAACTCCATAATGCCTGTGCCATCACTAGGTATCACTAACATCGCTACCGTGCATTGGTTCAGAGTGCATCAAAGGAACCTACGACCAACACCCTTTCATGTTTCCACATTTAATGAGATCTTGAATGATTCTCCGCATGAAAAAATAGATTACACCATTCCAATAATCATGGAAAAACACGCGAGATATACTATTTACTCGCTTGAAATAGAATCCTGATGAAAAATTTATTCAACACTGCTTTATGCCCATACGACGTATCGTGGGGCCCATACCTCAGTCCCTAAAAAGGTCTGGCAAACTGCGCCATCGTGATGCTCTCAGTAAAACACACCAAATCAACTATTCATTTGCCCTAAATGGACGTCTAATGAAAAATTTGCAAAACACTGTGCACAGCGTAAAAGATGGCCCATGGGGCCCAAACCTCAACTCCGACTTCAACACCTGAAACCACCCTCGACAACTTCGTCTCAACGCCAGGGTCACAATTCCACTAACAGTGCCTAAAACGGACTCCGGATGTGCTTGCGCCATCCAAAACAAGAATCTCGGCGAGGCGCTAAATAACACTAAATGGGCGTGTCGCGCCACTGAGCCCCCTTCTCGGGAATTAAAAATCCTCGAGACCATATCAAAACCTCCATCTCAATATGAGGATCGTGTTTCTGTAGACGACATGCGAATATGACACTCGGTTTACAAAAAAAGAGGTGTTTTAATATTAATGGAATGAAACGGGGTGGGCCAGGCTGGTTCGGTAGGCCCACCCTCTCCCTAAACCGGTAGTCCACAGCTTGGCCGCCCGGACCGCCCAGTCCAACCCGGCCCACGGTTCACTGCACGGGCCACACCGCTTCACCTGTACTGGCTTAAGCTGGTCCGGCTCTTTTCCACGGGACTCGCATTTCGTGGGTCCCAGTCTGATCCCGGGGTCATGAAGACCCCTGTCTCCCACTGCACGCCGACCGGAAATGCTGACCGACCCGCTCCCCTGGTCTCCCGCATGCACCACTGATGCCGCCTCCCACTGCCGCTCACCCACAGCCGCTAGCCCGCAGCCGCTCGCCCGCAGCTGCTCACTCGCAGCCGGCCGCGCCACCACCTGAGGACGCCGCGCCGCCGCCGTCCCGGACCATATGAGGAGCCACCACCACCAGGACTCGCTGGACCACCCTGGAACCACTGTAAAACAAGGTTTTTGGCCGGAAAACTTCCCGGGGTCACCCCAGACACCCCGAGACTCAACATTTTGATCCAAAAGATTCGTTGGAAAGCTTGGATCGAGCCCTACTCAAATATGGCCTTCTCTTGATAATTAAACAGAATTTAGATGCTATAAATTGATTTCGAAGAAGATGTAGGAATTTAAAACGAAAACGCAACAATTCTACCTCACAGGGCGTAACCCGTCGCTTCACAAATGATTCGTCGGAGCCGCAACCACCTTGGAGAGGTGGGGAGAGGAGTTTGAAGAAGGTGGAGGTTCTTTGTTGGGATAGATTCTACCAGATAGATTCTAAGGGGGAAGAAGGGGGGGGGGGGTGGATGTGTTTAAGTAGGGAAAACTTAATTAAAATTTAATTAATTTTAAACACCCACCAGTAGGCCCGTACCCGAACTCTCGACGGGGTTGAGGTTAAGCTGCTCCTAGGGTAAAATCCACATTCTGAACGCAACAGTGGTCTCAGAATTTTAATCCTAGCCTACATTCATAAGTTATAAAGTTCACGCTCGAGGCTGCTAAATTACAGAAATGCCCATAGTGGCGTTTTACACAGAAGGGTCGCGCCCACGAAAGTTATGCACCTCCTAGGGTAAATGACATGCTCCGGACTCAACAATCCCTTAGTTTTTCCATCCGAGCAACCGTTTAAGAGTTATTCTATTTATTTTTTGTGTCTAGTGTGAACGCACTTAAAATTTAATTTCGGCCACCCTGGGGCTCGGAATCACACGCCGTCTGAATGCCCTGCTCTAGAATAACATCAAGAAAAATTCAAAGTCTCACAGTCTCAAAACCTAGGTTCTTACATCTCACCATTATTCAAACTGTATTTCTTCATAGATGTTTCTCAGTAAAAGAGTTTAGTGGGAGGGTTTTATTAGATGGCCATAAAGAGGTGTTAAGAATTATATAAAAAAGTATTAAGTTTAACAAAAATCCAAAAAGTGTAATGAACAAAAGGCCTCTCTTGTGGTCTATTATCTGAGATATGATTAGATGGTAATTTATTTATTGTTTCATTAGTATTATTAAAATATTTTAAGAATGAAAATGTATCATGTTATACAAAAGGTAATCACAATTTTATTATTATTTCACATTGGATATATATATTGAAATAAGTGAAATTATAATTAACCTCTCAAAGTATGATATTTAGTTATTATTAACTGATGTTCATTATGGAGTATTTTATATTCTTACAAAATGTTAAGGTTATCATGTGTATGGTTTCATATAAAGATACAAAATATACTCATGAAACATAAAAATAACATTGTGTGTTGGATGATCCGTCAAGTACAACATATGGAGTGGCATACATTATGCCTTTCCTATACTAGTGGTGTAACCCCTTGAGATTTTGTGATATATTTCTCTTCAAATAAATTTAATTTTTTTCGATAACTTGCTACACATGAAAACCCGAGTCAAAAGGAACTGTAATATAGTATATCATTATAAACCTACCCTTAAATTTACATAGTGAATATAGACAACTAAAATTTTAAAATTATGTTTAAAATTTTTAGATAAAGAAAATATATTGATTAATAAATATTCATTTTTTAGTAAAGACTTTATATGCTTCAAAAATATTTTTTAATCAAAAATAATATTTCTTTATTTTTGTGAGAAAACCATATAATTAAAATTTTCCTATTTTATAAAATTTATTTGAAAAAATAAACTTTTTTTTAATTATCATGCCAAAAATATTTTAGAATGAATTTTTGATATTTGTTTGAAAAGATTAATTTTCTGATGAATGGTGAAAAATACTAATTTTTATTGAAAACTATCTTTTCATTTAAAGCATTTAAAAATCCCATTATATTTTAAAATGGGTTTAAAAGGAAAATTAGCTCACTTATATTATGAATAATCCATTTAAGTTCATTATAATTATGTTTATGTTGGCTTTTTGAATAAAAACTTTTTAAACCCCAGATTTTTTTTTGAAAAATGCTTTTCCTCACGTTTCATGGGTTAATTTTAAAATTATTTTCTACTAATTATAGAAATTAAATATTGAAAAATGGATTTTATATTTGGAATTTGGAGGTATAAATTTGGTTAAAAGGTCCCTTAAAATTTTGATCAATATGAATAGTAAACATAGTAAATTTTTGTTACCATGGTAAAAGTAAAATGGGTTAATCAAGGTTAAAACTAATGTGATAAGGCTTAGATTTCATTAAAAATTTGAATTTATTTCATTTTATGAGTCAATTTTATCCATAATCACCCCAAATTAAAAAATATGACCCATTTTCCATTTAACTTTGATTTTTTAATTTTCTAATATTTAAGTAAAAAATAATATAAAAAATGCTGCTTTCTTGCTTCTAATATCAATAATATTTTGTGACAGGGATAAAAAAACTTAATTTTAGTTTTAAATGGTTATTTAAAATAATAATTATTTTTTATCATGATTATTTAATTTAAATTTTTATTGATGAAATAATTAACTTAAATGCTTACACAACACTCACCTGATGTTTGTGCAAGGAGTATAAAAATCATGTAAGTTATTTTAAAAAATTTAAAATTAATAATTTTGTGGTAATTTATAGTTTTACATGAATTTTATATATAAATATAACACATTAAGAATGTTTGACATGTTTTTATTCTAATTTATTTTCTTTCATGTTGTTCTCAAAGTCAAATTAATTGAATAGTTTCAAAAATGACATTAATGATATTTTATAACAAATAATATTTTATTAAATAGTTTAAAATTCATCAAAAATAATATATTAGGTTAAGTTAATGGTATATTTTTTAAAATATCAATTTTATTCCATTTAAGAGTCACTTTTATTTTATATAATCATTCTTTACCCTTAAAGAGTAAAAAACATTGTTATCATGGTAATTGTCAAAAATGATTAATGATAGTTAAAACTAAAAGATAAGTATGAACCAATAATCAAAACTTGTTTAAAATTTATTTGATTCAATAATTTACTAATATACTAATCTTATGATAAAATTATATTAATTTGGATCCATTTTAATAGAAAAATTAATTTATATTAATTTAATACTTTATATAAATCCATGGGTGCCCCTCCCCTCACTTATAAATGGGAACATCCTCTCCTTAAATATTCACAATGTTTTGTCCTTATATATTGAAAAATACCTACCCTAATATCATTCTATCTTCCATCACCACATATTATATCTTCTTTTCTTTCCAATAGAGCATCCTTTCATTGATTAAGGTGTAAGCCAAAAAAGGTTTCTCAATGAAGATGTATAACTCTTAAATGAGCATTTTCAATTTTATTTCTTCTTATTTATACCCTAAATTTATGGTATCCATTCTAAAATAATTAATTCATTATCAAAAATATATTTAATTTTTATTATGATGATGGAGAAACCATTATCCACCTTCATCCCATTCGTTGGAAAATGATAATTTCGCTCGTGAGTACGTATGAAATACCACATCCACAAAGCGATGTGATTCATTTTTCATTTTAATTTTACATGGATGATAATAAGGGTAAATTTAATGAATATATATATGATATATATGGTATAATAGCGAATCTTTAAAGATTAATTATTACTTACCTTTCTTTTATTTAATCCGTCGAAAAGTGAAAATATCGTTCATTCATACGTAGGACCTTCTATCTCCATAAATGGTGTAAATAATTTTTCTATATATATATTTTATGGATAGATCTAAATATATAGATAATAAATATATATTATATTTATATCATGCTTAAAATTCAATAGATTATGGAACCATGATCAATGTACAATAACCAAAACTGTTGAACTGAAACTCTCATGAAAAACTAAACAATTAACACACAAAAAAGAAAATTTTAATAAGGAATTATTTATAAGTGAGTATTGAAATGTTATAAGAGGACCATATATGATATTATAAGTTTGTACATGAATCTGGTATAGAGTTTTGAAAAATATAAATTTATTATATAGGCGGGTAGATCACTTTCAAAGGAACTTGAATAAGAGGTAAGTGATTTATGGTACAATATAATTGCTTACTGGTATTGTATATGATTATGTTTTCAATGATGAAATTTTATAATAAAAATACAAAAAATACAATTATTTTTCTTATACTCTTTTTATTTATGGATAATACATATTTTATTTTAATTTCCCTCCCTTTAAGTACTCAATAGATTGAAATAATAATTTTAAGTAAAACCAAATTTATTTTTATCTTTGGTAGAAAATCCTTTTTATTATACATCCATGTTTTCTAAATTTTTTTTCAAGAATATTTTTATGATTCTTCTATGATTTTTTAAATTCATTTTTACCCATTATTGAATTTTTAAAAAATATTTTCAAATAAATCTTCTTGTTTTTTTTGACTGAGGTACTTTTGAATTTTTACCAAAAAAGTGAAAGGAAACCTTATTTTAACATACACATATTGAAAAAAATTTCCTACCATCAAGACCACCCAATTATTTGAAGATTACTTTACATGTTTCGATGTTTATTTTATAATAATTTTTTTGAGCCTTGATTTCATTTGTTGTCAATAAGTCAACATGTGTTGGTGGATGAAGTGATAATTCTTAGAGAATTGTTATAGATCCATCTAATGGAATTGTGTCACACCCTAACCATAATTTTCATTTTTTTTATTTATTTATTGATGTTGATTATTTTAGTTGAGGTTAATCTTGAGTGTTGAATAAAAGTCTTTGTATTTTAGTGGTTGTAGTTCTCTTCTAACCATATTCATGGTTATTGTTAATGTTATGTGGAGAAAGTTGCATGGTGGAGAGTTTGTGACACCCATGGTGTCACTATTTTTGTTTCTAAAACTTTTAAGGATCTTTGGGTGGCTATCCTAGTGTTTGGGATGTCATTTGAGAGTTTTTGGCCAATTTTTTAGGATACAGGATTTGAGCATGGCTTTCCTAAACTGTGCAACCTAAAACCCACAAGTTACATAAATTTTTTAGTAGCATTCGCAAGGTTTACAAAATCATGCAGTAAAACCATGAATCCCCTTAATGTATTAATAAATTTTAACCTAAATATCCAATTTAGGCGATTACACCTATCATTTGGAACCCTACCTATTAGAAATTGACCAGAGTGCGCCCCCTTCATTCTCCATCGATTTGGGCCACTTTTGGAGAAATTTCTCACCAAAGGTTAGTGGTTCTTAATGGTTTCCTATTATCCTCTCCCCATATCTCTTAATGTTTCTCTCTTGGCTTTATTCCTATTTTTATGAACCCTAGATGTTAGGTTTGATGTGCAGGTTTTGCTTCTTCGGATTCTAGGGTGTGTGGTTAGTCCATCAGGCTTAGATATCTCCTCTCCAAATGTTTCATTGTGTTCACACACCACTGAGAGGTGTTTCCATGCCTTTTATTCCAATTTCAATCCATTTTATGCTTGGTATTTCTGAATTAATTCTTAAAACACGTTTCACACCTTTATTATATTTATATTTAATCCATGATAGTGTTTTCTTATTGGTATATTTGACTAAAAATAGGTTTTTAAAAGTATTTCTATTTAATCCCATGTGTATTTGTGTCATAGGTGTTTGATAAAATTTATATTGAACCATTTGGGTGAAATTGGAAGGTTGTGTGAGGTTTTCCAATTTTAAATGTTTTGTTATATTGATTTGGTTCATGTTTTGGATTTTATATGTGAAACATAATGATTTACTTTAAAGTGGGTTGGAACTTGATTTGAGAAGAGCTTCTTGGTTTGTGAACTTGTGTTGTATTTTATAAATAGGTGAAATGGATGGATTTGGGTTAGAATAAAACAATGGTTTTATGAAAATGGGTTTCGAACATTTTGATTGGTTTTAGAGTGTTCCATTGGATGAAGTCACATCCATGGGTGCACTAGGTGTACACATGGATGTGAAATCAAATGAAGATGACACTCTAAGATAGTCTACTTCAAGAACATCTCTTCCCCCCTTTCCTCTATTTTCCCTAAAATATATCCATGTTTTCCCAAATGGGGGAAGTGGTGTATCTTTTGTTTGAAAGTGGTTCCAATTTTTTCCGCATGGTTTGGACCAGTTGGCCTTGAAACATGCTTGGGTGAGTGGTTGGAAGCTGTGGTCTATTTGGTGTTTGTAAAAGAGGATTTCTTTGTAAGTAGTTTGAAATCCCATTTGTCAATTTTGTATGCTTGTGTGTTTTAGCATTCCTTTGAAATTTACTTGGTCTCATTTCAGCGAATTCTTTATCTAGAGTCCTATTTTTCCACGTTAATACAAATATGAAGTTTGTTGTTTCTTTGAAAATGGTTTCAAATGGTTTTTGGTAAATGGTTGAATGTTGTGAAGCTAAAGTCCCAGTTGGCATTTTGAAATGGCTGTTTGGAAAATCCCTCTTGAGTTAGGTCTCTTTCCTAGCCGGTTGGTCATGAGATGGGAGGGTCCTCAAAATGGTACCTCATTTGTATGATAATTATTTGAAGTCAATGGAATAACCTTAAGGTGGTTGGGGTGGTGTTTGGTTGTGTGGTGTGTTTAGTTATATATATGAGGCTTTTTGTTTGAATCTTATAGCACACCCCCTTGTGAAACATAACATGGGAATATAAAATAATAAATAAGTTTACTAAGAATGGTTGTTGCACTTGTCTAGGTTATTTTACTAGGTAGTGGACTATAAAAGGTGGATACTTGTGTTTATTTCTATGGGATCCGGCCCCTCAACCAGGCCATTTAGGGAGACAGTCGAGCATTAGGGCGTTATGACATCATTGAGTAGGGCATGCCTTTTGGATGAGTCACATGTATAATATATTTTGGTTCTCCCCTGAGTTCCTAGTATTTCCTATGTTCTTTTGTTATGATTACTACTAGGGAAATTTCTCTCGTTGTGTATAATATTACTCTTTGTACCCGGTTTTGGTATTTATTTGGAAACTGTAAATGTGTGGTTGGTTTAAAAAAGTTTTTCCCGAGTAGATGTTTCAGAAGAGAAAGTGAAAATCCCTTTTTTCCTTGTTGTGTCATGTTTTATATTATGAGGGAAACGGATAATGTTTTTTATTTTAAAATAAAAATTTTGTATGAAAATATAATTTTATAAATGTATTTCAAACTAGTATTAATGGATTTTTTTTGGGATAGGAATGGCATGGATTCTTTGGAGGTTCCCTACCGAGTTGTTAGATCACACCCTACCTATACCACTCGATGTCGGTAGACTCGAGCTATTTTGAAGGTTATGAGTTTGTTTAGGTCTCCTAGAATATTATCTCAGTTGGAGCATGGATGGTCTTGTGGTTGGAGGTGACCAAGAGGTCACATGGAGATCACGTGGTGGCGTTCCAGTGTGTTCGTTTTGGCTTCAGTTCTATATTTTAGTTTTTATCTTATTTAGTTGTATCTTATAACTAATTCTGTTTATATTATTGTTTGAGACTCATTTTTGGATATCTATGTGTTTAGTTTTATTTATTTGATCCGAGTATCTTTGGGATTATATTGTTCCCACTTGTATGTTTTTATGCCCAACACTAGTTTCCCACCCGTGGGGATCAGAAATGCCCTTCGGGACATGCTGTGGACCGGGTGATCACTAAGTTAGATGGTGACCTGTCTTGGTTCATGAAAAAATGGTATAAAAGGAGGTTATTTCTATTTGGGGTGTTTGGTAGAAGAATATTAGGACTGTTGATACTCTGGAGGTAGGTGCGGGAAGAGCATCGCAAACTCTTGCTCGCACTGATCCACGAGTTACCTGGTGTAGTTCAGGATTTGAGTCTTTTGTCTTAGGTTTTTTTGGATTGAGGGATGATAATAGAGAATAACCTGTGACATTTTGTGGCCTCACATGGAGTGGTGACCTAGGTAAAGTCCAAGTGCCTGGTTCAAGGTCCTCTCAGCGTTATGCCTAACTTGGGGCATGGCCCACCACCATGTCGCCGAGTTAGACATAAGCACTAGTTCCTCATTTTGGTAGTTTGTTGTTGGTTGTATTTCATTTGGGTTTTTGTTGGTGTAAGTGTATGTTGGAAATGAAAGTGGATTTTTAAATGGAAAATATATTTAAAATGAAACTTATTTCCATCAAACGGTTTCAAATTAGTGAAGTGGGTTTTAAATAAAAAATGTTTGGACTGGGTGAAACCCTTGGTGTTCCTTATGGATGTTTTCATGTGTGTGGGGTACATACAAAAAGTGCGTGGGGGAACTTGTTCATGGGTGATGTGGATGGAAATGGATGGACACACATGTAATGGTCCATAGGATTCCATGTGTGAGTTTTTTAAATTTAAAGGTTTTGGAAATTGGGTTTTCTTTGGGAAGTGGATTTTTTCTATGATAATTTGGTTTTGGTATTTAGGAAATTGGCCTTAGAAGAAGGAAGTTTTAAAATGTAAAGGGAAGTTGTGGTTTTAAGAAAAGAAATGATTTTTTTGAATTGAATTTGGTTTAAAAGGAGGTTTTTTTTTATTTTGAATGTGGCTTAGAAATGTGGTGATTTTAAAAATTAATATGAAATGGGATTTTTTAAAGGATGTTTTTTTGGTTATGCTTGAGTTTGTTTGGATTCTGAGCTGGTTATTTTGAGCTCAAGGTTTTTCTTCTGATTGTGTTTTGGCTTGATTCCAGTTTCAGTTTATATTTATCATGTTGTTCAGGATGTGCCACCCAGAAAAGACCCTCAAAGTTCTAATGAGTCATGCCTAGTTCATGAGTTTTCTCAAATGTTGCCTATCTTCTGTGGTGTATGAGGTCCATTAAAGGAATCTATATGTCTTGAAGAGGTGGAGTGTGTCATTAGGTTGTTGGGAACTCTTGAGGTTTTTGAGGTTTGTGTCATCTCAGATTTTTATGAGGCTCCAGCTCTGGACTAGTGAAGGTTGGATGTATCATCATCATTAGAATTTTGGGTGTAGTTTGTGGTGGTTGGTTCTCATGAAGGTTCCCCATCTGTTGAGAAGTGTATGCTAGAGGAACCGGTCTCTAAGAAGTTATATTTTTTGGTCTGGACCTTAGCTCATCAGACCATTCATTTATGTACCATCAATGTGGTTGGTCCAGGCATTCTAATCCATCATGTTTCATCTCTATAAAAACATACCACCACTGTGGTCATTTGAATCATCGAGAGGAATAAGGAGTTGGAACCAGAGGTTTCTAATGCCTGACTGTGAGGTGGGAGATGCTTCATCCATCAGAGCCCTAGCCATAAGTCTTAGGGTGAATCTTGCGCATAGTCAGGAGTTTCCAAGGGGGTATGAAAACTTGGCTCGGTTTTCATTTTAAGTGATTGGGAAGGAAATATACAATGTTTCCTTATTCTATTATTGTTGTCGTTGTGAGTTCATACTTGTTGTGGTGTTGTGATAAGATTGTTCTACCGCAATCCAAGTGGCCTTAGCTGCTCCAATTGCAACATCCAGATCATTCATGTTCCTTAAAGGGTGTAGGTCCCTTGAATGAATGGACCCATTCTGGTTTTGGGTTTAATTTTAGTTATGCTCATTAGGGAGATTTCTGGGTTGTGGAGTTGATGGGTGGTGTTTTTAGACCCCTTATTTGTTCAGGTGCCTTATTGTGTGTTGTCTCTTAGGGTTGAGAAGTTGGCCAGAGTGAATAGTTCTCAATTTTTGAAGTGTTTTTTTTTCAACCTTGTACGGATGGTTTCATTTCTTGTAGGAAGTTTCTCTATCCTAGTGCCTTGGTATGCTGGTTCCTCTCATGGTATGTTCACTAGTCGAGTCCTTGTGATGAATTTGTTTTTCTTATACTCTAGGAGTTGGTTTAGCTTGGGTAAATAGTTTCTTAATTTCCAGTTTTGGTAAGTCCATTGTTTAGTTAGTGTGAAAAAGTTGGGTAAGTCCAGGTTGGGTGTTCCTGCATTTCCCCCTCCTGGGGGTGGTGTGTTCGTGTTCAAGGTCTCCTTGTTAGTAGAATTCTTATAGTGGGGAGAACCCTCCCATATTCCCCCCTAAATCTCAGGCTGTGGTTCTTCTTGAGTCGGTCGAGTGTGACCTGTGGAGAGTAAGGTCATCCCAGGATTCTCAGTTTTCCTTGGTTTTGTCTGGGCATTGACTCAAGTTTTGTTAACTGTTGGCTTGGTGACTTTATGGGGGCAAAAAGTATCTGTGGTGGGGAGAATTGTCACACCCCGACCACTATTTTCATTTTTTTATTTATTTCTTGATGTTGGGTCTTTTGGTTGAGGTTCAACTTGAGTGTTTAACAAAAGTCTTTGTGTTTTAGTGGTTTTAATTCTCTTATAACCCTATTCATGGTTATTTCTAATGTTATGGGGATAAAGTTGAATGGTGAAGAGTTTGTGGAACCTACGATGTCACTATTTTGTGTCAAAATATTGGAAGGATTTTTTGGTGGACTCTCCTATTGTTTGGGATTTCATTTGAGAGTTTTTGGCCAATTTTTAGGTCGCACGGTTTGAGCACGTCTTTTCCAAAATGTGCGACCTAAAACCTGAAAGTTGTAGAAATTTTACAGTATCATTCACACGGTTTGCAAAACCGTGCAATAAAACCATGCATCCCATTACAGGTTTAATAACTTTCAACCAAAATATCCAATTTAGGTGATTACACCTCTCATTTTGAGCCCTACCTATTGGGAATCGACCAATGATTTATCACTAAAGGTTAGTGGTTCTTCATGGTTTCCTCTTCTCCTCCCCCTCTCTCTTAATGGTTCTATCTAGGCTTGGTTCTTTTTTGGATAAACCCTAAATGTTAGGCTTGGTGTGTGGGTTGTGTTTATTTTGATTCTAGGGGTGTGAAGTTGGTCCGTGAGGCTTAGATCTGTCCTATACGAAGGTTTTATTGCATTCTCACACCACTGAGGTAGGTATTTCCATGTCTTTTCTTCCAATTTCAACCATTTTATGCTTAGTATTTATTAATTAATACTTAAAACATGTTTCAAAACTTTATTATATTCAAATTTAATCCATGGAAGTGTTTTCTTATTGGTATATTTGACTAAAAATAGGTTTTAAATGTTTTTCTATTTATTCCCATGTGTATTTGTGCCATAGGTGTTTGATAAAATGTTTATTGAACTGTTTGGGTGAAATTGGATGGTTGTGTGAGGTTTTACAATTTGAAATGTTTTTTTAAATTGATTTGGGTAATTTTTTGGATTTTATATGTGAAATATGGTGATTTCCTTTCAAGTGGGTTGAAACTTGATTTGAGAAGAGCTTCTTGGTTTTTGAACTTGTGTTGTATTTTATAAACAAGTTAAATAGATGGATTTTGTTTGGAAGAGAACGATGGTTTTATAAAAATGGGTTTTGAACGTTTTTATAGGTTTTAGAGTGTTCCATTGGATGAAGGCACATCCATGGGTGCACTAGGTGAACACATGGATGTGTAATAAAATGAAGATGACACTCTAAAGCTAGTCTCCCTAAAGAACATCTCTTGCCCCCTTTCCTCTATCATTCCCTAAAATTTCTCCATGGTTTCCCAAATGGGGGATGTGGTGTCCCTTGTGTTTGAAAGTGGTTCCAAATTTTTTCCTCATGGCTTGTACTAGTTTTCTTTGAAACATGATTGGGTGAGTGGTTGGAAGCTATGACTCATTTGGCATTTGTAAAAGAGGATTTCCTTGTAAGTAGTTTGAAATACCATTTGGAACTTTCGTATGCTTGTGTGTTTAAGCATGGATTTGAAATGAACTTGGTAAAATTTTGGTGAATGCTTGGTATAAAGGCCCATTTGGCTTGGTTAATACAAATATGAAGTTTTTTATTTCTTTGAAAATGGTTTCAAATGGTTTTTGGTAGATGGTTGAATGTTGTGAAGCTAAAGGTTCGGTTGGCATTATGAAATGGCTTTTTGGAAAACCCCTCTTGAGTTAGGTCTCTTTTCTAGATAGTTGGTCATGATATGGGAGGGTCCTTGGTATGATATGTCCTTTATATGATAATTACTTTAAGGCAAGGGACTAACCATGAGGTGTCCCGGGCGGTTCCGGGTTGTGTGGTGTGTTTAGTTATATATATGAGGCTTGTTGTTTGAATTGTATGGCACACCCCCTTGTGAAACATAACATGGGAACCTATCATAAAAAAGAAGTTTGATGAGAATGATTTCTTCACTAGTATAGGTTATTGTACTAGTTAGTGGCCCATAGTAGGTGGATACCTGGGTTTATTGCTACGGGATTAGGCCCCGAGCGCACCACAATTCATTGTTTCATTTTCACCCTTACACCACAGTGCTAAACTAGTTTTGTATTGAAAATTATAAAAATAATAACAAATTTCACTTCATTTTTGATTAAATTATTTTGTTTTTATAAGTTTTAAAAATGTAAATGTTACTTGTTTTTATAATTTCATTGAAGGTGGAGGTGATTTGGAGGGCCCATGACGATGTTCAAGAAAAATGGGCCAAACTACGCAGGATCCAAACACACTAGTGGACTAAACCGCACAATTATACTAAAAAATGCATCCAAATGGGTTGATATTTTTTAGATGGTCTAGTATTCAATGGGATATATTTTATATGAAGAAATAAAAGACTCATTCAGCTATCTGGTGGCCCATATGGACTAATCTATCCAGGTAATCAAATCTACACAAAGTCAAAAGCAGTGTTTTGTATTCTGTCAATATCTCGAGATATAATTGTCCAACTACAACAAACGTTTCGGTGGATATATTCAAGTGGTGTGGATAAATTTTTTTAATTTTATCTAAAGCAAGATAATACATTTTGGAGGACAAAAACAGTGGGCCAAGTGGTTTTACACAATCTGTGTGCCCAAAACCACCTTCCACTTTGCTTATAAAATGACACCTTGGGAATCTCATTTTTAAGTTCAACCAAGGAGTGAAGTTCTACCAATTTGGACTTATAGAGGATTCCTCTATTCATACTAGAATTTTTGGATGCCTCTATCCTCATAGGGGTATCAAGGATGAAGAAGGAGTTCCACCTGACTTTCCTCCTCCTCTCGATGTTGGGCTAAATGGTGGGTGTTCATTGTGAGGGAGCTACACACATGTAAAGGGAGTTCCAGTGCATCTATTAGCTACTGGTTTGGATTAATTTGGGTTTTAAAACATTTAATTCCATTTATATTACAAGATTTCATTTTTAATTCTTGTTTTTATGCATGTGAATGTTATGATCTTAATTTCTAACCAATTGGTGTGGGGTTTTGAGTGTGTGACTTGTGTTGTTCTGACTAGACAACACAAGAATCCTTTTCTTACCCACTTTCTTGAGATTTCAATATTATTTGGAAGCTCTTATTCTGTTCATAAGTTATGGACCTTTTCAATACAATTATTATGATAAGTTTTGGTTGTTCAAGCAATAAAATAAATGCTTAGGAATTAATCATGATTCCAATTAATTTCAACCAAATAATTTCTCCAAACCTAAATGAATCTATAAGAAAAATGAACTTGAATATTTTTTAGTGAAATAAAAATAACCCCTTAATCTCATATTTTTCAAAATCCAATTGGTTTGTTAACTATTAAACTCTTTAAGTTAAGTTATTTTCTTAAAACTGTTTTCAAATCACCCCCCTTTTTAGTAATTTTTATTAAAAATGCATACTCTAAAACTATCAATACTCCTTGAGAGATTACCTAGGGTATTAAATATACTATAAATAAACCTTAAAATCATTATCAATTTTATGTTTCATGACAAAGCGGTTAAATTTTAGTGCTGTTTCTGAGGAACGCTTTTGTTTTTAGTGTGTGTTTTTTATAAAAGCATTGCGTATATTGTAATTATTTGTTTTTTTGTTCTTTTTTAAAGTTTATTTCTAAAATAATAATTTTTAGGCCTTTTTCATGATGTAATATTCATCATAGGAAACACTTCCATTTTAACATGAACCGGAGAGGATCCTATATCAGCGACACTGAGACACACAAGAGAACCCTTTGAAGGAGGACACACAGAAAATCAACACTCTTCTTGATCCTTCCTCTTCTTGTTTTGGAAACAACATCAAAACTGAAATAAACTTGCATAACATGACTGAAAACAACAAAAAATTAAAATACCTAACCTCTTTTGATTTTTATATCCAACCCACTTATATTCAAATTCAATGAGAGGCACCCAATTCTGAACTTAAATCCAGTTTAATTCAGTTATGACCAAGATTCCATGGACTCGCAGAAGAATATCCACACAAGCATTTAAAATAATTTCATACTATGTGTTCCATATTAAAACCTACCAATGTGGATGAAGAACAATTTAAGGTTAGAGAATTACCCTTTTTATTAGAAGAAACTATGAAATATTGGTTGTATTATGTTAATTAACAAATTAAAGGTTGGGCGGACATGAAACATCTTTTTATTGAAAAATAATTCACAACTTCTCGAACTAAAACAATAAGAAAATAAATCTATGGAATAAGGCAATCACAAGGGGAAACACTTCATGAATTTTGGGAAATATTTAAAATGCTTTGTTCAAGCTATCCACACCACCAAATAAGCGATCAAATTTTAATTCAATATTTTTAGGAAGGTTTAATTCCTATGATCAAAATATGATTAATGCTATTATAGGTGGTGAAATAGATGATAAAAACCCAATTTTTGCAAGAACGCGGATTGAGAACATGGTTCAAAACACTCAACAATTCAGTTCAAGGTCTAGTGTACCCATTCAAGGTGTATATGAGGTGAAAAGTACTAAATTCGAGAAGAAGGAAGACACAAAGTTTGAAGAGGTAAGTACCCTTCTTTGGCAACATGATCTTTCCCTAAGGAAATCTCAATATCCTCCTCCCATCCATTATGGTGTATTTTTTTCTAACACCTACTACTCAGACCAATTCCCCCAACTGAGAGAAACTTCAGAGAGTTGTGAGACAATATTTCCAGGACACCCTTATAACCAACCCTTTAGGAAAGAACCTTACTATCCATCCAACCCTGGGTGGAAAGAAAACCAAGATTATAGGAAAGGGAGTATTCAAACCAACCTCAACAATAATGAAACCAACCAGGGTAAAGTATTCATCCACCACCACCACCCAAAAATACCCAACCACCAAAAAGGACTTTCCAACAACCCCATCCAAAACCTAAGACCAACCTAGAATATATGATGAAAAAAATGGCTGACAATAATCTCAACTTCCAATAAACCACCCAAGCATCCATACAAGACCTAAAAACACAATTAGGCCAACTCGTTAACTATGTGGGGGAAATTCAAAGTCATAGGTCGGGTAAACTACCCTCTCAACCACTAGTCAACCCTAGGGATAAGGGAAATGTTAGTTCCATCACCCTTATGAGGGGAACTCAACTTAAAATAAAAATTACCTTTCCTTTAGAGTAATCCCATCTAAAGTAAAACACTATCCCAACTATTGAAATTATTCTAAATGTTGAAAAACCTTGTCTTGAGATAAGCCCTTCCAAAGGAAAGAGTGTGTATGTTGATAAGTTACCTAGACCAACCATTCCTATTCCATTTCCCCAAAGGTCCACCCAAACAAGAAAACAACAAGAAACTGAACTCAATAGAGGAATCTTGGAAGCTTTCAAAAAAGTTAAGGTTAACATCCCCATTATCGATGTCATGAAGTAAATTCCAAGAAACGCCAAGTTTCTGAAGGAGATTTTTACACACTAAAGGTGACTTAGAGGTGATGAGAAGGTGAGCTTGGGGAGGAATGTATCAGCATTGATAGAGCCATCACTTCCCACCAAATGAAATAATATAAGAACATTCTCAATTCTATATACCATAGGAGAGTATTACTTTTCCAATGCTATGCTTGATTTATGTGCTTTTATAAATGTGACGCCTCACTCTAATTAATCTTCATTGTAGGCTGGGGAATTAAAGCCCACAAGAATTATTGTTCAACCGGAAAATCAGAGTACTGCACACCCCTTTGGTCTGTTAGAGTATGTTCTTGTGAGGGTACACAATTTTATATTTTCTACTTATTTTTATGTGCTAAAATAGAAGATGATAGGATGAATGGACATGATCTGATTATATTGGGGAGAACTTTCTTGAAAACCACCAAAACCATAATTAATGTCCACAATGGTAAATTATCTATAGAGTTTGGTGGTGATATTTTCCACTTCAACATCCTTGATGCCATGAATCACCCTTCAAAAGAACATTCCTCTCTCTCTCTGTTAATTCTATAGATGTACCCCCTTCCCCTAAAAACATTTCTTTTCATTCCCATGATCCCCTTTCTGAGTTTTCACAATTGATTGAAATTATAGGAAATGAATCATGCATAAAACGTTGTACCAGTTTAGAAAAATGGCATGCATGTTTATTAATTGATGATTTTGTGAACACTGAGGATCACATGACCATCGATGATACTACTAAGCTTGTAAAATCTCATTCCTCATCTAAGGATGATACCATTGAGCAGTTAAATGAGATTATTGACCTCTCAATTCTACACACACTCCCATAAATCCAAAATCCCCCTAAATTGGAACTTAAACAACTACCTAAAGATTTAAAATATTCATATCTTGAGAATGGAAACAAGTTTCCTATCATCATTGATAGTTAACTCTCTCCTGAACATGAATTACGACTGCTTGAACTTTTAAGGGAGTATAAACAATATTTGGGATGGACACTTCCTGACATTCCTGGTATTAGCCCATCAATTTGCACACATAATTTATTTTTAAATGATGAGGCTAAACCAGTGAGGTAGTCACAAAATCAACTAAACCCAAACCTCCTAGATGTTGTTAAAAAGGAGGTAACAAAATTATTTTTTGCTGGAATCATTTACCCCATCTCTAGAAACCAATGGGTTAGTCTAGTACAAGTGGTTCTTAAAAAAACAGGTCTAATGGTAATTAAAAATGAAAATAATGAATTGGTTCCAACTCATGTGCAGAATAGTTGGAATGTCTATATAGACTATCACTGATTAAACCAACATACTTGGAATGACCATTTCCCATTAGCATTCATTGACCAAATTCTAGAGAGGCTAGTAGGGAAGTACCATTATTTTTTTATTGATGGGTATTCTAGATATTTTCAAATCCATATTGCCTCCAAGGATCTGGAAAAGAAAACCTTCACTTTCCTATTTGACACATTTTTATATAGGAGGATGCCATTTGGTCTGTGCAATGCTTTGGGTACTTTCCAGCGATGCATGGTTAGTATTTTTTTAGATCACCTAGATAGTTTCATGGAAGTATTAATGTATTATTTCAATTTTTATGGATCCTCTTTTAATGAATGTTTGAGTAGTCTCAGTTCCATCTTATGTCATTGTATTAAAAAAAATATCATATTAAATTGTGAGAAATGAAATTTCATGGTGTGAAAAGGTATAGTTTTGGGACATGTAATTTATGGGTATGGTATCCAAGTAGATAAATCAAAAGTGAATGTCATTTCTTCCCTACCATTTCATGAAAAATTTCAAGATGTGTGGATTTTTCTTAGGTCATGCTGGATTTTACCGTCGTTTCATTCATGAATTTAGTAAAATTACAATCTCCTTCTCCTGATTTCTCCAAAATGAAAAGGAATTTGTTTTTAATAAATAATTTGAGGAAGCTTTTAATAAGTTAAAATTGAGTCTCACATCACCACCGACAATCCAACCACCTTGGTGGGATTTACCATTTGAGCTCACATGTGATGCCTCTAGCTATGCAGTTGGGGAAGTCTTATCACAATGAGTTGATAGAGCTCATCATGTCATTGCCTATGATTCACATACTTTGGACCCTACCTAATAAAACTACACCACAACTGAAAAATAATTTCTCTCCATTGTGTTTTCCTTGGATAAATTAAGGTCATATCTTTTAGGGTCCAAATTCATTATGTTCTCAGAACATGTAGCCCTTTAGTGTCTCCATAAGAAACTGTAATCCAAACCACATCTCATTCACTCGATGCTCCTCCTTTAGGAATTCATTTTAGAAATTAGATATAAAAAAGGAGTAGAGAATTTGGTGGTTGGCCATATCAGTAGGATCCCCCCATCCTCAAACATTGACTCACCCCCCTGTATTCCCATAAATGACATGTTTCTAGATGATCAATTATACAGAGTGCAAGATTCTATTTCTTGGTATTCCAAAATTGTAAATTATTTAGTAGGATCTTGAATTCCTGCTGATTTCAATAAAAACCACGCCGACCATCTAAAACATGAGTCTCATTGGTACATTTGGTATGACCCCTACCTTTGGAACACATGTAGTTATAAATTCCTCAGGCAATGTGTTCCTAATAGTGAGTTTCAATCCATCATTAGGTTTCTCAACACTATTTATTATGGGGCCCACTTTAGTCCCCAATAGACTGCTCACAAAGTCCTTGATTTTGGTATCTTTTGGCTAGCACTTTTTCAGAATTCCAATGATTTTTGTAAATTTTGTCCTCACTATCAAATAATGGGGAATGTATCTAAAAAAAATAAAAATTCCACAACAACCCTTTCTCTTCCAAGAAATTTTTGATGTTTGGGCCATTGATTTTATAAGACCATTCCCAAATTAATTTAGTAACCTTTAAATTCTTCTGGTAGTGGATTATGTTTCAAAATGGGTAGAGACACGATCTATAAGGACTGATGATTCTAAGTTAGTTGAGGAATTTTTGAGAACCCAAATCTTCTGTAGGTTTGGATTACCTAGGTTTATCATCAATGAATAGGTTTTACATTTTTTCAGCTGAACAATGCAATCTCTTTTGCATTAGAATGGGGTCGAGTATAGAGTGTCTACTATATATCACCCACAAAACAATGGTCAAGCTGAGGTGTCAAATAGGGAGGTAAAATAGATTCTTGAAGAAACGGTTCAACCTAATAGAAAATATTTGAGTCTTATACTTGATGATTCCTTATGGGATTATCTTACTAACTTTAAAAATACCATTGTAATGTCACCCTATCTGTTTGTATTTAGAAATATTTGTCACCTCCCTGTTGAGATTGAGAACTGACTTCAAAAAATGCAATTCTAATCTTTCTGGTGCAGGTGCTCAAAGGAAGTTTTAGATTCATAAGCTAGAGGAAATGAGAAGAGATTAATATAAGAACTCACATATTTATAAGGAGTGAACCAAGGATGCCCACGACCGTCTCATCTTTTATCGTCTGTTCCAAATTGGGAAGAAGGTCCTCCTCTACAATGCAAGGCTAAAGTTACATCTAGGTAAGCTTTTTTCATGAAGGTTTGGACCATACACTATTACAAAGGTCTATCAATTTGGTGTTATTCAGGTTCAAAATAAAGAAACCAAATAAACCTTCACTATCAATGGACAACAACTGAAACACTTTCATGAATCACTTCCGGAGTCCCCGATGGAGGAGATCCATGTTCAAGAAGTAATCTATGAATGACACCCACTAGGTTTTACCCTTACTTCCCAAATTTTATTTTATTATAGTGAGGAAACTGCACACTCTAGGTGTGGGGGGATGGGTATATTCCTGGGTTAGTTAGGAATTTTCAGCATCTTTCTTCTTTTTCTCCTTTTGGCTTATTAGATTATATTATCACTTGCTTCCCCCATTTCCTCCCCCTCACTTTTGTGCCGGAATGTTAATTTTTTGTGCCGGAATGTTAATTTTTTATGACCAATTTATCATATAAAATTATTCCTACTTAATCATGGAAGTTATTGAAAATGCATAAGTAATTTATTTATTTCATGTTGTTTTAACATTCATTTTTTTGATGAAATGTGCATTTCAGCAAGAATTCAATAATTTGGTGTAAATTTATCTTGAAATTTCATTGTTTTTTGATGATATAAATGGTTTTATCATTTTGAAACCTTTGAGAAGAATGGTACACTTTGTGTGAATAGTTTAAGAGAAAATTATTTGACTTAATCTCTCCACATATCTTTGCACCCAATAATGAAGTGTGAAAATTTCTTACTTAATAGATGGTAAATATAAGTTAGGTTAATTTTTCTCTACCTTCAAAAATGATTTTTCCATACATTTTTCCTTATCCAATCTATTTCATTACTGTACCAGATTGACCTATGCGTGTGAACCTATTATCTGACTGTTGTATGCCCTAAAATAACCAAAAAAAAAAACAAATAAACATTGAGGTGAGTGATGAAATGTAAAACATATGGAGATATATAGGTATGGAGATTATGGTTTGAATTATGGTAATGCTTAAGCGAGTGAGTATTGAAATTTTATTACAAAGGATGTAGGGCAGGTTCCGTAGAAATGATCATGTAAGTAGAATTTTTTTAAAATAACTTATATTTACTTGATAGAAAGTGGAAAGAATAGCATGAAATAGTTGTCACACACACATGTGGAGAATTAGTGACATGATTAAATTTTAAATTATTTTCTTCGATTTGTATCATGAATCTCTTGGAATTTCATTCTGTTACAATTTTTGAGATGCCTTTTTCGATGAACACTAAGAATAACTCCTCAGTGTGATTTTTGTTTTGATTACATTTCTATTAGGAATTAAATTTTAATTTAATGTTAAATATTTATGAAGACAGAAATATCTACATGAATAATTTTTGGAAATACGAATTTTCTTAGGAGTATAAATGTTTAGGTGTGGGGGTGTGATCACACCACAATTCACTGTTTCATTTTCACCCTTACACCACTATGCTAAACTAGTTTTGTATTGAAAATTATAAAAATAATAAAAAATTAAACTTCATGTTCAATTAAATTATTTTGTTTTTATCAGTGTTAAAAAGAGAAATGTTACTTTTTTTGATAATTTCATTGAAGGTGAAGGTGATTTGTAGGGATTATGATGATGTTCAAGAAAAATGGGCTAAACTGCATAGGATCCAAGCACACTAGTGGACTCAACCACACACTTCTACTAAACCATGAATCCAAATGGGATTATATTTTGTGATATGGTCCGAAATGCAATGGGATGTATTTCATATGAATAAACCCAAGCCTCATTTTTCTATATTTTGGCCCATCTAGACTGATATGTCTAAGGAATCAAATCTGTACAACGTCAAAAGTGGTGTTCTATATTATGTCAATATCTAGAGATTTATTTGTAAAACTGGTTCTAAATTTTAGTTAGATATATTAAATAGGTGGGGATACAACTTTTTATTTTTCTTCAATGTGACATAAGACTTTATTGGGGTCTAAAATAATGGGCCAAGTAGTTTTACACAATCTGTTTTCCCAAAACGACCTTCCAATTTGCCTATAAAATGATACCTTGGAAACCTCATTTGCAAGTTCAACCAAGGAGTGAAGTTATGATAATTTGTAGCTCCATAGGATTCCTCTCTTCATCCTATAAGTTCTAGAGTCCCCTATCCTCATAGGGGGATCAATGATGAAGAATGTTTTTTACCAGACTTTCCTCCTCCTCTTGATGTTCGAATAAACGATGGGTGTTCATTGTGAGGGAGCTACACACATGTCAAGGGAGTTCCAGCACATCTATTAGCTACTCGTTTGGGGTAATTTTAGTGTTAAAACATTTCATTCCATGTATCTTATATGATTTCATTTTGAATTCTTCTTTTTATGCATGTGAATGTCATGCTCTTAATTTCTAACTGATTAGTGTGAGGTTTTTAGTGCATGACTTGTGTTATTATGATTAGAAAACAAAATAATCCTTTTCTTACCCACTTTCTTGAGATTTCAATCTTCTTTAGAAGCTCTTATCCCATGCATAATTTCTGTACCTTGGAAATATGATTGTTATGGAAAGGTTTGGTTCTTCAAGCAATGAAATAAAGGCTTAGGAATTAATTGGGATTCCAATTAATTTCAACCAAAAAATTACTCCAAAAATAAATGAATCTATAAGAAAAATTAACTTGAAATGTGTGTAGTAAAATTAAAATGACCCATTAATCACATATTTTTCAAAATCCACTAGGTTTTTCAACTATTAATCTATTTAAGTTAAGTTATTTTCTTAAAAATGTTTCCAAAATCACCCCACTTTTTAGTAATTTTTTTATAAAAACACATAATCTAAACCTATAAATGCTACTTGAGAGATGAACTAGGGTCTTCTATATACTATAAATCAACCTTAAAATCATAATCAATTTTACGTGTCATGATAATGTGGTTAGACACCTCAACTAGGCCAGGTAGGACAACAGTCGAGCATTAAGGCATTATGACATCATTGAGTAGGGCATGCCTTCAAGATGACTCACATGTATAGTATGTTCTAGTTCTCCTCTAAGTTACTAGGATTTCCCGTTTTCTTCTATTATGAGTAATACTAGGGATGTTTCCCTTTTTGTGTAGAATCTCACTCTCTATACTCAGTTTTTTTTTATTTATTTGGAAACAGTAAATGTGTGGTTGGTTTAAAAAGGGGTTTCCTGAGTAGATGTTTTGGAAGAGAAAGTGAAACTCCCCCTTTTCCTTCTTGTGCCTTATTTTAAATTATGAGGGAAATGGATCATGTTTTTTGTTTTAAAATGAAAATTATGTATGAAAATATAATTTTATAAATGTATTTCAAAATAGTGTTAATAGAATTTTTTTGGGAAAGGAATGGCATGGTTTATTTGGTTGTTGCCTATTGAGCTGTTAGCTCACACCCTTCCTATACCACTCGGTGTCGGTAGAACTGAGCTATTTTGTAGCTTCTACTAAGTTTTATGTCTCCTAGTAGATTCTCTCAGTTGTATCATGGATGGTCTTGTGGTTGTAGGTGATCAAGAGGTCACATGAAGATCGCGTGGTGGCGTTCTAGTGTGTTTGTTTTAACTTTAGTTCTTTATTTTAGTTTTTATCATGTTGAGTTGTATCTTGTAACTGAGTTTGTTTATATTGTTGTTTGAGACTCATTTGTTAGATATATACATGTTTAGTTTTCTTTATTTGGTCCTAGAATCTTTGGTCTCAAATTGTTTTCTTTTGTATGTTTTTATGCCCGACACTAGTTTCTAGCTCATGGGGATCAGAAATGCTCTTCAGGCCATGTTGTGGACCGGGTCGGGCACCGGGTTAGATGGAGACCCAGTTTGGTTCATGAAAAATTGGATGTCATGATTGGAAAATTCTACTTAGTTAAATTCTGATGATCATTGAAGTGATATTCATTGGAAAAGACATGTGAAAAAGTCATTTTGAAGATATGCACAAAGCATACAATAATGGAACTACATGAAAATATTTATTTTCATAAAGTAAAGACGAGGAATTAAGGTGACCATGCAAAAAGAAATTATATTTTTCAAAATTAAATTGCATGAAGTGAAGATGATGATATAATTTAAGACCTTGAAATATCTATTTTTTCACAAGGATTATGATTTAAATAATTTCATGAAACAATATATTCATACATATATTTCATGGAGAATAATTGAGGTCTTGGGATTTGTTGATGGGAGTTATATGGATTAAGGGTGTAATTATATTTTATACTTAGTAATTAATAAGTATTATTTTATGGTTCTTCATATTAAAAAGAAGTCCAACCCATGGGAAGCCCCCAAGTCTAGCCCTCAACCACATACTAGGGAACATAGGGTTAACCCCCATGGGAGAGCCTTCCATAGGAGGCCACACATGGTGGCATATAAGAAAATACCTAAGCGAGCCTATGTATAAGGACCATTGGAGTAACCAACCATATGCACAGATGAGACCATGTGCAAGGAATGTAGAAAGAGAACTCCTATAGGCACATATAGTTTGGGCCAAAATCCCAAAGGGATGAAGCCTAGGTTTTGTGTTCATGTGTAACGGGTGCCAAACCCCAAAGCCCACTCAACTAATCAATGGTCACAACTTAGTTGATAAAACGAAGCATAAGATATAGTGAATATCGATGCGATACAAGCGTGAAAATAGGTATTGTTCAACCACACTTAAAAATATAGATATAACATCAGCCTCACTATATGAGTGATATTGACTATCCGTTAAATCCTGTATAGTGCTAGTTGATTTACCCTCATTGTCTCCAAAATTTTTCCATTGACAGATCTGTGCATGAGCTCGAGACATCTAAAAAACTCACTTTTAAAACCGAATTCTTGAGACAAAGTGTATTGAATTGAAGCAAGGCATGCTACTTCATCTCACATGGACACTAAATATTTAAAGGATATTAGTGTCACATGGAGGATAAGCTATCGAAATATTCACTCACATCACATGATTGAATAATTATCATCATATGATGATCTATGGGTCACATGATAGTAATGTGAAAACCAACCAAGGACAAGTGACACCACATAATGAGCATAGATCATGTGATATTAGGGAGATAACCTTGACACTGTCACATGAATATGAATGATCGTAAAAATATTCTATCATTTGTAAGAATTATTTAGAGTCGAAGAAGATGTCCATTGTGGTATACCATGAGGTTCACCAAAGCATGGAATTGTTAACAAAGTGATCATGTGAAGAAATCATGAAATCATGTAATCTCTCCAACATTATATAGAGAAGTCAAAATATTTGGAATTCATGATATCCTGATATCTTTTGGTGTTTGATGAAGTGATAAAAAAACCTTAAAAATCAGCGATAAGAGATGTCAAATTTCCTATATAAACCGAGGAACCCCTGAGAGTGGGTACTTATGAACATTGATATATTGAGAAACATATCTTTAAAATAGAGAACTCATGAGATCCATTCTAATGAATAAAAAAATCCCACATGATTTAATCACATGAAGGAGATCCAGGAAGCTCTGTATAGTCTTCTGAAGGAGAAAAGAAAGCTGCTGAAATATCCAGTGTCACAAAAAGGAACTCTTGAATAGACTCCATGGTTACATGAAGCATTTAAGGTATCCTGTGTGATCCAATCATGAAAATGAATATCCCACAATATTTTTTTCTCATGAAGAGTTTGATACAGACCCATAAACATCACCCTCTTGTCTCGTGAAGTTACTTGAAGATAATATGTTGATCACATGAAGGTATTTCATGAAGAATCATTAAGGATTGCAGGATAACTTCATGCAAGGGAATGAAAATAACCCATGAACAAGATCATGCTTCCATGAATGTTTTTTAAGGACCCACAGACAATGGTTATGATTTTTTAAACACCTATTTGATTATGAAAAGACACATGGTGAACCACACTTTGGTTACATGAAGGTAGTGAAAAAATCACATAAAATTGAATAGATCATGAAATTCACATGATATGGTGAATAAGGGAGGAAGAAAAAAGCTGCATGAAAATAATGAAATACATTTCATGCTGTACATGAATAAAAGAGAATGAAAAGTGCATAACCATTTAGGGTTTGTGCACAAGAAACCAAAACTTTAAGTCAGATAGTACATAAGCATATACACATGTGAATAATCACTTAATAAATTGAGATACCCAAAACATAATTGATAAGAACATAATAGTAAATTTCATAAATGAATCTGATAAGGTTTTATATTCCAAGAAAACTATGCATGATGTGTGATACTAAATCTAGGAAGAATATCAGAAGAGATTATATCTGAGTTGACCGTGTTTGAGAATTAAATAAGACATACTAAGATGATATTGTGAAATATCATTCTTGCATATAATACTATTGAATTATTTGTGTGCACTACATGCAAACATTATTATTGAGGTCTAGACTTCATCAAAAAGAAGGAATAATTCCCCAAGTATAGTTTCACTGAGGCAATTGATCAAATACAGGTGATCAGAGATTTGTGAGAAAAACCAGAAAGTCTTGCAAAGGCACTTGAATAGTTACATGATAAGGTTTGATCTAATAAAATCATAGATTAATATAAATAGATTAACCTATGGTAGATCAAGCCTTAAATAAAGTAGGAAGCCTCTCAATTATAACTAGTATCCGAAAGTCTCTTGTGTGACTCAGGAGTAGATGTCTCTAGTACAAATTCTAAAGCAGGACAATGTGGATTCTAGTAATAATGTGGGATATAATATAAGGAACCTCCTGGGTGTATTCATAAGAGATACAACATGACTCTATATCAACCATTTTAATTTTTTACATTATTTTAGTGGAGAATTCATATTGGGGAGAATAACCAACATCACAAGGAGAAGGTCTTTGTATTGAACCTTGTAAATCCTTTTGTTATGTGCCTTTGTATTTATAGAATTATTCTAGGTAAGGTTGAGATACAAAATAAGAGTGTATTGAATCTTTAAATAGCCATAAATGATCAATTGAAAATAAATAATTTGTAAAAATAAAAAGGGATCACTGATTCACCCTCCCCCTCTCAGTTATTTCACACTGATCTAGGCACTTCAATTAGTATCAGAGTGAAGGTCACATTCAAAAGATCCAATATAATTATGAGGATGAAGAATATAAATTTAGTAAATATTAGGGGTATTTCCATTTTCAATAGTGATAACTATCATGGATAGAAAAATAGGATGATACCATATCTTCTATCACTAGGTGTAGAAGTGAAAGATGTAGTTACAATGGGATATTCACCCTATGTTGAGAATGATCCGATGAATTTTTAAGATAATAGGAAATTAGAGAAGGATGGAAAGGCTCAAAATAAATTCTTTATGGATTTATCATAAAAGGTATAAAATAAAGTAATGGGTCTCCAAATCACCAAGGAAATCTAGAACAAGCTGAGAAGTAGTTATAAAGGTAATTTTAAAGTAAAAGAAGCTAATTTTCAAATATGGAGAAGCAGATTTGAAGATATAAAAACGGGTTATGATAAAAGTGTTGATTATTACTTTACAAGAGTAAATAATACTGTTAGTAGCATCATTGGTTTTTTTGAGAAGCTAGATGATTCAACTATTATGAATAAGATGATGAGAAACTTTCCAGATAAGTTTGATTCAAAAGTTTCTGAACTATATGGTAGAGACAATCTATCACTAGATAAAATCTATAACATTCTCATAGAACATGAAATGAGAAAAATACCTGATTTTAAGAATAATTAAAAAGATGACATGGCCTTTTAAATCCATGATAAAAGGTAAAACAAGAGTTGAAGAGAAAACAAAAGCATGTGATTCTGAGGATGAGGGTGCTGAAGAGGAATAAAATCAAATGAGTGCCTTATTTACAATGATGTATAATAGAGATATAAGTGAAAAAGAAAATAATCCATTAAGTTTATTAAACTATCAAGGGTTTGGAAATTTTGTATATGATTATCCAAATAAGAAATCCAATTTCCCAAAATATAATGAAGAAGAAGACTACCTAATAAAAAAGTATAAGAGATAAGAAAAAGGTGACTATGGGAGGAAAAGAAGATGTAATAGAAGAAAAATATAAGGAATCTTATGTGTAGGGAAATTGATTAATTTTATCATTAATAAGTAAGACATAATACGAATGACCTTCTAGAAATTAGATGTTTTTTATGGGAAAAACCAAAATAACGAAAGACAAAATTGAATGTTCAAAAGTTAAAGAGAGAACTGAGCTAGAGTGGTACTTAAAAGATAATATAAAAGCTACTCTTGATAATAACATGAAGATCATGGAGGAGAAAATAAAACTGATAAGGGGAAATAAATAATTCATTAAGAAATAAATGGGACATTTAAATGAGAAAATGGAATATGTGAAGAATGTAGCTGAAATTGGGGTGGTAGCAGAGTGGTTAACACACCCGGTAAGTATTCATGAAACCCAGGATAAAATCCTGGTGGAGGATGATTTTTGAGTTACTGTAGTAGTACTGTAGTATACACTATAGTGGTACTATAGAAGCAAGAACTATTCATCAATTTGGGCTTTTGGGCCATCGGTTTGGGCCTATGGGCCATCGGTTTGGGCCTATGGGGCACAGGGCCTTTAGGCCACAAATACCATGGATAATCCTAAGAATACCATATAGATAATGCCCTAAAAGAAAATTTATATCAATTAGTAGACACCAGAGCAAAGCTAACTAGATTGGAAGAATGAGAGGTTATGGAAATCTCCATCGGTACTAGGCACAATGTAGCTATGAACAAGGAAATTCTAGCTGATCAACAATTCAAGGTGGGTAACTATACACCTTCAATGATATAGATGATAGGTATGGGTAGTTCTAGTGTAGTTTAGTTGGGCCTTCCGGTCATGTATTGGGCATTGCGCCTCTGGGCCTTCAGGTCATGTATTGGGTCTTATGCCACTGGACCTATGAGTCATGTAAGGGTTCCCTCTCAACCTAGTTAAAAATGAGATTATCCAAAATAAATAAAAAAAATTCAAGGCCTTTGGGCCATTCAGACTGAAGAAGGTAGCTGAGCTAGAAAGAAATATAATTTTTTTTGATGAAAATTCACTTAGAAGTGATGAATTCAGCAACAATGAAACTAATTTCATTAAAGAGAAAAATAAAATAGGTTGAAGATATTTTAACTTGAAATGATGGTGAATGATATTGGAAAAAAACTTTCTGAGTAAGAGGTGGAATTATCTAACACACAATCATTGTGACTTTCAGCTCAAAGTGAGTTGAAGAAGATGAAAGGAGATTTCTCTAAATCTGTTACACTTAAGGTGAATCTTATAAATATACTAAGAAGAAGGGTTCGTAAAAAAATATTTCTTATAAACCCAATGAATCTCAATGTACATTTTTTATTTTTGACACTGTAGTCCCAAGAGAAAATACTGAATCTAGATAGACCAAAAGAACAGACGAGAAAATATCTTCTACAAAGGAATACTGGAATAATTAACCCAAAAGGTTTCTCCTAAGAGAAAAACTCCACATTCTATGAAAATACAACAACAAAAATATTCATAGTAGAATTATTTTGTTCAAGGTTTAGAGTCTAATTCTGGTGTTTTGGAGTGTTTGATCATAAATCACTACTAGAAACTTATCCTTTACCAACAGTTTCAAACCATTAGTAAAGGACAGACAACCGTTGGTATAAACTATACCAACGGTTGTCCGAACTATTGGATGTAGAGCTGTGGGGATAGACATATCCCAATAGTTCTATGAGAACTATTGGGATATGGGTGCTTAATGGATTATATACCAACAGTTACAAGAAACCGTTGGTATAAATATTTACCAACGGTTTAAAACCGTTGGAAATATCAAAATCTATGTTTATAGCAACGGTTGTCTGAACTGTTGGTATAGACTTTTTCCAATGGTTTCTCACAAACTGTTGGGAAAATTCATTTATAGAACCTATACCAATGGTTTGTAAACTATTGGTATATGGTTTATTTTCAAACATATGCCAATGGTTGTAAGCTGTTGGCATAACCTTTATGCACCTGTAGCAGTAGCAGGCCTACCTCCCCTTTTGCACCTACAACAATGCACTTCCACTAGTTATCAATACACACATACCATAACTATAGTTTTGTATTTAATTAACCCGTACATACATACAAAATTAACATGTATAACAATTATACCCATACAACATTAACACATAATTCATAAGTTAATTAAACACATAAAGAATTCAATTCAGAATTCAGATCAATTACCCTATGCAATACAGAATTCTGAATTGAATACATACAAAATTAAATTCTCTATAACACATATAGAATTGAATTTATAATTCAGAAGGTAATAACCCCTATATAATAAAATCATGTTTCAAGTTTTGAATATGGAATTGTTGTTCACAAGCATGGGTGAATTCAGATGAGATTTGAATTTTTGGATAATCTGGTATGCCATGCTCTAGTAAGGGGTAATGTGATATGGGGTAGATGATCTAATGGTTTATGACTACCCAAGGGGGTAGGGGGTTTCCAGGGGGTGGGGGTGTCTAGGGGGGTGGGGGGCGGTCCAAGGGGGTGGGGGGCTGTCCAGGGGGTTGGGAGGGGTGTCCAGGTGGTTGTGGTGGTGGTGGTGGGGGGGGGGGGAGGTGTCCAAGGGGTAAGGGGCGTCTGGGGGGTGTTTATGGGAGTGGGGGTGTCCAGGGGGTGGGGCTGTCCAGGGGGTGGGGGTGTCCAGGGGAAATGTCCAAGGGGGTAGGGGTGTCCAGAGGGGTGTCCAGGGGTGGTGGTGGGTGTCCGGGGGGGGGGGGGTGTCCAGGGGGTTTGGGGCTGTCCAAGGGGGTAGGGGGTGTCTAGGGGGTGTCCCTGGGGGGGGGGTGTCCAGGGGGGTGGGGGGGGGGATGTCCGTGGGGGTGGAGGTCTCTAGGGGGTTAGGGGTGGGGGTGTCTAGGGGTTGGGGGCTGTCTAATGGGGTAGGGGGTGTCTAGGGGGTGGGGGTGGTGGGGGGGGGGTGTCCATGGGGTGTGGGGGATATCCAGGGTGTGGGTGGGTGGGTGGGTGGGGGGGGGCTGTCCGGGGGGGTTGGGGGTCGTCCATGGGGGTAGGGGTTTCTAGGGAGTGGGGGGGTGTCCATGGGGGGTGGGGGGCTGTCTAGGGGGTGGGGGGCTGTCCAGGGGGTGGGGGTGTCCAGGGGGTTGGAGGTCTGTCCAAGGGGGTAGGGGTGTCCAAGGGTGTGGGGTGGGGCTATCCATTGGGGTGGGGGTGTCTAGGGGGTGGGGCATGTCCAGGTGGTGGGGTGGTGTCCGGGGGGGGGGGGGGCTATCCAGGGGGTTGGGGGGCTATCCAAGGGGATATGTGGTGTCTAGGGGGGTGGGGGGGGGGGGGTTGTCCATGGGGGTGGGGGTGTCTAGGGGGTGGGTGGTGTCCATGGGGTGTGGGGAGCTATCCATGGGGGTGGGGGTGTCCAGGTGAGGTTGGGGAGGGTGTTCAGGAGGTGGGGTGGTTTCCAGGGGGGTGGGGGGTATCCAGGGGGTTGGAGGTGCTATCCAAGAAGGAATGGGGTGTCCAGGGGGTCTGGGGTGTGTGTGTGTGTGTGGGGGGGGGGTGTCCAGGGGGTGGGGGGGGGGGGGGCTATCCATAGGGGTGGGGGTGTCCGGGGGGGGGGGTGTCCAGGTGGTGGTGGTGGGGGGGTTTTCCATGGGGGTGGGGGTGTCTAGGTGGTGGGGTGGTGTCCAGGGGGTGGGGGGCTATCCAAGGGCGTGGGGGGGGGGGGGGGGCTGTCCATGGGGGTGGGGGGTGTCCTGGTGGTGGGGGGCTGTTCATGGGGGTGGGGGTGTCTAGGTGGGGTGGGGGTGTCCAGGTGGTTGGGTGGTGTCTAGGGGGTGGGGGGAATTTCCATGGGGGTGGGGTGTCTGGGGGGTGAGGGGGTGTCCAGGAGGTGGGGTGGTGTCCAGGGGGGCTGTCCGGGGGGTTGGGGGGCTGTCTAAGGGGGTAGGGGGGACGTCTAAAGGGGTGGGGGGGTCAAGGTTGTGAGGTGGTGTCTAGGTTGTGGGGTGGTTTCCAGGGGGTGGGGGTGGGGGGATATCCAGGGGGTGGGGGGGGATCCATGGGGGTAGGGGTGTCCAGGGGGTGGGGGTGTCAAGGGGGTGGGGGGCTATCCAGGGGGTTGGGGGGGTGTCCAGGGGAGGGGTGAATCAGTCACAACAAATCATCAAGTCAAGTTTTATTAATTATAGATAAAGAAATAAATATAACACGACCTACCTAATCACACATACATTCATGCACAATAAATCATGAAACATAAAATGTCAATAATATCACTCAAAAATGTAATGGATCAATCTATCCCTAATCACCATCACTATCATTACCGTCATCATCAGCCTCACCCTGTCCAGATCGTTGTCCCCATCATTGTCCCCACCCTCCTCAATGCCCTCCTCCTCACCGTCATACTCCTCCTCAACCTCCTCCTTGGTCTCCTCCTGCACCTTGTCCTCCTACTATCCATCCTCTCGATCACCATAATAAATTCCACCTAGTGAACCATATATAGAATGCATCGATGACATATATTCATCACAAGCTATGCTGGCCTCTAGTGGAAGTGTTGGACGTAAAAATTCCATCAGTTTCATAAATGGAATGTTTTCCCTAGCGGACTATTTTGCCCACTATGTGGTCCTTTTTCATCCTGTTCTACCTGTTCCTTAACCTTCTAGAACTTGGTGGCACTACAACTCGTACCTGAGGAGGGACAATGCCTCGTTGGGACTATACTCTTCCCAGGTCGGCAGCGTACTCTTCCAGGGTTCTCATCTCCCAACACCTGATGGAAGTGACATTTGGCCTAAAATTATCATGTTCTTGGGAATCAAGGGCCTCTAAAGTATCCTGTTACAAATATAAATATATTATTAAGTTTGAAAATAGATTATAAAATTTTAAATCAACAAAGTAAAACTTACAATCTTCTGCTAAGTCGGTTCATTAACTTCTCTTCCATCTTTCTTCCTTCAACTCAAGAAAAATAGTTTTGCTCGAGGCACCCGTCCTTCTATATTTAATTTTTCCCTATATAATGACATTGAATGTAGGAAACCATAATTAAAAATAGGTTTCCACTAATTAATTTGATAACTATAATTATATAACAACTTTATCAATCAAATAAATTATGGGAAAAAAATAGAAAGTGCAAGTCGTAAAGAAAAATTATAAACAACTGTCATACCTGCTTCCTCTCATGATCTGGCATCATAGTACGTCCCAATGTGTGGAATAATTTTTTAGCATAAATGTTTTTTTATTTATTCTAGATGATTCCTAAATAAAATTCAATAATTAAAAAGATATTATTAACGCAAAACATGAAAATTTTCATTTAAATACCTCAAATGTGATAAATACCTTAAACTGGGTAGATGTACAATGAGTAATCATCTACTGATACTATTATATTGGATAGTCATCAATGATAGGGACCACCTCTAAATCTGTGACAACTCTAGCATGCTAGGAAATATACAACTCGTGCTTATAGGCTCTCCAAAGCTCACCTAAAACCTTTAGACATGCTGGCCATGCACCCTCACCATCGGGGAAATTAAACTAAAGTTGACACAAAAATATTAATTCATATAAAAAAATAATATATTGCATTAAATACAACATATTTTTTACCCATATCTCTATCCAAACATTATTCATGACTTCATTTGGAAACTGTCTCCATGAGAGTGGGATGACAGGAATGATGTCAGAGTATTTGGAAAGCATCGCTAAAAAACTCCGACATTGCTGCCCTATTCTTTCAATCATTTAACTATATTCATTGTAGTCCACCATCAACTACATGCAACGGTTCCACACTGCACGCTTGCATGTACACCCGACCCCCACATTATATTAGTATATGTATCAATTATGAAAGAAAAACAAATATTTTATCAATACTTATTATAATGAAAATAAATAATGGTATAAAAATTTGTTAGGGTTCTATAAATATACCTACGACAGTTTGATCAATGGGCGTCACTGGATCTGTAGAAACTGAAGGAACACCCTATGCAGGTGGAGTGGGTCCCAATGTACGCTCTATAGGGATAGACTCAGGTGGAGTAGGAGTCGAAGAAGATGGAATATAGAAGCTCAGAGAGAAGGAAGTAGAAGTAAAAGAATATGGCATGGATGACTGGATGAATGTTGGATGGGGAGTGGGAATCATCATTAGATATGGTAAAGATGGGTGAGGAGACTCATATATAAAGGATGGTGAAAACATGGGAGGCCTAAATATCCCATGTGTCCCTATCAACACACCAAGATCAGAATGTGGGATAGATGGTATGTCAATGGGATAAGCAAGGTCTAACCGGGTACGCTGACTAGATCATCTAGCTCTCGTACCCCCCACCTCGTACGAAAAACTTGAGTTCTGGGACCAATAATAGGATACTCATCAAATAATTGTCTCCTAAGAGGTGGATCCTTCAAAAATATTTAAAACAAAATTAATCAAATGACATTATATATTATTTAAATATATATATTTGAAAAAAAATACTCACTACATGCACTAGTGGTGGAATACCCATCTCAGCCATGCGATGATTGTTTCCCATCATCTTTTTCCATTGCCTCTCTTCAATTGGTTTCATTTCTTGCATTTAAAAACAAATATGGAAGTAATTAGAAAATGATAACTAATGTGTAACCCAAAAAACAAAATAAATGAGCAGGAATATGGGGATTCATGGATAATTTAACTATCCATTGTTTTATGTGAGCTTGAATAGATATATAATGAATTCAATAAATCATACAAGATGTAATAAAAAATTTATTTTTTAGTAGGATGGTTATTTACTAAGAAGGCAAACCATCATGTTCATAAGGGGTAAAGCGCTTGTCAAAATTAAGGAAAAATTTAAGTTCTTTAGCCTAGGTAGATGATGCAGGTTTCTATACATGTTTTACAGAAGAAGACAAACCATCATGTTCATTATCTGGTGAAACGTTAAAGGGAGGACTTAGAGTTATACTAATTTTATACATGGTCAATAAAGCATTTAAATTTTCACCAAGTTAGAAATATTGGTTTCGTAGGTTTGAATACAGTTAAATTCCAAATTAGAAAATTAAATTAAAATAAAATTGCAATCAATAAACATTGAAAATTCACATAACAGTCAAGTAGGATACAACATATTTGTAATCAATATTAAATAAATTTTAATAGTTATAACCTTAACAACTCAATTTGAGCTAAACCAAAATAATTGAGAACATGGATGGATGATTTTACATATTTCCCACCACAACTTTAGGTTCACATTCAACTCTAAAAATTGAGCTATTGGAGTCATCAAAAGTAATAAATGGATCGTTTCCAATGGCAGTAGGGATGGTGTCAATTTCATCATCACCATAATCAAAAATATTTCTTGTAATTACTTCAATAATGAAACAAAATTCAGGTCGAAGATGGTCTTTGATATAAAAAACTTGTTTCTCCATTGATGCCAATACATATGGTTCATCGGTAGAAAGAGTGCGAGTCATATCAATTACTCAAAATCCAAAATCATCAATAAATTTGTCGTACCTCATCATCAAATCAAACCACTGAAATTTCATCATCGTGACTCATACATGAGAATAATAATACAATATTATTATTTTTTCAATGACTCCATAATAACCTACATTTTCAAATCGCAGTCTACTATCTGATGACTAGCGTAACAGTCTATTGTGTAAGTAACCATAACACCATCATGTTGTTTTATCATGTTCTTTTCCCGTTCAGTGATAATAAATCTGTACCCATTGATAACAATTGATTTAAAATCATAAGCCACATTATTAGGACCAAAATCCAAAGCTCTGATTTACTCAGAGACATAGTCAACAGACAAACTCAGTACCTGAAATATAAATGAATAGTAAAGTTAATTAAATATTGATTTAATTATTTTAAATAGTAATATTTTTACCTTCAATTTTAACCAAGCAGAAAACTCTTTGCTATGAAAAGTCTCCCTCTTTATTAAAGATAAAGAACATTGCTTTCTATTTATCATTGATTTATATTCCCTATAGATAAAAATAGGAATATTTTAACAGATATATATTTAAGATAAAAATATATTCAATTTACTTACCTGATTTAGTCATCGAACAAATCACATTTGAACAAAATTGTGTGATGTGCCATCTCCTGCTCTTCTAGGCTTAATGTCGTCAATGGATATAATCCAGGAATTCCTCCTGTTTGCAGAAGTGATGGAAAACTGGGTTCAATTTTCTCATACTTTTCTTCTTCATTTCTCATTGTTCTGTTCATTATTGTAGTAAGATCAGATAAATACATAGAGAAAAAATCCATACATTCTTGAGCCAAGTAACCGTTCACGATATAAACTTTAGGATGATTCCTGTTTCGGACATAAGACTTTAATGCGTACATATTTCTTTCAATTGGATACATCCATTGAAAATAAATAGGTCCTCTGAGTAGTATTTCAGTTGGAATATGGACAGTCAGATATAGTATGCATGTGAAAAATGATGGAGGAAATATTTTCTCTAACTCACACAAAATTAATGGGGCATCTGCCAACATTTTTTGCAAGAATGACTTGGAAAAATTCTTAACACAAAGATCTCTAAACAAATTGAACAACCGAATAAAAGACACCCTTACATTATTAGACAAAAGATGACAGATTTATATTGGAATCAACTCATGTAGAAGGATGTGATAGTCATGAGTCTTCAAAGATTTTAGCTTAAACTCTCTTATGTTGACCCATTTAGATATGTTTCTTGAATATCCATAAGGAACTTTAATAGTCTCTAGTACTTCTAGAAATTGATTTTTTTCTATAGGCATCATCACATAAGAAGCACATGAAACTTTACATTTATTTTCACTAATATGCACAGGATGCAATTCTGGTCTGATGCCCCAATCCACCGAGTCACGCCAAGACCGTAAATAATCTTTTGTTTTCCCTTAACATTTAGAAGAATCGGAAGCAACATTTCACATATATTTTTTCATTGTTCATTACATCTAAGAAATGACGTAACAAATTGGTTGACCAATAATAAAAATCCAAGAATATACTTCTCTTCTTCCAATTGTAACAGGTTTTAGTGGAAACATTTTTTCTCTTTCCAGATTTCATTTGACCCTTTCTGAATTAAAAACTTAAATCTTTCAATTCATTAATCACATCAGTTCCAGACATATGCTGAGGTGGATCATCGGTATCCATGGTATTTTCAAATCTTCAACGATTATTTCTATATGGATGGTCCATTGGAAAGAATTGTCGATGTCCCATAAAACTGAAACTACAGCGATGTTTCGGTCTTCTAGATCGTGTATTCTTCATAAAAATAGGACATGATAGTTTTACCTTCGTGTTCCATCCAGAAATCATTGCATAAGTAGGAAAATCATTTATTGTCCACATAAGTGCAACACACATATGAAATATGTCTTTTGAACATGAATCGTATGTGCGCACACCCACATCCTAAAGAAGTTTTAACTCTTTTATTAATGGTTGCATGTATACATCTATATCATTTCTTGGATCAGAAAGGCCATATATGAGTATACTCATGAATGTGAAATGTTTTTTCATACACAACCATAGAGGAAGGTTATAAATGTGTATAAAAACCATCCATGTGCTGTGTGAAGTAAACATCTGCCTAAACGGATTAAAACCGCCACCTGAAAGACCCAAACTCACATTATTCATATCATCTGAAAAAATAGGATATTGAGTATAAAATCTCTACCATGAAAATCCATCTACAGGGTGAACCACTCATCATTAGTCTTCTTTCTCTCAGTATCATTCCATAAAATTTTTATTGATATTTCATCATACATAAAAAGATTCTGGAGTCTGGGGATCAATGAAAAGTTTCACATTAATTTATGCGGAACACAAGATGGTGTTCCATCATCTTTTGTCTTATAGCAGGATGTGCCACATCTTATACAATAATTTCGTTCAAAAATTTCCTCTTAGAATAAACTGCAATCTTTCGGGAAAGCATGAATTTTATTTCTTGAAAATCCAAGTTCCTCAAATAACTTCCATGACATATAGTGGTTTGAGGGAATATCTACATAATCTGGAATTAAGTCCTTCAAGAAGGTAAGAATGTAATCGATGATAGTATTAGAAATCCCATACATAGTTTTCCCATGAAACAATCTGATTAAAAATTCCAGCTTTTTCATTTTACTTCATTATCAATATACTGGAGTCGTGGCTACTTCATTCAATTTTTTTTACCTTGACAACATCATAATTTTTATTAGACACATCATGTGTGCTCATATCTAAGTCTTCTTGGATCAAAATCCTTTCTTTTTCATGATGAAGAATAAATGGAAACCAGTCATATAAAAAATTCTCAAATCTAGTCCTCTCATTTGGATCATCAAAAATTTGAGATTTCATTTTCTACCCATTGTGATACCACACATAGTAGTTTGCTTGAAAACCATATTTGGTTATGTGGTAGCTGACTTATTCATAGCTCAACCAAGGTCTTACAACACAATTGTTACATGGGCAGTTTATGTGACCACTATCTGAAGCATCGTGAAATGAAAAATCTAAAAAGCTATCAAAATTGTTTTGAAAATCGCTTGATATTCGATCAGTTTCAAACATCTAACTTCTATCCATTATGTAATTTTTTTATAAGTCATTTCATCAAAATTAATTCAATAATATTGAAGTTTTATCAAAAATATATTTAAGTAAATGAGAATTGTTCACTTTATATGAAAAAATAACTGACACACTAATCTATATGAGAATCATAATATAAAAGACAAAAAAATACTATATTTATAACAAAATATATTTGAAGAACTATACATTAGTGTACAAGATCATGTACACTTGTGGAGGATAATTATTCAGGAGTTGAGTACATTTTCGATCGAAGAAATTTTATATTTTAGTAGATTATTTGAGTGATCACATACACTACCCAAAGGGGTGGGGGTGTCCAGGGGTTGGGGGGATGTCCTGGGGGGTGGGGGGCTATCCAGGGGGTGGGGGTGTCCAGTGGGGGTGGGGGGTATCCAGGGGAGTAGAAATCCCACCCCCACCCCCACCTGGACACCCCCACCCCACCTAAACAGCCCCCACCCCACCTGGACAGCCCCCACCCCACATGGTCAGCCCACCACCCCACACCTGGACAACCCCCACCCCCACTTGGATAGACCACCCTCCCTGGATATCCCACACCTCTCCCCCACCTGGACAACCTACCCCCACCCCCCCTAGACAACTCACACCCCTACCCCACTTAGACAACCCACCCCCACCCCTGGATAACCCATCCCCCTAGGACAGCCCACCCCCCTATACAGCCCACACCCTGGAAAACCCACCCCCACCACCCCTGGACAACCCACCCTGACCCCCCTTGACATCCCAAACCCTTCCTTGTACCAGCCACACCCCCTCCCCCACACCCCTACAACCCCCTACCCCCTGCAGCCCCTCTTAGGGTAATTTTATTTAAAACCATTTTATTAATTAAGAAAGGAAAACCATCATGAATTATCAATTTCATTCAAAAGAACCCATTCAATTTATCAAAACATGACAAATTCAATTTATAAGGCCCTATGGGTCACTTAGGAATTGTCATTGTGGGAAGGGGAAATAACCTACATGGTTAATTCCAATTTAAAAGCTGGTCCAAGAACTTATGATGTGGGGTGGTGTTCGGGGGGGGGGGGGATGTCCAGGGGGTGGGGTGTCTAGGGGGTGGGGGGTCCTGGTGGTGGGGTGTCCAGGGGGGGGGGGGTGTCCAAGGGGGTGGTGGTGTCTAGGGGGTGGGGGGGGGGGGTGTCCAGGGGTGTGGGAGGGCTTTCTAGGGGGTGGGGGTGTCCAGGGGGAGGGGGGGGGGGCTGTCCATGGGGGGTGAGGGGTGTCCAGGGGGTGGGGGTGTCCAAGAGGGTGGGGGGGGGGGTGTAGGGGGGTGGGGGTCCGGGGGGGGGGGGGGTTTAGGGGGTGGGGGGGGGGATGTCTAGGGGGTTGGGGGTGTCCAGGGAATGGGGAGTGTCTAGGGGGGTGGGGGAGTGGGGGGGATGTCTATGGGGGGTGTGGGGTGTCCGGGGGGAGGGGGGCTTTCCAAGGGGGTGGGGATGTCCATAGGGTGGGGGGCTGTCCAAGGGGGGTGGGGGGTGTGCAGGGGGTGGGGGTGTGCAGGGGGTGGGGTGGGGAGATATCCAATGGGGGGTGTTTGGGGGTGGGGGTGTGGGGTGTTCAGGGGAGGCAATACCCATATAATACCTTGAAAATTACATATACCCAATCCAACCAATATCAAAATTCCTATCCATCACCCAACCAACAACCAAATAACCCGTAATATCACTACCCTTCCCATTATTCCATGAACAAAAACTATAAATACAAAATCCAAATCCAATTTTCAACTAAACTAAATTCCATAGAAACTACCATATCACCCCACTAAAAAAAATGAAAAACCACCTACACCACTACCCCAACCTTCCCCAATCCCTTCACATGGACCATACTTATATCCATTACCCTTTACTATCTTTGAGTGGGGATACATCTCACCATCACCCATTAGTTCATATGGTTCACGAACTCTACACAGAAGGATTGGGTATGAAGACTTCAAATAAAGGTGATTCGCACAATCATGACACTTGAAGTGTAAAAAAAACAAAAAACAAATCAAAGTGTTTGGAATACCATGCCACAGAACGCATGGAACTCTAGTTTAGGCCAAATCAAAACAGAAATCAAAGAAAAATAGATGCATAACATTAAAACTAAGGTATAACTTATTAATTTTAAGCGTAGAAATAAAAAATTGCTTGATTGAAGATGTATCTATCAGGTGGAAGGATTTTTTCACCCTAAGGTAAAGAGAGAGCTTCAATAGAGGTTTGAATTAGGGTCTGCAATCGCGCGGATAGGGGAGCTAGACTACTGTGTAATTGTGGGAAACATTTACCACCCCTGGAAATCCCCCCTACCCCCCTTGGACACACCACCCTCTGGACACCCCACCCCTAGACACCCCCACCCACCTTTTACACCCCCACCCCCGGACACCCCACCCCCACCCACCTGGACAGCCCCCACCCCACCTGAACAACCCCCCCTCCCTGGACAACCCACACCTCCCAACTTTCATGCCCCTCACCACCGGCACAACCCTACCCCCCACCCCACCTGGACAACCCAAACCCCTTCCTAACCTGCAACCTATACACCCCCTTCCCACCTGCACAACCCACCCCACCCCACTTGGACTGCCCACCCCACTCAATAAAAATCAATTTACAATGAAATAATAAACATTTAATTATAAATGAAATAATTTCATTGAAACACACACCTTAAATATGTGTAAATTCACTTAAAACTTCAATAATGAGCACCCAAAGTAAAAATTTAATTTAGATTGCACCGAAATAGAATAAAAAAATACAAAATAAATAGAGTAAAAATATATAACTTAGTTACCACTTACGAATTTTAAGTGGAATATGTCTCTTATTTAGGAGAAAAAAATTTTATTCTAGAAGAAGGAGGCTGGGGGTTAAGGAAAAATGCAGACAGAGGCTTATGAATAGGGAAAAATGTGGGCAGAATGCAGACAGATCTTTGGGAAGTATGAGGGATGTGGGTATTTGGGGGGTTTTATATCCCAATGGTTTTTAAAAACCATTGGGATAGATAAGATATACCAATGATTTTTTAAAATCATTGGCATACCCTTCATAATTCCACCCCTATACCAACAGTTGTACTCAACCGTTGGTAAAACCATCTATTAACAGACCTATACCAAAAGTTTCATTGAACTCTTGGTATATAGAACCTATACCAATGGGTTTTAAAACCGTTGGGATATTTGCGTTGGTATAGGTGTGGTTTCCACTAGTGAATATTATTCATGTTAATATAACATGTCACTACCGGGAATGAGAAATGAATCAAGGGGGAGTAATTATGAACAAATGAGATCAAATTATAAAAAATATAGTCTTGTGACCAAGAAATCATCCAAAATATTATCATAGAAAAAATTTGAATTCTTGAGGGAATTTTGTGGAAGATGTGGTTAAGAAGGTCAGAAAATTGAGAGATATAGATTTTTCAAACCATGTGAAATTTCACACAATGTAAATATGAATAGAATACAATTGGTGAAGGATGAAATAGTTAACAATGTATTATTTTAGAAAATAAAACAATATAAGAACATTAAGAAAGAATTTTTAGTTATATGTCCTGACCAATTGGACAAGGATAAACAAATAGATAAAGATCAAAAACTTTTTGAGGAAAAATGAATGAATGTAGAGATAGTTTAATAAGTTAAAGTTGATAAGAATTCATCTACATGTGATGAATTGAAAATAATTAAGCATTAAAGGTGTGAACAAATTGGGCATGGCATAAGATATTATATGAAAATTTCACCAGACTTGGAAAAAAATATGAATAAGATGTAGTAAGTAAAATACAATGCATATAATACTAAAAAGGAAACTACATCCACATAAAAAGTGTCAAATAAAAGTGTCAAATAAGGAGGAAAGATCAATCAAACCTTATATTGAATCAAATAAGAAAAATAATTCTAGATTGAGGGGAATCTCTTAGTGTAAATGTTATTTTTGAGAAATCAGGATTCCCCTCTATTGACTTATATATGAATTATTTTTTACTAATATGTAAGGACTTGAAGGATATGGATGCATCCCTTGAGGGGGATAATTAATGAGATGAAGCTATTAAAACTTCACTACATAGTGAATATGGAACTTCTAAAGAGATTTATAAAATTGGAAGATGAGGAATGCCAAATAAAATTCATCCCTTGTTCTTAATTGTAAGGGGGAGTGCTTGGTTGGTGACAAGATAAAACAAAGGGTAAGATATATATTTTTCACTTGAACTTTCAAATGTGTTTGTTTAAGTGTGTGAAAGATTTAACATTTTATTAATGAATCGTATTATTTCCAATCCCTTTAATGAGAATTGGGAATTTTTTAGCCTGATTTCACATGCATCATATTTATAGATTGATTAGATATCCTTATTTGTATCTCTAGTTTTTTATACACCAGGTTAGTCCACATAAAACTAGAGTTTATTAACTAAAGGATATTTTCTCTGAGATCTATGTGGGATCATTCCTATCTTAGAAGTCATCTTGAAATTTTCATATAATGGAGATGATCATTCTTTTGAGATTAAAGATGATTTGAGAAGACCCCATTTTCCCTTTACATATTTATTGTCTATAATGAGGATAAATTTTTCACCACATATTGACTTATGATATGTGATTATATTGAAAAAAAAAATTCAAAGGGGGATATTTTTGAGTCTTGATTAAATTTGTTGTCAATAAATAAATATGTGTTGGTGGATGAAGTGGTGATTCCTGGAGAATTATTATGGATCCATATAATGGCATTGGAATTCATTCCTGTAAAATTCTCCTTGGTTAAATTATAATGATCGTTGAAGTGATCTTTATTATAAAATACATGTTAAAAAATAATTTTGAAGAGATTCAAAATGCATAAAAAAATGGAACACCATGCAAATATTTATTTTCATGAATTAAAGATATAAATTATGGTGACCATGAAAAAATAAATTATATTTTTCATAAGGAATTTTCATGAAGTATAGATGGTGATATAATGAAATACCATGAAATATCTCTTATTGCATGAGGATGAAGATATGAATAATTTCATGCAATAAAACATTCATACATATATTTCATGGGGAATAATTGAGGGCTTAGGATTTGATGATGGGATCTATATAGATTAAGGGTGGAATTATATTTTATACTTAGTAATTACTAATTATATTTTTATGGTTATTTATATTAAAAATATGGAAAATACATGATAATCTCCCAAGTATAGCCCTCAATCACATATAGGGGTCCTTAGGGTCAACCAAAGTGGGGGATCCTTCTATAAGAGGCCAAACATGGTGGAATGTGGGAAAATCCTTGATCATTACTATGAATAAGGACCATTAGAGTAAGTACCTATAGGCATGATTAAGCCTGTGTGTAAGGCTCGTGGAAAGAGTACACCCATAGGTGCACATAATTTGGTATAGAAGCCCACAAGGCTAAAGCCCAGGTGGTGTGTGAATGTGTAATAGGTGCGAAACGCCATAGCCTGCTTGACTAATCATCAGTTCTAGATTAGCTAATAATTTGGAGTGCATGCACTAGATAAGATTTATATGAGAAAATCATGTGGATAGGTACTATTACCCCACACTTAAACAACCAAATATATCATAATCCACAAGATCTGAGTGATCTTGGATGTTTGTTGAATTCTGAAAAACACTATTTTATTTACCCTAATCATCTACAACCTTATTCTATTGATGAACCTTTAAACGATTTTGAGACAAACAAACACTCTCACTTGTAAAACCAAAGGCTTAAGACAAAATGTATTGAATTGAAGCAAGAAATTCTACTTATTCTTGTATACACACTAATTTTTTTTAATGAAAGTAATTTCATATGAAGGATAATTCATCGCAAGATTCACCGATGTCACATAAATGAATGATTATCATCACATGATGATCTATGGATCATGCAACAGTAAGGTGACAACTAACCAAGGAAAAGTGACACCACATGATAATCATGGATCATGTGACATTAGGGAGAAGACCTTGACGTCGTCGGATAAAGATGAATGATTGAAAAAAGCTTCCATCATTTTCAATAATTATTCAGAGTCAAATAAATTTTCCACTATAGAATCTAAAGAGTTTGACTAAGTCAATTCCTGGTCAAAGTGATCATGTGAAGTGGTCATGCAATCACATGATCACTATAGTGCTATATAGGGAAGCCTAATGCCTTGGAATTCACGAGATCCTGAATTATTGAGCATTTAAAGAAGTAATCTACATGTCTTAAAAATCAGAGATAAGTTGTGTTAACTTGCCCATATAATTTGAGGAACCTCTAAGAGTGGGTGATATTGAAATTTGATATATTGTGAGATATATCATTAAAACATATCACTTGGGAGATCCCTTTACATGAAGGAAAATAATTCCATATTATTTAATCACATGAAAGATATCCATGAAGCTTTTCCTAGTCCTGTGAAGGTGTAAAGAAATATTTTGACACATTTAGTGTCACACAAAGGAACTCATGTGTAGCCTCTTTAGATATGTGAATCATTTGAGGAAACCCATGTGATCTAATAATAAGATAAAATATTCCACAAGAATTCTTGTCTCGTAAAGAGTTTGAGACAGACCCATAGACAACACCCTCTTGTCTCATGAAGTAACCCACAAATACTGTATTTATCATGAAATGGATATTCACAAAGAAAACTTGATGAAAACATGATAAATTCATGAAAGGGAAGGTGGAGAAACTGTGATGCAACTTATTCTTCCATAAATGTTTTTTAAGGACCCATATACACTGTTTTTTATCTTGTGAAGCACCTGTTTATTTATGAGAAGACACTTGGTGAACCACACTTGGGTCATTCAAAGGTAGTGAAAAAACAATATAAAATTTAATAGATCATGAAATTTTCATGATACAATGAAGAAGGGAAGAAGAAAAATAATTCATGAAACTCATGTAATATATTTCATGTAGTACATGAACAAAATAGAAGGAAAAGTGTGTACCCATTTGGGTTTTGTGCACAATACACTAAAGTTTGAAGGTGGAAAGTACATGATCACATGAACATATAAATAATCACTTGAGAAATTGAGATAATAGAAACATAATTGATAAAAACCTAATAATAAATTTCATAAATTAATGTGCTAATTTTTTGAATACCAATCATACCATGAATAAAGTGTGATACTGAAGCTAGGTGGAATATCAGAAGAGATTATATCTGAGTTGAAAGTGTTTTTGAATTCAAGAAGACATAATGAGATGATATTATGAAATAAATTTTTTCATATAATAATGTTGAATAATTTGTGTGTACCACTCGAAAACATTATTATTAATGTTGGGACTTCCTCAGATAGAAGGAAACATAGCCCGAGCATAGTTTCACTGAGGTAAAAGATCAAGTATAGGAGATCAGAGATTTGTGAGAAAGACTAGTGATCTATGAAATGGAACTTGAATAAGTACATGAGAAATTATTATATAGTAAGATCATGGAGAAAAATAATATATCAACCTACATTGGATTAGGAATTTAAGAAAGTATGAAGACTCTTATTTGGAGTTGGGAGCAGAAAGTCTCTAGTGTGACTTAGGAGTAGAAGTTTCTAGAGTGGATTCTGGAGTAGGCTAGTGGGGATTCTAGTAACACTATGGTATGGATTATAAAGAACACAATATGTGTATTTAGGAAAGATATAGTGTGAATTTATATCAACCATTTTAAGTGTTTAAAATAGTATAGTTGAGAATCCATGTTGGGGAGAATAACCAACATGATAAATAGTATGTCTTTGTACCAAACCTTATAAATCCTTATATTCTGTTCCTTTGTATTTAAATCATTATTTGAGGTAATGCTAAGAGACATAAGAATAGTGGATCAAGTCATTAACCAACCATACATGTTTAATTGAAAATTAACATTTTTTAAAAATAAAAAGTAATCACTAATTCACCCCACCCCCTCTCAGTGATCTCACACTGATCTGGGAACTTCATTTTTCCATAATATTTTTAAATTTTAAAGTATTTATTTCAAAATGAAAAGTATATTTTCCTCATAAATATTATAGTGATATTTTAAAGGAATTTTCATCTATCATAAAACCCAAGATTACAATTATGATTTATTGGGGGATATGATCCAATGATACTATACTTCTTATTTCATTGGACAATTTATAATTATGATGAAGATATTTTTATGAAACTCATTTCCCTTAAATAGGTTATGTTATGATGAATGTTTTGCGATCTTTCAGTAAACATATGTATAGTTTTAATTAGGTTATGGATGATATTATAATTATATATCCCTATAATTAATTAGATAAATATGGATATCATATGAGATAATAAGGATTGGAATCTTGAGTGAAACCAGTTCAGTAATGGACTCCATCCACTATGATAGTCTTGGGAGCGAACCTTGTCTAAAGATACAATGTAATAAGGAGAGAACCCAATCCATTATGATTTATTTTAAATGATATTTAAATAAGGAAATGATTTTCTATACTTATGTGTATGCTATAAACTTATGTAGTATGCCAATTTAATGATCTCACAACTCATGTTCTTTGATTCCTTTATGATTCATATCTTATGAACTTACAATATTTATGACATGGTTCAAGATTATGATCTATGATATGTATGTTACGGTTCTCAAATGTCAAGATCATGTTCTCACACACTTATGATCATGTTATGTTTAAGTTTTCATCAATATCTCCCTTGTTTACCCTTACTAGGCATCCAAGCCCACCCTTTCTTATATTTTATTTCCCTAGGTTATAAAGAAAGTTTTTAAGTTGGGTATAAACATGAAAATTACTACATGGGAAGATAATTGTGAGAGATATTGAAGATAATTCATGAAATAATAAGATTGTGTATTTAGTATCCAAATACACTAAAACATTATGATTATAGAATGGAATATAATATTATGTAATTAATATTAATATATTAATATGTAATATTTTTGTATGAAATGTATGAGTCACTATAGTTTGGTATCAGAGTAAGGTTTAGTTAATCATTAAAGATTAGGATTTGAGAGATTTTGTGAAAACCCTGGGGATTAGTCTATGTATAAGATAACATTATAATGTTTTAGTAATGAGCATGGATAACCTAGGTTAAACCAAAGGTTCTGTAGATTGAGAAAAGTGTGTCCTGATTTAGACATCCTATAAATGTTTTTTATGATTATATTGTTTTCCACTATGATTAATGTCTCTCACACTATGATTTTTTGTTTTAGTTAATGTCTTGAACCCAAATGAATCATGTTAATACTAAATGTGATTGAAAAATACACCATATTTTAATGAGGAAACGTCCACCATCACATTAAGTATTAACAAAGGAGGGAATGATGTTTCATTGAGTCCTTAATGAGGAAACGTCCACCATATTTTAATGGGTCTGTTGATACACTATTTTATAAGAAATTGATTAGAACCACTAAAAATATATTTTCTATTCTCTAGTGTTTGGAACATAAAAAAGTAATTTTAGCTATTTATCATTTGTAAGGTGAAGAAGATCCATGGTGGAATCTTATCAAGAACATTAGGAAACACAAATAAATTGAATCCATAGAGTGGGATGAGATTAAGAGATTATTTTTTAATAAGAACACCCCTCATAATCTTTATATAAAAATCAAGAAGTAATTACCTGGGCTTAAGTAGAAGGATGATTAATCCATTAGTATCTATAAGGTAAATTTTACAAGGATTTCCAGGTACAATTTTGGTATTATCATATAACCTAAAAGTAATATAGAATGATTCTTCAATTTCTTAAAACAAGGTCTATGAAGGGTGTTATCCATAAGAGACTTAATTTCTATGAATAAATCATTTAATGTTCTATCAAGGTGGATATGTATATTAGAGTTACCCATAAATATCATGGTTTTAATAATAAAAGAGAGACACAATTAAAATGATATTATAATAATAAAAATCATGGAGTGAAGAAGATGGGACCTCCTTTATACTCAATGTATGGAAAGAAATATGGAGGAAATTATCTTAAGGGGACTGGAAAATATTTTAAGTATGGAAAGGAAGGTCCTTGGTAAATCAAATACCAAAGTGATAAGAAGACAAAGTTAGCTAATTATGGAGATAAAGAACCACATAATTCACCACCCACACTCCATTGTTTCAAATGTAAGTAGTATGGGAATTATTTGAACCAGTGCTCAAATACAAATATTAATGATGATTATTGATGTCAATAACCTCTTAATCCTAGATAGAAAGGGAAATACCATACAATAACTGTTTCTAATGTGGGGTACGTCAATTAAGTGATGAAACATACACTTACCATCCACTCTATATCTAATAATGAATTATTTTATTCTATATCTACCCACTATTATATCTGAAGAATTTGATAAGGGAATCATAGTACCACCACAATAATTAGATGTTGAATTAGTGATGAAAATCCTTAATGGTATGATGATTGCATCTCAAGTCTATGATTATTCTCTAATTGATGTTTTTGGGAATTCACTACCTAAAAATATCATTATACTCCCCCTAGCGGGATTTAATGTTATTTTAGTCATGGATTGGATTTTTATATATAAATACAATATCAATTTCTGAGTAAGGGAAGAAACATTTGATATTACAAACTAAAATATGATCATTTATTAGTGCGATGATAAATATGAACTTTCATCAGAAATTACATCTATTATATGGGTATTTATTCTTATTAAAATGGGGTTTTTATCTTAGAAGGTTGGGGAGAAGCTCAACATAGAACATATACCTATTTTATATGGGGTATTTGAGGTATTTCCATAAGAGTTTCCTTTTATTCCTCTGAATCATGAAGTTGAGTTTTCAATAGAACTCATACCTAGTGCTACACCAATTTCAAACACTCATTATAGAATAAATCCAATTTATTTTCATGAATTGAAGAAGAAAATATAGGATAATCATGATAAGGGATTCATACGACCTAGTTCATCACCATGGGGTGCACTAATTCTATTTTTAAGAATAATGATGGGTCAATGTGTCATTTCATTGATTATTGGGAACTTAACAAGATCACTATCAAGAAAAAGTATCCCCTAAAAAATATCGATGTTTTTTTATAAATTATAAAGAACTTAATACTTTTATAATACTTACCTTCATTCTGAATATCATCAATTGAGTGTTAAGAAAGAGGATATACCCATGAAAACCTTACCTATATGTCATGGGCATTATGAAATTATTGTTCTTCCATTTGGAATTACTAATGCCTCTGCTATAATTATAGATTTAATGAATAGAGTCTTTATATATTACCTTGACTGGTTTGTGGTTGTATCTATAGAATATATTTCTATATATTCCAAGAGAAAGGAAGAGCATGAAGTTCACTTTATAATTGAACTAAAGACCCTATCAAAGTATAGGTTGTATGTAAAATTTACTTAGTATGAATTAAAGCTACAAAATTTTTCATTTTTGGTTAATATAATATCAAGAGAGGGTATATCAGTGGATCCATAAAATATTGAAGTTATTGAATGTTGGATTAGACCAACTATTATGACTGAGATCCATATTTTTATCGGTTTGGATGGATATTATTGATGATCTGTGAAATATTTCTCATGAATATCTAATCTAGTCACCATGTTAGCTAAGAAGGGATCCAAGTTGCTTAGAAAAAATGAATGTGAATAAAATTTCAAGGAACCTAAGAGAAGGTTAGTTAGTGAAACCATTCTTATAATACCATGTAGTGGAGAAAGGTTTGTGATATTTAGTGATTCATTAAACAAGAGACTTGGATGTGTCCCCATACAGAATTATATTGTGATAGCTTGTGCCTCATAAAAATTGATAGTTCATGAGAAAAATTAATCAACTCATTATTTGGAGTTATATATGGTAATTTTTTATTGAATATTGGGATGAATTATCTTTATATTGAATGTTGTGGAATATATACCAATAATAAAAGTGTAAAGTATATATTTACTCAGAAAGAGTTGAATATTTGCTAGAGAAGATGGTTAGATTTTATTACATAATATGAATGCTTAGTACATTACTACCCTAGGAAAACAAATAAGGTTACCTATTCTTTTATTTGAAATGATTATAGAATCTTATCTATGATGAGGATCACAAAAGATCTAATATTTTTTGGATTTTCAAAGGATAGATCTAGAAATATTAAAGGAAAGGGATAAATCTTATCTTTCTTAAATTAATGTACAACCACATATCCATGTGAGGATTGACTACTAGAAATTGATGCTCTATACATAGACCTATATTCATGGGCTAAAAAGATCTTTTCTATAACCAACATATAGAAACATTCCATAAAATTTCTATGGAAATACGCCACTTACACAACCCCATTTTTCACTTAACCAAGTCTTACCCTCAACATTTTCCTCCTACCTAAAACCCTCATCCTCTGATGTGGACACGCAGCTTCCCATTGATCCTAATCTTCCAATGGGGCTCTGATGCAACCATCCCACCTCCCCACTAACATAGATACAATGAGGCCTCCCCACCTCCCTACTAACATGGATCTGATGTGACCTCCCCACATCCATGTGATACCCCTCCTCCAAAATGGATCAATATGACTTTGACACAACCACCCCACATCCCTCAATCCCCCTACTCCAATGTGGCCACCCCACCTCCTAGAAACCCTTCTCTTCTGACATGGCCACCACACCTCCTCAAATTATCACTCAAACCCAAACTTACCCTCATGATCCACTTCATCTATTGAATTATCATTAGATCTATTCAAATGACCCTATAAAAATCCTCCCTTAAAAAATTTATCATGTAAAATACCTACCTTCTTCTCTTCTATTGAATCACATCAACATAACTGGTTAGGGTTCCCATAAAAGTGTGTTTTTCTAGGATTATATATAACATGCTACTTATCCCCCCCAATTTAGCACCACAAATGGATTTCTATTTATGAATTTATCTTTCCCCCAATATCCCAAATGTTTTTTATTTTGTTATAATACGAGTTTAGCTAGAAATTCAACTATATTTCTTTCATGAACATACAATATTAAGATTTTATCCTTGAGAAAAATACTTATTTGGATACCATTATATTGTTGTTGCATAGTGTGATTTTCCACTATTTATACAATCATAGATTGCATCATAGGTATGAATTGGTTATATTTCATTTTGTTTATTATTTTTTATAAAATTTTAATTCTTTAATTTTTTTAGACTTTTATAAATAGTTCAATTAATTTTTATCATGTTTTAATATTTTCTACATTCATAGGATAAATTATTTTAGGTTTACTAATTTTTTCATTGATTATCCATTTTACATGGACTTTTCCTATGAAATAATATCCTATTATAGAATAATGTATTGATATTTTAATATATAAAGGTTATTAAAGAATGTGTGTCTATGAAGCTTCATGTAATTTTTAGGTTGGATTTATTTTACATTTACCCTTGACATGGAGGTCAAAAAATGTAAATATTTTTTTAAAATTTTTATGTTAATTTAAAAACTATTCTCTAATATTTTATTATTATTATGGTAATTTTTACTATATGACTTGGTTATAATTCTTATTCTTCTATTTTTATATTTATGTAACTCTATAGCAGTGTCTACCGGTTTTTTTTGTATTCCTCTTTATATTCTAATCATACCAACCTTGATATAGTTTTGATATTACCTAGATATTTCATGTATACTAAAAATATTGGAAACCACTATAATATTTCCATCTCACTAGGGACCATATAATATAAATAATTGAAAACTAACTATAGAATATATCACATATGAAAAGTTATTTTTTATAAGTGTATCACATTGGAAAAAATCGTTTCCATCCACTTATTTATTATTTTTTATAGTAACATAACAAACACATATTTTTTTTAATAATTATCATATTTTATAAGTGACTAAATAGTTTTAAAAAATTGTTGTAAAAAAATGTGAATCATTAAAAATATTTCTATCATATATAAATAGAACAATCACAAAAAAATTCGAATGAAAAAAGAAAATATCCCCCATAGGGATCCCATAATTCAAGAACATTAACTATTTCATTAGGTAAACATATAAACTATGTAATGAATATTCAAAAAAGATTGAACTAAACAACATATGATATATCCTAGGAGTGTCTGTATACAGGGTTGAGTATAATAACCTAGTAGAATATTCCAAAAAATATATACTTATAGTGAATAAATTAACACAATAATATTTATTTGTAAAATAGTTTCAAAAAATTGTTATCGAGGAAACTATATTATAACGTAATTGAAAACAATAAATAAATAAATACCACAAAGTAAGAATATAAAATTGAATATAAATTAAAATTTTACAACATATAAAATATTATTTTACTTTCCATTTAAGATATTTGTTATGATTTTTTATAAACATGTTATTGATTGTTAGTTTTTATCTCATGAAAAAATAAATATCACATTATTTCATTTTATATATTATTTATTTAATCTATGTTTATTTACATCAGAATGGATAAAAGATGGATGTACAATGTTGATCAGATCACTGATGAGTTTCAGAACAAGTTACAATATTTTCTTAACTTTGTATTCAGTAATGATTTAGATGGAATATTGATCGATGCCTTTGTTTTGATTATGCTAGAAGACCATAGTTAACTCATGTGGAAGCGAGTTTCTATATCAGTAAAAATTTTATAAAAAACTCACCTGTCTTATCACAATTGGGAAAAATATCAAGTGGATAATGACAATGATTTAGATGAAAGGATTTGTATGAAATTTTTTATTTCTGATTGATTTCCATTTATTTCTCAAGATAAATCCACATGTATACTAGTGCAAGTGGGAATGAATACCAGAATAGTGTTTTTTTATGTTTATCATAATGATGATGTTGACCATGTTAGAAATATTATGGAAGATATGAGTACTTCAGTATATCAGGTATGCGAAAAAATTAGAAAAATGTATTTTTTTTAATGTGATAATATCATGGGAAAGTAATGTATGGATTTAGTAATACAATGGTTGACTATACCCTTACATTTATTAAGGATTTACTACCTAATGATTCATTTATTCTAGAAAATGAGTATATGACATCAATTTTTTTTTAAAAAATTTGGATTTTCATCTACTTAGATCCAGGATTTCCCCAAATATTGTTGTCTATTATGGAAGGAACATGTACAGTTGAGTCAAAAAAAATTGTACATCAAGGTGGAAGACTAATAAATATGAAACTCAATCCCACATACCATAAAAAGTGATGTGGCACTTTTTTTAATTCTCATATTTAAAAACTTTTTATTTTAGAAAAAATGGAAAGAAATATGAGAAGAACTGAAGATGAAACAACTATAAAATAATGATGAAATAGTGCATCCTATAAATGGATTAGATTGAAATAAATTTTATAGGTTACATCATGATTTTTTAGCTGGCCCATAAATTTTTAGATTGGGATTATCATGTGATGGGTTCAACCCTTTTATCCAGATGCATACTGTGTAAAGTACTTGGTCTATTTTCATTCACATTTATTAATTTCCATAATGGATGTGTATGAATAATCCATTTATCATCATAAATATATTGATATATGGATCCAGTGATCCTAGAAACTATATTGGAATATAACTTCAACCATTAATAGACGAGTTAAATGATCTTTATATCATTTGTGTGCAAGCATATGATGCATTTAGGAAGGAGTAATTTATGTTTTGTGCAACATTATTATGGATGATAAATGATTTACCTATATATAGAATGATGTCTGGATAAAGTAAAAAAATGGAAATTATCTTTCCCTATTTATATAAAAAATACACATTCCTGAATATTAAAGTTTTGATGGACTTTTAGCTTTATAGGGCATTGATGATTTTTACTAATGAATAATCTAAATAGGAAAATTTGGATATAGTTCAATAATGCTATAGAGACATATGAAACACCATAAAAAATATAGGGGAATGATATTTTTAAATAACCTGATGGTTTTAATTATGTTCTTTTAAAGAGTAAATCAAATTCCAAAAATCAAAGGAATGTTAATTCAAATTCCAATCAAAATTGGTGAAAGAAAAGTATATTATTTTGTTTTTTGTATTGGTTATATAATTCATTATGTCTTCACTTAGACTTAATGTATATCGAGAAAATTTTTTGTGAAATGATAGTTTTTACTCTTTTAAAATTCAAGGGAAAAGAAAAACATGATTTGAAATAATGTCATGATTTTATGGATTGGGGTATAAGAACAATACTTCATCCTGAGTTAATTGGTCAGAATAAGTGGAAAGTCCCTTTTTATTATTTTATGAAAAATGATAAGAAAAAATAATTCTTATAGGTCTTATAAATATTTAATATTATAGATGGTTATTCAAGTAGAATTTGAAAAAGGGAGAATAAAAAATATATGAAACTAAAATATCTTAAAATACAAGATTAAAATATCTTGTTACATGATTTGATTCAAATTTCCATTAAATATTTACTTTCACATTATGATAGATTCTTTGGGATTCAGTTATGTAATTTTTATCATGGCCTTTATTCTAAAAGACTGATCTGAAGTGTTTTTCAGAAATTACAGAGAGATGCACCAATTATTCTTTATGACTTAGATTATTCCACCATCATTTTTCACATGTATGTTACATATGACTTCATATCTTCCCATATAAGTTCTTTTAGGTGCTCCTGTTTTGAGTCACTAGATGTATCTAATAGAAAGAATAATGTATACATTGAAATCTTATCTGAGAAATAAATATCATCCTAAAGGATCCATTTTTAAAGTCCATTTAGCATAATAATTCATATATTTCTTTTAATCATACTTGGATAACATCACTACAAGGTATAATCTAATAATGAGAATTGAAGTTGATAAATATCATATCATAGAGGCCAAATTTCCTTTACTACCCCAAAATAGGGGGAATATCTAGATTATACTAATTGTGTACTTTAAGATGGGAAGAGTGGGAAATGGATCATCACAAAACCTTAATAAAATGTGGTGTTCTTGATGACTACATCAAGTAAGTAAACTAATAAATATTCATTTTTTCATTGTGTTATTTTTTCATAGATTATGAAATTTTAATGCTTTAATATTTGTTGATAATATTTAGAAGTTATAAAAGGGGACATCATTCTCTATCTATTAAGAGGAGGGAACAATTACATAACCAATAATTTACTTCTTGATTAAAGTCAAAGGTAATAGATTTATTTTTTTACACAAATTAATCATAGGTATTTGTTTAGTATTCTATATTGGTATTTTTCATGTTCTAAGTATACCAATGAATAGTTTATTAGATGAAATAAGTGTGTTTTCATTTGGTCTAAAAAATATGGTATGTGATTGTAAGGAAATGGTTTTATGTGGACTTAAATTTGTTATAAATAGTGATGCATCAAAAATGGAAACATATAATGAAAATGTCATGATAAGAACCACAACATATTGTTATATGAGTGCATCAGACAAGAAACCTCAATAAAAATATATTTCATATATTGGGGTTATATAAAGAATCATTTTCTTTGATTAATATGAATAGTGACATTACACAATAATAAAATTCGTGTGGCTGATTCAATGACATGTAAAGGAATACATATAAATAATTTTGGATTTATAGTGATTGATATGAAACATCAACTTCATACCAATGAACCCTATATTATTGCATCACAAGATAGACATGTGTTTTATGTAACTGAACCATTAAAACAACAAATTGGTGTTATTAGTGATGTCATTCCAAGACATATTATTGATGAAGACGTAGACGATAATGATGTTTTGGATAAAATTATTTGTAATTATTTGAATCTTGTATTTGATTATAAAAATGATTCAATTGTTAAAGTAGATTATGAACTAGAAATTATAACACAACACACATATAGTTGACACATTTATAAGTATTTACTTGATATTATTACAATATTTTATGTGTTTTTAATACTTTCATACATGATATCAAATTAATTTTTTTTAATTACATTGCATAAATTTCAAATTAGTTTCCATTAACTAGTGCAGAAAACATTATTTACATCACCATTTTTAACGTCGGTTATATATAACTGACGTGATAATCTGTGAAACATGGTTTTTTACATCGGTTATTTTATAACCAACCTAAAAAATGCGGTGAGTAACTTTTTAAAGTCTGTTATTTTAATAACCGACGTTACAAATCACACACGTTCATTTTTTACGTCAGATATAAATTAACCGACGTAAAAAACCAAAGTGTGGTGTTTTTTACGTCGGTTATTTGATAACCGACGTAAAAAATGAGATATCTACGAATTTTTTAAGTTGTTTATTTGATAACCGACGTAAAAAAAGCAACTTTTGAGGCCTTTTTGACATTGGTTATCAAATAACCGACGTAAAAAAACAACCCGCAGAATTTTTTACGTCGGTTATAAAATAACCGACGTAAAAAACTGTGATTTCTAATCTATTTTTTACGTCGGTTATTCTATAACCAATGTAAAAAACCAACATGTGGATTTTTTTACATCGGTTATAAAATAACCGATGTAAAAAAATTCGTATCTCATACATTTATAACATCGGTTATTATAATAACCGGCATTATAAATGTAAAAAAACAGTTTATAATGTCGGTTATTAAATAACCGACATTATAAAACATTTAAAAAGTTAACGAGCCCCGTGGATTGTCATTTACAATTTTTTGATCGATAGTCCAACGACTCGTCTCTATCACGTGGTAAACCCTAATCGACTCATCGATCTCATTGCGTTAAAATAATTTTACCATCATCATTTATCATCTTTACTCTCCTTAGATCTATCATCTCAACTCGCAACACTCAAGTAAGCCTCCCACGACTTTATTTCGTTCGTTTTTTTCCCGAATAGTCTATATTTATGTTTTTCGATTTTTTTGTTTAAACTAGGTAAGATTCTTCGATTTCGAACCCTATTACCTCTTTTTGACATCATCATCTTATTTATCATCCCCAGATCTATTAGATCGACTTGAAATATTCAAGTAAGCCTCAACTACTTCTATTTAGTCTATTTTTGTTTCACGAATGCCCGACATTGATGGTAATTTTTGTTTTCATTGAAAACTAATGATATCATTCACCTATATTACTGCATAGAATGGTTATTGATTAAATGTACGAATTCGGAAATGATATTTCATGTGTTGTTGTTTCTTATGTTTATCCTCTTTTATATGAGAATATATTAGACATATAACGTAATGGTTGTTGACCTCTATTTCCCTTCGATGCATCGCTATATTTATCCTCTTTTATATGAGAATATATTATCCATTACCTCATTATGAGATTAGTTATTGAGAAAACTTGTGATCATTTGACTAGTTGAATATCAATGGTTATTTTTAATTATAATACAATCATTTAAGTAGCCATATTTAATAATATTTAATTCCATCTATTTCATGCTGAAGTATATATTAAATGCATGTGTTTTTAGTTGTTTACCATGCCTAGTTTTTATATGTAAACCATTGTTTGGGGGGTTGTCCGGGGGGGTGGGGGGCTGTCCAGAGGGTTGGGGGGTGTCCAGGGGGGTGTCCAAGGGGGTGGAGGCCTGTCCAGAGGGTTTTAGGGGTTGTCTGGGGGGTGGGGGCTGTCCAGAGGGTTGCGGGGTGTCCAGGGGGTGTGTAAGGGGGTCGAGGGTGGGGGTGGTGTCCAGGAGGGGTGGAGGGTGCTGTCTGGAGGGGTGGGGTGTTGTCCAGGGGTGGGGGGGGGGGGGTGTCCAAAGGGTTGGGGGGTGTCCAGGGGGTGTCCAAGGGGGTAGGGGGTGGGGTTTGGTGTCTAGGTGGGGTGGGGGTGCTGTCTAGTGGGGTGGGAGTTTCTAGGGGGTGTCCAAGGGGGTGGAGGCCTATCCAGAGGGTTTTGGGGGTTGTCCGGGGGGGGGGGGTGGGGGATTTCTAGAGGGTTGGGGGATGTCGAGGGGGGTGTCCAAGGGGGTCAGGGGTGGGGGGTGGTGTCCAGGAGGGGTGGGGGTGCTGTCTAGAGGGGTGGGGTGTGTCCAGGGGTGTGTTTAAGGGGGTGGAGGCCTGTCTAGAGGGTTTTGGGGGGTTGTCTGGGGGGGTGGGGGTGGGGGGATGTCCAGAGGGTTGGAGGGGGTGTCTAGGGGGGCGCCCAAGGGGGTCAGGGGTGAGGGGTAGTGTCCAAGAGGGGTGGGGGGTGCTGTCTAGAGGGGTGGGGGACTGTCCAGGGGGTGGGGGGGCTGTCCAGAGGGTTAGGGGGGTGTCCGGGGGGGGGGGTGTCCAAGGGGTTGGGTGGTTGTGGGTGGATGTCCAAGGGGGTGGGAGCCTGTCTAGAGGGTTTTGGGGGTTGTCCTGGGGGTGGGGGGCTGTCCAGAGGGTTGGGGGTGTCTAGGGGGATTGACTACTCCATCGTGGTTTTTGAGATTATGACATGATGATTGTGTCGTGATGATTGGCTTTACATTGTGATTTTCTCCATCTGAATTTTAATTTTAAATACGATTTGATTCTCAGGTTTACTCCATTTTCTCCAACTTTCTATCCACCACTGTAGGCCCATGGTTTTCTTTGATTAAATGGAATTTAAAACTATTATATCTAACTATATTTTGTTTTAAAAATAATATTCAAGCATATTTTTTTAAATACGCATAGATTTGTTTTATATTTCAAAATTGTTTTACATTACAATTATGATTTTTTTCATATAAACATATATTTGTCTTATCTTAAAAATATATATATTTTTGATATTTTTTATAGGTAACAATGAGTCGAAGTTGGATTACGGCACATCAAATGAGCAATGAATATGAGGAAGGTGTTGTTGCCTTTTTGGAATTTTCTAAACGAAATGTTCCAAGTAGTGACATTTTTTTCTGTCCATGCCTGAAATGTTTGAATATGAAGAAGTTGAAAATTAGAGAGAAAAAAGATCATCTGATTTGTCATGGTTTTAATCCAAGTTACAACCCTTGGATTTGGCATGGTGAAACTGGACGGAATGTCACTGATGATGATGATTCACAAGATGGTAACTCCGATGGAATTGAAGAAATGATTCACAATATTGTATAAGAACAAATTGAGATAGAACCGACAGTTGCACGTCTATATGGTGATGCTGAAAAACCATCATATCCTAGTTGTACAGATTTAACGATTTTGTTGGCGATGTTAAGATTGATTAACCTAAAGGTGAAACATGGATGGAGTGACAGAAGTTTTACAGAGCTGCTACAATTGATGAAAAAAATTCTTCCAAAAGATAACGATCTTCCAGATTCACATTACAAGGACAAGAAATTATTATCCCTGATGGGATTGGGATACAAGAAAATACATGCCTCTCCAAATGACTGCATTTTAAATAGGAAGGAATCTGAATTTCTGTTAGAGTGTCCTAAATGTGGGACATCATGGTATAAGGTGAAAGAAAAATCACAGGTTGATGTAGAGATTACAAATCTCCCTTGAAAGTTATTTTGGTATCTTCCTATAATTCATCGTTTCAAATGTTTATTTGCTAATTCACATGATGCAAAAAGGTTAAAATGACATGCTGATGAGCAGGTATGTGATGGAAAAATACATCATCCAGCTGATTGTCCACAATGGAAGAAAATTGATACACAATATTCTACATATGGAAATGAAATTAGAAATATCAGACTAGGGTTGTGCACAGATGGAATGAATCCATACCAAACCCTCAGCATCACACATAGTTCATGGCCTATTTTATTTGTAATTTACAACCTCTATCTTGATGTTTGTATGAAGCGCAAATATGTCATGTTGAGTATAATGATCTCTGGTCCAAAGAAACCTGACAATGATATTGATGTTTACTTTTCACCATTGATTGATGATTTGAAACTGTTATGGGCTGATGGTATTAGGGTGTATGATTCTTATAAAATGGAATATTTTCAACTGCATGCAGTGCTTCTGTTCACTATAAATGACTTCCCAGTGTATGGAAATTTTTCCAGATACAGTGTTAAAGGGCATAAATCATGTCCAATTTTTGAACAACAGACGTCATATTGTCAATTGCATCATGGGAGGAAAACAGTGTACATGGGTCATCGAAAGTTTTTGCCTATGGATCAACCTTATAGAAGACTAAAAAAGGCATTCAATGGATCATAAGAATTTGATACTACTACAAAACCTTTATCCCCTGATTTGTATTTTGAGAGGGTGAAAAACCTTGATGTGACATTGGGAAAGACACAGAAATATGCTAATGATAGACATATTTGGAAGAAAAGGTCGATATTTTTTGAGCTACCATATTGGAGGTATCATGAAGTTAAACATAATATTGGTGTCATGCATGTGGAGAAGAATATCTGTGATTGTTTTATTGGAACATTGTTAGATATTAAAGGAAAGACAATAGATGGGTTAAATGCAAGATTAGACTTACTATCAATGGGAATACGTTTGGAGTTAGCTCCCACTCCTAAAGGAAGACGAACATTTCTTCCCCCGACTTGTCATACATTATTGAAGAGGGAGAAAATTATCTTTTTTCACTGTTTTCATGATATCAAAGTGCCTCAAGGTTATTCTTAAAATGTAAAAAAATTTGTCTCATTGAAGGACTTGGAGTTGATAGGTATGAAATCACATGATTGTCACGTCATGATGCAACAAATTCTACCAGTTTCATTGCATGGAATATTTCCCATTCATGTTAGAAAGACTATAATGAAGTTGTGTTATTTTTTCAATTAAATTTGTAACAAGGCGATTGATGTGAATGCTTTGAACATTTTGGAAAAGGATGCAATTTTTATAATTTGTCAATTGGAAATGTATTTTCCTCCAACTTTTTTTGATATAATGGTGCATTTAATGATTCATATGGTTCGAGAAATAAATCTTTGTGGACCTGTATATCTCCATTGGATGTATCCTTTTGAAAGGTATATGAAAATATTAAAGGGGTATGTTAAAAATCCATATTGACCTAAAGCCTCCATTATTGAAAAGTATATTTCCGAGGAGGTAGCAGAGTTTTGCACGAGCTACTTGGCTACGGCGCAACACATAGGTTTTCCTCCATCTCGCCATGAATGAGTTAATAATGAGGGAAACAGGATTCGTGGCTTGAAAGTCAAATCATTGTCATCTGAACATATGAAGAAGTTAGAATCATTCATCTTGAATAACATAGATGATTCTCAACTGTATATCACATTTCATATTAATGAGTGGAAATAATGTCATCCAAAGAAGAAAGAAATGTGGATTTTGAATGATCAAAACAAAATTTTTTTGTCATGGATTAAAAAGACCTTGCTTGGTAGATCATATGTATCAGAGACATTAAAAGGGATAGTGGGTGGTCCATGTTTAAATGTGATAACATGGTCCGATTATGACATTAATGAACATACATTTCATACGAAAGCTCAGAACAACAGAAGTGCAGTTCAGAATAGTGGTGTATTGATGTTTGCAGAAGGAATGCATTTTTCGAGTGTTAAGGACAAAAAACCAATTTCTACATCAAGTGCATATTATGGAGTGATTGAAGACATATGGGAGGTTGATTACTTTAAAATTAAAGTTCCTGTTTTTAACTGTAAATGGTTTATCGGTAACAACAGTGTCAGACATGATGAATTTGGAATGACACTTGTTAATCTGGATAGATTGGAAGACACAGCTGATTCTTTTATAATGGCAACACATGCAAAACAAATTTTCTATATAGTAGATCAATCAGATATGCAGTGGGATGTTGTTTTACAAGGGAAAAAACAATATGTTGGTGAGGATGAACTTGATGAAGATGCTGATTTATGTGAGATCCCTACTTCCATGGAAAGATTAATAGAACATAATGATGAGCATGTTGAAGACATGGTTTGTTCCATAAGGAAAGATAACGACGAAGGAATTTGGGAAAAAAATCCATTTGTACATTCCTAAAATTACAGGTAATATATGTTTATTTCTTGTTTACATTTATTTTTTTCATAAAATTTTAGATATTTTAAGTTTTTTATTTATTAAAACATGTATTAAAACAAAATAAGTATAAGTTTTTGTTTGTTTTAAGTTTTTTTAGTTTACTTTATCATGTTTACCATTACATGAATTATATATCTATTAATTTGGTTCAGTGACAATTACTTTACCATGTTTACTAGGTTTACCATGTTTACCATGTTTACCTTGTTTACCATCTTGACCATCTTTACCATTGTTTTACATGATTACCATATTACCAATGTTTACTATTAAGTAACTTAGTACACTTTTCTATTTTCTGATTACAGTAGTATTAAAATATTTGAATTTGTATATTTGTGAACTAACGTTTGTTTTTTTGATTTGAAGGATAATGAAAGATCATTTAGTTGATCAACCACATGATTCTGGAGATGAAAATATTGATCAAACCTCTGGGGAGGAACATTCAAATGCTCCTATTATGACAAAGAGTTCAATGGTTGGTAAACGTGGGTGCACACGTTTACAAAAATTAGCACATGCCCGTACACAGGATCAGAGGATACTCATTGAGTTTGATGATGATGATATTCCTAGAGGTCCAAATAAAAAAGATTTTAAGAGTTTTGTAGCAACTCAGGCTAAGAGCAACGTAAGCATTCTATATGATGACTGGAGAAGTGTGGATAAAGCAATAATCTCTCAGTTGTGGGAGATGATTTTGGTAAGATCTTTTGCTATTGTTTGACTACTCTTTAAATGTTTCTAGTATATATAATATGTTTAACCTCTTCTTTATCAGATGACATTTGATATTCCTGACACTGGAGGAGTTACGAAGAAATGATTATCATTGGCTGCCAGGAGATGGAGGGATTTCAAATAAACCCTCTCATCTGATTTCATTTATGGTCATAGGAGTCATGACAATCCATGTCGTATATATCCTTTTATAGATGAAGACACATGGAGATGGTTTTTTGAAAGTAGAAGAAAAGAGTCATTTTTGGTAAGGGCAATGTAAACTTTTATAAGCTTTCTTATATAAATGATATTATTAATGTTTTGTTAATGATTTATTATTCTTAATTTACAGAAAACAAGGAATGCTCCTCAGGAGATCCAATCTAAAAATATATACCCTCATAGTTTATCTCAGGGAGGGTATGCATTTTTGGAAGAACAAATGATGGCGGAAAAATTTCAACAACTATGAGCTGAGTCTTCAATCTATGGAGAGGTTCCCCCTCCATCCCCTCCATCTAGACATGAAAAATGGAAGAGAGATCAGAAGGGAAAAAAGGGCAATATCTTTCAGAAGAATCGAGAATCGTAGCTGAGAGGATTGTAAGATATCTATTTTATTTATTTAAGTTAACTATTTTATTCATATAATTTAAATCATTACAGAAATGTTCAATTAATTAATACAGGACTCTCTTGAGGAGCAGAGTTCACAGGGGACATTTACAGCTACTAGGAGGGAAGATATTTTATCTGTAGCATTGGGAAAGCCCAAACATCCTGGTCATGTAAGAGAATATCTGGCAGGTGTATCGGTAAGAAAAGTGTTTCCACGTTCTTCAACTTCTCATGTTGAGAGGGTTTATAAAAAAAATAGAATCCTTGGAGGCTGAGGTTCATAATATTAATGCGATGATAGAGAACAATATTAGAGCATCAGTGCAGTCTATGTTTGCAGACATGCAAAGACAATTTTATACTGCAACTCCCACTCCTCCACCTCCCCCTTCAGACCCCATTATTTATCATCCACCTCCACCTGTAGCTCCCACCCCCCCACCTTATCCTGCAGACCCCATTTTTTATCCTACTCCTCCTCCGTAGCTTCCTACTTATTGTGAGTTGTATGTTGATGATCCTCAACATCATATAGTAGCATATGGGTTGGTATATTGTATAGGAGATACAGTTCGTCATCAACAATTAGAGGTAGAGAATCAAAGGGTCACTATACAAGATATTATATATAGATAAGCTTGGGTACCATTACCTACAGATGAGGTGGTGACAATTGGACATAGTATCAGCCATTTTTTAATTTGGTCATCCAGACTTCTTCGACTCATTACCATCGAGGTATGAATGTTATATCTTTTTTTTTTTTTTTTTTATTAAAGTTGTTTTATCATTTGAAAACTAATATATTTTTCAATTTATTTTTACATGAATACTTCAAAGGTAAAGAAATACTGTATATAAAACAAGAAAGACCAATGGCTATGACGTCAGATAAATATTCTAGTAGTCTTGAAAGATTGTCAAGATATTCAAATTTGTTGGTGGGTCATTATGAGTTTCCAATGGAAGCTCATGTTTGTGGACGTGAAATAAGTGTGGGGATTATGAAAACTGATATCATGGAGCTTGTTACCGGAGATAAGTTGGGCATCAAAGTGGTGCAAATTTTTTCCATGTAAGTCTTAACACCTTTTACCTGCGTTATATTTATTAAAAATGTATACTTATGTATATTTTGTATTAGGTATGTTTATAAAATTTGTGAGAGGAATGAGATGAAAGATGTATATGGATTCATGGACCCACAATTGATTTCCCTTGAAGCATGTGCATTGTATGAGGAACAAAGAATGCTTTATATTTCTGAAAGACTTGAAAAGAATATAGTCACACAATGTTGGATGATGCCTTTTTGTGAGAGGTATGAAACACATATCTCTCAAATAGTTAATTATCCTTTAACATAAAAAACCACTAATGTTAAATTTCCTTTTATCAGTGATCATTGGATGTTAGGGGTTTTTTGCCCAAGGGAGAAAGCACTTTATTAGATATGCTCTGTCCATGATGATGTGCGGGAAAGTTTTAAGAATATATTGGAAAAGTAAGTTTCAATTTCTCAATAGTTTTATATATTATAATGAATTTTAAATTTACCCCATTCAAATTATTTTCTAACAGGGCATGGGCCTATTTTCGAAAAAAAACAAAGAAAAGGAGTGCAAAGATCAAATATGTAAATGCGAAGGTAAATATCCATTTATAATTTGTACTTTTTGATTTATTACATAAAAATAATATATTGAATTTACACTCATTCAAATAGAATTTTCATGAACAACAAGGCGTCATCGAATACGGATATTATATGTTAAGATTTATGTATGAAATAATAACAACTGGGACATTTTTGAATTTTGACCTGGTAAGATTTCCTCTTAAACTTTTCCATAATATTTCAATTTGATTTATTCATTATACACGTTAACTAATATCCTTTTCATTTGTAGCTTTTTGATGACCCTAAACCCTATACTGCTGAAGACATCAAACACTTACAAGTGGAGTGGTCAAATTATTTTACAGGTTTGATTGAATTTTAGTTGTTTGTAATATAAAATGTAATTTTGAATATTTTAGATGAAATTGTGTATTTGGTAGTCATTTAGGTTTGATTTAATTTTTTTTTGAAGTTGACAGTGTAAGTTTTGAATGTTATATATGTGAATGTTTAATTTTTCTCTACTTCTTGTTTTGGTCTACTAATTATGGTTTTTCTGGTATTGATTCTGGTCTGGGGGGAGGGGTTCCAAGGGTGTGGGGGGTGTTCAGGGGGGTTGGGGGGGGGGGGTGTACAGGGGTCTGGGAGGGCTGTCTAGGGGTGAGGGAGGGCTTTCTAGGGGTGTGGGAAGGATTTCTAGGGGTGTGGGAGGGCTGTCCAGGGGTGTGGGAGGGCTGTCCAGGGGTGTGGAAGTGCTGTCCATGGGGTGGGGGGGGATACATGAGGGTGGGGGGGGGGGGGGTTGTCCATGGGTGTTTGGGGCTGTCCAGGGGGTCGGGGGGTAGTCCAGGGATGTGGTGGGGGCTCCAATGGGGTGGGGGAGGGCTGTCTAGGGTGTGGGAAGGTATACATGAGGGTGGGGGTTGTCCCGGGGTGTTTGGAGCTGTCTAGGGGGTCGGGGGGCAGTCCAGGGGTGTGGTGGGGGCTTTCAAGTGGTGTGAGGGGGTGAGGGGTGCTGTTCAGGGGGGTGGGGTGGGGGGGGGGGGTTGTCCCGTGGTGTTTGGGGATGTCCAGGGGGTCGGGGGGAAGTCCAGGGGTGTGGTGGGTCCTCTAATGGGGTGAGGGCTGTCAAGTGGGGTGAGGGGGTGAAGGGGTGCTGTTCAGGAGGGTGGCGGGGTTGTCCAAGTGTGTTTGGGACTGTCCAGGGGGCCGAGGGGCAGTATAAGGGTGTGGTGGGGGCTCCAATGGGGTGGAGGGCTATCCAAGGTGTGGGGGGGTATACATGGGGGTGGGGTGTTGTCCCAGGGTGTTTGGGGATGTCCAGGAGGTATACATGAGGGTGGGGGATGTCAAGGGTGCTGTTCAGGAGGGTGGGGGGGGGGGGTTGTCCTGGGGTGTTTGGGGATGTCCAGGGGGTTGGGGGGCAGTCCAGGGGTGTGGTGGGGGCTCCAATGGGGTGGGGGCTGTCAAGTGGGGTGAGGGGGTGCTGTTCAGGAGGGGGGGGGGTTGTCTAGAGGGTCGGGGGACACTCCAGGGGTGTGGTGGGGGCTCAAATGGGGTGGGGGAGGGTTGTCCAGGGTGGGGGGGTATACATGAGGGGGGGGATATCATGTGGGGTAAGTTTTATATGTTATTAAGTGGGGTGAGGGGGTGCTGTTCAGGAGGGTGGGGGGTTGTCCCGGGGTGTTTGGGGATGTCCAGGGAGTCATGGTAAGTCCAGGGGTGTGGTGGGGGCTCCAATGGGGTGGGGGAGGGCTGTCCCGTGTGTGTGTGGGGGGGGGGGGTATATATGAGGGGGGGGGGGGGGGGGGTTGTCCCGGGTTGTTTGAGGCTGTCCAGGGGGTATAGATAAGGGTGGTGGCTGTCATGTGGGGTAAGTTTTATATGTTATCAAGCGGGGTGATGGGGTGGGGGGTTCTGTTTTGGAGTGTGGGGGGGTTGTCCCGGGGTGTTTGGGGATGTCCAGGGGGTCGGGGGGCAGTCCAGGGGTGTGGTGGGGGCTCCAATGGGGGTGGGGGATGTCAAGTGGGGTGAGGGGGTGCTATTTAGGAGGGTGGGGGGGGGGGGGTTGTCCAGGGGTGTTTGGGGCTATCCAGGGGGTCGGGGGGCAGTCCAGGGGTGTGGTTGGGGCTCCAATGGGGTGGGGGAGGGCTGCCTAGGGTGTGGGGGGTATACATGAGTGTGGGGGGGGTTGTCCCGGGGTGTTTGGGGCTGTCCAGGGGGTATACATGTGGGTGGGGGATATCAAGTGGGTTATGTTTTATATGTTATCAATGTAAATGCTTAAATTTTCTTTAGTTCTTATTTTTATCTCCCGTTTTTGTGGTACGAATTCTTGATTTGGTTTCTGGGGGAGAGCAGAGGACTGCATTCAATTTTTTTTTAAAAAATTTGTCTTCCACGTCGGTTATTTTATAACCGAAGTGATAAAGAAATAAAGAAGGGTTTATCACGTTGGTTTTTTTAATAACTGACATGATAAACACTTGTGGGATGGTTTATCAGGTCGGTTATTTAATAACCGACGTGATAAAAGTCCTGGGAAATGGTTTATCACATTGGTTATTAAATTACCGACATGATAAACCCCCCAGACTAGTTTTTCCCGTCAGTTATTATATAACCGACATGATAAACCATTTACCATGGGTTTATCAAGTCAGTTATTTAATAACCAACATGATAAACTCCCCCCGCACATGTTTATAATGTCGGTTATTATATAATCAACGTGATAAACCCCCACCCCCGGTTTATCACGGCGGTTATATAATAACCGACATTATAACCCCCCCCCCCGGTTTTTTCACGTCGGTTATTAATTAACCGATGTGATAAACACCGTGATGTTATGTTTTTTACGTCGGTTTTTAAATAACCGACGTAAAAAATGTTATTTATAACGTCGTCTGTATTAACTTCGGCTAAAAACCGACGTAAAGAATGAAAAATAACCGACGTAAATAACGTTTTCTGCACTAGTGATTTAAGTAACTATATATGAAAAAGTAAATAAAAAATTAATTTTAAGTTGATAAATCATTACATTAAATAATATTTTTCACCTTTTAATTTATTTTTAAAGTCAACCAGTTGTTTTATTTAGCATTTTCATTATTTCTATTCAACTAAGATACTATTTTAAATTTCTAGGTCATAAGGACTAATCATGAAGATGTTAGAAGGTGAAAAATGAAGATAAATAAACAATTAATTAGATATTTTGGCATGTCTCCTATGATCTCCACTATAAATATATTTAATGTTTAGATATTATGTTATTTCATATTATTTATCTTTTTATCATTTGTTTTAATTTACTATCCATGTTATATTAGTCCACCTCATTGACGAGGATATTATATTATATTATGGAGCCTGGAAGTATGGCAGAGGGTATTGGTACGACCAACTCTACGGTTCATCCTACCACAATGATGCTTCATTCACTAGGAGATAATCTTGTTCAACATCTCTTTAGGTTGATTTAGTCACTAAGAGGTCATCCTTATATTATACTATCTTTTTATTTTCTATACCTACTTTTTCCATATCCCATTCTACCTACACCCACAAAGGATGGTATTGCTCAAACTCTCATCCCTCCTTATTACCCATTATCACCATCAACTTTATAGGGTACTTCCCCCCATATATATCACCACCATATCCATATCCAACTTTATTTGTAAAGGAAAATCCATAAGGTTTTTCCCCTCCATCAGTGTTTTTATCTTCATCAAATATATATAGTACTCATACTATAGATATCCCACCTCCCAAAGAGGATACTACCCCTCCTCTAGAATTATCAATCCACGGAATAGTAGATCCCCCATCTACTGGTATGTGTTTAAACATTAAAAATAGGGATTAATGATAAATTAATATATATTATTTTCCTTTACTAACTATTTATCATGATTAGTTGCATCCTCTATCAGATGATAAGGTATCAAAAAATGAGAGTGGCCAAGAATCAACACACACAAATTATGTTTCAATACAATGAGGACAGAGTGATCATTGGAAAAAATGACAAGGAATGTAAAAATTTTATGGGTACACTTTCTAAACACAAAAATAATATTCTAGTCCAAGAAACAACTTTTAGGAAATTTGGAGACCAAATAATGGGCAATTCTTGGGCAGAGATTTGGGTATGTAATGTTAATCAACTTATATATATATTAATTTATATTTTTTTGTTAACAAATATTTTTTACCATACATCTCTGATATTATTTTATTGATAGAAAAAATACCAATGCAATATGGTTAATGAAGTTGTGTGAAATGTGGTGAGAATAAAATTATGGCTTGTATGTTGGTTATAAAGAGACAATTGACATCAAATTTAAATAAATACTGATCATTCACGATTTCTTAATATCACAATATAACATGAGATCATGTTTTGGAAGAGTCCAAAGTTTGTGGTATTAGTTAAATTTATATATCTAATCATTTTTTTGAAAATTATTTTTAAAGTATAAATTAATTATTTTATTGATATTAATAAAATTATATAATTTTTTATAGGATACATATGATAGAAATAAAAGAAATAAAATTGCACTGAAATATATTCACACTCTTGGACACATAAATTCCATATTAATGATATTATAAACCATATCCTAATCACTTGGCCAAGGATATAATTTTTATAATTTTTATTTCATTTAATAAAATAGTTTTTTCATTAAAAAAAATTTCAATTTTAGAACTATTTATTTACTTTAACTTTTATAACATCAATTAAACAAATAATTTAAAATAAAATATTTTAATACATACCTAAAATGTTATTTTTATATTTAAAATTAATTTTTAACATTAATGATTTCAAATTATACCACTTTTAATATTTTTTATATTTTTTATTTTATTTTTCGATTAATTGAATAATTACTCCGTCAACATTGTGTAATTATTTATGGTAATTATTTCTTCACTAAAAATTAATAATAAATTATAATGATGAATATAAATCATTTTTATTTCAAAATAATATTTATTACAAAACATATCCTATGGTTATCCCCATGTTATGAATATTTTATTTATTAAAAACAAGAGTATGACATTTTTTTCATTATATAAAATATTATAATGGTCATAATCACATAAAAATAGAAAAAAGTCCATATATTAGAACTTTGGATGATTTTTTATAATATATAATCATCAAATAAAATTTATTCAAGTGTTGGAGTCATTTATTGGTCCTTGTCAATTTATTTTTAACTTTAATTAAATGATTCACTCTTTATCATGGTAACAAAAATTATTAAGGTTACTATTCATAAAGGCTAAAAATTAAAGGAAACTATTTAATAAATTTTGAACCACTAATTCAAAATATGGAACAAAATTTTTAAAATTCAAAACACATAAGTTTAGGGATTTAATTTAAAATCAAATTATGAAAATTGGATGAAAAACAGGTTTTCAAGAAAATTGCCCTCTTTAATGTAAAACTATTTTTATACTAAATTAAATTATAAAATTCATTTAAAAACCCACAATTGGATTATTTTAACTCAAAATGAACTTATTATATTTTAAAACTCATCAAAAATAAAATTTTATTTTGTAAATACTTGAAAAGAAATAAAATTTTTAATAATAAAATCAATATTTTCATTATTCACCAACAAATCAATAATTTTATAAAATTATAAAAATTCATCTTAAGATAATTTTGAAATGATTATTTTAAAAAATAAATTAATTTTTTTAATTTAAAATTATATAATTTTAAAATTAATCTTTTAAATGACACCTTATAATAATTGATTTTAACAAAACTATTTCCTTTTTGATTTAAAAATTACTTAATATTTTTATAATGAATATAACTATCCAATTCATTAATACTATAAATATATAAAAATTATTTATTATATCATTATTTGAGTTTTTAAATTCTTACCCGCTTTTGTAAATTACATCCCCAAAATTTTATTCACTTATTAAACAAGTGGGGATATCTTTCCCTAATAGCATTTTCAGATTCCCATGTTGCTTTTTCAACTATATAGTTTTTCCACAAAACCTTAACTTGATGAATAAACTTATTACATAGCAATTTCTCCCTATGGACAAGAATCTTAATAGTCTAGTCCTCATAATAAATTTTATCTTCCAATTGAACTACTTTAGGGCTCAAAACATGAGTTGAATCCAGCAGATATTTTCTTTACATTGAAACATGAAAATGTCATGTACCTGGGATAACATTATAGGAAATGATACTTAGTAAGAAACCAATCCCAGTTTATCTAGGATTTTATATGGTCTAGTGAACCATGGACTTAGTTTCCCCTTTTTAACAAAACATATAATTATTTTCTAAGGAGATAATTTAAAAAAACATGATCACCTACCTTTAAAGAAAAATATTTCATATGATTATCCAAATAACTTTTCTACTTACTTTGAGCCATACTCATATAATACTGAATAATATTCACCTTATAAACTATTTCATTAACCAACTCTAGTCCTATCAACATCCTTTTTACTAATTTATCCAAAAAAGTAGTAGTCTAATATTGCTTTCCATGTAAAGCTTAAAAAGGTTATGTCATTATACTAGAATGAATAATATTATTATAAGAATACACTACCAAAGAAATATGTTGATCCCAATATACCTAGTAATCCATTGAACTATCATGAATCTCTTCTTATAATGTATGATTTTTTTGTTTAGACTATCCATCATATTAAGGATAAAAGACTATATTGAAATTTAATTCTGTTACCAATAACTTATGAAGTCCTTTATAAAAATTTTAAGTGAACATGGGATCATGGACAGATGCAATAGAGATAGGAATTACATGTAACCTTACTATCTACTTGAGATATATTTTTAAAAGATTATCTAAATACATTATATATCTAATGGTAAGGAAATGAACATATTTAGTAATCAATCAATAATAACCCAAATCACATTATTACCTTGAGAATTATTTCATAATCCAACCACTAAATTTATAACATTCAGTCACATGTTTTTAGGTGTTTTGACCCATTGATTTGAGAAACCAATGATTGGATCTCTTTACAGTTTGTTTTCAGTATTTTATCAGACCTTATTTGAAAGTTTATGGGCCTTTCCATGGTTTGTTCATGGTTAAAAAAAGTGTGCAACCTGGGTTTCATGGTTTGTGCATGGTTAAATAAAGTGTGCAACATGTTCCATGATTTTACCATGATTTGGGCATGGTTAAACTAAGTGTGTATCCTGGTTTCATGTTTGCACATGTTTAAACTAAGTGTGCAGTGTAAGTGTGCAACATTTCCTGGTTAAGGTGCATGGTTAGTACTAACTATACGACTTGGACCAGGAAACCATGAAAATAGTAATTAAAGTCACAAAAATTGTAATTAACATCCCAACCCCCCCAAATTAACTCTAAACTCCTCCCACTCAAACCTAAATCAATTCTTTGGATTTTGGGAGCCCAATAAAGGCATTTTGTCTCTACCAAAATCATTTACTAGTAGATTTAAGCACCAATAAAAGTGGAGATCTTCTATTTTGTTGAGTGATTCTCTTATTGATCATCCATGTGCCTTATTATCTTGATTTAATATTACCAAAGGTTATGAAATCCTTGTGTTTTTTTGGATCTTGATTCATTGATGTGTAGTTATAGATATAAGATCTCCTATCTCTTCTTTCAAGATCTATCTTCTTAGATCTGGTGATTTCCATCAAAGGTGAAACATATCATATTCATTGTGTCTGGATTCCTTTTTTTACAAGTATGTGTTTCTATTATTTTCCTTCATTTTTCGATTCATTGTTTCTTGATAAATTCATGGATGTGTGTTTGTTGATTTCTAGAAGTTTTTCTATGATTTTTGTTCATTTAATTCATCATAAAATATTCTTTGACCCTGTCCACTTTGAATTGAATATTCCATGAATTAAATGGATTTGAATTTGATTTATCTCACCTTTTTGTGAATTAATAAATTCCATGTTTGTTTGTATTTATTTTCAAAGAACCTTTAAAGGTAATTTTGGAGAAATTGGAGGCATTGGCCCAGGTTTTAATTTATTAAATGAACTTAATTTATTTTAATTAAATAAATTGAACTATTTTATGTTTTATAAATAGTTAAAAATTCTTGAATTTATTAAATGATCAAGAACCCCCTTTAAATGATTTAACCCATATTTTGGAATTACTGTTCTTGGGTTACTTGAAATAAATTATTTATTTTCATGGAAAGAGGATTCAAACCCATGTTTTTAAATGTATTCAAACATTTTGAAAATTACAATACTTAATTTGAATGATTTATGGTTTCTTTGAAATAAATGATTATTTTAAAGTCCTTTTTGGAATTTTTATAATGAATTATAAAAGGAAGTGGGTATTATTACCGTTTTGATTATTGAATTGTATAAAAGGTTATGAATTGAAATTGATGATGATTGATATCCCGATTAACACTTTATGATAATTCGACCATGTGATAATCCATTAATTAGAACTTCTCCCATTCTTATACTTCCCATTGTTTTGGGGGTTTGAAAAATGTATTATTTACTTTGAGAGAGTTTGTGGGGGGGGGGGGGTGAGAGTGAGATGTTGATGATAAGGATCCTCGTGTGATCTACATAACTTGTTTATCTCACCCCTTATTTTGACAAGTCATGGGAACCTGGATAGTTGGATTGGATGACCTAGATATATGATTCACTAGAGGACTCACACCCTTCTAGTGGATCCATGAAGAATGTGAAAGGTTCAGGCTATAGACTTGTGGCTGGGAAAGTGGGTGTGCATGGAACACGTTTTCTTTAGACTTGCGAGACTATATGTAAGCCCAAAAATTAGTCAAGTTGTAATTTTATTAGATATTTTGGGGTGGACCCACTATTATACCTAGGTTGTACCCATGACAACTATATTCTTAATACTCGATACATGACAATGTTCGTTGTCACTATTTGGCACCAGTGTTTCCTTGCTTGATTCATTTATTTTTATTATGAACCTTGAATATATTATATTGATTCTTATTCATCTTTACATATCAGGTGTATATTATCATATTTTCTTGATTATCTAACATTTTCATGTGAAATTGTTTTCAAAGTTTTTTAGGAAAATGTTTAGTTTTTAAATAGTGAAATGATCTGTTTTACAGGTTCAATTTCTTAAATGTTTTTTAAATGTTTAAAAATAAATTTTTCAACTAATCCTCTTAATCTATTATTTTCCCTCCTCTTTTAGCATATTTGAATTTCCTTATGAATTACATGCATATAATCGTTAGTGGAGTCCTACTGGGCTCTTTAGATCACACCCTGCTTGTACCTTTTAATGTTTGCATCCATTTATTATTTTATAGTTGGTATTCATGATCTCATATTCCTTTGCGGGTTCATGCTTGGGAGACTAGGGGTTGGTGACTTGGGAGATAGTGGGTGGTCGTGGACCCCCAAGAGGATGGTTTTTGTTGTTATGTTCTGCTCTCAATTTTCTTAGTGTCTCTTTGTACTTAGATATATATATGTATTGATTAATATATATATCTGATGATTTTTCTATATTTTACTCTATTATTGTAATAATTGAGGGTGAAATCATTCCCAACAGTTATTTGTTAATTCCAAGGCGATTGTCACCGACCCATGGAGATTGGGAACACTCTTTGGGTTAGTGGTGAATCGGCTTAGATATCGATTTAGATGGTATTTTGGGTTGGTTCATTACAAATGGTAGTAGAGGAGGTATTTTCTCTAATGGAAATACTTGAATTTTAAATCCTTATGTTATTTGGGGTGATTCATGGTATAAAATAGATTAATAATGTGTTGGGACTCTAGAGGTAGTCCGTGAGTGAGTGCTTAATCACCACCCCTTTATGGTGAGACTTGAGTTACCAGGGATGTTGAGACATGAGTCTTTATTTTTAGTTATTGATTTTTTGATGATAAATTAAATTTAGGTTCCCAATGAGACTATATTTTATTTTTGGAATATCTTATGAGTTTTTGAACCAAAATTGAAGGATGATCACAGTGGCACGATGTTTTTAATGTCTAGTAAACTATGAGGAATCAAAGTGGATGATTTGGAAATCCAGCCATGAAAAATTGAGCGGTTGGTGTGTGGTTTAACATCCCATAAAACCAAGCCTTTTATAGTTCTAACTTGGTTCTAAACGTGAAACCTTATCCATTTTCTTAAAAGTGAATTCACTTATGAGAGGTTGGTTATGTGGGTTATAAATGTGGGTTGCTTCAAGCTCTTGTTTGGTTGTTTCAAATTTAATCCCTTATTAATAATTTTAGATCCATTGTGAAAAATAAATTGTATCTTAAAACATGTTTTGTTAAGTTCTTTGAGAAATGTTTTCAATGACCAAAAATTGAGTTTTGTTAAATGTTTGGTTTGAAAAAATAATTATCAAAGACTCTTATGTGACAGGATAAAATAATGTTTTAATAAGGATTTTTAATGGATTTAAAATAAGAATGGTTTTGATAATTGGAAAATGGGATTAATGATTTTGAAACCTTTGGAATAATTTACATGCGATGGAAAGTGGTTTTTGAAACTATGATTGATTTATAAAAAGATTTATAATTTTGAAAGGAAAGAGTAATGTTTTATAAATGGTGAAATATTTTGAGTTATGAAATCAAAGATGTTCTGATTAAAGTGGGTTATGAATTTGTTTAAAAACATTTTTGATATGTTTGAGTGTTCTTTGAGGCTTGAGTTGATATTCTTATGTGTTTTTTAAATATCTCCCAAAAATTCCTTTAATAAGGATAGAATATTGGTCCAACGGTCCAATCCTCAGGGTGGTTCTTCACATTTTCTAGAAGTAGAATCCCTTGTTGATGACTCTACCCAGACTCCATATCGAATGGTGGATCCTGTTACCATCCAGCCTTTAAACCCCATTCTTGACTTCTTTAATTGATTTCCACAATCTTATAAATGTCAATTAGGTTCTCTTGAGGTATTTTAATGACTTGAAGAAGTTGATGTGGTATTTTATACTCTCAAGACTCCTAAATCTCTGAAGGTCAAGTATATCCACTCTGTATTTGAGGGACCTGGCTAGGAGTTGTGGGAAGTTGTGATTAACCCTGGTATGTATAAAATAATGTATTGATAATTCTTCAAGTTATTCTTCATTGAATGGAAGTATCTTAAGGAAGTGAAGGAGAAATTTTTTGAGTTCTTGAGTTTCAGTCAATATGATCTATCGGTTGTGAAGTATTCCAAGAAGTTATAAAATCTTTAATGTTTCATAATTGGTCTTTTTGGTAATGAATTTAGTAAGGATATATCTCTTAGAAAAGGTATTCACCTAGAACTTATAACCGCCATGCCAGTGTAATGGTTGATCTCTTATCTAGAGATACTTGAAAGGGTCTTTTCAGTTGAACTGGAGATATGATAAACAACAAGAATGGATAAATGTTGCATTCCCAATTGAAGAAGTTCAGTCTCCTCAAGAAAAGAATAGGAATACTGCGTATTTCTAGTGTGTATAATCCAATAATTCTAAGAAGTTGTATTCAAAATATTCAATGGTTTATAGATGGTGTGGCAGTCATGGTCAACTTTCGAGGTTTTGTAAGTTGTTATACTGAAAAAAAAATTTAATTAGGAATATCAACTCCTGACTATGGGGAAAAATATGCTTCATGATAATAACTCCAAACATGGACCTTTGAGTGAATATTTTAACGCAGTGGAGGAGATTTTATTTGTTATATGTTAGTTGTAAAATTTGGTTAATGTTGATCCAACCTTTTGTTTTCGATGTGGATGTGGAAATTTTTTGAGTTTTTATTTCTTACATCTTATCTATTTTTGGAAACCTTTTGTTTTAGGATCATTATGGATTATATATTTTGGAACTTAGTTTGAGTCATTTTTGGACTTCAAATGTAATAATGGATTACATTTTATTGAGATATTTATTTTTTTCCTTAGTTTTCCTTTTATTTTGAATTGATGGTCATAACTTAATTTTGATATGTCGAATGATCTCCCTTGTGACAGTGTAGTGACCTATTGTACAATAACCTAGTTGTGTGATCTCTTTCCAATTAGACTTGTATATACCTTAGGAATGTACAAAGGTAACTAGGAAAATGTGGAATTTTGATATACCAGGTACACAGTGGTGTTGGCATTTGATTTGATGATCTCATCGAGGTATGAGGATCGGTTTGAAAAATAATTGGTTATCGTTGCATACTTACCTAGGGTATAAATACTTGTTAGTTCTTTACCTTTCTTGTGGATGTTTGATCTTTGATGTTTCTCCTTATAGAATAGATGAAGCATGTCTTATTTGGGTCTACGGTACATTCTTTTCTTATGTTACACCATTTCAGTGAATCTTTAAATGTTGGGGAGACCTATGCTAGGTCTCCATTAATTCTCTGGTTTAGAAGCGTGTGATGATATTGGTGTTTTGATCATAGAGTTGTGTGTGTTGTTAACCTTTGAATGATTCTCAATTCTGGACCATGGAACGTTCATGTCATAAGATAGGTGAGGGAGTTCTTATTGTGTCACTGTGTTCTATCATACAAACTGGAATCTTTCTGAGGATATATAGTCCTATAGTGATGAGTTTGTAACATCATGTTACTTTTTTCTGTGTTTTTAACCATTTATTTGAGTAAAAAATGATTGTATCTCTTTAGAGGCTGTTTTTGGTATTTTATTGGACCTTATTTGATGGTTTTTATGAATTTTCAGGGTTTGTGCATGTTTAAACAAAGTGCACAACCTGGTTTGCATGGTTTGAGCATGGTTAAACAAATTATACAAATTGTTGCATGGTTTGAGAATGGTTAAACTAAGTTTGAAGCCTGGTCGCATGGTTTGCATATGGTTAAACTAAGTGTGCAACCCAAGTGTGCAATTTTGCACTGTTAAGGTGCATTGTTAGTACTAACTGTGTGACTTGTCCCAGGAAACTACGTGAATGGTAATTAAAGTTATGAAAATTGTAATTAAAGTCATTAAACACCCCCAATTAACCCTAAACTCCTCCCACTCAAACCTAAATTGATTCATTGGATTTTGGGAGACATCCGAAGGAATTTTGGCTCTCCCAAAATCATTTCATGGAGGATTGAAGCACCAATAAAAGTGGATATATTTTCTTTCAGTTATTTTTTCTGTAACACCCCAAGCTTCCACGATACTCTTCTTCTTAATAATTCAATAGCTTGCGCTACACGCAAAACTATGTTTGAGTGCACCACGACCTATCAAACTAGCTATTTAAAAAGAGGTTGTGAATAGTATTAACCAAAATTTTAATTTTATATATCCCATATAATTTTAACATTCATATTATGTGTTTTTTAGACATAATATAAGGACAAATTCAATTTTTCATACAAAAGTAGTATTTTTTAAAAAATGTAGTTTTTTTCCGACTTTTGATGGAGAACCCTTTTTAAATCCAATATTTGAAACACTTATATATTAAATTTGAAAAAATTAAATTATTATTTAGAATTTAGTAATACAAATTTAGTTTGGATAAATTTTTAGTGTTTTTCTGATAACATTCATATTTTAATAAACAATGAAATATAATGTATTTTAATTCAAAAATACCTTTTCATTTAATTTATTTATATTGTTATATTATCTTTTTCGTTTGGTTTTAAAGTATAATTAGATTATGTTTTAATAATTTAATATAATTTAATTCATTGGAAGTAATTTCACTTTGAAATTTGATATAAACACGTATCGATATTTTGATAACTTTTACTTTTAAAAACTCGTTTTCTCATTTTGACAACATAGATTAATTTTAAATTAATTACCACAACTTATATGTTTTGAATTTTGAAAAGTGGATTCCATATTTTTAATAATAAGGCCCAAAATTTTTAAACAGGTACCTTTTATTTTTGGGCATTATGAATAGTAACTTTAGTAATTATTTTTATTAACCATGGTGAAAGGGTGAATCAGGTAAATAAGGGTAAAAAAATAATATTATAATAATATAAAACTACCCTAACACATGTCCTAATATTATTGTATGAGTCATAGGAAACCCAAAAAATCTTTAGGCCTAATTTTTGGTATTTGGGAACCACTTGAGTGTGATAATGACATGTTATAATAATTAATTTAAAGTAAAGATAAATATAACATAAACATATCACTTTTTACTAAATTTTTTTTAATACCGAGTTATATAACTGATATATTTAAATATAGATCCTAATTATAAATGTAAAAATATTTCCTAAATCATGGTATTTTATTTATAATTTTTATACATTAAATAAATTTATTTATTTATGACATAATGATGATGCATCGATTACCTTGTTAATGAACGATTAAAATAAATGATATTATACATATTAAAATAAATGTAATTTGATCTTTTTGATGCCATAATTTTTTTTGGATAACATTGACATGTTAGGGATGATTTAATGCTTTTTTAGATGTAATAAAGTTGTTATGACTTTAACAAAAAATCAATTTCTAAATAGTGTCAAAATTGACATATATAAAAATTTAAAATAAACTCTATTTTATAAAATGATATAATAGTAATAAAAAGTTAATATTAGGATAAATTAAATATATAGTGTTAAAATGTTTATTAAATATCCACTTTAGGTTCTCTTGGAATCTTATAGTAACTATATTAACCATATAGTATAAAAATACAAGAAGACATGGTAAGAGTTAACTTATATAACTAAGGGTTGAAGCCAAAATATAAGGTTAAATTCATGAACTAAAATTGTTTAAAACCAATTGGTTGAGAGGATTTAGACCCATACTCATATTATCCTCTAAATAAATAACTTTTGATCCATTATTAACTGAAAATAAATTTATAATAAATTAATATTTCAAGACATTCCTAAAGTGCCCGTCACCTCTCCTATAAAAGGGAACTTCTCCTTCTCTTTTATTAACACCTCCAAATCCCTTTGGGTCAGCCAAAAATAGGACAAATATCCTCCCAACTTTCCTAAATTCATCCTAGAGTCCACAATTTCGGTAGAAAACCAACTTATGGAGTCCTTTTGTGCAAATCAAAAGGAGACACCCGAAGAAGAGGTAATAGTTCTATCACCTCTTTCGGAGTGCTTTTCTTCTTATACTTCCTCTTTATATGTTGTTTCTATAAAAAAGTAATAAATACAGTATCATAAATATAATAATATGTTATTATAATCATTTTACAATAGTATTCATAATTTTATCCATCCTACAAATAATAATATCACCATGCATGCGTATGTAAGAATTACCGTCTCCACATCGTGGTGTAATTTGTAATTCAACATTACTTTTTTTGGATGGATATAATTATGAGTATAATAGAAAATAACAATGAATATTATATGATTATAATTCTTTATATTTAATATACCATCCAGTTTCATACTATTTAACCATTAAAGGGATGATATTGTCGCTTCTGCGTACGTACGACCTACCGTCACCACGACGCGATGAGATTCATTCTCCACATTAACCATTCAAGAATGATTATAAAATTAATTTGATGAGTAAATATAATATTTATTAACTTAATATCATTTTTATATGAATAAAACATATACTATTCATAATAAACATGACTTACATGATGAAACATGCATAGGAAAGTGAAGTAGTTAGAACCCGAAACAATGGTAATACTGAAAATATTATTAACAAAATGATATTAGAGGATCATATATGATATCATAAATATATATATGGTAATTTTATAATTTAATAACATAATTTAATCATTATTCAGGAGGTTAAAACACCATTTACTAAAGAAAAGTATAAGGTAATGTTTAATTTCACGATCTCGTTATTATCTGAGATTTCTTATATGTAAGTATCTACTGGGAAATCCTTATTATCCATATCCATATTTATAAAAATATAATTAAAAATATTATTGAATTTTTTTAAAGTTATTTTTACCCATATTTTATTTTTTTACAATTTTTTTGAAAGGAATCTTTTCATCATTTTCTATGACAACCCTGCTTTTTATTACAACTTAAACATGCTTTATTACATAAAACTTCACTTGATACAACAAAGAAGATCGAGAGGTTTAGTGTCTTTGGGGCTTAGGATTATTACATAAAAACTTTAAACTTGAAATACAACATCCTTATTGAAAACTTCCTTTACATGACCACTACATTCCTTCGTACCTAGCATTGCATGGGATAACCTGAGGACATGCATAAGAAAAGGGTGAGCTATAAAGCCCAGTAAGGGAGTACATAATGAATAACATGAGGAGTACAATACATGTTAGGCAATAGGCATATCAATAGAGCATAAGAGAGACATGAACATAAAGGCATGATAAAGCATGATAATCATAACATGGAAATGTGGCAACAACACTTAACATTGAATTAGCATGAGCCAAGGCTCATTGCACATGGAGCATGAGTAAACCCTCATTGCACTTGAAGCACGAGTAAACCCTCGTTGCACTTGAATTAGCATGAGTCAACACTCATTGCACATGACGTATCATGATACTATACTTTACCCAATGCATTGGAGCGCTATAAAGGGCGCACCCTTCTTAAACATTTCATTTCATGCATAAGTGTGCCACATGGATCATAAAACATGGATTCATAAAACATAATAATTTCTTCCACGATAAAGGAAAGTGGAATTCATACATGAAACTTTACAATCAATAAGTAAATGTGCATAAAGGTGAATACCCTTGATGGAGAAATGGGCATGGTATTCACTACACAATGACATTGGCTTAGAAAATCGGTGCGATTTCGGCAGCGTAACGGCGTGACATAAGAACTCATAAAAAGGGTTTATGAGAGAGAAAGGGGTTCCTAATCATATTTACATGTAATGTACAGTAAGGAGGTCATATATATACATGTCCCAACAATTGAAAAGGAATTTAGATTCATGATACAAAAGTATTGCTTGAATATAGAAGAGGAGAAAAAGGTTCCTTTCGGAATTTCGGCATAGTAACGGGTGTACATGGGAGGCATTTAATGAGAGAGAAAGGGGTCTCCCATCATTCAAACAATAAGAGGGCAGTATGGGAGAGGTGCGAAACCATACCCCAACATTCATAAATGAAATTAAAAGGGCAATACAACTTAAAGAAAATTGACAAAAATGAGAAAGGAAGAAAAACCCTTACTTGGAAGTGTGCTTCCAAAGGCTAGAGAGAGGCTTGTGAGAGGCTTCTTGGGAGCTTGGGGCACCTTGAGAGGATTCTAGAGAGAGTAGGGCAGAGGTTGGACGAACTTCAAGGGCTTTGAGTGAGGAGGAAGTGGGAGCTTGGGTGGGTTTATATAGGAAAGGTGAGAGAATTCTTTATTATTTAGGTTTGGGACCCCTTATATTAAAATAATCCAAACCACAAACCATCCCATGGTATTTGCCCATGGTTTCTGGAAAAGGAGAGAGGAAAACAATATTTTACAAGGCCAAGGTCCGAACTTATTAAAAAATTAGGGTTGCTTATGTGGAGGTGAGTCACACTCCCATGGAAATTAATTTAAAAAGGCAAAGTGTTGAATAAGTCTTGAGGGCTCCATTAATGCTTTGAAAAGTGATTCAAACAAACCCAAAACCTCATTATTTTAATGATAAAACATATATTGGCCGAACCTAAGGATTATGGTATTTTATTACATCACCATTGGGTCATTATGATGTCATAAATCACATTATATATTTAAAAGGTATTTAATTTTTACCCAAAAATTGGACTGTCTCAGAAAATTATGAAAAATTCACCGTTGGATAATTTCGACGTCCTGATTCCAAAAATAATATTTATTTTATCTAAATAATTTTCTAAATATGTGAATTTGCACTTTTAAAATAAAAACCGACATTTATAAAAAATTCACGGGTTTTGACAGAAATGGCTTTCAAACCTTAATAAAAATTTTAATTGCATTCATAAAATTATAAGATCATTTATATTTAATAAAAATTAATTTAATATTAATAATAATGTTTTATTAAAATATTATTTAATTAAAAAATCCTTTAATTTAATAAAATATAATTCTTAATTAAATAATAACTAAAAACATCATTTGTACTTTAAAAACTAATTACAATGCATCAAAAATGACTAGAAATTATATTCATTATTATATACAAAAATAATGTACATGAACATGGTGCTACTTATTTGTTACATAACCCCTTAAAATAGCCGCATAAGACCTAAGGGTAAGGTGTGCGATGGTGACAGACTCTTGGGGTTGCTCGGATAACATCGCTCGAGTGGTGATCTCTATCAACTTCCATTTTTCCCGTAGACGATCACGTTCGAGCTTGACTTGATGAAGCTCAGCTTGGGCTTGGTCAAGGGCAAAGCCCAAAGACGCCACCTCCTTTCCGAGCTCCGACAAATGGGCTTCGTAAGGGGCAATTCTACTGGATGAGGCCATCGCTTCCTTTGTCTGAGTAAAAATGGTTTCGTTAAAGCCTTATATTTAAACTACCCAGATGATCAATGTTCAACGGCTATAAAAGTAACGGTCACAAATCTTAACGTAAAACTAAAGAAGTTGACATCTTATAAAAACATAAAGAAACATTTAACTGGATCAAGAGGGATTTTCCATTAATGAAATTTTGGGTCGTTACAACATTCCCCCCTTAAGAAATTTCGCCCTCGAAATTTTCCTTTTCCCACACTAAAACAAATGTGGGTAACTTAGCTTCATCATATCTTCCGACTCCCAAGTTGCTTCTTCAAACTTGTGGTTTCTCCACAACACCTTGACGAGGGGCATTGTCTTATTTCGTAGAACTTTTTCTCTACAATCTAAGATCTTCACTGGTTGCTCCTCATAAGAAAGATCGTCTTCTAATTGTACCACCTCAGAAGAGAGTACATGTGAAGGGTCTGGTATGTACTTCCTTAAGAGGGATACATGGAAGACATCATGCACCTTGGCCATAGTAGGTGGAAGTGCTAGTCGATAGGCCACAGCCCCAACACGATCAAGAATCTCGAAGGGGCCGATGTACCTTGGACTTAACTTCCCTTTCTTTCCAAACCTCATGACCTTCTTCCACGGAGATATGCGTAAAAACACCATGTCTCCGACTTTAAATTCAAGGTCTCGTCGACGATTATCTGCATAACTCTTCTGTCGACTTTGGGCTACCTTGATATGCTGCTGAATGGTTTTCACCTTCTCCACCATTTCTTCGACCATTTCTGGTCCAAGCAGCTTACGTTCACCGACCTCATCCCAACATGCCGGTGTTCTACACCTTTTCCCATACAGGGCTTCATTTGGTGCCATTTGGATGCTCGAGTGGAAACTATTATTATAAGAGAACTCAACTAGAGGAAGATGTTGATCCCATCCTCCTTTAAAGTCCATTGAGCACGCTCTCAACATATCCTCAAGTGTTTGGATAGTCCGCTCGGATTGGCCATCAGTTTGAGGATGATAGGCCGTACTGAAGTTCAGTTCAGTATTCAGAGCATGTTGAAGACTCTTCCAAAACTTAGAGGTAAATCTTGGATCTCGGTCAGACACAATAGATAGTGGTACTCCATGCAACCGTACCACTTCCCTGATATATATCCGTGCCAGTTGATCCAAAGAGAAGTCCTCTCGAATAGCAATGAAGTGTGCAGTCTTTGTAAGACGATCCACAATAACCCAGATTGCATTGTTGCTTTTGGATGTCCTTGGAAGTCCAGTGACGAAGTCCATGGTGATGTTCTCCCATTTCCATTCTGGTATGGGCAATGGTTGCATCATCCCCTTAGACTTCTGCCTCTCTGCCTTCACTTTCTGACACACCAGGCACTTTGATGTATATTCAGCGATCTCCTTCTTCATATTATCCCACCAAAAGTTTTCTCAGAGATCTCGATACATCTTTGTGCTCCCTGGGTGAATAGAGAAATTTGAACTATGTGCATCATCCAAAAGTTCCTTCTTCAGCTCCGAACTTGATGGGACACATAGTCTTTTCCCAAACCGCACAATTCCTTCTTCATTAACATTAAACTCTGAGGATTTTCCCGTTTTGATAGCTTCCACTTTTTCTTGGATTCTCGCATCATCCTTTTGAGCATCCTTTAACCTTTCCAAAAGAGATGGTTGAGCAATCATTTGTGAAAGGATTGATGATGTTCCCTTCTTTATGATTCCCACTTCCATCTTCATCAAGTCTAAGAAGATTGGATCCTTCTCAATTCTCATCATTGATAGAATTGCTGGATCCTTTCTACTTAGGGCATCCGCCACCTTGTTCGCCTTCCCAGGGTGGTAATGTATTGAACAGTCATAATCCTTTATGAGCTCTATCCATCTTCTCTGGCGCATATTAAGCTCTTTCTGTGTGAATATATATTTAAGACTCTTGTGGTCCGTATATATCTCACATTTCTCTCCATAGAGATAATGCCGCCAGATTTTCAAGGCAAAGATCACCGCCGCCAACTCCAGATCATGCGTTGGATAGTTTCGCTCATGGATTTTCAACTGTCTTGAGGCATAGGATATCACTTTATCATTCTGCATCAGCACATATCCTAAGCCCTTCTTTGAAGCATCACTGAATACCACAAAAAGCTCCCCACTTGTGGGTAAAGTGAGCACAGGTGCAGTGATAAGCCTCCTTTTCAACTCCTTGAAGCTTTCTTCGCATTCATCACTCCAAGCAAACTTTACTCCCTTTCGAGTTAGCTTGGTAAGAGGGTTGGACAATCGTGAGAAGTTTCTCACAAATCGTCGATAATATCCAGCTAACCCCAAGAAGCTACGGATATCAGTTACCGATGTTGGCCTCGGCCATCCCTCAATTGCATCTGTTTTGGAGGGGTCCACAGATATCCCATTGCTTGTGATGATATGGCCCAAGAATGAGACCTCCTTCAACCAGAACTCACACTTGCTGTACTTGGCATAGAGCTTCTCCTTGCGCAAAGTCTCCAGTACAGTTCTTAAATGCTCCTCATGGTCCTCCTTGGTTTTGGAGTATATTAGAATATCATCTATAAAGACTACCACAAATTTATCTAGGTAATCTCTAAAGACTCTATTCATCAAGTCCATGAATATTGCTGGAGCATTGGTGAGTCCAAAAGGCATTACTATGAATTCATAGTGCCCGTACCTTGTACGAAAAGCAGTCTTGGGGATATCTTCCTTCTTCACCCTTACTTGATAATATCCCGACCGCAAGTCGACCTTGGAGAAGTATTGTGCTCCACGCAGCTGATCAAACAAGTCATCGATTCTTGGGAGAGGATACTTGTTCTTTATCGTGATTTTGTTAAGTTCACGATAATCGATGCAAAGCCGCATTGACCCATCCTTCTTCTTGACGAAGAGGATTGGTGCACCCCATGGTGATGCACTTGGGCGTATAAACCCTTTATCCAGATTCTCCTGTAGTTGTTTCTTCAGTTCTTCAAGCTCAACCACAGCTATTCTATATGGTGTCTTGGATATTGGTAGCGCCCCAGGTATAAGTTCAATTGAGAACTCAACATCTCTTCTTGGAGGAAGACCAGGAAGTTCCTCGGGAAATACTTCAGCGAATTCCCTCACAATAGGCATTTCTTCAAGGGTGGTTTCTTCCTTGGACTCAATCATCTGAGCCAGATATGCGTGCTCATAAGGTAGTAATATCCATGCTTGAGATGATGGAGTTAAAGGAGATTCATCTTCCTCCTGACACTTGTAAAGAATCGGGGGTCGATTCTCCATATGGAGTGTGATTTCCCTCTCCCGACAATTTATGTTGGCTCTATATAAGGAAAGCCAATCCATGCCAAGAATTGCATCAAATTCCACCAAAGGGAGTATGACAAGGTTCGCCGGGAAATTCAATCCACAGATTATAACAGGGGAGGACTTATACTCATGGGATGCAATGATTGCCCCATTTGCCGTACTCACCGACATCTTTACTTCCATGATTTGTGGTGGTGCAGGGATTATTCTACTAAACTTTTGAGATATAAAAGAATGCGTAGAACCTGAATCAAAAAGTACGTTTGCTATTCTTGAATGAATAACTAGCGTACCTGTCACCACTTCGTTGTCGGGGTTCACTTCGGCAGAAGTGATGGCAAAAGCTCTTCCTTGCTGTCTTGGAGGTTGTTGATTGCCTCCGATAACCCTTGGATTAGGGCACTGATTCGCAAAATGACCCGGTTCTTTGCATTTGAAGCATTGAACAACGCGTTGAGGTTCGAACGGAGCGTTCCTCCCCTCCGTCGCAGCCGCGGGTCCTTCTTGCTGGCAGTTAATAGCTAGGTGCCCTTCTCTTCCACACTTGAAGCATTTTCTTGTCCCCCTAAGGCAATTCCCAGGGTGCTTCTTTCCACACTTTTTGAAAGTGGGGTGCTGGAATTTCTTAGCGCCGTTGGATTTATCCATCGGACCACCAGCATTGAAGTCCACCTTCCGCTTCTTGTCCCCATGATACCCCTGTGATTCTCCGATCTCCATTTCAACCTTAAGGGCACATCGGACAATCTCCTCATAGCTGTCAAAGTCACGGATCGCTAATGCTTTCCGCAAGCTAGGCTTCAGCCCACCAAAGAAGCGGTCAACTTTGCATTCGGGGGTAACGACAAAGCCGGAAGCGTATCGTGCAAGCCTTGTGAAGTTTGCCTCGTACGCTCCCACAGATTCTTCATCTTTCTGCTTGAGGGAAAGGAAGTCCCTTTCCATCTTAAGACGGAGGGTGCGTGGAAAATATTTATCGAAAAACATCTTCCGGAATACCTTCCATTCCAAAGCCTCGATCTCCTCCTCAGGCTTCGTATTTTTGATCAATGTCCACCATTGATCAGCTTCACCCTCCATACGATAAGCCGCCAGGAGAACCTTCTCTTTTTCAGAGCATTGGAGGATGGAGAATATCTTCTCAATGGAGTTGATCCATTGTTCAGCGATCGTGGGATCAGATGATCCACTAAAAGTAGGAGACCTTTGTCTCATGAAGCTTTCAATAGCGACTTGTTCTTTCTTAGGGGGGGTTGAACGTTCCTCTTGACCAGTGTTTCTATTCAAAACTTGAGTTAGCTGAGAGAGAAGCGTGACAAAGTTCGCGATTCCCGCTCCCATCGGATTGGGCATCTCATTAGTACAATCATCACACTGATCTTCACAACGGTTGTTAGCCCGAGTTCTCCTATTACCGGCCATTGGCTGGAATAAAAGGAAAGTTAGGGGTAACACATAGAGGGTAATCCAAAGACAAAAGTTGATGACTTATAAATAAACTTTAATCTCTTTAACTCATGAGTCTATAGGATTCAATCCAGGCTTTTCATGATCTTCCTTCTAACATATATTCTTAGGGGCATTTTTCCCTTAATAAGGGTTCATACTAAGATTGTGAATTTATCAAAACATATCCCCCGGGAGTGTCGTAACCAAGAGTGCAGCAAGGCCCGTTGTCGTGCACCAGTTCCCGTTCGAGTCTAGATCAAAGCGGTGTTTTCGGGTTTTACCCCTAGAATACATCTGTGCCAGAGCCGCCTCTACCTGCTCGTATCCAGACAGGGATGTATTTGTTTGATAAAACACTTACTTAGTATTTACCAAAACTTAGGGATGTTTTTATTATGCTTAGTCTTGTATCAATGGCTTTACTAGGGTTTCCTAATCCCAAAAATAACTAAACCTATCCTCTGATACCAACTATGACAACCCTGCTTTTTATTACAACTTAAACATGCTTTATTACATAAAACTTCACTTGATACAACAAAGAAGATCGAGAGGTTTAGTGTCTTTGGGGCTTAGGATTATTACATAAAAACTTTAAACTTGAAATACAACATCCTTATTGAAAACTTCCTTTACATGACCACTACATTCCTTCGTACCTAGCATTGCATGGGATAACCTGAGGACATGCATAAGAAAAGGGTGAGCTATAAAGCCCAGTAAGGGAGTACATAATGAATAACATGAGGAGTACAATACATGTTAGGAAATAGGCATATCAATAGAGCATAAGAGAGACATGAACATAAAGGCATGATAAAGCATGATAATCATAACATGGAAATGTGGCAACAACACTTAACATTGAATTAGCATGAGCCAAGGCTCATTGCACATGGAGCATGAGTAAACCCTCATTGCACTTGAAGCACGAGTAAACCCTCGTTGCACTTGAATTAGCATGAGTCAACACTCATTGCACATGACGTATCATGATACTATACTTTACCCAATGCATTGGAGCGCTATAAAGGGCGCACCCTTCTTAAACATTTCATTTCATGCATAAGTGTGCCACATGGATCATAAAACATGGATTCATAAAACATAATAATTTCTTCCACGATAAAGGAAAGTGGAATTCATACATGAAACTTTACAATCAATAAGTAAATGTGCATAAAGGTGAATACCCTTGATGGAGAAATGGGCATGGTATTCACTACACAATGACATTGGCTTAGAAAATCGGTGCGATTTCGGCAGCGTAACGGCGTGACATAAGAACTCATAAAAAGGGTTGACGAGAGAGAAAGGGGTTCCTCATCATATTTACATGTAATGTACAGTAAGGAGGTCATATATATACATGTCCCAACAATTGAAAAGGAATTTAGATTCATGATACAAAAGTATTGCTTGAATATAGAAGAGGAGAAAAAGGTTCCTTTCGGAATTTCGGCATAGTAACGGGTGTACATGGGAGGCATTTAATGAGAGAGAAAGGGGTCTCCCATCATTCAAACAATAAGAGGGCAGTATGGGAGAGGTGCGAAACCATACCCCAACATTCATAAATGAAATTAAAAGGGCAATACAACTTAAAGAAAATTTACAAAAATGAGAAAGGAAGAAAAACCCTTACTTGGAAGTGTGCTTCCAAAGGCTAGAGAGAGGCTTGTGAGAGGCTTCTTGGGAGCTTGGGGCACCTTGAGAGGATTCTAGAGAGAGTAGGGCAGAGGTTGGACGAACTTCAAGGGCTTTGAGTGAGGAGGAAGTGGGAGCTTGGGTGGGTTTATATAGGAAAGGTGAGAGAATTCTTTATTATTTAGGTTTGGGACCCCTTATATTAAAATAATCCAAACCACAAACCATCCCATGGTATTTGCCCATGGTTTCTGGAAAAGGAGAGAGGAAAACAATATTTTACAAGGCCAAGGTCCGAACTTATTAAAAAATTAGGGTTGCTTATGTGGAGGTGAGTCACACTCCCATGGAAATTAATTTAAAAAGGCAAAGTGTTGAATAAGTCTTGAGGGCTCCATTAATGCTTTGAAAAGTGATTCAAACAAACCCAAAACCTCATTATTTTAATGATAAAACATATATTGGCCGAACCTAAGGATTATGGTATTTTATTACATCACCATTGGGTCATTATGATGTCATAAATCACATTATATATTTAAAAGGTATTTAATTTTTACCCAAAAATTGGACTGTCTCAGAAAATTATGAAAAATTCACCGTTGGATAATTTCGACGTCCTGATTCCAAAAATAATATTTATTTTATCTAAATAATTTTCTAAATACGTGAATTTGCACTTTTAAAATAAAAACCGACATTTATAAAAAATTCACGGGTTTTGACAGAAATGGCTTTCAAACCTTAATAAAAATTTTAATTGCATTCATAAAATTATAAGATCATTTATATTTAATAAAAATTAATTTAATATTAATAATAATGTTTTATTAAAATATTATTTAATTCAAAAATCCTTTAATTTAATAAAATATAATTCTTAATTAAATAATAACTAAAAACATCATTTGTACTTTAAAAACTAATTACAATGCATCAAAAATGACTAGAAATTATATTCATTATTATATACAAAAATAATGTACATGAACATGGTGCTACTTATTTGTTACATAACCCCTTAAAATAGCCGCATAAGACCTAAGGGTAAGGTGTGCGATGGTGACAGACTCTTGGGGTTGCTCGGATAACATCGCTCGAGTGGTGATCTCTATCAACTTCCATTTTTCCCGTAGACGATCACGTTCGAGCTTGACTTGATGAAGCTCAGCTTGGGCTTGGTCAAGGGCAAAGCCCAAAGACGCCACCTCCTTTCCGAGCTCCGACAAATGGGCTTCGTAAGGGGCAATTCTACTGGATGAGGCCATCGCTTCCTTTGTCTGAGTAAAAATGGTTTCGTTAAAGCCTTATATTTAAACTACCCAGATGATCAATGTTCAACGGCTATAAAAGTAACGGTCACAAATCTTAACGTAAAACTAAATAAGTTGACATCTTATAAAAACATAAAGAAACATTTAACTGGATCAAGAGGGATTTTCCATTAATGAAATTTTGGGTCGTTACATTTTCCAAACGAGGTACTTTATATCCTTTTCAACAAATTAAGGAAAGAATGTTTTTTTAAAACATATATGACACAAGAGGCTATTTTACACTATTATTTTGAAGCTTACCTTACATGATTAAATGGTAATTTTCAAAATAAATTTTTTCTTTTATAATTGTGTGGCTTTTAAATGATTTCAAATTAAAAAGATATATTTCTCTCAATGAGATTTAATACCTTTATTAGAGTATTTTCATCTATGTAAACATCCCTTGTTGGATTTTATGCTTTGTTGAGGTTGATTTATTATGATACAATATTCTGTATTATATTGAAGGTTTTATTATATATTTGACTGTGGAAATTATATTTTTATACCATTCATGGTTTATGGTTAAAGTATTAACATTTTTTATTCTAGTTTTAATAAAAATGTTTATGTTATGTTCCAACATTTTCATATGAGGAATACATTGGACTTAGTAAGTGATAGGGGGGGGGGGGGGTGCTATAGCCCCTCGATGAACCGTTGGGTCTCATGAAACAAACTAGTTTCATGGCATTAGTACTTGACATAATAATTGTTTATGGTCTTGGCATGAGGACTCGACATAGTGGTTATGATGTTCGACATTATGCATTTACTATTTATGATTTTAGTTATTGATTTTACATGTTATTATTCAACTATTAGAATATCCATGTGAATGATTAAATGGAATTATTTGATTTATTCTTTCCATATTATCCAGAAGATAATGTTTTAAAAGGCTTGTGTTTTAGTTTTTTACCTTTCCTTAAAGGTTTATGATTATTTATGATATATTTTTCTATATAGTTTATCCTTAATGAGAATATGATCTCACCCCTTTCTTATGTTTTATTTTCATAGGATACCAAGAAGTGTTTTATAATTGATATACAGGGTTAAACTAGAGGAATAATGGAATTCTAAATAGATTATCTATCCTGTATTTTATATTAGAAATTGTAATGAAAGGTTGATGAATGTAATATATTTTCCAAGACTAATAAAATGAGCAGTCCTTTAGGAATTTATTCCTTGTAATCTTGATAATGTATTAAAATAATGCATCAGCTTCGGGATTCTGGGGTCTGGGCATTATAGTTGGTATCAGAGGAAGTTTAGAAACAACCTTGGAAATTATATTTAGAAAACATGGATTAGAAAACATAACCCTATGAATGAATTTAAGGATAATTCTTAGTATAGGATATCATCCTTTATATTTGGTAATGGATAAACTTGGTTAATCCAATGAATTTATGTATTGAGATGAATATATCACCATTTATAGATCCTATAAATTATTATTCATGTCTATATCACTATGATTATTGTTTCTCACTTTGTTCTTTGAGTTTTGGTCAATGGTTAGAATCAACATGGTTATACAAGTAAAGGTTATACTACTGAGAATAAGAATCTACAAAAGAGAAATGAGATAAAGGATGTATTAAGGAATAAGATGTTGAAGCGTAGTTAATGGTTTTAGAGTGAAGTGGAATGATTAAGGATATTTTTTTTTTGAATTTAAGAATTATTACATCAATCATTCTATTGGTATAAGATTCATGAGATATATACAGATTGTACTATAGTACTATTTAATTAAGGATTTAATATTTTATGCTACCAAGTAAAGTGACACAGTTGAAAGTTAAACTTTTTGGAAAATATTTGATTTAAGGAAAGATAACCCATAATATGATTCTGATACTGAGATAGAGATGTTGTAATAAAAAGATAATTTATTTGTATAGAGTATATTGGATATTATTGACTACCTTAGAACTAATTAACAGTTTGTTTATTCCATAATTATTGGATTTTACAACATTTTTGGATTTAAGGATCATATCCAATATTCTATGTTTTACTTAAGGAATAAGAAAGCATAAGAGTATTCAAATAGGGTTTTATGATAATTCAGGGTATTTTTATGTTTTAAGAGAATTCATTATGAAGGTATTCACATGTTTGTTATGTGATAACAAAAAGATATGCATTATGTCATGTGAAATTCCTTATAAATTTTTGGCCTGTGAGTTTGGATAGAAGTATTTTGGATAAGATTAATGGTTGGAATGGATTATGTTAGACATTGGATAATATTGTTTAAGGATAAAACATTTCTTAAGGTTATTTTTGGAATTTTATAATAATATAGTTTGAGAAAAAGGACAACCCATAGGTTGGGCAACAACCCATCACATCGAACAAGGCTGCATGAATCGAACCCACAACCGAAGTGAGATAGGGCTTTATTGCCAACCATTGGCCTACATGAAGTCCCTAATTAGTATAACATAGTTTTATTTATTTAAATGGTATAAGTTTATTTTTTTAAACCTTATACAATTAAGATAAATAGAATATTTTTTAGTTTTATAATCTTTTCAAGAGAAAGATGAGTTTATAGTATGAATTAGTTAAAGGATGAAACTCTACATGTCAATTAAGTATGATTCATTGTGTTCTTAGTATATAAAGTAAATTAATTCTACAACACTAGGGAAAGGATCATAAAACCAAAAATGTTTTCCTAGTAATTTCTTTTGCGATGAATCAAATGTTCCCTTGGATCATCATAGATTTATAGCTTTCTGGTTATTAACTTTCTCCTAATAACGTTATATATCACTCTCCATTAGAACTTTATGGTTAAATTTTCTTTAATTTCAATATTTTCCTAGATCGAACCCTAGCACGTGTTATTTATGGTAACCTTTATACTTTTTTTCTTTATTTTAAAATAGAGGTCTCATTAATCCATTTTTTGATGTGGGATTTCAACTATGATATTTTGAAATGTCAAAACCATAGTTTTTAATCCCAAGTTTAAATTGAAAGGACACAATTTATTAAATTAGGGGAGAATGTAACACCCCAATCTTCCATGGTATTCTTCTTTTTAATAATTCAATAGTTTGAGCTACACACAACACCGAGTTCTAGTGAACCACGACATATCAAACTAGGCATTTAAAAAGTTGTTATGAATAGTATTAACCAAATTTTGAATTTCATATATCTCATATAATTTTAAAATTCATATTATGTTTTTCTTAGATATAATATAAGGACAAATTAAATTTTTTAAGTAAAAGAATCATTTTTCAAAAAATGCAATTTTTCCGCCTTTTAATGGAAAGCCATTTTTAAATAAAATATTTGAAACTTTTATATATTAAATTTGAAAAAAAAATTAAATTCTTATTTATAATAAGGAAATAAAAATTTATTTTGGATAAATTTTAGTTTTTTTCTGATAACATTTATGTTTTAATGAATAGTGAAAATACTGCATTTTAATTCAAAAATTTATTTTCATATAATTTATTTATATTGTTAGATTATCCTTTTAGTTGATTTTAAATTATAATTAGATTAAGTTTTTATCATTTAATATAATATAAGTAATTTTAAGTAATTTCACTTTGAAATTTGATATAAAAACGTATCAATATTTTGATGGTTTTTACTTTTAAAATCTCGTTTTCTCATTTTGACAACATGGATTAATTTTATATTAATTATTGAAACTTCTATGTTTTGAATTTGAAAAAATGGATTAAATATTTACAATTATAAGGTCCAAATTATGTAAATAGGCACATTTTATTTTTGGACATTATGAATAGTAAATTTAGTAATTATTTTTATTTACCATGGTTGAAGAGTGAATCAGGTAAATAAGGGTAAAAACAATAATATTATAATAATATAATACTACCTTAACACATGTAATAATATTATTTTATGATTCATGGGTGACAAAAACAATCCTTAGGCCTATTTTTTTTCATTTGGGATCCACTTGGGTGTGATAATGACATGTTATAATAATTAATTTAAAGTAAAGAGAAATATAATATAAAAATGTAACTTTTTAATAAAACAATTTTAATATAGGGTTATATAACTGATATCTTTGATTATAAATAGTCATTATAAACCTAAAAGATTAAATATATCATGGTATTTTGTTTATAATTTTTATACATTAAATAAATAAATTTATTTATGACACAATGTTGATACAGTGATTACCTTATTAATTAATGATTGAAATAAATGATATTATAAATATTAAAATAAATTTAATTTGAGATTTTTGATTCCATCCACAATTTTTTTTGGATAACATTAACCTGTTATAGACGAGTTAATTATTTTTTTATAAGGAATAGAGTTGTTATCACTTTATTAAAAATCAATTACGAAATAGTGTCAAAATTGACATAAATGAATTTTTAAAACAAACACTATTTTTTTAAATGATATTATAGTCATAAAAATATAATATTAGTCTAAATGACTTATACAGTATTAAATATTTAATTAATGATCCAATTTTGTTTCTTTTGGAATTTTATAGTTACTATATTAACAATATAGTATAAAAATACAAGAAGACATGGTAAAAGTTAACATATTTAACTAAGGGTTAAATCCAAAAGATAAGGTTACATTCTTGACCTAAACTTTTATAAAAACTATTGGTTAAGAGAATTTAGACCCATAATCATATTATCCTCTAAATAAACCACTTTTGAGCCATTATAAACCCAAAATAAATTTATAATAAAATAATATTTCAAGACTTTCCTAATGTACCCCTCACCTCTCCTATAAAAGGGCACTTCTCCTTCTATTTTATTCACACATCCAAAGCCATTTGGCTTAGAAAAAACCTGACAAAATATCCTTCCAACATACCTAAATTCATCCTAGAGGGAAAATTTTTGGATGAAAACCAACTTAAGGAGTCCTTTTGTGCAAATTAAAAAATACACCTGAAGAAGAGGTAATTGTTTTATCACCTCTTTCAAAGTTCTTTTCTTCTTCTACTTCCTCTTTCTATGTTGTTTCCATACCAAAGTAATAAATATAGTATCATACATATACTTAGATGTTATTATAATCACGAGAAAACTATATTCATCATTTTATCCAACCTACAAATAATAATATCACCATGCATGCATACGTATGACTTACCATCTCCATGCCGTGGTGTAATTTGTTATTCAAAATTATGTTATTTGGATGGGTATAATGATGAGTATAATAGAAAAAAATAATTAAAATGATATGATTATTATTCTGTATAATTAGTATATCATCCAATTCTATACCATTTAACCATTAAAGTAATGATATTATCACTTCTGCGTATGTACGGCCTACCGTCTCCACGACACGATAAGATTCATTCTCCACATTAAGAATTCAAGAATGATTACACTACTATAAATTTAGGCTATAGCCACAGACCTATATCCATGGTTTTATAGGTCCATGGCTATAGATTTTTTATTTCCATATTTTAATTGAACCTTTTTGGGTATATCAATTTTATATCGCGACTATCATTTTTTCCCAATCTATATCGGGATCCTCCTCCTCCCCCGATCCGCAACCCTATCACCGCGCAACCCTCCTACCCAAAAACCTCTCCTCATCCCCAATGACCTCTCTCATAGTAGTTCCATCCTTCCTGAAGACCTCTCTCACATCGGTTCCCTCCTCCCCGAAGACCTCTCTCACCGCAATGCCCTCCTCCATGACAACCTCTGTCAGTGCTTCACCCTCATCCCCGACGCTTCCAATCAACACCGCCATCCACGGTATTTTATGGATTTATTTATGATATCAATCACACTCTTGTTTTCATAATATATCACTATAGGCTATGAAATCATGATTTCAATTGCACTCTTGTATTCAAAAGAACTATTTCACTAAATTTATCCTCTGCAGACCAAACGATCATGATTTATTCATCACTAGAAAACAGAACCTATCCACATTTATCATATTTGATATCTGTAATAAGTTTTTTATTTCAAGTCTTATGTGAGGTACATATTCTATCCAAAAACCAAAAATTAGGAATGTATATATCATTCAAAGAAACATTAGATACATTTTTCTTCTGATACCATTTCATCTTCTTCTATGAACATTGAGCAACTTATTTTTATGTTTGACACTTATGAGGATCTTTTTGTTCAGGAAACTCCATTTCATCATGAAAAACTAATTTTTTACATGTTTTGGAAGATGTTTTAAGCTACTGATATCCTCATTTATGGGTCTCAGGAGTCACCACTCATTGTACCCTTGTGGCATAGTAGGCATCAATGTGTCTATATATATTACACCAAAAACAGTAACCATTAAAATAATAAGATTATGATGGAAAAAATATTTCCCATTTTGGGTTTTTTTTCTATTTAAAAAATATTTTTCCATGTATAAATCATACTATATTTGTCTAAATTTTTTACAATAAAAACACCTAATATTTTGTGTCATTCTCCCATTTCTGATAGCTTTATATTTAGGCTATTAATATTATCCCAATTTCACTTTCCTCCAGATATTTTAGTCCCATGTTCTAGAATGAGATATGGTTTTATAATCCATTTTATCACATTTCATAATATATTTCCCTTTGATTTTATGGTGACACACCTTTGGAATGAAAATACCCACTTTAGAAAAAACTCCTGGGATATATTTTTCTTCAATTGGAACTTGTTTCTTTGAGTAACCAAATTTCATATCAGGTGTAAAGAGTAATTATCATTCATTACACTTACACCACCAAACCCTAACTTCTACATCATGTTCTTCATCCCTCATAACCTATTATTTTACAGTATTATACAAACCATCATTTATTCACAATCATTCTTCCACATTGATCTTGAGATCCACTCCTTTTCTAAGTTACCAAAAATTCCAATTTTTAATTTTTCAATCTATTCTATCATTTCTGATTTCTCAAACTATTATTGTTATATATAGAGATTAGGTTTAGGAAATAATAAATTTTCTTTCATGGTTTTATCCCTCTATTTGTGATGTTATTGAAGGGATACCTCAAAAAAAAATTTCAAATCAACTCACCCCAATAAATCATTATTATAACTATCACTATTTTCAATTAATGTTCTATTTGTAACATTCACTAATTAATCATAACCATGGTACCTATAATTATCAACTTCTTCCACTTTAGACTCATATGAACTTCCATATTCATAAGCCAAAATATTTTTCTTCTTGATGAATTTTCATTTTGGTTATATCCTCATTTTATCACTTTTAATAAAAAATATTCATGAACTTGTCATCATCATAATCTTGAATGTTTTTAAAACACTTATCAATGAGGTGACCTACCTTGACACATCAGAAAAAATAAACTAGGAGCTTGAATTTGAATTTTTCATCTTCCCCTCTTTGGGTTTTTGGAAAAAATTATATCACATCTTTTACCTCATCTTCATATGGAACAATTTTAATAAATAATGCATCCTTTTCCTTGAATAAAACTTCCTATGATTTCTTCTTTTCTATGGTACCATTATCATCATTTCCTATTTTATATTTGACATTTGTACTTTGAAATATATAAATAAATACATCCTTTGGATACTTGTCTTCAAGTATAAACACTTTGGGATTAAACCGTCATTGAAGTCTCCTCATTATTCATTTCAGGATCTTTGTTTCAACAATATATTCTCCATGATATTTCATGTCTTCATGAAAATCATTATGATGATTGAAGAATTCATCAAAGGATTTGGTCAAACTCACCTTTATATTTTCATATTTATTCAATGTTACATGCATCATTATATAAACTAGAAAAAAGAACACCTTTAGTAAAATAATCATATATGAGTATACGATCCTACACATAGACTCAATATGATGGTATTCTTTATCTTCCTATCATATAGATCTCACAGGGTAGTTCATAGTAATTCTTATTTGATACTGTAGTGTATCAGTTCTACTTCTCAAAATTCTCCCCTCATGAATTATTAGAACATTATCTTTAATTTTTCAGATTTTATCTTCTCTAAATCCCATATGAATATCATTTCCATAAATTTTATTGAAACCTCCATGATTCGAGATGTCACATATGTTATCATACAAACTCAGAATCACTAACTCATATACAAAGTTGGATTTTTCATTGTGATCTAATGAACATTATCATGGTTGGTTAAATAGAAATTAAAAAGGAATTTCATGAGTTTTTAAATGAGGGAAATGTCTCATATAACCATGATTCTTAAATTTTAATCCTCCCATTAAACCTTATAATCCATTAATTCATATTCCACTTTAAACATTGGTAATATACCACTTCACCGAACTTCTAAAATTTCTTATAAAATGGTAAGATCACACTCTTCACTCAAGCTCATTGGAGATGGTTTATTATGAGGGGAGGGGTTTCTATTTAATTTATTCATTTATATTACCATACTATTCTCTAGGGTCTAATATTTTTGTTTTGGTATAGGGGATGGGCTCATTTCTATGATTTTTTAGATTCCATGTATAACTCCCTTATCTTGGGTTTGGTGTTGTGAGTTTGGTTTTAGGGTAGTGGATGTTTTATGTATATGATTCTTTTAAATCCCACATTGTTAGTTTTATCATTCCTTTATTGTTATAATGTAATCTTACTTTTAAATTTATCTTTAAAATCATGATATCCTTATACCAATATATTATAATTAAATGATGAATATATATACTACAAATAATATGTGTTATCCTATGGTAAATGGGAAGTATTTTTGAAAAATAATTGAAGAACTAAAATCCAGAATGATGATGAAGTTTATGGAAATATGGCATTTTAACTGGATTCTTCATTATACTATCTTCAGTTACTATTTATTGAATATATGATGTAATTTTTTGTTGATGATATTATGTTGAATCATATGTGTAACAATAATTGATTTAATAATGGTAATATAATGTAAATTGAAATAAATACAGGAACTATAGATTCAATAACATGGAAATGTTTTTCAAAGGCTCTTTCTCTTAAGATGAATTTGAGGGCTGGTTCATGATTTGAATGACATTTCCTTCATTTAATTTTAAAAATGTTAGTTTAGATGAGGTATAATTATCATATTTATGTGATATTAGGAGTTTTTATTAGTCACTTGAGAGTATTCATTACTTTTCAATCCTTTTTCCACCCCTAGGATGATGTCCTTTGGTTTTGGGTTGGGTAGAGAGAAGTTTGAGGGAATAAGAGAGGTATAAGTGTTTCTTTTTAGGGTTATTCCATTAGATGTGTCTTAGGATGAGGTGCATAAGACATCAAGAGATATTTGGAATTGTTTATGATAGGGTTGGGCAAGTCTTAGTGATGGGATTCATGATAGATTATGGTTATGATTTAGGCATTGGATTTGATGTGTTGGATAGTTGTTGGAATTGGTCTTCATTACCACCTTTCATTATGGGTTTATCCAACCATTTTATTTTGTTGCTTAGCTCTTCATTATTCGGGTGTCATATTGGGTATGTATATACACATACCTACATGGTATTTACCTATACATTTCATGACTTTTACAGATGGTAGAAATATTAGATTTGAATTTAGTGGACCTAGTATTAGTTGAGATTAGCAGTTCACGGTGGTGTTGTACATGTTTGGTTGTTAGATCTTAGTAACCTGAGCCAATATCTACACTTCCATTTCCTTTATAGTTGTTCTTAGGTTTAGGCCTATGTTTCCTTTATGTTATGGAAATTATTTTTTGCCTTAAACTTTTGTATTACCTTTCTATTCATTGATGTGATTTCTATAGGATTTTTCTTATAACAATTACTATATAGAGTGGGTGTAGGTGGGGGGGGGGGTAGTGGGTGTGTAGGTGGGGGGGGGGGGTGGAGGTGGGGTGGGGGTGGGGGGTGGAGGTGGGGGGGGGGGGGGGTAGTTGGGGTGAAGGGGGTAGGGGGGAGGGTAGTGTGTAGGGGGTAGTGGGGGGTGAAGGGGGTGGGGGGGGGGCACTGTGTAAGGTGGCAGGGTGAGTGGGGGTGCAGAGGGAGGGGGTTCCCAAGAGGGGGGGTGGTGTCCAGGGTGGAGGGGGTGTTCAAGGGGTGTCTAGGAGGGGGGGGGGGGTGTCCAGGGGGTTGTGGGGATGAAGGGGGGGGGGGGTGCAATGTGCATGGGGCAGGGAGGGGGTAGGGGGTGCAGGGGGAGGGAGGTTTCTAGGAGGGGGGGTGTCCAGGATGGGGGGTGTCTAGGGGGAGGGGGTGTTCAGGGGGTAGGGTGGGGGTGGGGGGTGTCCTGGGGGGAGGGCAGAGGGGTGTCTAGGAGGGGGGAGGGGTGTCCAGGAGGGGGGGGTGTCCAGGAGGGGGAGGGGGGTAGTGTGCAGGGGGTGCAGGGGGAGGTGTAATGACCCAAACTTTCATTAATAAAAATTTCTCTTGATCTAATTAAATATCATATTATGGTAATATAAAATATGAACTTTATTGGTTTTATATTTCTAGATTTTAAAATACTGCTAAGAATTGTGAACATTTCTAATATAGTTGTTGAACAGTGATCACGTTATTAGTATAAATATAGGACTTTAAAAAATCCAATTTACTCAGAAAAAATAAGCGATGGCCTCATCTAGTAGATTTTCCCCATATGAAGCCCATTTTTCAGAGATCATAAAGGAGGTGGCATTAGTGGGCTTCGATCTTGACCAATCCCAAGCTGAGCTTGAACATGTTAAGCTTGAGTGGAACCTACTACGGGAGAAGTGGAAGTTAATAGAAATTACCACCCGAGCGATGTTATCCGAGCCACCCTAAGAGTCTATCACTGTTTCACACCTTACCATTTGGTCTTATCTGGATGTTATAAGGGGTTATTTAACAATACCCTAGCACAATGACTATGTACCTTATTTTTGTATAAATAATGTGCATTTACTTTATTATTGTTACTTTGTAAATAATTTTTAAAGCACAAATATCATTTTTAGTTAATATCCAACTAAGAAATATATTTTGATGAATTAATGGATTTTTCAATTAAATAATATTTTAATAAAATATTATTATTATTAAATTAATTTTTATTAAATATAAATGATCATATAATTTTATGAATGCAATTGTAAATTTTATTAAGGTTTGAAAGATGTTTTTGTCAAAACCCATGACTTTTCGGTAAATGTCAGTTTTTATTTTAAAAATTAAAAATTAAAATATTTATAAAATTATTTAGATAAAATGAATATTATTTTTTTAATCATGATGTTGTGATTATCCAATTGTGATTTTTTCATAATTTCTTAAGACAGTCGAATTTTTGGGTAAAAATTAAATACCGTTTACATATATAATGTGTTTTATGACATCATAATGACCCAATAGTGATGTAATAAAATAATATAAACATTATGTTCGGCTAATATATGTTTTAACATTAAAATAATGTGATTTTGGGTTTGTTTTATTTATTTTTTAAAGCTTTAGTGGACCCTTCAAGGCTTATAAAACATCTTCTCTTTTTAAATTGTTTTCCTTGAGAGTGTGACTCACCTCTACATAAGGAACCCTATTATTTTAAGAAGTTCGGACATTGCCCTTATAAAATATTATTTTCAACTCCACTTTGGCAAAAACCATGAGTAGAAACCATGGGCTAGTTTGTGGTTTTTATTAGTTTAATGTGAGGTGTCCCAAACCTAAATAATAATGAATTCCATCTTCTTTCCTATATAAACCCACCCAAGCTCCCACTTCCTCTTCACTCAAATCCTTTGGAGTTCAAACAACCTCTGACCTCCTCTTTCTATAATCCTCCCAAGGTTCCCCAAGCTTCCAATAATCATCTCTCAAGCCTCTCCCAAGCATTTTGGATCACACTTCCAAGTAAGGGATTTCTTCCTTTCTCATTTTTGTCTAATTTTCATTAAGTTGTTATGCCCTTTTGTTTTCAATTAAAAATATTGGGGTATGATTTCACACCTCCCCAATACTACCCTATTTATGTTTGGATGATGGGATATCCCTTTCTCTCTCATTAATTCCTCCCATGTACACCTGTTACCATGCCAAAATTCTTTGAGAGATTTCTCTCTCATCTTTTACATCCAAGAAATTATTTTGTATTATGCATCTAAATTCCACTAAATTTGTTGGGGGAATGAATCTATATGAACCCCTTAATGTCAATTTCTTGTAAATATGATTAGACACCATTTTATCTATCATTAACCATTTTCATTAATCCTTATGTCACGCCGTTATGCTGCTGAAATTACACCGCATTTTTTCCAAGCCAAGATCATTGTGTAGTGAATAACATACCCATATCTCTATCAAGGGTATTCACCTTTATGCACACACACACACAGATATATATATATATATATTTTATGGTACTTTCATTTATTTATTCCACATTACTTAATCATGTAATAACTTATGATGTTGATTTATTTCATGTTATATGATCCATGCGGCACACTTATACATGAAATGAAATGTTTAAGAAGGGTGCGCCCTGATAGCACTCCAATGAATTGGGGTAAACTATAGTATCCTTAAATATCATGTGAAATGGGTGTTGAATCATGATAATTCAATTTCAATGAGGTTTTACTCATGCTTCATGTGCAATGAGGGTTTACTCACGCTCCATGTGCAATGAGCCTTGGCTCATGCTAATTCCATGTTAAGTGTTGTTGCCACATTTCCATGTTATGATTATCATGTTTTTTGATGCCGTTATGTTGATGTTTCTCTTTTGATCCATTGATATTACTATTGTCTAACATGTATTGTATTCCTCATTTTATTCCATGTTTATTCCCTTAATGGGCTTTATAGCTCTTCCTTTTCTTATGCAAGTCCTCAGGTTATCCCATGAAATGCTAAGTACGAGGGAATTAAATGGTCATGTAAAAGAAGTTTTCAATAAAGATGTTGTATTTCATGTTTTAAGTTGTTATGTAATGATAATAGGCCCAAAAGACACTATACCTCTCGATCTTCCTTATTGTATCAAGTGAATAGTTTATGTAATAAATCAACTTTAAGTGTGTAATAAAGAGAAGGGTTGTCATAGGAGGGGTGTCTAAGAGGGGGGGGGGGTTAAGGGGTCTAGTGGGGTAGTGTGAATGGGGAGGGGGGCTATCTTGGAGGAGTAGGGGGGGTGTCCATGGGGGGTGAAGGGGGTTGGGGGGTAGTGTGCATGGGGTGTGGGGGTGCAGGGGTGGGGGGGGGGGGGTCCAGGGAGGTGTCCAGGGGGGGGTTGAAGGGGGATCGAGGGATAGTGTGTGTGGGTAGGGATGGGGGTAGGGTGTGTGGGGGTGCAGGAGGAGGGGGCTGTCCAGGAGGGGGAGAGGGGGTCAGGGGGGTTATACAAGAGAAGGGGGGGGGGGGGGGTGTTCGAGGTGGGGATCTAGGAGGGGTGGGGGTGTTTAGGTGGGAGGGGGGAGGGGTTTCTAGGATAGAGGTGGAGGGGGGGTTTCATTGGTGGAGGGGGTGTCTAGGGGAGGGGGGTGTCTAGGATGGGGGGGGGGGGGTCCAGGAGGGGGGGTGTCCATGAGGGAGGGTGGGGCGGTGTCTAGGAGGGGGGGGGGGGTGTATAGGAGGCTGTCCATGAGGGTAGTGGGGTGTCCATAAGGGAGGGGGAGGGGGGGGGTTTCCTTGGTGGAGGGGGTGTCTAGGGGAGGGGGGGTGTCTAGGGGGGGGGTCGAGGAGGGGTGGTGTCCATGAGGGAGGGTGGGGTGGTGTCTAGGAGGGGGGTGTCTAGGAGGCTGTCCATGAGGGTAGGGGGGTGTCCATAACAGAGGGGGAGGGGTTTCCAAGAGTGGGGGGGGGGGTGTTTAGGATAGGGATACATGCTATGCAGAGAACTAACAAAAAAACATAGATGATGAAATTGATTTTCTTCCACGACTTGAAACCAGGATTGACGTGAATATAAAATTTAGGAGGTAATGGTTATTTTATACCATTTTTTCAAGACATTAGTAACCATTTGTTGTGTTTTTAATCAAATTGACTTGGCATACACCATGTTTGTAGAATTAGTGATTTGGAGTTTACTCATGAGTGTGAAATATTCAATCTTCTGAACATTACTCTGTATCATGGTTGGATAGTTGATCCCCCAGGTATGCACTTTTGAATCCTGTACCTTTATATTTTTTTAGAAAAAATATTTTATACATTCTCTATGTTTATAGTTTTCATTTACCCTTTTTCTTCTTGTGATTTCTTAATATACATGTTTGCATGTATATGCATGCATGGGGGTGTCCAGTGGGTGTTTGGGGGGGTGTCTAAGAGGGAGGGGAGGGGGGTGTCTTGGGGGTGTTTAAGGGGGGAGGGAGTGTCCAAGGGGGGGAGGGGGGTGTCTGGGGGGGGGGGGTCCAGGTGGGTGTCTAGGGGGAGATGGGGTGTCTAGGGGGGGGTGTCTAGTGGGGGGGGGGGTGTCCAGGGGGGGTGTCTCGGGGGGGGGGGGGGGGGGGGGGGTCTTGTGGTGATGGGGTGTCTAGGGGTGCCCCCTCGCCATCTATAAACCCATCCTCTCCCACTTTATCCATTTCCAGGGATCTTGATTTCTCTCCTAATTTGCAATATCTTTTTAATTGTGTGATTGATTTTTTTTGACAATATCTTGTTTTCCTCCCATAAGATACGATAGTTTTTCCACCTGATTAACCATTATTTTATTATTGAATTTTCCTCTGATCAAACGTATTATATTAATCTCAAAGAATATGAAAATGAATATATCGCTATCAAGTTGGCCTGGTCTTGCGTACGTTGAAAATTATACTTTTTCTATATTTTAATTACTTTCTTGTGATTTTTGATACGAAATGTTCTACTACTGAGAAACAACTTTAATTTGAACTCTGACATGGTGGAGGTGTCACAGGAAAATTTTCTCTCCCTGGTTGCAGAACGCTTAATCGATTCAAACAGTAATGTCAAAGTAATTTCCCTATTTTTGGATTCTTGATGGCTTTTCCTTTTGGATCATTTGTTGATTTTTATGACTTTTATTGGTATAAAAGATATGGATTCATGCTATGTAGAGAACCAACAACAAAACATAGCCCATGCTTGCAGAATTAATGATTTCTACTTTACTCCCGAGTGTTCAATATTTGATATTTTGGACATTTCTCTATATCATGGTTGGATAGTTGATGCCTAGGTACACACTTTTGAATCTTGTACCTTTATATTTTTTAGAAACAATATTTTATACATTATCTTAGTTTACAGTTTTCCTTTTCCCATTTTTCTTCTTGCCTTTTCTTAATATGCATGTTTTCACGTATATGCATTCATGGGTGTGTCCAGGGGGGTTCGGGGGGGGGGGGGGGTATCCAGGGGGTGTTTGGGGGGGTGTGTCCAGTGGGGGTGTACACTGGGGTGGGGGGTGTCTAGGGTGTAACGCCCTGACCCTAGTTACCCAGAGTCGGTGCATTATTACATAACATTGGCATGATCACAAAAGATCAAGTCTCAAAAGACATATTAGTTTAGTAGCCTTAGAAATACTAGATACATTCATAAGTTTTACATTAAATTATAAAATGGAATACTATAACAACATAGTCTTCATAGGCCACACTCATATCTATTATATTATCCCTATAGGTCAGTCATAATATACTTCTTTGCATCCTGGGAAAAATAAAACACAGAAAGGGGTGAGCTCAGATGCTCAGTAAGGATAAAAATATAATGGAAACTTTCATAAATAAGTACGAACATTAAAGAAAATGTAAGACTAAAATAGAAGCCTTTTAAACTTGAACTTCATAATAATATGACAACGATTAAATCAAATAATTACATTTTCTTATTCACATGGATATTCTACTAGTCTAATAATCACATGCAATATCAATAGACACTTTCATAATGATGGAATGCATAATGCCAGACTCCATAATCTCATAGTCAAGGCCTTGTTCCAAGACTACAAATAAGATTTTTTCAAGGCCTTGTGCCAAGACACTAGTTTTTCTTATGAGAACTATTGATTCATCGAAGAGCTATAGCTAACTCCACCCTTCACTTACTAAGTCCAATGCATTTGTCATATGAAAAAGTTAAAACATAACATAAACATTCGTATTAAAACTAGCATACAAAATGTCAATACTTTATCCATAAACCATGAATGGTATAAAAATAACACATCCACAGTCAAACATACCACAAAAACTTCAATACAATATGGAGGTTTTGTATCATAAAAAATCAACTTCAAATAATCTCACAATCCATCAAAGGATGTTGAAATAGATGAAATCAAAACTTTTTTAGAGAAATATATCATTCTATTTTGAAATAATTTAAAAGTCATATAATTATAAAAGAAATAATATATTTTGAAAATATTCTTATAATATTGTAAGGGAAACTTCAACGATGTTATAACGGTGGAAAATATCCACACCCTCCGTATAAGTTAAAGAAACATCCATACCTTAATTTTGTCGAAATGGTCATAAGGTACCTTGTTTGGAAAATGACGGAAAGATTCCTTTCAAACCATTTTATAAAAATTCAAACAAGGGTATAAATTAATTTAACCCATAGTCTAGTAAATAGTAAAAATGTTTTGGAATACTTTTTTTAAGAAACAGGGATGTGGATGGTAAAGAGGTCCCAGTAGATACTTACGTAAAAACAACCTCGGATAATGAAGAGATTGTGAAATTACCCCTTACCTTGTACTTTTCCTTGGTTGAGGGTCAGTTAACCTCCTGTATAATGGTTAAATTATTTTTATTAAATTATACAAGAACCATATACATTAATATGATATCATATATGATCTTCTAATATTGATTTCTTAATGATATTTTAGTAGTATCATCGTTTTGGGTGTTAATTGATTCCTTTTACTATATATGATTTGTTATGTAAGTAATGTTTGTTATGGATAGGATGTATCTTATTCATATTTATAATGATATTAAGTCTTTAAACATTATTTTTAATTATCAAATGAAAATTAGTCTTGAATGGATGCGATGGGGATTGAATCTCATCGCGTTTGTAGAGACGGTAATCCGTACGTACACACGAGCGATAATATCATTCATTTGGTATTAAAATTATATATAATTAGATGTCATATAATATATATAGAATAATTATCATTTTATATTTATTATTTACACAATTTATACTCATTATTATACCCATCCAAATGATGAAGTGTTTGAATAACAAACTACACCACGACGTGGAGATGGTAATCCGTACGTACGCACGTATGGTGACTTTGTCATTTATAGGATGGATAGAATAATGAATATGGTTGTAACATTTTTATAATAAAATAACAGTATATAGAAGATACTGGATTTATTATTTTATAATGGAAACAACAAAGAAAGAGGAAGTGGAAGAAGAAAAGAACTTGAAATAGGTGATGAAATATTTACCTCGTTTTCAGATTCTTCCTTTTGATTTGATCCAAATAGCTCCTTAGGTTGGATTTCTGACTAAATTAAGGCCTCTAGGATGAAGTTAGTACATTTTAGAAGATATTTTTGTAGGGTTTTTCCGAGCCAAATGGATTTGAAGGTGTGAATTTGAGAGAAGCGGAGGTGCCTTTTTATAAGAGAGGTGAGGGTCACTTCAGGAAAAGCATGAAATATTATTTTATAATAAAATAATTTTCGGTTTCTAATGGCTCCAAAATAAATTATTTAAAGGATAAGGTGGGTATGGGTCGAAAACCTCTCAACCAATAGGTTTTAGACAGGTTTAGGTCATCACATTAACCTTATCTTTTAGATTTAACTCTTAGTTAAATAGTTTGACATTTACCATGTCTCTTTGTATTTTTATATTATATGGTTAATAAACATACTATAAACTTTCAAGAGAACCTCAATTGGTTAATTAATGACTTATATAATATTATTTAATCCCTTTTTCCAAACCTTATATTTTTTGTAATAGAATACCAATTACCAATATAATATTTGTTTTAAAAACTCTTTTATGTCAATTTTGACACTATTTAGTATTCTGTTTTTGTTAAATTCATAACAGCATTATTACTTCGAAAAAAATTCATTTAATCAACCCTAACATGTCATATTAACCTATAAAAGTAATATAATTCATTAAAAGTCTCAAATTAGATTTATTTGGATATTTATAATATTAATTATTTTAATCATTCATTAATAAGGTAATTACTGCCTCATCATTGTGTCATAAATAAATTTAATTATTTAATGTCTAAAAATTATAAATAAAATACCATTATTTATTAAATATTTTTATCTTTCTAATGAATATTTAAATTCTAATTTATCTTATGTATAACCCTATATTGGAAATGGTTTAGTTATTAAACATTGATTTTAACTCTTTTAACTCTTCTTTAAATAAAATAATACTAAATGTCCTAATCTAATCCAAGTAGACAAAATGGGATCATATTTTATTACTAAGGTTTTTTTGGTCGAATTAAACTTATCCAATAGAATTAGGACATGTGTTAGGGTAATTATGATATCATTTTTACCCTTAATTACCCTATTTACTTTTAACTGTGGTAAATAAAAGTAAAAATCTACTATTTACCAAAAATTATTTTCATCTTATTGAACCAAATTTTAATTACTGATATTAACCATGTATCTTGGTTTTTTGAAATTCAACTCACAGAAGTGGTAAAATTATGTTTTATACAAGTTTTCAAATGCTCCTAGGAGGTGTGTAAAAGACGGTAAATAGTTCGATAAAATTTTATATATCTAAACTTATTATAAAGTGACTCTAATGAATTAAGTTGAACATATATATGTATTATGTATCTATTTTGACCTAAAATAAATTAAAATAAAATAAATAATTATTTAAATAAAAAGTTGGTTTTAACCAATAACATAATGTTTTTTCACTATTCATCAAAAATTGAAAATGTTTAGAAAAATACCAAAAATTCACCCTAAGCTAATTTCGATATTCCAAATCCAAAAATGAAGTCCATTTTGAAAGATAAAATTTAAAAAATTGGGTATTACTATTCATAACGGCTAGTTTGATTGGTTGTAGTGTGTTAAAATCTCAAAGTTGCGTATAATGCAAGATATTGCATTATTCAAAGGGAAACGTACCGTGGAAGCTTGGGGTGTTACATATGGGGTGTCTAGTGGGGGGTGTCTGGGGGGGGGGGTTTCTAGTGGAGGGTATCCAAGGGAGTTTCTCGGGGGGGGGGGGGTATAGGGGGTGTCCAGGGGGTAGGGGGTGTCTAGGGGGTGTCCAAGGGGGTGTTCAGGGGGGTCATGTGGGGGGGGGGTGTCTAGGGGGTGTCCAGGGGTGGTCCAATGGGGGGTGTCCAGGGGGAGGGGGTGTCAAGGGGGGGTGTCTGGGGGGGGGGATGTCCAGGGGGGGTGTCCAGTGGTGTCTGTCCCGGGGGGTGTCTAGGGGGGAGGGGGTGTTTAGGGGGGGAAATGGGGGTCTGTCTAGGGGGAGAGTAGTGGGTGTGCAAGGGGGGAGAGGGGTGTGCTGGGGGGGGGGGTCTGTCTAGTGGGAAGGGAGGGTATGCCGGGGGAGTGGGTATTTTTTTAATGAAATTGGAAGGCCTATAGCCAAAGTTTCAAACTGTGGCTATAGTCTCTATGTGGCTTAAGGTTATGCCACAGTTTGAACCGTGGATATAGGCCTTTCACAATGTTTTGAACTATGGCTATAGGTATTTAGCTGTAGTTTGAAACTGTGGCTATAGTATTTTACCTATATCCATTCCAATACCATCCATGCTCCATGGAACCATGGCTATAACTTATAGGCACAATTTTTGGGCTTATAGCCACAATTTCAAACCGTGGCTATAGCCTTAATTTATAATAGTGTTATAAAATTAATTTGATGAGTAAATATAATATTTATGAACTTAATATCATTCTGGATATGAATAAAATATATCATATTCATAAGAAACAAGACTAACAAGATGAAACATGCATAGGAAAATGAAGCAGTTAACACCCAAACTAATGGTAATACTGAAAATATTATTAACAAAATTATAGAAGAGGATCATATATGATATCATAAATATAGATATGGTTATTTTATAATTTAATAACATAATTTAATCATTATATAGGAGGTTAACACACCCTCTACTAAAGGAGAGTATAAGGTAATTGTTAATCTCACAATCTCTTTATTATCTGAGATTGCTTATATGTAAGTATCTACCGAGACATCCTTATCATCCATGTCCATGATTATTAAAATGTAATTCAAAATATTATCGAAAATTATTTAAATTAATTTTACCCATATTTGGATTTTTTTAAAAATGTTTTGAAAAGAATCTTTCTGTCATTTTCCAAATGAGTTACTTTATAACATTTTCAACAAATTAAGCATAGAATGTTTTTTATCTTATACGATGCAAGAATCTATTTTCCACTGTTATTTTGAAGATTTAACTACAATATTATAGGGTTATTTTAAAAATAATTTTTTTCTTTTATAATTTCATGGATATAAATTATTTCAAATTTAAAAGGGATATTTCTCTTAAAGAGATTTAATACATTTATTAGAGTATTTTTATCTATGTAAACATCCTTTGTTGGATTTTATGCTTGGTTAAAGTTGATTTATTATGATACAATGAACCATATTGTATTTAAAGTTTTATGATATGTTTAATTGTGGATGATCCATTTTTATACCATTCATGGTTTATGGTTAATGTGTAACATCCCAAGCTTCTGCAGTATGCTTCTTTTTAAATAATTCAGTAGGTTGCGCTATACACAACACCGAGTTTGAGTGCACCATGACTTACCAAACTATCCATTTAAAAAGATTATATGCATATTATTAATTAAATTTTGAATTTTATATATTCCATATAATTTTAAAATTTATATTATGTGTTTCTTATACATAATATAAGGAAAAAATTCAATTTTTTCAATAAAAGAAGTATTTTTCAAAAAATGCAGTTTTTTTCACCTTTTAATGGATAACCATTTTTAAATCCAATATTTGACACTTTTATATATTAAATTTTATTAAATGAGATTATTATTTATAATAAGGACATAAAAATTAAGTTTGGATGAATTTTTGGCACTTTTGTGATAAATTTCATATTTTGATGAATAATGAAAACTACTAAATTTTAATTGAAAACAACTTTTTTAATCGAAATAATTTCTTGTGTTAAATTTTATATTTGAGTGGTTTTAAATTATAATTATATTATATTTTTATCATTTAATATAATTTAGTTTATTTTAAGTAATTTTAAATTTAAATTGTACATAAACACATGTCAATATTTTGATTGTTTTTATTTCTTGAAAACCCTCGTTCTGGTTTTGACAATGGGAATAAATTTTAAATTAATTACTACAAATTATATGTTTTGAATTTGGAAAAATGAATTTCATATTTGGAATCAAAAGTTACAAATTTTTTAAATAGGTACCTTTTATTTTTTGACTTTATGAATAGTAACTTCAGTAATTATTTTTATTTACCATGGTTAAAGGGTAAATCGGGTAAATAAGGGTAAACAAATAATATTACAATAATATTAAACCATCTTAAAACATGTAGTAACCCTATTGGATAATATATTTTTGACCATCAGAATAATTGGGTCTATTTTTGGACCACATTGAACCATTTGGGTATGATAATGACATGTTATAATAATTATTTTAATGTAATGAGAAATATAACATAAACATGTATATTTTAATGTTTTTTTTAAATTTAAGTAATATAAGTGATAATTTTAACTATAAATATTCATTATAAATATAAAAATATTTCATACATCATGGTATTTTATTTGTAATTTTTATAAATTAAATAATTAAATTTATTTATGACACAATAATGATGCAGAATTTTACCTATTAATGAAAGAATCCAATAAATGATATCATAAATATTAAAATAAATAGATTTTGAAAGTTTTTACGCCAAAAAATAATTTTATGGATGAATATGACATGTTATCTTTGATTTAATTTTTTTGAAGTGATCAAGTTGTTATGACTTTAACAAAAATCAATTACTAAATAGTGTCAAAATTGACATAAATGAGTTTTTAAAACAAATACCATTTTATTAAATGATATAAAAATATTAAAAATCTAAGATTTAGAAAAATTACATAGATAATGTTAAAAATTTCATTAATGATCCACTTGAGGTTCTATTGGCATTTTATTGTAACTAAATTAACCCTATAGTATAAAAATACAAGAAGACAAGATAAGAGTTAAACTATTTAACAAAGGGTTAATCCCAAAAGATAAGGTTAATTTCACGAACTAAATTTATCTAAAAAACATTTTATGAGATTATTTAGACCCATAATCATATTATCCTTTAAATAAATCAATTTTGAGATATTATAAACCTAAAATAGTTTTATAGTAAACTAATATTTCAATATATTTCCTAAAGTTCCCCTCACCTTTCTTATAAAAGGACACCTCCCTTTCTCTTTAAATCGCAACTCTAAAGCATTTTGGTTCGGACAAAACCTTCCCATTTCTCCTCATAACCTCACTAAATTCATCCTAGAGTCATAAATTTGGTCATAGAGCCTCCCTAAGGAGCCCTTTTATTCAAATAAAAAAGAAACACCCGAAGAAGAGGTAATCCTTTTATCCCTTCTTTCAAAGTTCTTTTCTCTTTATACGTCTTCTTTCCATATTGTTTCCATACCAAAGTAATAAATCCAGTATCATACATATACTTATATTTTATTATAATAATTTTACAACTATATTCATCATTTTATCCATCCTACGAATAATAATATCACCATGCATGCATACGTACGACTTACCATCTCCATGCCGTGGTGTAATTTATTATTCCACATTACATTATTTGGATGGGTATAATGATGAGTATAATAGACATAAATAATGAATATTAAATGATTATTATTCTTAATAATTAATATATCATCTAGTTCCATCATTAAAGGAATGATATGTTTGCTCTTGCGTACATACGGCCTACCATCTCCACAACGTGATGAGATTCATTCTCCACTTTAACCATCAAAGAATGATTATTAAAAGTATATATTATTCATAATTATGAAATATATGACATAATAAGTCTATTGGAATGATATATATATATATATATATATATATATATTTGTACATATATATCATTCACTTTCTTCCATTCAATATGATAAGAAAACGGAAACAACGTTCATGCGTACGTATAACCTACCGTCTCCATGAACAGAGTATTCCATTTCATATATATATATATATATATATATCTATTATATATATTTATATTATGAATATATATAACATATAAATCATATTATACATTTTAGAAGTAAGTAAATCATGATCTATGTAATCATGTTAAGAATAACAAGTCAAAACACGTACGATAAACAAAGCGATTATTACCCGAAATGTTCTATTAACATGAAATTGTTAATAAACAAGTAATATAAAGTCATAAAAGATTAATATATGATATCATAAATATTATTATGATTCTGATATAGGTTAATAATATGTTTAAAAACATTATACATGAGTTTCAGACACATACAGAGAGTATCAGACTGAAGGTAAGGGCTAATTCGCCAATCTCATTATTATCTGAGATTGTTTATGTGTATGTATTTACTGGGACATCTTTATCATCCATGTTAATGTTTCTAAAAATGTTTTCATATTTTTTTCTATAATCCTATGGATTTTTAAAGTCATTTTTATGCATTTTTGAATTTTTATAAAATGGTTTGAAAAGAATATTTTGGTTATTTTACAAATGTGGTATTTTATAACCTTTTTGACAAATTAAGGAAAGAATTTTTTTTAACTTAAATGGCGTGAGTGAATATTTTCCACTGTTATGTCACCTTACCATTTTTTAGCTTCCCTTACAAGCTTACAAGTTTATTTTCAAAATAAATGTTTTATTGTGGATGTGCTATTTTTATACCATTCATGGTTTACGGTGAATGTATTATCATTTCATATGCTAGTTTTAATATGAATGTTTATGCTATATTTCAACCATTTCATATGAGGAATAAATTTGACTTAGTAAGTAATGGGCGGGGCCTGATATAGCCCCTTAGTGAATTGGTAGGTCTCATGAGACAAACTAGTGTCTTGGAAAAAGGCCATAACAAAATATTTGTGTATGGTCTTGGCACGAGGCCTTAACTTAGTGGTTAAGATGTCTAGAATTATGAATTCCCCCATTATGAGATTAGTTTTTGATTTTACATGTGACTATTCAACTAGTAGAATATCTATGTGAATTTTTAAATGGCATTATTTGTTTTATTCTTACCATATTATATTGAATATAATGTTTTAAAAGTATTGTGTTTTAGTTTTGCACCTTGCCTTAAAAGTTTTTGCATAATTATGATTGCTTCCTCTATATTGGTTATCCTTACTAAGAATCCAATCTCACCCCTTTATTATGTTTTATTTTCCCACAATGCCAAGAAGTGTTTTATGATTGATATATATGGTTAAGTTAGGGGAATAATGGAGTTCTCAATGGATTATCTATGCTACATTTTATGTTAGAAATTTTAATATAATGTACATGTATGTAATCTATTTTCCAATACTGCTAAATTGATCGGTCCATCGGGAATTTATTCCTTGTAATATGGCCAATTTTTTAAAATAATGCAATGGCTCTGACTAACTGGGGTTGGGGAATTATAGTTGGTATCAGAGGAAGTTTAGAGACAACCTTGGAAAGTATATTTAGAAAAACTTTGATCAGGGAACATTACCCTAAGATAGAATTTGAGGATAAGTATAGAATAACAACCTAAAATTTTGGTAATGTAGATATTATGTGGGTATTCCTAAAAAATACATCCCTTTATAGATACATCAAGTGGATGTGGTTCTGGTACATATGTACCTAGGAGTAACAACTCTGAAAAGGTATTTTGGGCTTGACTCAAGGTAACCTAGTACACAACAACGATCCTTACTACGCACCTAGTCTAACACCCTTGGGGGATATGCTTAGAAAAATTCACATATTTTTACCAACCATTATGAAGTATTTATGAGTAAATATGTCCCCAAAGAAACCATTTTTATGATTATGAGACTAGATACGTGTAAATATTCAATTAATGTTGAGCATTTTTCTCATTTTTGGATTATACATTATGAAATGATCTAACCTAGTGCATTTCATCATTTAGAAATGGTGCCTAGTAGAAGGAATGAGAACTATAGCAATACGCATGATCCAACGAGTAAGAAGGATCATATCTTTCATGGTCTTAAGCTATCATTTCTAAGGGAAATAGTCTCCCCATGTATTCTCATCATATGAAGAAATTGTATCATGTGTTAATAAGATAAGTAAATAATTCTCTGAGTCCTATGGATTTTAATGGAAGTAAGAGAAGAAGAGGATGGTAGAGAAAAATATGGATAAAGGGAAGAACGAAAAGAAGGATTTTCCCACATGTGATAACTATAGAAAGAATCAACTTGGTAAATGCTTGAAGGTAATGGGAGTTTATTATAAGTGTGGAGAAAAAGGACACCAAGTTATTGATTGCAAGGGGAAGAAAAATGTTTCAAATGTACAATTCTTTATCTACAAGGAGTTAGGACACTATGTGAATCAATGTCCCAATCATTTTAGTATACCCCAAATGATACTATTGGATAATAATCAAGTTATGATACTATTGCAAATGAAGTGGAATGATTAGTTTTTTTATTTTTTCATTAAATAATTATGTCATTTGAGTATTGTATTAATGATGTACTAGTTATAAGAATTATAGAGTATATAAGACTGTACTGCAGTACTATTTCATTAAGGATTTGAGATTGTATGGTACCAAGTAAAGTGAAACAGTTTTAAGTTAATCATTTCGGAAAATATATGGTTGGGGGAAATATAACCCTTAATATGTTTCTGATACTGAGATAATGATTTTAGAATAAAGAGATAATTGAATTGGATAAAGTAGATTGGATATTATTTACATCCTTGGAACTGAATAATGTTTTTTTAAAAATAGTTTATACCATCATTATTGGGAGTTTTTAACATTTTTTGGATTTAAGATATATATCCAGTATTATATGTTTTAAATAAGGAATAAGAAATAATGAATGTATTCTATAAGGTTTTCTAGTAATTCAGTTTATTTCCATGTTTTAAGAGAATACATGACGAAGGTATTCACATGTATGTTATGCGACCTTCCTTATAAATTTTTGGACTGTGAGTTGGGATAGAAGTATTTTGGATAATACTAGCAGTTGGAATGAGTTAAATTGGAAATTGGATATTATTTTTTAATGTTAAATTTTTTATTAAGAATATTATTTTTTGTAATATTATACTTTTAAGAAAAGGACAACCCGTAGGTCGGGCGATAACCCGTCACGTCTGGCAAGGCCGCGAGGCTTGAACCTATAACCGAAGGGAGACAAGGGTGCATCACCTACCACTGGACTACATGATATCCTGGTTATTATAACATGGTTTTATTTATTTAAATGTATAAGTTTATATTTGTAACCTTATATGATTAATATAAATTGAATATTTTTGAGTTTTATTTTGAAGAGGAAGATGAGTTTATGGTAGGAATTAGTTAAAGGATGAAACTCTCTATGTAAATTACATATTATTATTTGTGTTCTTATTCTATGAATTAATTTAATTCCACAAAACTAGGAAATAGATCACAAAACCAAAATTTTTTTCCTAGCACTTTATTTTGCGATGAATCAAATGTTCCCTTAGATCATTGCAGATTTACAGCTTTTTGGTTGTTAAATTTCTTCTAATAATATTCTCTATCACTCTTCATGAGAACTTTATAGTTACATTTTCTTTCATGTTCATGTTTTCCTACATGGAACCCTAATATGTGTTATTTTTTATAACCTTCTTACTTCCCTTTATTTATTTTAAAGTGGAAGTTTTATCGATCATTTTTCCAATTTGGGATTGCAATAAAGAGATTTGAATAATCAAACCTTAGTTACTGAAACAAAATTAAAAAATTGTGAGGACATAATTTATTGAATTATAGGATAATGTGATACCCCAAGCTTCCATGGTACTCTTATTTTTAAATAATTATGTATCTTGCACTATACGCAACACCGAGTTTGAGCGCACCATGACTTACCAAACTAACTATTTAAAAAGTGGTTATGCATAGTATTAACCAAATTTTGAATTTTCTATATTACATATAATTTTAAGATTCATCTTGTGTGTTTATTATACACAATATAAGGACAAAATTCAATTTTTTAGATAAAGGAAGTATTTTTCAAAAAATACAGTTTTTTCTCCTTTTGATGGAGAATGTCACGACCCGTCCTCGGGACCTGTGCCATGACTACCCCAAGACCACCTTCCATAGGCCAGGGGCTGGTGACTAGCACCAAGGCATAAATCCCGATAAAAAGGGAAGACATTGTCTTTATAAAGTAAACAAACACCACAGAGTAAGCCAGTAGAAGTAAACACTAAGTAAAATTGGGTACAACTGTAAGTGCTGGAAAGTAAATGGGCCAGAATACAAACCCAACTGAAGTAAAGTACAACTGAAAAGAAAGTTCAGAAACTAAAAAAGTAAAGCATCAACGCTGATCCATCCTTTGGGAATCCCACCTGAAGGGTGGGTATAGATAGCCTCCTCAGCTCCTCAGGTCCAGCCGTCCGCTCCGTGTATGTCCCGCCCAGTTGTCCACCTCCAGGTATCGACTTGCTCCACAAGCCTCAACCACGATTAGTGATGTCCGTCATCTGCATCCAACACAGCGTAATGCGGGCATAGCCCATGTAGGGGTGAGTATACGCTACTCAGTAGGGACCCCGAGACCCCCGAAGGTCTCATAGAATCCACAAAGGATAATCCACAAAGGAAAGATACAATTACAAAGTAACAACCAACACCACTTAGGTATATGACAATACATATACCTAAGTCATCAATTCCAGTTCGGCTCCAACATCTGAGCCCGAGTTCGATCTAGTCCACACAGGATAGCACAACCAATCCAAATAGGATAACACAACCCAATCCACTTAGGATAGCAAATCAATCATATCGAAGATAATGATTGAAAGTCAAGACTCAGCTCACACAGGTATACATCATTTGTAAAGCAAAAAGAGATGATCAGATGTATTTACTGATTTATATAGCTGGGACCCACATAGGATACTAGACCAGCTAAGCTATCAGACCCACGTATGATACAAGTCCAGCTACTCTGTTAGACCCACGTAGGATACTACAACAGAGGTCAATACTGTCGGACCCACGTAGGATACAAGTACAGTGGTCGTCACCGCCAAACCCACAGAGGATTCCAGTACGGTTGTCGTCGTCGTCGAACCCACAGAGGATTCCAGTACGAAAGTCTTCACCGTTGAACCCACAGAGGATTCCAGTACGGTTGTCATCATCATCGAACCCACGGAGGATTCCAGTATGAAAGTCTTCACCGTCGAACCCACAAAGGATTCCAATACGGTTGTCGTCGCAGTCGCAGCCAGCTCGAGGGTTCCCGCACACAACATGCTCGTTTTCAGGAGGGTCCGATCCACGAGACAAGGGGGTTGATACATCAACTGAAACTTAGTCCGGAGTTGATTTATCCCAAATTTCTGTCTCATCGGTAGGAACTCATCATGACAGACGATGCGTCAATCGGACACCCGGTCTGAGAGTTATTGGCTTTCTCGTCCCAGGGGCCCAGTTATTTTTTAAGTAAAAACCAACCCGACCGTACTCCAATTGTGTCTAAACCTCAAGCGGAGTAATCCAAAATGTCCGTCTCACAAAGAGGAATCCAACAAAGTCGACGACACGTCAATCGGACGTCCGGAGCTCAAGTTATAGGCGTTTCCGCTCTGAGGGCCCAGTTGGTTCTGTGTTCGAACCAACCCGGCCATACCCAAGTTCTACTAAACCTTGAGTATAATATACCTAAACGACCTTCTCGATCCAAGGATCGCGTCGCAACTGACGTTGCGCCAATCGGATGTCCATAGCCCAAGTTATGGGCGTTTGAACGAATCTGCCCGCTTTTAGGGGGGGTTTGGGCCCGGACTGACCCGACCCAGCTGGCGCGGCCCGGCCCAGCCGGCGCGGCCTGGCCCGACGCGGGAGGCCAGTCGGCCCGGCAAGGGCACCGTTCCATGTGTGAGCGCAGAAGGGGGGAGCCTCCACCCCTTTGGACCGAACGGCGGACCCGCGGGGGGTCCGCCCTACCACGTTGACTGGGGGTCAAACCCCGGGTTATCTGGATCTGGCCGGCCGTAATGGCCGGCGGTTCCGAACGCCGCTCTCTGCTCAACCACGACCACAAGTCGTGGCCTTGGTCCGACCAGCGAGGCGCGATGGCGCCGCGCCCCTCTTCCGCGCCCCGCTCCAGCCGCGACCCTCCATGGTTTTTCGGCATGGCGCGATGGCGCCGTGCCCTTTCCTCCGCGGCCCCGCACCAGCCGCGGCCTCTTTCGGCCTCAACAGCGCGGCGCGACGACGCCACACTTCCTTTCCACGTTCCTCCTTATTTCTGTGTGGTGTCATTGCACCGCGCCGCCTTCATTCGAGCCGCATCAAATACAACAACAAAGGGGGAGGAGGGTCGGCCGTGTTCGTGCGGTCCGGCCCCCTCCCGTTAATTCGATATCAAGCAGATAAAGAATTTGACATTGGTCGGAAAAGAATATTCATCGACAAAATCAAACCCCTACCTTGAAGAAGTCATCGAACGAGGTTCGTCGTGGGAAAAAGATATCGCGGAAGATGGCGTCGCAGAACGAGGCTCCGTAAGCATTGTCGGGGTTCGCTCGATGAAGGATGCGGCACGTCGTCATTCTCCGGAAAAGGCGTCTCTCACCGGCTGCAGAGAGGAGAGAAGATGGCACGACGATCTCCCCTTGCGGTGACGGAGTTCTTCGTCGTAGACTCGGCGTTCTTCGCGAAGAAGATGATGTTCTTTAAGACCGAGAGAGTTCACTCCTCTATTCCACACGACGAATCAGCTAACAATAAAATAAGAAATTGTCTTATTTTATTCACATGCACACATTCCAACATTAATTTCAAATTCAAAAGATCCCATTCAATTAATTAAATTAATTGAAGAGCCTTTAACAGTCCAATTAATTGCGAGAGTTGACTTGTCATTAAAAGGGGGGTGAGAGTGTGTTACACAAATAATTGCTAGAGGGGGGGGGGGGTTAATGGGGTGTTGGGAAAACTGAAGGAGGTGGGGGATCGTGTGGTCCCCACTCTAACTTCCTCACATCCTCCTTTCCCACAAAACTTAAACCACCGGTAATAAATAAAAATAAAATTGTAAAAAAAAATTATTTTTATTCCCCACAATTTAATATCTCCCTCTGAGCAAACGCAACCCAGAAAAAGGTACTCTTAAGAAATTACCAGCACTGCGGTTTCATCGGTACCCTCAGATTTTGATTCCGAGCACCGGTTCAATATTTAGAAAAACCTGCTCATTCGTTCACTAAACGTACCCGAGCTAAACTTCGGAAAATGATTCCAAGAACACCGGGCCTCAGAATCAGGTGCCGTCCGAAACTGCGTACTCATAAAGTCCCAAAGAAATAAAAAAAAATTCCTTTAAATTTCTGGGTCTTTACATTACTCCCACCTTAGGGATTTACATCCCCGTAAAGCTATAACACAAATTAGGGAAACAAAAGTGGTACTGAGAACGCATTGAGCCTTCCGCTCCCATGTGCTCTCCTGGAGGTTCCCGTGCTGCCACCTGATGCACACTAGAGGAATAAACCGTCCACGTAGGACCCACTCCGGTCGATCCTCGATCTCCACCGGGACTTCCACAAAAGTCACCCCATCGCCAATGTCCAGCTCCCCATGGTCGATGATATGCATCGGGTCAAGCACGTATCTCCTCAGTTGATATAGGTGGAAGTAGTTGTGCACCTGGTGCAACGGAGGTGGATGGGTCAAGCGGTAAACCTCCTCGCCTACCCTATTGAGGACCTATAAGGGTCTGATGAAGCGTGGAGATAACTTTCCGCCCCGACCAAAACTCCGTAATCCACGTCAAGGTGAGACCCATAGGAAAACGTGTTCGCCATCCTCGAACTCTAGTGGTCTCCACCTCCTGTCAGCATAAGTCTTTTGTCAGCTCTAAGCTATCCTCATCCAATCCTAGATGACTTGGACCTTCTCTGGTCCTACAAGGGCTGATAAGATTTCTTCTTTGCTGATAAGAGAAATCCAGTCTCATCCCCTGGATGAACCATGTTCGTTTCCTAATACAGTCAATCCCGACATGGATGATACTAATCCATACCAAGGATGATGTCGTAAGGCCTTGACGCTACTACCAAGAGATACAACCGTTACTCTCGCCTCCAAGGGTTGAGTCACACTGTCGGCATCGGTGTGTGGTCACTGGGTCTCCTCCAGTAGGTATCTCAAAAGTGATGGTCAAGTCAACAGTTTTAAACCGGAACCTCTTAGTATCAACTACATAAAAAGGACAGGGAACAAAACGTCACAAGAACAAGTGTATTTTATTACTGCAGCTCAAGGTACAAGACACATAACATCAACAATGATAGAAGCAACATGAACAAAAGTCCCCATGTATTGAGCTAGTCTCGCTCCTGTCCATATGCTCTCGGAGCTTCATGGTCATAAGCCTCAGTTGCTTGTAGCCGATCTCTCCCTTGTCCACCCATTCCTTGCGGTTGGGGTGGTCTTCCTGGTGGTGGTGGTGGTGGTGGGGCCTCAAAGCATCGCCTGCCACCCACTACTCGGCCAGCTCCTCTGCCTCGTCTGACTGCTCCTTGTGGACCGCCATGGTTGAACCTCTTCCTGGGAGGTCCCTCTACTGCCTGCTGCTCATCAACAGTATTAGTCGGGTAGTCTCGATCCATGTGACCCTACCCGCCACATGTGTAGCACTGCCTGCTCCTCGTGTAGTTAGCTCTTATTCGTGTGGCCCTCACAACTGAATCTGCATCCTAAGATTGCTCATCTGATGGTCTGTCCCATTTGGACCTCTGCGTCATCTTTCTACTACCAACTATAGAAGACTTCACTATGGGTCGTCCTGCAGAGGGTCCCGCCACTGGTGAATGCTCGGTGAGAAAACTCTCTACTAGAAGGGCTCTCTCCAACACCCCTGCCTGAGTAGGAATGTTGAGGGAGATCATCAAAGCCCTGATATCATGCCTCAGTCCCTTCTCGAAGGTCCGGGCATGGAAGAACGATTCACGTACCATATCTATGGGGTAGCGCGAGAGATTAGTAAACCTCGCCGAGTACGGGGCCACGATCATGCTGCCCTACCTTAGCTGTAGTAACTCCTGAATGAGCACCGCACTGAGGGTGGCTGGGACGAACTCTGAGCGGAATAGTCTCTCAATGTCTGTACAAAGGAGTGATGCCTCATCGTGCACCTAGAGCATTAGGATCCACCATCTTCCTGCTACCGCGTGCAGGAGACTCGCTGCAAGGTTCACCATGAGGTCTTCTGGTGTCCCCACTAACCTGAAAACTCGAACAACAACCTCCATCCAATCCTCATCTGCCTGAGGGTCCATCTCCCAGCTGAACTTGGGCGGTCTCTGACACTAAAACTCGTGTAGTGCACTAAGTCGATGTGCAATCTCAGCGGCTAGGGCTGGTGGCATAGGTGGCTCGATGGGTAGAAGTACCGTCGGTGCCCCTACTGTAAAAGGGCCCTATACCGAGGACTTGTCGCTCAGTGGGATGTCGTCTTGCACAAAGCTCTGAACCCTAGCTGGCTGCCGTCGTGGGGCCATCCTAAAAAGAAACAGGTGCGCCACGGTCAAAACAGTATACCTGGTGAGATGACACAAAGTAATCACAAAGATAACTTTTGAAACACACATGCAATCAATGTTTTCATGTACTGAGTCGGAAATCAGAAGTCAGGGTCCTGGTGTATGGATACGTCAGCCGCCGCACCAACACTGGACTCCCTGGACTAATAACCACACTCAATACCTTTAACACTATTTATTCACATAGAATAAGGTTCAGAGTCTTGAGTTCTGTGGTAGAACCGAACTCCTCTGATACCAATTTGTCACAACCCGTCCTCGGGACCCGTGCCGTGACTACCCCAAGCCCGCCTTCCATTGGCCAGGGGCTGGCGACTAGCACCAAGGCGTAAATCATGATAAAAAGGGAAGGAATTGCCTTTATAAAGTAAACAAACACCACAGAGTAAGCCAGTAGAAGTAAATACTAAGTAAAACTGGGTACAAATGTAAGTGATGGAAAATAAATGGGCCAGAATAAAAACCCAAATGAAGTAAAGTACAACTGAAAATAATGTACAACAACTGAAAAAGTAAAGCAGCAACGCTGAGCCGTCCTCTGGGAATCCCACCTGAAGGGTGGGTATAGATAGCCTCCTCATCTCCTCGGGTCCAGCCGTCCGCTCCATGTATGTCCCACCCAGTGGTCCGCCTCCAGGTACCGACTTGCTCCACAATACTCAACCACGATCAGCACTGTCTGTCATCTACGTCCAACACAACGTAGTGCAGGCATAGCCTTTATAGGGGTGAGTATACGCTACTTAGTAGGGACCTCGAGACCCCCGAAGGTCTCCCAAAATCCAAAAAGGATAATACACAAAGGAATGATACAATCACGAAGTAACAACCAACACTACTTAGGTATATGCCCATACATATACCTAAGTCATCAATTCCAGTTCTGCTCCAACATCCGAGCCCGAGTTCGATCGAGACCACACAGGAGAGCACAACCAATCCAAACAGGATAACACAACCCAATCCACTTAGGATAGAAAATCAATCATATCAAAGATAATGATTGAAAGTCAATACTCAGCTCACACAACTATACATCATTTGTAAAGAAAAAATAGATGATCAGATGTAGTTACTGATTCATTTATCTGGGACCCACATAGGATACTAGATCAGCTAAGCTGTCAGACCCACGTAGGATACTAGTCTAGCTACTCTGTCGGACCCACGTAGGATACTACAATAGAGGTCAATACTGTCGGACCCACGTAGGATACAAGTACAATAGTCTTCACCGCCGAACCCACGGAGGATTCCAGTACGGTTGTCATCGTCATCGAACCCATGGAGGATTCCAGTAAGAAAGTCTACACCGTCGAACCCAAGGAGGATTTCAGTATGGTTGTCATCATTGCCGAACCCACGGAGGATTCTAGTACGAAAGTCTTCACCGTCGAACCCACGGAGGATTCCAGTATGGTTGTCGTCGCATTCGCAGCCCGCTCTAGGGTTCCCGCACACAACATGCTCGTTTTTGGGTGGGTCCACTCCACAAGCCAAGGGGGTCGATACATCAACTGACATGTAATCTGGAGTTGATGTATCCCAAAGTTCCGTCTCGTCGATAGGAACTCATCACGACAGACGGCGCGTCAATCAGACGCTCGATCTGAGAGTTATTGGCTTTCTCGTCCGAGGGGCCCGGTTGGTTTTTAAGTCAAAACCAACTCAAACGTACTCCAACTATGTCCAAACCTTGATCAGAGTAGTCTAAAAGCTCCGTCTCACTAAGAGGAATCCAACAAAGTCAATAGCACGTCAATCAGACGTCCGGAGCTCAAGTTATAGGCGTTTCCGCTCCGAGGGCCCGGTTGGTTCCGTGTTCGAACCAACCCGGCCATACCCAAGATTCTTCTAAACATTGAGTGTAATATACTGAAACGACCATCTCGATCCAAGGATCGCGTCGCAATTGACGGTGCACCAATCAGAGGTCCATAGCTCAAGTTACGGGCATTTGAACGAATATGCCCGCTTTTAGGGGGGTTTGGGCCTGGACTGACCCCGCCCAAGACTCCCTGGGTCGGCCCGAACCGGGCGACCCGACCCGGGTCTGGGTCCGGCCCACTAGGGCGCGGCCCAGCTCGGCACAGGCGGCCCAACCCGACGAGGGCGCTGCGCGCCGCGTGAGCGCGGAAGGGGGGAGCTGCCACCCCTTCGGACCGAACGATGGACCCGCGGGGGGTCCACCCTGCCGTGTTGACCGGGGGTCAAACCCCCAGTTTTCCAGATCTGGCCGGCCGTAACGGGCGGCCAGTGTACCATGCGGGACCGGTTGGTCCCACCCTCCACGCGCTGGGGGCCGGCGGTTCCGGTCGCTGCTCCCTGCTCCGTCGCGGCGAAAGGCCGCGGCCTTGGTCCAACCGGCGCGGCGCGACGGCACTGCGCCCCTCCGCTGCGGCCCACTCCGGCCACGTCCCTCCATGGTTTTCCAGCATGGCACGATGACACCGCGCCCTTTCCGCCACAGCCTCGCACCGGCCGTGGCCTCTTTCGACCTCAAGGGCGCGACGCGACGCCGCCACACTTCTTCACCGCATTCCTCCTTGTTTCCGCACGGTGTCGTTGCACCGCACCACCTTCGTTCGAGCCGCATCTAATACAACAACCATGTGGGAGGAGGGTCGGCTGTGTTTGTGTGGTCCGACCACCACCTGTTAATTTGATATCAAGAAGCTAAAGAATTTGACGTTGGACGGCAAATAATATTCATGGACAAAATCAAACCCCTACCTCGAAGAAGTCATTGAATAAGGTTCGTCGCGGGAAAAAGACGTCACAGAAGACGACGTCGTGGAACGAGGCTCCGTAAGCGTCGTCAATGTTCGCCTGATAAAGGATTTGGCACATCGTTGTTCTCCAGAAAAGGCATCTCTCACCAGCTGCAGATAGGAGAGAAGACAACACGACGATCTCCCCTTGCGGTGACGGAGTTCTTCGTCGTTGACTCGGCGTTCTTCGCGAAGAAGATGAAGTTCTTCAAGACCGTGAGAGTTCTCTCCTCTATTCCACACAAAGAATCAACCAACAATAAAATAATACATTGTCTTATTTTATTCACATGCACACATGGCAACATTAATTTGAAATTCAAAAGATCTCATTCAATTAATTAAATTAATTGAAGAGCATTTAACAGTCCAATTAATTACGAGAGTTGACTTGTCATTAAAAGGGGGTGCTGGTGTGTTACACAAATAATTGCTAGAGGGGGGGGGGGGGGGGGTTAATGGGGTGTTAACCGAAGGAGGTGGGGGCTCATGTGGGCCCCACTACAAATTCCTCACATCCACCTTTCCCACAACACTTAAACCACCGGTAAGAAATAAAAATAAAATTGTAAAAAAAATTTTATTTTTATTCCCCACATTTTAACATCTCCTTCCGAGAAAACACAACCCAGAAAAAGGTACACTTAAGCAATTCCCAGCACTGCGGTTTCATCAGTGCCCTCAGATTTCGATTCCGAGCACTGGTTCAAAAGATAGAAAAACCCGATCGTTCGTTTACTGAACGTACCCAAGCTAAACTTTGGAAAATGATTCCAAGCACACCAGGCCTCGGAATCAGGTTCTGTCAGAAACTGCGTACTCGTAAAGTCCCAAAGATTTTTTTTTTTGAAATTTCCGAGTCTTTATAGAGAACCCTTTTTAAATCCAATATTTGACACTTTTATATATTAAATTTTATTAAATTTAATTATTCTTTATAATAGGTATATAAAAATTTATATTGGATGAATTTTCGGTACTTTTCTGATAACTTTCATATTTTGATGAATTGTGAAAAACACTAAACTGTAATTGAAAACAACTTTTTTAATCGAAATAATTTACAGTGTTGAATTATAAATTTTAGTGATTTTAAAGTATAATTAAATTATATTTTTATAATTTTATATAATTTAGGTCATTGGAAGTAATTTCATATTTAAATTCTACATAAATACATGTCAATCTTTTGATAGCTGTTACTTATTAAAAACTACTTTCTGGTTATGACAACATGAATTAATTTTAAATTAATTACTGAAAATTCTGTATTTTTAATTTGAAAAAATGGATTCCATATTTGGAATTATAAGGTCCAAATTTCTAAATAGGTACCATTTATTTTTTGACTTTATGAATAGTAACTTCAGTAATTATTTTTATTTATCATGGTTAAAGGGTAAATCAGGTAAATAAGGGAAAAAATAATATTATAATAATATAAAACTACCCTAACACATGTAATAATACTATTTTATTATATATTTCAAACCATGGGAATCTTTGGGTCAATTTGGGGACCCGATGGATCCATTTGGGTGTGATAATGACATGTTATAAGAATTATTTTAAAGTAAAGAGAAATATAACATAAACATGTATGTTTTACTAAAACAATTTTAATTAGATTTATATAAGTGATACTTTCAACTATAAATATTCATTAAAAATATAAAAATATTTTCTACATCGTGGTATTTTATTTGTAAATTTTAGTCATTAAATAATTAAATTTATTTATGACACAATAGTGATGTATTATTTTCCTTATTAACAAAAGAATCAAATAAATGATATTATAAATATTAAAATTAATATAATTTGAAAGTTTTTATGCCATAAAAGAATTTTATGTATTATTATGACATTTTATATTTTATTTAATTCATTTTTTTGAAGTAATAAAGTTTTTAGGACTTATAAAAATCAATTACTAAATAGTGTCAAAATCGTCATAAATGAGTTAAAAAAATACTATTTTATTAAATGATATAAAAATCATAAAAATATAATATTCATCCAAATGAAATATATAATGTTAAAAATTTAATTAATTATACACTTTAGTTTCTCTTGTCATTTTTCTATAACTAAATTAACCCTATAGTATAAAAATACAAGAAGACACGGTAAGAGTTAAACTGTTTAATTAAGGGTTAATCCCCAAAGACAAGGTTGATTTCAGGAAATAAAATTTTATAAAAATAATTTTATGAGAGTATTTATACCCATCTTCATCTTAAACTCTAAATAAATAAATTTTTATCTATTATAAACCCAAAATAATTTTATAATAAACTAATATTTTAAGATTTTTCATAAAGTGCCCCTCACCTCTCTTATAAAAGGGCACCTCCCTTTTTCTTTAACTCACAACTCTAAAGAATTTTTGTTTAGACAAAACATGCCCATTTCTCCTCCAACCCTCCCTAAGTTAATTCTAGGGTACTAAATTTGGGTATAGATCGATCCTAAGGAGCCATTTTGTTCAAATAAAAAGGAAACACCTGAAGAAGAGGTAATCATTTTATCCCTTCTTTCAAAGTTTTTTTCTCCTTCTACTTATTATTTTTGTATTATTTCCATAAAAATTAATAAATCCAGTATTTAAATATAATAAGATGTTATTATATTCATGAGACTACTATATTCATCAGTTTATCCGTCCTACGAATAATAATATCACTATGCATGTGTACGTACGACTTATCGTCTCCTTACCGTGGTTTAATTTGTTATTCCACATTAATTTATTTGGATTTGTGTAATTATGAGTATAATAGACATAAATAATTGATATTACATGATTATTATTCTTTATAATTAATATAAATTCCAGTTCCATTATTTATGGAATGATATCATCGCTCATACGTACATACAACCTACCGTCTCCACGATGCGATGAGATTTATTCTGTACTTTAACTGTCCAAGAATGATTATAAAAAATATATATTATTCATAATTATGAAATATATGACATAATTAGTCTACTAGAATGATATATATGTATGTATATATGTATATACATATATATCATTCACTTACTTTCATTCAATACGATAAGAAAATGGAAACAATGTTTATGCATACGTACTGCCTACCATCTCCATGAACAGAGTATTCCATTTCATATATCTATCTATTATATATATATATATATATTTATATTATGAACATATATGATATATAAATCATATTATACATTATATAAGTAATTAAATCATTATCTATGTAATATGATCAAGAATAACAAGTCAAAACACGTACGATAAACAAAGCGATTATTACCCGAAATGTTGCATTAACTTGGAATTGTTAATAAATGGGTAATATAAAGTCCTAAAAGAATAATATATGAAATCATAAATGTTATTATGATTCTGATATAAGTTAATAATATTTTTAAAAACCTTATAAAGGATTTTTGAACACATTTAGAGAGTATCAAACCTAAGGTAAGGGTAAATTCCTCAATCCCATTATTATTCGAGATTGGTTATGTGTAAGTATTTACTGGGACATCTTTATAATCCTTGTACATGTTTCTAAAAATATTTTCATAATTTTTTTTTACTATAATCCTATGTATGTTTAAAGTAATTTTTACCCATGTTTGACTTTTTATAAAATGTTTCAAAAGGAATATTTTGGTCGTTTTCCAAATGAGGTATTTTATGACCTTTTCGAAAAATTAAGGAAAGAATGTTTTTTAACTTATACGGAGTGAGAGAATATTTTCCACTTTTATGTCGTCTTAACATTTTTAATCTTCCCTTAAAATTTTACAGGTTTATTTTCAAAAGAAAATTTTTTATTTTAAAATTTCATGGCTTTTAAATGTTTTAATGTAAAAAAGGGATATTTATATCAAAGAGTTTTATTGAATCTATTAAAATAATTTTCATCTATGTCAACATCCTTTGTTAGATTTTATGATTATTTGGAGTTGATTTATTATGATACAATATTCAATATTATGTTGAAGGTTTTGTGATATGTTTGACTATGGATGTTATGTTTTTATACCATTCATGGTTTACGGTTAAAGTATTAACATTTAGTATGATAGTTTTAATACAAATGTTTATGTTATGTTTCAACCTTTTCATATGAGGAATGTATTGGACTTAGTAAGTGACAGGCAGAGCCTGATATAGCCCCTTGGTGTATCGGTAGGTTTCATGAGACAAACGAGTGTCTTGAAACAAGGCCACAACAAAATATTTGTGTATAGTCTTGGAATGAGGCCTTGACTTTGTGGTCAAGATATCTTTCATTATACATTCCCTAATTATGAGATCAATTATTGATTTTACATGTGACTATTTGACTTGTAGAATATCTATGTAAATGTTTAAATGGAGTTATTTGATTTATTCTTGGTATATTATGCTAAAGATAATGCTTTAAAAGGCCTGTGTTTTAGTTTTGTACCTTGAAATCAAAGTTTATGCTTAATTATGATAGATTACGCTATATTGTTTATCCTTACTGAGCATCTGAGCTCACCCCGTTCTTATGTTTTATTTTCCCAAGATGACAAGAAGTGTTTTATGATTTATATAAAGTGTTAATATAGGGGAATAATGGAATTCTCAAAGGATTATCTATGTTATATTTTATGTTAGAAATTTTAATGTAAAGTACATGTATGTAATCTATTTACCAAGAATGCGAAACTGATTAGTCCTTTGGGACATGATTCTGTGTAATCATGCCAATGCATTAAAATAATGCACTGGATCTAGGAAACTGGGTTTGGGGAGCTATATAATGTATTAAAATTTCATATTCTAGTTTTAATACGAATGTTTATGTTATGTTTCAACCTTTTCATACGAGGAATGCATTGGACTTAGTAAGTGATGGACGAGACCCGCTATAGACCCTCGATGCATCGGTAGGTCTCATGATACAAACTAGTGTCATGGAATAAGGCCTTGATAGAATATTTTTGTATGGTCTTGGATTAAGGCCTTGACTTAGTGGTTATGATTTATGACATTATGCACTCCCTCATTATTAGAATAGTTATTGATTTTATATGTGAGTATTCGACTAGTAGAACATCCGTGTGAATGTTTAAATGACATTATTTGGTTTATTCTTGCTGTATTATTCTAAATATAATGTTTTAAAATTATTGTGTTTGAGTTTTATACCTTTACTTAAAATTTTATTCTTATTTATGATAGCTTCCGCTATATTGATTATCCTTAATGAGCATCTGAGCTCAACCCTTTCTTATGTTTTATTTTCCCAGGATGTCAAGAAGTGTTTTATGATTGATATGTAGGGTTAAGATAGGGGAATAATGGAGTTTTCTCAAAGGATTATCTATACTATATTTTATGTTAGAAATTGTAATGTAAGGTTGATGAATGTAATCTATTTTCCAAGGCTGCTAAACTGATCAGTTCTTTGGGATTTGATTCCTTGTAATCAAGAAAATGTATTAAAATAATGAACTCTCTCTGGTATTCTAGGGTTGGGGTGTTACATCTTCTTTTCTTGATCTTCAATATCCCTTATTCTCTTGATTTATTCTTCTTAAAGGTTTTGAAAGTCTTGATTTTTTTGGATATTGGTTGATTGATGTGGAATTATAGATCTAGGAACTCATCTACCTTCTTTCAAGATCTATCTTCTTAGATTCAGTTATTTTCATCAGAGGAAAAACATCTCAGATTCATTGCGGTTAGATTCCTTATTTTCCAAGTAGGAATTTTTATGATTTTACTTCATTTTGTGATTCATTTTTGATTTCCAAATTCATGGAAGCATGTGTCTTGATTCCAAACACATGTTCTATTTTTTTGTTCATTTACTTTATCATAAAATATTATTTGACCCTATCCTATTTTAATTGAATATTATATGAATTAAATTGTTATGACTTTGATTTATCTCACCATTTTTTAATTAATAAATTACATGTTTGTTTGGAATTATTTTTAAGGAACGTTTAAAGGGGTTTTTGGAAAAATTGAGGTCATTGGCTAGGGTTTTGATCTATTCAATAAACTTCATTTATTTTAATTAAAATAATTGAACTATTTGATGTTTTATAAATAGTTTAAAATGATTGGATTTATTAAATGACCAGTAAACCCCTTCAAAGGATTTTACCCTTATTTTGGAATTGGGTTTCTTGGTTTATTTGAAATAAATGATTTATTTTCATGAAAAGAGGGTGTAAACCCATGTATTTAAATTTATTAAAACCTTTTGAAAATTATAATACTTCCTTTGAATTATTTATGGATTCTTTGAAATAAATTATTGTTTGAAAGTCCCTTTTTAATTTTTATAAGGAATTATAAAAGTAAATGAGTATTATTAACCTTTTGAATATTGAATTGTATAAAAAGTTTTGAATTTAAATCAATGATTCTTGATGGACCAATTGGAACTTTATGATAATTCTACCATGTGATAATACCTTAATTGAAACTTATCTAATTCTTATACTTTATGTTTTTGTGGGGGTTGAAAATGGGATTATTTAATTTGAGAGAGTTTAGGGATGGGGTAAGAATGAGATGTTGATGATAATGATCCTTGTGTGATACTCATATCTTGTTTATCTCACCCTTTCTTTTTACTAGACATTGGAACCTCAATAGTTAGATGGGATGACCATGTTATATACTTAACTAGGGGAATCAAACCCTTCTAGTGGATCCATAAAGAACGTGAAAGGTTCAGGATATAGACTTGTGGCCTAGAAACTGGGTATGCATGGAACTGGTTTTCTTTAGACCTGTGATACTAGATGAAATCCCAAAAATTAGTTTTATTTTAATTTTATTATCTATTCTAATTTGGAAACACTATCATACCTAGGTTGTACCCACGGTATCCATATACTCAATACTCGATACATGATAGTGTTTGTTGTCACTATTTGACATCGGTGTTTCGTTTCTTGATTAATTTATTGTTATTATGAACCTTTAATATATTGTATTGATTCCTATCCATATTTACATATCAGGTTCATATTCTCATATTTCCTTGAATATTTGACTTTATCTTATGAAATGGTTTTGAAATATTTTCAAAAAAAATTAGTTTTTAAATGGTGAAATGAAATGTTTTAGTGGTTCAATTTAATAATTTTTTTAAATGCTTACAACTTTTTTTTAAAACTAATCTTATTAATCTCTTATTTTTACTCCCCTTTTAGTATATTTGAATTGCGTTATGATGTAACTATATAGGATATTTGGTGGAATCCTACTGGGATCTTTATCTCACACCCTTATTATACCTTTTAGTGTTTCCAACCCTTTATTATATTATAGCAGCTATTCGTGATCTCATATTCCTTTGTGGGTTCATGCTTGGGTGACAAAGGGTGGGTGACTTGGGACATGGTGGGTAGTCATGGACCACCAGGAGGTGAATTTTGGTTGTTATGTTCTGTTCTCAGTTTTCTTAGTGTCTCTTTGTACTTTGATATGTATGTATTGATTGATATATATATATTATGTTTCCATGCTGTAATATGTTATTATAATACTTTATGTGTGAAATCATTACTAATGATTAATTCTTAATGCCTAGGTACTTGTCATTGGCTCATGGATATTGGGAATTCTCTTTGTGTTAGTAGAGAATTGATTTGAATATCAGTTTAGATTGTATTATGGGAATGTTCATTACAAAATCCATGGATATATTATTTCATTTCAACTCTGGTACTGGAAAATATTGAAGCATCCCCTTTTATATTTTTCATTTTACTTTAACCTATTTACAATTCAAACAATTCATGGTAAATTTAGGAATATATATTTTAATTCCATCCCACTAGTAATAATTCTGAAGGTCTTTGTACATATTAGTGATACCAAGATGAATGGGAAATGTGAAACTATGAGATTCTCCCAACAATTATCTCTTCAGCTGGGTATCATAAGGAACACATACTATCTTTCAAAATCTAAATACACCTTTTTTTCAACATTAAATTCTGGAAAATTTCAATTCTTAACCAATTATATCTTTTCCTGTAACCCATGGTATTCCTTCTGAGCTTTCTTAATTCTATTTGAAAAATTCAACGACACTAAAACTTAAAATAAAATAGAGTAATTTCTTACATCCAAAACTTCTTGGAAAATATTCAACAAATCATTAAACAAAGGGTCATGTTATAAATGTAACACATTTAATGTATCATTATTTTTTTGACTCAAATAATCAACTGATTTATTTTCTTTTATAGGATGATAAAAAATCATGATATTATAATCCTTGATCAGTTCCAACCATATTTTATCTCTCACGTTCAACTCTTTGTGAGTGAATATATATTTCAAACTTTTATGATCAGTATATATTTCAAACTTGGTTCTATAAAAATGATGCCTCAAAAATCTTAAAAAAAACAATAACATATAATTTTAGAGAATTTGTAGAATAATTTAACTCATGAGGTTTTATTTGACATGAAACATAAGAAATTACTTAATGATTTTACATCAAGACACAACCAAGTCCCTTGAAATAAGAATCATTGTAGATGAAAAAATCACTATTTATAGAAAGAATGGCGAAAACTAAACCATTCACCAATATTATTTTTAGTTCCTAAAAAAATCAACACACTATTTTTTCCAAATGAATTTAAATACTTTTTTATTTAACTTAGTCCATGGACTAGATAATTGAGAAATGTTTTTAAAAAACCACTGGTAGTAACATGATAAACAAAGAAAACTAAAAATATTTATGAAATTGTTTGTTCTTTCTCACTCTCCAATAACTATAGTGTTAGTATGGAAAATAGTTATTCCATATTTAGATACAATATAACCAAATAAAAAAATATTTTGTAACTAAAATTCAAACTTACTAAATTTTCCATATAGCTTATTTTCTTTTTTAAGGTTTGAAAAAAATAGTTAGGTGTATTTCATGATCCTCATGAATTTTAGAATATACCAATATATAATCAACAAACACAACCAAAAAATTGTCCAAGAACTCATGGAAAACTCTATTAATTATATCCATAAATACAAGTGGATCATTAGACAACCAAACGGTCATAAAAACAAACTCATAGTACCTATATATAGGCCAAAACACAGTCTTAAGAATATCTTCCTCCTTAAATTTCAACTAATGGTACCCTAACACAAGGTCAATAATAAAAAATTTCTATAAACCCTAAATTTGACCAAAAATACCATTGATATGAGGAAAAGTATATTTCTTCTTAATAGTGATGTTATTCAAGGCTATATAATTAATGAAAATTCTCATTGAACCATATTTATTTTTAAAAAACAATATAGGACAACCCCATGGTGAAGTACTAGGAAAAATTAAACTTTTATCTAATAACTCCTAAAATTTATTTTTTCAATTATAAATGTTCTACTTGATCCACTCGATAAGGGTATTTTGAAATTGGATTTGAATTAGGTATTAATTCAACAGTAAACTCAACCTCTTTATTGAGAATAAAACCTAGTAAATAATCTGGAAAAACATCCATATATTCATTCACTACTATGAAATCACTAATCTTTAAAATTTATTTCAATTTTACAACATGTACTAAGTAACTTTAAATACCTTTTCAAATCAATTTCTCATCTTCTTGGTAGACTATCAAAGGTATGAAATCATTGAACAATAATTTCTTAACTATGAATTATATATTGGCATGATAAAATAAAAGTCAATCCATACACAAAATAATATCAAACTCAATTGTAAGATCTCGTCGTTTTATAGGTTCACCCCCTTTATGTTTTTGAAAACCTATTTGTGTTTGGTTAGTTTTGGTTTATTTCTTAGTGATCAAGCCTTGTGTCTAGTGGGTTGGTTTTCAGTAATTAATAAAGTGATATAGAAAGTAAGATAAGGGGAGATAAATTTATGTTGTAGAATTAATTCCCGAAATGAAATCTAATCACGATGTGATTTTTTTGGGATGAACCTTGGATCCACACAAGGAATGAATAGTTTATGGATGGGCATGAATATGAAATTTATGTCATGTGAGGGATTCAAGATGTGAAATTGATTTATTCTATATTTTTAATCTAAGTTTACTATTTTCTAGGTGTATAAGGGAATTGATACGTTAATGAAATGAATCCAATTCAGGTCATGAATTAGTTGTGCTCAACCTTAACTAATCCTACAACAACCCTGATTTTTATTATACACTTAAAAATGATTTATTAAATAAATTATTCACTTGATAAAACATAAAAGATTGTGAGGTATAGTGTATTTGGGGTTTAGGAACATTACATGACAACTTAAAACATGAAATACAAAATCTTTATTGAAAAATTCCTTTACATGACCACTACATTCCCTCATACTTAGCAATGCATGGGATAACCTGAGGACATGCATAAGAAAAGGGTGAGATATAAATACCAGTAAGGGAATAAACATGGAATAACATGAGGAATAAAATACATGTTAGACAGTAGGCATATCAATGGATAATAATAGAAACATGAACATAAAGGAATGACAAAGCAAGAAAATCATAAAATGGAAATGTGGCAACAACACTTAACATGGAATTAGCATGAGCCAAGGCTCATTGAACATGGAGCATGAGTAAACCCTCATTGCACATGAAGCATGATTAAAACATAACTGAAATTGAATTAGCATGAGACAACACCAATTTCACATGACGTATCATGATACTATACTTTACCCAATGCATTGGAGCGCTATCAGGGCACACCCTTCTTAAACATTTCATTTCATGCATTAGTGTGTCACATGGTTCATACAACATGGAATCAATCATCATAATTTATTCCAAGATAAAGGGTTGTGGAATACATACATGAATATTTATAATTAATAAGTAAATGCGTATAAAGGTGAATACCCTTCATAGAGAAATGGGCAAGGTATTCACTACACAGTGACATTGCCTTGGAAAATCGTATTGCAATTTCAGCAGCATAACAACGTGAGATAAGAACTCATAAAAAATGGTTTATGAGAGAGAAAGGGGTGTCTCATCATATTTACATTAAATGGATAGTAAGGAGGTCATATTGATACATATCCCAACAAAAATAATGGAATTTAGATGCATAATACAAAAGAAGTACTTGGATGTAAAAGAGGAGAGAGAAATCCATCACGGAATTTTGGCATGGTAATAGGTGTACATGAGAGGCATTAATGAGAGAGAAATAGGTATTCCATCATAAAAAAATAAAGAGGAAAGTATGGGGGATGTGTGAAATCATACCTCAACATTTTTAATTTAAAAAAGGGCATAAGACCTTAAAGAAAATTGGATAAAAAATGAGAATGGAAGAAATCCCTTACATGGAAATGTGATCCCAAAGGCTTGGGTCTAGTTATATAACCCCTTATAACACCTGCATAATATTGAAGGGTAAGGTGTGCGATGGTGATAGAATCTTGGGGTGGCTCAGATAACATCGCTTGAGTGGTAATATCTATTAACTTCCACTTCTCTCATAGTCAGTTCCACTCAATCTTAACGTGTTCAAGATTGGCTTGGGCTTGGTTAAGAGAGAATCCCAATGACACCAAATCCTTTCTGAGCTCCGACAAGTGGGCTTCGTACGGGGAAAGTCTACTGGATGAGGTCATCGCTTCCTTTGTCTAGGTAAATTAGATTTGTTAAAATCCTATATTTATACTAATCATGTGATCACTATTCAATGACTATATTAGCAATGATCATAATTAATAATGGTATTTTAAAATATAGAAACATAAAACCAAGGAAGTTCACTTTTTATATAAACATAATAAGAAATTTAATTAGATCAATTGGATTTTCCATTAATGATAGTTTGGGTCGTTATAATCTCCCCCTTTAAGAAATTTCACCCTAGAAATTTCCTTTTCCCACAATAAAATAGATGTAGGTAACTCAGCTTCATCACTTCCTCTAATTCACACATTTCTTCTTCAAACTTGTGGTTTCTCCATAACACCTTGATGAGGGGCATTATCTTATTTCGTATAACTTTTTCTCTATGATCAACGATCTTCACTGGTTTCTCCTCCTAAGAAAGATCATCCTCTAGTTGTAATAACTATGAAGAGAGTACATTTGAATGATATGGTATGTACTTATTTAAGAGGGATACATGAAAGACATAATGTACTTTGTCCATGGTAGGTGGAAGTGCTAGTCGATAGGCCACAACCCCAACATGATCAGTAATCTCAAAGGGGATGATGTACCTAAGACTTAACTTCCCTTTCTTTCCAAACCTCATGACCTTCTTCCATAGAGATATGCATAAAAATACCATGTCTCCAACTTTAAACTCAAGGTCTCATCTATGGTTATCTGCATAACTCTTTTATTGACTCTAGGCTTCCTTGATATGCTGCTGAATGGTTTTCACCTTCTCCACCATTTCTTCGACCATTTATGGTCCTATCAGCTTACGCTCATCAACTTCATCCCAACATGCTGGTGTTTTTAACCTCTTCCCATACAGGGCTTCATAAGGTGCCATTCGTATTCTCGAGTGAAAACTATTATTGTAGGATAATTCAACCAGAGGAAGATGTTGATCCCAACCTCTTTTAAATTCCATTGAACATGATCTTAACATATCTTCCAGTGTCTAAATAGTTTGCTTAGATTGGTCATCAATTTGAAGATGATAGTCCGTACTGATGTTTAGTTCAGTATCCAGAGCATGTTGAATAATCATCCAAAACATAGAGGTGAATCTTGGATCTCGATCGGATATAATAGATAGTGGTACTCCATATAGATTTAGCACTTCCCTGATATATATCCGTGCCAATTGATCCAATAAGAAATCCTCCCGAATTACAATAAAGTGTACAGAATTTGTAAGATGATCCACAACAACCCAGATTGCATTGTTTCCTTTGGATGTCTTTAGAAGTCAAGTGACAAAGTCCATGGTGATGTTCTACCATTTCCATGCTATTATGGGAAATGGTTGCATCATCCCCTTAGACTTATGCCTCTCTGCCTTCACTTACTGACACACCAGGCACTTTGATGTATACTCAATGATCTCCTTCTTGATATTATCCCACCAATAATGCTCTTATATATCTCGATACATCTTTGTGTTTCCTAGGTGAATAGTGAAATTTGAACTATGTGCATCATCCAAAAGTTACTTCTTCAGCTCTGAACTTGATGGAACACGTAGTATTTTCCCAAATCTCACAATTCATTCTTCATTAAGATTGAACTCTAAGGATTTCTCTCTTCTGATAGCTTCCACTTTCTTCTGAATTCCCACATCATCCTTTTGAGAATCCTTTAACTCTTTCAAAAGAGACAGTTGATCAATCATTTGTGAAAGGATTGATGATGTTCCCTTATTTATGATTCCCATGTCCATATTCATCAAATATAATAAGATTTGATCCTTTTAAATTCTCATGAATCATAGAATCGCTGGGTCCTTTCTACTTAGAGCATCCACCACCTTGTTCGCTTTCCCAGGGTGGTAATGGATTGAGCAGTCATAGTCTTTGATCATCTCTAACCATCTTCACTGGAACATGTTCAACTCTTTCTGTGTGAATATATACGTGAGGCTTTTGTGGTCCGTATATATTTCACACTTCTCACCAAAGAGATAATTTCGCCAAAATATTAAAGCTAAGATCACCTCAGCCAACTCCAAATCATGTGTCAGATAATTATTCTCATGAACTTTCAATTGCCTTGAAGCATAGGCAATGACTTTTTCATTTTTCATCAACACACTTCCCAAGACCTACTTCGAAGCATCACTAAATACACAAAAAGTTATCCACTTATGGGTTAATTTATCATGAGCATAGTGATAAGCCTCCTTTTTAACTCATTGAATATTTCTTCACATTCATCACTCCAGATATCCCATTGCTTGTGATGATATGGCCCAAGAATGAGACCTCCTTCAACCAGAACTCAAACTTGCTATACTTTGCATAGAGATTATCCTTCCACAAGGTCTCTAGTACAGTTTTTAGATGCTCCTCATGATCCTCCTTGTTTTTAGAGTATATTAGAATATAATCTATAAATAATACCACAAATTTGTTGAGGTAATCCCTAAAGACTCTATTCATCAAGTCCATAAAGATTTCTGGAGAATTAGTGAGTCCGAATGGAATTACTATGAATTCATAGTGCTCATATCTTGTACAAAAAGCAGTCATGGGGATGTCTTCCTTCTTCACCCTTACTTGATAATATCCCGACTAAAAATCCACATGGGAGAATTATTGTCCTCCATGAAGCTGATTGAACAAATAATCGATTCGTGGGAGATGATACTTGTTCTTTATCGTGATTTTGTTAAGATCACGATAATTGATGCAAAGGCGCATTGACCCATCTTTCTCCCTGACGAAGAGGACTGGTGCACCCCATGGTGAAGCACTTGGGTGTATAAACCCTTTATCCAGATTCTCCTATAGTTGTTTCTTCAGCTCATCAAGCTCCAAAACATCCATTCTATATAGAGTCTTGGATATTGGAAACACCCTAGGTATAATGTCAATTGAGAATTCAACATCTCTTCTAAGAGGAAGACTAGGAAATTCCTCAGGAAACACTTCAGCGAATTCCCTCACAATAGGCATGGCTTCAAGGATGGTTTCCTCCTTGGAATCAATCATCTCAGAAAGATACATGTGCTCATAGGGAAGTAATATCCACTCTTGAGATGATGGAGCTAAAGAAGATTCATCTTTCTCCTTGCACTTGTATAGAATTGGGGGTCGATTCTCTACATGGAGAGTGATTTCCCTATCATGGAAATTTATGTTGGATCTATATAAGGAAAGCCAATCCATGCCAAGAATTGCATTAAATTCCACTAGAGTGAGTATGACAAGGTTCTCCGGGAAATCCAATCCACAGATTATGACAAGGGAGGAGTTATATTCATGGGATGAAATGATTTCCCCATTTTCCGTACTCACTGACATATTTACTTCCATGATTTGTGGTGGTGCTGGGATTGTTATTTTAAACTTTTGGGATATAAAAGAATGTGTAGAACCTGAATCAAAAAGTAAATTCATTATTCTTGTATGAATAACTAGCGTACCTATCACCACTTCATTTTTAGGTTTCACTTCAGCAGTAGTGTTGGAAATATATCTCCCTTACTACTTTGGAGGTTGTTGGTTGCCACCGATAACCCTTGTCTTAGGGCACTTATTTTAATGATGCATGGGTTCTTTGTAGTTGTAGCAATGAATAACGCATTGAGGTTTGAATGGAGTGTTCCTCTCCTCTGTTGCATCAGCGGGTTTTTCTTGTTGGAAGTTAACTGTTAGGTTCCCTTCTCTTCCACACCTAAAGCATTTCCTCATCCCCTTCAGAAAATTTCTAGGGTGCTTCTTTCTGCACCTTTGGAAAGTGGGGTGTTGGATCTTCTTAGAATTATTGGATTTATCCATCAGACCACCAGAATTGAAGTACAACTTATGCTTCTTATCCCCATGATACCCTTAAGATTCTTTGATCTTTATTTTGACCTTGAGGGCACATCAGACAATTTACTCATAGATTTTGAAGTCACGGATCGCCAGCTCTTTCTATAGGCTAGGTTTCAGCCCACCAAAGAAGCAGTCAACCTTGCATTCGGGGGTAACGACAAAGCCGAAGGCGTATCGTGAAAGCCTTGTTAAGTTTTACTTATACACCCTGACAAATTCTTCGTCTTTTTTCTCGAGGGAAAGGAAGTCCCTTTCCATCTTGAGTCTGAGGGTGCGTGAAAAATATTTATCGAAAAACATCTTTCGGAAATCATTCCATTCTAATGCCTCAATCTCCTCCTCAGTATTTTTATTTTTTGATCAATGTCCACCATTGATCATATTCACCCTCTATACGATATGTATCTAGGTGAACCTTCTCTTGTTCAGAACACTGAAGGATGGAGAAGATCATTTCAATGGAGTTGATCCATTGTTCAATGATTGAGGGATTAGATGATCCATTAAAAGTAGGAGGCCTTTGTCTCGTGAAGATCTAGATAGTGACTTGTTCTTTCTGGGGGGGGGGGGGTTAAAGTCCTTATTGACCCATGTTTCTGTTCAAATATTGAGTTAACTGAGAGATAAGAATGGAAAAGTTCGCGATTCCATCTCCCATCGGATTGGGAATCTCATTAGCACAGTCATCACATTGTTTTTCACATAGATTGTTAGCCTGAGTCATCCTATTACTGGCCATTGGCTGGAATAAAAGGAAATTTAGGGGTAACACATAAAGGGTAATACAATGATAAAACTAATGACTTATAAATAACTTTTATTACCTTTAATTATGAATCCATAGGCTTTAATCTATGATATTCATGATATACATTCTAAAATATATTCTTAGGGGAATTTTTTAATTCCATTAATAAGGGTTCATACTAAGCTTGTGAATTTACCAAAGCATATCTCCTAGGAGTTTCATAACCAATATTGTAGCAAGGACCGTTGTTGTGCACCAATTCCCATTCGAGTCTATCTCAAAGTGGTGTTTTCAGGTTTTACCCCTAGGATACATCTATGCCAGAGCCACCTCTACCTGCTCGTATCTAGACAGGGACGTATTGGCTTGATAAACCACTTACTCAATTGGTTGCGCCCAAATTTACCCTACTGGTAAAAGCGGTCGATGTAGTACGTGTAGGGGTCGAATCCACAGGGACCGAAGAAGAAACCTTAAGACACTATGATTGGATATGGGATTGGCTATGCAGTGGCCAACTTTGGGTTGAATTGATTTGAAGAAAAATTGATTTAATTTAAAGAAAAAAAAACAAATAAAATTACTTGAATTAAAACAACTAATTAAGGTGAGTTGATCCTAGGTTGTCTCTTGGGCTTGATTGGATGTATTTGTTTTTCATTTGATTTTCTGTTCATCGGTTCAAGAGGGATCCATTAAATGAAATAATTCCTCAATATCATTCTCCGATTTAATCCATACATAATTTCAAGGCTAATCACCAATTCACTTAGAGGATCAATTAAATGAGCACTCCAAGGAATTGGATCGTACTAGCACTCAAAATGTGTCGTCGTTAAAGTCAGTGAAGACAAAGAAGAAGATAAATCAAAGAAAGGAACTCTTAAAATAAAGGACAAATTTAAGAATTTAAGAACATCAAATAACATTTAATCCAACTCATGCAACTCCCTAGGATCAAAACATAAAAGTTTAGCCCTCCATTGATGATATTCTATCAATGGAAGTGGGTAATTGACTTAAAGAAGCGGGATTGAAGAAGAAGGAAAAAAACATTAATCAAAATGAACACTCCACCGTTGTGTGATGAATTCACAAGTGCGGGTGTGAATAAATTCACACTATGATTCAACGGTATAAATGTGTGAAGAAAAGGGAAATAAAAGTGAAAAAGAATAAAATTTATTAAAATACTAAATATGAATGAAAAACTTACATTAGAGAAATTGACGATGCCATTACAAAACGAAAGCGGTAAATTACAATTGAAAGAAAAACTTGGATTCAAAGGAAAATGTTAGATGATTATTCCCTTCACCACCAGATCCTTATATAGGCATATTAGGAGACTTATGTCCACCCCCAACAATAAATTCACCCCCCAACAATTAATAGAGTCAAAAGGAGGGTGAAGAATCAAAAGGAAATTAACGTTACAAAGTTGACCACAAAACCAGCCAGATTCATCCTCTAATTTGACATGTGCGTTTGACACTTCATAAGGCCGAATCCGAAGGTGTCATAAATAGAACATATCTTCGTAAATGTGTCTTATAGAAGCTCTAAAAATATCAGGAAATTTGGCTTAGCCGTTTGGAAGTTATGGTTGAAATGGTGAGATGGATTTCTGTGCATTAATGTCGGCTCCACCATTTAAATCTCAACTTAAGATCCCTTTATCATCATGAAAACATCAGAATTAGCTCCGGACACAGTTGAATAAAATGATCCTCATATTTTTATATTTCTACTGTATAAATTTGAGCTTCATTGGGCTTGATTTCTGGGCCCCACATTTGTTTGATGGGCCTTAGGCCCATTATGCTTTTTCCAGCAAGTTTCTGCCTTCAGGCGCAAAATTCTCCATATTCCTTTGGGATTCATCCAGCGGACCTAAAAGATAAAATGTTCCAAAAAAATTGATCAACCATTTCCCAAAATTTCAAATTCAGAAAATGAAAAATAATATTGTCAAAAAACAAATGAATGATTGGGCCCAAATTTTCATTTTAAACATGAATTGCATTTTTGATGAGAAATGAAGTTCTATTTATGTAATGCACTAAAAACAATGTTTATGGACTTTGAAACAATTAATATAAAGATACTAACAATTAATATTAGCCACTTTTAGTGACTAATAACACCCCCCAACTTGAGTTTTGCTAGTCCCGAGCAAAATAAATTACAAATATGAAATTCAAATCCCCTTTTCCAAAAACATTTTAATACACATTGCTCACCCAAATATCTAATACCAAAAAAAAATTATGAAAACACATCAAAATCATTAAAAACAAGCTAGGTCCATAAGCATATCCCAATCCCAAGCCCATTCCTTTGTTCAAATTCATCGCCACATTTCATCCAATTCCAATTAAGCATGATAAAGTGTTGTGCATCATAAAAGATATGGGGCCCATTTTATTGTTCAAGGGGAAAAAATGGAAGCGCTAGGTGGGAATCACATTAAACCTTAAGATGATTATCCTTTTTTTTTATTTTTTTTTTGATTTTATTTTTTTAACCACAATAGATATGAAAAGACTAACTCTGGGCAAGACAACTATGGAGTCACGATCCCCAAGTGCCGGACGCCACACATATTGTCAATTTCATGCTCTACAATAGAGATATAAAGCCTAACTCTGGGAAAGACAACTATGGAGTCACGATCCCCAAGTGCCAGACGCCACGAATTTGGACAAAACATTGCTCTATGTGGTCATTTTGTTTTGTTTTTTTTTGTTTTGGATACTCAAATTAAACTAAAAGTGACCCCAGAACCCTATGCTATAATGAAAGGGACCCAAGAAATCAAATTTACACCCACGATACAGTAGACGTGCATTGTGGCATTTTTATTAATAGGATGAAAATGTAAACTTTGAAAAATCACATCGGACAACTGCACTTTCCAAAAACTATGCTCATGAACTTAAACTTGCATTAAAATCAGAGTCAAGGCATGCAAAATTTATTTGATATCCAATTTTAGATTTTGAAATGTGTGTTATCATGTTCAAGGTTAATGGAATTTTTCTTTTCATGCATGTTTTTATTCACATAAAAAAATCATTTTTTATCCCCCCCAACTTAGAATTACACTGTCCCCAGTGTTTAAAGAAAAGAAAAGTTAGAAGGGGGTAGGGGAGGAGTTCAATGAAAAATTTAAAATGAAAATCATGGAATGAAGTCACCTGGTGGTTGATGATGATAGCGCATGCCATAGTCTCCCTTCAATCCTGGATTTGAGTCTCAGCGGCTTGGATGGTGGTGAATGGATTCTCCATATGACTTACGACATGTCCTTTTATTTTTTTTAACCTATAAAAAAACAAAACAATACAAAATAAACTGATGATACATTGTCTTCTTTATATTTTCTGGGTAAGGTATTACTCAGAGATCACACCACGTGACACGGATGAATATGGCGCTCCCCTTTCATACCCATCCTTACTCATAAAAGAAGAACATGTCAACAGCTTATGGTAATTTATTATATGAAAAATAAAATGATTCAAAAAGATTGGAAATAAGAAAACCATGGGTTGCCTCCCATGCAGCGCTTTTGTTTAACGTCGTTAGCTCGAATTGTACTCTCTAACTTATCCAATTCCAACTTTCAAAATTTTAATTAACCCATCTTTCTCCACTTCAAAAATATTGAGATTGATTGTTTTTTTGAAATTTGTTTCGTATGAAATCCTATTTTCTACAATGATTGGTAAAATCCAAGGAATATCTAAAATGGTTGATCGTGTTTTATCTGGATTATTTCCTATGATTTCAAGGTTCATTCCTACATGGTGAGATTCTTGATGAAAATTGATGATAATTGAATGGTCTTGGTTATCATAAATAGAGGGATTATTGAGTAGGTAAGGAAGTATTAAAACATTGAGTTCATTTTGATTGAATTTTCCTAAATAAGAATGATAATTTGAATCAAAAATTGTTTCTTCTTTAAAAACATTTGAAAGAATTGGTTCCTTTTGAAAAGATGATTCATCCACAAAATTTTCCATTTGAATTTCATGAGTGGGTATAGACAAAATATTCATTATATCTCCCAATGGTTCAATGATCGGTGATTCTAAAAAATTGTTATTGGAGCAATATTCTGAACACTCAATCCATGAAGACAAATTTTCCCCTTGTGAATCCAAAAAATTAATTTCATCCTGATTTAAATACCCTTCAACATTTCTTTGATCTTTTTCAGTTATCCCATATCCAAAGGTTAGTTCTTTTTTCAATTCATGGGAGGTTTTTGGGATAAAACAGTCATCTATCAATGATGAGGAAATAACATCTTGAGTGGGAACGGGTTCCTCAAAATTCTTAAAGCTTTGTAGTTCTAATATGAAAGTTGAAACTTCTGAATTCATTTTATCCATTTGTTCACACAATTGTTCAAGAATTTTTTCAGGATTAGGGTTGATATATGTTTGTACATCATGGACTTCCTCATTATTTATCTTTTCAATCATTCTTGATAGGTATGGAAATTGATCTTGTAAACATTCAGCATCCCATTGACTGTACATCTCATCGGGTGTGGTGTATTCAATTAAGGATTGGTCAATGAAATTCCCTATGTGAGGTGTTTCCCAATATTGATTTCCGACTTGATTACAACATTGATTTATGAAGGGGTATTTTGAAGGATAATCCATTAGAATTGATTGAAAATTAGTTTTGGGGTTTTTTTGGACACACAAAAATAGAAAGGGGAAAAGAGAAGAGAAATTAGGGTGAGAATAGAGAATTTGGGGCGAGAAAAAAAGATTTGGGTATAAGGTACTTACTTGGGTCCCCGGCAACGGCGCCAAAATTTGGTTACACTCAAATTTACCCTACTGGTAAAAGCGGTCGATGTAGTACGTGTAGGGGTCGAATCCACAGGGACCGAAGAAGAAACCTTAAGACACTATGATTGGATATGGGATTGGCTATGCAGTGGCCAACTTTGGATTGAATTGATTTGAAGAAAAATTGATTTAATTTAAAGAAAAAAAAACAAATAAAATTACTTGAATTAAAACAACTAATTAAGGTGAGTCGATCCTAGGTTGTCTCTTGGGCTTGATTGGATGTATTTGTTTTTCATTTGATTTTCTGTTCATCGGTTCAAGAGGTATCCATTAAATGAAATAATTCCTCAATATCATTCTCTGATTTAATCCATACACAATTTCAAGTCTAATCACCAATTAACTTAGAGGATCAATTAAATGAGCACTCCAAGGAATTGGATCGTACTAGCACTCAAAATGTGTCGTCGTTAAAGTCAGTGAAGACAAAGAAGAAGATAAATCAAAGAAAGGAACTCTTAAAATAAAGGACAAATTTAAGAATTTAAGAACATCAAATAAAATTCAATCCAACTCATGCAACTCCCTAGGATCAAACCATAAAAGGTTAGCCCTCCATTGATGCAATTATATCAATGGAAGCGGGTAATTGACTTAAAGAAGCAGGATTGAAGAAGAAGGAAAAAAACATTAATCAAAATGAACACTCCACCGTTGTGTGATGAATTCACAAGTGCGGGTGCGAATAAATTCACACTATGATTCAACGGTATCAACCTGTGAAGAAAATAGAAATAAAAGTGAAAAAGAATAAATTTTATTAAAATACTAAACGTGAATGAGAAACTTACATTAGAGAAATTGACGATGCCATTACAAAACGAAAGCGGTAAATTACAATTGAAAGAAAAACTTGGATTCAAAGGAAAATGTTAGATGATTATTCCATTCACCACCAGATCCTTATATAGGAATATTAGGAGCCTTATGTCCACCCCCAACAATAAATTCACCCCCCAACAATTAATAGAGTCAAAAGGAGGGTGAAGAATCAAAAGGAAATTAACGTTACAAAGTTGACCACCAAACCAGCCAGATTGATCCTCTAATTTTACGTGTGCGTTTGACACTACATACGGCCTAATCCGAAGGTGTCATAAATAGAACATATATTCTTAAATGTGTCTTCTAGAAGATCTCAAAATATCAGGAAATTTGGCTTAGCCGTTTGGATGTTATGGTCGAAATGGTGGGACGGATTTTTGTGCATTAATGTCGGGTCCACCATTTAAATCTCAACTTAAGATCCATTTATCATCATGAAAACATCAGAATTAGCTCCGGCCACAGTTGAATAAAATGATCCTCATATTTTTATCTTTATACAGTATAAATTTTAGCTTCATTGGGCTTGATTTCTGGGCCCCACATTTGATTGATGGGCCTTAGGCCCATTATGCTTTTTCCAGAAAGTTTCTGCCTTCAGGCGCAAAATTCTCCATATTACTTTGGGATTCATCCAGAGGACCTAAAAGATAAAATGTTACAAAAAAAGTGATCAATCAAATACCGAAATTTCAAATTCAGAAAATGAATATAATATTGTCAACAAAAAAATGAATGATTGGGCCCAAATTTACATTTTAAACATGAATTGCATTTTTGATGAGAAATGAAGTTCTATTTATGTAATGCACTAAAAACAATGTTTATGGACTTTGAAACAATGAATATAAAGATATTAAAAATTAATATTAGCCACTTTTAGTGACTAATCACACCCCCCAACTTGAGTTTTGCTAGTCTCGAGCAAAATAAATTACAAATATGAAATTCAAATCCCCTTTTCCAAAAACATTTTAATACACATTGCTCACCCAAATATCTAATACCAAAAAAAATTTATGAAAACCCATCAAAATCATTAAAAACAAGCTAGGTCCATAAGCATATCCCAAGCCCAAGCCCATTCCTTTGTTCAAATTCATCGCCACATTTCATCCAATTCCAATTAAGCATGATAAAGTGTTGTGCATCATAAAAGATATGAGGCCCATTTTATTGTTCAAGGGGAAAAAATGGAAGCGCTAGGTGGGAATCACATTAAACCTTAAGATGAGTATCCTTTTTTTTTGATTTTTTTTATTTTATTTTTTTAACCACAATAGATATGAAAAGACTAACTCTGGACAAGACAACTATGGAGTCACGATCCCCAAGTGCCGGAAGCCACACATATTGTCAATTTCATGCTCTACAATAGAGATATAAAGCCTAACTATGGGAAAGAAAACTATGGAGTCACGATCCCCAAGTGCCGGACGCCATGCATTTGGACAAAACATTGCTCTATGTGGTCATTGTTTTTTGTTTTTTTTGTTTTTTTTGTTTTGGATACTCAAATTAAACTAAATGTGACCCTAGAACCCTATGCTATAATGAAAGGGACCCAAGAACTCAAATTTACACCCACGATCCAGTAGACGTGCATTGTGGAATTTTTATTAAGAGGATGCCAATGTAAACTTTGAAAAATCACATTGGACAACTGCACTTTCCAAAAACTATGCTCATGAACTTAAACTTTCATTAAAATCAGAATCAAGGAATGCAAAATTTATTTGATATCCAATTTTAGATTTTGAAATGTGTGTTATCATGTTCAAGGTTAATGGAATTTTTCTTTTCATGCATGTTTTTATTCAAATAAAAAAATCATTTTTTATAACCCCCAACTTAGAATTACACTGTCCCCAGTGTTTAAAGAAAAGAAAAGTTAGAAGGGGGTAGGAGAGGAGTTCAATGAAGAAATTTAAAATGAAAATCATGGAATGAAGTCACCTGGTGGTTGATGATGATAGCGCATGCCATAGTCTCCCTTCAATCCTAGATTTGAGTCTCAGCGGCTTGGATGGTGGTGAATGGATTATCCATATGACTTACGACATGTCCTTTTATTTTTTTAACCTATAAAAAAAACAAAACAATACAAAATAAACTGATGATACATTGTCTTCTTTATATTTTCTGGGTAAGGTATTACTCAGAGATCACACCACGTGACACGGATGAAAATGGCGCTCCCCTTTCATACCCATCCTTACTCATAAAAGAAGAACAGGTCAACAGCTTATGGTAATTTATTATATGAAAAATAAAATGATTCAAAAAGATTGAAAATAAGAAAACCATGGGTTGCTTCCCATGCAACACTTTTGTTTAACATCGTTATCTCGACTTGTACTCCCCAACTTATCCAATTCCAAATTTCAAAATTTTAATTAACCCATCTTTCTCCACTTCAACAAGATTGAGATTGATTGTTTTTTTGAAATTTTTTTCGTATGAAATCCTATTTTCTACAATGATTGGTAAAATACAAGGAATATATAAAATGGTTGATCGTGTTTTATCTGGATTATTTCCTATGATTTCAAGGTTCATTCCTACATGGTGAGATTCTTGATGAAAATTGATGATAATTGAATGGTCTTGGTTATCATAAATAGAGGGATTATTGAGTAGGGAAGGAAGTATTAAAACATCGAGTTCATTTTGATTGAATTTTCCTAAATAAGAATGATAATTTGAATCAAAAATTGTTTCTTCTTTAAAAACATTTGAAAGAATTGGTTCCTTTTGAAAAGATGATTCATCCACAAAATTTTCCATTTGAATTTCATGAGTGGGTATAGACAGAATATTCGTTATATCTCCCAATGGTTCAATGATCAGTGATTCTAAAAATTGTTATTGGAGAAATATTCCGAACACTCAATCCATGAAGACAAATTTTCCCCTTGTGAATCCAAAAAATTAATTTCATCCTGATTTAAATACCCTTCAACATTTCTTTGATCTTGTTCAGTTATCACATATCCAAAGGTTAGTTCTTTTTTAAATTCATGGGAGGTTTTTGGGATAAAAAAGTCATCTATCAATGATGAGGAAAGAACATCTTGAGTGGGAACGAGTTACTCAAAAGTCTTAAAGCTTTGTAGTTCTAATCTGAAAGATGAAACTTATGAATTCCTTTTATCCATTTGTTCACACAATTGTTCAAGAATTTTTTCAGGATTAGGGTTGATATATGTTTTTACATCATGGACTTCCTCATTATTTATCTTTTCAATCATTCTTGATAGGTATGGAAATTGATCTTGTAATCATTCAGCATCCCATTGACTGTACATCTCATCTGGTGTGGTGTATTCAATTAAGGATTGGTCAATGAAATTCCCTATGTGAGGTGTTTCCAAATATTGATTTCTGACTTGATTACATCATTGATTTATGAAGGGGTATTTTGAAGGATAATCCATTGGAATTGATTGAAAATTAGTTTTGGGATTTTTTTGGACACACAGAAATAGAAAGGGGAAAAGAGAAGAGAAATTAGGGTGAGAATAGAGAATTTGGGGTGAGAAAAGAAGATTTGGGTATAAGGTACTTACTTGGGTCCCCGGCAACGTCGCCAAAATTTGGTTGCGCCCAAATTTACCCTACTAGTAAAAGCGGTCGATGTAGTACTTGTAGGGGTCGAATCCACAGGGACCGAAGAAGAAACCTTAAGACACTATGATTGGATATGGGATTGGCTATGCAGTGGCTAACTTTGGATTGAATTGATTTGAAGAAAAATTGATTTAATTTAAAGAAAAAAAACAAATAAAATTACTTTCATTAAAACAACTAATTAAGGTGAGTCGATCCTAGGTTGTCTCTTGGGCTTCATTGGATGTATTTGTTTTTCATTTGATTTTCTGTTCATCGGTTCAAGTGGTATCCCTTAAATGAAATAATTCCTCAATATCATTCTCCGATTTAATCCATACACAATTTCAAGGCTAATCACCAATTCACTTAGAGGATCAATTAAATGAGCACTCCAAGGAATTGGATCGTACTAGCACTCAAAATGTGTCGTCGTTAAAGTCAGTGAAGACAAAGAAGAAGATAAATCAAAGAAAGGAACTCTTAAAATAAAGGACAAATTTAAGAATTTAAGAACATAAAAAAACATTCAATCCAACTCATGAAACTCCCTAGGATCAACCCATAAAATTTTATCCCTCCATTGATGCTATTCTATCAATGGAATCGGGTAATTGACTTAAAGAAGCGGGATTGAAGAAGAAGGAAAAAACATTAATCAAAATGAACACTCCACCGTTGTGTGATGAATTCACAAGTGCGGGTGTGAATAAATTCACACTATGATTCAACGGTATCAACGTGTGAAGAAAAGGGAAATAAAAGTGAAAAAGAATAAATTTTATTAAAATACTAAACGTGAATGAAAAACTTACATTAGAGAAATTGACGATGCCATTACAAAACGAAAGCGGTAAATTACAATTGAAAGAAAAACTTGGATTCAAAGGAAAATGTTAGATGATTATTCCCTTCACCACCAGCTCCTTATATAATCTTATTAGGAGCCTTATGTCCACCCCCAACAATAAATTCACCCCCCAACAATTAAGAGAGTCAAAAGGAGGGTGAAGAATCAAAAGTAAATTAACGTTACAAAGTTGACCACAAAACCAACAAGATTCATCCTCTAATTTGACGTGTGCGTTTGACACTTCATACGGCCGAATCCGAAGGTGTCATAAATAGAAAATATCTTAGAACATGTGTCTTCTAGAATCTCTAAAAATATCAGGAAATTTGGCTCAACCGTTTGGAAGTTATGGTCGAAATGGTGGGACGGATTTCTGTGCATTAATGTCGGGTCCACCATTTAAATCTCAACTTAAGATCCCTTTATCATCATGAAAAAATTCAGAATTAGCTCCGGCCACAGTTGAATAAAATGATCCTCATATTTGTATCTTTCTACTTTATAAATTTTAGCTTCATTGGGCTTGATTTCTGGGCCCCACATTTGTTTGATGGGCCTTAGGACCATTATGCTTTTTCCAGCAATTTTCGGCCTTCAGGTGCAAAATTCTCCATATTCCTTTGGGATTCATCCAGCAGACCTAAAAGATAAAATGTTCCAAAAAAAGTGGTCAATCATATCCCAAAATTTAAAATTCAGAAAATGAATATAATATAGTCAAAAAACAAATGAATGATTGGACCCAAATTTGCATTTTAAACATGAATTGCATTTTTGATGAGAAATGAAGTTCTATTTATGTAATGCACTAAAAAAAATGTTTATGGACTTTGAAAAAATGAATATAAAGATATTAAAAATTAATATTAGCCACTTTCAGTGACTAATCACACCCCCCAACTTGAGTTTTTCTAGTCCCGAGCAAAATAAATTACAAATATGAAATTCAAATCCCCTTTTCCAAAAAACATTTTAATACACATTGCTCACCCAAATATCTAATACTAAAAAAAATTTATGAAAACCCATCAAAATCATTAAAAACAATCTAGGTCCATAAGCATATCCCAAGCCCATGCCCATTCCTTTGTTCAAATACATCGCCACATTTCATCCAATTCCAATTAAGCATGATAAAGTGTTGTGCATAATAAAAGATATGGGGCCCATTTTATTGTTCAAGGAGAAAAAATGGAAGCGCTAGGTGGGAATCACATTAAACCTTAATATGAGTATCTTTTTTTTTGTTTTTTTTTGATTTTATTTTTTTAACCACAATAGATATGAAAAGAATAACTCTGGGCAAGACAACTATGGAGTCACGATCCCCAAGTGCCGGACGCCACACATATTGTCAATTTCATGCTCTACAATAGAGATATAAAGCCTAACTCTGGGAAAGACAACTATGGAGTCATGATCCCCAAGTGCCGGACGCCACGCATTTGGACAAAACATTGCTCTATGTGGTCATTTGTTTTTGTTTTTTTTGTTTTTTTGTTTTGGATACTCAAATTAAACTAAAAGTGACCCCAGAACCCTATGATATAATGAAAGGGACCCAAGAACTCAAATTTACACCCACGATCCAGTAGACGTGCATTGTGGAATTTTTATTAAGAGGATGACAATGTAAAATTTGAAAAATCACATCAGAAAACTGCACTTTCCAAAAACTATGCTCATGAACTTAAACTTGCATTAAAATCAGAATCAAGGAATGCAAAATTTATTTGATATCCAATTTTAGATTTTGAAATGTGTGTTATCATGTTCAAGGTTAATGGAATTTTTCTTTTCATGCATGTTTTTATTCAAATAAAAAAATCATTTTTTATCCCCCCCAACTTAGAATTACACTGTCCCCAGTGTTTAAAGAAAAGAAAAGTTAGAAGGGGGTAGGAGAGGAGTTCAATGAAGAAATTTAAAATGAAAATCATGGAATGAAGTCACCTGGTGGTTGATGATGATAGCGCATGCCATAGTCTCCCTTCAATCCTGGATTTGAGTCTCAGCGGCTTGGATGGTGGTGAATGGATTCTCCATATGACTTACGACATGTCCTTTTATTTTTTTTAACCTATAAAAAAACAAAACAATACAAAATAAACTGATGATACATTGTCTTCTTTATATTTTCTGGGTAAGGTATTACTCAGAGATCACACCACGTGACACAGATGAATATGGCGCTCCCCTTTCATACCCATCCTTACTCATAAAAGAAGAACAGGTCAACAGCTTATGGTAATTTATTATATTAAAAATAAAATGATTCAAAAAGATTGGAAACAAGAAAACCATGGGTTGCCTCCCATGCAGCGCTTTTGTTTAACGTCGTTAGCTCAACTTGTACTCCCCAACTTATCCAATTCCAACTTTCAAAATTTTAATTAACCCATCTTTCTCCACTTCAACAAGATTGAGATTGATTGTTTTTTTGAAATTTTTTTCGTATGAAATCCTATTTTCTACAATGATTGGTAAAATCCAAGGAATATATAAAATGGTTGATCGTGTTTTATCTGGATTATTTCCTATGATTTCAAGGTTCATTCCTACATGGTGAGATTCTTGATGAAAATTGATGAAAATTGAATGGTCTTGGTTATCATAAATAGAGGGATTATTGAGTAGGGAAGGAAGTATTAAAACATCGAGTTCATTTTGATTGAATTTTCCTAAATAAGAATGATAATTTGAATCAAAAATTGTTTCTTCTTTAAAAACATTTGAAAGAATTGGTTCCTTTTGAAAAGATGATTCATCCACAAAATTTTCCATTTTAATTTCATGAGTGGGAATAGACACAATATTCGTTATATCTCCCAATGGTTCAATGATAGGTGATTCTAAAAAATTGTTATTGGAGCAATATTACGAACACTCAATCCATGAAGACAAATTTTCCCCTTGTGAATCCAAAAAATTAATTTTATCCTGATTTAAATACCCTTCAACAATTCTTTGATCTTGTTCAGTTATCCCATATCCAAAGGTTAGTTCTTTTTTCAATTCATGGGAGGTTTTTGGGATAAAACAGTCATCTATCAATGATGAGGAAAGAACATCTTGAGTGGGAACGAGTTCCTCAAAAGTCTTAAAGCTTTGTAGTTCTAATCTGAAAGATGAAACTTCTGAATTCATTTTATCCATTTGTTCACACAATTGTTCAAGAATTTTTTCAGGATTAGGGTTGATATATGTTTGTACATCATGGACTTCCTCATTATTTATCTTTTCAATCATTCTTGATAGGTATGGAAATTGATCTTGTAAACTTTCAGCATCCCATTGACTGTACATCTCATCTGGTGTGGTGTATTCAATTAAGGATTGGTCAATGAAATTCCCTATGTGAGGTGTTTTCCAATATTGATTTCCGACTTTATTATAGCATTGATTTATGAAGGGGTATTTTGAAGGATAATCCATTGGAATTGATTGAAAATTAGTTTTGGGGTTTTTTTTGGACACACAGAAATAGAAAGGGGAAAAGAGAAGAGAAATTAGGGTGAGAATAGAGAATTTGGGGTGAGAAAAGAGGATTTGGGTATAAGGTACTTACTTGGGTCCCCGGAAACGGCGCCAAAATTTGGTTGCGCCCAAATTTACCCTACTGGTTAAAGCGGTCGATGTAGTACATGTAGGGGTCGAATCCACAGGGATCGAAGAAGAAACCTTAAGACACTATGATTGGATATGGGATTGGCTATGCAGTGGCCAACTTTGGATTGAATTGATTTGAAGAAAAATTTATTTAATTTAAAGAAAAAAAAACAAATAAAATTACTTGAATTAAAATAACTAATTAAGGTGAGTCGATCCTAGGTTGTCTCTTGGGCTTGATTGGATGTATTTGTTTTTCATTTGATTTTCTGTTCATCGGTTCAAGAGGTATCCATTAAATTAAATAATTCCTCAATATCATTCTCCTATTTAATCCATACACAATTTCAAGGCTAATCACCAATTCACTTAGAGGATCAATTAAATGAGCACTCCAAGGAATTGGATCGTACTAGCAGTCAAAATGTGTCGTCATTAAAGTCAGTGAAGACAAAGAAGAAGATAAATTAAAGAAAGGAACTCTTAAAATAAAGGACAAATTTAAGAATTTAAGAACATCAAATAACATTAACTCCAACTCATGAAACTACCTAGGATCAACCCATAAAAGTTTAGCCCTCCATTGATGCTATTCTATCAATGGAAGCGGGTAATTGACTTAAAGAAGCGGGATTGAAGAAGAAGGAAAAAAACATTAATCAAAATGAACACTCCACCGTTGTGTGATGAATTCAGAAGTACGGGTGTGAATAAATTCACACTATGATTCAATGGTATAAACGTGTGAAGAAAAGGGAAATAAAAGTGAAAAAGAATAAATTTTATTGAAATACTAAACGTGAATGAAAAACTTACATTAGAGAAATTGACGATGCCATTACAAAACGAAAGCGGTAAATTACAATTGAAAGAAAAACTTGGATTCAAAGGAAAATGTTAGATGATTATTTCCTTCACCACCAGCTCCTTATATAGGCATATTAGGATCCTTATATCCACCCCAAACAATAAATTCACCCCCCAACAATTAAGAGAGTCAAAAGGAGGGTCAAGAATCAAAAGGAAATTAACGTTACAAAGTTGACCACAAAACCATCCAGATTCATCCTCTAATTTGACGTGTGTGTTTGACACTTCATATGGCCGAATCTGAAGTTTTCATAAATAGAAAATATCGTCGTACATGTGTCTTCTAGAAGCTCTCAAAATATCAGGAAATTTGGCTCAACCGTTTGGATGTTATGGTCGAAATGGTGGGACGGATTTCTGTGCATTAATATCGGGTCCACCATTTAAATCTCAATTTAAGATCCATTTATCATCATGAAAAAATCAGAATTAGCTCCATCCATAGTTGAATAAAATGATCCTCATATTTTTATCTTTCTACTGTATAAAGTTTAGCTTCATTGGGCTTGGTTTCTGGGCCCCACTTTTGTTTGATGGGCCTTAGGCCCATTATGCTTTTTCCAGCAAGTTTCTGCCTTTAGGCGCAAAATTCTCCATATTCCTTTGGGATTCATCCAGCGTACCTAAAAGATAAAATGTTCCAAAAAAAGTGATCAATCATATCCCAAAATTTCAAATTCAGAAAATGAATATAATATTTTCAACAAACAAATGAATGATTGGGCCCAAATTTTCATTTTAAACATGAATTGCATTTTTGATGAGAAATGAAGTTCTATTTATGTAATGCACTAAAAAAATGTTTATGGACTTTGAAACAATGAATATAAAGATATTAACAATTAATATTAGCCACTTTCAGTGACTAATCACCAATACTCACCAATACTTAGGGATGTTTGTATTGTACTTATTCTTGTCTCTAAGTCTTCACTATTGTTTTCTAATCCTAATCCCAAAAATAACTAATCCTCCCTCTGATACCAACTATAACAAATCTGCTTTTTATTACACACTTAAACCTTATTTATTACAAAAAATATTCACCTGATACAACATAGAAGATTGATAGTTCTATTGTATTTGGGGATTAGGAACATTACATGACAACTTAAAACATGAAATACAACATCTTTATTGAATAATTTCTTTACATGACCCCGACATTCCCTCGTACTTAGCATTGCATGGATTAACCTGAGGACATGCATAAGAAAAGGGTGAGCTATAAATCCAGTAAGGGAATAAACAGGGAATAACATGAGGAACACAATAAATTTTAGACAATAGGAATATAAATGGAGCATAAGATAAACATTAACATAAAGTCATGATAAAGCATGATAATCATAACATGGAAATGTGGCAACAACACTTAACATGGAATTAGCATGAGCCAAGGCTCATTGCACATGAAGCATGAGTAAATCATCATTGCACATGAATCACGAGTAAAACCTCATTGCACTTGAATTAGCATGAGTCAACACCAATTTCACATGACGTGTCATGATACTATACTTTACCCAATGCATTGGAGCGCTATCAGGGCCCACCCTTCTTAAACATTTCATTTCATGCATAAGTGTGCCACATAGATCATACAACATGGAATCAATCATCATTATTTATTACACGATAGAGGGATGTGTAATATGTACATGAATATTTATAAACAATAAGTAAATTTGTATAAAGGTGAATACCAATGATAGAGAAATGGGAATGGTATTCACTACACAGTGACATTGCCTTGGAAAATTGTAGGGCAATTTCGGCATCATAACGACGTGAGATAAGAACTCATAAAAAATGGTTGATGAGAGAGAAAGTGGTGTATCATAATATTTACATGAAATGGATATTAAGGGGGGTCATATAGATACATTTACCAACAAACTTAATGAAATTTAGATTCATAATACAAAAGAAGTACTTGGATGTAAAAGAGGAGAGAGAAATCCCTCATGGAATTTCGGCATGGTAACAGGTGCAAATGGGAGGAATTAGTGAGATAGAAAGGGGTCTACCATTATTAAAACATAAATAGGGAAGTATAAGGGAGGTGTGAAATCATACCCCAACATTTGTAATTGAAAACAAAAGGGCATAACAACTTAAAGAAAATTGGACAAAAATGAGAATGGATGAAATCCCTTACTTGGAAGTGTGATCCCAAAGGCTTGGGAGAGTCTTGAGAGAGGATTCTTGGGAGCTTGAGGCACATTGGGAGGATTATAGAGATAGTAGGGAAGGGTTTGGTCGAACTCCAAATACTTTGAGTGAAGAGGAAGTGGGAGCATGGGTGGGTTTATATAGGAAAAGAGAGGGAATTCTTTCTTATTTATGTTTGGGACACCTCACATTAAACTAATCAAAACCACAAACCACCCCAAGGTTTTTGCCTATAGTTTTTTTCAAATGGGAGCAGAACACAATATTTTATAATTCCAATGTCCTAACATCTTAAAATAATAGGGTTTCTTATGTGGAGGTGATTCACACTCTCAAGGAAAACAATTTAAAAAGACAAAATGTTTTATAAGCCTTGAAGGGTCCACTAAAGCTTTGAAGAATAAATCTAACAAACCAAGAATCACATTATTTTAATGGTAAAAAATATATTATAAACAAATAATTATTATATTATTTTATTACATCACTATTGGGTCATTATGATGTCATAAAACACATTATATATTTAAACAGTATTTAATTTTTACCCAAAAATTCGACTGTCTCAGAAAATTATGAAAAATTCACCATTGTATAATTTTGACATTTTGATTCCAAAAAAATATTCATTTTATCTAAATAATTTTACAAATATGTGAATTTTAACTTTTGAAATAAAAACCGGCATTTATCAAAAATTCATGGGTTTTGAAAAAACATATTTCAAACCTTAATAAAAATTACAATTGCATTAATTAAATTATATAATCATTTATATTTAATAAAATGTAATTTTATTATAATATTTTTTATTAAAATATTATTTAATTCTAAAATACATTAATTCATCAAAATAGATTTCTTAGTTGAATATTAACTAAAAATACTATTTGTGCATTAAAAACTATTTACAAAGTAACAATAATAAAATGAATGCACATTCTTTATACAAAAATAATGCTCATAGTCATAATGCTAGGGTCTTGTTACATAACCCATTATAACACCCGCATAAGACTGGAGGGTAAGTTGTGTGATGGTGACAGACTCTTAGGGTGGCTTGGATAACATCGCTTAGGTGATATTCTCTATTAACTTCTACTTCTCTCGTAGTCGGTTCCACTAAAGATTAATGTGTTCAAGATCGACTTGGTCTGGGTCAAGAGTGAATCCGAATGATGCCATATCCTTTCCGAGCTCTGAAAAATGGGCTTCGTACGGGGCAATTCTACTGAATGAGGCCATCACTTCCTTTGTCTGAGTAAATTTGATTTGTTGAAGACATATATTTATACTAATCATGTGATCACTGTTCAAAGACTATATTAGAAACAACGACAATTCATAAAGGTATTTTAAAATCCAAAAACATAAAACCGTGGAAGTTTACATTTTATATAACCATTATAAGAAATTTAATTAAATCAAGAGGAATTTCCATTAATTAAAGTTTGGGTCGTTTCAAATATCTCTAGCCACATACATTTTTTATCACGTTTGCTAACAAAGACCATATTCTCGACTAAATCTCTTCTAGTACTGATTTTTGGGAATCCTAATTGATCTAGATGAAAGACCATGTTGGATCTTAGAGTTTTATAACTAGATTGTTAAGGTAAGACTTATGTTTATTTTTCAACTTCTTAATCCATTGTTGAATTATTTTTTGATTCTCATTGAAGGGAAAGAGGAAGCTAATCACTAACGAAGACATGAGGTTTTTTCATCACCTTCTATTCTTTTGAGGTGGGTGGTCTAGAAAAATTACCTAAAGTTTATTTCCAATTTTATAGGTATTTGGAATAATTGAAATTGCACTAGAACACTATCCATGCAAACCAAAAAACTGATTAAATCTGTTTTTGATGAAAGATAAGTGATTTGAACTTCTATTGGACCCTACTGGGTCCATTGGCATCGAGACTAGGCATGTGTCCACCCACATAGTGCGCCTTCCCTTAAAGTTATAGTGTAAAAAATTATTATAGTTGTGTTTGGATTAACAATGTTGATTGATATTTCAACATGTTGGGACTTGTAAAGTGAATTGAGATAAATGGAAACCTAGAATGGTTTGATTATAAAGATTCATCCTATTATATGAGAATGTACCAATTGATAATATAAGTTTAGTTAATAAAATTTGATAAATTAAACAATTAGGAACATGATATGAATGTCGATGAGAGGTATACATGGTTTTCTTGTATATATGTTTATTAACAGAATTCCTAATGGATTATACCACTTTCTTGTGAGTGTTTCCCTCGGAATCCGGGGATGACCGCCTTTGATGTGAGGTTCAAACGTTCCGATCAGTTTCTAACGGGTTTTTTCGTAGAACTGGAAAAATCCAATGATTACACATCCATTTGGACCTACTTTCCAAAGGCAGGTGCTCATTATTTTGTGGACTGATGAGGCTTATGAATTTTCATTGGTCGAGAGGATGGGAGGTCGGAATCATCACACCTTATTTAGGGGAATTATTGTCTACTCTGGGACTCTCTTTATAGATTTAAGTTATGTTCGTGAATCCTTATTACATTACTAAGTATAAAATGAGCTTTCCTTCAGATCTAACAATCAATGATTAAATATGTAGGAAATTTAGAGAATATTTTGTATGTATTCGAGGTTCTTCATTGATAGAGAATCATCTGTATTTGTTATATATTCTTGGTCAATGGTATCCTTCGACACATTTATACAGAAGTCTCTTGGTCATTATGATGACCATGCTGGTTTTAAAGCCACTCGGTGGGGCACTTGAAGTTTATTGTCATTCATAAGGACATGGATTATTTTAGAGTTGGGATCGAACCCGTAGACGGGCTACCTATGTATCCTTTGTTTAGAAAAGGAATCAGAACCCACGTAGTTCAAGTAAGGGAGTATGATGTTTATGATTGATGGCTCAAAGAAATATGTCACAATTACTTTTACACTCTAAGATCACGTGAGTCATGCTCGGTGTGAGAAACAAGAGGTATTGGTAAAAATTAGACAATTGTGCCATGAAAGATGCAATCATAAGAAATAATGTGGGGATTATGTATGTATGACTGCCCAGATAAATGAAGTTTAGGATTTAATTTAAGGAAGAAATCCAGGAACAGGGTGCATAAAGGTATATGTGCTTCATGGAGATTTTGAGTACTCTAACTTGGGGCTTACTCCTGAAAAGGAGGCCCAAATTAGGAGAAGACTTATGATTGGGTTTTACTCCTGAAAAGGAATCCCATATCAAAGGTAAATTAGGACTAGTTAAGAGAAATTAAGACTTGGGCTTACTCCTAAGGAGGATGCCCAAATTTGAGACTGGGGCTTACTTCTGAAAAGGAGGCCCAGGTTAAGGATTATGACTGGGGATTACTCCTGAAAAGGAGGCCGAGGTTAAGGGAATTAAGGTTTGGGGATTACTCCTGAGGAGGATTCCCAAATTAGGGGACTGGGGCTGATTCCTGAAGAGGATGCCCATATTAGGAGACTGGGGCTTACTCCTGAAAAGGAGGCCCAGGTTAAGGATTAAGGTTTGGGGCTTAATCCTGAGGAGGATGCCCAAATTAGGAGACTGGGGCTTACTCCTAAGGAGGATGCCCAGATTTGGGAATTTTAAGAATTGGGGCTTACTCCTAAGGAAGATGCCCAAGCTTGAGACTAGGGCTTACTCCTGAAAAAGGAAGCCCAGGTTAGGGGATCTGGGGCTTACTCCTAAGAGGATGCCAAAAAATTAAGGGACTTGGGGCTTATTCCTAAAGAGGATGCCCATATTAGAGAACTTATGATTGGGGATTATTCCGGAAAAGGAGACCCAGGTTAAGGATTCTATCATCTTAAAGGATGATGTTTAATGAATGAAATCTCAATCTTTAGTGACATAAAGATTTGTAAATCACTAGGTTTTGAGTGATATTCCACAAAATTCCTTTCAGATAAGGAAGTCAAATCAAGAAATCATGCCATAAAATGGCTTTGAAGAGTGTCTTGAAGACTGAATCTTGAATAGGAAATGTATAATGGCTTAAGAGGGGTGAAATGGGAAAGAAAGGCACCAAAAAAGGCAAGGGCGCACAAGTCTTAGCAGGCGCGTAGGTATTGCGTGGGCGCACAAGTTTTGGTCGCGCAGGTATACGCCTGTGCGACACATGATGTACCTGCGCGATGGTTAACCAGCAGGGTAATACTTGAGCGACTCTTCATTAAAGCCTTTAGAATCCTCTTGAGGTTATTCCAGAAGAGGGGCATGCAAAATCTATTGAAGGATTAAGGCGGCGTGCAAGTGTGGCCATTTTCCCTTAAGGGCTGGCCACTCAGGCGCACAAGTGTTGATGAGTTTCAACACTTAGGCCTTCCTCCCCCTCTTTAGATCTTCCATTCTAGGTACGAAATTACCTTAGAAGTTTTTCGGAAGCTTTGATAAGAGACTAGGGCACCGGGAGCTCAAATCTGAGTTTCTGGAAAAAATCCTCTCGAAATGGGGGGCCCATAGGGTCTATTTATAGGCAGGAGAAGACACCAGGCAGTTACCACTTAGGTCGCACAAGTCACTTGCGCGACCATAATGCATCGCGCAAGTCACTTGAACGACCATAATGCATCGCGCAAGTGGACTTACACGACTATGAGGAAACTTGCGCGACTTATGGGAAATATTCTCCATGTTCATCCATTTGTCTATTTTTGATATTTTCTTCAAAGGATGAATCAATTTGGACTAAGGTATTTCCCTTTTTCAGACGTTAGACTCTGTGACGGAAAGGAGTGTTAACAAAAGTCCCCCCTGAGAGTTGGATCCAGAGAGAAAAGAGGATTTGACTCTGAGGTTAAAAAGAAAAAACAAGAAATTGGGCAGTTTAAAGTCATGCATGTCAGACATACAAAGGCTAATGTTTAAGGTCGAAAAATAGCTTTGACCAAAATGGATTATAATTTACTCAATTCCTTGAAAATTCATCTGAAAACATATTACCATACTCATGTATGAGGGAAAATATGTAAGCTATGACTTAAGAATATTTTAATATGAGGAATTATATGAAAAAGAGCTAAAAGGCATTAGAAGAAGTAGTTTCCAAGAATTAAGTTACAATTATTTAACAAACCCGTTAGGGGGTTGAATTATGCAGGGCCACCTAAGGGCATTGGCTGCATAGTTAAATAAAATAGTATCTTTTTGCTAACAAGTCTGTTATGTAGACTGTTTATGCAAGGCCACCTACGGGCACATGCTGCATAGTCAGAAAAAAGAACTCTTAGAAATTTACTTTACTAGTTCTAAAAGCCAGTGAAAGTTTATGGAGATTCAAATCTTCCAAAGTATAGAGTTTGCTGTATGGAAAGTGGCACTTGAATATGGAAAAGATATTTCCAAACAAGATTATCGAAGAACTGGATGAATATCACTCCTACGAAGGTCTGACCCAAATGTAGGGAATGAGAATACAAGCCATAGACTTGAATACTTGTAGATCATGAAAAAGGATATGGGACAAGTATGTTAAGGATGGCTATTTTTTTGGATCCCTACATACTGTCATTTAAGACAAATAAGGACAAAAGAGGAATTCTTTCCAAGAATGAAGTTACCACTATCCGACAAACCCAATAGGGGGTTGAATTATGCAGGGCCACCTAAGGGAATTGGATGCATAGTCAAATAATAGTATCTTTTGACTAACAAGTCTGTCATGTAGACTGTTTATGCAAGGCCACCTATGGGCACGTGCTGCATAGTCAGGCAAAAGAATTCTTAGAAATTTGACATTTCTGTGACTAGAAGTCATGAAATGGGTTATGAGGATCTGAAAATATTTAAGGTTAGGATTATGACACATAAATATGGGTATTGTTCAATGTATACAGAGATACACTGATCAATGCTAACCATAATCATGTTATGGCTGAGTCCTGAATTAAAATATTGGACTTCACTATGTATCCCATAAGGATGAAAATCAAGCCATACATAGTTCTTAAACTACAGTTTAACGTTGTGTGGGACAAAAGGATTAGAGATATTAGTTTAGGGTCATAGAGCTTGGACCATTGTAAGAAATACACAGAGTGTGATATCATGGGGACTTTTCAGCCAAGGAACTGAAAGTGGAATTTGGGGTTAGGCCCAAAAACTTAGGGCTGGATTCGAGGGACACTCGAACGTTCATACGTATCCCATAAGGATGGGAATCAAGCCCACATAGTTCTAGAAATACCCTTTGTACAAATTTAGTTCGTACATGCGAAGGGTGAAAGGGGAATTTAGTGCAATGATGGTTTAACCCAAGATAAAAGGTTCGGGCATTTCCATGTATGCACGTAGTCTTTGAAATGAAACATTATTGAAAAATCAATGAAAATAATGGTTCCCTCTCAGGTGAGGGTATCAAATAAATTTGTAGTTTATTGTCATACTGGACAAAAGTGTTGTATAGTTTAACGTCGTATAACAAGGAAGAAAGTGAACAAATGTAAAGATATTGATTCTAAGGGTGGTTTCACGAATTATCATTGTATGAGATAGAGATGAACCGGTGTGAAGAGATTGGTTTTGGGCTTGAACCGTGGGAGGTTGCCTACATACCCAACCTATAAGGCAAGGATCACAGTCCGTGTAGTTCAATTAAAGAATGAATTAATGATCAAGTTGTTCTTGGGGGCAATGACCTAAAAAAATGATGTTAGGACTTACACATGGTTAGTGGCCCAGAGAGAGTGTTATGGTTGAGGTTTGATCTAAGCTCACGTCAGTCATACTCGGTGTGAGAAAAAAGAGGTAACAACAACCTTAATGATGCACAGTTTAATGTCATGTAGGACATATAAAGGGACTATGCAGTTTAAAGTCTTGCAGTTAGGACTATTGGTGCTGCACAGTTTAGTGTCATGTAGTAGGGACAAAATACAGTTTAATGTCATGTAGGACATATTATAGACTTTCTGTACAGTTTAGCATCATGTAGTTAGGATGATGGGGACAATAGAGTTTAACATCATGTTGGACGAAAGGGGGGGGACTGTGCAGTTTAATGTTATGCAGTGAGGACAAAAGAGAGCACCATTTTAACGTCATGTTGGATGCATTGGGGATTTTTTCCATAGTTTAACGTCGTGTTGGACGAAAAAAGGACGATACCGTTTAGCATCATGTTGGACGAAAGTGAGAATAGTTTAAGGTCATATTCATGGACCGTGGATGGTGCAGTTTAATGTCATACTGGACGGTGGTGTAGTTTAAGGTCATACATGACCTTTGATGCTTATGTAGTTTAACGTCTTTCCGAACGTAAGGGACTTCTATACAGTTTAATGTCATGTAGTTAGGACATCATATTTTAACATCTTGCTGGACGTAAGGGACTTGAAAATAGTTTAGGTTCATATTCATGGACCGTTGATGATGCAGTTTAAGGTCATACATGACCTAGTTTCAGTTTAAGGTCATACTGGACCATTTAGGGAACTTTTTCACAGTTTAACGTCGTGTGGGACGAAAGTACAAGTAGTTTAAGGTCATATGTATAGACCGTTGCTGTATAGTTTAACGTCATATAGCAAGGAAAAACTGGTGCCACACAGTTTAGTGTCATGTTTCAGGGAAAAAATACAGTCTTTCCAGTTTATACAAAATATTTCTTCAAAAATCTGGCATTGGTTGGAGTAGTAATGAGTTCTCCATCCATTGAGATTAATGAATAAGCTCCATTGGAGTAGACCCTATGTATTGAATAAGGTCCTTCCAATTTTGGATCAAGATTGGGAGGTTTCTTTCCTGGTATCATTGGAGTTCTGATAACTAATACCAATTCTCCCTAAGTGAATGAATGAAGACAAATTTTTTTGTTAAAAGCTCATGCTATTCGATTCTGATAGACTTCCAAGTGGTGCAAAGTGCACAATCTTTTCTCATCTAACCGTTCCAATTCATTCAATCACTTTTGAGATTTTTCATCTGTAGATGATTGATCACAAATGGAAACTCTGAGCAAGGGTATTTGAACTTCAATGGGCAAGATGGCTTCCGTTCCATATACCAATGAATATGGAGTTGACCGAGTTGCAGTGCGGGTGGTAGTCCGATAAGCCCATAAAGCATGAAAGAGTTTATCAGGCCATGACCTCTTATCTTTATCCACCATATTTTGCAGTATATTTGAAAGAGTCTTGTTAAAGGCTTCTATCTGGCCATTGGCCGCTGCATGATACCGAGATGAATGGTTAGATTTGATGTTGTATTCTTGATACAACTTCTTCATCTCAGATGAATAGAAATTGGTGCCATTGTCTGTCAATATGGTATGAGGGACACCAAATATGGTAATGATGTTAGACTTGATGAAGCTAAAAATTCATTTAGAACTGACTTCCTTGAGAGGTATTGCCTCTGCCCATTTGGAAAAGAATTCAGTAGCAGTAAGAATATACTTAAACTTCTTAGCCGTAGCCGAAGGGTAAGGTCCCACCACATCCATTCCCCATGTTGAAAATGGACATGAGTATTTAGCTGTATGAAGCAACTCTGGAGGATTATGAATGAAGTTGGAATATACTTGGCATGAATGACACTTATTTTTGAAATCGACACAATCTCGCATCATTGAAGGACAAAAGTATCCAAGCCTTCGAACCTGATCAGACAGTCTATGTCCAGGCTGGTGGGCACCACAGACTCCTGCATGCACTTCTTTTATGATAGCCATAGTCTCTTCACCATCAATGCATATGAAGAGAACTCCATCAAAACCACGTTTGTAGAGAATTTTCTCTAGGTTACCTGGGCTATCATAAAGAGTAAAATTAACCACACGTCACCGGATTTGTTCTTTCTCAGCTCTATTAGGTGGAAGTGTTCCATTTTGAAGGTATTCCCTGATAGGTGACATCCATCCTGTAGTATGACCATACAATTCAGGAATGGGACAAATTTCATTAATTTCCTCTGTCCTGATTCGAACATAAGGTGAAATTGCATGACAGTGGGCAATACTGATGGTTTTCTCGTCCCGATTTGGATCTGCCAGAGCTGTGGCTATATTAGCCAATGTGTCAGATTGAGCATTTTGTGATCCTGGGACATAAGAAAATGTCGGTTCCAAAGGGAATTCTGCCATTAACTCTCTGACGTAATCATACAAAGGGATTAGTTCTTCTTTTCTGATGGCATAATCCCCATTGACTTGTTTGATTACCAGGTCTGAATCAACTTTCACCTTTAAGTGATTCACTTGTGCTTCAAGTGCTAATTCCAAACTTACGATGAGAGCTTGGTATTCTACTTCATTATTGGTACCACCTTCCCACAATAAGAAGGAATAAGGTAACACTGCCTTTTCTGGAGAAATGAGCACAATTCCTAAGCCAACTTTGTTGAATTTAGGATTTTCCATTTTCCTCCCTATTGGACTTCTGGAAGCACCATCAAAATAAATTTCCCATGCTTGAGGACTTTCTTGAATAGAGAAGACTTCCTCATCAGGGAGTTCAATATCTGAAGATGTGTCTTCCACTGAAGGGTGTTCAGCTAGGAAATCAGCCAGAGCATGGCCCTTTATCGCCTTTTGAGACACATACTGAATGTCGAATTGCTGCAAAATAACTGCCCACCTTTCTAGACATCATGTAAGCATTGGACGACTAAGGATGAATTTGACCGGGTTATTGCGAGATACCAATTGGACCTCGTGATGTTGCAGGTAATGTCTCAACTTCTGAACTGCAAAGATTAATTCCAGGCAGCACTTCTCAATACTTGAATACTTGGTTTCTGCTTCAAGCATAGTTCGACTGAGATAGTAGAGGCTGTTTTCATTCCCAGCATCATTCTTTTGAGCCAGAAAGGCACCCAATGATCACTCTAGATATGTCACATAGAGGATAAGTGGTCTTCCTTCAACAGGTGGCATGAGTACCGGGGGACTCAAGAGGTATTTCTTGAGAATATCAAATGCTTCTTGACATTCTTCAGTCCACTGGTAAGTGACTCCCTTCTTCATCAATTTGGTGAATGGTAAACTTTTACCTGCTAAATTAGCGATGAAACTCCGAATATAGGCTAAGTGTCCTTGAAGTCCTCTTAATTATTTCAAATTTTGAGGAGGTGACATACCAAGGATTGACATGGTCTTCTCAGGATCAACTTCAATACCACGATGGCATACAACAAAGCCAAGAAATTTTCCCTAGGTTACCCCAAAAGCACATTTTAAGGGGTTCATCTTCAAATTATGTTGTCGAAGCTTGTAGAATATGACTTCCAAATCAGCCAAGTGATTAGAAATTTGTTTGGATTTAAATACCAAATCGTCTACATAGCATTCAACAAACTTCCCTAAGAAGGGTTTGAAGATACGATGCATGGCACACTGATAAGTTTCACCTGCATTCTTTAAGCCAAAGGGCATTACTCGGTAACAAAACAGACACTAAGGGCCTCTGAAGGCTGTGAATTCCTCATCTTCTGGGGCCATTCAGATATGATTATTTCCAGAATATCCATCCATGAAGGAAAGTGCTTCATAGATAGCTGTTGCATCAATTAGAAGTTCTGTAATCGGAACTGGGAAATCATCCTTAGGACAATGCTGATTAAGATCTCTGAAATCGATGCAAACTCTAATTTGTCCGTTCTTCTTCTTTATAGGGACAATATTAGCCAACCACTTGGGATAATGAACTTCTTTGACGAAGTTAGCTTTGATAAGCTTATCCACTTCAGCTTCAATTTTAGAAGCATAAGTTGGGTGTGTTCTTCTCGTGGCTTGCTTAAATCCTCAATGTTCTTCTGGTAAACCCAAATTATGAGTAGCAACATCAGGATCAAGCCCGGAAATTTCTATATAGCTCCAAGAAAAAATATCTCTATTTTGATTTAGAAAAGAAATATACATCTCTTTCTCTTCAAGGGTCATGACCGCACTGATTAAAGTGGGGCGTGGATCTTCCTTTGTACCCAAATTTATTTCTCTGAGTTCATCCACAGTGGTAGAGATACCCTCTTCAAATGCTGGAGGAGCATCTATGAGATCTTCCTCTTCTTCTTCATCATGTTCTATTTCTTCCGTTTCTACTTGCATAGTAGATGACAAAGCAGAATTTTTATGATCAGAAGAGATGTCAAAATTTGCACATTTTGAAGAGGAATCTTCCATTTTGACCCTATTGATGATGAATAGTTTTCTTTGGGTAATAAAGAGGATATGATGGATTGATAATCGACATAATTGTTCAATTACAATGTTGCTATAACTTCTTCTGGCCTAATTGGCGAAGCATAGACTTGTTGGATTTCAACAAATGAAATGAAGACGTCACCATTTGTGGTTTCATCACTGCTTGGTAGATTACCAATTTCTCCCATGTTGTCTGGCTCGATTGCAGTAATTGACATTATGGATCCTTCCATAAGAGTATTTTGATTTGGGTATATCTTGTCAATTTGACTGATAGGAAACCCATAATCTGTACTCACATGTTTAAATGGATTTACTGGGATTTTTTCCAAACCATATGGAGCATTAACTTTGGTAATCTCCTTTGTTATGGATTTCTCCCTTTGCTTCATGTGATAGAATTCCGCCTCAATGTATTGAGACTCACATGTCTTGAACGGGGCCTTATCACCATAAAATGTCCCAACTTGACCATCGAAACAATATTTGAGACATTGATGGTATGATGAAGGGATAGCCACATGCTGATGCAGCCAGGGTCTTCCAAGCAAGATGTTGAAAGATGAGTCTTGATCAACAATCATGAAATCTGAATTGGATACAAGATCTCCAAACTGAGTTCTGAGTGTAACTTCGCCCAGTGGTTCTTGTTCATTTTTATCATATCCTTGTAACATCATGGTAGAAGGAGATAAATCAGATTTCGTGAGGCCCAATCAACGAAGTGTACAAATGGGCATGAGGTTGAATCCTGAACCATTGTCAATGAAAGCTCTTCAGATGTCTATACCACTGACCTTTCCAGATAAATACAAAGGTCTGATATTCCCATGCACAACATCATATTCATCTTTATCAGTAAAATATATTATTGCATGGCATTCTGTAGGATTATTCTCTATGTGATAGACTTCAGCTGCAGCAATTTTAGTTTCAAACTCCTGAGAACTTGACAAAGCCTCGATGAGTGATTCTCGAAGATATTTTGATAGATTCAAAGCATCCAGAATTGATAACTTGGCTGGTACTTGGGCCAAGTGTTTCAATATATCATACTTTTGATCCAGAGGTCTGCGTTTCCCCATAGGAATATGTGGTTTAGCAGGTACCTTGGAAGCAGATTCTTTGAAAGTTGATGCATCTTGTATTGGGATAGGAGTTGGAAACATCCTTGGTTTTGGAAGATTAGACCGATTAGATCCATTTAATTGCTGAGAGGAAGAAGATGGAACCTTCAACCGGACTTCCAAAATAACTATGCCAGGACTGAATTTTCTATTGGTAGAAGAACTTTCTTGTTCTTGCTGAGCTCACTGAAGCACTCTACCACGAGTTTCTGCTGCGTACACAGTTCTAGCAGGGGTAGAATTGGAATAGTGGCTTCTGAAAGATCCATGTCTTCCTCTGTATCCTGAGCCCCTGGAACTTCCTCTGATTCCTCTGTTTGATACAGGGAATTTAGGCTCATTGAAATTGAAACTATGACTGGCATATGGATCTGTTAATTGAATCATATTAATAGAACCAAATATTAACTCTTCTTCTGATGAAGACTCTGCCTAATTAGCCTGTTCAAGCTCTTCTGTTTGGTGGGGTGGTGCCCGTGGCTTTGAAGTAGATGGAATGAAGTCCGCCAAAGTCAAAGACGACTTAGGATTTGACACATTATCATCCTCTTCTGATTCTTTTTATTTCTTTGAATCATGCCGTTTCTTTGAGGACTTTCCCTCTGACGAAGAGGGTTTTACCGCAACATTCATGGCAGAAGACACAATTGGTTTCTTTAATTATGTTAGCAAAATAGCATGAGTTCGATTGATTGTCTTTATGACCATCCAATAATCATACTTCTGTGCATTTTTGATTTTGACTTCCATCCATTAATTTTCCTCCTCTGGAACTGTAGAAGTGACACATGCTATATGGGATGAGGAGATTTTCAATGTGACCTGTCCCGAGTCGACCATCTTTTGTAGGAGGTCTTTGAAGACAAAACAATCCTGGATGGGATGCCCCAACATTTGATGAAAAGGGAAATAATTAGGACGGTCTTCATATCCTTTCTTGTTTGGACTCTTGGGTATTGGAAATTGAACCAAATTGTTTTCCAGAGCCGAAATGAAATAACCAGGAACTTGTTCATTTCGGAAAGAGTATGTTTTGCTCTTCAAATCCTAAAATTGTTTTCTTCTTTGATCTTTTTGATCATTTGGATGAAAAGTACTTTGTTTTTGGCGCTCAGAAGGTGGATCCCTTCAAGAAGATGAAGGTTTTGAGGTAGAAATAGGTACAGGTGCTTGTTTAAGCATAACTATAGTAGTTTCTGCTTTACCCATTCTCCTTTCTAGAGTTGATGGAATTACACGAGATTTAGCCTTAGCCTGTATAAGGGAATATTCAATCTGCTGAGCGATTGAAGTAAGGTCTCGAAACCCTCCTGTGTATTTTACAGGGATTAATGGCATGCGTAATTTGTCACACATATTTGCCACACATATTGGCAACAATTCTTCTTGAGGGAGTGCTAAACTCAAGGAATATGTTAATCCCTTCCAGCGAGCAATGAAATCAGAGACTCTTTCATTCTCCCTTTGCTTACAGTTTGTAAGATCGAAAACTGTTGTCTTTGGCAAAGTTGAGCTGAACTGAAGGAGGAATTTTTGGTGAAGATCCTCCCATCCGGTAATTGACCGGGATTGCAAGCTTGTATACCAAACAAAAGCTGGTCCTTGCAAGGTTCGCACGAAGCATCTGAGTTTCACTGCTTCTTGCTACTCCGGAGTTCCCATAATAGGATCCCAACAAGACACATAATGCGTCAAATGTTGTTCAGGATCGCCTGATCCATTGAAAATAGGGAATACAGGGTTCCCAAAACTGGATGGAGGAGAAATTGAATATACCCATTCAGGGTAAACTTTCTTTTCTGGTTGAACTTGCACACGCTTCCCTTCCATAGTTTCTAACCAAGATGTTAATGAATCAATAGTAGTTATTAACTTTGAGAAACATCTGGTTGAACTTGGACTTGGGTAGGTGAAATGACTGGTGCTTGGACAGATGCGGCGATTGGTGTTGCAACTGATGGTAGCACTGCCAACTATTGTTGCACTTGACCCATAGGATTAGACCTGTGAGGGTGTACTGATAGAGGATGATATTCTTGATCCATCTCAGTAGCTGCAACAAATTTCTTTGGCTGAATGACTCCAGTATGATTAAGAAGAAGACTACTCTGAAGTAGTTCTGCATTAAACCTTCTTAATTCTTTCATTTCTTCCTCCTATTGTGCAAACCTCTGCTCTAGTGAGAGCGATTGAACTTCTCCAGAGGAAGGATATGTAAGCTGGTTCTTTCCCTTCCCTTTGCTGGATCCTTTTCGGAGAGGGAGAAGTGGGTTACTTGAAGGATTACCTAAGTTCTGAGTAATCCTTTGACTCCGTGTACGCACACCTTCTTCATTTGTGTCAGTACGTACATCTTCTTAAGCAGGAACCACTTCATCTAAGTCCCCTGAGTGAGCCTCATCTGGTGGATCAGCAACAATGGCATTGATGACATTGATTGATGCATAATGCATCACATCCCTTCTATCAGCATTTCTGTGATATTGTTTTCTTCCATGTCTTTGATGAGACATTGCCTTTTGTTGATTCAATCCCTCAGGAACTTCTTGATAAACCGTAATTTGGAGGGAATCTCCTAATAATTTGGCTCTTCGTTTCTCTTTAGGTTTCTTCCCCAATCGAGAAAAGACCGAATTTCTCTGAGGAGGGGATTAATGATTTGAAAAAGTCCCCAGTCCAGTGGACTGGGGCTGTTCCTGCTGTTCCTGCTCAACTCCTCGGAACCTATTTGTTGATTCTGAGGGTTGGTTTAAAAGAGTCCCCAGTCTGGCGAGCTGGGGTGGTTCTTGACATGCTATGTCTGAGACTTTCTTGAAAGTCTTCCCGATCTTTCGAACCTTAGTCCGAAAATTAGCTGGATGCATTAATCTATATCCGCTTTTATCACCTGGTTCAAAAGACCATCGGATGATTTCCGACACTTCTGTCATTTGGTGACGTGCTTGCTCCAAACGAGAGGCCTGTTCAATATTCTCGTTTTCTTGATGCAAGAGTAATTAAAAAACTTATTCTCTATATTCTTGATTTTGAGAGGAACTAGTTGAAGCCTGTTCTTGGGCAAGCTTTTCATTACAAACAAATCCCATTGACTGTGGCCGGCCATGGGCAATAACATTGCATGAGACCATTTTCGGCGGGCTTTGCTAATTGGAGAGCACCGTGAAATGCAGTGCTCGATGAACACCCCATCCTCTGACACTAATACAAGATGGGGTATTGGTAATTAACTGACACAATATTTTTAGTGCGCCAAGGCATGAACGTTGAAGGGATCTCTACTACTTTTCCGCCTTTAGATATCGAGAGACTGATAGATATGCCAAATCAATCTAACGTTGTAACCCTTCTATTATCTTAATATGATTTTTATATTCATCCTAAGATAATACTTTCTTTTTCAACTGACAAAGAGTTTTCCATATGTTGAGACGAATATCATGAATTTCATCTTCTGTCAACATTTCTGGAATATTATACTGAGAGTCAGCCAGAGGCCAAAACATCACTGGCACTTCACCTTTCTCCAGTTGTTTTCTCATGTTCATCATTTCCTATTTGTCATTTGATGAAGATTATTCTACCTGATTTGACCAGAGTTGGTGTTTCCTTATTGCTCTATTGGATTCAACAAGATTGGTAGAGAAATCATTGATCAAACTAGAAGATGCATGACTTAGGGGTGGTTTGGAGAATGACCTACACCCTAGGATATCTTCTGATTGAGAAAGTATTTAACCTGCTAGCGATGAAGCTTCAGACATGACTGGTTTTGCATTTTAAAGTGCCTCAAGATAAGAGGGCTTTCTCGGCACTACATTGTCCACTGGAGCATTTTCCGGGCAATGTGCATCACTGCTGCGGAGAGGGCTTTCACAGCAAAATTCATCATCATGGGGAGGACCACCATAATGGGTTACAAAAAAAGATGAGATCTCTTGCTCCTTAGACTTCTGACCACAAAGAGGGTTCCTGTGGCTCTCATCTGAAGATAAAACTTCGAGATCGACCGAATTGTCATGAAGCAAGCCTTCATGAGGAAGTGTCTGTTGAAGACCTTCAGAATTAATGTTCCCACTATTGGGAACTGAGGGAGTAGAATCTTGAATTCCAACAGATAATTGTCTGAGAGCTTCAAGAACTCCATCATTGAGCAAGGCCTTATTACAGATTGGCACTTGATCTCCTAACTGTGCTGGGTGGGTATTCTTCTTAGACGCCTTCTTACTTGCCTTGGAAACCACTTGTTGACGAAAGTGGTAGCTCTGATTAGGTGTATGTGCCTGATCAGGAAATATGGCCAGGTTAGGCTGATGATCTCCTCTCAAATCAGGTGTATGTGCCTGACTTGGTCATCCGTATGATACAGGGGAGTATACCTCAAAACCCTCTTAGACTGGAACAGATGTGTGTGTCTGTTCCGGAGTGAATTGTTGATGTATCACTCCATTGGTAGGGCTAGATTTATGTGTCTTTCCTTAAGATGCCGCGGAAGTTGTTATAATATCTTGCCAGGCATCCAGAATATGAGCAGGGATTTTCTTCTGCTCTTTCACCATTGATATAATATGCTTGGTGACTTCAGCTTCCGGAACGGGAATATACGTCCATTCCGGGCTTGGAGTAGGTGTATGTGTCTGCTCCTGTCCTCCTTTTTCTGTCATTGAATCCTGACAGTACTCAAGTGTGGGGGAAGAGAGTTGAGTCTGCCTCCTATTTGTTGTCGGGGCTTTCTGAGTAACTTCTCTGAATGCTACCAAGCGAGACTATTGGTAGGATTGATTAATACTAGCAGGTGTATGTGCCTGCTGATTGCACTTCGCCAAACGTGGTTGACGAGATCCATCATATGTAGTCAGACAAGTCTGCTGACTAGCTGATGATGTATAAAAAGGTGTATGTTCCTGCCTATAGTACTCCGCCAGAATTTCCTGGTGGGATTGGCGTGATACTTACAGACGAGTCTGCTGGACAGCGGAATTAAAACGGGAAGGTGTATGTGCCTACTAGTTGCTTTCCACCAAGTTAGGTTGGTGGACTTCTCCAGAGATGGAAGAGATGAGAACCTGCTCACTGTTGACCGGATTCCGCCTCTGGTGGTTCGTCTTGCTTGATCGGGTTCGAGGAACCTGAGCCGAACACCTGGAGTCGGTACCCTCATCATGTTGATGGCGCACTGCCGCACAATTCTGGCAGCGATTGTTGGTGGGAGCCCTCAGGAAGGACTCATGTTTGTTTAAATTAAGGTCCTGAGGGACCTGCTCATTCACCTCCCCAGAATAAGGGAGTGAATGGTGATTGCGTTCTGGGGATAATGACCCAAAACGGTTGGAGACGGTAGTCAGCACCACCTGCTTCTTGATCACTGGTTGTCATTGTCCGGACGACCGATGTGAGTTGTTTACTTAGAGGGCTTGTCAGGCAGCCTCCAGAGTTGGGATGGTACCGTGTTGATGGTACTCCTTAACCAGTAAGTTTGATACCCAACGTTGAAGATGCTGAGTAGGTGATATCGTCCTAAGAGTGGACGAAGATCCAGTAGGAGTAGCAGAAGTGGCATTTGCAGCAGCAGTATTCACAGGTGTGAACTTGATAGCATCCATTCTAGAAATGCAGAAGATATTGGGAAAAGAGTGCCTGTTTGATATAACAGACTTAATCAAGATAAATTCAGCCACTACATCTTTTGGATGAGCACATATGTCAATGATTGTTTTTTTGGACCTCTCATTGAGTTTTAAATAGGGGCATAACAAATAGGAAACACATCATTTTAACTTGGTTAAGGATTCATGTCAGGTTCACCATTTTTGTTTCCCTCGGAATCTAGGGATGACCTCCTTTGATGGGAGGTTCAAACGTTCTGATCAGTTTCTAACGGGTTTGTTCATAGAACCGGAAACATCCAATGATTCCACATCCATTCGGACCTACTTTCCAAAGGTAGGTGCTCATTAGTTTGTAGAATAATGAGGCTTAAGAATTTGCATTGGTCAAGAGGATGGGAGGTCGGAATAATCACACCTTTTTTAGGGGAATTATTGTCTACTCCGGGACTCTCTTTAAAGATTTAAGTTATGTTCGTGAATCCTTATTACATTACCAAGTATAAAATGAGCTTTCCTTTAGATCTAACAATCAATGATTAAATATATAGGAAATTTAGAGAATCTTTTGTATGTATTCAAGGTTCTTCATCGATAGTGAATCATCTGTATTTGTTATAGATTCTTGGTCAATGGTATCCTTCGACACATTTATACAGAAGTCTCTTGGTTATTATGATTACCATGCTGGTTTTAAAGATACTCAGTGGGGCACTTGAAGTTTATTTTTATTCAGAAGGACATGGATTATTTTAGAGTTGGGATCGAACCCGTAGACGGGATACCTACGTATCCTTTATTTAGAAAAGGAATCAGAACCCATGTAGTTTGAGTAAGGGAGTATGATGTTTATGATTGATGGCTCAAAGAAGGATGTCACAATTAATTTTACACTCTAATCTCACGTGAGTCATGCTCAGTGTGAGAAACAAGAGGTATTGGTAAAAATTAGACAATTGTGCCATGAAATATGAAATCATAAGAAATAATGTGGGGCTTATGTATGTATGACTGCCCAGATAAATGAAGGTTAGGATTTAATTTAAGGAAGAAATCCAGGAACAGGTTCCATAAAGGTATATGTGCTTCATGGAGATTTTGAATACTCTAACTTGGGGCTTACTCCTGAAAAGGAGGCCTAAAATAGGAGAAGACTTAATATTGGGTTTTACTCCTGAAAAGGAATCCCAGATCAAAGGTAAATTAGGACTATTTAAGAGAAATTAAGACTGGGGATTACTCCTAAGGAGGATGCCCAGATTTGAGACTGGGGCTTACTCCTGAAAAGGAGGCCCAGGATAAGGATTATGACTGGGGATTACTCATTAAAAGGGGGACCAGGTTAAGGGAATTATGGTTTGGGGCTTACTCCTGAGGAGGATGCCCAAATTAGAGGACTGGGGCTGATTCCTGAAGAGGATTCCCATATTAGGATACTGGGGTTTAATCCTTAAAAGAAGGGCCAGGTTAAGGATTAAGGTTTGGGGCTTACTCCTGAGGAGGATGCCCAAATTAAAAGACTGGGGCTTACTCCTAAGGAGGATGCCCAGATTTGAGAATTTTAAGAATTGGGGCTTACTCCTAAGGAAGATGCCCAAGCTTGAGACTGGGGCTTACTCCTGAAAAAGGAATCCTAGGTTAGGGGATATGGGGCTTACTCCTAAGAGGATGCCCAAAAATTAAGGGACTTGGGGCTTACTACTAAAGAGGATGCCCATATTAGAGAACTTATGACTGGGGATTATTCCTAAAAAGGAGACCTAGGTTAAGGATTCTCTCATCTTAAAGGATGAGGTTGAATGAATGAAATCTCAATATTTAGTGACATAAAGATGTGTAAATCACTTGGTTTTGAGAGATATTCCACAAAATTACTTTCAGATAAGTAAGTCAAATCAAGAAATCATGCCATAAAATGGATTTGAAGAGTTTCTTGAATGCTGAATCTTGAATAGGAAAGGTGTAATGGCTTAAGAGGGGTGAAATGGCAAGGAAAGGCACTAAAAAAGGAAGGGGCGCGCAAGTCCTGGTAGGCGCACAGGTACTGCATGGGCATGCAATTTTTGGTTGCGCAGGTATACGCCTGCACGACACATGATGTACTTGCGCGACGGTTAACCAGCAGGGTAATACTTGAGTGGCTCTTCATTAAAGACTTTAGAATCCTCTTGAGGTTCTTCCATAAGAGGGGTGCAAAAGATCTATTGAAGGAGTAAAGCGGCGCACAAGTGTGGCCATTTTCCCTTAAGGGCTGGCCACTCAGGCGCAAAAGTGTTGATGAGTTTCAACACTTAGGCCTTCCTCCCCCTCTTTAGATCTTCAATTCTATGTAAGAAATTACCTTAGAAGTGTTTCGGAAGCTTTGAGAAGAGACTAGGGTGCTGGTAGCTCAAATCTGAGTTTCTGGGAAAAATCATCTCGAAATGGGGGGCCCACAGGGTCTATTTATAGGAAGGAGAAGACCCTGAGTGGTTACCACTTAGGTTGCGCAAGTCACTTGCACGACCATAATGCATCGCGCAAGTGGACTTGCACGACTATGAGGAAACTTGCGTGACTTATGGGCAATCTTATCCTTGTTCATCCCTTTTTCTATTTTTGATATTTTCTTCAAAGGATGAATCAATTTGGAATAAGGTATTTCCCTTTTTCAGACGTTAGACTCTGTGACGGAAAGGAGCGTCAATAGTGAGATATGGAACTAGTGGTTATTACTAGAATATGAAAACCCACCACATGAGCTGAGATCCACCTCTTGTGACGTGAACGTGGATATACACAAGTGAATCCACTAAGGAAATTCACATGGATCCTAGTATGAGATGGTTACTTTCCCCTTGTAATGGTATTATGCCCTGGGAATATGTAAGTGACTCAAGCATGGGAATTTGCATGGACCCCCATTTTTCTTCTTGAGACATGGTATCAACCATCCATACTGATATAGGAGGATGATCCATTTGAGAGAGATATCCCCCATGTAGCCAATGTAGGTTTAGATGTCCATGAGTGTCAACCCAGAACTTGAGGCTCATCAATTTTATTTTATGTGTTATATTAATTGATTAATTAATACTCTATTTATTCCATTATTGCATGCACTATATTTCTATGAATTTATTTGTTTAGATATGGTGGTGTTAACCTACCGAATTTTAATCACACCCAAGATAGGATACCATTTGGTATCTAGACAGATTTCATGGATACATGTTTGGACAAGTGAAATGGTCCATAATGTTGATTTTATAGCCTGCTAGATGTTTTGGTTCTTAGATATGGGACCAAAATGGAGTTTGGGATCAGGGTATTTGTAATATTTATTTGAGTATTATTATTTTATTTATGTGACTTTCAATATGTCATTTATTCACATTCATCTTTTGATTACATTATTACATTATTATTTGTTTTTTTAGTTATCCCTTCTCATCTTTGGTTTTCTATTTATTTATTCATATTTATTCTTATTTTTCTGATACTCTAATATTATTTTCTACTTCCATTGTAACTTTTTTACTTGAGGTTATAGTCTCCCCAATATATTCTTGACACCCTTACTTCTAGTTATAAGCCTCTCACACATGGGGAGGCACACCAGAGGTCATGTATCCAACTAGCTCGATCACTGGAGGGAGCACTGGGTTGGGGAAATTACAAAGTGGTATCATAGGTAGGATTCAATCCTATGACGTATGGGTTATATACCATATTTTTCTAGTTATTTTCCTCTTTAAGTTTTTGTAAACCTATTTGAGTTCGATTAGTTTTGGTTTAAATCCTTGTGATCAAGAATTGATCTGTTTGGGCTGGTTTTGGGTAAGTTTTATAGTTCTATAAGAAGCAGCAGATGGGGAGCTAAATTTAAGGTTAAAGAAAAAATTCATGACATAAAATATATTTATGGCGAGAATTTTTTAGTCCAACCCTTGGATCCATAAAAGTTGTGAATGGTTTCAGGAAAGTTGGGAATTTTAAATTCATGTTTTGTGATGGATTCATGATGTGAAATCTATTTCTTCTTGGTTTTAATATGAGGTGATATTTTTATCAATATACAAGGGGATAAATACTTTCATGAAATAAATCCAATTCATGTCATGAATTAGTCATTATTAGCCTTAAATTATCCCTTTAATTATTTGTGTTTTTTATATCATTTTCTAACACACAACCTCTTCAAGACTACAGTCCCTCTAGAAGTGATTTTTGGTAATCCTCTTTGATCTAGAAGAAATAATACATTAGATATTAGTGTTATGGACCTAGATTTTTAAAGTTAATCCTTCTATTTATTATTAAAATTCTTGATATGTTCTTTATGGAATTTATTATTCTAGTTGAAGGGAAGGAGGAATAAAATCACTACTATGGACATGAGGTTTTGTTATTTATTTATTCTCTTTTGAGGTGGGTGGTATAGAATAATTACCTAAAGTATGTTTCCAAATTTATAGGCATGTTAAATAATTGCGATAACACAAGAACATAATGTGCATGATCAAAATAATTTTATAAATACAATTTTGTTGAAAATTAAGGGATTAAACCACCCATTATACCCCAATAGGTCCATTGGGGTTGATACTGGTCTAGGGGATACCCACATAATGATCCTTACCATGAAGTTAAAATAAATTAGAAATTATGATAATTGGGTTTGGAATAATAATTTGAATTAATATTTCAACATGTTGAGACTTGGAAAATGAATTAAGGTAAATAGAAACCTAGAATGGTTTCATTTCAGTGATTCATCTATCACTGGAGAATCCACCAATTGAAAATATATGTCAAGTTAATAGAATGAGATAAATTAAGCAACTAGGCATGTTATATGAATGGTGATGAAAGGTATAAATAGTTTTCTTGTATATATGTTTGCCGAAAGGATGATTAAGGGCTCAAAACAATGTATCATGAGACGTGGCACCAGTGTCTCATCTTATCATAGGAGAACCCACCACTTGAGTTGAGATCCACCCCATTTTGGAATGAATATGGGAATACATAAGTGAATCCAGAATGGGATTTCACATGGAGCCCAGTATGAGATAGTTACTTTCCCCTTGGCCTGGTATTATGACTTGGGAAGATGTAAGAGACTCCAGAATGGGAATTTTCATAGATCCCAGTTGTGATTTTTGAGATAAGGTACAAGACATCCATCCTGATGTAGGAGGATAAGACATGTGACATAGACATCAGATATAGAACTGAATTAGTTTTGGATAACCCTGATTTTCATCTCAAAACTTGAAGGTTAGTAGGTTTATTTTATGTGTTGTATGTATTGATTAATTAATAATATGTTTATCTCTTTATTGCATGAATTATATTTATTATATTGGATTGGTTTAGATATATTGGTATCGACCTACTGATTTATACTCGCACCCTTGATGAGCCACCATTAGGTACCCAGATAGTGTTTAGGGATGAAAATTTGGACAAGGTAGAGGGTCCTTTTTGTTGATTTTATAGCTTACTAGACGGTTTGAAGCTTAGATACTTGGATGACATGGAGTTCAGGACTGAGGTCTTTGGAATATTTATTTAAGTATGCTTAGTGTTTTATCTGTATGAATTTCAACATTTCATTTAGTTACATTCAGATTGTCATTACATTATTCTATTATTATTTGGTTTTGTTCAATTTTTCCTTATCATATTTGGTTTACTATTTATTTATCCCTATTGATACTATTATTTATTCTATATTGTTACTATTTTTTTCTTCCATTGTAACTCTGTACTTGAGGGTATAGTCTCTTCACTATATTCCTTACACCCTCACCACTAGTCGATAGTATATGGAATATGTGGAGGCATGCCTGAGGTCATGTAGCCAAATGATTCAGTCACTTAAAGGTGTACTGGGTTGGGGAAAATACACTACCATGGGAAGTTCAATAAGATTTTCAATAATGACCATTACACTGATAAAAATAGGATTATTCTTATAAATATTGGTTTCTTTAATATTTCCACCCAGAGTTTTCACCATAAGTTATATCATACTTTTATGATGTGATATTCCCAGTATTCTTGAAAATTTATAAAAAATGAATGAATTTGAAGATCTAAAGTCAAACAAGGAATTACCATAATTTGAATATACATGTAACATAATTTCCAAGACATCATTAGATAGCCTTGAATCAACCATAATAGTAGAAAAATATTATTCCAAAATATTCTTCTTTAAGTCATGATGATTTCTATCTTGGGTAACTAACTTCAGACACATGTTTTCATAATTACCTAACTCATTAAAAAAAATATCATCGATTGATGAATATTTGTTACCCCATTATTTGATTGTTTAACAATCTTTTCTTTGAATTCAAGAGACCTATAACCAAACTTATATTATCTGTAACACTTTCCAGGATTTACCAGAAACTCCCATGGATGATTTTTACCACACTTATCACAAGATGATAACTTTATTTTCTCACCTAAAAATTTATTTGATGAATGCTTCTCTGTTTCCTTCAATCCATATATTTTATTCTTCTATTTTTCATAGAAAACATTATCATTGGAGAACTATATTTCTAACTTCTCGGAACACTAAAAATGTTTATCATAACTTTTAAATTCATGGGAAGATAACACCATTTAATATATTATTTTCAAAAATATTTAAAACATATTTATCTTACTCTCAAGATATCAGATAAAATATGGTTCATACATAGCCAATATTGAAATAATTTCTTCATACATACCTATAAAATCAAAATCCTTTTTCCTCAATTATAAGAATTGTTTCTCCATCCCGATTTGAATAAACTTAGGGAAATATTTATCAAGAAATAGATTCTTAAATGTGTCATATTCCATAGAATCAATCTCATACCACTCTTTGGTATTCTTAACCAAAGACCACCATCAATCTACTTCACTAACAAAATGAAAAATGTAAAGGGTTACCTTTTGAAATTCAAAACACCCAATGACTTAAAATATATTCTCTAATGAATTGATCCATCCTTCAGCCACCAATATATTTGAAGTTCTATAAAATTATAGTGGGTGATGTTTCATGAAGTGATAAACTATCATCATGTACCTATATGTTAGATCTTATTTCTTACAAGCATAGATTACACCACCATTTTTATTTTTCATCAATTAAGCCATAAAAATAATAAACTAAGTAGTTTCAATTTATACCATTCTGAGTTTCTAATTTGGAAGAATATCATCCCATTTTCACCTTTATACTACATCATCCCTATATCCTCTATAGAAAACCATTTTGTAAACACATAGTTTAGAGGAAGCAACATGGTAATCTTAAAATTCTATATCACTTTATCTTAACCATTAGGTAAAATATTTTAAGGGCATTTTATTATCAATATCCTAACTCCTAATGTTATCTAAACCTTCATCTGACACCAACTATAGGTGCCTAACTATAAAAATTACATTTTCTAGTGTCTTCAGACTATAATTCATTTAATTAAATTTTTAAAGATCTTTTTGGTTTAGAGTTTTATAGAATTAGTTCATAAATACTACACATAAAATCCACATTTTAAAAATTGGTAACTTCTATTTAGTATACATTTTTTACAAAATATAAAACTTTTAAAATAAAACATTATTTCTTTTCATGGAAAGTATTCATGAATTTGAGTTTGTATTCTTCCTTTATCTTACACATCCTTAAACCCTATGATTTTTCTAAAATGTGGTATGATCACAAAAAGCTCAGTAAGGGATATAAAAAGAATAAATCTATTAGTCCAGTAAAAAACATGAATACCCATGAAAACCCTTTTCTAAAAAACATATATTTTTATATAAAAAGAGAATATGTTTTTACTTAAAAAATATCATTTTCTTACCTTCTTAAAACAAATTATTTCCATGAAAATTCATTAGAATACATAGAAAACTTAGTTAGGTGCACTTAACATCATCATCATCATATTACCCTTACAAAACCATTAAAATTGGAATGGCCATAAAACCAAATTGTAGTACAATTCTATAGAGAAATTAATCATTACCCAATGCATTGGAGTGTTATCCTAGCACACCAATCATATAAGCTATATCAGGATCAACTATGAGCTATAATGGGGATAAATCCTTATTATAAACTGTATTGGGCTCAACTAGGTGATATAATGGGGCTAAATACATCCTAAATAATGTCCAAGGACCATATCATGGATAAAAATCTTGAAAATATCTTTTAAACCCATCTACTAAACAGTTTAGAATATCAAAATACCACTTTCTCTAAAAAACCCATTTTCAATACCAAAAATACCCAAAAAAGGGAGAGGGTTTTTTCTTTGAAGAAAATATGAAATATTGTAAAGTAATACAAACATAAAATAAATATTATTGTGGTGAGAAAAATCATTGTTACCATATACATTAAAATTGAACATTCTTTTTGTCTTTAGTAAAGAAATTGAAACATTTCGTAAAAAAATCTTTTTTAAAAACCTATTAAAGAAAGAGGAATAAAATTAACTATAATGTTATTTTATTTCCATATAAATACCTTCATAAAATATTTTTTTAAAACTGGACATGGAATATAAATATTTTTAAAATAAATCATTATAACTTTTAAAACGAGGTTTTGAGTTAAAGTTCTCCTTACATCGAGTCCGAATCATCACATATTTTATTTATCTTACTGAATAATAAACTCATATTAAATATTTATTTTCTTTATAACCCTTTTCAAGTTTATTTTTCTCTTTATTTTAATTATTATTATTTCATATATAATTACTTAAACATTTAATTTTATGTTAGATGTTTTGATGATATTCGCTTCATAAGTCCAAAATGAATTTGGTAGGTCGACTATGGTCAATGATTTCATTGTTAAATCATATTAAAAATAATAATAATGAAATAATTATAATTTTTATAAATCAATTATAATTTTAAAACCATTCATTAAACATGGTTATGAAAAATGAACTATGTTATAATCATGAAGACGGTAGGTCATACATACACATGAATAATGTTTCCATTTTTCAATGATCATTATAAAAAGAAGGTAAGTATTATTTTATCTTTAAATAATTATAATTATATATTGAATTAAGTTTTATTTTTCAAAAATACTTATATATATCATCCATGTGATGTGGTTATGAAAAAAAATCAATAGTTTTGTGGAGATGTTGGGCCACAAGTACGTACAAACAACATTATCATTTTCATTAAATGGAAAAGTAAGAAATTAAATGATATATTATATATTAAGAATTATTATTATTTAAATAATTATGATATATATACATTAATTATATCATTATAACTTTTCATGAGTGATGGTGATGAAAAAAAAATTAAATCAGTTCGAGAGGTAATAGTCTGTCATACACGTGATCAATGGATTTGTTTCCCATTTGATGGAAGAGGAGATGAATAAGGTTGTGAAAATAACATAAAAATACCTAAATATTGGTAATATATTGGTGTTATTATTTCATCATGGTTAAATATTTTTTGAATTAGGTGGGTTAATAAATAAAACAAAAACACTCGTTTAAGAACAATACCTCTTCTTTGGAAAATCTCTTAAGGTTTACATAAAAATCATAAATAGGTTGGTTTTATGATAAAAAAATAATATAGGTTGAAATTATGGATGTAAGGAAGGTATTGTTTCAGATAAATTCTGATAAAAAAGGTTTCTTATTTATGATTAAATGATAAGAAGAGGTTCCCTTTTAAAAGTGAGAGGAGGGGCACTCTAGGAATTTCTTAAAATATTAAACTAAAAAAAATTAATTTTGACATAAATATGGCTCAAAATTGATATTATTCTAACAAAATATGGTTATTATCAAAAATTATCTCATAAAATAAAATTTTTACAATTTTGGATTACATTTTTAGCCTTATCATTTTTAACTCTTTGTTAACCTTTTTCACACTTATAATGACAAAAAGTTTTTTTACTCTTTGAGGGTTAAGATAGTTAATATAAATGAAAAACTGACAATAAATGGAAAATGGTTTATATTATGAATCATATCCTAATAAACTAGATGAATATAATATTTTTATGAAATTTATATCATTTAATAAAATATTATTTTCATAGAAAATAAATAATTCCAATTTAAGAACTATTCAATTATTTTTAATTTTATAACATTAAAAAAAATTAATTTAAAATAAAATATTTAAATAAATACCTAAAATGTTATATTTATATACGAAATCCATGGGTCACATTAATTATTTTAAATTATACTAATTTTAGTATTTTTAACATTATTTATTTTATTTTTACATTAATTGAATATTTATTGCATTAGCATTGTGTAAGAATTTAAGGTAATCATTTATTCAACAAAAATTAAAAATAAAATATCATGATGAAGAAAAATCATTTAAATCTAAAAAAAGTATTTATAACCAAACTTAACCATCTGTTATGCATATGTTAAAAGTATTGTAGTTATTAAAAAAAATAGTGTGAAATTTTTTAGTTTTCCTTACATAAAATATTATAAAGTTAATAATCACATATAAATAGAAAAAAGGAAATATATTAGAAATTTAAATGATTATAGATGATATATACTCATAAAATAAAATTTAGGCAAATTTTTGGGTCATTTTTTAGTCTGTATCACTTCATTTTTAACTTTAATTTCTCGATTTACCATTTACCAAGGTAACAAAAATTACTAAGGTTACTATCTAAATTGAATAAAAATAAAAGGGTCCTATTTAATAATTTTTTACCAACTTATTCCAAATAAGTAATTAATTTTTCAAAATTCAAATGCATAATTTGAATAATTTAATTTAAAATTAAACAATTAAAATGCGATGAAAAATATTGTTTTTCAAAAAAGCCCATCTTTGATGTAAAAATGTTTTTAAATTAAATTCATGTATAAAATTTATTTGAAAAACATAATTGTATTATTTTAAATAAAAAATAACAAATTAAATTTTAAAACTCCTCAAAAATATATTTTTTCATTGTAAATACTTGAAAAGAAATTCAATCTTTGTAACAAAATCAGTATTTTACACTATTCCCTAAAAAAATAACCTTTTTAGAAAATTATAAGAAATTAATATGAAGATAATTTTGACATGATGATTTAAAAAATAAAATTATTTTTATCAAAATAATATTCTATAATTTTAAAATTAAACTTTTAAATAAAATCTTATTAAAAAGATTTTCATAAAACTATTTCCTTTTTTAATTTAAAATAACTTAATATTTTTAAAATTAATATAACTATATAATTTATGAATGATATAAATATATCAAAATGATTTATTATATCATTAACTTGTTTTTTATATATATCCACAATTTAAACTGTGGGAATAAACCTATTAAGATCGTTTAAACCATGGCAATTACTATATAGCCACAATTATAAACTACGGCTTTACACCTACATGGAAGAAAAAATATACACTATTGAGGTCTATAGAAATTAACCTATTTACATAGATTTTAATGTAAAAATTAACCTATATCCATGGTTATAAAGCATGGATTTATACCTTCATGGTAGCAGAAATATCCATGGTTTAGGGTTGGGGAACTTACCCTATTTCCATAGTTTAAACTGTGGCTATAAACCTATTACCATAGTTATAAACACTCAAAATATATTTGGTCATGATTCAATAACAGTAGGAATGATGAAAATTTGGACCATGACTATTACCTATAACCACTGTTTATAAATTTATAGCCACCATTTTTTTACCATGATTATAGTTTAATTTTCTAGTATTTATTAAAGTGGCTCAAAAGGATGATGTGAAACTATAGAAGAATTTCATAAATATTCATGAGTTAAACCTTGATTGTGATATAATAGTATGGTTCAAGAATAGCATATGTTTTTTTTCATACTATATTTAAAGAAGGAACTATTGGATTAAACTTATAGTTCATCATTCTCTATTCATCATAGAAGTATGAAGATCTATTGATATCTGAAAGAGTATTTTGTTTGGGACAACATGAAGAGAGATATTGAAAATTTTGTATCTTAGTGATTAATATGTTAACAATTTAAGGCTGAGATAAAAATTTATAAGGGGATTTTATAACCCTTACCCATACCAAAATTGAAATGGGAAAACATCCCCATGGATATTTGTTTGTATAAATCCCCAAAACTTCTAAAGGGAATAATTCTATTTGGGATGTAGTCCATCACCTTATGAATTTAGCACACTTAATTGATATCTTAGAAGATTTATCTCTTAATAAACTAAACAGATTAGGCATTAAATAAGTGTTAAGGCTGAATAGATTACCAAAATCTATTTTATCTGACCAGGAAATGAGGTTTACCTTAATGTTTTGAAAAAGTCTTCAAAAATGCTCTAGATTTAGAGTTGTTTTTCAGTACTTATTATCATCCTTAGATAGATTTTCAGTCTGAGATAACTATTCAAACACTATAGTTTAAATTTAGATCTTTTTATAGGGACTTTAAAGTTGTTTGGGATCAATAACTTCCTCTGATCGAGTTTTCTTATAACATAACATTAACTCGAGCATTCAGATGGCTCCTTATAAATCCCTATATGGAAAGAAGCATATAAATCCATTATTTTGGGATTAAGTTGGATAAATAATACTGTTGGGACCATATTTATCTAATTTAATTCTAGATAAGGTTATAGTTTTTAAATAACACATCAAGGCTACACAGAGTCAACAAAAAAATTATATTAAAAATCATCAGTGAAATATGGAATTTGAAGATGGTGAGAAATTATTCCTATGAATTTATACATGGAATAAGGTTATGAGATTAAAAATAAGGTAAAAATGAGATATAGTTATATTTACCCCTTTGATATTATTGATTGCATTAGGATGGTAGATTATTATTTGGCACTTTTACCAAACCTCTCTCATGTTCACAATGTGTTCCATGTATCTCTCTTGAGGAATTATATACCTGTTTTTTCACATATATTGAACTAAGAGGTTGTTCCACTAGAGCATGATGTTTCTTAAAAATAAAAACTAGTAAAAATCATGGATCATAGAGATATTTTGTTACAAAAAAAGACTAATAATTTGATAAAAGGTCTTTGGAGGAATTTGAAATTCGAAGAAACCACTTGGGAATCCGAGGATGTGATTAAGTAGAAGTATCCTTGGTTATTTGTATTATAGTGATGGAATTTAGAGCGTGAAATTATTTTAAAGGGGGTATAGTGTGACACCCTGAGTTTTTATGATATATTTCTCTTCAAATAAAAGTAATTTCTTGGATAGATTATGATGCATGAAATCACGAGTATAAATAAACCTTAATAATATACAATTATAACATAGCTGTAATTTTTTTTAAGTTAATATAAAAAACTAAAATTTTAAAATTATGAATATTTTTTTATAAAAATAAAATATATTGATAAATAAATATTTAACTTATTTTTAAATTATTTATATGCTTCAAAAATACATTTTTTCTCAAAAATGTTTATATTTCCTTTTGTAAGAAAATAATATAATTATTATTTTTTCCAATTTTATAAGATTTATTTTAAAAAAGTAACTTTTTTTTAAATTATTATTTCTAATTATCTTACAATTATTTTTTGAGAATTTTTAGAAAAGATAGTTTTTTCAATGAATAGTGAAAGATACCAATTTTTATTAAAAAATATATTTTCATTTAAATTATTTTAAAAGTTACATTATTTTTTTAAAATTAGTTTAAAAGTATTATTAGATAATTTATATTATTAATAAACCAATTAAGGTAATTATAATTAATTTGATTTTGGATTTGGGTATAAAAACTATTTATCCTTTAGAAATGTTTTTTGGAAAACTACCTTCGATCGCATTTTGTAAGTTTATTTTAAAATTATTTTTTACCAAATATAGAAATTGAATCTTAAAAAATGGATTCATGGTCTGGAACTAGGAGGTCCAAATTTTTTAAATAATTTTATTTTATTCTGGATTAATATAAATAGTAACCATAGTAAATTTTTATTTCCATGGTAAAAGTAAAATGGGTTAATTATGGTTAAAACCTCTGTGATAGGGATTCAAATTCATTGAAATAGTTGAATTTATTTCATTGGATTATATTATTTTATCCATATTCATCAAAAATAAAAAATATTTCCTTTTTTAAATTTAACTTAATTTTTGATCTTTATAATATTTAAGTAAAAGATAAAGTCAAAAATGTCACTTTCTCTCTTTTAATATATATAATATTTATTTATTGGGATAAAAACTAATTATTCTTAGTTGTAAATGGTTATTTAAAATATGAATTATTTTTTGTTACCATGGTAAATTATTTTTAATTTTTATTGATGAAATAATTACATAAAATGATCCTGAAACGCGGATAAAATGATTGTGCAGGTAATAAAAAAATAAATTAAATTATTTTAAAAACTATAAAGTGATAATTTTTGGATTTTTAGTGTTAAATTAATTTTTTAGATAAATATAATTTATTATTATTGTTTTAAAGGTTTAAAATGGAATGACCCCACCTTCATTATTGTTAATGTTTAAGGCTTATATAACACCCAATACCTAACCTAATATCATTTTATATTCATTAACCACATTATATATATTCTGTTATTGATAAAATACTATAGTTTTAAGTCTTAATATGTATGCTAATAGAGGTTTCTCAATGATGAGGTGTTACTCTTAAATGAGGGGTTTCAATTTTATTTGTTCTTATGACTCATATAAATATATGGTATCCATTCTAAAATAATTAATTGAGTATCTTAAATATACATATTTTTAGTTTTTATAATAGAATAACCATTATCCACCTTATTCCAGTCCATCAAAAAACAATAATGTTGCTTATGCATACATGTGGAATACCACCTCCACAAAGCGATGTTATTTTTTTCCATTTCTATTTAACATGGATGGTAATAAAGATAAATTTAATGAAAATATATGATATATATTTTATAATAATTGTTATTTAAATATTAATTATTAATTACCTTTATTTTATTCCATCAATCAAAAAGTGAAAACAGTGTTTATGCATACGTACAACCTATCATCTCCAAGAATGGTGTAAATCATTCTTACATATATAAAATTTATGGATATATATATAATGAATATATATTATAATTATATCATTTTTAATATTCTAGAGTTTATAGAACCATGATCCAAGTTAAAGGACAATAATTGGAGAAATGAAACTCTCATGAAAAATTAAACAATAACACATGAAAATGATAATTTTAATAAAGAATTATTTATAAATGGGTGTTTAAATGTTATAATAGGACAATATATTATATTATAAGTATATAAATTATTCTTTTATAGATTTATTATTAATTTAACTTTATTATAAAGGAGGTTATATCACTTTTGAAACAAGTCGAACCATAGTTAAGAGATTTTTGTTACAATCTCAATGTTTACTAGGATTATTTATGATTAAGTTTTTGATGTTGAAACTTTAGGATATACCTCTCAATAATCACATGAATTTTATTATACTCTAGTTATTTCGATATAATGCATGTTTTAATTTCATTTCCCTCTCTTTCTGTACTCAAGAGACTGGAAGAATATTTTTAAGGAAAACCATCTTTATTTATTACCTCAGTCAAAAATCCTTTTTCTTCCATATGAAGGTTTTCTAAAAATTATTTTAAAAATATTTTTATTATTCTCATATTATAGTTTAAATAAATTTTTATCCATGATTTACTTTTACAAAATGGTTTAAAAATGAATATTCTTATATTATTTAGAATTAGGTATTTTTTTGACTTTTTATTAAAAATGTGAGTGGAATCGTTGTTTTACCATACATGGAATAATTGAATATCTTATCTTCATGAAAAATAAATTATTTAAATATTATTTTATATTTTTCCAAGGGTATTTTGAAATGAAATGTTTTCTATAATATTTTTTATTTTTTTATTTTTTAAATAAGTGATTTCAAAATGAAATAGGAATTTTCCTCAAAAAAATATTCCTATAATATTTTAAATAAATTTTCATATATGATAATATAGTTGACGTTAATTATAATCTAATTAAGATTTTATATAATGATACCATCCTTATTATTTATTTGGATGGTTTATTATTATGATCATGATATTTTTATAAAACTTTTTCTCTTTCCATGAGTTATGTTTTGATGATATGATGAATGTTTTATGATCTTTTGGCACACATATGTATGGTTTTTATTATGTGATGTGTGGGCACACAATTATTTAGAACTCAAATGTATTTGGTAAATATGGATATCTCCTGATATAATTTGTAATGGAACGAGGAGTGATACTAATTCAGTAAGGGACTCTGTTCATTATGACAGCCTTGGGAGTGAACCTTAACAAAAGTTATGATGGAATATGGAGTAAACCCAATCTACTAATATAATCTTAAAAATGAACCTTTAATCAGGTAATTATTTTCCATGTTTATGTGTATGTAAAAAACTTATGTATTATGTCAATGTTATTCTATCATGGATCATGTTCTTTGATTCTTTTATGATTCTTATTTTATGAACAACAAAGATTTTTTCTATGACCTAATATTATCATCAAAGATATATAGGATATGGTTCTAAAATGTCACACTCATGTTCTCATAACCTTTTTATCATGTTATGTTTATGTGATCATCTATTTCTTCCCTGTTTACCCTTACTGGGAATCTGTTCTCACCCTTTATTATTTTCCCTTTCCTAAGGTTATGAATACAGTTTTTAGGTAGGGTATGTTCAAGAAAATTACTATGTGGGAAGATCTTTATGGGAGATATTGAAGATATTTCATGAAATAGGAATATTGTGTTTTTAGTATCCAAATACACTAAAACTTTATGGTTCTGGTGTGGATTATAATATTATGTAATGACTATTCATCTATTAAGATGTAATATATATATATATATATATGAAAAGTATGGGCACCTAAAATGGGTGTATGTTTTATATTAAAGGTTAAAAAGATACAAATCCTAAAAAAATTATTATTTGATACCTTTCTTATTCAAGCCTCAAGGATTAAATAATCATTGTTTCTTTCCTATGTTACTAATCATTTCATCAGTTAAGGATGAAAGAAGATGTGATTTTTCACTCATATAATGAGTATAAAATATTGGTCCTTGATAAAGATAGACTGAGGAAGTGTACAGATATACCTATTAAGGTTTACATGGTGTACTCATTTATTTGAGTGAGGGGCATGTGATGTACTCATCCACTTAGATGAAAGACATGTGATGTATCCATCATATTAGTTAGTCTATACTTAGATAATAGAGAAGGTATGAGTAGGATATATAGTATTGACATAATCTATGTACCATTTTCACTTTATGTATTAGACATAGGGATTATATGCATTCTTATATATGATATAACTAGTGGACATGGGTATAAAGATACATGTGTTTGATGGAGAACATTCCAGATCACTTTGTAGCTTAAGTAGCATTGATGCTTTACTAGAGGCCACTATTTTATTATATTTATGAAATTAGGAATTCATATTTATTTTGAACAATGAAATGGCTTATGGGTTTATATGCTGTGTTAGATTGAATACAAATTTCTTTAATAAAGCTAATCAAAAATAAATTTTCTAACATTTTTATTTCTGATTTTTAATGTAAATTATCATTATAATTAGTATTAAACCTAGGAAATTCAAAATTTCTTGATACTTTTTTAATAATATATAATTAAATTGTAAATATCTTAAAATACTATTTTTAAATTATTTTATTCTTTTTTGAATTATTTTTAACACAATATTACATTTTAAAATTAGTTTGTTATTGATTTTCATGTGTAAAGCACATCAATTTTTGATCAAGAAGGAATTTCCAAAGTGGTGACACATTAAAAGTGTCTCTATATTACTACATAGAATTAGATCATAGTTTTAAATGATCATATTTTAATAATAAATTTGATACATTACATGTGTAAGAATCATTTTCATAAAGAAGCATCATGAGTTAGATTAAGTTGCAACACTCATGTGAGCTAAAACCCATACCCCACTACTCATGTAAGAATGACCAATATATCCGGTCTCTGCACATGATTAAATTAAAAGTGAATGAGTTATGTTATATTTAATTCCACATTTTGTATGATACACTCACATCATAATAACCATGAAGTTACAAGGCCTCACATCATATTAATGGGTCAATCACACATATCATATGCAATTAAAAGTAGAAAACATCAAAATAAAATATATGTGTAGAAGAATAACTTCCCCTTCCCAAGAACCATGTAATATTCACTAAATGGGTGATCACAGAACCAATATTCCTATGTGACATTCTATGTCCCCTTAGGAGATATGAAAGTCAAATATTTATTCCTATATAGGATTTAAAATTAGAATTTTCTAAAAACAAAATTTGGGCTCAACACACTAGAAAATTTTGATTTCCGTTAACTTATCATAATGATAAAATCTTAATGAGATATGAATGCGGAATCTGGATATCTTGAAAGGGATGTGGTGATCATGGGGGATAATTACACACTAAATCAGGTTCTAGAATATTCTTACATTGAGGAATCAAAACCTTTATCTTGAACATGTGGAAATAGATAAAGGGAGGATGTTTAGGAGATTCCCTACACTAAAATTAACCACAATGAATAAAATATCCACAAACCTATTAAAATATTTATAATTCTACTTTTTAAGGGTTCAGACATTGGTTGATGATCATGGTTTCGTTAGGATAATATTTTTTATCTTTATTTATTCAATTTTAATAATATTCATTTGTTTTTTCTTTTTTATGTTCTTATCCACCTTTCCTTTCAATTTTTATAGTCGTGATTTCCCAAGATCTAAGTAATAGTGAGGTGATAACTCAAGGATCATCACTTAGATGAAACTAGATTATTCTAGAGTCTATGAACCAGCGATCTTGAATTCCCTAATTTACTTAGAGATTCAGAGTGATCTAGGAGACGAGGTGGGTGATATAACTTCACTCTTTTCCCCCATTTCAATTCACACTATAAAATCCTTTATCTCTCCCCATTCTTGAGTGGTGTATATATTAATTGTTTTAATCCACTATAATAACAATGTGTGAATTCATGGTCAATGTGATTCCCTACATCTGTTCTCAGAGAAAGTGTTTGGAATAATACTTAGGAGGCTTTTTGGTTGTAATATTCATCAAAATATTTGTTTTAGTGTAGGAGTTTCTAACTAATTGGTAATACATTATAAGTTAGAATATAGGATCAAGGTAGTGATATAATGAGGGATTGTCAATGTTGAATCTAGGGGTGTCTCCTTGATTTTTTGCTACATTCTATATCTAGTATTGTTTACATGTTTCTTTTCCCATCCAATATATCACACACACACACAAACACACACACCTTACCCTATATTTTCCCTCTGATTTTAAAAATTAGAAACAACAAAATATTAATAAGTATAATATATTATTGAGCGAGTTAGTTATATCTTCATTATATAACCCTAATCATATTACTGAGAATCATTTAATAAGATAATTTTTTTACTTGTGAGGCCCACGATAACGTCACATCATTGGCACCATTATTGAGGATCTTACTAAAGATTCACTATTTCTTCCCACACTTGTAAATAATGTCTTTTTTATTTGTTTTTTATTTACTCATTTATTTCTTTATTTTATTTCAAAATATAATAATCTCATCGGGAGCCCATTCATAAATGGTTCACACTAATGGATGGATGGATGTTCACTACTATTATAAAAAACCTAATCAATATCAATTTGAAATTCCCCTATACCATTGAGATAATAATAAACCAATAATAGAGGAAATTAAAGAGGTAATCACCATATCATTATCGTGGGACCAATAAATCAAGGAACAACAAAATTAGAACGGTGAACTGAAGGAAATAAAGTTTATTATGGCCACCACTCTCCATGCTCTCATAGAGAATATAATCCAACAACTATTAAAATAAGAGGAAGAAGAGCCTATGTCATTTTCTCAAGAAGAAATATAAGATGTGGAAGAAGCATTGTGAAATCTTTCCCTCCCACACAACTTTATAATTTTTCTAGAGGCACACTAAGGACAAAAGATGAAAATATTAGAGACATTAGAGGTAGATGATCAAACTCTTGATTTACTTGTTTTTATCTTCTATAAAATTCATTTAATAACTATCCGTATATTTTTTGATAATGTTGACTTAACACAATTAAAGTATTCCTAAAATTATGATAAAGAAAATTATATAATGGACTTTGAAGAAATAATGTATTACAAACTACCCTCTAACATAAACAATTTACAGGAGGAATTAGTTGTAGAAAAAGAATAAGGTTTTATGAAAAAACCACTAAAGGGAGTTTAAAATTCATTAAAATCCATTCCTTTTTATTTTCCCATTCTAGAAATTACTTTTAATTCTCTTTTTTCATAATCTCCAAGACTGATTGTGCTATATAAATCCTTAAAAATTGATAAAAATCTATATAAGGAAACCACCGAAGAGAAAATGATACTTTAATTTACAAAAAGAGATGTTTTATGAGTTGATTATGAATAAATAATTAAACAAGTTGATAATGTCAAGGTGGAGATATATAATTGAATTCATCATGTTTTAAATTTTTTCAAAATGAGTTGACTAATTTTCCCAATATTTTTATTTGAGAATTGGTACCTAAGAATCCAGACCTAGAAAATGAGAAATAAACCACCCAAGAGGTGATGAAAGAATAAGAAGATGATTCCATATGGATAACATAATACTTAAATAATATTACTATGTACACCTACTAGAGGAGTATATAATAGAATATAGGGATGGCCGTTTCTTATAATTTCCACTACTTATTTATTTTACTATTAATTTGGGGTATGGGTTGTTGCACTATTTCCATAATAATTCCCACTATAGATATCTAATTATGTACATTTTGATAAAATATCTATTATGGTTTCTATCAAATAAACCCAACCCACCTTTATATTGGGGAAGATTCACTAGAACTATTTTACTCTTTTCATTTAAAAACATAGAACCAACTCAAGGAATGGTACAAGAGTATATTCACATCCCTATTTCTCAATTTTATTTTTACTTTAATAAATTTCTCATATATTGTTTCACATAGCACTGTAATAGACAAAAATTCATAGAATAAACTCAGGATTTCATTAGGAAAATTAAATTAGATTATATTATTATTTAATTATTATTTTATCACTATTATAGTTTTTTCATTATAATGGAATTAAATAGGCTGTGTTCGGTGAGTGATGGGGTTATATATTAACCAATTTAGATAGGTATCCATTTGTTGTTTTCTATTTTTTTCATTTTATATAAATGTATGGAAAATTTAAGATTAAAATCCTTCCTTATGAAATCACTATGCTAGTTTTGAGGATTTTACTAGTTTTAAAATTATTGGTTTTGAATAATTGATATTGTTAGTTTATCACTATTTTCATTTAATCAAACATGTGTTAATAGGATTTAAATAAATTTCTAAGATTGGAAATGACTGTCCAAAAATTTGTATCCCCAACCTAAGAGACATATGTGCCCATTTTTCATATTATTCATTATAATCCTTTTCTTGAGAGTCTCGAGACTTGTAGTAAAACTAGATCATTCATTTATTATTATTTTAATCCATAGTATTCAAGTGTTATTTGTATGATTGATGTCATCATTCATTTGAAAAATTCCCAATGAAGTCGATTTTTCTCTTCACCTTTATGTTTAACCCTATTTAATCCTTAGAAGTTGGGAATTACCTATTTAAAAAGATATATTACAAGAAATTTTATCCTTACACACCCATATTAAGTGTATTATAAGTTATATTTTTAGCTAAGTGTAGGATATAGGGTGTGTTCATGATGTATCTTTATAGGGAGACCACTATTTTTGTGATGAGTTTGAGGTGCCTTAAATCTATTTTTGGTAGATTGGTCACAAATAAATTATTTCATTATTATACTTGTTTTCCAATTTATCACCAAAATATTTTTTATATGAAATAAAATAATAAAAAATAATAATTATCTCAATAAAATAGATAAAATATGATGAATTTATCACTATTATTCATTATGTAATTATGCCCTAAAAAAAATAACTAGGGGAAATTTGTGTTGGGAGTGACACTTTCGTAAGCTGATGAGAGAGTTTACCATTATTATAAACATCAATTGAAATCTAACATGAATTATTATTAATGATTTAAACTACTCTTATACCTAAACACTTTTCACATTTATTCCCACCAAAACTTAACCATATAAAAACCTATTGAAATACCCCATGATTAGTGTATTTGAATATTCTGGTTGAGAGCTTAAGATCTTGTAATGCATATAGTCAATCAAATGAACTCTAGTAAAAATAAAAACTACATTTAAATATTTCATTGGATGGAGTGGAAAACATTCCATGTTAGGTAGGTTATTTAGTGGAAGGGAAGGATTTATAAGATAAAAACATGATGAGATGAAGTGGGGCAGTGAGCTTGACTTGAAAGAGCAAGCAAGATAATTATCAATAATGAATGAATTAGTTTATTTTATTATTTTTTGATTTGTGAGTTGGATCCTGGAAGGTTGATTATTTTTGATTTAATTTTTTAAATTACCCTATATTTTAATTAACTAAGTATGGGTGAGTGATGAGAACTAGTTTTCCCAACAATTTTTCAAAATTTCAATGTAAATTACCCCCATAATTAGAATTAAAACTGGGTAATTAGAAATTTTTTAATACTTTCGAAAGAATATATAATTAAATTATAACTAGGTTAAAATCATAATTTTTAATTTATTTATCCTTTTTGGATTTTTTTGAACATAATACCACACTCTAAAAATTAAATTTTCATTATTTTATGTGTGTCAAGTGCATATAATTTTGATTAAGAAGTAATTTTTAATGTTTTGGGGAATTAAAAGTGTCTTTATATGGCTATATAGAATTAAACAATAGTTCCATATGACGAAATATGAATAATCTTCACAACACACTATGCATGTAAGAATCATTCTCATGGAAAATACTCTCATATCAGATTAACTTTCAATGCCCGTGTCAGATAAAACCTATAGATCATTAATCACGTAAGAATTACCAATCCAACCAGTATTCAAATGAGTATAAATTAATGATCAAGGAGTTTTTTAATAATAAATTCCACACTACAAGGGATATCCTCATGTAAAAATAACGACATAGTTCCTAGGACTTGCGTTTGAGTAATTAGATAAGAATGCACCTCATGTTAGATTAAAAGTTTTCTATGTCAAAAAAATTACATTCATGGAAGATTATCTACACCATACCAAGTGATATTTTAGAAAAAATAATGGTATTGATGCATATAAATTCATCCTACACAATATTCCAAGTCTCATCACATGTGATTAAACTCAAATGATGATTCCAATATGGGATTAAATATTATAATTTATAAAAAAAACCAGTGTTCGATAGGCCTGAAAATTCACATTTCACATTCCTTTTAAGATTGGGAAAACTTCCATGAGATATCCATATTTGTTCCATCAAACTTATAAATCAATTATAATGGGTAATAATTACACCATAAGGGAGGATTGAGAGTACAATTACCTGGAGGAATAACACCCTTTGGATAGTACACATGGAAGAAGACTGAGGGAGGAAGTTTAAGAGCCATGTTTCACTAAAATTAAATATTCTTAATAATGATACATTCAATTAATATTTAAAAACGTGAAATTATAATTTTTAATTATTCAAACCTTGAATCTCTGGCATGATTTAATTAGCACATGCTTTTGTATTTTGATTTTTTAATTTTTAATTATATTCATTCTATTACAACTTTTTTGTGTTCTTATATCCCTCACATTTCAATTTGAATAATAGTGATTTATCAAGCTATCCAAAAAAGTGAGATTAAAACCAAAGTATTAAAACTTGGATGAAACTAGATGATTCCATACTTCACATACTTGACCTCTTTAATTACTTATTTTACTTAATGGTCTTGGATGATCAAATAGGTGATGTTGGTGATAGAAGATTGATTTTCCCCCCATGTACATTTATAATGGGAAATAATTTTTCTCTCCCACTTCTTGAGTTTTTATGTATGATGGTATAAATAGATTGAGTAGTTTTAAGATTAATTGTTTTTATCCAATGAGGCACTAATGTATGTATTCTTGGTTGAAGTAATTCCCAGTCTTGGTTCTTCGAGACTAGTGTGAGAAGAATAAATAGCAGGTTTCTTGGGTTTAATGGTCATTGAAATAATTATCCGGTTGTGGTAGTGTGTGATTTATTGGTAACAATATAATACTGCAAGTTTTTACATGCATTTAATTTGAAATAAATTTCAAGTATTTGATAACTTATTTTTCATACAACCCCGAGTCTTAATGATCCTATTATATAGTTTACCATTATATCCTAGCAATTGGATTAGAGGGTATGAATATTATTAACCATATTATTTAATATATATATATATATAAATTATTTCATAAATTAAAATTAATTTATTAATTCTTGAGAAATAATCATTAAATTTTTCATAAAATCATTTCTTGATTAAAAGTCTTATTTTTCAAATAATTTTATTTTTTAATTATTATAAATTATTATCTAAAAACTATATTTATCAATAATAGGAAGTTATTTTAATGAAATTTAGTGGTGATTTATGAATAAAAATCCATCAATTATTTATCTAAAGGTTCAAAATGAAGAATAAATCATTAAAAGATAAAAAATAGTTATTTTTCATAAGACTATTTTTATGTGTGTGATGTGTTTTTATCATAATAAATTAAATAAATAATTATTTATTAATATTTTAATGAAATTTTTGTATTATACATTCTATAAAATTTTTTATCCTTCATTTTATAAATTTTAATAGACAATGAATGCAATTAAATTCATTTTTATGCTTAAAAATGCATTTGTCTAAAAATGGATATTCATTGCATTTTACGCTCTTAATTTAATTGTTTTGAAAGATATATAAATTTAATTTGATAAAATTTATTCAATATTTTTAATAATAATTTATAATTTTTTAATGATTCCACTTTCATTTTTTGTTATAATGACTAGTAAAAATATTAAAATTTTGTTACCACAAGTACGGGTAAAACATGTTTTCTTAGAGGTTAAACCAAGAGATAAGGGTAAAATTAACTCACAAAATTATATAATAATTATTTTTTTGAATATATTTAAACTCTATATTATCTTTAATTTTAATTATTTTCTATTTTGAGATGCTTTTAAAATAAAATGACATTATATTATTTAAATATTTTAAGTAATTCAATGTGTGTCCACTCCTGCACTTAGAAAATAAAACCTATTATCCTTTATTACTATGGAATTTTAAGCCTTATATATAGTCCAAGACCAAAAATATTAAATTCCTATATTCTTAAAATTCATCATAGATCCATTGGTATTCTCTTAAGACCAATCTTTCAAGGCTTAAGGTGTTAGCCAAAGGAGTTCTCTCAAAGAAGAGGTATACATTTTAACTGAGCTCTTTCAATTTTATTTCTTATTTAACATTATATAAACTAATTTTATACATAATTAAATTATTTATATAGTATAATAAATATACTAATATGTTATTATAATTATTTAATATCTATTTCCAACCCACTTTTGATCAAATGAGAAATTAAAGTATTAGCTATGTGTATTTGTGGTCTATCACCTCTACGTAGAGATATGATTTATTTTCCATTAACAACTCACATTGATTAATTTAATGATGGATTTAATAAATATATATTATATTTATGATGTAATTATTATTCTATAATTATAAAATATTATTTATCTTTCTTTCCTTATTTTTAATAGAAAATGAAAACAACGTTCCTACATATGTACAAAATATTGTCTCCATGAACGGTTTACTTCATTTTCCTATCTATACATTTTATAGAAGGATATAAATATGTATATAAAAATATATATGATATCTATTTCATTTTAAAAATTAAATATATTATGGAACCATGATCAAATTATATGTATTGTAACTTCAAAATTGAAACATAAATGAAAAACGAAACAATCATCACCCAAAACATTGATTTTAATAAAGTACTTTTAATGAATAGATGATAAGATATTATAAGGTAAAAAATTTAGGTATTATAAGCATTAATATGGTTATTTTATAGATTTATAATCAATTAAAATTTATTATACAATATGTTAGAGAGCTTAAAAATATATTCTAACTTGAGGTAAGGATTTTAAATTACAATCTCATTTTTTATAGGGATTATTTATTCTTAAAATTTCAATGATGAAATTATATGATCTATATCCAAAAAAATATAATGTATTTTTCATATCCTCTAGTTATTTATAGACATTACATTTTTCTTTTCTTTTTCCACTCTTTAAGTACTCAAGATACCAAAAGAATGATTAAAAAAACGAGATTTTTTTTCTCTTTAGTTAGAAATCTTTTTCTTCCTTATATATATATTTTACTTAGAAATTTTTTATTATTCCCAAATAAAATTTTAAAGTAATTTTTACCCATTTTCTACTTTATATGAAAAATTTTAAATGGAATCTTCTTTTTGTTTTCCAAATGAGGTATTTTACCAAAGTTGTGAATGAAATATTCATTTTAACATACACCGATTAGAAGACTTTTCCCACTTTCATGACTAATATTTGATTTGAATCTTAATTTACAAGTTTAATCTACAAGTTTAAATGTTTATTTTCAAGGTAAATGTTTTACTTAATATTTTTGAAGGTTTTATATTTTAATTAAGTTATTTCAAAATAAAAATGGTGTTTTCCTCAAGAAATGATTTAATTATCATTTAAAGTCATTTTTCATCTATGATGAAGTCCTTTGATGTTACTTATAGTTCAATGGGGATATGATTCTATGATATTTTGCTTATTTATTTTTGATTTTTTTTATGGTTTTGAAGATAAATATTGATGAATTTTTTTTATTTTCCATGGGTTAAATTATGATAAATGATAAATGTTTTCCTGATCTTATGGAATACATAGAAATGGATTATGATTATGTCATAGATGGTTCTATTATATCCCTCTAAATGAATTGGGTAAATATGAATGTTTTATGATCAAAAAGGGTATATGGGTGGTTATATCAAGACCAAAAGAGGGTACACTGTTGACTAGGCCAAGCCCATTGAGGGTACATGAGAGGTTATCGCAATCCCAAAGAATTTATATGGGTGGTTGTACCATGTATAACATGTGATGAAGGTCTAATTGGGTAGAATTGAAATAATATTTATAATATTATGATTATGTCACACATTATTCAACTATATTATAAAATGATATTATGACAATGTTATGCTCTCATGGATCAAGTTAATTGATGTATAAACCCTATTTTTTCCTTGTAAAACTTTGAAATATATCTAGAAATATTTTTTGAGCTAGGTGCTAAGAAAAAGTGCTATTTCAAGACCCGGTGTTCCTATAATTAATTTTATAAAAATATTAAATACATTTTATATTTATCTCTCACAATTTGTTTTCAATTAAAATAGGATAAATCTTAAATGGAGTATCAAATTAGAATTCTAAGGAAAGAATTGAATCTGGAACATAATGTTTACCCTATGCATGACTTAAAGTTGGTAGGTTTGGGGTTTTAGAAAAAAAACCATTGGTGGGTGAATTTAGATTAAATTAATTTATTAATTTAATTATTTAATTTAAATGACATAAAATTGAATCCTCTATAAATATCCTATTATAAAAGATCATCAGGGTTATACACATAACCCTAAGACCAATGAGATAATAATTCCACATTATTCATTGATGGATTGAGATCAGATGACAACAAGCCTCAAGATCTAGGAGAATCAAGGAGAACATAATGAACTATTTCCTTCATTGGCTAGTGATTTCTTTACCAATGATCGATTGAGAACGATCAATTCCTTTCCTTTGACCCATAATCATTTTGAGCCTTTTCATTTTTCCATGTATCAGATTTATTTATTCTATTATATTAATACCCATTGTTCAATGTTTCTCACCTAGGACATCCTCAATTGTTACTAGTTTTCTATGAACACTTGGAAAATGATTGTTTCACCTCTATTTATTGTACTTTTACCTCATCATTATTCACAATATTCTCTATAGTCTTATATGGAACATAGTTTGACATCTTCAGGTAGGATTGAGTGTGATCAGACCCTTATATTCATGAATGATTCATAGATGGCGAATGAACCAATGAATAGAGAACAGATCATGATGATTTAAAGGATATGAGTGATTCCACTATTGATTTGGTGATCTGGTGAGGTAGCAGGAAGTTACACGGGTGACGATAGTGCATATTAATGTTGAACGGACTGATGAAGATCTAATTTATGGACATAGGATGGATATAAATGATGAATATAGGCTCTTTCCATTGCTTTTGGGTGGCTTAGAGGCATGAATAAAAGTGGCAGAGAAATATTTAGAGGAATGTGTAGAAGATATGGGATTCTATGAAAAACATGACTATATGTTGTATAGTGTGGAATAATAGACAACATGTTATTAGAAAAAACACGACACTAGGGTTTTCAGGATATTATAAGTATCACATATCGTATGGGAACCACACATACCATGTAACTTAGTGCTGGAATCTGGGTGTGTACTTCGGGAGTACACAGACAAAGGAATGACCATGCACATGCTATGTACTGACACATAGCTAAGGTACATGGAAATTAACCAAATAACATAGGTGTGACCCTATTTAGGAGGACATTCCATACTTAAAAGTACATCGACATGGGAAATATTACATAGACATGGGAAGAAGCACAAAAAGTGCCTAGAGTGGTTGAGACACACCATGTATTCCCATTACAAGTCATGTAGGGATACATGAGTAGTCAGATGTTTACTGGAAGGGACACAAATAGGAATCAGGGTGTGACCACACACCATGTGGGTCCCCTTACATTCTGTGTACCCTCCATTTTTAGAAAATTTCTACCTCTTGTATCTCCTTTGTTTGGAATACCATTTTATCTTGCGAGTAGCCTATAATTAGTGTTTTTTCATATAGGAAATGATGGTGAACTTCATAGTGGAATTTGGGAAATGATGAGAGATGTTATGAGTGTTATAATTCTTTATATAATACTTGATGATGATAGTGATCTAATAGGATCATCAGAGACATTAGAGTGTCACCCTCCTATTGTATCAGGGCATGGGTCCTCTATCTTCTATCTGAGTGACACCATCTTGATGGGTAGGTCATGGGTCCTCGACCATTTGAGTGGAACCATTTTTCTATGTAATGGTTACTCTATATACTATTATAGGGGAACACTCAAATTCTATTAGGGAATGGGTCCTTTATCTGCTATCCGAGTGGCACTCTCCTACTGGGCATGGAATGGGTCCTTGAACATTAATGTGGAACCCTACTACTGGGTAGGGAATGGGTCCTCTATCGACTATTAGTGTGAAACCATCCTACTGGGCATGGAATGGGTCCTTGACCATTAAAAGTTCATCCTCCTTCTGGGTAGGGCATGAATAATTTATTTACTATTAGAGTGAAAACCTCTTTTGTATCAGGGTATGAGTCCTATATATGATATCTAAGTGGAACCCACATACTGGGAAGGGTACGGGTCCTTAACCATTGTGGAACCCTCCTGATAGGAAGGGAATGAATCCTCTATCAAATATTAGAGTGCAACCCTCTTACTGGGTAGGGAATGGGTCCTCATCCTTTAGAGTGGCACACTCCTTTCGGGTCAGGCCATGATTCCTCTATCTACTACTAGAGTGGCACCCTCCTTCGAGGTTAGGGAATGGATCCTCTACTAATAGATTGTGCCCCTCAGTTGTACATAATAGTAGAGAGGTGTATCTTGAAATGTATGTTTCGTTTAATAGACATTCAAGATGCTAGATATCATAAATGGACCCTTGAAGCTGATGGAAGAGTTTATTCTTGGGCTAGGATGTGAGATGGAGATCCTATTCCTCTCTAATTTTAGTTTCTTTTAGGAGAATATATATGTATATAGATATATCTGTATCTATGTTGGTAGATTTTTTCTACTCTATTGTTATAGGTTGAGTTGTCTATTCCTATCATGTCTCGTACTGTCCCCTCTTCAACTTTCAAGGTGTCTTACTAGGTATATATATACTCACCACTGCATGGTATTTTCCCGCATGTATAGTGTCTTATGTAGTTTAAAGGTAGGTTAGTAGTGATTATAGAGGATAATAGGGATACCCTAGTGAATTTGACTATATATGGTGGTCGGATCTGAGAGATTTAGAGTTGGGATCTCTCAATATTTACATTTCTAGTTTAGTTAGGTTGGGATGTATTTTCCAATTTTTATTTTCAGATTATGTTGTCATACCATTGTACTCCCTAGAGGTTTTACATGCATGATTATAATTATAGATGTTGAATTTTTATTATTATACCTATGCACATTTTCATATATATGGTTGTGTGTGTTCGTAAAGGTACTTAGGCAAAGGCCTCCCATGTTAGTTATGCCTTTTAGAACTTGTTTCCATCACCTAGACTATGGAGGTGGGCTTGGGGTAGTTATGGATTGAGCCATATTGGGTCGGGTCATGAAATATTGGTATCAAAGTAGGATTATTCCTTGGGACAATGTTTGGAGTTGTTCCCTTACCAAGATTTGGTTGGGACATAGGGAAATAATGTTAAAGTTTTTTGAGTGAGGATATTTGGCCAGGGAACCCAGTATTGGTGTGGTGGTCTACGTATCCATACTTCAGGACATTGACTACTTACTTATCGACTTGTTTTATCGATATGTTGGTTGTAGGAAAATTTGGTACATCCATAATATAAGATTGAGTCTTTGACTATCCTTCTTGATTCATCTCATCATATATATATTCTCATTTAAACTTGTTACATATTGATTAAAATTTTAAGATGCCTCCCTGAAGATAGCCAGATAGATTATAGATTTCAAATCATGATGATGACCCCATGAGTGATGAGGCCATAGTTCATGGTCTAGCAATCTAAATACTTCCTCCAAGTGGATAGGTAGCAACACCACCACCTATAGAGCAATAGATCATACCAAAAGAGTAGGGAGAGAATTCACATAGTCTTTTATCACTCTATGAGTTATAGTGATAGATGATTTTATGGAAATATTCCTCGAGGATGTTCTGAGACTACCTATGAGGTGGGAGAAAGAGTTTTACATATAATTGCATCTCTAGACTACTCTGATATCTTTTTTAGAATATTAGATGACCTCTACCGAACATTGGGAGCTGTTGTGGTAGTTATAGGACTTTAGAGAGAAGGGTTTTATTAGACCTTGTGTGACCCCCTAGGAAGAACCAATGTTGTTCTTGAAAAAGGAATATCAAAACTTGTGGATTTATGTGGATCATCATCACCTAAACCAAGAAATGATAAAGAATAAGTACCCATTTTTGAGGATTGAAGACCTTTTTGATCAATTGTGATGCATGAGATGGTTCTCAAAGATCAATCTCAGGTTCGACTACAACCAGTTGAGAGTTCGTGAGGATGATATTTAAAGTTGGCATTCTGATGTCACTAAGAGCACTATGAATTCTTGATGATTCTCTTTAGTGTGATGAATTCCCCCTATTTGATTATGGATTTGACAAACTTGATCTTCCAGCTATAAATGGACTGAATTGTAGTTTTCATCAATGAAGGCATACTCATATACTATGAACCTAAGGATGGGCATACATAGAACTTGAGGATGGTCCTAAATTTTCTTTAGGAGAACTAGATTTATGGTAAGCTCTCAAAGTTCCAGTTATGGATCCATGAGATTTGATTTCGTTGTAATATCATTTCTGAGCATGGATTCATTATAGAGCCAGTGAAGATCGACGTAGTGTTTTCATGTGATTCACCCAAGAGTGTGTCAGAGGTGTAGAGTTTCCTTAATATGGTGGGGTACTATAGGAGGATTGTTGTCATACTTCTCCAAGATTACAACCCCTTTGAATTCCCTGATATTGAAATGGATTTTTTACCTAGATTGAGAAGTGCTAGATATCCTAATAGGATTTGAGGATGATGATGATGAGTGTTCATGTTTTGTGACTATAGGAGGAGGGAATGTAGTATGTACTATATTTTGATGCCTTTGGAACTGGGCTCAACTGCATTTTGATGTATATACAGAAAGTTATCACATATAGGTCAATGTATCTAAGACCCCATGATCATAACTACATGACTCATGACCTAGATCTAGTCGTGTTAGTCATTTCTATGAGGATGCAGAGGAAATATCTTCTAGGATAGAAATTTTCTTTTACTCAGACCATCAAAGTATCTGTTATGTCTTCACACATAGAGGCCTGAACCTGAGAAAAAGGTGCGGGTTATAGTTCCCATAGGACTATGAATTTTAGATAGTCTATAATCCTAGGAAGGAAAAAGTGGTGGAAGATTCCCTTAGCAGGAAGTCTCATGCTTGTTTGGTGTAGGAGGCATGTGAGTAGATAGCTTTCTTGTAGCTAACCTTGGTTGAGGAGGAGGGTTAAGATTTTTCTTCAGTCGATGGTGTTCAATCATCTAATCCTTTAGTATGTCAGTGAGTCCTAGTTTGGAGACATCTACTCTGAGGTATTACATGACTATATATCCTTATGATATTCAACATATGGATTTTATTAAGGAGGGAATCACATTATCATTTTATTGGAAAAAATGATGGTCTCAGTACCAATGTAGGAGGAGGCGATGAGAGAGTTTCAAAAATATCATCTAGTGGTACATCTAGGTGTATGGAATATGTATAGATAACTTTATTGGTAGTTTTGGTGGGCTAACATGATGTGGAGTGTGGTTGATTTCATCTCTTGGTGTCCCACATGTCAGTAGGTGAAGGATAAGAGTCGAGTTCCGATAGGTTTCATGCAGCCTATAGAGAACTGGGGTGGAAATGGGATAACATATTTATATTCTTTGTGATAGGGATTCCTTAGACAATGAGATTCCATGATTCCATCTGGGTTATGGTTAACCAACTCCCGAAGTCGGTGCACTTCATTACTATTCGGGAGAAGAGTTTGGTGGAGAGTTTGGGGAAGTTGTATGTATGGGAGATTATTCGCCTTCATGGGGTTCCCCAAACTATTGTATCTAACCATGATGCATGTTTTTTGTCACAGTTGTAGAGATTATATCAGGAGGAACCTGAGACCTATTTGAGGATGAGTAAAACCTTTCACCCCTAAATAGATGGGCAGGCTTATTACACTATCCATGCGCTATTGGATATGCCAAGGGATTCCATGTTATAATTTGGATAGAGTTGGTAGGATCACTTTCCCTTAGTATAGTTTGAGTACAATAATAGGTACCACTATACTATTGGTATGAAACCTTTTGAGGAACTTTAAGAGAGACCCTATAGGTTACTCTTATGTGGGATCGAGATCAGTGATGCAACTCTTATTGGACCAGAGATGTTATAGGTGATGATGAAGAAGGTTTATCTCATCTGTGAGTATATGATGGCATGTTATCCAAGGTATAAATCTTATGCAGAGTGAATTCATAGGTCCTTGGAGTTTGATCAGGGTGACCACATTTTCCTAAGAGTATCCCCATGATAGGGATTACAGAGATTTGCTTGGGGAGGAAATCTATCCCTGAGGTTCATTGGAATGTTCTTGATCTTTCAAAGGGTTAGCAAGGTAGCTTACTGCCTAAACCTACCCATAAAGTTGTAGTGAGTGCCCTATATCTTCTACATTTCACAGCTGAGGAGATATATTCATGACCCTGCCCACATTATTGATTAGGGAAAGCTAAACATCGAGGATATAGCCACTTTTTTGGATCACCTAGTGGTGATTGAGGATTGAAATGATAGGACCCTTTAGGGATAGACCATCCTCTTAGTTCATGTGATGTGGCAGTATGAGAACATATAGGAGATATCATGGGAGAAAGAGATCCAAATACAGGCTCAATATCCCTATTTTTATTTATTTATGCTTTTTGTGGACAAAAAACTTGAATGAAGGAATAATATAGATACCCTATTTTTTTCACTTTTAATACTTTTAAATATATGTAGAAATATTTTTGGAGCCACTAGTTGAGACCGAACATGATTCTAAGTCCCGGTGTGATGTGAATTAATTTTATAAAATATAAAATACATTTTATATCGTGCACAAAAAGATTTTTTTCATTAAAAATGGGGAAAATATTAAATGGAGTCTCAGATTAGAAAAATGAGGCCACATTTGAATATAGAATGAGAGGATTACCATAGGTGTGACCTAGTGTTTTTTGGTATAGGGAATTTAGATAAAATGATAGTTGGATGGTGTGTTTAAATTAATTACTTGATTAATTTAATTATTTAATTTAAATGGCCTAAACATGAATCCTCTATAAATATGATATTATAGAAGATTTGTAGGGTTTTCTAGATAAACTTGGGACTATTTATAGTATAATTACATGTTCTTTATTAGTGGAATGAGATCATAGGATAGCGAGCCTCTGGATCTTAGTGAATCAAGGCGCAATGAAAGCAAAAACTTCATGATTTCATTGGAGAGCATATTATTCACCAACGATCTATCCTAATTGAGGTAGAAATTTTCATCAATGGATTTATAACCTTATGATTAAATTATTGATTATGATCAATTCCTTTCCTTTGATCTGTGTTCATTTTGATCCTTTGAATGCACCCATATATCAGATTTATTTATTATATTCGATTAATCCCCATTGTGCCATGTTTCTCACCTCAGATATCCCCAATTTGTATTCATTGGATTAGAATGATTGGAAAATTATTTTTTAACTCTATTTCTTGTGATTTTATCCCATAATTATTCATGATCTTATATATTGTCCTAGGGGGACCACTTTTTAACATTGTCGGGCGAGATTGATCGTGATCGGACCCCCAAATTCTTGGAGGATTCGTGGGCGGTGAACATACCAAAAAATAGGGAATGGATTGGGATGATTTATGGGTTTTGGGAGATTCCAAAATGTATTTTGAGATCTATTGAGGAAGTGGAAGGTGCTACAAGCGATGAAGGTGTGTGTGGGTGTTGAACGGACTGAGAGAGATTCGATTTTCAGACCCTGAATGACTAATAAAAACGAACGAAGGATCTTTCCATTGATTTTTGTCATAATAGAGGTGTGATTCAAAGTGGAAGAGGTAGATATTAAGGAACACATAGAATAACCGGGTTTCTACAAAAAACATGTCTACACACTATATAGTATATATGAACACACAATGTGTTATTCAGAAAACATAACGATTGGGTTTCTAGGAGATTATAATTATCAAAAACTTTGTGGGACCCCCACATGCCATGTGACCTAGTGTTGGTGAACCAGTGTATACTCTAAGATTATACAGATATGGGCTCAACCAGACACATGTTGTGTACTGGCATAGGATCAGGGTACACAGACACAACCTTAAGGACATAGGTGGGACCCCGTACGGGAGAATATGCCATGTATACACGAGCACAAGAAATATTACACGATCATGAATATGATCATGAGAAGGACCTAATGTTTTTTAGGCACACCATTTAGTCCCATTATATGTCATGTAGGGATATTGTGTAGTGAGATATGTACTATCATGGATACAACAAGGAATCATGGTAGGACCACATGAAGTGTGGGTCCCCTTACACATAGCATACCATCTGTTTTGAGGAAACTTATATCTCTTGAATCTTCTTTGTCTGGAATTGGATTTTGGTCTATGAGTAGCCTATACTAATTATTTTTCTACATATAATTCCATGGTTTCATTTATAGTGAAATTTGAGATACGATATGAGATGTTCTAATTGTGATGCTTTTTTAGAGATGCTCGACGATAGTAGTAATCATATAGAATCATCAGATACATTAGAGTAGAACCCTCCTATTGTATCGGGGCATGGGTATTCTATATGCTATTCAAGTGGAACTTTCCTATCGGTTAGTTCATGAGTCCTTGACCATTAGATTGGAACCCACCTATTGGGTAGGGAATGAGTCCTCTATTGACTATTAGAGTGACACCCTCATATTGTATAAGGGCTTGGGTCCTCTATATACTATCTGAGTGGAACCCTATTACTATGTAGGTCATGGGTCCTTGACCATTAGAGTGGAACCCTCCAATTGGGAAGGACGTGGGTCCTCAACTATTAGAGTGGAACCCTCTTGCTAGACTGGGCATGAGTCCCCTATCAACTATTATAGTAGAACCATCCTATTGTATTGGGGCATGGGCCCTATATCTATTAACCAAGTGTCACCATCCTAATGGGTAGGGGATGGGTCCTCAACCATTATAGTGTAACCCTACTACTTGGAAAAACATAGGTCTTCTATTAACTATTAGAGTGGAACCATCCTACTGGGAAGAGTATGGGTCCTCAACCATTAGAGTGGAACACTCATACCGGGTCAAGAAATGGGTCATCTACCTAGCAATTACTCCCATCAGTTGTGAAACATAGTGGTGAGGTATGGATTGACATGGATGTTTCTTCGGAAAAAAGCATGAGATGCTGGGAATCATTAATGGAATCTTGGAGTTGATGGCTGACTATTTTTCTGGGCTGGCCCTTGAGATAAATATCCCCATTCTCTATTGTTTGGGTTTATTTTATAAGCACCTATATATATATATATGTCCACATTGTTTTATTTTTTCTACTCTCTCATTATATATTGATATTATATTCTTATCATTTCTCTTATTTCACCCTCCTATATTTTGGATCATCCTACTAGGTATTTATATACTCACACCTTTATGGGATTTTCCTGCATATATCATGTCTTATACAAATGATAGATAGGTCAGTAATGATTATAGAATGGTATAGGGATACCCTAATGAATTAGAAAACATATGGGTGTTGGAACATGAATATTTGGAGATGGTATCTCTCAACAATTACTTTTAAAATTTTATTAGGTGGGATATATTTTCCCCATTTTTTTTTAGATTACGTGATCATACTCTTATACTCCTTATAGTTTTTACATGCATGATTTTCACTCTAGATGATCCATCTTTTAAATTATACCTCTTTACTTCTTCATGTAGATGGTTGTGTGTGTTCATACAAGTATATAAGAAAAGGTCACCTATTTTTGTTATACCTTTTAGTGATTGTCTCTACCCCCTGTCCTATGAAGGTGGGCTTGGGATAGTTTTAGCTTGAGATCCATTGGTTCATGTTGTGATAATTAATTCATTTATGATTCATGTCTTATGAACTAAAAAACTTTATGATGTGATTCAGGATTATGATATATGAATTAATGGGTATGATTTTTAAATGTTAATATTAAGTTATTATACCCTTATGCTCATGTTATGATTAAAAATGATCCTCGATAGATATGTCCATTACTTTATATTACTAATCATCTAATATCAACCTTTATTATATTTCCTTTTTCCTTAGGATATAAAGAAAGTTTTTACATATGATAAGACTAATAATGGTAGTAGTAGTGAAGAACTAATTGGACATGATATAGATCTTTAATGTACCAGTTTCCATGTATCCAAGTTTCAAAACATACTAATCCTTTATAGTTTCGGAATAGATCATAATTATATGTAATTAATATTCATATAATAATATGTAATACTTATATATTTAGTTTTTGGGCCACCTCTGTTGGTTTCAAATAAAGTTTTAGTTATTTTTAGAAAATAGGATGAGGAAACATTAATAAGAACCATTAGGATAATCTGAAGTATAAGGGAAAATCCTATGTTATGGTAAATAAAGGAGTGTGGATTTATTTACAAACATATCCATATATAAATATAATAAAGTTAATGTGGTCATGGTAAAGATGAACCTAAGGGTAATAACTATGAAATTATAGGATTATGTATTAAATTTATTTTCACTAGTGCCTAATGAGTGTCCCTAAAACTGCACTCCTGGATAGACACTCATGAGTGATATTCCTGGGTTAATTAATATTTTCATTATGAAACATTATAATGGATTTGAATATATGATGATCATCGATGACCAAGGTTAAACCAAAGGTTCCATAGCTTGAAAATAATGTTTCATGATTTAGACATCCTTTAATTGTTTTCTAAAGATTATATGGTTTCTCACAATTATTATAATTTCTCAAACTATATTATTTGGTTTTATTCGATAAATAAAACCCAAATAAATTGTGTTAAAACTGAATGAGATGGATAATGAAATGATTATACTCCTAAGAAACAAAATGTTATGGGAGATAAAATTTAAAATTTTATTTCTATTGTTATACAACATTCTCAATACATGAATCACTCTGTGCTTACAAACAAGGAAATGAGGGAACACCATTATGTTGAGTCCTTTATGAGGTAATATAAACCTTATTTTAGTGGTATTGTTGATCCAATTATTGTTGAAAAATGTATCAGTACCACTAAAAATATATTTTATATTCTCTAGTTCTCATAGTATTAAAAATTTATTTTGGCTATTTGTCATTTTAAGTAAAAGTAGTTGAATGGTGGAATCTTATCAAGAACACAAGACAACATGAAGAAATTCACTCCATAGAGTTTAATGAGTTTAGAAGGTTATTTTACAAAATGTAATTTCATAATATTATTCATACAAAAATAGAGAAATAATTCCATAACCTAAAGAATAAATTTGATGAATCCATTATTACCTATGAAGAAAATTTTACAAGACTTGTGAGATCCGCTTCTGGTATTATCATTGAAGCATAAATTAAGATTGATGTATTCTTTATTGGATTAAAATTAAGTATCTAAATGTAATTATCCACAAGAGACTTTAGTATCTATGAATGAATAATTTTATTTTCTATCAAGGTAGAAATAGATATTGGGGTCACCCATCAATATTATGGTTTTGATAAGAAAAGAAATATTAAATTCAAATAAAATTCTAATAAAAAAATAGAGGAAAGAAGATGATACTACCTTTATGCTAGGAGTGTGGAACAAAACATGTATTAAATTTTATTAAGGGGACTAATAAATGATTTAATTATGGAAAATAAGCCTATTGGGAATTCTAATTCTGATGTAATGGGATGAAGTTAGGTAGTGTAGAGAAAGCTCCATAGAATGCACCACCCACACTCCAACGTTTCAAATGCATGGAGTATGGGAATTATGATAACTAGTGATTGAATACAAGGGTTAATAAGGATGATCAATTTTAGTAATATATTAATCCAAGAGAAAAAGTAAAATCTCAGGTGATCACATTTATCAATGAGGATTATGAGAATAAAGTGGGGAAAAGTACACTTACCATCCACTATAGAACTGCTAATATATTATTTGAATCTTGTTCAACCCACATTTTTATATTTGAATAATTTTATAAGGGCATAAAATTACCAACTAAATTATTATATATTTAATTATCCATGAAAACTTATAATAGAATGATAATAGAATCTCATATTTATGATTCTTCTCTAATTGAAGTTTGTGGGAATGTGCTTCCTACAGATCTCATTATTATCTTTATTGTTAAATTTTTTTTTATTATATGAATGGATTGAATGTATTTATATAAAGAAAATATCATTTTTCAAGGAAGGGAAGTCATATGTGATATTATAAACTAACATATGACCATGTATTGATGAAAGGATAAATATTATGTTCTAATTGAAATTACATCAATTATATAAGTGTTGAATCATATTGAATGTGGGTATTTATCTCATATGGTTTGGGAGGAACTCAAAATTAAATATATTCCTATTTTATGGGTGTTTTTATATGTATTTATACAATAGTTTCATAGTTTTCATCTGAATCATGAAGTTGAGTTTTTAATATAACCCATATATGGTGCTATAACTATTTCAAAGACTCTATATGGAATGGGCCCGATTGAGTCATAAGAGTTAAAGAAGAAACTATAGGAGAATATTTATAAGGAATTAATTTGGAAAAGTGTGTCACCATGAGGTGAAATTGTTCTTTTTGTTAATAATAAATATCAATCAATGTGAATCTACATTGATTATCAGGAACATAACAAGACGATGATCAAGAATATGTATCCTCTACCCCATATTGATGATTTTATTGATCAATTACGAGGAGCTCAATATTTTTCCAAGATTGAAATTCATTATGTATAATATCAATTTCATTTCAAAGGTGAATAAATTTTCATGATAGTATTTTATATGAGGTATATAAATTATGAATTCATAGTTATTTTATTTGGTCTTGCTAATTCCATCACTATCTTCCTAGATTTAATGAATAATGTCATTAGATATTACCTTGATCTATTTTTGGTAGTCTTTTTTGAAGATATTATTATATATTCCAAGATCATGGAAGATCAAGAAGATCACATGAGAATTATACTTAAGAACACATGGAAGAATAATTTTTATAAAAAATGTCCCAAGTTCACATTTTGGATATAGAAAGTTTCATATTTGGTGAATATATTCTCAAGTGAGGGTATATCGGTGGATCCATCAAAGATTAAAGTTATTGAACATTGGCCCAAACCAACCAATATGAATAAAATTCATAGATTTCTTGGATTATCTAGATATTATTGACACTTTTTGGAGAATTTCTCATGGATATCAAATCCACTCACCAAGTTAACTCAAAAGGGATTCAAGTTCCTTAGGACTAATTATTGTGAATAAAATTTCAAGGAATTAAAAAGAAGGTTGGTTGACACACTTGTACTAACACTAATCTATAATGGAGAAGGATTTTTTATTTATAGTGATGCATTAGAAAAGGGGATAAGTTTTTTTTATTTTGAAAAATGATATGGTGATGGATTATGCCACTCATCAAATAAAAGTTCATTAGTAGAATTACCTATTCTATGACCTAGAGTTATCAATGGTAATATTTTAATTAAAGATATGTTGAAATTGTATTTATGGATACATGTTTTACATATATAATGATATTTAAAGTTTATATTCACCCCTAAATAACTGAACATTCATCAAAGAAGTTGGTTGAAGTTTATTAAAGATTATGACTTCTCAATACATTACCACCCTAAGAAAGTGAATAATGTGGATGATGCTTTGAGTTGAAAGGATCATGATAGCTTATATACGAAATGGATAACAAAATATAAAATATTTATGGATTTTAATGGATTGAAATTGAAATATTGAAGGAAAGGGGTAAATATTATCTTTATCAAATGAGTTTTCAACCATTTATCTATGCGAAGATTAAAGAGGTGATGAAAGAATATCTATAGCTGTAAAAGAAGGTAAGAAATGTTCCTAAGTTCAAAATTGATTGTGATGGAATGATACGGTTCCATAATTGAGTATTTTTCTCATTAATACTATACATGAAGAAGGATATATTGGAATAAGATCATAACTAATCATTTTCTATTCATTTTGTAAGTATAAATATGTATATATATTTGAAAGAGTATTTCTAGTAGGAAAATATAAAGAGATATATAGAAGAGTATATAGCTCAATGCTTGGTATATAATCAAGTTAAGGTTAATAGATATATGTTTAAGGGGATTCTATAATCATTATCCATGAAAAATTAGAAATGGGAAAACATCATCATGGATTTCATCATATGACTCCCAAAACATCTAAAGGCCATAATTATATTTTGGTTTTAGTTGATCACCTTAAAGATTTAACACATTTCATTTATATTAGACTAGATTTCTCTATTTATCATATTTCTAGTATATACATTTAGGAATCAGTATGATTTCATGGATTACCACATTCTATTATATCTAATAAAGATCTGAGGTTTACCTTGATGTTTTAGTTAAGTCTTCAACAAGCTCTAGATATAGTGTCGTGTTTCAATAATTCATATCATACACCGATATATGGGAAGTATAAGATAAAAACTAAAACAATGGAGGATATTATAAGATATTTTTCTCTATATTTTAAAGGTGGTCAAGATCAACACCTTAATATTGTCCAATTATTTGATAAAAATAGATTTCACTCAAGAATTCATATGGATTCTTATGAATCCCTCTATGGAAGGAAGTTTAGATATTCAACATGATTGAATGAAGTTTTATAAATAAATCTATTAAGATCTGAGATATCTAAGGGAATGAATTATAAGATTATATCTATTCATACACACATCACAGAAGCTCAAAGTTAACAAAAGAATTATGCTAAAAATTACTAATGAGATCTGGAATTTGAAGTTGGGGAGAAGGTATTACTACAAATTTCTCTATGGATGAAGGTAATGATATTCATAAAAAAGTTTAATATGAGACTTGGGTATATTATCCACTTTGATATTTTTGATTGAGTGGGTAATATAGCTTATTGATCGGTACATACACCGAACCTCTCTCAAGTTCTTGATGTATTCAAAATATCTATATTGAGGAAGTACATGCCTGATCATTCACATGTACTGAACATATTGATTGTTACATTTGATTATGACCTTCATGATGAAGTAAAAATGGTATAAATCTTATATCATGTAGATACGGTGTTATGGAATAATACTACTCACTTGGTTAAATTTTTTTAGAGGAATCATAAATTCGCAAGAACTAAATGGGAAACCAAGGATGTGATGAAGCAAAGATATACTCATTTTTTATATCAGAGTGATATAATTTTTAGGTTAAAATTGATTTTAAGGGGGTTATAATGTAAGACTATAATATTTTATATGTATTTCATTAGAAATGAACTTGAAGTATTCAATAGCTTTCTTTACATGAAACCCCAAGTCTAAATGAACCTGTCATGTATTATGCCTTTATAACTTAGTCATAGTATTTGTGGGAATTAATAATATTAATCACATTATGATATATATATATATATAATTTTTCTCTTAAATTCAACTTTATTCCATAATTACTAATAAATAATCATTAAATTTTTAATAAAATCATTTCATGATTAAAAGACCTATTTTTCAAAGAGATGTATTTTTCTAAATGTTATGAATTATTGTCTAAAAAGTATATTTTTAAATAATAAAAAGTTATTTCAATGAATTTTATTTGTAATTTATCAATAAAAATCCATAAATTAGTTACTTAAAGTATTGGAATGGAGATAAAATCATTTTAAATTAAAAAATAGTCATTTTTCATAATTTTTTTGTTCATAGCGTCTTTTTATAATAATAAATTAAAAAATAATTATTTATAAAAAAAATTAATGAAATTTATATATTATATATTTAATAAAAAAATTTACATTCATTTTATATTTTTACTAGGAAGAGAATGAAAGTAAATTCAGTTTTACTCTTAAAAATATATTTGTTTATAAACATGTTTTTATTATATTTTACACCCTTATATTAAAAATAAAGTTTTCCACTTATAGGAATTTAATTTGATAAAATGGATAAAATATTTTGAATAATTGAGTCACTTTTTTTTAATGAGGACACTTTTATTTTTTTATAATGAATAATAAAAATAGTAAAAAATAGTTACTATGATTAAGACTAAAAAGAGTTTACTAGGGGGTTAAAATAAGAGATAAGGGTAATATTACCACATTAAAATATCTAATTATTATTTTTTGAAAATATTTATACCCAATAATATCTAAACTTATAATTCTTGTCCATTTGGAGAAACTTTCACTATAAAATGATGTTATATGAAATAATTTTTTTTGTAATTCCAAGTGTGTCCTCTCTGTCACTTACAAAATATAACATATTCCCCTCCATTATTCATGATCTTTGAGCCTTATATATTTTCAAATACCTAAAATAATACCTTACTATCTTCCTTACCTTCATAATAGAGCCTCTAGTATTCTTTTACGACCAATATTTCATGGCATAAGGTTTAAGACAAAGGAGTTATCACAAAATGAGTTATAAATCTTAACTGAAATACTTCAATTTTATTTCTTCTATAACCTTATATAAACTTGTTATATCCATAATAACATGAATAATATAGTATCATAATTATACTGAGATGCTATTATGTTTATTTTACAACCATTTCCCAAATCTTTCTATCAAATGGGAAATTAAAGTATCACTCGTATAGACGTATGGTCTACCACCTCTAGGTAGAGATATGAATCATTTTCTATCACTAACTCCTATAAATGGATAGAAATATGGATTTAGTAAATATATATATTATGAATTATATAATTATGAACCTATAATGATAAAATATTATTTATCTTTATTTTATTCTTTTTATTAGAAAGTGAAAACAATGTTCATGCGTATGTACATACTACCATCTCCATGAATGATGTAGTTCATTTTTCTATATCAAAATTTTATAAATGGTTAAAAATATATATATAATGAATATATTATATATATATATATATCATTATTAAAATTTTTTAAATGATATAACCATGATTAAATTATAAGGACTAAAACTTTTAGATCGAAACATGGATGAAAAATGAAACACTTATCACACAGATCAATGATTTTAATAAATGGTAGATAATATTTTATAGGTAAATAGTGTATTTTGTTATAAGTATGAATATGGTTATGTTATATAATCATAATAAATTTAAAATTACTATAAATGAGGTTATAGTGCTTACAAATCAATTCGAACATATGATAAGGGTTTTACATTACAATCACATTTTTTACTAGGATGGTTTGTGATTAAATTTATCATAATGAAATTTTATGATCTATATATCAAAAAAATTATTTATTTTTATTATCCAATTCTTATTTCTTGATATCACATGTTTTCCTTTCATTTTTCACTCTTTAATTACTCAAGAGATTGAACAAATTCATTTCGGGAATACGAGCTTTATTTCTCTCTTCAACTGGGAATATTTTTCTTACATATTCATATTTTCTTTTAAAAATTTCAATAATTCTTTATATATCAGAAAAATATTGTTTAAAGTCATTTTTAATCATTTTTTAATTTCTGAAAACATGTTTAAAATGAATCTTCTTGTTGTTTTCTGAATGAGGTTCTTTTTACCAAAGGTGTTATCAAAATCATTTTTAAGGTACACCATATAAACATATTTTCCCAAATTAAAGAATAAAATTTTATTTGAATATAAATATAAAATTTTCAATATTTATTTTCAATTATTTTTTCCTTAATATTTTGGAAATTTTTTAGATTTTAAATAATTGATTTCAATATGGAAAGAGATTTTTCCTCTTGAAATGTTTTAGTGACTATAAGTGTTCTAGAGATATTTAAAAGGAATTTTTCATCTATAATAAAATAATTTGATGTTAATTATTATTCAATGAGGATATTATTCTATGATACCATTCTTATTATTTCGCTATATGGTTATTTTTATAAAGATGCAATATTGATGAAACTTATTTTCTTTTCCACGGGATAATTTATAATGAATTGACAAATGTTTTCAGGATCTTATGGGATAAATATGAATGGATTATGATTATTTAATGGTTAGGTTCAATATATCCCTCTAATTAATTAGGTTAGTATTACTATTTTATGAGCTCAAAGGGTAATCTGGAGGTTATCCCAATCCTAAAATTGGGTACATAGGTGATTAACCCAAGCACAATGAGGGTATATGAGATGTTATAATAAGATGAAAGTAGGTACATTAGTGGATAACCCCAACCTAACATGTGATAAATTCCCTGGTACGTAGCCTTGATATCATATTTTTATGATTATGATTATTCCACATCTCATTACACTCTTTTATGAAATAATCTTATGCCAATGTTATGATTTCATTTCTTATGTTATTTGATTCCTTAATTATTAATGTTTTATTAATTGAAAATATTAATTCCATGACTCATGATTATGATATATTAATTATTGGGTATTATTTTCAAAACTTAATCTCATGTTATCATACCCTTATTCTCATTTTATAATTAAAAATGATCATTGATTGATATATCATTTTTACCCTTACTAAGTATCTAAATTTTCCTCTTATTATATTTCATTTTATATAGGATGAGAATAAAGGTTTTTAGAATGATATGTCTCATAATAATTATATTTGTGAATAACAATGTGGAATATGATGTAAATATTTAACATACAAGTTGTTTATGTATTAAAGTTTTCAAAGACACTAGACCATTATGGTTATAGCATAGATCTTAATGATATATAATGAATATTCATCTAATAATATGTGATATTTATATATAAAATTTTTGGGTCACCTCAAACTAAAAATTATTTTGAGTAGGGAACCAAAGTAGTGAGATAATAAAATATCATTAAAGTAGAATCTGAGGGTTTCTCTTTCTCTATTACTACATTCTGTGTCAATTATTCAATTCATGTATATTTTACTTTCCTGTATTTAATCACACACATATATATTCACCTTATTTTCCATATAATTAATATTATTTAAAATGAAAAATATTAATAAGTGTAATAAACCAGTGAGTGAGTTGGTTGTCTGTTCACGTGATGACCCTGCTCAAAATCCCAAGCTGTATTCCAGGCATTTCATTTTTTATTGTGAGGTCTGTGATAACCTCACATAAGAAACTCATAGAGTTTCTCTAAAAGTATTTAGAGTTTTTCAAAAAGGTTTTTTTATTTATATTCATAATTTATTTCATATTATATGATATATGGTGAATTTCATGGTAGTTTTCTAAAAATATTTTTCAAATTTACAAAAGGAGTTTTACGTGTGATTTTATAAGTTACTGTATACGATAAAATATAAGGTGAAATATAACTATGTTTGTGAGGATTTAGGTCAAATGGGAGATTAATTAATTTATTCTTTAAAGGCTAATGTGTATATGATATATATTAGTCAATATTTTCCTTTATAATATAGAGATATCATATGGTACTGCATCAACAATTAAAATGAATATATTATACTTTTTCTTGTATATAATAAAGAACTAATTAAGGTATATAATTAATTATTATATAATTATATCATAACACCTATTCCTCCCCATTATATTTTATGTTATGACTAAATCATAATAGGTTAATTGTATATTTTTATTACCATGGTTTTATGATTATTAAGGTATCCAAACTTTAAGTGTTAATATTTAGGTTATCTTTCATGTAAGATAGAATATCATTAATATATTTTTTTCATGAGATAAAATATATATGATAATGTGATAGGTTGATAGTTACAAAAGGGTTTTAACTACAATCCATATAGTCAAACATTATGAAATATTTGAGAAAATTCCTTGGGTGATTGAAAAGTGTCCTGAGTTTTATATGAAGGATCTTGTATCCATATTAATGGTATAAAATCCTAGACCAAGAATTATATAAATATTTTTTTAACCCTTCTTCCTTATCCTTCCTTATATTTCAAGAAATATTAGCATATCATAGTTTTGAGGAGGATCTAACCCAAGTGTTAGGTGATTCATGCGATTCATGAATATACATAGAAGGGAAGAGTCCTTTGGCTATCCTTTAGTGATATTCATCAAACCACTATAATTGAATATAGAACCAGTATACAAATATGGTTAAAGTGATATGATTATCATTAATTGTTTGCATGGTTTCATTTTGAAAAAACATGGAGATCATGGTTTTTGAGGTTTCTAATATCCTCTATTATATTGAATAAGTGTTATATGTTCCTTACAAAACCTTCTATAATATGATGGTTGGATAAGTAGATATGAGTATATAAATATTTTACTGATAAACCATGACTTGGATTAATTTTTTAATTTTTATGAACAATTTTTTTTCAAAATATTGATTTAAAATAATTTTGATATGATCATTGATTTCAGTAAGCCGGGGAAGGGTAAAATATTAAGAATTTCAATTTATTCTTGGGAAATTAGGTAACTAAAAATTTAAAATATGGATATTACCTTATATTGATCTATATCTAGCATAACTTCCCATTTCTTATCTTAACTATTAGTTTCAAGAATTGATTCAACAAAGGATTATTGGTGAATGTGAGACTTATTTTATACTTGAATTCCAATAAAAAATCACGTGAAAATAAAAAAGAAAAATATAAAATTAGTGTGAGTTAGGTTTCCATGTATTAATTAAAATGAAAATGAAAATATATCCTTTATCAAATGATAAAATTTATATCCCTAATCAAATAAATATTAAGTGAAAATTTTGAAGGAAATTAAAATAAATAAATGATTTTTTTATTTGAAAAGTGATGAGTCAAATAATGTTCTCTTGTTATTTCTAAAGATATACCCACATTGATAATTGTTTGATATTCGTTGGTTGTAATTATCAGGCTTGAATATGATATATTTTTTGTGTGTGTTTATATAGCGATCTATGTTTGAAGACATATAAGAGTTTAGTTTTGCGGGTGGTTGTATTTGATATATGAAAAAAGGTTATGCTAAAACGGTTTAATTTTATTCTAATTTATAATTGTTTTAACAATTTATTAATAAAGTTATTAATTTTATATTACTTGTTTCGTTGATATTTATGTAAGGATTTATTTATAATTTATTATTCAAATTTAGGCGTTTTAATTTTTTATAGATTTTTTGTTTTAACACTGATAGTTCAATAAATGTTAATTATTTATTTTTATAGGATGTGGAAAACCATGAAATGGTGAAAATTAAAAACTAATTGGTTTTTATGAGAATAATGAAATTAGGAACTCAAAAGATAAATCCTAATATAATGGGATGAGGATGTTGAATGTAATTAAAGAAATTGAGAAAGGGTGAATCATTGGATGAAACCACATCATAGTGTATAGATAATTATAGAAAAAAAAATTTGATTAAAATCATGACATAAGGTTGCATCATGTCTAGATTATAGTGATTAATAGAGGAGAAAAAAGGAATAGAATATTATGGTTTATAATTTTATATCATGGGGTTTATATATGATACGAAATATAATTTAAAAAATGTTAAAAAAAGATATGTAATTTGTTGTTATTTCAAAATATTTGAACTTGTAAGTGAGTAGATATAAAAAAAATCACGATAGTATTGGGAACATCATGTTTATTTTTGTTTGAAAATTTATATAAATAAATTAGGCAATGGTTGGGGAATAATATTAGAATGAATAGGGACTTCAATTAGGTGTTTCTTGGAGCATGAAGATAGTGGTTTATTTGTATAGAATATATAGAATATACCTTAATTATGTTTAAAATGATTTTTTTTTGTGAAAAAATGGAAGGAAAAAATCTTTTATAATGAGAATTATTAATGATTGGAGATTTATTTTTTAGCTTATTCTATCTTTGATGATTATTTTTTTGGGTTTAGGTATTTATTTATTTCTCTAATGTATTTATATTTTGATAATCATTAGCATTGGTTGTTGATAGAGGAACTACCTTTAGTATATGAGATAAGTTTCTTAAGAATTTTCTTGATCATGGAATTAGTTTTAGTAATATTTGTTTAAATATTATTTTAAGTCACCAAATTTTGAAATTAATTTCATTACTTTATCATAATAAAATGTTATTTAGTTATTGGATATCATGTACTAGAGTATTAGTTTATTTAATTTGTATTAAAAAAATCCATTACTATGTTGAAATTATAATTAATTTGTGAACCTGGATCTAGGATTCTAAATAAACATTTATTTTTAAATTTTACTTAATTAAATCTATTTTTTTTATATTTTAAATAAAAAACATTACAAGTTATTAATCCTAACTTTTTAAATAATTAAGTAATATAAGGATCAATAGTTCTCCATGGGATCAATCTTGGAATTATAACTTAATATTCCATTTTAGTTTATGTTAGTAAGGGTTAGTAAAAATCTACAAACTTGATTAACCATGATAATTAATGATTCCTCATGGGTCATTAAGAATCTTTATATATTAACTTTTTTTTGAAGAAGTTCAAATTTCTCCTCCTTTAATTTTGAATCAAAGCCATTGATATTTAATAACTTCTCCCACATTGTTATTTAGGGATTTAATTACATTAATTTAGTGTAAATTATATATAAAGTTTCACCTTAAGGAATTGAAACCTTTAGAATATATATTTTAATTATTGGAGTACTTATTTGAGAGATATCCTTTAATCATGTCAGAAACATTGATTCCATGAATAACAGTGGCATAGAGACTATGAAAAGAAATTGAAAGCAGTGTTTCATTTATTCTTTCAAAATTAGAAATTTTTTAAATTGAATGCTGAGTTACATTTTTGATTTATAGGAGTAACCATGTTCTAAAAATTTAGTGTAAAAATAATAAAAAGAAATTCCTAAACCATCGATTTTGGTTCTTAGTATGAAAAGTGGAATATACTAAGAGGGGTGTATTTTTTATTTAAATTAATTCATTTTTTGATTTTGTATCATCTTCATGTATATTTTTCTTATGATTAGTTAGAACATATGTATCTATAAAACTATTATTTACTATATAATTAATTACAAAATGTAAATCACATGTAAATTAATTTATTCACCTCTAATGTAGAGGTTAGTTCAATATGAAAGAATAACTCACATTTATTTTCAGTCGATTCATAAATCAATAAATTATTATAATTTTTTAGAGAAGTATCATTATCACTCTAGATTTATGACCCTCACTATTATAACAATCCTAAAAAAAGGTTTTCTTTCTTCCTCTATAGTATGTTCTATTAGCAATTTAATAAATATAACACCATTAATAAGAATTTGAAATGATGAATTCAACTTCATTAGATTCCATGATTGGATAAATTTTATTTAAGTGGAATTAAACTCTCTTATCCATCAAGATCATCCAAAAAACATCTCACTATTTTATTTTAAATAGAAAATATCCAGTCTCTACTTTTATTCTATTTATCACCCCTATTAGTATATAGATATTATCATTATATCAATATATTAGCTTTCAATTTTTCTCTAATTTTTATATATTACTCCTTTAATGGTTGTAAAACACCTTCCCATATCATTATTAAAAACCAAGTAGGATGAATTATTAATTACACAAATGATTCAATATATCGTGAAGATAATATATCACTTATTTATTTTATCTAGGGTTAAACCAATGAATTTTTACCTTCTCTATGATATGTTTTATTTACTCATTTCCAAATCCCAAAAAAAAAATATCACAACCTCTTCCTTAAAAAATGGTTGGATATTCAGGTCATTCCTTTTACAAAATTCAAAAAAGTTAAATTTTATTTTTTTAAATTCATGGTTTCTATTTGTATATTCTTCTCCAAGAACCCAAAAAATAACTATTTATACCAAAAAACCTCTTCTTAAATTATTAAGTATTTCATTTACACTCTACTAAAATAAATTACTTGAAACTATGTTTCATTCATCTATAGGGCATGGAACACATGGATTACGTAACCATATTTTCTAAAATTCCTTTCCAAATGGTGTGGTTACATTACATTAAGTGTGGAAGATAGTATAAACATTTTGAAAAATCATTATTATTGAGCATGTTGTATAGTAAATTAACTTTATTTAACACTCAATTCAAAATTTCATAGTACCTCCAAACTTTCTATTTCATACAGGGATTACAACTTGTCCCTTCCTAAAAATAATATTCCCCACTACTCTTCAAAGAAATTTCCTATAAAAAGTTATTTATATATCTCAAATATCATTTTAAAAATTAAAAATACATAAGAACCACAAAATTTTATATGGAATAATTTTTTCATGTCTCATATTTTACCAATTTAACATCTCTAATAAACACTAAAATTTTGAACACATAATCAATGATATTAATATTATTCTATTTCATTATTTTTCTAATAAACCGAAAATGAATCTTAAAATATAAAATTTCTATCAAAATTCATTTGATATAGGTATACCATAGTATAAAACTTTATCATTGGATATTATTTTTATCATTTTATATAATATAAGTGGATTTGAGGCTTTATGGTTTAATAAATGCATTATTTTTTATGGATGTTGGTCCCATATTTTATAATTAGTATTATATGTTTTATTTTTTTATATAAATTTACACAATTTTTTTTCTACTTATATGATTGTAATATATTATTTAGACTCTAATTGATGTCGTATTTGATAAATAGAAGTGAAAATATGAGATGGTCGGGTTTGGTTAGTTTTAAGTGGTGTTTGTGTTTCTTTATAGTTTCTCTTCATGGTAAATATAATAAAAACGAGTTATTTATTTCGACTAATCTTGTATGTCAGGATTAATGTGTATTATGTATGTTTTGTAATGTGTTCTTAGTTAAATCCATTTTTTTATGGTAGAATAGTATCATATAATATGTATTAACTATTTTTTAGTTGCATTTCAAATTTTTTTATATCTCATGTTAGATGATAATGTTTCATCAAAATTATATTCATTAAAGTTAGTTTCTTTTATTTTAGGCTACCTAGTTTTATAATGGGTTCATTTTTAGAAATATATGGCCCAAATTAAATAATTTGATGATTTATTAAGATTATTTGAGATATATTATATACTATTTATTTTAATATGTATTTAATTTTCATTTATGAAACGATTAATTTTATATATATCCTAGGGAAAATTTCCTAGGATCATATTTGATCATTGTACATCATAAATAATTATAAATTATAATGTAATATAATAATTTATATGAGCTAGATATGATAAAAGTATGTCATAAGTTAACTCATGAAAATTATAATTATATTCTTTTATCCAGATACTCACAATAATAAAATTACAGGAGATGTTTTATATATGTTATTATATCTCATTAATAATAACAATAATTAACATGACACAATAATAAGGTTTGATAAATATCTAATATAAAAGATTACATGATTCTAAAATCATTCCATATTTTTCTTGAGTTTATATAAATAGCAGTTTGTTATATATATAACCAACCAAGTATTATGGACTATCTAGATCAATATGGAATTTTTCAATTATATATTAAGTAAAAATTATTGAGTAGAACTAATGAAGTGTATGTTTATTCCTAAAAATTCACATGATATGTTAAATTTTATTTTTTATTAGTATACTCATAGTAATTGATATATCATGAGTTGATCACTCTAAAAACGACTATCACATGTCAAAATATTATACTCAATATTAAGAAAAAGGTAAAATTTTATCATTTAATGAGTAAAATGTGGTTATTGGATCATAAAAAAACCCTATTATGGCTTGGGTACTAAGTAAATTATTTTTTTAAATACCACTCAATGCTTGTAGTATTTATAGACCACTACTAATATTATAAAGAGCTCAAAGGTTCACACAATTTGTAATAAGTATATTTTTTATAATTTAATGTGGTAGAATAATTAAATTAATTTAATAAAGTGTTTAATTAATAATTAATAGAAGAAATAATTATGTAATTAGGTCATGATGTTTGTTTACAAATTAATGACATATAAATAAATGAAAATTATGAAAATAAATGAGCATAATGCCATAATTTTCTTAAAAGAAAAACTAATAATGTTAGTATAGGTACCAAAAAATAACTATTATTAAAGGTATGATTATTTATTGTATGAATAAATTTCTTTTATGTATAGAGAAAATATGAACCTCTCAACATGTCTTAACCACACTAGATCACTTCACAATGAAGAAAACTTCTTATTTTGATGGGACCACAAATTGTTTCATATTAGGAAAATGGAATAAGTATCTTGAAAAAATTTAAATAGAACTTAAAATAATTGGGAAAGATAAGTTAACTGTGGTAAAATATCTATTAAGGGGTTATTATGACAAATAGTGGTATTTGATCCAAAATACCCAGAATGAGGAAGAAGTATAAAACCTAAGGTGGATAAAAATTACAATACTCTTTTTGAGAAATATTTTTCTCATGAACAATATAAAGAGTTAACTAGTGATTTTAAATATTTAAAGAAAAATGAGGAAGATAAAGTAGATAAGTATGTACCTAACTTCACAAGGCTATAAATATATACTCCAAACTACATATGTAACCTAGATTGTAAGACTGATAAATTATTTGATAGGATAAGGCAATGTCTATGAATAGAATAAGAATCCTAAATCTTTTCTATATATGAATATTTTTTTATGACCGTCACCAAGATAGATAAAGTTTTTTTATAAACCAATATTCCTAGGGGGGATCTTGATAAAAAGATGGTGGTTAATAAGTATGCACAAAGACTAGAAAAAGGGATTATAGTGGGAAGCTATAATTTCAAATTTTAAAAAACTATGGAAATAAGAAACCCTTATATTATTTTAAGGGATTTGGTACATTATTTAAATTTATTTTGTAACAACTTTGTGTTTTTATGTGTTTTTTTGTTTTTAATTTTAATTTAATTTATATTTGTATGAAAATATTTGAGTTTAGTTTTAGATGTTTTGAGTGAAGGAATGATGAGGAGGTGGAAAGAGATGTGCAATGTGCTGAAATGTTGTAGCAAGTTCCGTCGAGTATCTAGTGAGGATATAACTGAAAACTAGTAGTGGAATTAAATGTGATATATTCTCAAGACCATCCATCTGTTGGCTAGTGGTTGGGCACTGAATACCCATTGTTTTCATAAGTGATTTTTTTAATAAGATAATTTTTTGAAAATTATTGTCAAGTTATTTCAGAATTTAAAGTTAATTACTCATCCCTTAATTTTTAATTATGATCATTCACCTATATAACCTACCCCTACATATAACCTCCTTGGATGATTTATTTGTTAATTTTAACATTAACTATGATCCATTATCGGAGTTTTATTTAAAATAATAAGAGCATCAAAATTATGATCATTTTTAAAGGAATCATGTTCTCATTGATTCTCTCATTATTAAATAAGATGAATGGGTAGTGTGTTATGCCATTGGAGGTGTTTTTATTGTAATATGATTTTTTTTGTTGTTTGAGATGAAGTGGATGTTATTGGAGTTATTTATGCAGTATTTTTTTATCAAAAAATAAATAACATTAAACATATGATGATTTTAGGTGTTTTAGATGTGGTAATGAACATTTAGAAGTTTGGTAGTGTTTTGAATAAAATTGGAGTTGATGGGTAGTGTTTGTATCTATTTGGAGTTTATTTTTTAGGAACAAAATATATTCTTAACCAAAAAACACCATGATTTATTCCCAAGAGAAATATGTTTTATAGGTTTAAGAAAATGGCTATTTTACAAGTCCTGGTATGTGTAAAAATTTGTGTTCTCTATTAGAAATGTAAAAAATATTATGGTTTATGGATGTATATCATCATGATTGAAAAAATATATCATGGCTTGGTGGTGAAATACTCATGGTTCTACTTCATGATATATATATATATATATATAAACATAAAAGGCACTATGCCATAGTGAATTCATTATGGTTAAGGTCAATGATTAGTGAAGTTTTACTTCTCTAAACTACATTAAAGTATTGATTATGATTCTTTCTAGAGAAGAAAAATGGGCAGTGAACACACCATGTTTCCATATAATTATTCATGTTTTAAAAAAATTTCATATAAGTTGAGTGGTTTAAGAAAAAAATTGATGGTTTCAGACTTACCACAGATTGTTCTATCTAAAAGAGTAGATTATAGTGTTTTATATGATATATATTTTTTGTGCCACGTGGTTCACTCAATCTTGATCCTCAAAATTTCTTTATAAAATAAAATTTAGAAAGAATTTTTTCTTTTAAAAAACACCTAAAATTATAGTAGATGAAGTTGTATGTTGAGTTGGTTATTGGATTTCTAATTTGAAATTCAGAATTTAATGATAGAGAAATGGATTTTCTTTTTTGTATTATTATGATACAACTAGAATTTAGGGAGGAATAATAAAAACAAAAAAAATATAAGGATGAGTGTTACTTTTAATTCAACATAATTTCCGAGGATGCATCATTAGAAATTAAATATTGAAGACATACTTAAAGATATGATGGACCATTATATTTATATAGTGTGGCATTGAGCATCTTTTTTTTGTCTTATGATTAAAGATTCATTTACAAATCATGATAACTCAATTGAATAAAAATCAAGATGCTGAGTGGCCTTCAAGAGGGGTTTATTCATTAGATTTTAATGTTTTGGTGTTTAAAGAGAGAAGACAATTTGATACTCTATTAATAATTAATTTATTAATTCTTGTATGAGATAGAACATATTAAATTATAAATATCATGAATATTTTTGCTTTAGTGTTTGGGAGTAAATCATATTGTTTTTGTAGACATTTTAATACACATTAGTTCAAAAATAATCTATTCTTATTTTATCCCATTGAATTGTACTAGTGGATTGTCTAGAAATGGATGACATCATTCCTTTACAAGGATATATCCATTCATTTGGAATATAATAGGTCTAAGAGAGAATATATAACCACTGAAAGGGAGTTAAATAAATGCTTACTAAAAATAAAAACTCTAAAACTATGTGATTTTAGTCATTTGTTTGTATGAACATTTCTTGATGGTGATGATTATGATGACAAATTAATAAATAAAGAACACATTAGGTCACTAGGGTTTTTACTAGGTTTACTCACCCATTTTAACATATAAAGGATCCGTGGTATTAATAAGTTGTGATCTTGTTTCCAACATTACAATTTATTTTCAAATGAACAAGGAATAATGAAATAGGTTTGTCTTGAACTCTAATTAAAAGATAATAAATGATCATTAAAAAGTTAAAAAATCTTCACTTCATGAAGCTTAGGTGTCTCTCGAATTTAGACTTAGTTTGAACCCCTATTATTCTTCTCAATATCCTTAAAAATATATTCTTTGTTTTTTTAACAAGTCAAAAAATATACCACCTCCATCTCCTTTTCCAGGTCCTCCACTTTGCGAACTAGCCTATTCAGGATGTTGCCTCTTCATAGGAAGCCCATCCACTATTTATCTATCATCCATACAGTGAATTAGACTATCTTGTGGGAGATTTCATATGCCATAAAAAGCGTATCAATGCCTCTCCATGGGTTGACTAGATCCATAATGTGAGACCTAAACAACATACCCTATGTCCTAGTATTTTCTCCTAAAACATTTCACACATCCAAGTCCCTATATCTAATGTCATCTTCTTGATTCTAAAGTCTCATCTCCTGTGTGACCACTATCAGCACCAAATTTTTATATCTTCTCAGCCAGGAAACATTCAAACACCAAAGTACACTCTATCACACCATTATAGGTAGGAATTAATAGAGGTATCGTGCTGGTTCAGATGTCTTTGTATAGTCCTTTCTCAAAGTTATAATCCTAAAATAACTGATCACATACCATATTCATCAAGTACTAATAGAGGGTTGTGAAACTCAACGAATACTCATCCACAATCATACTGTCCTATTAAAGTTGTAGAAGCTCCTATATGTTCACATCCCTCAATATATCTAGAAATAACTCCTATATAAAAGGGTTTTAAAACATTACCCATGCAATAGTCTCCTCATCATACGACTGGGTCACTAAGTCCAACCATCATCCTGCATATCCATGAAGAATAATTTCTTCCAGGACCATAATTTGGTATGTAGGTGTCCTAAAAAGATATAAAACTAGTATAAATGCCTCAATATAGTCCTCATCCACCTATAGGTTGGTATAGACTTGTAACCTAATGGATTAATACCAATGAAACTCATAATGAGTGCTCTGCCTGTGTACCTCATCTACTAGTACTTCCTAAATGTTCTGGGAGTAGTAGAAGCATGGTTGGGATAAAACCCAACATTGATTTTTACCATGATCAATGATTATTTCCGGATCAATAAGATGATGAAATCCAGTCTCAATGGAATATAATAAAGGATTTAGATAAAGAAGAAAGAGGCCAGAAACCTTTAGATGGGATCTTGCACATCATGTTTATAATTAATTTAATTAATTTCATAAAGAAAATGATACCTGGATCTTCTGTATTTTTTTTGTTGATGATGTTGATCGTCCAGAATGACCCTTCTAGATTATCTTGTAGTGCTTTCATGAATCCAAACTAGAATCCCTCTAGCAGTGATACACACATGCTCCGATGGCATCCGATTGACACCACTCGTTCTCTGGGTGATAGCGCGACGAAGTGAGTGTATTATGTTGGTAGTTATTGATTGTTCGTTCTTCATCCTTGAAGAATGTATCTATTTATTAAGAGGGGTAGGAATACTTTTTGAGAGAGAAATTGTTTAGCACAACAATTCTCAATTCACCGGGTGTGTAGTTAGGTACATGGCACAATAGAAGTATGTGTCTATTTATTGACACGAGGCTTCAATTATAGTATTTAATTTCATAACAACAATTAAATACATTCATAACCTTATATAAAACCCATGTTATTAATAATAATACCACATCATTATTTATGGTGCACCAACTTATGCAAAATGGAATTATAAATAAAATTCTACATCACAAAATAATAGCAGCATTATTTTAATTGGTGCCAACTAGTTAAATAATTATTTTTCATCTTGAAAAATAATTATTTTACTACTAGACTGGCCTTGGTCCTCTCAAAATCCACTTCCATTTATTGAACACCTAGATAAATAAATAAATAAATAATTCTCTTAAATAAATATTTTATTTACAAACTAGTAAATAAATATTTATAAAATGTTCAATAAAATAAATAAATATATTTTACCCACAATCTAGTGTGTAAATATTTATTTAATTTATGAAATAATTTTAACTTGAATAAATTTATTCCATTGTCTTGAGAATAATATTTATTAATTAAATTCAAATATAATTTAACAGAGACCACTATAAACACTTAGTGTGTGACCCTCTAGGATTCTTTCTCATTGTCATTAGGTAGGCTTTCCTAAAGTCCAAGAGTACTATCTAGCAATGGTTCAAGGCAGTTGAGATAAAGAACTTAAAGCCACAATAAAAACATCCACATATGAACACTCGCTGTTTAATATAATTCCTTTTTCACAATATCTCATCAAGCAAGTTTCATGATAGTTTCATCAACTTTTATACTTGATATGTTGTTCTTTTACTACCTGAAATAAACTCATAGTTACACCATGGCCATGAAATTTTGTGTGATAGTTCTATTTCAATCAAAGGGATATATATAAAATTACATAAATGGAAGGGACAAATCCTTCCTCGGTTTATCCATTAATAACATGGAACTCATGATGCACCCAACATACCCTACTTTTCACCAACTGTTTGTATGATGGTTTTTGTCAGTAAATCAAAGTGCCTGTTTCATGACACGTATTAATGATAATATTAAAGTCTAAGGATCATTACACATGCTTGAAGATAGAAATATCTAATGACACCAAAACATATGGAATTCTTACTGGCAGGTCTATTCTTATAATCTCCTGTCTTGGAGATTACCAAGTGTGAACTTTATGAGAGGAAGTCTCACATGCTTACGATTACTCACACATGATAGTTTGCATGCTATGTGTCCCATCATAGGTTGTCATCCAACCATAGAACTATATTTAAGAATATTGTTATATCATTTCAAGGTTCTCATCATAGCAGGGAACTTCCATGACCTTATCAATGCAACAAATACTCTGGGACATTATTACATCATATTCATGAAGAACAATGAACAATATGTAGTAATATGTGTAATATTTAAATACATTAAATTTACATGCAATCAAAGTACAAACATTTGGTTCTAGGACACCAACTCTTACAAACTCCCACTTGGACTAGAGCCAATTGCCTATGAATTTCAGTTCGCTAGACCTCACATGGTGATCATGTTTCTACTGATTCAAGGCTTTAGTCAAGGAGTCTGCTACATTATCATCCGTGGAAATACAGCTCACTGCAACTTCACCTCTCTGAAAAAAATCCCTCAAGATATGATACTTCTGAAGTATGTGCTTCGTCTGCTGATGTGACCTTGTCTCTTTTGCGAGATCAACTACGGTAGTATAATCACAGTATAATGTGATGGGATATTTACTACACGGTATCACATCCAGCTCCTGGAATAAGCTTCGCATCCAAACTTCTTCTTTAGCTACCTCAGAAGCTATGATATACTCGCACTCTACTATAGAATCTGCGACCACACTCTACTTGGAGCTCTTCCAGCTCACTACACCGCCATTAAAAGTGAAGATGTATCCTGTTTGTGACTTCATGTCATCTTTATCAGTCTATAAACTAGAATCTACATATCCTATGATGACTAGTTCCTTATCTCCTCCATAAACTAGGAACATATCCTTATCGCACCTCACATACTTTAGTATAGTCTTGACTGCTATCCAATGGCGGTCACCTGTGTCTGCTTGATATTTTCCTACCACACTCAATGCGTAGGTGACATCTAGCCTAGTACATAGCACGACATACATGACTGACCCAATCGTTGACGCATATGGTTTCCTAGACATAATCTTTCTTTCCTCATGTGTCTGAGAACACATTTTCTTGGAAGGATGAATGCCATGTGATGCTGGAAAAAATCCCCTCTTGGATTGTTCCATACGGAATCTCTTCAGTATCTTATCAATGTATGTACTATAAAATAGGCCCAAAAATCTCTTTGGACTATCATGATGGATCTTGATCCCAATAATATATGCTGCCTTACCCAAGCCCTTCATGGAAAAGCATTGATTCAACCATGCCTTAATAGGCTGTAAGACTGGTATCTCATTTTCAATAAGTAATATGTCATCAACATATATTATTAGGAAAACGACTACACTCCCACTAAACCGTTTGTAGACACAAGTCTCACATTCATTCTTGATAAAGCCACATTTTTTTATGGCTTCATCAAAACAAATGTTCCATGACCCGGGTTCTTGATTTAATCCATAAATGGATTTCTGCAACTTCCATACCATATTGGCATCCTTTAGTGTCATAAACCCTTCAGGTTGTGTCATGTAGACATCTTCCAAAAGGTTCCCGTTAAGTAATTCTATTTTGACATCCATTTTCCAAATCTCATAGTTATGGTAAGTGACAATGGACAATAAAACTTTGATGGATTTCATCATTGTAACTGGTGAAAAGGTTTCATCGTAGTCAATGCCTTGACACTTTTTTGAACCCTTTTGCAACTAGTCATACCTTATAGGTGCTGACTTGTCCTTCCACGTCTATTTTCTTCTTGAATACCCATTTTCAACCAACAGACATAACATCAACTGAAGGATCTACCAAAATCCAGACTTGGTTTTGGTACATGGAATCCATTTCATAATTCATGGATTCTTGCAACTTGGAAATATTTGGCCACTTACTACATACTTGTAGTTTAGAGGATAATTATTATTAACTAATAATGAGTCACCATCCTCAGTAACTAGAAAACCATACCCATCATGTTCTCTAACCTCTCTATTACTCCTACGTAGCACTTGTGTCTCTGGAATAGTTCTTTCTTCCACAGGGCTTTGTGGAATCTGTTCCTGTACCAACTCTTGTGTACCTTGAGCATAAACTTAATCAAATTCTATCTCTCTCCTACAATCGCTTTTGGAGATGTGCTCCCTCTCAAGGAATATGGCGTGTCTTTCTACTCTAACCTTTTTGTCGGAGGTTTTTTATAGGTAATATTATCTTGCTTCCTTGGGGTATCTTATAATGGTAAACTTTGTTACTAGGGGTGCAATTTTGTAACATGAAGAGGCCTTAACAAACACATCTCTTTCCTAAACATGTAAATTCGATAATATGGATTTCATTCCACTCAAAAACTCTTATTGAATACTATTTATCAATTTAGTTGGTACTTGGTTTAGTATGTGCACTGCTGTTTGTAACGCATATCCCTGAAATGTTAATGGAAGACTTGCATGACTCATCATTGATCTCACTATGTCCAATAGGGTGTGGTTTCTCCTTTATCTCACACTATTCCACTGGGGCATGTATGGAGGAGTGAGTTGGGATAGGATCCCAAACTCTTGTATGAAATCAATGAATTATTGATTAAGATATTCTCCACCTCAGTTTAAGCGTAGGTTCTTAATCTTCTTACCATATTGGTTCTCAACTTCATTCTTGTATTATTTGAACTTATCAAAATAATCCAATTTATACCTCATTAAGTATATATATCCATATCTACTAAAATCATTAATAAATGTTATTATGTATGAGTACCCTCCCCTCGCTTAAATTGGAAATGGTCCACCCACATAAGTATGAACCAATTCAAGAAGTTATTTAGCCCTTTCAACTTTCCCACTAAATGGGGCTTTGGTCATTTTGCCTTGTAAACATGTATGACATACACCAAGTGGTATTAGTTTGAAAGAATATAAATATCCATATTAATGGAACTTTGTCAAGCGTTTCTCGTTTACATGACCTAGACATTGATGCCAAAATTGGGTGTGGTATGAGTCATGTGAAATATATTTGTTATCGACTACCATTACTTGGTTTGTGTAATCCAACACGTAAAGACTATTTTATAAATGTGCCCTACCAAAACAAATTCTATCTTTATAAAAGAAGCACCATTTATGTCCAAACTTGAAAATAAATCCAACTGTATCTAATATGGACATAGAAATAATGTTTTTAGTAATAGATGACACGTAATAACAACCCTTTAACTCCAAGATCAACCCAGTTGGAAACATGAGGTGGTAGTCCCTGAAAGCTACAATAGAAAGTCTGGCTCTGTTGGCTGCTCACAGATCTACCTCCCCTTGGTCAATCTTCCTGAATCTACTTGGTTCCTATATTTGGATACATATGTGATCACCACAAGCTGTATCTAATACCCAATTTTTAGAAACAGATAGATTTGAATAGATAAAAAATGCATCTAAAGCTTCCCCTTTATTCTTAGGCTGGGTGAAATTCAACTTCCACTGGACCTTATTTCCACATGCGAAACAAACAGACTCCTATTCCCTTGCCTCCCCTTTGATCTTTATTTTTATAGAAGGTCATGAAGAATCTTTAGTCTTAAAGCTCTTCACCTTCCCTTTTCTCTTATTCACCATAAGGACAAAAGTCTTTTCATGCTTCATATCTTTTTCCACATGGAGAATGAGGATAAAAAGATCATATAGAGACTTATCAATGTTGTTCATATTGAAATTGACAGGAAAGTTAGAGAATCTCTAAGGAAGTGATGCAAGAATGAGATTGGTTCCTAGTTCTTTGGGGAGTTTAAACCCTAGAACCTCTAGGAACTCAATGTAGCCAATGAGCTTGACTACATGAGGTCCATCTTGGGAACCTTCTCCATGATTACTATAAAAGAGTGCCTTAGAGATCTCAAACCTTTCCTGTCCTGCTCTCTCCTGGTAAAGACCACGGAGGTGCTCAAGCATTCTATAAGTATCCATGTTTTCATGAGACTTAATGATATGACTATACATTGATGATAACATCAAAAATTGAATGTTGATCACATCGTTCATATGTTTCTCATAGACCAGGAAATCCTCATCACTCACCTCTTTGGAAGATGGATCAGGTAATGCTAACTCCAACATGTAAGACTTCCGTTCATGGAGTAGGATAACCAAAAGGCCTCTAAACCATTCCTATAAGTTACTACCCATGAGGATATTGACTTTATCTAGAATTGATCACCGAGATAGTGTGGATGACGAGCTTTTCATTTTTATTCTACAATTAAAAGAGCAGATCATTACTACTTTATTGATTACATTTTATGAGAAATAATAAATTTTTATTAAGTCTTGCACTATTTTATCATGTCCAAAAGGCCCTCACCATTGAACTCAGAATTTCTAGTTTCCATGACATTAAAGTATCAAGGATCTATATTCACCTTCGCAGATCCCCAAAAAGGGTTGGTCAAGCTATTAGAAGGTATTTAGGTAGGCATGCCTTCACCAACTGCGGGCTTACAGCTCCTTGATCTGTTGAGTGGAGTCCCCAATCTTGAAATCATGACTCTGGATTTCCTCAACTCTTACCTCCAATATTACACTAAGTCTAGAAAGGGATACTCCTATTGATATAATATGGTTAAGTCAACCTGAAACCTTTCATAAGGTCTTCCTGTATAAAAGTACGTGTCCCAAAAAGGGTTGGTCAAACACATAGTTTTATTGAGTTTTGTCTTTAATCAAGTAATAAAAGGATTTGTATAACTTAATATTTTATTTGAGGTATTTTTATATCTTTTGTGTGAATTGATTATTATCATTATCACATGCTTGTTAATATTAAGTGGAACTTACTTAAGTGATTAACCATGTCCTGATAATATTTACACATCAGTCTGGTTTTTTTAGTTCTATCTTAAATTCTTATTTAATTCATTAATTATGTGATCGTGATAACACATCCATGATTATAAACCATGAAACTGATAGAAATAAAATAAACAGAATGATCATGAGATTTTCTAATGGTTAGTTTATCTAGAAGTTGATAATCTAACCATGACCTATGGGATAAACATCTTGAACCTTTTGGGTTTGTGTTTATAGCTTTACACTTGTCCACCTCTGTAACTCCTAGGATTGGTTTCGTCTAGGTTCTAGTTTGAACCGCCTACACAATCTTGGGAGTTCCATCCATTACATATTCAATTTTTTAACTCACATGCAGGTGAGGGGTAAAAATGGGTTTTATATAAAAAAACATTGGGCATACATGCCCTACATATTAATGATGAGAAGGCTCACAGGACAACAAATTTAATTTAAATAAATAAATTAAAAGAAACCATCCACATAAAAAGGTATTGGTCTAGCTCATGATCATCTATACATGCAATGATATTTACACATAAATAAAACTAGAATTCAATTCTTTAATCGTTCTTGTTTAAGATAAATCATGATCGACTCAATTAATTATCATATTTAATAAATCAATCCTTTAATATTAAACCCTTTTCTGAATTTCCTTGAGATTCTCATCCATAATAATTTTAAAAAAATAAATTAATTTAAAATTATCTTTGTACATAACTTATACCTTGGAGGAAACCTGGTGAATTCCTATTCATAAATACGCAATGGGTAGAAATGAGCATTACACAGATGTTAAATTAAAAAAAAATATATAAAACACCTATCATGTGTTGTGCCTAAAATTTATAACTTCATGATGGTACATGTCCCAAGGGTTTGTATAATATAATAATAAATTTTAATAAATCTGCATAATTTGGATGAGTACACATCGTGTTCTATTTTTCACTGTCCATCAAAAGTACACGCTTGGGGAAATGACATGTGAGTGTATTTTGGAAATTTGCGGAGTACATAGAATGTCTAGTAGGCCACACGCCATGCAGTTCCTCATTAGATGGTCTCTATCCCGAAAAGCTGTATATGGGGTACATGGTCCAACCCTAACCTGAAGGGACTACATGTTGTGTCCAGTGGGCCACACAGTGTGTAATCTGAAAACCACCTGCCACCTGTTCCTGGTCAACACACAGAGTCATTAAGGCTTAGACAAAATACAATGACACGACTTCGTTTGGAGGACCAGAACTGGTGCATTGAACCTTGGATACATGGTGGGTACTACCGAATACACGTCTTGCGTTCTTGTGTTGTATGGCTAATAACCTTTGGCACCTTCAGATGAGATCTTCTGTTTTATTTTAATCAAAATTAAAAGAAAATATCATTTCAGTAAGGTGAATGAGAAATAAAAGAGGAGGAAAAAATATCAAGATTAATATTTGAAGAATGATTAAATTTAATTTAGACAACTAAATTATTAAATTAATAAATCATCAATGAAATATTAAAATAATTATAAACTATGATGTAACCCCTCTGATACCACTTGAAGGTTCTGGGTGCAGTGTAAGGATGGTTGGGATGGAACCCAACCTTGATTTTTTACTATGATCAATGATTATTTCAGGATCAATACCATGATGAACACCCGTCTCTACAGAATAGAATCAAAGATTTAGATAAAGAAGGAAGAGGCCCGAAACCATTAGAGAGGATCTTGCACATCATGTTTATAATTGATTTAATTAATTTCATAAAGAAAATGATACCTGGATCTTCAGTATTTTCTTCATTGATGATGTTAATATTCTGTAATGGCGCATATGGATTATCTTGTTGCACTTGCAAGGATCCAAACTAGAATCCCTCTAGCAGGGATCCACACATGCTCCAATGGCCTCCGATCGACACTGCTCATTCTCTGGGTGATAGCGATGCAAAACGAGTGTCTTTTGGAAGTCATTCTAGATCACTTGTTCTTCAACTTTGAAGAATGTCTCTCATTCTTGAGAGGGGAAGTAAGAGGATTCGTGAGAGAAATATTTTAGCTCCACAATTCTCAATTCACCAGGTGTGCAGTTTGGTACATGGAACAATAGAAATATGTGTCTATTTATTGACATGAGGCTTCAATTACAATATTTAATTACATAACAACAATTAAATACATTCATAACCTTAGATAAAAACCATGATATTAATAATAATACCATGTCATTATTTATAGTGCACTAACTTGTGAAAAAAAATATAAATAAAATTCCGCATCACAAAATAATAGAAGTGTTATTTTAATTTGGGCCAACTAGTTAAATAATTATTTATCATCATGCAAATAATTATTTTACTACCATACCGACCTTAGTCATCTCAAACCCCACTTCCATTTATGGAACACCTGAATATATTAATAAATAATTTATTCTCTTAAATAAATATTTTATTTGCAAACTAGTAAATAAATATTTATTAAATGTACAATAAAATAAATAAATATATTTTACCCAAAATCCGGTGAATAAATATTTATTTAATTTATGAATTTATTTTAACTTGAATAAAATTATTCTATTGTATTGAGAATAATATTTATTAATTAAATTCAAATAGAATTTAACCAAGAACACCATAAACACTTAGTGTGTGACCCTCTAGGATTATTTCTCGTTGGCATTAGGTAGGCTTGCCTAATTTCCAAGAGTACTATCTAGCAATGGGTCAAGTCACCCAAGAGAATGAACTTAAAGTTACAACAAAGAAATCCACATACAGACACTCAATGTGTAATATAATACCTTTTTTGCAATATCTCATCAAGCATGTTTCATGATAGTGTCATCAACTTTTATGCTTGATATGTCATTCTTTGACTACCTGAAATAAACTCATTATTACACCATGCCCATGATATTTCACGCGATGATTATATTTCAATCAAAGAGACGAGATATCAACTTCTATAAATGGAAGGGACAAATACTTCCTTGACTTATCCATTAATAACATGCCACTCGTGACGCACCCAACATACCCTACTTCCCACCAACTATTTGCATGACAGTTTTCATTAGTAAATCAAAGTGTGTGAGTCATGACATGTATTAATGATAATCCTAAATTCTAGGATCATTACACACGCTCGCAGATAGAAATATATGATGACACCAAAACATGCGGAGTTACTACTGGTGGGTCTGTTCTCATAATATCCTTGTCTTGGAGATTACCAAGTGAGAACTTAATGAGAGGAAGTCTCATCTACTTACAAGTACTCACACATGAAATTCTGCATGCTATGTGTCCCATCATAGTATTTTATCCAACTTTAGAACTATATTTATGAATATTATTATAGCATTTCAAGGTTCTCATCATAGTGGGGAACTACCATGACCTTATCAATGAAACAAATACTCTGAGACATTATTACATTATCTTCCTGCTGAAAAATGAACAATATGTAATAGTATATTTAATATTTAAATATAATAAATTTCCATGCAATCAATGTACAATTAGTTGTCTCTAGGACACCAACTCTTACACTTCCAGTACCATCTAATTCTCGATAGGTGGTGGTATTACTAGTGCACCACCTAAGTTTACACCTCATGAACATGTCCCTGTATTAAGGCCTCACCACTTAGGGGAACATCCTTGTGATCTTGATGTTGAATCCTAGTTGGAAAACATCATGGAGGTATACTGAAATAAATAATATATACAATGGTCAATGAGTATATTTAGAGAGATGACTTAAGAAGAAAATGGAAAACAAAACCCATTCATAAATGATGCAGTACTAATGTTTTTTCCTTCAACTAGTGCCTACATGTACCGAGTTAAAAGGTAGGTAATCAGAGTCTTGATGTATAGACACATCGACTTCCACACCAAAACTAGAGTCCCTATCTTAAAATCTGATCTTGAAACACTTAAAAATATTTACCCAAATTAATCTCAAAAACTCTGGTCCAAAGGTTGAATGGAATCCTTTGATACCACTCTCTCATGATTTATCCCAATGGGGCCATCCCGCGACTACCCCAAGCCTGCCTTCAACAGGTAAAGTGATGGTGACCAATTTGTAGTAGGCATATCACACACATGGGAGACCTTATCCTAATATACCTGTAGACACATACACATATCCAAGCCCATTCAATGCGGAAATGTAAACCAACTGATAACCATGCAAGCATACATCTAAAATCCTAGAATTAGAGTATGAATACAAGCACTAGAAAGAAGGGACAAATACAATCTCACTATTATGAATTTGAAAACATGTCAAAAATGTAATGTGGGTGAGGAATTATATCATTATAACTATAGGAACACACCTAGGTCTTTCTGACTCACTAAGCAATGCCTAATCCTTGTCCCTCCAGGACTCCATAAAAAGGTTGTTCATATTCATAAGACACGACACATGTGGGAAAATTCCATGAATGGGTGAGTATAACAATACCTAATAGGAAACAAAAAAATTACTAAACATATACTATCAAGAATAATAGTCATCTCATCACAGGTAAATCCCGACAACACATATAACAATAATATCCCGATATACTCAACATAGACACAAAATATCAAGGTAAATTCACAACCGTTTCTAGTATAGGATTCCTGCTTGAAGGTTCCATATATCACTCATCTAAGAGAACACACTGTAAGAGTCAGATAACACTGATGGTGTCCATCCGAGATATCATGCTCATTGGGTATCTCTCTAAGAAGTACACGATGGAAGTCTAAAGACAAAAATACGTGAATGATGATCACACACAAATATATGGCTTATACCAACAACCCAATCAGGATTAACCCGCTAAGTAGGGGGTTGACACCTATATAGTATTAGTAACAATGATACCAAGAACCCCACTTAGGGTACTAATGATGATAGAGGATCTCACTTTGGGACTCGCAAAGGGATTCCATAACTCTCTCCAAGATTTAAGTTCCTATAAGGGGACCACCATCCTATGTATATAATGTGATTCCATAAAAACCCTTCAGAAAAGGATTAAGGGAACACACCATAATGAAACATGTCTAAGTTAAAGAGGACATGGTCTCCAATAAATCATTAAATGAGTACACAACATGTATTGGTAGTACACAACATGTCCCTTCAACATTAGGTCCTACCCATGTATCACAACTCATGACCATACCCATGTCTGAGTAGATTATGTTCCCAAGAAATTTTACTAATGGCTATGTCCCAATACCTATTGAGGTAAAATTAAATCCTCTAGTAAAGTTTTTCATGCTGTAGGAATACTATCACTTTCTATGTGGTATTTTTATTCTCATGGAAACCCTAACATCACACCAGGGGGTCCCTCATGGTGTATAACTCCGTAGTAAATTCTATGTGATGTGAGGTTTCAAAAAAATCCATGGGTTCTTCCTGCATGTATGTCATTCCACCTTCGCCTCTGACGCCTTCACTAATTTCACCCAGAGATCATGAATTCGGTCGGACTAGGCCTTACTATTTCCACTTGCTAGAATCCAGCCACAAAATCACATGGGAAAACCATCATCATTGGTCCCTATTATTCTCACATTCCCTACTCAAAAAAGGGGTCTCAAATTCATCCTCAATCCTTTAATATCATCATCAGCATAATCATCATAGCTTGATCCCATCATCGATCCAAACTTGGATCAGTGATATCAATCTGTTTTTCCAAGAAATGGGTTCACAACAATTGATTATCTAGTGTTTTATCGAACCTCAAATAAAAAATACCATCGATTAATCAACAAAAAATGGTGGGAGAAAACTAATAAACTTGAAAAATAAGAATAAACCTTGGTCATGTTTGATTTGGCCTCGACCGGTTTCTGTTATAATGGTGAATTAAGATACATAAAAAATAAAAAATTCTCCTAAATCACCTCTAAATAAACACCCACCCACAATACGATTGAACCATGAATAAATCTATTGGTTGAAATATTGAATTCATTATAGGATAAGAGAAAGGGGATAAATCCATAAAATAAAAAATTTCTGACCTCAAGGTAGATCGATCATTGGTGAAGAACAATCACATGACTTTGTCATTGGTGAGATCCACATGTTCTATTAGCAGACAGATCATCGATCCCAATCTAATCTAGTGTCATTCTCCAATATATCCTCCAAAGTTCCTCTCTAATGACTCCTATTGATTTATAGGGTTATGCGGATGACCATACAAATTTTACATAGAAGTTTATTTATAATAAATAGTTAGGTTTAAGTTTTTAATTGAATAAAAGATAAATATAATTAAATTTATTTAATTACTCTCCCACAAAGGTGCTCAAGCCCAATGTCTAACGTCAACATAGATGATGTCACGCCTAGGGTAGAACCCATGATTTGAACTCAATAAAAGCCTTTTATTTTTGATATGATCCTCCATTTAGAATTTATTACACTTTTTCAGGAAAAATTCGCATGTGTGATATTTAGTATATTTGATATATTTCAAAAAATAATAATTCCGAGCACATCGGGTGTAACATCCCAGGTAAATAAGGAATATGAAATTTTTATATTTATTAATATTTGTGAATTAAATATTAATTTTAATTTAAAAGAGATGCTATGTTCGATGGCATACCTGACACACAACAATGGGTTTCTCTGAAATATTATGTTTCACACAAGGCTGAGTCCTAGTAGGAAAAATAATAATAATATAATATTATTATTTTAAATGGTAGTTAACACATAGTCATTGTATTGGTAGGAATGAATAGAAATAAACATATTATTATTAAACATATTTTTAAATGTTTTTAAATTTATCCAATAAAATTTAGAGGCTTAAAATGAGAATGAATCCAATTTTAAGCATAAATACTCTATTTTTTTAAAAAAGGTAGTTTTATCACCTATTAATGGAGAACCCCTATTAAATATAGTTTTTTATATGTTCTATTTGAAAAAATAAACTTTTTTTAGAAGCGGGACATCAAAATTTATATGGGTAAATTTTTGGTATTTTTATGAAAAAGTTCATTTTTTAATGAATAGTGAAAAATACTACATTTTAAGTCAAAACTGTATTTTCATCTAGTTTATTTATATGATTAGATTGTAATTTTAATTGGTTTTAAAGTTTAATTATATATATTTTTATAATTTAATTCAATTTTGATCATTTGAAGTAATTTCACTTTGAAATTGGACATAAAACCATGTCAATATTTTGGTAGTTTTTTACTTCTTAAAACACGCTTTTTGGTTTTGACAACAGGAATTAATTTGAAATTAATTTCTACAACTTTTAGGTTTTTAGTTTAGAAAAATGGATTCTATATTTTGAATCAGGAGGTACAAATTATATAAATAGGTACATTTTATTTCTAGACATTATTAATTGTAACTTCAGTAAATATTTTATTTACCATGGTTAAAGGATAAATATGATAAATAAGGGTAAAAAATAATATTATAATAATATTAAATTACCCTAAAACGTGTCCTAACCCAATTGTATGATATATGTCCGACCATGGTCCTTCTTTGGGTTGATTTTAGGTCCCCATGAAGCCACTTGGATGTGAAAATGAAATTTAATTACTTTAAATTTAAAGTTAAGGAAAATATAACCTAAACATGTATCTTTTAGTAAAACAATTTTTATATGGGGCTATAAAAGTGATAAATTAGACTATAAATTTTAATTAGAAATATAAAAATATTTCCTACATCATTTTATTTTATTTATAATGTTTATACATTAAATAAATAAATTTATTTATGACACAATGATGATGTAGTGATTACCTTATTAATGAATGTTTTAAATAAATGAGATTATAAAAATTAAAATAAATTTATTTTGAAGCATTTTACACAATAAAATAATGTAAATATAATTATTAATTTTTATATTTGAATCAATGAATGTTTTTCTAAAGAATCTAGTTTTTATGGATTTTTCTAAAAGTCATGATATGAATAGTATTTAAATTGACAAAAATGAGTTTAAAAAAATAATATTTTATTGAATGATATAATAGTACTAAAAATATAATATTCTTCTAAATGACTTAAATAATATTGAAAATATCATTAATTAACCACTTGAGGTTTGATTGGAATTTTATAGTAACTATATTAACCACATAGTATGAATATAAAAGAAGACATGGTAAGAGTCAAATAAGTTAACTAAGGGTTAAATCTAAATGACAAGGTTAAATTTGAAACCGAAACATGTCTAAAACCTATTGGTTGAGAGTGTTTTGAAAAATAATCAAATTATCTTTGAATTAAATGATTTTTGGACCTTTTGAAACAGAAAATAAATTTATAATAAATTAATATTTCAAATCCTTCCTAAAGTACCCCTCCTCCTTCTTATAATAGGGAATCAACTATAACCATTACCTACACCTCTCAATCCCCATTGGCTCAACCAACCTCTTCCCAAATAAGCTCTCAAAATCCCTATATTCCTCCTAGAAGCCTAATATTAGGAAGAAGGGAATTCAATAAGGCCTTTTAGCTTAAATCAAAAGGATTTATCTGATTTACAGTAATGTCTTCTCTCAAGCTTCTTCCATTTATTTTCCTTTTACAACCCCTAAACACTATTTATTCCAATATTTTATAAAAAAAATAGTATCTTAAATACAATAGGATGTTGTTATGATAAGGAATCAAACTACACTTCTACACACCTCCATATAATGCATACAAACATACTGTTTTAGTATACGATGAATTTCTGTCTCATGAAACAATGATTGTTCGATTTTTCATTACCACCTCTAATGGTGGACATTACGATGACAATTTATTTATATATGATATAAATTATATTTATATTGTTAGTATTCTTATTTATTTTTTATTTATATAATAACTTTATGGTTTCCGTAATTGGTAAATACGATAATTTAAATTGAGGAAGTGCGGACTACCGCCCCCTCAAAGTGATATGACTCATTCAAGCCATAAATGAAATGTATAAATTATGGAGTTAATGAACTTTTGTAACATATATAAAATATTATATTATAATATAATTATAATATATCTATGTATAATTGAGTTTTCATTCCTCTAAATATGAAAAAGAAATAAAAGTAGCATTCATCCGCTTGTACGAATTACCATCTCCATGAATGATGCATTTCATTTCCTATCTCCAATTTTTATGTAATATTATAAATACATATATATAATAGATTTATGTAATATTTAAATCATGAATATCATTCTGTAAATTATGGAATTTTGACCACCTGGAAAATTTGTAATTATAACAAGTTCATTTTTGACTCAAGTACCAAATATCAACAAAACGACTAATATTAACTTAAATAATTATGAAATTTTTATAACATGGTAAGAAGTGATATAAATTTATTAATAAACATGAAAAATTTTCTTAAGAAAGTATAATGTTACTTAAGTTTATTATTCAGGAAGAACAAGGAACATACGCGGGGAGTCAGATTCAATGTAAGGGAACTTCTTAACCCGATTTCCATTCTTTGGGTTAATTTTATACTTTATTATTATGTCATGATATGATTATGTGAGAAATGAATTTTCATATATTATCTTGTATTTATACTTTATTTATGTGTATTTATAGTTAATATTCATAATTGATCTATTTTATTAACAGAATGATCTTTTTCAGGGAGTTTGTCTCAATCCACTTTCATTGAAGCATGTTTTGATAATATAAACCTTCTTCTTTTACAAGGTGTATAATAAACCCTTTTTAATTTTACTTTCATTCAAAGGGAATATTTTTTGTACGTAGAGATTTACTAAATTATAAAAGGAATGTTTTTAACGTATGCGGCGATAATGACCTTTCCACCGCTGTGAGTATTATTTGATATTTGGCTTCCTTAATAAGCTGTGATGTTTTTAAATGGGAAATAAAAACCATATTCCATTTTTACATATTTTGGTATTGAAAATGGTCTTGAAAGTGGATTTACTATTCCAATATCTTGTAATTATTTCTTGTGATTGAAAATGAAATTTTATGAATGAAATGTTGATATTTTAAATCTTTTATATGTGGTGATTATATAATGGTACTTGGAAATTTGATAGGTGGTTATGTGATAAACCAAATTATGGGTGGTTCTATAATAAAACAAGGACTGGTGGTTACATTATAACCTCCAATGCATTTGGTATGGAAGTCGGCTGTATGGATATTCTATTTGTAAGAATGATTTGTGAAAGTTGACCATATAGTTATTCAATTTAAGTATGATTATGTCCCAAGTTTAACATTTATATGCTATATGTTGATTTATATGGTTTTTATGATAATGTTTTGGTTACAAAAGAAGGATAAGAAATGAGATTGTATTTAGTTAAGTGTATTTTATACTTATTTTAGGTGAAAAGTATTAATTTATGATAATGTATTAATGACTTACATGTTGTTTTGAAAACTAATAGTTTTCCTTCTTTGTTTATCCCTCACTGAGATTTTTATGCCCATCCCAAGTTTTTTGAAATGTTTTTCACTAGAATTAAAGTGGAATAGGGTCAAGGATAGGATCAAGGTAAATTTATGCTGTTTAAAAATAGAACTTAACGTGTTTATTTTCTTTTTAAGAGTTTTTATTTTATGAAAAAATGGATACTGAGTAGAAGTGTCTACATGTAATATTAAAGTTTTTATGTATAAGTTATGACCTAATTTTATAAATCTCTAGACCTGAAAATATCCTCAATGTGAATTATTAACTTAATTCAATATTATGTAATGTTTATGGCTAGGGCCTTATAGTTGGTATCAGAGGTCTGTTTAGATAACTTTAGGAGTTTGAATTTTGTTAATAGAATATCCATAAATTATTTTTACTTTATGGTAAGATTGAAAGGATATAGTATTTGAAGGTTACCATTTTTCTTTGCCTAAGATATTTCTGTGTTCAGAATGGTTTTCCATAGAGGAAACATGGTATCTATGATGGAATGAAATCAAAAGGAAAACAACCTTCCAAATCAGCAACCTGAGATGGTCGGAATAAAAAATAAATAGTTTGTTGCAGTGATGGAACATTTGACTCAGGCTATAAATGGTGGTGGTATCCATGCATGAGATCATCCATATCAATCACATAGGAACATGTCAATAGTGGATTATTTAATGAGGCAACATCCCCCATAATTCAAAGGATCATCTGACCATGTTCAAGCTGAAGAGTGGATCAAAGCACTGGAAAATATTTTTAATGTCATGGGTTATACAGACAATCAAAAGGTTAGTCTTACTGTTTATCATTTTGAAGGAGAAACAGATCAGTGTTGGTCGATGGTTAAGAATATTAGGGACAATGAGGAGATTGATTCTCTTTATTGGGAAGAATTCAAAGGTATGTTTCTTGAGATATTTTTTCCTAAGGAGGTTCAACTTAGGATAGAAATAAATTATAGTAATTGAGTTAAGAGTATGAATCAGTCGCTGCTTATGAAGAAAAGTTCACTCGACTGGCAAGGTATGCTCCAAATTTCATCTGAGATCTTGATAGTAAGATAATCGATTTTACTGAGGACTGAAGCTGTGATGTCAAATAGAATTATCCTGTCATGGATTAAAAAGCAATGAGAAACTTTTCATATGTTCCGAGAAGGTAGAAAACGAGTTTTATGATGATCAAGTGTTCCAAGAGTGCAAGAAAAAGAAGAGGTCCAATTGGCAGGCATAGGGAAAGAATTCGTCAAAAAAGCATGGAAGTAAGAAAACTAAATTTCTATCTTATGAGAAGGGTGGTAAAAATAATAATGGAGAATGTCTCTAAAAATATAGGAAGTGCTACAGTGTGGTAAGACTGGTCATGTTTCTCATAACTATAATTAAGATGATCAAGAAGGCAATGAAAATCCAGCAGTAAGATGTTTTAGTTGTAATGAGTTTGTATATTATGCCAATGTGTGTCCAAAGTTGATTACCTTGGGTGGAAACCAGAAAGATCAAAAGCAGAAGTGAGGGGAAAAATCTTTTTCTTCTACTATGATTGATGTGAGACCATCAAATGAAGTGGTGTCAGGTACTTTGTTTGTTTTTTTAGATTATTACAATGTGTTTTTTGATTCAGGATCTACACATTCTTTCATTTCTGAGAAATTTTCTAGTAAATTATGAATTACATATCTTGATATAAATCCAAAACTTATGGTAAAAACACCTGGGGAAAATGTTGAGGAAAAAATACATTATAAGAATCTTTCTATCCTCATTTGTGGAAAGAATTTACCTAAAAAACTTGTTGTTTTGCCTCTAGTAGAGTTAGATGTTATTTTGGGAATGGATTTGATTTTTGTTTACCATGCTAATATTGACTGTAGAGATAAAGAGGTTTTTTTTCAAAAATAATTTCAGTTTGTGTACAAGAATGAACCCTTATCTCAGATAAGATATTCGGAACCTGAGAAACTAGTAAAATATGAAAATGATTGTTACCTTGCACATATTGTAGAAAAAAAGGAACTGTTTAGATTAATGATGTTCCAATAGTAAATAATTATCTTGAAGTTTTTTCTGTTGAGTTTCCTGGTATTATACTTGATTGGGAAGTTGAATTTACTATATACTTAGTTCGTGATGCTAATCAAATTTCAAAACCCCCTTATCTAATGACTCAAATTGAACCTTTAGAGTTAAAGAAACAATTGAATGAGTTGTTAGATTAAGGTTTCATTCGACCTAGCACACCACCGTGGGGTGCTCCAGTATTGTTTTATAAAAATAAAGATGGTTCAATAATACTTTTCATTGATTATAGAGCCTTGAATAATATCACTATTAAGAACAAGTATCCTTTGCCTCATATCGACGATTTTTTTGATCAGATCCAGGGAGCTTAGTATTTTTCAAAGATTGACATGAGTTCGGGGTACCATCAGTTGAATGTAAAGGAAGCATACATTCTGAAGACTGTGATTTTTACTAGACATGACCATTATGAATTTGTATTTATGCCTTTTGGATTTAACAATGCACCTGCTGTATTCATGGATCTTATGAATAAAATTTTCTATGAGTTCATGGATAAGTTTGTGGTTGTGTTTATTGATGACATTTTGTTGTATTCAAAAAGTAAAGAGGAACATGAAATTCATTTAATGGTTGTATTGAAAACCTTAAAAAAAATAAATTGTATGGGAAATTCAGCAAGTGTTAGTTTTAGTTACAAAAAATATCATTCCTTGGTCACATTATTTCAAAAAAAGGAATAACTGTTGATCCTACTAAAACAAAAGTTATTGAAGAATGTCCAAGACCCACAAATATAACTGATATTCGTAGTTTTCTTTTTTTGGAAGGATATTATAGAAGTTTTTTTGAGAATTTTTCACAGTTATCTAGCCCACTGACTAAGTTAACTTGAAAAGGCGTTAAGTTTGTCTGGATAAAAGAATGTAATGACTGTTTTCAGGAATTGAAAAGAAGATTATTGAATGCTGTAGTTTTGGAACTACCTTCCATATATAGTGAACTTGTTATCTACAATGATTATTCATTGAAAGGACTTGGCTGTGGACTAATGTAGAATTATCAGGTAATTGCTTATGTTTCACGTCAGTTGAAATCTAGTGAGTTAAATTACCGTACCAATGATTTGTAATTAGCTCCTATTGTTTTTTCCTTAAAAATTTGGAGGTATCATTTGTATGTCATAAAGTGTGAAATATATACTGATCACAAATGTTTGAAGTATATATTCAATCACAAGGAATTAAACATGAGATAGAGGATATGGTTAGAATTAATCAAGGATTATGATTTCACGATCCATTAACATCCTGGAAAAGAAAATAAAGTGGCTGATGCTTTTAGCCGAAAGAGTAATGCTACATTAACCATGTTATGTTTGGAACAAGATCCTTTGATTAATGATTTGATGAACTTTGGCATAAAAGTTCTTACTGTAGAAAATTACTCTATTTTGTTTCAGGTGTCAGTGAAATCATCTCTATCAGACAAAATTTATAAAGTGAAAAGGAAGAAAGTGAGTTGTAGAAAAATGTAGAGTTGGTTAAGAAGGGTATGTTTCCTAAATTTAACATTGATAATGATTGTATTATGATATTTGGGAAGATATTATGTGTGCCTTGTGATTCATAGTTGAATAAAGATTTGTTTTGTGAAGCTCATAGTTCTCCATTTTTAGTTTACCCTGGAAGTACTAATATGTACAGAGATATTTGGGAGTATTACTGGTGGGATGGAATGAAAAGAGATATTACAGACTTTATTGTGAAGTGTTTGACTTTTACAAAGGTTAAAGTAGAGCAACTGTTACTGAAAGGGATGCTTCAGCCTTTACCAGTGCTAGAGTGGAAATGGGGAAATATATCCATGGAATTCATTGTGGGATTACCAAAGAAATCTCAAGGTAATAATAAAATCTATGTTATTACTGATCGATTGACTAAATCTTCTCATTTCCTTCCTATTTGAGATACTCTATCTCTAGATCAAATTTTTTGGTTGTATGTTAAAGAGATTGTTAGGTTATATAGAGTTCCTCTCTCTATTGTATATGATCATGATTAGAGGATCACTTATAACTTTTGTAAAGGACTTTAGAAGTCATTGGGTACTGAATTAAATTTTATTACAATTTTCCATCCTCAATCAGAGGGATAGTTAGAATGTACAATACAGAACTTGGAAGATATACTACATTCTTGTTCAATAGACTACCAAGGAATTTGGGACCAACATCTTTCTTTGATTGAGTTTTCTTACAATAACAGTATTCATTCCATTATACATATAGATCCATTTGAGGAATTATATGGGAAGAAGTTTCGAACTCTAGCTTTTTGGGATGAAGCAAGTGAAAAGAATTTGATTGGACCAGAATTGGAAGAAGAGATGGCATATAAATATTTGTTAATTCAGAGGCACATAAGGACAACTCAGAGTAGGTAGAAAATTTATGCTTATAACCGAAGGAAGAATATTTCTTTTGAGGTAGGTGATCATGTCTTTATCAAAGTTTCACCATGGAAAAGTGTGATGAATATTGTTAAGAATGGGTAGTTGAGTTCACAGTTCATTAGACCTTATGAAATTCTAGAGAAATTTGGATCAGTTTCTTACTGATAGGATTTACCTCCAAGATTATCCTGGGTAAAAAATGTTTTTCATTTTATAATTTTGAGATAGTATAAGCTAGATCCATCTCATTTTTTGAGTCCAGAGGTAGTTCAGTTGGAAGAGAATCTTTCTTACGAGGAACAACCAGTCCAGATTCTTAACCGAAGAGAGAAAGTGTTGTGAAATAAGGTAATTAATCAGGTAACTCTTTTGTGGAAAAAACCATATGGTTGAATAGGAGACAAGGGAATATTAGAATTCTATGAGGGATAAATACCCCCACTTATTTGATAAGTGAATAAAATTGTGAGGACGTAATTTCCAAAAGGGGGGAAGGATGTAACATCCCAGGAAAATAAAGAATATAACATTTTCTTATTTATTAATATTTGTGAATTAAATATTAATTTTAATTTAATAGGGATTCTATGTTTGATGGCATACCCGACACACAATAATGGGTTTCTTCAAAATCTTATGTTGAACACAAGACCGAGTCGTACTAAAAATAATAATAATAATATAATATTAGTATTTTAAATGGTAGTTAACGCCTAGCTGTTGTATTGGCAGGAATGAACAAAACTAACCATATTATGATTAAACATGTTTTTTAAATGTTTTTACATTTATCCAATAAAATTTAGAGGCTTAAAATGAAAATGAATCCAATTTTAAGCATAAATACTCTAATATTTTTTAAAAGGTAGTTTTACCACCTTTTGATGAGAACCCCTTTTAAATCAAGTTTTTTTAAACTTTTATATGTTCCATTTTATAAAATAAACTAATTCTTTAGAATATGGACTTCAAAATTTACTTTGGGTAATTGTGTGGTATTTTTCTGATGCAGCTCATTATTTTTTGAAAAGTGAAAAATATTGCATTTTAAGTCAAAATTATCTTTTCATATAGTTTATTTATATGATTAGATTGTCATTCTAATTGGTTTTAAAGTGTAATTAGATTATATTTTTATCATTTAATAAAATTTTGGTCATTTTAAGTAATTTAACTTTGAAATTGGACATAAAGACATGTCAACCTTTTGGTAGTTTTTATTTCTTAAAAACATGCTTTTTGGTTTTGACAACAAGAATTGATTTTAATTTACTTTCTGCTACTTATGTGTTTTGAATTTGGAAAAATTTATTCCATATTTAGAATAAGTATTTCCAAATTGTGTAAATAGGTACCTTTTATTTTTAGAAATTATGAATAGTAACATCAGTAAATATTTTATTTACCATGGTTAAAGGGTAAATCTGGTAAATAAGGGTAAAAAAATAATATTATAATAATATTAAATTACAATAACATGTTTAATAACACTATTGGATGATATATGTCTGACCATGTTTATCCTTGGGTCAATTTTCGGACCCCATGGAGCCTCTTGGATGTAAAAAAGACATTTAATTACTTTAAATTTAAAGTTAAGGAAAATATAACTTTATCATGTATCTTTTTGTAAAACAGTTTTTATATGGGGTTATAAAAGTGATCTATTCGACTATAAGTAGTCATTAGAAATATATAAATATTTTCTAAATCATGTTATTTTATTTATAATTTTTATACATCAAATAAAAAAATTTATTGATGACACAACGATAATGTAGTGATTACCTTATTAATGAATGTTTTAAATAAATGAGATTATAAAAATTAAAATAAATTAATTTTGAAACTTTTTATACTATACAATAATTTTAGGGATAATTATGACTTGTTATATTTGAATTAAGGAATGTTTTTTTTGAAATAACCAAGTTTTTATGGATTTGTTTTTAAAAGTCATGATATGAATAGTATATAAATTGACATAAATGAGTTTTTTAACAAATAATATTTTATTAAATGATATAATAGTCCTAAAAATCTATGATTTTTTGAAATGAGTAAAAAATAATGTTTAAAATATAATTAATCAACCACTTAAGGTTCGATTGGAATTTTATAGTAACTATATTAACCATAGAGTATGAATATACTAGAAGACATGGAAAGAGTCAAATAAGTTAACTAAGGGTTAAAGATAAATGATAAGGTTCAATTTGAAACCAAAACTTGTCTAAAACCTATTGGTTGAGAGGATTTCAAACAAAAATCAAATTATATTCAAATTAAATGAGTTTTGTACCTTTTTAAACCAAAAATAATATTATAATAAAATAATATTTCAAAGCCATCCTAAAGTACCCCTCCTCCCTCTTTTAAAAGGGAATCACATATAACCCTTAATAACACCTCTCATGCCCCATTTTATCATCCAAAATCTACCAAAATAAGCTCCCAACATCCCTTTATTCCTCTTATAAGCCTTACCATTTTCAGAAGGTAATTCAAAAAGGCTTTTTAGCTTAAATCAAAAGGAGTTACCCGATTTAAAGTAATGTTTTCTCATAATATTCTTCCATTTATTTTCCTTCTCCAACCCCTTAAAATCTATTTATTTGGTTATTTTATAAAAAAACCATATCTTCAATATATTTTGATGTTTTTATGAGAATTATTAGAACTAAACTTCCACACACCTCCATCTAATGGATACACAATATTGTTTCTTTTTACAGAAAACTACTGCCTCATGAAACTATGATTGTTAGATTCTTCCCTACCACATCTCAAGGTTTCCATTATGATGGATCTTTATTTATATGTGATATATATTATATTTATATTGTCTGTATTCTTCTTTATTTTTCATTTATATAATACCTTTATGGTTTTCATAATGGGTAAATATGATAATTTTATTTGAGGAAGTCTGGATTACTGCCCCCTCAAAGTGATATGACTTGTTCATGCCATACATGGAACGTATAAATGATGGAATTAATGAACTTATATAACATATATAAAATGTTATATTTTAATTTAATTATAATATACCTATGTATCATTAAGTTTTCATTCTTTTAAACATGAATAATATATAAAAGTTGCGTTCATGCGTAAGTACGACTTACCATCTCAATGAATGGTGAATTTCATTTCTTATCTCCAAATGTTATGTAATATTATAAATAAATATATATAATGGATTTATATGATATTTAAATCCTAAATATAATTCCTTAGATAATATAATTTTTACCACATGGACAATTTGTAATTATAACAAGTCCATTTTTGACTCAAGTACAAAATATCAAAAAACGAACGATATTAACTTAAATAATTATGAAATTTTTATAACATGTTAATAATTGATATAAAAGATATAATAAACTTGAAAAAGGTTCTGAATAAAGTAGAAATTAAATTAATTTTATTACGCATGAAGAACAAGGAACATACGTGATGATTCAGATTCAAGGTAAGGGAACTTCTTAACCCAATTTCCATTCTTTGGGTTAATCTTCTACTTATTTATTATGTCGTGCTATGATTATGTGAGAAATGTATTTTCATATATTATTTTGTATTTATACTTTATTTATGTGTATTTATAATTACTGTGCATAATTGATCTATTGAATTAATAGAATTATCTTTGTAAGGGACTTTGTCTCAATCTCTTTTCATTGAGGATTGTTTTGATAATATACACCTCCTTCTTTTACATGGTGTATAATAAACCCCCTTTACTATTAATTTCTTTCAAAGGGAATATTTTTTCTATGTATAATTTTACTAAACAAAGAAAGGATTTTTTTTATCATATGTGGTGACAATGACCTTTATGCCACTGCGATCTTTATTTGATATTTGGTTTTCTTAACAGGTCGTGATGTTTTCAAATGGAAAATAAATACCATATACCATTTTTACATATTTTGGTATTGAAAATGGTTTTGAAAGTGGATTTACTATTTATATATCTTGTAATTATTTCTTGTAATTGCAAATAAATTTTTATGATTGAAATGTTGATATTTGAAAACTTTTATGTGTAATGATTATATAATGGTACTTGGACATTTGATAGGTGGTTACGTGATAAACCAAATGATGGATGGTTCTATAATAAACCAAGGATGGGTGGTTACATTATAACCTCTAATGAATTGTGTGTGAAAGTTGTCCATATGGCTATTCAATTTGTAAGAATGATTAGTGGAAGTTGACTGTACAGTTATTCCATTTAAGTATGATAATGTCCCAAGTTTACCTTTTAAATTATATATATTGCTTTTTATGGGTTTTATGGTAATCTTTTGGTTACAAAGGAAGAGTAAGAAAAGAGATTATATTCAGTGAAGTGTTTTTAATACCTATTTAATGTGAAAAGTATTACTTTATGATAAAGTATTCATGGTTTACATGTTTTTTCAAAACTAATATGTTTCCTTATTTTTGTATCCCTTACTGAGCCTTTTATGCTCATCCCACGTTTTTGAAATGTTTTTCATAGGACATAAAGTGGAATAAGGTCAAGGATGGGATCAAGGAAAATTCATTCTATTTAAAACATGGAACTAAACATGTTTCTTTTCTTTTAAGAGTTTTTTTATGAAAAAATGGATACTGAGTAGAAGTGTCTACTTGTAATATTCAACTTGTTATGTATATGTTATAACTTAATTTTCTAAATATTTAAACTAGAAAATATCCTCAATTTGAATTATTAAATTAATTCAATATTATGTAATGTTTAAGGATGGGCCCTTATAACAGGCCTCAAAATCTCATGTCATTTCAGTAACAAGATACATAAACAATCTATATAATATTTAAAAACAATACATGTAAAAGTTAGAGTCATTATAAAAATTATCATCAATAGTTTCCTCATCAGTCATTTTAATATCTTAAAGCTATTCCTCCAAACCTGTATCCTGAATTATTTCACTTTGATTTCACTTTCTTAACTACTTATCAACTTTTACCAAATTTCCCTTTTAGGTTGATGTTCTATGAATTTTTATATATCCTTTTTAATTTATACATAAATATAAATTTTTTATCTTTTCCATCTACTTATAAATTTATCTTATCGGTAAAGGTCATAAAAGCATCTTTAGTTATAGTTGGGAATCTTATTATTGACGCATATCTCACTTCCAAGACAAGAGATAAAATGTATGGAAGCATCCTACTCTTCAAGTTATATTTCCTTCCATAAAATGTTGGAATAAACTTTCTATTTAAAAATTTCAAGTTCTCCATTATCGAAAACTTTTTAGATCTTTTAGAGTGAACCTATAATCTTATATTTTAACACCCCAAAATTTTAAATGAGGAATGACATATTCAATAACATATATAACATGAAACATGAATAATTCAAGATAATCTAACACCCAAAGAATTTATGATATATTTATTTTTAAATAAATTCAATCTCATCGATATCTTACAATGCATGCAACATTGGGTTTGAATGAAACATAATACTCTCTTAAAATATTATTATTTAAACATGACCATTATAACCTAGCTAATAAGTTGGTGGGTATGAATAGTACTAACTAAATTATGGAAATTATATGTTTTAAACATTTATAAAATAAATTAAATGGTTATTTTTTAATTATAAATAAAATAAGAACTATTTTGAAGAAAAATAAATGTTTTCTGAAAAATCATATTTTTTTAAAAGGTAGTCTAGGAATGTTTTTCTCACATAATTTAAAATCAAATTTTACCAATTTCATAAATTTTTCTTTAAAAAATAATCTTTATTTTTATATATATATGTAAAAATTATCTTTGATTGAATTTTTGAAAATTTTCTGAAAACATAAAATTTTCAATAAATAGTGAAAAATGCAGATTTTTATTTAGAATTGTCTTTCATTTTAAATCATTTTAAAACATAAAAATTATATTAATATGGGTTTAAAATAAAAATTAATTCAATTATAAATATATTAATCCAGTTTAATTCATTTTAATCGATTTTATATTGAATTTTTATATGAAAACTTTGTAAACTTTTGAACATTTCTCTTTGAAAACCTGCTTTCTCATCACATATACAATATTAATTTTAAATTAAAATTTCTCACTTATATATATATAATTTAGAAAATTTATTCCATATTTTGAGTCATAATAATAATTATTATATAATAATATTATCTTAATTTTTTACCATAATTAATATTAAAAACAATATAAAATATTTACTGTTGTTTAGGTAAAAATGGGTTTACTTAGGGGTTAAAATAAAAAGATAAGGGTTAAAAAGGACACCAAACATTTAAAAAACCCATTTTATGGAAATATTTCTATCTTATATATTAAATTTTTATAATATCTCATTTTTATCCCTGGACCATCTTGAAAATGTGGGTATATCATTTTATTTGAAAATATTGTAAGTGTTCCACTCACCTCACTTATAAAAGGACACCCCCTCTTCTCTCATATTAACACTTCCAATACCAACTGGTTTATAAAATACCAAAAAAATCACCTTTTTAATTAACTAATATCATAATATAATCCTTATTTTGGTCAGAAATCCAGATTAATAAGCCATTCAATGCAAACCAAAAGATGCTGTCCGAAGAAGAGGTAACGTCCCTAACAGAGCGTTTTATTTTATTTCTTCATCCACATCTTAAATTATTATTAAGTCATAAAGATATCATAAAATAAGAACATTAAATTTAACTATATTATTTTACTAAGTTATTTACCTGTATCAATCACCACTTACATCAAATGGGTTACAAAATCATCAATTGTATGACGAATTACCACCTCATGAACTGATGTAGTTAGTTTTCTATCACCTCCTTTCAAGGGTGAATATAATGATGAATTTTAAAAATTTATATTTATTATATTATGATAATTATGTAATTTTAATATCATATATACCTTTTTTACAATCCATTTCATTTAGAATATGGTAACATCACTCGAGTGTATGACATAGTAAGGCCTCACGAAGCGATGTGGTTCATTTTTCTCTTCAACATTAAATATAATGTGTTAAGGATAAAATTAATGAATATATGTGATATATATGCGATGATATAAATTCTTTCAAATTAATATATCACTCACTTCCTTAACCTTTTACTCGTTAAGTGAATGATATCGACACTTGTGCGTACGTACGACCTACCGTCTCCATGAAGCAATGTGATCCATTTTACATATCAAATATTCCTAAATGGTTCTAAAACTATATCTACTGAATAAATATTATATTTATAAATTATTATAATTAAGGATATGATATATATATATATATATCATATGAAAATATCTATAACTTTCATGAAATAACGTGCATGAAGGAAAGGTAACTAACACATGAAATAATGAAAACAATGAAATATTATTAGCAAATGAGTGTTAAAATGTTATAAGAGGATAATATATGATATTATAAATATAATTATGGTATTATTATAATTTAATAACATGAATAAATATATTATACAAGATTTATAGACCCATATGAAGTAAATTGGACTTGAGGTAAGGGTTTCTCATTCCACTTTTACTTCCGTGAGACATATGCCATAATCACCACTTATTCCTTTGTGTGTTGTATATACTATATATTTCTATATGTTATATAATGAATATATTTCTCTTCATATTATTTAATTTTTCATTTTAAATTATATCTTTCTTGGGGATTATGATTCAAAATATAATAATGTGGTAAGAGTTTATTTAAGAATCTCACCATTATTTATGATTCTTTTTGTTTTGATATACCTTGGGGGATTATTTGATATTTGTATATTAAAATAAATATATTTTATTATAAATGGTTATTAACATAATTTTTAAATTGATAATATCATTTTCCTAATATTTTCTACTTATTTTTTTGAGAAAATGTTTTTAATAAAATTTAAATTTATTTATCTCTTCAGTCAAAAATCCTTTTTCATCAAAATAAAGATTTTCTAAAAATGATTTTAATTTGTTTATCCTTTTAAAAATTATTTATTAATGAAATTTTTTACCCTTTGTTATTATTTAAAAATTATTTTTAAAGGAATATTCATGTCCTTTTCAGAATAAGACTCATTTTTATTTTACTGAAAATGTGAAAGGAATCTATGTTTTAATATGTATGATATGAATGGAATTTTCTGACGTCATGACCCATCATTTTTTTAAATATTATTTTTCTTTTTTTAAAAGGTTATTTTAAAAAAAATGAATTTTCAAAATATTTTTTGAACTTTTAGTTTTAAAAATACTTTTATAGTAAAAATTTTGTTTTCCTCAAAAATGTTTTAATGATTTTTTATGGTATTTATTTCCATTAATATAATCAAAAATTTATTATAATTATGATAAATTAAGTATATGCTATATTTATACCATCCTTATTATTTATCCATATGGTTTATGATGAGTTTGACTAGGTATGTCAAATTTTATTACCATTCACTGTATTACTTTGGATGGTTAATGATTATGTTTATTGATCAGGGTAAGTATTAACATTTCATATGTCAGTTTTTCAATAAGAATTTCTATAAGGAATTATTTAAACATATTAAGTGGTGGGTGGGGAATAAAACTAAATAGCCCCTAGATGCATCAGTAGGCCTCATGCGATAATTTATTTTGGGTATATGCCAAGGTCTTTCCTATTTATGTATGATGAATCTCTATAAGTCCATGATGGAAAGAAGTCTTGGAATAAGGCCTTGAAGGTATGTTTAAGATACCAAAATTATGAATTCCATCATTATGAATTCAGTTATTGATATTCCATATGATTATTTGATTAGTTATAACATCCATTGTTAAGTTTCGAGATCATGTTACAATTAATATTTAATTATTTTACCATCATTTATTCCTACCATATTATGATACATTGGTTGATTAAATGGAAGGTGTTTTAGTTATTTACATTGATATAATGAGTATTATTTATTTATTCATATCTACGGCTATATGATTACCTTTACTGAGAATCATATTTCACAACTTTATTATGTTTTCTTTTTCCCATTATACTCAGAAGTATTTTGTGATTGATATATAGGGATACACTAAGGGGAATAATGGAGATCCCAATGAAAATTATTATTATTATTTTATGTTTTAAAATGTAATGTGAATTTTATGTATGTATCTAGTTTACCATTACTTCTAAACTATTTGGTCCTTTATAATGGGATTAAATGTATATTATGACAATGTAATAAAGTAGACACCATCTCTAGGATAATGGGGTTAGGGTCAGGATAGTTGGTATCTGAGGAATTTTAGTAGAAACCTTGGGAACTATATTTAAGAAAAAATATATTAGGGAACATAACCATATGTTATACTTTGAGGATAAATATATAAGGAAATACTCATGTTTTGGTAAGGTGTAAGAACCTGAACCTTTTTTTCAGGTATTAATCTTGTTTTCTGGTGTTTTCAAGAAAAAGGGAAGTTTCTAGAAATTTTAGGAGTACACACCGTGTACTAATAAGTAAATTCCATATACTCAGTTGTCGACGGTAGCCGTAAGCTGGCCGTGTAATGTCTGAACACATATTCGTGTGGGGTGACCTAGAGACACCTAAAGCGGAGCTTGGTAAAGGAAAATACATTCTGTGTACTTTTAAATAACACGATGTGTACTTTATTTTTATTTTATTAAATAGAGCAGGGTCACTTCTAATCAGAAGAACAAACTTCTTCTTATTTCGCCTCGTCCTGGAGCGAATGAGACTGCTGATTCTTCTCCGAGCCCCCAAATAACCATCTATTCTCTGATTAGACCACTATCAATTATGTTGGAATCACCACGATAAGATATTACTTCTTCTAGAGCGTCGTTTACTGATTTCTCCTCTTTCACGAGTTCTCTTCAGTTGAAAGTTTTTAGTGGTTTGGTAGATCTATTGAATTCAATGAAAATTCAAGGCCTGAGGTTCATGTATATCGATAGTACAATGATAATGTATGTGGTTTGTGACTTTCCATAGCTAGTCTTTGATGTTGATGCGTAAAAGTTCCCAATACCCTAGAATGTGGTATTACATGTTTATGGTTATTAGCTCTGTTATTTCCTGCTATGCCTTGTGTGCTTGAGTAGAGGATTTAGGTTTGTAAATAGGGTTATTTACCTTGATATGGATGTGTTCTCCATTTTTTCCTGATTTTTACCATTTGTTCTATATTTTCCTGTTATGATGTTTTGTTTTCCATGCCTAGTATTGTTAGGATGGAGTGTTTTTATTTTACATGTTGTGATATGTTGTAGACTATTTAGCCAAGTAGTTAATGAGGTTTACTTTGGCTTCTGTATACCATTGGTTCATGATTATTTACACAGGGCTGTGGGAACCTGGTGTAGAAGACCATAGGGAGAATGGATATTGAGGGATTCTCCAGAGTGTCTGTTTACTTTCACATTGTGAGACCATAGGGGGTATAGAAATTGAGTGCTCCCTCAGAGTGTATTTTGTTCCATGTTGCAAGACCATAGGGGGGATGGAAGCTAAGTTCTCCCTCAGAGTGTTTGTAGTTCTACGTTGTGAGATCATATGGGGAATTGGACGTTGAGTGCTACCCCAGAGTGTCTGTAGTTTACTGATAAAAGACCACAAGGGGAGTTGATAGTGAGTGCTTCCTCAGAGAGTGTTTGATAAAGCTAAACCAGAGGGGTTAGACTATGAGTACTTCCCAGAGGGTTGTTTGTGTTTAATTTGTTGAAACAGAGGGGTTAAGATGTGAGTAATTCCTAGAGGGCTACTTGTTTTGATTAGATTCTTACTTGATATATGAAATGGAATGTATTTAAACTTTTGGATTGGTTTATTTTGAGTACTTCCTTGCCTAGTGATTCTTTTTACTTATTTCCTTCCATATATATTCATGTGCTATTAGGCACATATATTTGGGTGGTTTTCTACTGGGATTTGTCTCACACCCTATTTGGGTCATGCTTTTGGGCCCAAACAGATTATATTGTTGTAGGTCTAGATATAGGTAAGCACCCTTCTATATCTGGTACTTGATTGTTTTTGAGTTTGGGAGCATGGGAACAAGTTGAGGCTTGTGATGCTGTGGAGTTGTTTACTTGATTTTCTTTTTTACTTTGGTTTAGTACTTTATTCCAACATTGTGACTTGTTTGGATGTTTTCCTAGACATATGTATCATGAATCATTTATATATATATGATCCAGTTTATCACTTCCAGTCTTCCACTGCTTATTTATTGTATGCTATTACATCTTTTTCTAGTGTATATATGTTTATTTACACTGTGTTACTCAGCCAGTGAGAGAATAGTTTCCCCACTATCACACCCAAGGCCCTCACTACTAGTCTTCAGCCTCTAGAGTTTGGGGAAATGTGCTTGAGGCCATGTGACCTCCTAGGTACGGGGAACCTCTGGGTGGCACCTGGAACCGGGATGTTACAAAGTGGTATCAGAGGGATTCTTTTATTATTCACTTACTATTTGGAGCTTATAGCTAGGGATAGGAAGGAATAGGTACTTGGTAACAATCTATGCCCGAGAGTAGCTAACCCATGTACAAGGAAAAGCTAATTTACCTCATATGTTGTGATTTTTATAGTTTTGAAATTTTATAGTTCATTTGATTCCACCATTGGGTGATTCAAATGTTTTTTCTGTTATCATTGATATTATTGAGGTTCTATTTTTGTTTCAACCTGATGAGATGTGGGTATGAAATCTCCTGCATCATATATACACTTGCTAGAAATCACATGTCATGCATCCTTGCCATTCCATTTAGGGTTCATTACTAATTTCATGTTGTTTTGATAGATGTTGTGATAAATATGCATGCTGTTGGGATAAATTCCTTGATAGAATACCTACTATTTTATAGGTTATTGTTTGTATAAGGTTTTTCTTGAATGAACACCAAACTTTGGTGCTTGAGGTGTTATGGACCCTCATGGATTGGAATTTGGTGGATTATTTCCTTGTTATTCCTTTCATATAACATATATAAGATGAAAAGCTTGGATTCATGAGGAGTATGGGCCCTCACAAATCAAAATTTGGAACATTAATGTTCATTTTAGTGTTTTATGGGTTCTGGAGTAGTTTCTGAGGCTTACTATCTGAAAAAACCCAGAATAAACAATGTGAAATGATAAATACACACCATGTGTCCTTATGTTTGGGAAGGAACTGTTTTTCTTAAGTATACGCCATGTACTGTATGTACACGCCGTGTAGTCTCTAACTGTTCCACTAGCTATGTGGGAAGAAACACGGGGTTGGGAAATATTTGGTGGGACATGGCATGTACCAGATGTACACACCGTGTTGTGTAGGCCATGTTTCCACCCCCGTGACTAATGAAACAGATGGATAAAACTTATGTTATACATGCTGTATCAAGATTAAACATTCCATGTAGTATAACCCTTTTATCCGGCCATGTAACGAACAAAACAGGTTGGTGGAGTCCTTCTAGTACATGCCATGTCTAGCATAAACACACCTTGTAGAGTTAGTCGTGTGTCCACCCATGTGACTAAGAACACTGATAGTTGAAACCTAAGTGGCACACAGCATGTCTGGAACAAACACACTATGTAGTCTGATCTTAGGAGAACAGTGTGGGTTAGTCATGTGTAAGAACATGGAAAGGGGAAATGAATCAAGTACACATTGTGTCTTAGGAGAACATTTCATGGGTATGGGGTGTTACATGACTAATTTTGGAAGAAGTACACGCTCATGTGAAGGCTTGAGGGAACATGCTGTGTAGGTGTTATACATGCTGTGTATCCATGTTTTGGAAAACATGAATTCTTTCTTTCTCATATTCCCTTCTTACACTCCTAACTTTCAATCCTTGATAATCACGAACTAAGGTGTGTGGTTGACCATGCAGATTCATACCACCGAGATGTACTCTGATTGTATACTAGTTACAAGGAAGTGATTAGACAACAGACATGGCTGATCGAGGATTACCAGTATACCCCCCTGTAGTGCCAGTCTTGGTACCAACAATTATTCCGGACATTGGTGCTGATGCACAGTTCTGAGAAGGATTTATGAGGTTCATGCAGACATTCCAGGGAGCACCACATCCTACCCCATCTATGGAAGAGCTTACACAGGTTTTCTAGCAGCAACATCCTTCCACCTTCACAGGGGAAATAGGACTACATGCTGCAAAGTCATTGTTATAATCCATGTTTTCTATCTTCAAGCATCTGGAGAGGCCTCTAGAGATGAGGGTAAATACCACTACTTATATACTTTGGGACTATTCTAAGAGATGGTGGGATGTGATCTCAGAGGCAAGACTCTATCAGGTTATAGCATGGGATGAGTTCCATCGTGCCTTCTATGACTACTTCTACCCAGATACTTTGAGGGATGATCGAGCCCAAGAGTTCATGAGTCTGGAGTAGGGTACTCGTTTAGTCATGGAGTAATATTATTGTTTCATACAACTTCAAAATTTCACACCCATACCATGAGGTGATGAGTTATTTCTGTCAAGGAATTTTGAGGATGGTCTCAATCACGACATCCAATCTCAGGTGAATATCTTCAGGTTGACTTCCATCACTTCCATAGTCAACCATGCACTGATCACGAAGTGAAATATGAGATATTCTAATGTTTTAAGCTAGGTTAGATCAGCATCCAGAGTTGGTACCCCTCTTGCTGATAGAAGGAAGTTCCATAGGGATACTATGTGTGGGGATATAAAGAAGTAGGATACTTCTTCTAGTGTCCAGGTGGTGTGCTACCAGTGTGGGAAGAGTGGGAATACAAAGCCACATTGCCTGAGAGACCCAGTGGAGTGATAATATTGTGGAAATATGGCCATATTCAATGTTTCTGTCAGTTTTTCTCACCACCAGCTGGTGAAAGGGGCTCTTCTATGACTCCTCATTCAGTAACAACATGAACAATTTCGTATCAGTCTGGGAATTGAGGTTATTTTGGACGTTCAGGCTGAGGTCGAGGTTGCAGCCATGGTAGCCAGTCTGTAGGCTTTTAGTGACAAAAAGGTGGATCAGATCAGGGTGGTAAAGCAGGGTCACAGGGCCGCAATGCATTCCAAACATTTTCATTGGAGCCAACCCAGTAGGAGTAGGATCTCGAACCCTCTACAGATCAAGGTACGATCCTAGTTACCTCAACTTTAGTTTCTGTACTTTTCGATATAGGGGCTTCCCATAGCTTTATATCTATTGCTATTGTTGAGAGCCTTGGGCTCTGTATATTATATTTTGTGGATATCTTGAAGTTGGGAACTCTGTTGGGGACAAGAAAGAATAGTGTATGTCAGTGCAAGGAGTTACCTCTTGGGGTTGGTGGGTATCACTTCTTATGGGACCTCTATGTCTTAGAGATGACATGCTATGATGTCATTTTCAGAATGGACTGGTTAATTCCCTTCCAGGAAGTCCATAGGGTGAATTTCACATCACCAGAGGTTGGATCGCTTCTTCATAAGGGATAATGGGATGTCCATGTGAGAAGAGTAGGACTTGAGCATCATGGGTTGGGAGGAGTTACATCCCAGATTGCTAGTCTATATCTGGATGACCAGGGGACATCAAAGTTGGACATTGCTCTAGTGGTGTATCATTTCAGAGATGTCTTTCCAGAGGACTTTTTAGGTTTGCCTCCAGATTGAGAGGTAGACTTTTCTATCGAGATTGTTCCAGGAGTGGAATTGGTTTCCATTCCTCCTTATAGGATGGCTACACTAGAGTTACATAAGCTCAAGAAGCAGTTAGAGGAGTTATTGACTAAGGGCTTAATCCGACCCAATACTTATCCTTGGGGTTCTCTTGTCCTATTTGTGAAGAAGTTGGATGATACCCTCATACTTTGTGTGGATTATCGGAATGTGAATTAGTTGACAGTCAAGAAATGATATCCCTTGTCGAGGATTGATGATCTATTTGATTAGCTTCCAGGAGCCTGGGTGTTCTCGAATATTTAATTGAGACTGGTTATCATCAGTTGCACATTAGACTATTAGATATACCTCTTAAAACATTTTGTAGTAGGTATGGTCTATATGAGTATGTGGTTATACCGTTCAGACTCAAAAAAATGCCTTCTATTTTCATGGCACTGATGAACTGAGTGTTCCATCCATACTTGGATTCTTTCATGGTAGTCTTCATGGATGACATCTTGGTGTACTATCACACTCGACACACCATGGTACCCATATTGAGATCATTTTGAGTACACTAAGAGAGCATCAGTTATATATTAAGCGCTCAAAATACCACTTTTAGATGGACAAGATTAACTTATTGGGTCATGTTATCTCAAAGAAAAAAGTATCAGTAGACCCAGATAAAGTGAGAGCAGTAGTTTCCTAGGAGCAACCGAAGAATGCCTTTGAGGTACGAAGTTTTATATGGATGGAAGGTTACTATATATGTTTCATATAGGAATTCCCATGATTAGTAGTGCCACTGATGGGCCGGACTAAGAAGGGTGAAAAGTACTTTTGGTCAGATTCTTGCGAGTCATCCTTTTAGAAGCTGAAAGGGAGGTTGACTTCAGCACCGATACTTGTATTTATAGAGTTGGCTGAGAGATATACTATGTAATGTGATGCATCAAGTATCGGGCTGGGAGTTGTACTTATACAGGGTGAAGGAGTCGTTGCATACGGGTCTTGGAAGTTGAGGCCACATGAGAGGAACTACTCGATGCACGATCTCGAGTTGGCTACAGTTGTTCATGATTTACACTGTTGGAGACATTATCTTCCGGGAGAGCATTTTGTGGTTTTCACTGACCACAAAAGTCTCAAGTATATCTTCACTCAGCATGATCTGAATATGGGACAGTGAAGGTGGGTTGAGTAACTTCAGTCCTTTGACTTTGAGCTTTCCTACATGCCTAAGAAAGGTTATGCAGTAGCTGATGCATTAAGCAGGAGGACTCAGATACAAAGCATTTCAGAAGGCTAGTAGTGAGTGGAAGAATATGAATCTATTTTCTGAGATGCATTTGGAGGTGAACGAAAGATAGGGGAAGAAATTTATTTCTTCTATGTAAGTTACCTCTACTCTACTTGATCGAGCACGAATGAGGCATCTATTAAATTCTGTAGGCCTAGTCCTACGGGAAAGTGTGTCAAGAGAGGAACCTATTCCAAGATGGAACGTATGTGAGGATGAGATCTTACGATTTCAGGGGCGTATATGGGTGTTAGAAAACATGCGTGAGGATCTGATGCATGAATTTCATTCCTCTGTTTGTGTAGTTAATCTTAGTGTCACCAAGATGAATTGTGATCTTCACCGTCAGTATTGGTGGCCATGTACGAAGAGAGATGTTACTAGGTTTGTCATGAAGTGTTCCATCTATCAGCAGGTGAAGGCATAACATCAATGACAATCAGGGATTCTGCAGTAGCTACCCATTCCTGAGTGGAAGTGGGATGACGTCAAGATGGACTTTTTGATAGGGTTACCGAGGTCTCCTTAAGGTAATGATGTAGTTTGGGTTGTCATTTAAAGACTATTGATGGTTTCACACTTATTACCGATCAAGGAGTCCTTAAATGTTGATGAGTTGGGAAGGATGAACATCCAGATGATTGTACGTCTATATGGGGTTCCACACTCCATTGTTTCAGATAGGGACACAAGTTTTACTTTTCGGGTCTGGCAGGGACTACAGAGGGTTTTGGGTACCCAGGTACTTCTGAGTATAGTTTACCATCTCAAAATAGATGGCCAATCCAAGCGTACGATTCAGGTGCTGAAGTACATTCTTCGATCATGCATCCTAGATTTTGGAGGTTCTTGGGAGAAGCACATACCTCTTGTAGAGTTTTCCTACAATAATAATTTTCAAAAAACTATTCAGATGGAACCTTATGAGGCTTTGTACAGTAGGCTATGCTGATCACCCTTATGTTGGATGGAGGCAGGAGAGGCAGTTATACTGGGACCTCATCTTGTCTAGGAGACCACAGAGCTGATAGAGTTGATTCGGAAGAGGATGGATACTACACAGTCACAACAAAAGTATTATGATAATCGATGGAGATGACCTCTAGGGTTCGATGTTGGAGGTTAGGTATTTCTATGTGTCACACCGAGTTTGGGACATAGGATGATTAGGGGACAGAGTGAGCTTTCACCGAGGTATATTGGACAGTTCGAGGTTTTGTAAAGGGTTGGGCTGGTTTCATATTGGTTGCAGTTATCTCAGAGGTACCGGGTTATGCACGATGTATTTCATTTTTTTAGCTACGACGTTACTTCTCATACCCGTATCATGTCTTTAAACCAAAGGATGTTTAGCTAGAGGTGGACACATTGTTAGAGGAGAATCCTATCCGAATTGTTGATCACAGTGCGAAGGTTCTCTGTGGCTAGTCTGTTCCTCTGGTATGAGTGCTATAGAATCAAAAGCAAGTACAAGACGAGACTTGGGAGAGGGAGGATGATGTAAGATCGTAGTGGCCAGAGCTGTTCGAGGATTATTCTTCTACACCACCTTACTAAGGAAATTCGGGGAACAACTTCTTTATGGGGGGAAGTTTGTAAGAACAAGGATCTTCTTTTCAGGTATGAATATTCTTTTATAGTGTTTTTGAGAAAAACAGGAGTTTCTCGAAATTTCAAAAGTACAAAATGTGTACTTATAAGTACACACAGTGTACTTAGTTTACATGGGTGACATCGAGACTCGCTAAAGTGGATCTCGGTAAAGGAAAGTACATGCCATGTACTTTTAAGGAACACTCAGTGTAATTTATTTTTATTTCATTAAAAGGATTGGGGTTTGCATCTAATCGGCAGAACACACTTTTTCTTTGTTAGTCTCATCTAGGAGTGAATGACACCACTGATTCTTCTCCAAACCCCAGGATTCATTCTCCAATTTGACCATCGTTGATTGCATGGAATCTACACGGTAAGATCTTCCTTCTTCTAGTGACTCATTTCATGTTTTATCCTCTTTCATGAGTTATATTCAATTGAAAATTTTTAGCAGTTTTTTATATCTATGAAATTCTAGGGATATTCAAGGCATGAGGGTCACATATATTGATCATAAAATGCCGATATAGGTGGTTTGTGCCTTTCTGTAGTCAGTCTTTGAGTTTTATGTGAAAAGGTTCCCAATACCCTAGAACGACGTATTGAATGTTTATGGTTATTAGATATATTATTTCCTACTATGCCTCGTGTGCTTGAGTAGAGGATTTATATTTTTAAATAGGGTTATTTACCTTGGTATGGATGTGTTGCCCATGTTTTCTTGATTTTTACAATTTGGTCGAGCTTTTCCTGTTAGGCTGTTTGTTTTCCATGCCTAGTATTGTTAGGATGGAGTGTTTCTATTTAACATGTTGTGATATGATATATACTGTTTATCCAAGTATTTCTTGAGGTTTACTTTGGATTTTGTACACCTTTGGTACATAATGGTTTACATAGGGCTGTGGGAACATGGTGTAGTAGACCATAGGGAGAATGGATAATGAGGGCATCTCCATAGTGTCTGTTTACTTTTATGTTGTGAGACTATAGGGGGTATGGACATTGAGTCCTCCATCAGAGTGTCTGTAGTTCCATGTTGCAAGACCATAGGGGGGATGGATGTCGAGTGCTCCCTCAGAGTGTCTATAGTTCCATGTTTTGAGACCACATGGGGAATTGGACATTGAGTGATTCCCCAGAGTGTCTGTAGTTTACCAATAAATGACCATAAAGGGGAATTGATGGTGAGTGATTTCTCAAAGAGTCTTTGCTAAAGCTGAACTAGAGGGGTTAGACTGTGAGTACTTACGAGAGGGTTTCTTGAGTTTAATTGGTTGAACCAGAGGGGTTAAGCTATGAGTACTTCCCAGAGGGTTACTTGTCTAGATTAGCAGCTTACTTAATATATGAAATAGAATGAATTAAAACTTTAGGATTGATTACTTTTGAGTACTTCCTTGTCTACTGCTTCATTTTTCTTATTGCCTACCATATATATTCAATGACTGTTAGGTATAGATATTTGGGTGGTAACCTACTGGGATTTCTCTCACACCCTATTTGGGTCATGATTTTGGGACCAAATAGATTATATTGTTGTAGGTCTAGATAAGGTCAAGAACCATTCTACATCAGGTACTTGATTGCTGTGGAGCTAGGGAGCATAGGACCATGTTGAGGCTTTTGATGTTGTGGATCTATTTACTTGATTTTATTTTGTACTTTGGTTTGGTACTGTATTCCATCACTATGACTTTTTTGTTTGTTTTCCTAGAAATATGTATCATGCATCATTTACTTATATATATGCTTCAGTTTATTACTTCCAGTCTTTCATTTCTTATTTATTGCATGCTATTACAGCTTCTGCTAGTGTATATCTGAATATTTCCACTATGTTACTCTGGGAATGATGGCATAGTTTTCCCACTATCACACCCAATTCCCTTGCTGCTATTCGGTAACCTGTGGCATTTGGGGAAATGGGGTTGAGGCCATGTGACCTACTAGGTACGGGGTACCTCAAGGTGGTACCCAGAACCGAGACGTTACATAAGGAATAGATAATGTGGTTTTTCCTAGCAATACATTTATGTCTGGATACTAAAAGTGGATGTGGTTCCACTATATATGTACCTAGGGGAAATAACTTCAAAAAGGGTGCATTGGTATTGACCTAATCTTCACCCAGTGCATGAAAATGGACCTTACTATGAAATTGGTTTGATACTCATGGGGGATATGATTTGGATAATTTACATTTTCTTTAGAAAAATTATGAGGGATTTTAAAATAAAAATACTCCTAAAGAATCCATGTATATGATAATGAGGTTAGTTATTGACAAAATTTTCAATTTATCTTAAGTGTTCCACTAGTATTGGTATTATACATTATGTTTCATAATGTTATGATCTACTATAGGGTATGACCTTATTTATAAATGGATCCTAAAAAAATTAATGAGTACTATATTAATGTATATACTCCATGCAGGGATTTCCCTCCCAATCAGGTTAATGAAGATTGATCTAGAGCTACATATGGATCTGATCATATTATAACCATATTATGGTAGATGAATTAGGTTATGAGTAATAAAATTTACTATATAGAGAAGTATAATGATCCACCACATGGTTTAACAGAGTTATATAACTTCATTCCTCAATAACCTCCATCCTTCAATGGGACTAAAAATCCATTTTTATCTGAGAAATAGATAAGTTACTTATATAAGATAATAATTTTATAGGAAGTAGTGAAATGGATAATGTTTTCAGGGCAGTTTATTGTCTCTCAAAAGATACAGATCAATGGTGGTATTTGATTCAATGAACTAAGGGTAAAAAATAAATATAAAAATAGAATATAAGGATTTCAAGGTACTCTTCATGGAAAAAATATTTTCCTCATGAGAAATACGAATACATGGAAATATAGTTCTTGAGTTTAAAATGGAAAGAAGAAGAAAATGTTTCTATGTGTGAAGACAAGTCTACAAGGTTTACAAGGCACACTGAAGACAACGTACGTAATCCAAAGAGTAATATTAAACGTTTCATTGACAGGATTAATCCAATCCTTTAAAGGGAAATAGTCTGACAAATTTTATCATCATATATATTATCTTATATATCAAGATAAAGAATTAATTATCCATGTTTTATAGATTTTAAGTGAAGTAAGAGAAGAATAGGAAAAGATAGAAAAAAATTAATAAAGGGAAGAGGGGAAAGAAGGAATTTCCCTAATGTGATACTTATAGAAAGAATCACCTTAATACATGTATAAAAGAAAAACGATTTTTATATAAGTATGAAGAAAAATTAAATCATTCTCATGGATGAAAAGGTATGGGAGAATCCCTCAAAGTATATTTCTTCAACTGTAATGAGACATGGTATTATTCTAACCAATTCCCCTAGCATCAAGGGAATATGCCTCAGAATAAGAAAAGAGATCAAGTTCAAGCTTAAGCTATTGATACATCTAAACTGAAATGATTAATGTGATTATGTATTTGGATCCAAAAAATATTTTTTAAAAATATTTTATTTGATGGTATTATCATTATAGAAATAATTAAACATACAAGGATTGTACAGTAGTTATATTTCATTAAGGATTTGAATGAATGTGTTGAAAGGTACAATAAACAGCGATTCTGTGGAAAGTTGATCATGATAAAGAACACATGAATAAGGGAATATAAACCTTAATATATTATATATGTTGAGATAGTAATTAAGAAGTTATGTTTATGGGATATTATTGGTGACTATGAAATTAGTATTTGATTTGATGGTTTATGTTATCTCTGCTAGATTTTAATGCATATTTGGATCTATGGAATTTATTTGACAACATTATGTTTTATTTTTGGAAAATTCATGTTTTAATTATGGTTTTATAGTGGTCAAGGAATTCACATATTTGGAATGTGACATTAATATCCATATTATATTGCATGAGGTATCTAATTTTGATTTAGTGAGTTTCCTTATAAATATTTTCATACATATTTTAGAAGAGCCTCAAGTTAAACTATTTATAGAATGAATTAAGTTTATCTTTAGGTGTTATTAGATAAATTTTTATAACCAATTTGGTTTTATTAAGTACATGAGTAATATCTTGTTACTCTTTTATAGATCTTACGATCTATTGAAAGTTAATTTGAGTTCTTAAGGCATAAAAAATTAATTTTGGACATTCATTTCATGGAGTAAGAGATAAAGTGAAAATTGATCGAATCATAACCAAGGGATAAAATAGTGCTTATGAAATAGAATTATATTAATTAATTATATTTTCTTATATTCATAGATAGGAAAATAATTCCTAAACTATAGGAAAAAGATCTTGAAAAAAAATGTTTTCCTAAAACCCTTATTTATGATGAATGGATGGTATTTTCACCCTTTATAGATTTATGATTTTTTGATCATAAACCTCCTTTGGATCACCCAATTTATTATGATCAATGATATCACATAATATCAATAATTATTTATTCTTTTCTTCCATGTCCTTATCTTCACTTTCAACCTATGTTCTCCTACTTGGAAACACAATTATATAAATATTTCAAATAACCATTGTAATTACCTTTATATCTTATCAATAGGATGGTTTATTAATCGATATCACAATTTGAAATTTTTAAAAAATGTATTTTTAAATTTCAAACCCTTGATTACCAAGATCATGATTGAATTGCAAGGATGAAATTTATTTTGGGGGATGTAACACCTCAAGATTTTAAAATAGGAGCATCTTATTTGATAGAATATGAAGAAAAAAGAGTATAAGATAATTTAACTCATTGAAAATTTATGTTATATTTATTTTTAAATAAATTAAATATCTTATATAGCTTGAAATAAACACAACACTGGTTTTGAGAAAAAGATGGTACTCTCTTAAAATATTATTATTTAAATACGAAAATTATAACATAGCCATTAAGTAGGTGGGTATGAATAAAACTAACTAAATTACTAAAATTATATTTTCTAAACTTTTATTAAATAAATTAAATGTTTTTATATTGATTATAAATGAAATTAGAATCATTTGGAAGAAAAAGAAAATTTATCTAAAAACTGCATTTTTTTTCTAAAAGGCGGTCTAGCCAGGCTTTCTTCACAAAATTTAAAATTAATTTTTACCATATTTATAAAATTTATTTGAAAAAATAAACTTCATTTCTGAAATATATATATAAAAATTATTTTTGGGTTAATTTTTTATAGTTTTTATAAAATTTAATTTTTTCTATGAATAATTAAAAATATCGGTTTTTATTATGAAATTTTATTTCTTATGAAGACTTTAAAAGAATAATTTTTTTAATATGGTTATAAAATTACCATTAGTTAAATTATATATATATATATATATATTCAATTTAGTTTATTTTAATAAATTTAAAATTTAATTTTGATATAAAAACATTGTATACTTTTGAAAATTTTTCTCATTACAAACTCGTTTTTTCATCACATCTTTGAGAATAATTTTAAATTAAAACATTTCTAATCATGTGAATATAATTTAGAAAAATAGATTCTATATTTGGAATAATAATAATTTATATTATCTAACAATTTTATTTTAATTTTTTTACTAAAATATATAGTAAAAACAGAAAAAATTATTTGCCGTGATTATGGTAAAAAAAGGATTACCTATGGGTTAAACTAAATAGATTGGGTTAAAAATGAACCCAAAATTATCCAAAACCCATTTTTGTATATATTTATACTTTTTATATTCTATGTTTTTATATTTGAACAATTTTGAGCCTTATGGTTTTTGAAAAACATGGTTACACCTTTTTATTTCAAAACATTACAAGTGTTCCACTCACCTCACTTATAAATGTCCACCACCAATTCCCTCCTCTTCACAGTTCCAACCCCCATTGGTTTGGAAAATAACTTACCAAATAAATAAATTACTTAAATATGATCCTATAAGACTTTTTTTTGTTATAAATCCAACCTATGACGATTTTTGGTGAAAACCAATCAAAGTTTTCCAAAGAATATATAACATCCCTAACCAAGCTTTTTATTTGATTTCTTCCTCCACCAATTAAATTATTAATAAACATATATCATATACAAAAATAATTATATTATATATGATGATATTTTTTTATGTTAAGGTAATGACCTATATCCGTCTCCTCTTCCATAAAATGGGTTTTGAAATCATCGATCGAGTGTACGGAGGACTACTGCCTTGCGAACTGTTGTAGTTCATTTTCCATCACCACCTTTAAAGGATGGATATAATGATGGATTTAAAAAATTTATATGATATTTATGGTTTTATTATTATTATTTAATTTTAATATCACATATACCTTTTTATGGTTTGTTCAATTTAAAATACTAAAATGTCACTTGTGTGTACGGAGGGCTATCGCCTCACGATGCGAAGTGATTCATTTTTATCTTACAATTTACAACGAATGTAATAAGAATAAAATTAATGAATATATGATAAATATATGATATAAAATTGATTATATAAAATTAATATATCACCCACTTACTTACCCTTTCACCCATGAAGGGAATGGTATCATCTCTCGTGCGTACGTACGACCTACTGCCTCCACGAAGCGATGCAATTCATTTTCCATGTCCAAATTTCATGAATGGTTATAAAATAATTATATTGAGGTAATATGATATTTATAACATTATTATAATTATAATATATATATATATACTATGAACTAGAAACAAATCTTTCATGAAAAAATATGCAGGAGAAAAATAGACAATTAACACCTGAAACAATGAAAATAATTACATATTATTAAAAATAAGGTTGTAAAATGTTATAATAGGATAATATATGATATTATAAATATTATTATGGTAATATTGTAAATTAATAAAAATTTTAAAAACATTATACCATAGTTATAGATAGATACAATGGAAATAAAACATGAGGTAAGAGTTTCTCATCTCACTTTTACTTTCATGAGACATACACCATAATCACCACATTTTTCCTTTTTTTGGTGTATATATTATCATTTTTTATATTTTATAACATTAATATATTTCAATTAATGTTATTTAAATTTAAATTCTATGTTATTTATTTTAAGATGCTTATGATTAAAAAGTTAGTAAAGTGGAAAGGATTTATTTCCCAATCTCGCCATTATTTGGGATTAGTTCTGTTTAAGTATACCTTTGTGGAATTATGTGATATTTAAATATTAAAAACAATATGTTTTCTTATAATATGTCTATTCAATAATTTTTTCATGTAATAGTACCATTTTTCACACTTTGGTACTTAAAATGATTGAGAAAATGTTTTTAATAAAGTTTTTCTTTATTTATCTCTTCATCCAAAAATTATTTTTCATCAAAATATATATTTTAAATAAATGTTTTCTCCATTTAAAAATGATTTATTAAATAAATTTTTACCCATTTTGACTCTTTAAAAGAATATTTTAAAGTAATTTATATATTATTTTCAAAACAAGTCCCATTTTGATTTTACCAAAAATGTAAAAGGATTGTTTGTTTTAAGGTGTATTGAATGAACTTAATTTTCCACTATATTTTACAATAAATGTTTTAATGATTTTTTTTAAATTTATAAAAGGTTATTTTTGATTAAAATAATTTTCAAAATATCTTTTGAATATATATTTTTAAAATTATTTTCAAAGTGAAAAGGGTATTTTCCTCAAAAATGTTTAAAATGAAATTTTATGTTATTTCTATTCATCAATGACATTAACCCTTTATCCTAATTATGATCCATTAGGGATATGTTGTATTGATACAATACTTATTATTTATCCATATTTTTTATGATATGTTTGACTGGGTATGTACAATATTATTATGATTTACTATATTACTCTGGATTGTTTATGATAATGTTTATCGATTATGTAGGTATTAACATTTCATATGTTAGTTTTTTAATAAAAATATTTTTATTGATTAGGTTTCACCACTTTAATACAAGTAATGAATTGAATTTATTAAGTGATGGGTGGGGAACTAAATTAAATATCCCCTCAATTCATTGGTAGGTCTCATGAGACAAATTAGTTTGGGTATTTTTCTAAGGCCTTTCTATTTATGTATGATTTATTGGAATAAGAACTTAATAAAAATAAGTTTTAGAATTATGTCTTCAAAGTATGTTTAATATTTCTATAATTATAAATTTTATCATTATGAATTGAGTTATTTATATTCCATGTGATTATTTGATTAGTTATAATATCCATTACTACATTTTAAGATCATGTGTTTATTTATATGGAATTATTTGATCATCATTTATTTCTTATATATTATAATTATATTATTGATTAAATGGAATTTGTTTTAGTTATTTACCATGAAGTATTGATTATTCCCTATTTATTCATAGCTTCCTCTGAATGCTTATACTTATTGATCATCTGAGCTCACCACTTTCTTATGTTTTATTATTCTCAGGATTCCAGGATGTTTTTTGTGATTTATATGTAGGGATAATATAAGAGGAATAATAGAGATCTCAAAAAAAAATTATTTGTGTATTTAATTTTCTAAAATGTAATGTGAATTTCAAGTATGTATCTAGTTTACCAGGACTACTAAACTATTCATTACTTCAGGATGAAATTAATTATATCTTATGCCAATGTAATAAAGTATACACTGACTCAAGGTTAATGGTGTTTGGTTCACTATATATACCGTAGTTGATGTTACTATAGATCGATGAGATCATTGAGAGGGCGAGGGGTGAATTAGTGATCCCTTTTTCTATTTATGATTTATACTCTTAAACTCAACCATTTTGGTCAGTTAGTACATTTATGTACTCAAGATATAAAAATCAACCACGTATTGTATGAAATCGAAATGAAATAATCATAATACATAAGGATTTACTAGGTTTGGCCATAAAATTATTCTCATTTTAATGATTTTTTAGTCACATAACCCACAAATTCTTTACAAAACTCTTGTTATCAATTACATTGATTGTGGGATAATTTTATCCTAACAAAGAATGCTTCAAACACAAACACTATTTCACACCATGTTTTAGATCTAGAGTCCAACAAAAGAATGAATTTATACAATACATACCACTAAATTTTTTATTTATAAAAAGAATGACATTTTTAGATCCTGGTTACTTCTACACCACCTAAAGATGATCGTACTCCACAAAGAGATTAGATCACTTATATACTCATGTACCTTTCTTCTAGGACATCAATATGTGATTATCTTGAACAATTATTCTAGCATTGAACGTATCTCTATATCATTAATTTTATGGATCTTCCTCACTAAATTGAATAATCAATTGTTTAGGTATTATTATTCTACCAATGATCTCATGGATTTAGTCAGCTAATTTTTCTTCTCTTAAATATGTTGTAGATATCATGTTTCCCAGACCTCTTTCTTGAGGGGTTTTTTATTCTCTTGGTTCTCACTAAGCATTACACGTAGTTCACACAAAGGTTGTGTGTATATATTATAATATATTTTTACATCTCAATTTTATTTTAAAGGATCTCAAAAATTTCAAAGGGCTATCCAATTGAAAGAATTAATTTACTCTCATCAACATAAGTATCCTTAATGTAATACCTTGAAGATTTTCTCACTAATAGCCGAAATGTACTACCATAAAATAAAATATTTTTCCCATGAAATTTTATTCCACTTATAAAAAATATATCACATTTAATATATCTCCATAATAATTTCTAGAAATACCCTTTTAATATTTTTCTGTATTTATAGTTGAATATCTATATAATATTCTTCAACAACATTTAAGAAATTCTTCTAAAAATTCAACCACATAGATAAAAAATATTCAAACTCAACTAATATATAAAAATCATACAAAACATTTTATTGTGGTGTGGAACCTTATTATTTTTTTGATAATGCTTCATTATTAGCTTCATCTCCTTATTCATAGTTCAAAGATCAGTTACACATAACATAACATGAATCACAACCCCTTCTGAGGGTTTGTAATGTTTTATATGTTAAAAATTGATACATGTGTCATATGTATTTGATTTATTTTTATTGTATTATAAATTGTAAAATCTATGTTATTTTTTAATAATTGAGATCAAATTCATTAGCTGTAACACCCTGAGAATTTAGGAAATTATTTTTTAATAAATTTATTTATTTAATAGCTTGCTTACATGAAACAGAAAGTCTAAACAAACCATAATATACTATCAGAATATTAATATTATATGTTATCACCTAACCATTGGGTTTAATGATATTAATATATATAACTAAATTATGAAAATTTATGGAATACACATTTATAAAATGAACTCATTGGTTATCAATTAATTATTAATTAAAATAAAAATAATTTTAAAATAAAAAAGTTTTTTTATGCACGCAACATACTTTTATCCTAATAAATTAAATTTATCAATATTTTTGAACGATTTAACTGAAATTAATGTATAATATATTCAAAAAAATTTAAACCTTCATCTAATAGGCATGTGATAAAACTAAATATGGTTTTATGAATGAAAACTATATTTTTCTAAAAGTGATTTTTTTCATGTTTTTCAAACTTAAATTAAATTATATCCTAATAGTTATATGTAATTAATTTGATAAAATAAATTCCATACTTAGAATTAGGAGATTCATTTTTTTTAAAATGGTCCCTTTTATTTTTGGTTTAATTAAATAGTAACCGTGATAAAATTTATCACCTTAGTAAATGGTAAGTTAGGTAAATCTAGATTAAAACTAAGTGATAAGGATATAAATTTTCATCTTAATTCTTATGAGATGAATGTAATTAAAACCTTATCACCTTAGGATCTAAATTGATTTTTTAAATAGAGACATCTTAATGAAAATGAAATTTCTATTATTTAAAACAAATAAAGTTAGAATGTGTCACTCTCTTAGTTTTAAATATATTTTATATATTCACTTAGAGAAAAAAACTAGTTATGAGTGAATACTAATATTAATATTTAGATCAATGAAGCTGTTTTAATGATATGAATTTATTTATAATTTAATTTAATAATATAATGACATTAAATGCTTGTGGAGGAAAAATATACATATATGAGATAACATTTTTTCTTAAAAATATTTCAATTTTATGCGAAAGAAATTAATCAAGAAAAAATATTTGAGTTAATATAATTTTATTTAGAAATAAAAGATAAAATATATTATGAAATTATAAATATAATAATTTATCCAACATAGAATAATGTTTCTCATGGTATAAAATTTTAACTAAAATAATAAAAATTTCAGTTAACCAAATGCCTATTGGATATTATAATTCATGAAGCAACTGAAATTTAGAAATATTTCTATGTGGTTAAAATATAAATTCCAAAAAAAAAGGACATAATAAAATTAAAGAGAATTATGTGTCCAAATTATATGAAATAAGTTCCATAAGAATAATCATAACTCAATGAATGAGAAATTAGGTTTCCAAAAACACTTACGTTAATGGTTACATATGAATAAAACAAACTAATAGGTATAAAATGAAATAGTAATTAAAATATCATGAAATGTAATATATTCATTATAATTGAAAGAAATAGGTTAGTTAATACACCATATAAGAGAAATACTGGTTCAAAATATCAAACATGTCTCATGGAATTGAAAATAGAGACAAATAACCCTTACCTTGTATTCCTGCTTTGTTGAACGCACTATAACAAATTTTATAATAAAAATAACTATCATAAACACCTATTTAATAACTATATTTATATAAATAACATTATATAATCTTCAATTATAATATTTTATATATATTTATTTCTTAGGTATGGTCTCTTTTCATCATCAAATGTTAGTAAGTATAGTTGATTCACATATGATTTATCATTATAATATTCATACCCATTATTTTATACTAACATGAAAAATAATTACTAATTTGTGGTACTATAATATCTAACCAATATTAATTTATAAATATCTTATCTCCTTACATAAATATTTTTGGTATGTTCTGTGAAAATGAAATTAGTTTCGGCTCATTTCGATAATTTTAGCGATCAAATATGATATTTAAATAATAAGTTAAATACATAATTTTAACTTTAAAGATACATAAAAAATAATTTTTTTCATATAAAATTATAATAATATTTTTATTTAAGTAATCATAACCATCCATGATATATTTTTTAGCATTGCTCAAGTAATTTCTTAAACTGAACCAAAAAAGAAAATGTCATAACTCGATTGGAGATTATGGTTAAGTAACTAGATATTGTCATTATACCATAAGAATAATGTTATTATTTAGAATTTTTTAAGTTTCTGAATGATATTTTAATATTTTTTATTAAATAATTTAAATCAAGGTGAGAAATAAAAAATGTTACTTCATGGAGGTGGTTGTCCACACGTTTTTATGGTTAACATAATCATTTCTCAAATAATGAGAGGGTAAGAGGGAAAATAATAAATTTTATTTTTAAATTCATAAATAAATTATATGTATCATATTTATTCATCATTATCATCATTAAAATCATACATTATAGGTGTTAAATAAAAGTTCAATACATCGTTTTGTAGAATAAGTTGTCTACACATATACATGATCAATGTACTTTTATTTTTATAGGTTGATGGGAATAGAAAAATAATGGTTGTGAAATTTATATAATAAAACTTCAGTAAAAAAATGATACTAATTTCATTATTTTACTATGGTTAGTATAGGTTTGGAATTGAAAAAATTAAGATGAAAAAGTTAAGTATTAAATAATAATCACATTTTTTCTTTGTAATTCATCATCATCATATATTATTTAAGGACGCCATACAAAACAAAAAATCAAACAACCAAATACAACAAACAAGAAAAACATAGACTGTGGAGGTCTGAAATAGTGGAGCCCTAGAGTATCCCATTTGACCAGGTTCTCCCCTCTGGAAATAGTAACACAATATCTGGAGAGCGAAGGGTGTTCACCCCATGAATTGACAACGAGGCATGAAAGTTGGAGACCTTGTTCCCCTCTCTCCACATATGAAGAATATCGGTGTTTGCATCCAAGAGACTGAGACATTTATAATGATGTAGGATATAGACCATGGGATGGGACAATTTTCTAAGAAAGAGTTGTAGAGAATGAGGGAGTCGGTTTCCACTGCACTAAGGGTGAGGTTCCTCTACCTAGCAAGTTGGAGACCAGAGAGCATCGCCAGGGCTTCAGCTCGTAAAGAATGACCCATTCCATATCGGCTAGAAAAAGTGTCCATAACTGCCCAATAATTTTTGTGTATAATACCACCCCCAGACATGGTGCCTATAGTGCATGAGCCATCGGTGTTCAGTTTAGGGCCTAAAGGATGCAGGTGCCATCCAACCCACAACCCCTGCTTGCCATCACCGATGGAGGTTGCTGATTGAATATAGTTTGCAAAAGTCCTCAAGGTGGGGGTATCCTGCCAGGATTTTCCAAGACGAACCAGATCTAACAGAAATCACTTAACCCTTGTAACCATCGCCCGCTGGGAACATGTGTCCCCTTCAAAAATTGCTTTGTTCTGAGCCGTCCAAATGCACCAACATCCCGCCGCTAGGACCAATTCACGAGCCTTCCACTCCGCCCCTTGGCCACCTGCACTGTGAAACCATCTCTCAAGGAAGGGAGACTCCCTCTGGTCCATGGATGCTTAGCTGTTGAAACCCCTGAGGGCCGACCACACTGCATTGGCCCAATCTCCCATAATGAACAGGTGCACTGCGGTTTCCTCCCGATGTGTTCTACAGCAGGAGAAACTTTACGCCATCTAAATTCCCATCCGTTTGACATTATCGTCTGTTGAAATAGAACAGTTCCTAATCCGCCAAACCAGAAAATTATATTTATATGGGATTTCTTTGAGCCAGAGAGTTCCCCCCCATGAATCTGTTTGGTCTGGGGTTGTAGAGATCCTACGGAAATCCTTCAAAGAAAAACCACCAGAACTTGAAGCCATGAAGATACACCTATCCTGATCATCATTCATCTCGATAAGATCAAAAACTTCCCGCTGGCTGGTGTTATGAACCATTGAAACAAAGTTGGGATAGAAACTAGCATGGAAAAAGGTAATGTCGTTAACAGGGCAGCCTGGGAAACCAAGAATCTCACTAGACCAGTTGTGACACAAAAAAGAGATCCCCACTCTCCCAACAATCCATCTTGAGTATGGTTTCCGGGACGTGATTAGTGGGCCCACCACAAGCCAAATAGATGCAGCGTGACCAGTCCAAATCCCCTCAATATGTTTATACCACAAGTCCATAAACCTACCCCATGGAGATCGGGCATTGATGGTATCCCATGCGAGATTAGCATGCATGGCATTAAGAGTTCCCAAGAGGCTCCTTACATTGATGCCTCCCTCCTCCAGAGGCTTGGAGAGTCTCTTCCAAGATGCCCAGTGGATCTTCCCATCCGAATGATCATCCTAGATAAAAGAGACTAGGATCCTTTCAATATGAGCAAGCACACCCTTCAGGACTTTAAGGGAAGAAAGTGCGTGGACCAAGATAGAGGTTAGAATGCTATTCACCAGAGTTATCCTACCTCCAAACAATAAGAACTTGCTCTTCCAGTTCATGACCTGACCAGTAATGTGATCCAAAATATGATCAAATTAGCGTACTCATGGCCGTCTAGGGGAAACAGGAGCACCATGGTAGGTTATTGGGAAAGATCTAGGATTCATGTTCAACCGGTTACTCAAGGAGGCGCTTCGAGAATCAAAGCATCAGTTTGTGATATAAAAAGTAATCATTCTCCGGTTGATGCATTGGACACTCCAGTGGGTGTATTCCTCCATGATCCTATTTAGTCCTTGAATGTACTTCCAATTTTCATTGAGACAGATGAGTGTATCATCAACAAACATAATGTGAGAAATGCAGCTCTGCCTCTGCCTACATCGGTAAGGAGAGATGAAACTGTTGCCAATGCCCCTTTTGATATGCCAGCTAGGGCATCCTGGGCCATGATGAAGATGCTCAGTGAGAGGGGGTCCCCCTGTCTCAGACCACGAAGCATCTTAAAGAAGCCATTATGCTTGCCCATGAAACGAACAACCATCCATGGAGATTTGATGCACCTTAAAATCAGATCAATAAACCAAGAAGAGAAACCAAAACTAGTAATGAAATTGATGATAAAACTCCACTCCATACGGTCATAGGCCTTTTATATGTCTAGTTTAATAGCAAGATTTGAGCCATGGGCCTTTAAGTTGAGATCTCCAATAACATCCTGTGCCAGAGCGATCACCCCCTGAATGGATCGTCCCTTGACGAAGCCATGTTGCTCATCCGAGATCAGGGTGGGGAGGTGGGCTGCGAGTCTCTTGTTGATGATCGTTTCCAGGACCTTGTAAGGGACATTGCACATAATTACCAGCCTATAGTGGTGGATGGATGAGGGATCAGGGATCTTGGGAATCAACACCATGGTGGTATCACAGGCGACACGAGGCAGGCACCCACCCTTGAAAGAATCCAGGACTTCTGCAAACAGGTGCCCCTTCACCAAATCCCAGGACGCCCTGTAGAAAGACCCCGGAAAACCATCTGGCCCAGGGGCACTCTCCAAATTGATTCTCAACATTTCCTCATGAATCTCCTTTTCATTTGGGGTTGAAACCAGAAGGTCATTGTCCTGGCTGGAAACAATGATCGTGACTACCTCCAAAAAATCCACATGACCGATTAGATATCCCCCCATCATGTGGGGATTAGGCCCCCTAGTAGCTTTTTAAAATGTGACTCATCCATGCTCCCAAAAAGTTATCTATCGTCGGTGAAGCTGTCGTCTTCAAGCCATATGTTCAGCCTGATCAACCTCTGTTTTTCCTGGATACATGCGTGGAAATAAGAAGATTTGCGATCTCCCTCATACAACCACTTTATCCGTACTTATTCATGGGCCACCAGTTCCTCCATTAAGACCATTTTTAATATAAGAAGATAAATACAATTTTTAGTGTAAAATATTATTTAAGTTTCCAAAAAATTAAACCTTTTTTTTTAAAATTCAACATAGTATTTTTAAAAGATATATTTTAATTTATCATTATATATTTTAATATAAATTATTTCCAAAAACTTTTGTGTTATTAATTTTGTATGATAAAGTTATAAAAGTAACAATATTGAAAAAATTAGTATTTTTTTCTATTCACCAACAAATAAATTATTTTTTTAAAAAAATATTAAAAATTCCTATTAGGCTATATTTTATATGTGAAATACAAAAATATTGTTCATTTTGAAAAATTAAAATTCTAATGTTTATAAATTTGTCTTTTAAAAGAAATTTTAATATATATAATTATATATAAAAACTGAATTTATTAAAAAAATAACCTTTTAAAACATTTAGTGTTCTTAATCCAATTTTGTATGAATTTATAATTGATTGCAATTGTTTTATTTACAAGAGTTTTTATAATTGTTAAATTTTCTTAATAATTAATATTTTACTACTAATTTTAATTTAGTGTTGTGTATGGAGAAAGATTTCGATCATATAAATAATATATATATATATATATATTCCAAAATCATTGAGAGTTACATTTTCCCCCTTAAAATAAATTTCAACTTTTAGATTTTATATATTTTTTAATAAAGGAAGAGGTTAAAGGATATATAAAAAACCCAAGATATATATTATACTGATATATATTACTTACTTTACTCAGTTATATTAGGAAATTATTTATCCAATATATGATTCTTTAGGAGCTTTTAGGGACATACATTTAAAAAATTTATTTTCAAGATCCTTTTTTGAACTAAAAACTATAACAAAAATGGTTGTGCTAATGTATAATAAAATCAATGTAAATTGATTATATGAATATAAAAAATCAATCCAAATATGTCTTAATAGAAGATATATTCATTTAAACCTATGAATCTTTTGATTCAACTTTGATATAATTAGACCAACCTATTACTCCATCAATTTGACCTAGGATGTCTATGGTAATTTTTTTATTAGGTTCTATAACCTAAATCATAATTTAATTCAAATATAGTTAAATACTTCATAAGGTTTTGTAAAGTGAATGTGATTAACCAAAAAATATAACCTGAGAGTGTTAGTCAAGTGTGAAATCCTAGGGCCAATCTTCATGCAATAGAGTGCAGACTAATTTGATATTCAACTAACCTTTTCCAAGGTGAATACCCTTAGTGCATCTTTTCCTTTGCTACATCCACTTACTAGTAACTAGAAAAGGATGTAATTTATAGTAGAAACACACAATATCAACTTTACCAAAACTTTTGGATGTTATATTATACTTAAACCTATCCTTACACTTATCCCCAATGTTTTCACTAAATGTCTATAATCATAATCCACAAAAATAACTAAATTAATCCTAAAAAATAACCAAACCCTACTATAAAAACAATTATTGTGGCCCGACTAAAAATATATATTTTTACACTATTTCTACAAGTTAAGAATTACTTCTCACAAATAATCTCACAATACCAAGAATAGAAGATTTAGTGTATATGAGGATAAGCTACATAATGAACTCATTTGACAATACTTGTAAACATTTCCTCATATTCTAACCACACTAGTGCTACATCAAGACATATACTAGGTTATACTCATCTTAATAACCTAGGGAAATAACACATAAGAAATTGGTGATATCGAACACTCAGTCAGAGAAAAATATTTCATCATGTGTTGGTTAAAAATCATGCGAGGAAACATGATCATGGGAAAAATATCTTAGGAAAATAACATAAAATAATAAATAATTTTCCATAAGTCATGATATAAGGGTATGAAATCTCAAATGAACAAACATTTACCATATAACAAGTGTTTGGAATAATGAGACATTAAACATGAGTTAATAAGCATAATAAATGACATACGATTATGAAATAAGAGTGTGACATAAACATAATATAGAGACCCAATCCGTTAACACATGTCATTACCTAATTTTTAACATTAAAATGTACTAATTACATCTCATAGAACCCTTACTGACTGAATGAAAATTATATTTTCATTATATCAATCAATTTTAAGGAAAAAGTGAGAAAACAAGAATTTAACAACAAAAGGATAAAATAGAGTAATTAATGAGAAATTTGAGTTTAGCAGAATCAATTTCCCAAAACAATTTCTAGGAGATATAAGTTACCTGAGTGCTTGGTACATCCATTATCATATCTTCAAATTCAAAAGCTAGCCCGTATTAGGACTAGATATACTCCCCAAGGCTAATATTACCTTCCTTGAATCCCCCAACTAGAATCAAATATTACATATAAATCAAGGTGTATTTATCCTCATTGAGAGTCACCATTAGTGACATCACCATCATTTTAGTTGCCTCCTCTTCAGTAGAATTGAGTAAAAAAACCTTCTTGACCACTTCTTGGTCAGAACTCAATATCATATCCAAGGATTGATCACACATACCACTTGATTTCCTATGTCACCCAGTCTCATTGTCTGTCTTCTTGGCATTTATCTTTTTTGCTGAATGAGTCTCCAAAGGAGGAGGTAAGGAAGAGTAATATTTCTTACCCTTCCTCCTCCTGTTACTCCTATTACTCCTTGGGCTTATAGATCCAACTATTGAATGGCTTGAATCTTTTTCATTTGGTTTCTTCACATAAAACCTATATGCACAAAGAGAATCAATTTTGTTAATGCTCATACCATCCATTGCATGGCCTTCAAAAATATTTTCAAAGGAATTTAAGTCTAGTTAATTGGTTTAGAACCCACTGAATTTCCAACTATGGTTTGATAGTTAACATCCAGAGTAGCTCCCTACCTTCCCTTGCACAAGTCACCACTTCCCAAACATAAAACCTTAGCAAAGGAAGCATCAGTAAGGAAGATATCAGAAGGATCGTTTGTGATGGGGGAAGCACGATGCTTGCTTTTACTTCGTGAAGACTGCTGCCACTACTCTGGTCCTTTCCCCATTGGCAGGGGAGGGACCTCAAGCTTCCCACATGGGAGTGGGTTCCCCTTTTCCCCCATTTTATAACTCTGTCCTCCTTCCACTTTTTCCTCGAGCTTTGTTGAGTCCGAAAGTCCATGACTTTTTCCAAGGGAGCCCTAACCTCTCGATCTCAATAGTGGAATTCAATGAAACCTTGCCTATTCTAAAACTTACCTAGTTTTCTCAACTCAAATAGTAATTCCCCTTAGTTGATGCATTTGATAGGATTGTTTTTGGATCTTGGGAGTTACAAGAGAGGGAGATAATGGGTTTTCGTGACAACAAGCCTATTATGATACTTTTCACTTCGGAGTATGATTTAATTAGAGAGTGGTCTAAAAAACTACGGAGCTTCAATGGATTCCAGTTATAGATCTTTATATGGACCTACAAATTCCATATGAAGCGTGACACTTCTTCGATGTAGATCTGGGTCAGTTTCCCTAACCTTCCTCTACCATTTAAAATCCCCTCTGTGATTAGGATGATTGGGAACTTAGTGGGTAGATTCTTGTGTTTGGATAGCCGTACTGAAGCTATTTGTCATCTTGTTAATCTGCGAGCCTATGTAGAGGTGGATGTGTCAAGAGTTCCATTCAATAATCTTAGGATCATTTTAGGTGAAGAGTTTCAGTATAAGAAACATGTGGTTTATGAATCGTGGTCCAACTTTTGTGTTGTCTGTAAGCATTTGGGTCATTCATTGTCATACTGTAGACAAGGTTCTTTGTATCCCACCAGGCAGATGGGTGCAGATATTGGTAAGGTTACAGAGGTTGGTGTTGAGGCATCCTTGTCTGGAAAAAAGTCAGTGGGAGTGGAAAATGAGTCTAAATCAGCAATAGAAGTCATGTGTGGATCACAAGAAGCGAATCCTTGAGTGTCCAACATCTTTGGTTTCTTGTGGAATGATTTGGTAGTACCCCAACACCATCTTCTTGCTCTTTTGGGCTAGAGGGTCCTGCTTTGGAGAAGGTGCATCCTAATAGTGGTCTCATTCTTGTGGATCCACACATGGTCGATGAAGGAGGTTCCATGACTCCCATGGATATTTCATATGCCGAGGAAGTGAATTAAGGGAATAGTACCTTTGACAAGGGTCTGGCTAAGGCCTATAAGTCACCAAGGGAGGGTGACTCATCTAGTTATAAAGTGATGCAGTGTGAGGAGGTGGCTGCTATTGCACTAAGCAATAGTTTTGAAGGGTTGTTTCCTGATAATCTAGTTCAGGAGGTTGAAATTGACCTATTTAGGCCTTCAATGGATCAATCGGGGTCCTATGGGACCAATTAAAGTTATGGGGACTCTAAGCATTCATTTGGTGATATAGAAGGTGACACCCAAGGCGATTGGATTTCAAGCCTGAGATGCAGCAAGAACTAGAGGGGTAATCGGAATGTGATGAAGGATTATTCATTTTTTCCTCCACTGAGGGAGACTAGATCAATGAAGAAATTGAAGGGAAGTTTTCCTCCCTCCATGGTTTATTCTGGATAGTAGAGGGAGCTTGGTGTGTTGAGAAACTCTTATGTGGAGTTTCTTATGCACTCGAAAGAAGAAATTGTTGAATCAATTTTGACAATCAAGGCTGATAAAGAAGAAACTAACAAGATTATGGAAAGTTCATTAAGGGTGGTTAAAAATGAGTAGCAAAGTATCTGGATTGAGAAACAAGATCTAATATTGATCAGAGGATTCAATGCTGGGAAGATCAGTTAGGAGGAGTACATCTAGTCTTGGGATAAGCTAGAATATCGGTTCCAAGGCCTTCTAAAGGATGATTCAAACTCATAGGTTAGTATTATTTCTTAGAAATTAGGGAGGGAGATCAAATAAAATAGGATTAAGTTTTCATTTAATGGTTATGTTATTTCCTTTAGTGCTTGAACTATGGTTTCTCACTTTTTCCATAAAAGTGGTTTCTATAATAAAAATTTAATTTTTAGTACAGAAGCATTAAGAACAACCTCTTCACCTACATCCATCTAAACTATATCATCTTTACTCCCATTCACTTGAGTTTAACCTCGATCAACATCATTCTAGATAAATCCATCACATGCTCTCGCACTATCAAACTTAGAACACGTTGACTAGTGTCTTTGGAAGACTAGGTTCATAATACCTAAATGTGAGAATAAAATAAAATATTTTATTTTATTTTCCACAATAAGATCTTAAATCCTTTTGATCTCCAATACTATATGGGATAACCTAGGGAATACATAGACAAAGGGGTTCTAGAAATCCAAATGAGGGGAAAACATGATAATTAAGCATAAATTGTGAGCCAAAGGTATAACATGATATAATAAATGATAAATATCAGGAATAATCACATGGAAGCATAAAATAAATATCACCATATCATAAGAACATGGAATCAATAGAAATGTGGTAGAAATATATAACATGACATAATCATGATTCAAGGATAACTTAATAGTTGATATCACATGATGGAAAATGTATTATAATGGATTTGGTTTACTCCTTGATCCTATACATGATGTCTCATGAGACTAAAACATTTCACAATGAATTAGATAACTATATGGGTGAACCCATAATAACGTGCTCATTATTTATTCAATCTAAAAAAAGGAAATCAATCATAATGAATAAATTTAATAATTACCCATGGATATAAAATGGGTTTCTTAATCTTATCTCATATCATAATCAAATTAAATTTCATAATGAAGGAATTAGATAGATGAACATAAGGAATGTATTATGAAACCAATATAAATGAAAATAATCTATGAATATATGTGAGAGTCATATATACATAATTTATAAAAATCCATAACATCAAATATTGTCTTTGTTGATGAAAATGTCTTTAAAATATTTCATAGAATATTTCTTTAAGAAAGCACCCTTATCGATATGTAAACACTTACTAAAAATATAAAAATTTATAAAAATTTATATATATATATTTATTAAAAAGAACTATTTAAACTATTAAAATAATATTCAATTAATTTAGTGGTTATGTTCATGGGTAATGTTTAATATTCCATATATGTAAAAAATCATTCCTTTCATCCTTTTGTATAAAGGTAAAAACATACTTAATTCAAAAAAAGAAGAATTTTTCTTTCAAAATATTTTGTAAAAATTAAAAAATGGGTAAAAATATAATTAATTAATGATTTTTATAATATTATAAATATTCTTGAATTTTTTTTAGAAAAAATTCATATTTAATAAAAAAGGATTTTTGGCCGATGTTATAAATTTAGTCATCTTTTCTAAAAAAAAAAATTATCTCATTAATTTTAAGTAAAAAGGATAATAAATGGTAATATTACATTAAAATTTCATGAATAAATAGGGGAGAATAAAATTAAAGGGGTTTATTATACAATGATCAAATAATTTCCTGTAATGGAAATTTAAACATAAATAATCCTGATTAAAATGAGATTGAAACATAAACCATTACTTCTTTGGTAATTTTTGAATCGTAACTCCCATGAATGAAGTAAATGAGTTATAACATTAAATATCATGATGTATGAATGATTCATGATATAATAAATAAATAGGATGTATATACACTATTAAAATAAATTAGCTGTATAAGAGAAAATGTATCTTAAAAAAGGATGTTTTGAGATGAAACCTTTACCTTAAGTCTAGGATTTCTTGAGTATATATTTTATCTCATGTATAATAAAATTATATAAGTTAATTATTATTTAATGAAAATTTTCTAGATTTAATACCTTATACATGAACCATTTACTTAATTTATTTAAATTCTATTTTAATTACATAACCAGTTATGTTCACATTGGGTTTTTTGAGGATACTCAGTTCATAATTTCAAAACGGGATTGGTATGTTGTCCATGGTTAAAGGGTTAATTTTCTATTATCTCTAGAATAATAATAATTATATAATTATTTTTTTATACATAAGTTATTATTTTAAAAACAATTATGAATTATGGTTATAAAAAATTAACTACGTTACAATCACTGAGATGGTAAGCTTTTTGTATGCATGTGTAACATAACCATTTTTCAAAAATCATGATAGAAAGAAGGTAAGTGTTATTTTATATTTAAATAAGTATAATAATATCTTAGATATAATATTAATTATTTAAATACACTTACATATTCCATTCATGTGATGTGGTAATAAAAAAAGTATCACATCACTTCATGAGGAAGTAGTCTACCGTACATACAATAATGTTATCATGTTTTTATGGATAGTAAGGTAAGAAGGTATATGATATGTTAATTTTAAATAATGATTAATATTTGAGGAAAATAATATATAAATATTAATTCCATATTCATTAAAATTTTTGAGAGGCTATGATAGAACGAATTACATCGGTTCATGAAGCGGTAGTCCACCGTACACACAAATGATGGTTTTATTTCCCATTTAATGAAAAGATGAGATGAATTTAGGTAATTTAATTAAACAAATAACATCATAGTATATGTTATATACTTATTACATTATATTATCATGATTTAGTAATATTTTAATGAGGTTTAAGATGAAATTAAATAAATATTCTCAGTTAAGAACAACTACTCTTCTTCGGACCACCTATTTAGGATTATAACTAAATCCTTCCTAGATTGGATTTATGAGCAGAAAAGGATTATATGGTGTGGGTAGGGAATAATGGAAGGTATTTTTATTATAATTTTATGAACCAAAAGTATTTTAATGTGTGGAAATGAGAGGATTGGATGTTCTCTTTTATAAGTGGGGGAGGGGACACACTTGGGTTTTTTGAAAAGAAAAAGTTGTAACCACATTTTAAACAAAACAAAAGTATAAAAAAGGATAATTATAAAACATTATCGGATATAATATCTAAATATTTCCATTAAATAGTTTTTTATAAGTTTTTAGTTCATTTTAACATTTATCAATTTATTTTAACTGTGCGGTAATCCCATTTTTATCTTAACCATGCTAATTAATTTTTACTATTAATTATGAACAACTACTATATTTATATTATTATATAATATTAATTATAATGATTAAAAATATGGAATCTATTTCTACAAATATAATTCATATAAGTTTCAAAATTTAATATAAAATTAAACCCACACATGCGACAAAAATATAGTTTTCTAGAGAAAACATTTTTATAAGTATAAAAAGATTTTAAATAAAAATTAAAAATGAAATTGAATATAATGGCCAAAATTGGATTAATAATAACATAATTTAACTATGTTTAATTTTAAACCATTTAAAAATATATATAACTTTTTAAAAGATTTAAACAAAAAGGTTGTTTTCAATAACAACAAGTATTTTTTATTATTCATTAAAAAATTATAATTTTTAGAAAAATCCTAAAGATTCATCCTAAGATAATTTTGTAATATTGATAATAAAAATTCAGTTCATTTTTTGAAATAATATTTTAAAAAAATTGGAAAAAATTAATTTTATTATTTTTTCACAAAAAGGAATAAAAATTATTTTTTGAGAAAGTGGTATTTTTGTATCCTATAAAAACATTACCAAGAATTAAGAACTTATTTATCAAAATATTTTATTTATCCTCTAACCATAATTTTCAAAATATTATTATTCCTATTCATACCACCAAAATCAATGACTAGTCTGTAATGTTATCATTTAAATAATAACATTTTAGTATTATATAGTGTTTTATTTAAACTTAGTGTTTCGTGTTGTATAATCTATCATACATAGTATTCTTTTAAAATATCATAGTGTTACATTATAATTATTTAAATATATTTCATACTCAAGATTTTAACATTCACTCATTATTCAAGGGTTTGACATTAGAAAATTTCTTTTTTGGAAAACCCACACTATAAAAAGAGTTAAAAACACTCTATTAAAAAGAGGGAAAGAAAACAAGAAGGTCATCATATAACTTGGTGTTAAAATTGGATTAAATTATTGGGAATTGAAAACATGTATTTTTAAATAAAATCTATTTTATAGTTAACATTATTCCTTTTTTATATGAGAGAAGAGACCATCTATTTATCAAAAATGAATAAAATATTTCTTTCAAGATCCTTTTCCTAAAGTCAAGGGATCCTTTTACCATATTGAATAAGGAAATAAGGAAATATAATTACTTCAAAAGTATAATTTCAACCTTTAATAATTTTTCACCACAGTCTCATCTCTTACTCCAAACTATAAGTATTCAAGATAATTGTTTTATGTCTGAATCACTAAAATTACCTTCTAATGGACCCTAGGATTCCAAAAAATGATATCAAGATATTTCTCTTGTATTTATAAATTAAAGAAAACCAGAAATTGTTATCAAACGATAATATTATTACCAAAATGAATATGAATATATTAATCTCCAAAACATAACAATAAAACCAAAGGTTAAACATAAATCATTCCTTAAATAAATAACCATATATCCCAAATAACCTCAATAAAATCAACATGAGATAAAGTTTTAAACACAAATATTATGTCATACCATCAAACTTACATATCCAACAACATAATATAATTATTACCAAATAATTATATATTTTAAATATAAAGGTTATATATATCTCAACACAATAAAACATTTCACAAAATATCATTAATCACTTAAAAATCCAAAAAATTTAAAAAGTATTCATCTCTAATATTTTTCCCAAAATAACCATAATATTTATTCACAAATGAATTTAATTAAAAATAATTTCATACTAACTTGCACATCACATAGACTATTGGTATACACTACACCCTTATCACCATTAAATTTTGGGTTTAACCTCCATGGCTTTACCGAATGTGATGGGTTATCACTTGATATATAAGTTGTCCTTTTAAAAAAACATACTAATAAAATTTCATTAATGTTAACAAAAAATGATTAAAATCTTAAAAATAACATTAATCATAAAATCTATGTTTAATGACAAAATTATTTAATAGAACTTAATTTTCCTCATAATATTAAATAATAATAATTGATTATAATTACCTCAACATCAAGCATATATCAATGGTTATCCTTTCCTTAATCATATTTTACCCATAAAATATCACCTTACTATTAAATCACCTTCCTAGGTCATTTATTCCATACAACATATTCTAGAAAATACTTAAATAAAAACTACAACAAAATAACCCTTATAAGTTTCCGGATTCTTATTACCATCATACCATTGATAAAAATACTCCAGCAACATGATTCCTAATTTTCAACTTTTAAACAATTAAATCATTCGACTTCAACGATTATCATAATATATTCCATTTTAAATTAATCATTGGATAAATTCATTGAATTGAACAATCACAAAGTTCCCAACATCTATGACATTGAATTGTTATTGGTGTTTTAGGTTGACCTTTTATTTCCCTTCACCTTTTTTATTGGACTCTTTATTTTCCTTCAATAATTTTCTACATTTTCCATCCTTTCCCACACATAAATTATCTTATAGTTTCTTTAAGGAATTTTTTAGGGTGCCACTTCCCACATTTTTTACCTTTAGGAAATTAAATCTCCTTTTCTTTATCACTTATAACACATAAATTTAATGAGATATTATCCCTCTCTTCATTGATGTGTTTGGAAATTTAACTATGTTCCATTTATTAATTATAATTCTAGATATATCATTTGGAATTATCCCCAAATGTATAAATTAAATTCCCTTTTTGTTATTTATATTTTTAGGGAAATAATTATATTTCCCACCACATTAGTTATTATCAAGATTTATCTTTTTTCCCTCCATTAAAAAAAAGTTATAAAAGAGACAAGATTAGAATTCATTAAGATACCAAATGTAAAACCTATAAACCTATAAATAATAACTTCTAAATGACAAATATATCCTAATTTTAGAGTCACTAGGTTTAAATCTAGGTTATCCAGGGTAACATTTCCTATTAGTTTTTATAACCTAATAATTTTTTCAAGTCCATCATCATAGTTCATAAAGAGTTTTTGAATTTATAAAGAATATCCCTTGAGTGTTTCAAAATAGGTGTGAAAAAATGCCCATTGTTGTGAACCATGTGACAATAGGTTCCATCCCAATACAACCTATTTGGTTTATAATACCAATATACAACTGTTCCAGATCCACATCCCCTTTTAGTATCTAAACAATGATTTATTTATTTTAATCGACTCACACCACACTTAACCATAATTACATGGTATTTTCCTATACTTAGAATTTTACCAAGGTTTATCCATAAAGTATTAGAGTATTAATCTCAAAAAATAACTATAACTTTATATGATACCAACTATAGTGACCTAATCCTTTTAAACATTTTATTAAATGATTCTTAACATAAAAATCCATTAATTAAAACCCAATTATTATTAGGCCTAGTTTATTTGGAAGACTAAGGTTATAATACATCAAAGTGAGATGAAAATAAAAATTCTTTAATTTATTCTCTATAATGATATTCTAAATACTATTTATCTCCTAAAACTTCATGGGATAACCTTGGGTATACATAGAAAAAAGGGTAAAGATAAAAATACTAGTAAAGGAATAAATATGACAAGAAAACATAAGGTGTGAGTCTAAGGTAAAACATGGTGTCATAAAATGGGAGACTAAATAATAATCATATGGGAGCATAACATAAAAAACATGGTATCATAATATCATGTAAACATAGGAAATTTGGTAAAAAATAAAAATGAAATAAAAATAAGTCAAGGCTAACCACCAAGACAACATCACAGAGTGGAAAGAGTCCTATAATGGAATAGGTTCACTCCCTAATCACATATATGATGTCTCATGAGACTAAAATATTACCCAATTAATTGGAGGGATGTATAATTCCAAGACTACCCATCACATTCATCGTGTACATTAATATGTGTTCCACATAAGTACATAAATCATATGTCATAAGCATAAGTATTTCCCATGGAAACAAATGAGTTTTATAATATTTTATCACATCATAATCAAAGGAAATGTTTTAATGAATGAATTTAAGATATAAACCCAAGCCTTTTATTACCCCATAAATGCAATGAGTAATAATTTTGGTATATATTTGAGAAATATATATATATATATATATATAATTTAGAAGCATTCCATAACATCAATGGTTTTATTGTTTGATGAAAATGTTTCCAAAATATTACACTGAATATTTATTGAGAGAAAATACCTTTTTCACTTTTAAATCACATCTTAGAAATCTAAATAATTCTTAAAATATTATTGAAAAAATTTAATTTAAAAAATGAGAAATTATAAAAAAATATTCTAATAATTAAGTGTTCATGATGGAAGGTAATTCTACATATGTCCTATAAGATAAAAAAATATTCCTTTCACACTGATTTAAAAAGGATAAAAAGTACCCTGTTTAGAAAAGGATAAGAAGATTCCATTCACAATGCTTTTTAAAAATTTCAACATGGATAAAAATTTAATTTTTAAATCATTTGGATAATGTTAAAAAAAGTTTTTAAAATATTTTTAGAAAACATTTATATGGATGAAAAAGGATTTTCGACCAATGAGAGAATAAATACGACTTTTCTTTTACACATTTCTCAAAAATTTTAAGTTACAAAGAGAGGAAAATGGTATTATTACTTGAAAATTTCATGAATAAATATAGGTGAAAAAAATTAAATGGATTTATTAGACCATGATCAAATAATTTCTGACAATGGAAATTCAAGCATAAACAATCTCAATTAAAGTGATATTGAAACATAAACCCTTACCAGTTTGGTAACTTTTGAATCATAACTACCATGCATGAATTAAAATAATATTAACTTAAAATATAATAAGGTATTAAGTATTAATTATATAATATGTAAATTGGCAGTATATACACCATTTATAATAAATTAGGTACATAAAAGAACATGTGTCTCAAAGGAGGAAGTTTTGAGATAAAAACCCATACCTTGGGTACAAAATTTTCATCTATGTAATATATCATTAGTATAAAAAACTAATATCAATTATTTTTTCATAAGAAACATTTACAGTTTTAATAAATTACACTTAAAAATTTTCTTCATTTATTTTAATGAATTATTTAATTACTTAATCAGCTATTCCCACGTGGGGTGTTTTGAGGATGCTCAGTTCATAATTTAAAACTTCATCGGTGTGTTGAATATGGTCAAAGAGATCATTGTTCCATATTTTCTAGAATAATAATACTTAAATAATTACAAATTTTACACATAAATTATACTTTTAAAAATAACTATAAATTATGGTTATGAAAATTGAATTATGTTATAATCATTGAGATGGTAGGCAGTACATGCACATTTAACATTTCAATTTTTCAATGATTAAGATGGAAATAAGGAAAGTGTCATTTTATATTTAAATTATGATCACATTTTCCTAAATATAATATTATTTTATAAATACACTTACATATAATATCCATGTGATGTGGTAATAAAAACCGACTAACATCATTTCCTAAGACGGTTGTCCGCTGTGCACACGAATGCCGTTATCATTTTTCCATGGATGGTAAGATAAGAAACTGTACGAAATAATAATTTTTAAGAATTATTAATTTATAATAAATACAATATATAAATATTGAATATATCATAAAAAATAACCATAATTTGCAATTGATGAAAAAATAATTACATCATTTCATGAGGTAATAGTCCATCGTACACAGGAACGATAGTTTCGTTTCCCATTTGATGGAATAACAGATGAATTTATTTAATTAAATTAATATAATAAAATATTATTTTAAATTTTATAATTATGTCATTATATACGCATGATTGAGTAATATTTTAATGAGGTGTAAGAATAAAAAAAAACAAATATTTCTCGTTAAGAAAGATACCTCTTCTTTGGACCACCTCATTCGGATTATCCATAAAGCCTCCCTAGATTGTCTTTTTGATAAAACAAATGACACTAGGAAATGGGTATGGAACTAAGTAAATTATTTGGGTAGTTATTGGATGATCCAAAACTCTTTATATGTGTAAATAAGAGAGGATATGGGGTTTCTATTTTATAAGTGGGGGATAGGAAACATTGGTAATTTTTGTAAATAAAAAGTTATACCTATGTTTTACATAAGAAAAAGGATAAAAAATGTATAATTATAGAACCTTATAAGCTATATGGTCAATATATGGCCATACAATAAGATTTTGGAAATATTTTATGTAATTTTAACCCTCGTCATTTTAGTTTAACTACCTATTAAATACGTTTTAATTTTTACCACGGTAACATTTTTTACTATTTTTATTCTTCATTATGAAAAAAATATGTTCACCTTATTATATAATATTATTTATGATGATTAAAAATATTTAATCCATTTTTCAAATTAATTGAAAAAATTGGTAGAATTTAATTTATAATTAAACCCAAAAACGTGAGGAAAAAATAATTTTACAAACAAAAAGTTTTCATAAGTATAAAAAAATTTATATCAAAATAAAAAATGAAATTAATTACAATGACCAAAATTAAATTAATAATAAGATAATTGAACTAATTTTACTTTAAACCATTCCAAAACACAAAATAACGTTTTAAATTATTTAAATGAAAAGGTTGTCTTCAATAAAACCCAGTATTTTCCACTATTTATAATAAAACTAATATTTTTAGAAAAATATAAAAAATTAATTGTAAGATAATTTTGACATATTTATTCAAAAAATAAGTTTATTTTTAAAATATATATTCTAAAATTGAAAAAATAAGTTCTTTTAATTTTTTCAAAAAAATGAATAAAAATCATTTTTGGAGAAAAAATTATTTTCAAAGCCTATAAATATTTTATTGAGAATTACATACTTAATTATCAATATATTTTCTTTATCCACCATACATAATTTAAAAAATGTGGTTATTTCTATTCATATCACCAAATTTGAGGGCTATGTTATAATGGATATTTTTAAATAATAATATCTTAATTGTATCTCACGATTCGTTTAAACTCAATATTGCATGTTGTATATTCTATCAAGTACAATGTTATTTTAAAAATACTGGGGTGTTATAGTTAACATTAACCATATTATGTTAATTGGATAATTTATTTAATATTGTCTTCGATATAGTTATTTTAGTATTAGATCCTTGATCATGAGTTTATAACCTATATAATGGTCATAATGTTTATATAGATGTTTTTAATAGGGAACTAGTGTATATGAATATTCATGGATTTTATAGTGAGGATTTTCAATAAACAGATTGATATTATCCATTTTTAAGAATATTGAATAAATAAATGAATTGAGTTTTTTAAAGAAATATTTTTATATATATAAATATTTATATTCTAGATTTATAAAAATATACTAAAATCAACATTATTACCACATATTACTAGTATTTAAGTTTTTTAATTATTCATGATATAAATGTTATAACATCATTCATGGAGGTGGTAAAACTGACCAAAAGAAGAACACATTATAATTATTTAATTTGAATAAAAATATTGTGGTATTATTATAATAACAATTATATAGAAACAAATGATATAAATTATTTGTTTTTATGATGGTAAATAATATATAAGTTGAGGTGAATAATAAATATAAAATAAAAACAAGCAAATGATGTTGGTACTTACTATGTAGAAACTCAAACTCCTTAAGAAACATTCTTTGGTTTTGAAGGATTTGGGTATAAATTTTGATCTAAATGGATTCCAAAAATTGGAATTGATTTTTTGAAAGAGAATTTTTTTTGATATTGGAGAGGAAAATAAAATAAAGATGTTGTTTGAAGTGGGTAGAGGAGGGGTCCTTTTATAAATGAGTTTTAGTGGGATTTCCACAATTTCCCATTCATTAATAAGAATAGAATGCACTTTTATAATTCAAGTAGATAAATAATGGACAAGGTATGCAGATATGTCATGAATTCATGAATAAAAATATTTATTGATAATTTTTCGAGATATTTTATGAATTTACCTATTATTTTAACCCATTTAACTCACATTACCCTTTATCGTGATAACTCACTTTTATCTCTATTAATTATTTTTCTTCACAAAAAAATAAAATTGAAATTATTATATATTTTTCAATTTTTATTCCAAATTAAAAATATATTTTAATATATTTTATTTCTACTAGTAATTAAAAATATTTTTAAAAAAAATTATTTACACATAAAAACAATTTTTTTATAAAAATAACTAGTTTAAAAATTATATGCTATTATTATTATTTATTTCAATGCAATAACTATTTTATGAATGTTAATTTATTTTAATATATATAATATATTTAATTTATAAAATCTATAATAGTTATTTATTTAATTTATTATGGTAAAAATAAACAACACATAGAGAAATATCCCTTTTTAAAATTAATTGATTTTAATCCTATTAATTTAAAACTATTTATCTATTAATAATTAATTTAATTTTATACATCCATTTTTTTAAATCATTCCATAAATTTTAGAAATATATTTAACTTAAATCATTCATTAAATGTTATAAATTTAAAAAAAATGAAAAATGTACTAAAATACAAATAAAAATTGTTTTTTAAATTAATAATTATATGTTGATATCTTCCTAAATTACACTTAAAAACCCTTAATATTTCTTTATAATCCCTAAGGGAGTGATAAGAAAAGGTGGTAGTTATAAGGTTAAAATTAGTGAGCATAGGCCTTGTAGTGATTTATACAATCTTGAACTTATCCCTATAATATTTTTATCATTTTATACATAATTAAGTTCAACTTGGACATTGTTGAAGAAGAACCCTAGTGACTCTACCACCTTACAAAGAGGAGAAAAATGAGCCTCATATACTAACCATATCAAGGGATATATTATAGTCATCACTTCAAATGAATATTTTCATAGAGTATCAAATAATATTTCCAATGACCATATAATAATATTAATTATATCATTATAATAATTCTTATATTCAATAAATTTATATGTTCAATGACCATATAACGATCATATTTCTCATTTTTGATTCTTATATATTTCCATACACACTTCATTAAAATCATTCAACATATTCCATAATTTATATATCAAAATGTTTTCTAAATTTCTAATGATTTTCATTTTTTATATAGTTATAATCAATGATATTATCATCATGATTGATCATGATGATAAATATTTCAATATTGGTGTATTTTTCTTTAATTTTTATTTTATTACTTTTTTAATTTTCTAAAGTATTTTTCATTTATCTATCCTATAATGTAATACAATATGTTTCATTGTTATATTATACTTTGATAGAATACATAATTGTTCCTTTTGGATCATTATTGCATGTTACACAAGTAATTGAACACACAGAAATTATTTAAAGGGAATTAAACATAATTTTTTTTTGGGATTTACATTCTCCCTCCCTTGAAAAAAATTCCCAATGAAAATTCATTACTTATATGAAAACATATGAAGGCAATTTTTTTCATTAGATATTTAATTTCCCATGTTAATTCCTCAAGCTTATGATTTCTCCACAAACCATTAATAAGATGAGTGTTCTTGTTTCTAAGTAAATTATCTCTATGATCCAAGAAATTTATTTATTATCCCTTATAAAAGAGATCTTGTTCAAATTGTATAACCTTTGAGTTTATTACTTGTGATGGATCTGAAATGTGCTTTCCAAAAAGTGATATATAGAACACATAATACTCTTATGAAAGGTTTGGTAGAAGATCTAGGTAATAATCTATAGTCATCATGAAATAAATAACCTCAATGGGGCTAATGTATCTAGGGATCTTATTAGGGAACATAACTTTGTGCTTTTTTTAGGTTGTGTTTGTGAAAAATGTATTTCCTAAAGGAACTTCGATTCATGAAGAGGTATAAAAAGTTTGGATATAGATAAAGTTATATATTTTAGAAGGAAAACCTACCATAAGACCTTAGGTTATGTCATATAGTTTGTTGGATGTAGTTAAACCTCTCTATAATACCGAGGGTGTCTATTGAATAATAGAGGGGAATGCCTAATAGTCTTTGTATGTTGGGCTTAATGGCTATGACTTCCTATTTTTGACATTATGGACGTGTGTGTTATGATATTTTGGGATCTTTAAAAGCTTCCTCAAGATGTGTGTAAGGTTCTCTACTTTACCATTTTATGATAAAGAAGATCTTGTGTCATGTCACACTATGAACTTTATAATTATTTTATTTTATTCTTTTCTTGATATTGGATCCTTTTATTAAGGTTTTGGTTGAGTCCCGATTAGAATTTTTGAGTTTTAGAAGACTTTGGGTGTGTTTCCATTGAAAAGTGGAGTTTTTGGGCTTGGAAGTAGATGGTGCATAGTTAGGGGAAACCATGAGACTTCAGCTAGGAAACTATGAAGCTCATGGTTTGGGGTCTGGGGCATTGTGTAAGGCTAGTACACAGTTAGGGAAACCATGTGGTAAGTATATTATGAGGCTCTGTCTCATTGGAGTGGAATTTGGCATGGTTGGTGCATGGTTTGGAAAATCATACAGCTATCCCATGTGGAGTTCCCCCTTTATCGAGTAGAGGTTTCACGATTGGAGCAGTTTCGGAAACATTGTAGACAAACCGTGCGAGTTACCTAGATCATTAAAAATATGAAATTACCTCTTTTCCCCTTTAGTGTTTTAACACTAATTCGATATTTCCTCCCTTTTCTCAACCTAGGGACACCATGGGACCCCCATGATCCTCCATTTTATGCCTCTTTTTTTCATGGATGCTTCTTGATGGTTCAAATGTGAGTTTACTTGGATTTTTTTCAATATTATCCTCCACCTCTTCTTCCCTCTCTGTTCTTGGTTTCTCCTGGTGGGGTTTCCCTTTTGGCCAAACCTTAGAAGTTAGGGTTGATGTGTGTCTTGTGATTCTTTAGTTATAGGGTGGGAATATTTTCTCTCAAGCTTTGTTCTACCACCCTCTGAAGTTTAGTAGTGTTCACACATCATTGAGGTAGGTGTTTCAATCCATTTTCTTTCCAGAACATTCCGTTGATGTTTGAGATTTCCATGAACGCTTTTAAAATCTTATAATATTTCTTGTGATGTGATAGAATAATTTGTTATATTGTTTTTATGATCTAATTTGGGTCCTAAATGGTTTTAAAAAGTGTTTATTTGATTATTCCTATGTTAAATGCACACATGGTGTTTTATAAAATTCTAATTGAGTTTTTAAGGTGAAATTGGGTGGTTTGGGTGGTGTTTTCCCCTGTTTATATTCTAATAATGTTGTTGGATTGTGATTTGGGTGTTACATTTAGAAACTGGTGGATTTTATGGTGTAATTCTAGTGGGTGGTTTGTTGTTTTCATCTAAAATCAAGTGATTCTTCTTTAAAAATATGCTATCAAAGTGATTTGAAGTGCTTATGAAAAGGAAAGTGGTTTTCGAAAATAAATTGATTGTGTTTCAAGTATGACTCTTTATTGTACCTTTATAAATGTGTTCAATGGATTGTGTGAAAGGTGTGAATCATGTTTTAATATTGTTTTTAGGTGAATACGTGATGAATTTCAATTTTCCAAAGAAAGTAGGTATTGTGGCACATAAGATTCTTTTTTGTGCCCCTAAAAAATGTTTCCAAATTGTAAAGGTGATGTGAAGTGTGATTTAAAATGGATTTGGATTTTGTGTATTAATTTGGAAAAGGGATTTTCCTATGGGAATGGTTGGTCCTTATGTGAAACTTTTGTTGTGTTTTCCAAATGGGTTTCATGAGTTGTGAAAGTTGTGTAAAGGCCAATTTAGCACTTTCTATTTTTCATATGTTTATACTTTTATTTGAAAAGGTTTTAGATTTGAAATTTAATGGCCAATTTGGAATTATGCTCGTGAGAGTGGTATTTTTTATTAATTTTGGTAATGGTTCATAAATGTCCTTGTAAATGTATTTGGATTGTAAATGTTAAACTCCCAATTAGAACCCTGTGATGTTTTATGAATTTTATTAGGATCTTGTGTTATTTGTGGGTCGATGGGAATATTGAAATGTTTTGGAAAGTAAATTGAAAATGTGGGTAGTGTGTCGATCGATTGGTGTTTAACAGTGATTGTGAAAGAAATGGGTTTTCATGTGTAATTTTATTCTTGGCTTGTATATTTTGAAACCACTAGAACATGGGATGCATTCCCATCTAGTGGATCGTGCATGGGAGCACTATAGTATCAAGTCCATTAGACCTTTGGATGGGATCCCCTCTAATGGATTGTTTGCGAAAAAATGTTGGTTTGTGTTTCTATACCATTTATTTCCAATTGTTTCAATTATTATTATTATATGGGGATTAATGGGAATCATCTAGAGGGTATAGTGATGGTTTCATATCGAACCTGATTAGACGGGTTGGTATCCCCTTGACTTGATAAGGCCAGGTGGGAGATGCCACTAGATTTGCTAGTTTAAAGAGGCTATCTGGTTGTTGAATATGGAATTTCACCATATGATGGTAGGTGATTCTGATTTGACTATATACAAGGATCACTATATGGATGTTCAAGAAATTATCATGAGTTACTATATATTTTTTCTGTTTATTTCTACTACATGTTGGTATTAGACTTGCTATTTATACTTGCTCGTTTGGTTTTAATTAAGTTTTTCGCATCACATTTTTGTAATCTGATTTTGATTTTTTTCTTAGGTTTTGATTATAACATGTGTTGTGGAAAGGGACCCTTTTTTTTAAATTGTAAGCTGTGTCTGTGGTTTTTGAAAAGGGAATTTATGGGAAGCTGTGTCTGGTTTCTTAAAATTTTTAAAAGACTATTTTTTCATGTTTTAAAAAGTACTGTTTGTGAACTATTTTGTGGAAGTAAATGTATGGACTCTTTGGTGATTACCTAATGATATGTTGTATTCCCACACACTGCTTATACCATTCAGTGTTAGTAGACCCAAGCTATTTTTCAAGTTCATGTGTTTGGTTCGGTTTCTCTTGGAATGGGTTGGTCTTGTGGTTGGTGGTGAGCGATTGGTCATGTGGAGATCATATTGTATGGTTAGATCTCTTTTTTGTATTTAGTTTGTTCCATTCATCATTTTTTTTATTTGTATTAGTTTTTATATTTATTTAGATTTAGTTATTCTTGGTTTCTCTTCATGTTCACTTTATTTATTAGATCTTGGTTTGTTTGGAGAAAATCATTACATTGGGATTAATTTGATGCACGGAACTAGTTTCCATTTCTCAGATCAGGTTGGGTGTTGTGTTGGATGGCATCCGAATATGTTCTATGACAAAATGGAATCATAGAAAGATCTATTTATTTTTGACATTTGGTGGATTGGACATTAATACTACTGGGACTCCAAAGGTTGGTATGAAAAGGATTTCATTAACCGTTCCTCACTATGATCCTTGAGTTTCTAGGGGTGGTTTGAGATTTGAGTAATCTTTTTTCATTTTGGATTGATGGATGACAATGGAGGTGATATGGTGTCATGTTGTGATCTCATATGGAGTAGTGATCCATGTGGAGTCTATGTGAATTTTTTAATGACTTCTAGTGGGTGGTGATTTCTTGGGACATGGCCCACTAACCATGGTGCCAGGTTAGGCATGGCCACTAGTTCCTCATTCTAGTGGTTTGGTGTGAGTTGTGTTTCATTTAGATTTCGGTTAGTGTTAGTGGAATTTTAAAAAATATAAAAGAGGGTTTTAAATAGAAATGATTGATTTCACGTGGTTCCATATTGAAAATTTAAATGAGTTTACAAAATAGAAATTGATTCAGAATTTTAAAATTTTGGGGATGATACAGAGTAATTGGGATTTGGATTGACGATTTGGTAAATTCTTAGATTTGATGATAAAGTGGAATGATTAACCCATGGTGTTTCTTATGAATGTTCACATATGTGTAGAAATGTCATGTTAGCATGTGTGTGTGGATTATGTAATTGTAAGTGGAATGAATGCATGTGCGACGGTTCATAGGATTCCATGGATGGGTATTTGGAGTCAAAGCTTTAGTTTTATTTCCCAAAAATGATTTTTAAAGGGGGGAAATGGTTTTGGGATTTGGTTTTTCTTCAAAAAGTGGTTTTTTTGTGAAAAGTGGCTTATATCATTGAAAAGTGTCCTTAGGAGAAAGATGTTTTGAAATTGAAATAAAAAGGGTATTTTTTAAAAGATATTTTTTGGTTGTATTTATATTGTTTGATTTTTGAGACCATTTCTTTATCTTGAGATGTTATTTTTGGTTGAGTTTTGGGTGGATGCTAGGCCTAATTTTATAATTTTTATGCTCTTCATAATATGCCCCCCAGAATGGTCCCCAATATTTCTAGTGGGTCTTTCCCATTTTCTGGTTCATCTCGATGGTTTCCTATTTTTCGTGGTGATTGAGGTCCGTTAGAGGCTGTGGAATGGATTGAGGAGGTTGAGAGTTCCTTTAGATCATTTGGAACTCTTGAAGCTGTGAGAGTGCATCATGTTCTTGGTTTGTTTGAGGGTTTATATTTGGATCAGTGGAAGGTGATTGTTTCATAATTAATGCAAGTTTGGATGACGTGGTATGTGTTTGAGAACACTTTCATCTGGTGGTTTATACCAGAGGAGGTAAAGATGTAGAAGGTGGAAGATCTCTTGAGTGTTTGGAAAGGCCAATGACTAATAAATGATTATATTGATCAATTCAGGGATCTAGTTTATTTCTCTTTGAATATTACATCACAAGATCTTTTAAAAGCTCATCCTTTTGTTTGTGGTCTTTATCCAAATATCAAGGAGTGGTTCATTTCATCGAGTGAAGTTCATCTCAAAAAGTTGGTGGATGAGGCATTCTTAGTTGAGCTAGATTATAGGGTACAACCAGTGGTAAGTGGTGCTCATGAATGTTACCAATTTAATGAGAGGTGTGTGATAGAGTAATATGTTACAAGAAGCTTATTTTTTTTGTTCTGGCTTTCCGTTCATTATTTTATTCAATCATGTGTTTACAATGTGGTCAATTCAAGTATTCAAAGCCACTGTGCCCTAATACTCCAAAATCCTATCACCATTGTGGCTATTTGGACCATATGGAGAATTTTTATAAGAATCATTTACCAAATTTGAAACCTTGATTAGAGGATGTTCTCACCTGAATGTGTGGAAGTGGATGATTCATTCAATATGACTCCATCCACAAGCCTCAGAGTGAAGCTTTCACATAGTCAGGAATTATTGGGGGAGTGAGGAACCTTGGACCAGTTCATGTAACCAGTTTTGGAGTGGATACAGTTTAAGTACTTATTGTAATTTATTTCATGTTTTTAGTTCATTTTAAGAGGATCAGTGGTCCTATTATCTTATAGTCCATTTTGTTCCTTGGATGCAAATCTTTAAATGATTATCCTTTCATGAATTAGTTTTAATTTTATGTTATTCTTGTTTGGAGATGTTTGTGCTTGTAGAAATAGATGTTTTCAGCTTGTGTTCAAGGCCACTTCTTGGATTAAGATTCTTTAATGGTTTCCTCATTATGTTGGTGTTTTTTATATTATATGAAAAATTACCAGTTCTTGTAGAGGTTTTGATTATCTTGTGTAGAGAAGTTGGGTTAGTTCGTGTTGGGATTCCACACACTAGTCAATGAGGTGGTGTTTTTGAGAGTTTCCATGTTGGTATGATATGAAGTTGTGAGAAGATGTTAGTCAATTTATTATTGTGGAGATAATACTTTCATGTTCTCCCATTATTCCTCATACTGAAATTTTCTTTAGAACTGTCTATGTGTGACTTATGAGGTGAAAGGTCACCCGGAGGTTTATAGTTTTGTTTCGATTTATTCGGTTTTGGTAGTGTTTTTTTTCTTATCATCCGACTTGGTGAATTTATTGGGGAATAAAGTGTTTTTAGTGAGTTGAATTGTCACACCCCTACCATGATAATTATTTTATTTTATTATTTTCTTGATAATGGGTCTTTTAATTAAGGTTCAGGTTGAGTCTCAGTTTGAATTTTTGAGTTTGGGAATCCTTCTGGTGTGTTTCTATTGAAAAGTGTATTTTTTTTGGGTTTTGATGTAGGTGGAACATGGTTGGTATAATGTTAGGGTAAACCATGTGCCTTTACCCAAAAAACCATACGACTCATGGATTAGGGTTTGGGGCATGGCACACAACCTGCACATGATTAGGGAAATTGTATGGTGAGGCTTTGTCTCGTGGAAGTGGCATTGGTATGGTTGGCACATGGTTTGGAAAACTGTGTAGCTAGACCATGTGGGGTGATCCTTTGTCCAGTAGAGAGTTCATGGTTGGTGCACAGTTTGGAAAACCACACGGCCAAACCGTGCAAGTTACCCAAATCATTAAAAATGTGAAATTATCTCTTTGACCCTCTGGTGTTCTGACAACAATTCAGGATTTCCTCCCCTTTCTCGACGTTGGAATACCATGGGATCCCCCATTCTCCTCATCTTTATCACTTCATTTACCTTGTGTTCTTATTGATGTTTATGAAGTGAGTTTCCTTGTATTTTTGTCCAATTTTCTCCTCATCCGAGTCTTCTCGTTTGGTTCTTGGTTTCTTTTAGTGGGGTTTCAATTTTAGAAAAACCCTAGAGGTTACAGATGATGTGTGTCTTGTGATTCTTTGGTTTTAGGGTGGGAATATTGTTTATCGGGCTTAGTTCTCCCTCCTCCTAAAGTTTGGTTGCATCCGCACATCATTGAGGCAGGTGTTTCCATCCATTACCTTTTTTTAAAATTCTATTGATTTTTGAGCTTTTCTTGAATAATTTTAATGTTTTATAACATTAATTTTGATATAATAGTATAATTTGTTATAGTGGTTTCATGATGTAATATGGGTGGTAAATTGTTTTAAAAATGGTTTCATTGATTTTGACAATGTTAAATGCACATAAAGTGTTTGATAAAACACCAATTGAGTTTATAAGGTAAAATTGGGTGCTTTGGGTGGTGTTTTCCCTTGGTTAGATTTTGATAATATTGGTGGGTTGTGAGTTCGGTGTTATATGTGGAAAGTGGTGGATTTTATAGTGTGAATCTTGTGAGTGGACTGTTGTTTTGATCTAAAAGAAAGTGATGCTTCTTTAAAAAGGTGTTTCAAAGTGATTTAAAGTGATTATGAAATAGAGTGTGTTTTTCTAAAAGAAATATTTTGTGTTTATTTGATGCCTATTTTTTATGCCTTTATAAACATTTTCAATGGATTTTGTGAAAGGTGTTAATAATGTTTTAAAAAGGGTTTGAGGTAAATATGTGATGAAAGTTGGTTTTCTAAAGAAAGTCGTGTTTTTGGCACCTGAGCTTCTTTTTTTGTAAACCTAAAATATTTTTTAAAATAGTAAAGGTGATGTAAAGTGGAATTTAAAATTGATTTGAAGTGCATGTAAGAATTTCGAAAGGTATTCTTCCCATGGGAATAGTTGGATCCTGATGTGATCTATTTTTTATGTTTTTCAAATGGGTTTCATGAGTTATAAAAGTGGTGTAATGGATAGTTTGGAACTTTCTATATTGTTTCATGTTTATAATTTGTCTTGAAAAAGGTTCTGGATATGAAATGTAATGTCTCGCCAAGAATTTTTCTAGTGAGAGTGGTATTTTTTATTGATTTTAGTAACTGTTTGGAAATGGACATGTAAATTTATTTAGATTGAAAATGTTGAAGGCTTGATTAACACCTTGTGATGTTTTAGGAATTTTATTTGGAACTTATGTGATGTGTGGGCCAATAGGAATATTGGCATGTTTTGTAAAGTGAATTGATAACCTAGATAGTTTAAGGCTCGTTTGGTGTTTAAGAATGATTACGAAAGAAATGGATTTTAATGTGTATTTGTGATTCCTGTATTGTATATTTTGAAACCACTAGAACATGGGATGCATTCCCCTCTAGTGGATCGTGTATGGGAACACAATGGTATTGAGTCCATTAGACATTGTGATGGGATCCCCTTAATAGATCATGGGTGAGAACATTGTTGGTTGTCATTTTTATACCATGTATTTCTAAGTGTTATTATTATTATTATTATTATTACTACTACTACTATTATCATGAGATTTTTGGTTGCCATCTAGAGGGTCGAGTGGTAGTTTCTTGTCAACCCCAATTAGATGGGTTGGTACCCCCTTTACTTGATAGGGTTAGGTAGGATGTTTCATGAGATTGGATAGTTTAGAGTGGTCAGTTGGTTATTAACTATGGATCTGCACCATATACTGGTTGGTGAGTCCAATATGAGCACATCCAGGAATCACTCTAGGGATGTTCAGAAAATAATCAGGAGTCACTAGATATTTTTTTTGTTTATTTCTACTACATGTTGGTATTATCCTTGATAGTTTTCCCTACTTTTTTAGTTTCCCTTAATTTTTTCACAACCCCTTTTTGTCATCTGATTTTTATTTTTTGCTTAGGTTTTGATTATAACATGAGTTATGTAAAGTGAAACCATTTTTTAAATAGAAAGATGTGCATGTGGTTTTATAAAGAGAATTTATGGAAAGCTATTTTTGGTTTCTTAAAATGTTTAAAATCATTTTTTATGTTTTTCAAATTTGTGTTTGTGGACTTTTTAAAGAACGGAAATGTATAGACTTTGTGGTGATTACCTACTGACATATTGTATAATCACACCATACATATACCATTCCGTATTAGTATACCCGATCTATTTTTTAGGTGCATGTTTTTGGTTCTTTTTTCCTTTAGTGTAGGTTGGTCTTGTGGTTGGTGGTGACCAAGAGGTCACATAGATATCATGTTGTGTGGTTTGATCTCAGTTTTGTATTCAGTTTATTTCATTCATTTTTTTTATTTGGATCAGTTTTTATATTTAATGAGATTCAGTTTTTGTTGGTTATTCCTATTATTTAGTTTACATATTCTATCTAGTTTTTTTGGAAATTTTTTTCCCACAGTGATTAATTTGATGCCCAACACTGGTTTCCAGCCTGTGGGAATTAGGAATGTCCTTTGGGACATGTCTCAGATCGGTCTTGTGTCAGGTTTGATGGCATCTTGATCTAGTTCATGACATGTCATGGTGGATCCAGCTATACTACAAAATGGATAAGGTGTTTTTAGTTGTTTTTCCAAATTGGGGACCTCATTTCCATTAATAAGGAACTGCACTACAAAGGAATATTGGATGGATTTTTCTAGCCTTTTCATTTTAGAGAGTTCCATGTCATTAGATCATTTTATAATGCATTATCATTAATCAACTAGTTATCCATTCCATAAAGGAAGGAAACTACATCACTAATGAGAATATTCTCAAAATCCTTATATATATGTGATATATATATATAATAAATATCATATTTCATGAAAATTATGATTTTCATGCCCATAAAATTTATGATTGTGAAAAAATGATAAGTAGTTATCATTTATTTATTCTCCCACAAAGACTATCATTAAAGGAACTGTTACGTAATATGTAACTTATGGTAGGTTACTCATGAAAGAGTTACATGAGTTAGACAAATAACTTACTCATGAATTTCAATGCATAAGTAAATGTGGCTACCCAAGGCGAGTACCTATGAATTATATAAAAAAATCAATGTTTTATTAGTTTATGTGATAGAATCATTATTTGATGAAACTTCTTCTACCCAAACCTATCATTCATCTTCCTCTATTTCATATAGAGGCACTAATATATTGTAGAAAAAATATATATCCCATTTTAGTGTCTGATGATTCATCACAACCAATGGATACACTATAGATGTTAGAAGATTTTGTTTTACTCATTGTGATCTTTATCAGACTGATTAGACTAAGATTAAGAAGGTTGAAGTGGCTCTTCAGTTTAAGGTAAACATATTTACAATAGTCCTTTATTTTAGTTTTATCGCTTGTTTTATTTATCTTGCATAGGAGATCTTCAAATTTGGGTTAAATTTTCTTCTACTATTTCCAATAAGTGTAATTGTATTCATATAAAAAATAATAGTGGTATTTGAGGGAAAAATGATTAATATTTTTGAAATAATTTCTGAAATAAATAATAAATCACATGAAACATAATAATGTTTTTTTATTCTAGGAATTCACTTTTCAAAATGGGTTACTCTTATATAGAAGGGCCAGGTAAAGGTAACTAACGTGTTACCTTTACAGAGATGGGTTTTGAAAAGGCAACCAATCATTGTCATTATGATGATTAATTTCATAAGGGTAAGTAGAGTGATACGTATATGTTAGTGGTCATGTAAAGGTAACCCGTGACTTACCATTATGTAAAGGGGTTCACATAAGAGTCAACATGAATTACCATTATGAAGAAGTGTTTTGTGTAAGGTTCATGTGGAATTACCCTTACATTGAGTGGTCAATGATATAGTAATCCCATGGATCATGTAAAGATAAGCTCTATATTCCCTTCATTATGTTAAAGTAAGCACCACATTATGTTAAGGTAATGGGTCTCTGCCTAAAGGTTGATGAGTTTTTCCATTATTCACATAAAGTTAACAAACCACTTACCCTTACATAAAACTTGGCTGTGAAAATGTATCTAATCATTTTCCTTTATATAAGGGATCTATAATTAGATTAACCTTATATAGAGTGTCTTCATAAGGGTAGAATGTGCATACCTTTACATAGGAATGAGTTGCTGCATAATTTTAAATAAAAAGGTTTTTATAAAAAAATTAAAAAATTAAATTATTTTAATGGTTTATAAAATATTTATAAATTATTATAAAAGGTATTTTGTGATATTTTAATTTATAAAAGCTTTATAAATTAGTTAATTACAAATTTTTTATAATAAATTAAATGTTAATGAAACATTTTATTACTAAATATTAAATGTTAATATTTAAAATACCTTTTTAAAAATTATATTGAATAACTTATTATATTGAAAGAAAATTTTCTATTTAGGAATCATAAGTGATAATTTATAAAGAGCTATAAATTATAAAATAAACGTAGAATATAAATTTTTTATATTTAAATGATTAATTGTTCATAATTAATTATTTTTAATTGTTTGAAATTAAAAGGGTCATTATTTGGATATTATTTAATCAACATGAAAAGTTATTTTATGATTTACATGATTAATGTTTACAGAACAATTATATATTTGAAATTTAGATTATGTAAAATGTATACATAATATAAATTTAATTATGAATTGTTTATAATTCATATAATATCATATAAAAAAAATGGAAATTTTATATGATGATTAAAATGAGATATTTCCTATTTGAATGAATATAGAATGTTTATATTCATAATTATGGAATGTGTATATTGTTAAATCCAAAATTATAAATGGGGTTATAGTTAACTTTTATTTATGAATGTTCATAAATGTTTATCTCATGTTTAAAAATGTGAATTGTTCATTTATTTAATGGTTATTCCATTCCTTATTCATATTGAGTAAATGTTTTAAGAAGTGTGAAGGTTTTATATGATTTAGTGTAATATGTTAAAATACTTATCAATAGAGACTTTCATTTCATTCTAGGAATGTCTCAATAATGTATTTAGTTTTTTATCTTCCTCGAACTCAGTTTTAATTTGTTTTTTTATCTTGAATTTAGTTATTTAATATAGTTTTTGAATATTTGGTGTTAGAGTTATGATGAATATAATTCTACCTTGAGTAAAGTATCATTGGGTATAGGGACTTGGGGTCAGAATTCCTACTTACCTAGAGGCTTATTCCATGTGTGGAAAAGTGAATAGGGTTGGATTTCTATCTCTCTGGGCTTACTCATGTGGAGATTGTCTGTCTCAAATAATTACAATCCTTTATATTAAGTATTCACATACCTTATTCATATAATTAATTTTTATTTTTATAAATATACCTGACTTCTAATTTTGGTTGACAAACATAAAATTGTTGGTTGTGTAAAGAGTTACACATCAATATGGTTTTAATATATTTGTTAGATGGAGGGAATATGATTAAAAAATAAATTGCTAGAATAATTCCTATATAAAAGGGAATAACATGATATAATATAGTGTGATTAAAATAACTTTAATATACTAAGTGTAAGATTCCTTCTAAAGTAGAACTTTTCAATTCCTAGATTATTCAATTGGGTATTGTTGAGATTAACATCAGTAACCCATGATTATATTGTGTAAGTAAATAAATTTATAAGTGAATTTTAATTTTCTTGATGGTATTGTAGATCCCATCCATATTTCCATTGATTGTTCTTTGTTAGTTTTTCTTAGAACGTTCTTTGGGTTACACTTAACTGGGAAACCTTATTTTTTAGGTTATCAGAGGAATTGAGTTGATTATATCCTTAATATGGATTAAAAAAAGAGTTTTTAACTCAACTATACAAGATTTATATATTATATGATTGATTTTTTTTTCTACCAGATATATTAAGGTATTATTTATATGATAAATGGTGTAAATTATATTAAAATATAGTTCTGGGCTTACTAATGGATGTGATAGATTTTAAAAGGGGTAATTATTTTAGTGGGAGTCCAATTAATAAAAGTACTTATTAAATGTTTAATGATTAATGACAATCATATGATAAAAGCATCTATTGTAGATTAATATCATCATCATCATCATCAAGATAAACTCTGTGATAAATCCTTATAAGGAGAAACCGAATGTATGTTAATCTTAAGACTCATAACTTAAGAAAAGTTCTTCAGAAAGATCTGTGATTTAAGTAAAGTTATTAACAGTAATTCATAGTAAAAAAATGGACCCTTCCGTAGTAACCAAGTATTGAATTTTTTCAAAAAGTGAATCTTCATTCATAAGGACGAAAAGAGTGGTTTATTTATAGTTTCAAAGGCATTAGATTTATAATTTCTAAATGAATCTTAGTCTCCACTCATGTACTCAATATGATTGGATACATCAATTATTTATGGAAATTTAGTCTTATATACTCTATATGATTGGGTATGTCAAATGATATTCAAAATTATTGAATATGTTGATGAATTTATGAGAATAATGGTTTATTTTAAGATATATTGGCTATAAAAATCAAATAAATTATTCTTATTGATATATGATATCAACTATATTATTTTTAAAGTGTTATAAATATACATAATATCATATGTTAGGAAATAATTGTATCTTGAAGGTTTATTTCAAGTAATGAAGAAAATGGGTTTCTACATTGATAATTTAGAATCTTAACTATTTTATATAATTCCTAAAATATGTGTATTTTACCTTATAAAACTCTTGATAAGAGAATTTAAACAGTAATTATTTAAATGAAATGGGATGGTTATATTTAATACACATGATTTACTATTTTTTAATTCTATAACATACTTTAAGGGGAGACTAAAAAGTGTTTTTTATGGTTATGGAATTTATACTATTACCATCTATGGTAATTTTCAAATAATATTATTGAATTCAAATAATGTTTACATGATATTCTCAATGTGTTATAAATATAAATATGGACTAGTCATATAATGTCTAGGTTCTAAAGTACTATACAGTTAATAAAGTTTGGAAATTTTTAAACAATATAAAGAAAAGTAAGTTTACAGTTTCTAAAAACATTCTTCAAGAATCCAATCATGGTCATAAAATCCAAGGGTTTTCCAAACAGAATAGAAATAATTCTATATGATTGTATTATCAAACATATTCCTGAAAGTGTTTGGGGAAATCTATGGAAAGTCTATGTCAATTATGGATGTTTTATAAATTATTTTTTATATTTTGTAGGGTATATTGTAATGAATTAATATTTTAATTTTTTTTTGTAAATATATAAGAGTTTAAGATCAAAGTACGAATTTATTCTAGCTTTGAGCCAATGAATACAATTTCCCATTCAAATCCTTCACTTATTGACTATGAGAATTCTTTTCCCGAGTCATCTTTTCTTCAAAATTGCTTATGAGATTATTGATCTTACCATATTCAATGTCAAATGACTCCTTGAAACTATTTTGGGACTCATCAAGATCTCTCATATCTTTAACTATCTTATTTTACCAGCTAACCATTTTCTTACAAGATCTTTTGTGGGAATCATAATTAATGAAAAAATTATTGAAATCAACCTCAAGCTTTACACACTTATCCATCACTATGGATACTGAATCTGATTTCTGATTTAGTGTGTGTTGAAGCATCTGGAATCTGGAGTCTATGCTTTGAAAAAAGAAGAATGGTCTCAACAAGATTCTTCAGCGACTGAACAACAAAATCATATCTAAGGGATGCTGATTCTAAATCTGAATCTTCTCTAGATGAGGTCTCTTTCTCTACCTCATCAAGTTTCCTCTTTGAAGATCCAAAAACTTCCTTATTCTTTAAAACAACTTTAGTAGGTTTATAAACAACCACCTATTTACCCTTATCGGTTTTCGGAATGGATTCCCCATCTGGAGATTTATGTTCACTGTGAGACAACTGAACAATTTTTTCTTCATCTATATCTTCTTTCTGAGCTCCTGCCTCAGCATCCTCTGGGTGTATGAAATGATAATGATAAATTTCTTCTTCAAAAAACTTATTCACTTATTCTTCTACCTTGTCATCTTCTCCATTCTCATATTTAATAGGTGTATCCAGCTTTGAATATTCCTCTTCAGAAGTTTGGATTGAGAGCTTCTTGGATGATATTTCTTTCTCATGGAAATCTTCAACTTGCTTAATCAAATCTGCGGTGTCACCACTGATTTATACTTCTTCTTCAACTCCTTTGAAAAATTATTTTTCTTCCACAAGATTTTCTTGTACTTTTTCTAGAGTGACTCCGAACTTCGTATGTTCAGACTCCAAATTCTGATGAATTCAGACTCCAACATAGTAATTTCAGACTCCAAATTCTTATGAATTCAGACTCTAAACTTTGTAAGTTCAGACTCCGAATTCTACTAAATTCAAGAATCCGAATTTCCTTGAAATTCAGACTCTAGATTTCTATATAATTCATTTTCCGAATTACTTGGAAAATAGAATCTGAATATCCTTGTATTATATATACCGAATGTGTTTTTAGTTAGACTCTAAACTTTCATTTTTCTCTTACACTCTGAAAAATGAATTTTTTCAACCAATCATATTATTTCTTACACTTTTTTTGGTAATAAAACAATTCCATACATTCAGTTACTAACTAGCCGTTGTTTTAGTGACACGTGTACAGGTCCCTCTGAAATTCAATGAAAAATATGAACGTTGGAGGAGGGTGTCGACCGTTGAGAATGTGCCTATAAATTAGAGCTCATTTGAAATAGATCACAACAAGTTGATCAATCTAGAGATTACATTTTTCTGAAGTGATTTATAGAGAGAGAGAATTTCATGATTTTTGCATACTGAACACCTTGTTTATATTTTATTCGGGCGACTCCAAATGTTACTGAGTATATTTGGGCGCTTCTAGGGATAGGAAGACAGAGGTGTCGACTATCTTAAAGCTCAAGGACTTCCTTACTGGGGAAGACAGAGGTGCCAACTACCTTTAAGTTGAGGGATTGTGGGGATAGCAAGACAGAATCTGATATTCGTATTGAGTTACATTTCCATTAAGCATCTGAGAATCTTTAGCAGGAATCCCTCTTAGAGGATGTCATCCATTAGATAACAAAATTTTTTGAATTAGAACAACAATCATCTAAAATATGTAATTTAAGTTGTTGTCTGATAATTCACCCAGCTAATTTATGAACCAAAATTCAAAAAATTAGAAGAGAAGCTGTGTGAATCTAATCCATAGAAGTTAAAGAGCCACCCAAAATTGTAGGGATGAGGGATTGTTTAATACAACCTTAAAATTCATTAAATAAAGTTATAAGGATTGAATAAGTAGAACATGAATAGCCCCATCCTATAGGGCTTGGAGATTTTTCACATCTGATATCCCCTCCACTTTGTTTGGGATCAAATGGTAAAATTACTGTTATTGGTAATTCAAGACTCAATATTCCTTGTCTTAGGGGAAATTAATAAACTAATGAATTTTATATTTAGGAAACCCCTCTCCCCTTCATTATAAAAGCCACCCTTCACACCCTCATTTCCTCACCTCTCAAGCTCCAAGAATTCTCCAAAATTTTCCCAAACACCTTCCTTAGCCCCTCCCCCACGTCTAAGAGCTTCTGGTCTCATAAAAAGACCAATATTAGGCCCTTAAGGAGGTTCTCAAGAAAAGGATTCTAGATGTAATTTCCCTCCCTCTTCTCTTTTAATTTCCTTTCAAGTTCAAGTTCATTTCATGATCTCTCCCCACATATTTTCATCCAAATTGTATTGTAACTCTAGTATTATACATATAATGTAATTTTATGATTCTAATGGGATATTATATCATACAATTCCATTTCCCTCTTCCTTTTATTTTATTAGAGATAACATTGTTTGTAAGGTGTTAATTTATCATCTTCAAGAACGACATCCTTTATTCTTCAATATCTACCTTCAAATATGGTCATGAAACCATTTTTATGGTTTCAACAGAATATTTTATATGTATTATGTCCTATTTAATGTTCTGTAACTGATTACTAACATATTACTAAGTGATAAATTAAAACAACTTCATTGTGGCCGAAAAACCTCCCAAATTAACCCAAACAATCTTCATTTAATTCTTATCTTATGATTCATCCACATGGATCTAATATAATTCATTATAAGATCATTAAAACTCTTGTAATATCATTAATAAAATGTAATATCATTTCTGGATGTTTACTCATGTTCTACCCAAACATCAATTTAAGAATACAAGTGAACCACCCAAGAAAAACCATAAAAATGAACATCCCCGAACAACGTTTTTAAACTCTATAAGTCACCTAAAGGAACATAATATGACATAATTAAACCAAAATGAAACCTATTAGCGTAAACATGGTTCTGGATTTCTAATAATGAATATAATGTCATTATACAAGACAATAAACAGAAGGAAGTATTCGAGTACAAGGTAAGGGGAAATTCTCGAACCCAACTTTCATCCTTCGGGTTCTCCCTCTTTCACTCCATTTTTGATATGGTGACTCCTTAAAGATCAATTTTTTTTATAATTATATTAACTTTTATGGGATATACATGTTTTATACTAATGTTTATGTCAATCAAAATGTTTTCCAAAAGAACTCTTCTTTTAAGAACTCACCTTTTACCTCTCATTCAAGGTTGATTGTTCTTGTATCAAGTATGTTGTTCCCTCTTTCTTTTGGGAACCCAAAGTTTATGAATGTGTTCTTATGAGATGAAACCCATTCCTTACCATGGTTTAGTTATTTTCACTTTTGATTTATGTTTCATGTGGAAAGCATGATAATGATAATGTTATGATGTGACGGGTGCACCCAGAATTATATAGCGCAATATGAATGTTTCAAAGTGACGGGTGCACCTGGAATTATACAGCGCTGCAATGCGTTGCGTAAAGTTATGAATACCATGAGTAAATGTTAATGATGTGTTAAAAATATTCTAGCTTGGTTCACAAGTATGTGTGGTAGTTAACCACTAAGATATGATGTTTCATTTTTTTGCATTGCCACATTTCAAGTCTTTTATTTATGATCCTTTCATGTTCATGATATTTTACCTATATTATGATTATTCTCACCCCATGATATATTGTTATTATCTATCCTCTTAATATGCTTATAGATCACCCCTTTTGATGTATATCCTTAGGTGGATACATGTACTAAGGATAGGACAAGTTCCAATAAGAAGCTAGAGAAGAATAAATTAAATAAATGTTTATGCTTGATGTTGTATTTATTATGTATGGTCCTAGTTTTCCCAAGACACTAACCATTTGGATCCTTTATGTGTAATACTATTATTTCTTTTATCTTTAAAATTATTTAATAGTAATGTATGAAAAGGCCGGGTTTCCATAGTTGGTATCAGAGGCAAGGTTTAGTTAATTTGGGAATTAGGATTAGTGAACCCTAGAGGAAACCTATAGCATGAGACTAAGTAAAAATATGCACACAAGAATATTTACCTAGGGATACCATATGTTATTTTTTTTGGTATAAATTGTTTAAATGAATAAGTTATTCATGACTTGTTTACTTATGTTTTTTTCTAACCATTTCTATTTTAGAAAATAGTGGGAACTAGGAGAAATCAGGCCAACAACTCATGGGAGGGCCAATGCAACGATTGCCCGAATGACATCCCCAATGATTTGGGAGGTGGAGTGAAAAACTTCATGGATATTATTACCCAATTATATCAGGTTTTGAATAATAAACATAATAATGGGGAACATCCTCCTTACCAAATATGGAGAAACTGACTATCGAATGTTTTATGCGGCAACGACCACCAATGTTTTGTGGATCTTCCGATCCACTAGTTGCGTAATAGTGGATCAACTCCATGGAGAAAATATTTTTTGTACTTCACTGTTATGAGATGAAGAAGGCGAATCTATCCATTTATCATCTAGATGGAGAAGCTGATAAATGGTTGGATTTGATTAAGAACACCAAACCAAGGGATGAAATTGAAGAGATGGAATGGGAAGACTTTAAGATAATGTTTCTTAATAAGTATTTCCAATGAACTATTCACCTGAATATGGAGAGAGAATTCATAGAGATCAGGAAAAAATAAGGAGAATCTTTCACAACCTATGAAGCTAATTTCACAAGGCTCACAAGTTATGCTTCGGGTTTTGTTATCAACAATGATAAAAAAATTGATATATTCTTTAGTGGATTAAAACCACACCTTCGAAAGGCACTTGAAATTCGAGAGTTTGGGAGTTATAAAGAAGTTGTTCGGTGTGATCTCAAAGTGGAGATGGAGTTTGGAGAATGGTCCCATGGATATGGTGATAAAAAGAGAAATATGGAGTTTCAAGTTGGTGGATCTAATGAAAAAGGTGGGAAGAAAAATCAACGACCCACATGCCAAAAATGTGGGAAGTTGCACAATGAGAACTGCATCAAAGGGATGGGGAAATGCTTCAAGTTTGGGAAAGAAGGAAACCAAGCTCAAGAGTTTCAAAAAGACATGAAAAGGAAGGATAATGTAGCCGATGAAAGGATAGAACCACTAATGGTCCAATGCTACAACTGTAAGGAGCTAGGGCACTACGCAATCCAGTGCACTAAACCTCGAGTTCTCGAGGGTAATCAGTTTCAGTAACCACCAAATCCAAAGGGACAAGGGAAGGCTTATGCCATCACTACTCCGGAGGTGGAGCCTGCTAATGAAGTCGTACAAGGTACACTTCCTATTCACTCAAGAATGGAAAAAGTCTTATTTGATTCTGGTTCTACACATTTTTTTATATCTTGAAAGTTTACCAGAACTATAGAATCGAAGCCCCAAAACTTTGAAGTAGAGATATCTATAAAAACACCAAGTGGTGAATCATTTCTACCCAAGTGTTTGACTCTTCCCCCATTGGCGTATGTGGGAAGACTCTTCTGAAAAATCTCGTAATACTTCCCTTGGTGGAATTCGACGCTATAATGGGAATGGGATGGCTCTTGTTATATAGAGAAAATATCAACTATCGAGAAAAGGAAATATGTTTTCATATTCCGAACCATCCCAGGCTCTTCTACAAATTCAAGGAAGATCCTACATCTCCTTTGAAAAATCCTTCAATGTTGTGGGTGTTTATTCCCTATGAAGAAGCATACCTCGCCCAAATGGTTGAGTTGAAGGAAAGTTCTAACCTTGAGGAAATTCCCATCATGAGGGAATATGACGATGTATTTCGTGAAGAGTTACCTGAAATTCCCCCAGATTGTGAGGTAGAATTCTCAATTGAACTCATGCTTGGAGATACTCCAATATCAAAGTGTCCCTATAGGATGGCTCCTATCGAACTGGAGGAGTTAAAGAAGAAGCAGCAAGAGCATGTAGACAAAGGGTTCATATGCCCTAATGCATCACCTTTGGGTGCACTGGTACTCTTTATGAAGAAGAAGGATGGAACAATGAGGCTATGTATCGATTATCGGGAACTCAACAAGATCACCATAAAGAACAAGTATCCTCTCCCAAGGATTTATGACTTGTTCGACCAGTTAATAGGAGCTCAATACTTCTCAAAGGTGGATCTTTATTCTGGATATCATCAGGTAAAGGTGAAGAAGTAAGATATTCAGAAGACTACCTTCCGAACAAGGAATGTGAACTATGAGTTTTTGGTGATGCCCTTTGGACTTACTAATTCCCCTGAAATCTTCATGGATTTGATGAAAAGAGACTTTAGACAATACCTCGACAAATTTTTGGTAGTGTTTATCGATGAAATTCTCATCTACTCCAAAATCAAGGAGGAACATGAAGAACATCTAAGACTTGTGTTGGCGAAATTATGAACGGAGAAGTTATACGCGAAGTTCATAAAGTGTGACTTTTGGATGAATCAAGTCACGTTCTTGGGACATGTGATCACAAGTGAGAGAGTTTCTGTGGATCCTTAAAATACAAAGGCAATTGAGGAATGGCCCAGGCCCTCTAGTGTCACAAAAATCTGTATTTTTCTTGGATTAGATGGGTACTACCGACGTTTTGTGAGAAACTTCTCACGATTGTCAAGACCACTAACTAAGTTAACAAGGAAATGGGTAAAGTATGTCTGGACAGAAGAATGTGGTGGAAGATTCAAGGATCTAAATAGAAGGCTGATCACTACACCTGTACTCACACTACCGAAAAGTGGAGAAAGTTTTGTGATATATAGTGATGCTTCAAAGAATGTATTGGGTTGTGTACTCATGCAAAATGATAATGTGATATCCTAAACCTCATGACAGTTGAAGATCCATGAGCAGAACTACCCGACACCTGATCTAGAGCTGGCAGCCATGTTTTTTTTCCTTGAAAATATGGCGGCACTACCTTTATGGAAAGAAGTGTGACATATACACTGACCACATGAGCCTAATGTATATATTCACACAAAAGGAGATCAACATGCATCAAAAGAGATGGATCTAGATAATCAAGCATTATGATTTCTCTATTAAATATCATCCTGGAAAGGCGAACAAGGTAGCTGAAGCTCTGAGCAGAAAAGAACTTGCTACTCTATCCATGTTGTGGATTAAGAAAGACCATTTCTTCATGGATATGAAATGAATGGATTTTGAAATCATAAGGGCAGGGGATACATCCTACCTTTCCCAAATGATTGTGCAACCATCCATCCAGGAGAAGATTAAGGAAGCACAAAGGGATGATGTGAAGATACAAAATAGGTTTAATGCAGTAAAGGAAGGGAAGCTGCAAGAGTTCCATATCGACAATGATGGTGTGATTTGGTTTGGAACGTGGATTTGTGTGCCTTAATCACATGGGATAAAGAAGGAGCTATTTTACAATTCACATAGCTCAACTTTCTCTATCCATCCTGGGATTACCAAGAAGTATTGTGATCTCCGAGAACACTTCTGGTGGGATAACATGAAGAAGTAGATTGTAGAATATATATCAAGGTTCTTGGTATGTCAGCAAGTTAATGTTAAGCAACAAAAGTCCAAGGGTATGATGCATCCATTGCCTATACCCATGAGGAAATGGGAAAACGTTACAATGGACTTTGTCACGGGTCTCCTGAAGACATCAAAGGGAAATAATGCGATATGGGTTGTGGTTGACTGAATCACCAAGACTGCCCATTTTATCGCTATTCGGGAAGATCTCTCACTTGATAAACTTGCAATGATATATGTGAAGTAAGTGGTGAGACTGCATGGTGTTCCACTCTCAATTGTCTCTGACCGTGACCCAAGGTTCACATCTATGTTCTGGAGGAGCCTTCAACATGCTTTGAGTACTGAATTACATTTTAGCATGGCATATCACCCCCCGACTGATGGCCAGTCTGAAAGGAATATTCAGATGCTTGAAGATATTATAAGATCCTGCAATCTTCAATTCAAAGGTGGTTGGGATCATCATCTCCCATTGGTTTAGTTCTCGTGCAACAATATCTTCCACTAGAGTATTCATATGGCTCGTTATGAATTTCTATATGGGAAGAAATGTTGAACTCTAACCTGTTGGGATGAAGTTGGAGAAAGAAAGCTACTTTGTCCTGATATTGTTCAAGAGATGACAGAGAAGGTTCAAGTCATCCAGAAACACATCAAAGCTGCTCAATGTTAGAAAAAGAGATATGCTAACAACCGTCGAAGGGAATTGGAGTTCGACGTTGGAGATAAAGTCTTCCTTCGAATATCTCCATGGAAGAGAGTCATGTGATTCAGGAAGAAAGGTAAGCTAAGCCTAAGGTATATTAGCCCCATTGAGATCCTTGACCGCATAGGAGCCATGGCCTATCGTCTTGCACTTCCACAGAATATGGCTCAAGTTTATGATGTGTTTCATGTATCACTACTGAAGAAGTACATACCAGACCCCTCACATGTACTAAACTCAGAGGTGGTGCAGCTGGAAGATGATCTATCCTATGAGGAGTAGCTAGTAATGATTCTGGATCAGAGAGATAAGGTTCTACACAACAAGACAAACCATCTTGTCAAAGTGTTGTCGAGGAACTATAATTTTGAGGAAGCAACTTGGGAACCAGAAGAGGCAATGAAGGAGAAACACCCTCACCTGTTTGTGTAAAGTGAAATTTTGGGGGTGAAATGTTTAAGGGGGGAAGAATGTAACGACCCAAAGTTTTTCAATGGGAATTCCCTTATTATATTTATGTCATAAAATAACATGAAATCACAAAATAATGAACTACTAAGTGATAAGTGACCTTTAAACATAAGTTTGTCACTTATGTGTTTGGAAATTTGAAAATATGACATACATAGTTGTGTTCAAGATGTTTTTTAGAGTCTAATGAAACAAAAATAATTTCTGGTGAAAAGTGACATACCCTTATGAATAGTAATATGAACCTTATGAATAATAAATCATCCAACTTAATAGTAACATTACATATGAATAAATAAATAAAACTTAGACATATTAGAAAGTGACAATTTGACCTTAGTAAACATTTTTGTATTCTATAAGTCATAAATAATTAATTATAATTAATTAATTATTATAAAAGGATACTTATTTACCTAAAATTTATTCATAAATTATTGAATCAATTTATTATAGTTTTTAGATAATTTTATAAGACCCTACGTAATTTTTGAAAGCAATATAAAATCAGTTTTAATCTTAAAAACTGTTTTTTATGTAAATTATGATTTTAATTAAATATTAAATTAATAATATTAAAAAAATTATTTTTGAAAAATGGACTTCATTTTTGGATTTTACACGTTGAAAAATGGTTGGGATAATTTTTTTGGATTTTTCTGAGATACATGAATTTTTGATGAATAGTAGAATCTGATAATTTACAATAAATGCTAAAAAATAGATTAATTAAGTAATCAATGATGCTCTGCTGATGTAAGCCTACTTGGTTCGGTATCACATGATAAAATTACTATTCTTGGTCATTTAAGACTCAGTACTCCTTGTCTTAGGGGAAATTAATAAACTAAAGAATTTTATATTAAGGAAACCCCTCTCTCCTCAACTATAAAAGCCACCCTTCACACCCTCATTTCCTCACACCTCTCAAGCTGCAAGAATTCTCTAAAATCTACCCAAAACCCTTACCTATCCCCTACCACACGTCCAAGATCTGCTGGTCTCATCAAAATACCATGATTAGGACCTTAAAGAGGCTCTCAAGAGGAGGATTCTAGCGGTAATTTCCCTCCATCTTCTCCTTTAATTTCCTTTCAAGTTCAAGTTCATTTCTTGATCTCTCCCCACCTATCTTCATCCAAATTTTATTGTAACTCTATTATTATACATATAATGTAATTTTATGATTCTAATGGGATATTATATCATCCAACCCCCTTTCCCTCTTCCTTTTATTTTATTAAAGAGAACGTTGTTCGTGAGGTGTTAATTTATCACCTTCGAGAATGACATGATTTCTTCTTCCATTTCTACCATCATATCTGGTCATGAAACCATTTTTATGGTTGAAACAGAATATATAATATGTATTATGTCCTATTTAAAGTTCTGTAACTGACTTATGAACATATTACTAAGTGATAAATTAAAACAACTTCATTGTGATCGAAAAACCGCCCAAATTAACCCAAATAATCTTTATTTAATTCTTATCTAATGATTCATTCACGTGGATCTAATATAATACATTATAAGATAATTAAAAATCCTGTAATATAATTAATGAAATGTAATATAATTTTTGGATGTTTACTCAAGTTCTACCCAAACTTCAATTTAAGAATACACGTGAACCACCCAAGAAAAACCATAAAAACGAACATCCCCAAACTATGTTTTTAAACTCTATAAGTCATCAAAAGGAACATAATATGACATAATGAAACCAGAATGAACCCTATTAATGTACAAATGGTTATGGATTTCTAATTAATGAATATAATGTCATTATACAGGAAATTAAAGATATGGAATCATTCAGGTACAAGGTAAGGGGAAATTCTCGAACCCAACTTTCATCCTTCGGGTTCTCCCTCTTTCATTAAATTTTTGATATTGTTACTCCTTAAAGATCATTTTTTCATAATTATATTACCTTTTATGGGATATACATGTTTTCTACTAAAGTTTATGTCAATCAAAATGTTTTCCAAAAGAACTCTTCTTTTAAGAACTCACCTTTTACCTCTCATTCAAGGTTGATGGTTCTTGTATCAAGTCTGTTGCTCCCTCTTTCTTTTGGGAACCCAAAGTTTATGAATGTATTATTATGATATGAAACCCATTTCTTACCATGGTTTAGTTATTTTCACTTTTGATGTATGTTCCATGTGGCAAGAATGATAATGATAATGTTATGATGTGACGGGTGTGCCCATAATTATATAACACAATATGAATGTTTAAATGTGACTGGTGCGCCTAGAATTATACAGTGCTCCAATGCATTGGGTAAAGTGATGAATCTCATGAGTAAATATGAATGATGTGTGAACAAGATTCTATTTTGGTTCACAATTATTTGTGGTAGTTAACCACTAAGACATGATGTTTCATTTTTATGCATTGCCACATTTCAAGTCTTTTATTTATGCTCCTCTCGTGTTCATGATCTTTAGCCTATGTTATGATTATTCTCACCCCATGATATATTGTTCTTATACATCCTCTTACTAGGCTTCTATATCACCCATTTTGATGTATATCCTCATGTGGATACATGTACTAAAGAGAGTACAAGTGAAAATAAGAAGCTAGAGAAGAAGAAATTAAATAAATGTTCATGCTTGATGTTGTATTTGTTATGTATGGTCCTAGTTTTTCCAAGACACTATACCATTAAATCCTCTATGTGTAATACCGTTATGTTTTTTATCTTCAAAATTATGTAATAGTAATGTATGAGATTACCGGGTTGCTATATCCCCTTCATATGGAATACATACTAAATTAGTTGCCTTAGTATATGAAAGAGCATAAGTCTTTCCCTAGCTCTTGAACGAAAACATCTCTCTGCCTTATTCCTTGATGAAACTAACTGATTTATAAAATTCAACTAGAAAGTCCTGATATACTAAATCTTGATCCCCTGGCTTTGATACGAAAACACTCTCTCATCCATTCAGCTTAATGTTCTTCAAGATGATCGAATCATACTTAGTGAAGAAGTTCAGATGCACCAACCTTTCTCTATAAACCTGAAACTCTGAGATTATCTTGACAGTAGACATATCTTTCTGAGAATATTCTTAGACTGACATTCAGAATTAAGAAACCCTTGAAAATACAGAATGATATTATGTAGAAGGTCAGAACTTCCGCACGCGAGAGATTGAGATTCCATACGTGACAACCATCAGGGGGTCCTTTATATAGGTGTTTGATACAACGATTCATCTTCCAAACTCAATCCAATGGCTGGAAATCCTTCTAATCAGATCTGACGGTCAATATGATAACCACAAGGAAATATTGGATCCGATCTATTAAGGTTTTTTTAATAAAAACATTCGGATTTAAGGAAAAGATAATCCAAAAAATATAAAAACAAAAGAAACTTCCAGCAAGTAAAGGATGATTATGAAAACTACAGAAAGGAATCACACCTTTCAAATTGCTAGGATGGTTATTTGTATTGAGGAAACGTTTTTTGGAAGAACATTAGATTCTGAAAAAATTTGATTAAAAAAAAATCTCTATTACGAAAATTTTAAGTATGGAAGTCTCCGTTATGAAAATACTACGAAAATTTTCATTACGATAAATTTGAAAAATATGGCTACGAAAATTTCCATTATGAAAGATTTGAAAAATTTGACAACGAAAATTTTCATTATGAAAGATTTAAAAAATATGACTATGAAAATTTTCATTACGAATGATTTGAAAAATCTAACGATGAAAATTTTCATTATGAATGATTTTAAAAATATGACTATGAAAATTTTCATTACTTAAGATTTGAAAAATCTAACTACCAAAATTTTCATTATGAAATATTTGCAAAATCTGACTACAAAAATTTTCATTACAAAAGATTTGAAAAATTTGACTATGAAAATTTTCATTATGAAATATTTGAAAAATCTGACTACGAAAATTTTCATAATGAAAGATTTGAAAAATATGACTATGAAAATTTTCATTACGAAAGATTTAAAAACTAACCAGAAAATGTACTCCACATATGAAAAGGAGTTTATTACTGTAAGGAGATTGGTTTCAACAGAAAGTTAACAAGGAATATTACCTTATGGTTATCATTCCTAACTTATGTTTAATGTATTCAAATCTATTGGAGGCTAATGATTTTGTGAAAATATCAGCAAGTTGATCTTGTGTTTCGATAAATTGAAGAATGATATCACCCTTTTGTGTGTAATATCTAAGAAAGTGATGCCTAATATCTATGTGTTTTCACGAGAGTGATGTGATGGGTTTTTATTTAAGGAAATGACACTAGTATTATCACACAAAATTTTTGTTTTGGTAAAACTCATACCATAGTCTGTGATTGTGTGTTCATCTACAAAAATTGATCACAACAACTTCCAGTTTCTAGAAATTTGGCTTCAGTAGTTGAAAGTGATACTGAGTGTTTCTTCTTGCATGACCAAGAAACTAATGAATATTCTAAGAAATGAAAAGTTCCGGATGTACTCTTTCTATCCATTCTACATCCACCAAAGTCAGCATCCGAAAAAATCTTTAAAATAAAATCATTTCCCGAAGTATAAAAGAGTCCTAAATCCATGGTTCCCTTTAAGTGGAAAAAAATTCTTTTCACTGCCTTTAAATGAGATTCCTTTGGATTGGATTGATACCTTGCACATAAGCATACTAAAAACATTAAGTCTGGATAACTAGCTGTCAAGTAAAGTAAACTTCTTATCATACCTCTAAAAGAAGTTTGATAAACTGGTTTCCCAACTTCATCAAGATCAAGTGTGTTTAAGAAACCAATGGGAGTACTATTACTCTTAGTATTGTCATATCCATACTTTTTAAGAAGATAATTAATATACTTATGATGGGATATATAGATTCCTTCTAGATTTTGAGAAATTTGAAAACCAAGGAAAAATGTTAACTCACCCATCATACTCATTTCAAACTCAGATTTCATTAGATCCACAAAGGAATTATTTAAATATTGCTGATTTGAACCAAATATAATGTCATTGACATAAATTTGAACAATAAAAACATTTTTATTATCTTTATTTATAATAAGGGTTGGATCATCATTTCCCTTAACATAATTATTTTGAATCATAAATCCTATAATCCTATCATACCAAGCTCGATGGGATTGTTAAAGTCTATACAAAGCTTTGGTATGTTTATAAACATGTTTAGGATGTTTTGTATCTTCCAAACCTGGAGGTTGTTTAACAAAAATTTCCTCTTGTACAAAATCATTAATGAAAGCACATTTCACATCCATTTGAAAAAGTTCAAAGTTTAAGAATGCTGTAAAGGCAAATAAAATACAAATAGATTCAAGTCTAGCTACTGGAGCATTGGTTTCATTATAGTATATTCCTTCTTGTTTATTATAGCCTTTAGCAACCAATCTAGCATTATATCTTACTATGATTCCATTTTCATCACACTTATTTCTGAAGACCCATTTTACTCCAATAACATAAGTTTCCTTAGGTCATTCAACCAAAATCCAGACTTTATTCTTTTTGAATTCACTTAGCTCATCTTGTATAGCTTTTATCCAATCATCATCACCTAAAGCTTCCTTAGTGATTTTTGGTTCTAATTGGAAAAGGAATGCTAGATGTTCTACTTCATTCCTTAAGTAACTTATAGTCCTTACAGGTTGATTTACATCACCAACGATACTATCACTGGGATGATTTTTAAGAAACAACTGATTTGGGTTATGTAAAACCTATTCATCATCATAGGGTAGGAAATATTCTGGGGTAAATGCTTCAGAAACATCTTCTTGTAAATTTTCCTTATCAGAAGTATCTTCTAACCAAGATTGATAATTAGTTTTTGAAAACATATTCGAAGATGTATGTTGGGGTTGCTTAAAAAAAAGGATCAGGTTCATCAAATTTGACATGTACTGTCTCTTCAACGGTACAAGTGTTCTTATTGAAAAATCTATAAGCCTTAGAAGTCATGGAGTAGCCTAAGAAAATTACTTCAACAGGTTTTGGTGTGAATTTATATAAATTATCCTTAGTATTCAAAATTAATACCTTGCAACCAAAAACCTTGAAGTAGGAAAGTCTAGGTTTTCTACCATTCTATAACTCGTAAGGAGTTTTATTAAGAAAAGGTAATCAAAATATGATTTATAGTATAACAAGTAGTACTTACAGCTTCGGCACAAAAATGTATGGCTATAGAATATTCACTCAACATGGTTCTTGTTATTTCTGGAAGATTTCTATTTATTCTTTCAATAACACCATTTTGTTGTAGTGTTCTAGGTGATGATAAGTTATGAGTCATGCCTTTTCTACTAAAAAAAGTTTCAAAATAATAATTTTGAAATTCTCCTCCATGATCACTATGAATAAGAAAAATCATTGACCCATGTAATTATCCTCCATGATGAGAAGTTATGAGTCATTGTTGTGGTGTTCAAGTTTTTTATCATTTTTTAACTTGGGCTCTAAAACTTTTGAAATAAGAAAAATCTTTAGATTTCTTTTCTTGAAAACAGAACCATGTAAATATAGTGTAAACAACAACTAAGAAAAATACATAATATTTTCCTTCAATGCTTCTAGTTTTTATTGGGCCAAAAATATCCATATGCACTAACTGTAATGCATCAGTAGTTGAGACTTCACTAACTGATTTAAAACTTTATTTATTTTTCTTTCTATATTGAAAAGAATCACAAACTTTAGAAGAATTAAATATACGCTCTGTTATATCCTTAACTAATATTTTCATAGAGAATTTGTATAGGTTCCTAAGGTTACAGTGTCCTAAACTTCTATTCCATAACCAAGAATGATCTTCCATTTCACTAAGGCAAGGTATGTCTTGGTTCCTAAGGTCTTCTATGTTTAGTGTGTAAACATTCTCTTTCCTATTGGTAGAATGAATAAACTCTTCCTTAGAATTGTGTACTAAGAACTTCTCATTATTAAAATTCACAATTTAACCTTCATCACATAATTGACTTATGCTAATGAGGTTGTGCTTAAGATCCTTAACAAATAAAACATTTGAAATCAATGTTTTTCCAAGAAGAATGATGTTACCTATACCAATAATTTCTCCCTTAGCATTATCTCTGAAAGTTACTTTTCCTCCTTTAGTCATGATAATCTTTTCAAAGAAGCTTTTGTTACCATTCATATGTTGGGAACATCCACTATCCATGTACCAAATATTTTTGTTGGTACTCTCTTTATTGTCCTGAAAATAAGAATGTTAGACTTTTAGAGTGCAAAATTTCTTGGATCCGTAATTGTTAGACAATAAAATTTTGGGTATCCACATTTGTTTAGAAAAATAACCTTTATGAAACCCAAGAGATTTAATATTATTCAAAGGACAATTTTTCTTCCAATGCCGACCACTTTGACATTTATTACGAAAAGGGGCTCTGGATGGAATAAAATAGTTTTTTTTAAAACATGTTTTTTGTGAGTATAACCTACGCAAGTAGTATTTTCTTAAGGTTTGATTTGAGAATACATCTTGTCCAAATTTTCTTTAACAGAAGTAAATTTTGCAAGAAGTATCTTAATGGAATATATTTTGGATTTTAGTCTTACGACTAAATTTATATCCTCAGGAATTATTTCTTTAAGGATATATTTTTCCTCAAAAACATTTATTTTTGAAATAGCATTCTTAAGATCTTTATAAAGTTTTTCCTTTTTAGAATTTACTTCCTTAAGGTCTTTAGAATGTTTTCTAGAAGCTCATCTTTATCTTTATGATCTCTAGAGTGGTCTAAAATCTTTTTTTTATGAAATTTTTCCATAGTATTTCCCTTGTTTAGTTTCTTTGTAATTTTACAATTTCTTGCTTCTAACAACTTGAAAAATCTAGATAATTCTTCATATGAAGGTATTTCTTCATTATCTGAAGATGAAGTATCTTCATTAGAAGTAATATCTTCAGAATAGTAATTATTATCAAGAGATAAATTTGTTAAAGCTTCAGCAGAGCATATCTTGTCCATAAGACATGTATTTGGGAAAGTAGTATCAATGAATCCAATATTTCTATGTGTTGATGATTCATATTCAGAAGATTCACTTCCCAAAGAGTCTCCACATCTAGAAATCCAAGTATCGTTTCCTTTAAGACTTTTCTTGTGCTTTGAATGATAAAACATCTTCTTGTTTCTCTCTAAATTCCTTCTTTTCCTTCTTTTTCAATAGAGGTCAATTTGGTCTGATATGATCTGTTCTTCTACATTCATAACAATTAACATCCCCATCATTCTTCTCTTTGTAGTATCTCTTCTTGAACTTATTTTGATAGTTCTTCTGAGCTACTATATTTTTCATTCTTCGATCAAGATTAGCTAATTCATTCTCAGACTTTTCTGTATCACTGGATTCTGACTAAATAGTAACTTTCTTTGACTTTGATCTAGTTACTCTTTCAGGAGTCTTGGATTTCATATGTTTTTAAGTAGTTGTAAAAGCAAATCCTCCATTCCCGTTTTTATTTTTAACATTATCATATCTCTCTTCATTATTGTCTCATGTTGAAGAAGAGTTCCAAACTGCTCATCTAAGGAAATCTGGGTGACTTTCCTGTTCTCATAAATTGTTGTCTTCTTGGACTCCCACTCATTTGGCATGATTTCTAGGATCTTATCTTCAAGGGACTCATCATCCAAATCTGTTTCTCCCATATACTTTATGTTATTCACAATAGTCACAAACCTTTGTTGAACTTTGCTTATAGGTTCTCCGTAAGGAAAGTTAAATCCATGGTATTCCTCTCTCAACATAGCTCTTCTTGTCTCTATATCTTTAGAAGTACCAAAATGTGTAACTTCAAGTTTCTTACAGATACTATTTATAGCTTCACATGAAGATATTTTACTATATATGTTCCTAGTCATGAAACATAGGAATGTATTTAGAACTCTGAAATTTGCTTGATATTCAAATTTCTCCTGATTAGTAAAATTTCTCAATTCCTTATCAGGAATTTTATAGTTTCCTGTCAGCATCAGGTAGTTATCAACTACAGTGTTAATAACGAAAGTCGTCATCCTCTCTCTCCAGTACTCATAATTATTTCCATAAAAAATAGGAGGTCTGGTAGGATTTAGATTATCGATAGAACCAACATTTAAACCTAACATCTTAAGGAAAATATTTCTACAGACACTTGTTAGTAATAAAAGTTTGTAAAAAAGAAAAAAACAAAGCAAGGACAATAGAACTAGAGTATCTGTAAGAAAAATATGAATCTGAACTTTATGATTCCAAAAATAAGAAGAGGAAGAATTATCTTCTGAATCTAATCGTGAGATTAATTCAGATTGAACCAATCCCTCTCATACCAATTGTAGGATCAAAATAATGAATAAAGATACTGATTATAGTATCTAATGATTCTAAAAATACAATTGGGGGGGGGGGTGTGAATTGTATACTTTAAAAATTATTTAGGAACTGTTAATGTTGGTTAGAAACCTTTCTATTTTTTATCAAGGTTAAACAAGGTAAATTCAAAAAACCTCTAAGTTCTAAAAGCTTGATTGATTCTAGAAATATGATTCTGAGAATGTAATTATGGAAAAGTGAATCTGGAAATGAACTTGACAACAGTTTAGGAAGATAAACATTCTACCTTAAAGCGTATAAAATCATACTAAATTAGAGTGTACAAATGTAAGGAATTATAAGACAGTTATACTTTTCTTAACAAATAAAATGCAGTGGAAAACGTGAAATAATACAAGTAACAAGTTGTAAATCTTTTAACCCAAAGAGAAGGGTATCCAACAACCTTGAATAAAGGAACCTTTATTTATACTTTAAAGAATGTCTGTCTTACCCACACCAGGGTAAGATCTTGATACGAAGATCAGAGTCTGTCTTGATATCCCCACAAGCCCTCAACTTCAAGGTATTTGGCACCTCTGTCTTCCTCAGCAATGAAGTCCTCGAGCTTTAAGGGTATTCGAAACCTCTGTCTTCCTATCCCCAGAATCCCTCGAATATACTTAGCAAAATTCGGAGTCACACGAAGCAAATCTAAACAAGGTGTTCAGTATACACAAAGCATGAAAGTATCTCTCTCTAGAAATCACTTCAGCAGCATGTAATCTCTTGATTGATCAACTTGTCATGAGCTCTTTAAAATGAGATTCTATTTATAGACAAGTTATCAGCGGTCATAACCCTCCTCCGACTGTCATATTTTTACTTGAATTTCGGAGGTACCTTTACACGTGTCACTCAAACAACATTTAGTTAGTAACTAAATGAAAGATATCATTTTATTACCAAAACAAGTGTAATCAAGAATATTATTGCTTGAACAAATTCATTTTTCAGAGTGTAAGCAAAAATGAAGGTTCAGAGTCTAACTAAAAACACATTCAGTATCTATAATACAAGGATATTCGGATTCTCTTTTCTAAGGAATTAGAAACCTGAATCCTATAAAATTATGGAGTCTGAATTTCAGGGAAATTAAGAGTCTTGAATTCAGTAGAATTTATAGTCTGAACTTATGAAGTTCGGAGTCCGAATTCATAAGAAATTGGAGTATGAACTTACAAAGTTTGGTGTATCAATTCATCAAAATTAGGAGTATGAACTTATGAAGTTCAGGGTCTGAATTCATAAGAATTCAGATTCAGAACTCAGAAGATTTTGGATTCTGAATTCAGAGAACTCAGAGTTAGAACTCAGACGAGTTTAAAGTCTGAATTTAGAGAACTCGGAGTCAGAACTCAGAAGATTTCTGAGTATGAGTTTAGAGGGTTCAGAACCTGAATTCAGATTCTGAAAATCAAATGCTTTATATATAAGTATATATATGATTCCGTGGTTTTGGATATGAAACCAAATTTTATACTTAGAAAAAATGAACAATGAAAAACATTGTAATGATAAATTTCTGTGGGGAAATAATTTTTTTTATTATAGTAAAACATAGGGTAAATGAAATTTTCCTTAAGATAATATGTTTGTGATTTTCAAAACATGAATTAATGGTAAATTAATAAGGAAACCTTATTGAATCAACAATATTCCCAAACAAGAAGGAATAGAAAATTCATAAGGAAACCTTATTGACTCAACAAAAATTACTTGGGTTGTTACATTCTTCCTTATTTTTAAAATTGTATCTTTATAATTTAATTTAATGTTTAAATAAGTGGGAATATCTTTCCATTATAGAATTTTCTGATTCCCATGTTGATTATTGAATAATAATATTTTTTTTAAAAAAACCTTAACATGGTGAGTCAACTTATTCCATAAAAATTTACATATATACTTATTAATATAAATAGTATATTCCTCATATAAATTTGTTTATTCCAACATTACTACTTTAGGGATTAAAACATGAGATGCACCAGACACATATTTTCGTAATGATAAAACAAGAAATATTTCATATTCCAATGATAAACTTATATGCAAGGAAAATCAGTAGGAAAATTATCCAATATTCTTTAGGGTTTTATATAGTCTAATTAACCATAAACATAGCTTCATTTTATACCAAATGCTAACACTTTTCCTTAGATATACTTTAATGGATACATGATCACCTACCTCCACAATCCATTTTTTTATTTTATTTAATAAAAGACACTTTTGGGTAAGTGGGAACCATTCAATAAAGAGCCAATAGTTCATGCCAAAAACCCCCCATCCATCATCCAAAAATCAAAATAGATGATTAAAATTTAAAAACCAAAATTCAGACAAACCGCTCAATTCATCTTCGAACCACGAGCTACCCACCTAAATCCTCATCAAAGGGAGACCTCTAATCTCACCTACAACCATCATCAAAACACTGGCCTCACATCACAACACCTTCACTGCCATCACATCTTTACATCAACAATAGAAAATGTGCTCATCGCCTTGGAATCACATATTTCATCTCTGACCGCCCCTACCAGAATGATGAAACTCATCACAGTAACATTGTGTCATCCCCCAACACCAAATCACTGACTTCATCATCACCGGAACCAAAACACAACCATGCCATCCATTATTGAAATGTCATAACCATCAACCTATTGAAGCCACCCCATCATACTCACATTCTAAAGGACATTGAAAACCTCCATGCATCTCCACCTCGGATAGAATGGTGGCCTCCTTGAACTAAAGCATAGAAAAATAAAGATTTTTTAAGATGAAACATAGTAAGAACCTTTGAGAACCATCGATGCTGAAGAGATCCAACCTCATCACCACCGTGGCATCCGACGTTGCAACATAAACAAAAAACACCGAAACTAGAAACCAATTTTTTTTCCACTGAACGAATATTAAAAAGAATAAGGAATCATAGAACAACACACTAAACCTTCATCTAAAACATTGAGGATGAATCAAAAAGAGGTTTGAGAAACCAAAAACCTACTACACCAGAGAAATTCGACATAACCCATGGAAGGAGCACCAAAGGCCATCGATCCTCACATCCCAAAACATCATAGCTTCCCCATGCTAGATTCGACAGGGAGAGGCGGAGAGGAACCCAAGGTTAGATCAGGGATTTAGTGTTAGAGGGATCCAAACACCAGGAACCATGAAGAGGCAGAAGACTAGAAACTGTCCCGCTCTAGTAGCACCAGAAAACCCTATGTCCGTCGAAATACAAAAACCCAAAGCCTCATTGAGACCTCCACTCCATCACCAACTAGAAGAGGCATAGAGAATCATGAGGCCAGATCAGGATAGGGCGACAGAGGGCTTCCGCAGCACACAATCAAACAAAAAGGAAGAAGAAAAGTAGAAAGGAGTAATTCTGGAGAAGGAAAAGAAGGAAAGATCCTACACAGACGAGAGGGTCTTGGAAACCCTAGGGGAGGATCCGCCGAGAGAGAGAGGGTAGGTGAATGACGCTCCATCCGAGAGTCAATCCATGATCACCAACCTTGAATAAAAGATATTTCCTTTAATTATATGCATATATTTTGTATCTACATTGATTCATCCGCATATATTTCTAAATCATATTCACCTTCTCATCTATTTCCTCTACATATTTTAGTCCCAATAACATTCTATTTCCTACTTCATCCAAAAAATAAAAAGTCCAATGCTAATATCCATAAAATGCCTCAATAGGTGAAATATATATAATAAAATGAAAACTATTAATATAATAAAAATAAACTAAATAATGATGTTTATCCCAAATTCCATTATAATCCATTAAAAAAATCTAAATCATGTATTCTATGGTTTAAATCATTCACTTAGACTATCCATCAGATTGATTATGAAGAATTATATTGAAATTTAATTCTATACCCAAACACTTTTGAAATACTTTTGAAAATTTGGAAGTAAATTCAGGATCACAGTTTGATACAAGGGATAGAGGAACTCCGTATAACTCAACATTATCATAGAGGTAAAATCACGAAATCTAATATAAAGAAATGGAATCTTGAATGGAAAGGAAATGTAATGATTTAGTTATTTGGTAAAAAATAAACCAAATCAAAATATTATCTTGAGATGTATTTAGAAATACCCCTTTGAAATCCATTGATATATTCTCCCATTTCCATTCTAGCTTTGGAAAAGGCTGAACCATCCCCTTCAATAACTATAATTCTTCTTTAACTTATTGAAAAGTAAAATATTTTATTGTAAAATAAACAATATCACTTTTTATTCTATCCCATCAGTAATTTACATGAAGGTATTTTTATGTCTTAGCACTTTTAAGATGAATGAAAAATAAATCACCTAACGATTCTATCTATAACTAAGAATCCAAAGGCACATATAATCCTTTTCTGAAACTTATATCACATTCATCATTAACATTAAACTCTATAAACTTCCCCTTTATAAAATATTCTACTTTTTCCTATAAAAATGATCCACCTTCAGAGATTGAATAATTATTTCTAAAAAAAATAATTGTACTTACACCAAAAACAAAATAGTGTAAGTTATTGCATGCATGATTTCTTGGTCAAAATTCATCAAATAATTAAACAAAGGATTATGTTACAAATGTAACATGGTTAATGTATCAGTATAAATAATTCCTCTATTTTTTTTTTGATTAGGATATATTTCACACTTTAATATATATAAATAATTCCTCTAAAATTTTAAATAAAAAACCACAATAGCTAATTCCAGATCATGTTTAGGATAATTTAACTCATGAGGTTTTAGTTGATGTGAACTATAAGAAATTATCGGATCATTATTAATTAGAAGGAAACCAAATCCATTCCATGAAGCATCACTATATATGAAAGAATAACCCTTTCTAATTGGTAGGTCTCAAACCATATAATTTAAAAATATATTTTTTCTAATCATAGAAACAATCATCACACTTTTTTATCTAGTTTAATTTAAGATATTTCCAAGTTAACTTAGTTAGTGGGATAGATAACCATGTAATGTCTTTAAAAAACTAGTAGTATTAACCTGTTAATCCAATAAAATTAAAAATATATGTGACATTTGTAAGTCTTGTCCATTAATAAACAACTTTGTTTTTAGTTTGTTCAATAGTTATGCCATCTATAAACACAATATTTTTTATAAAATCAATTTTTTTACAACCAAAATTCACACTTACTAAATTTTCTTTATAACTTATTTTTTTTTCAATATTTGAAAGAAAATCCCTTGTTATCTTTCAAGATCGTAATGAGTTTTATAATATACCAATATATCATCAATATACACAAAAAATAAACTTATCTAAATAGTTATATAAAATAATATTCATAAGATCCATTAATAAAGATGGTTCACAAGATAACCCAAAAGTAATAACTATAAACACCTAATGCCTAAATCTAGTATGAAACAATGTCTTCATAATATCTTCCTCTTTCAACTTCAACTGATGATATCCTATCTTGAGATAAATATTTATTAAATATTTCACTCCCTAGAGCTTGTCAAAATAATAATTTATATGATTAAAATTATAATTATTCTTAATAGATATGTTATTAAATGATCTATAATCAATAAAAATCCTCATGGAACTATATTTAATTTTAATAAATAACGTAGGTGATCCCTATGGTGAAGTGCTAAGATTAACGAATCCTTTATTTAACAACTTATGAAACTAATTTCTGAATTCCAAAAGGTCTACTTGAGACATTTTATAAGGGGGTTTTGAAATTGGATTTTTATTATTAGCTATGTCAAAAGTATACTCAACTTCCTGATAAGGTATAATACTAGAGAAGTTATTAGGAAATGCATATCAAGAATCATTCACTATAAGAACATCATCAATATAAAAATTATCGCTCTTCTAAAAAATATGTGTAAAATAACTTTCATTCCTATTTTTAAAAATTTCTCACCTTCTTGATATGTTATAAATTGTATGAATATATTCCTGTACAAAAATTGAAATCCATTTTGAAAAAAAATTCTTTAGATCTACAATATATCTTATCATGGTAAACAGAAATTCTATTTTTTCCATATTAACATCAAAATATACAAGGGGAAAGATGAAAAGGTTTTCAGGTGAATCTTTTCCATAGGAAATAAAAATTTGATTTTTATAATTTATTTTTACCTTAATACTTATCCTATGTGTTTTTACTAAAAGTTATGAATTCATTTATGGGTTTGAATTTTCTAATTTATCAAAAAAATTCAAAAAAATGAAAGAGTGTGTAGAACCAAAATCAAACAAGACATTAGTATAATATGAATAAGTAATTTAAATGACACCACATCATAGGATAGTCCAACATCTTCTAAATTAGTCATAAAGGTTTTAGCCACAAATTTTCTATTTTTGTTATGGATGATTTCCATACTTTATTCATATATTTGGAAAAGTACTAATATAATGAACCATATCATTATAATTAAATCATCTTACTCTCATCTATTAGTTATTTTTCTGATTATTTTATTTTTAATTGTGAACTAAATGTACACATTTTTTATATAAATAACACTTCAAATATTATAAAATATATTCTCTTGGGTTATTTTTACCACACTTATCACAAGGTGGAAATTTATGATCTTACCTTATAATTTTTTTGATGGATTATTCCCAATTTCTTACCATCTGAACATTTTATTCTACTTATTTTCATGGAATAAATGATCATAGAAAAAATCCATTTCTAAATTCTCTACACATCAAATAAGTTTCTTATAACTTTTAAATTCAGAGGATTACAATTCCCTTCAATATCTTGGCTTTAATACGGAGTAAAAACTAATAATTTTACAATCAAGATCCTAAATAAAATTTTTTGTATACCATTCCAATTAGGTGAATTTTTCTTCATACATGACCATTTAATCTTGCTCTATCTACCTCAATTCTAAGAATTGATTTTCCATCCAAATTTGAACAACCATAGGAAAATATTTCTCAAGTAAAATATCCATAAATGTGTTCTATACCCTGGAATCAATCATTTCAATTTATCTAGTTTTATTAACCATTTACCATCATTGATCTTCTTCCCCATCAAAATAGAAAATAGAAATAGTTACCATTTGATGATTTCAAAATCCCATTACTTAAAATATATTATCGAATACTTTTACCCATTCTTCAACTATCATATGGTCATATTATATGCTAAATGTTGGAGGGTGTTTTTTAATTAAATGATCCACTATATACATGTTCATTCATAGTGAATTGTGTTAATTTTTCATATGGACACCACAACCATTTATATTCTATATCAACTGATCCATCGTAGAAACAAACTTCTCTACTCAAATTCCACCTATTTCTAGTTACTGGTTTGGAAGGATATTTTCCTCTTGGTGCCTTATAACTTCAGCTTCCCTATTTCCTTTATGGAAAACCATTCTAAACATACCAAGTTTAGATGAATCAACATTTTAATATTCAAATTATATATCATTAAAACTATAAATTATCATTTCTTAAGGGAATTTACTTCTATTATTCTGACCACAAAAATTATCTCAAACTTTTTCTCTAATACCCACAATAAACAACCTACCCTTATTCAATCAATAATTTCATTTTTAAATAAAAATTTAGTTTATTTAATTATTAAACATATTTATGTGTTTAGAGTTTTAAATAATTAGTTCACAACCCATACATAAAAAACCTATATATTATTGTTATAAATTTCCTCTTAGTATATATTTTTCCCACAATACAAAACATTTAAAATTAAATACATTTCTATTTCATGGAAAATATTTATGATTTTAAAAATGAACTATTCTTTGTATTTAATCATTATAAAAACCTATAAAAACATTTGGAAATCTATGATGAACACAATTATATTAGTAAGGTATGTAAAATGAGTAATTAAACTTGTTACTCCATTATAAAACAATGATATCATAAAATAGTGTTTTCCATTAACATAATAAACATTGAAATAAAATAATATTTTACATACACATGAAACCATGTTTACTATATAATTTTTTTATTAAAAAACTTTATCTGAAAATGTGAAGGGAAAAATCATAATCATGAGGAATTTTAAAAAAACATTAGAACCCATAAAAAAAATTTATTAAAAATATAAATTTTACCTTAAATGGGAATAATACTTTAAAAAAACATCACCAGTTTACCTTTTTAAATCAAATGATTTCAATGAAAACTCATAAGTAATATTAGAAAATTCTTGTAGGTGCCTTTGTATATCATCTTCATAAAACCCTCAAAAGAACCTTTACAATTGAAATAAAAAATACAGTCAACTTCCCACATAATTATATATATAACATAATCATTACCCAATGCATTAGAGTTCTATATCATGCTCATCCAACATTATAATCTACATCACGATCACCCATCATCCAGAGCTATATCGGGCCCACCAATAAAAAATAATTTCTAGGGACCATATCATCAATAAACACATAGAATCTTCTATTTATATCATCTAACTCATAGGAATGAACTTTTTAACACATAAACAAATAATTTTTAGATATTGATATATCCCTTTCCTTTAAAACCCCATTTCAAAAACTAAAATACCTAGAACAAAGAGAATTCTTGTTTTTATTAGAATAAAACATATAATCTTTTAAAGGAACATAAAACATAAAATGATTACTGTGAAGAATAGAAAATTCATTGATGTTGTATATGTTAAAATAGAGCATTACTTTTTTCAATTGTAATGAAATTCAAAACATTCCATAAAATATTCCATTTGAAAACCAATGAAATAAAGTAAAAATAAACATAAAATGTCATTTTTAATTAATTTATGAATATATAATTATATCTATAAAATAAATTTAAGAATATGGGAACAGAAGAAAAATATTAATAAAATAAATATTTAAAACATTTAAAATGAGTTTTAAAGGTAAAGTGTCCCATACCTCGAGTCTGAATCATCACAAACATTTTTATCTTATGGAATAATAAAATCATATTAATTAATTTATTTATTAATAAAATATTTTCATTTTTATTATTCTTTTCATTTTATTCATTACCATGTTTTATTTAATTAATAAATTAATTAAGTTCCTGTTATATGTTTTGATGATATTTGGCTTATCTCTCCAAAATGACTTTGGTAGCTTGAATATGGTGAAATAGGTCATTATTCGATCATCTATAGAATAATAATCATGTCATAATTATATTTTCTACATATGAATTTTATTTTTAAAAACTTTCATGAATGATTGTTATGAAAAATGAATTGCATTACAATCATGTAGAAGGTAGGATATACGTACGCAGAAGTAACATTTACATTTTTTAATGAACAAGTTATAAATAAGGTAATTTTTATTTTATCATTACTAAATAATGATTATAACATAAATATCATATTATTTCTTTAAATACACTTATATATAGTATCCATGTGATGTTGTCATGAAAAACGAATCACAAGGCTTCGTGTAAGTGGTAATCTACAAGTATGCATATACAAAATTATCATCATTCAATGGATAGAAAGGTAATAAATTATTTGAAAACTCAAAATTTTATAAACTATATTTTTTGAAAAATTAATTTTTTTTAATATCATTCTTTTCACACAACACTGAGTTTTAACGAACCTCAACATACTGTTAATATTAATTTTTAAACAAGACCGTTATTACCTAGCCATTAAACATAAAGGAATAAATAATAATAAATAAATTTTAGATATTAATTATAATGGTTATATATATAACATAGTGACAAATAATATTTAATTTTGGGTAAACTCATTATATATTTTAAAAATACTATTTTATCAAAAAAATTATTTATTCTTGTGAAAAAAAAAATAAAATTAATTTTTTATACTTTTAGAAAATAAAATTGATAAAATAAAATTATAGTTTTAAATAATCAATAAAAAATTATATTAGGGTTAATTTTTTGGATTTTTCTGAAATCATAAAATTTTCAATGAATAGTGAAAATAATGGTTTTTATTAAACACCACATTACCATTTGAAATATTTATAAGGTTAATTTTTTTTTAAAATGGGTTTCAAAGTAACATTAGTTAAATTATATATCAATTAAACAAAATTTAGTTCTTTGTAATTATTTTATATTGAATTTTGTTATAAAAACTGTTTAAACATTTCAACATTTTCTCTTTGGAAAACTGATATCTCATCACGTATGTAGGTTTAATTTAAAATAAAAAATTTTCAAATTATATGAATTGAATTTATAAAAATGGATAATATATTTTTAATCAGTATAATTTATATTATATATTAATTTAAACTTAAATTTTCACCATGATTAATAGTAAAAAGAGGAAGAATTATTTGTTGTATTTATGGTAAAAATGGGTTTACCGTGGCATAAAATAAAAAAATATGGGTTGAAAATGATGAAATAATTGTGAAAAACACATTTTATGGAAATATTTAGATCTTATAATATCTTATACTTGATAAGGGTCCATTTTGGATCCTTTTTTCATTTGAAGAATGTTGTTACACCTATTCATTTCTAAAAATTTCAAGTGTGTCAATTATATCACTTATAAAAGGCCACCCATTATCCTCTAATATTCACAATTGAAAAATAATTTCGTTCATAAAATACCAACCCAAATATATTAATTACATTCCTCACCTCATCATATAATCTTTATTTTGGTCATAAATCCAACAGAGGAATCCTTTTGGTGCAAACCTAAGGAGGTTACCCAAGGAAGAGGTAACTTTCTTCAATGAGAATTTTTATTTTATTTCTTACTCCACCTACAAAAAATATTTTTAAGAGATTATTATATAATAATCTATGTATATTAAATATATTGAGATGTTATTATGTTAAGGTAATGACCTAAAACCATTTCCACTTCCATTAAATGTGATACAAAATCAACATTCGTGTGTACAACAAACTACCACCTTACAAACCATTGTTTTTCATTTTTCATCAGTACTTATCACATATGGATATAATAGCGTATTTCATGTTTATATATGATATTATTATACTTTTTATTTATTATATAACATATAACTTCTTAATTTCCATTTTTTGGTAATATGAAAATGTCACTCGTGTGTACGACGAACTACTGCCTCGCAAAACGATGTGATTTGTTCATAGTTTACATGGAAGAGAATAAGGATGGTTTTAATGAACATAATTAACATATATAACATAAAAATTATTCTATAATGGTAATACTTTTTTTACTGTTCTTTCTTTCAGTCCATTGATAAAATGAAAACAACCTCCATGCATACGTACAACCTACCGTCTCCATGAATGGTGTATTTCATTTTCTATCACTAAATTTTATTAATTACTATGAATACATAAATACTGAATATATTTAAAATTTATATAATGGTTAAATCTATATATATTATAGAACCATGATAAAATAATTAGGACCAAAAGACAAATTATAACATTCATGAAAAACAAAGTGGGTATTGCCCGAAACACGACTTTAACCTAGAATTGTAAATAAATTGGTAATAAAAGGTCATAATTAAATCATATGTGGTATGATATTTATATTTATGGTTATCAAATATATTTATAATAATCATATTTTTATTATATTTTAGGTTTTGTTGTGTACAAAATACGTCGGTACTTAAGGTAAGGGTTTTCATGTCACTTTTTTTTACTTCTGTGTAGCACATGCCATATTCACCACCTATTTATTTTATGTGGTGTATATAATTAAAGTAATGTTTTTTGGTACTATAACTAAAATTATTGGGAATTAAATATTCATTTTATGACAAATATTTCATAGGGTTTACCGTATAAAAGTTACCAAAGCAGTAAGGTATTTTTGTCTAAATTTTCCTTCTTTGAGACTTATGTTATGTTATGAACCTATATTATTTTATGAGGTGTATATAAATACCCTTTGAAATATAATATCATGAATATATTTTTTTATAATTATATTCTATGTTTAATTTAATTTTATTCTTTCACGGGTCTTATCATTCAATGTTACGAAAGTGTTAAGGGTTTTATGTTACAATCTCATCATTTATTATGATTTCTCATTATTATGATTCCAATGATGAAATATTATTTTCTATATATAAAGAAACTATTGTATTTTTTTCTACTCTATTTTCTTCCATATAATTAATGTTTTACTTTAATTTTCCTCTTTTTATGTACTCAATACGTCAAAATTATGTTTTAAATAAAAATCGTCTTTATTTCCCTCTTCAGCCGAAAGTGTTTTTTATTCCAAAACAATGTTTTCCAAAAATGTATTCAAAAAAAGTTTTTAACATTATCCAAACTATATACTAAATATATTTTTACCCCTGTTTTACTTTTTACATTTTTTTGAAACGAATTTTATTATCTTTTTCTAAAAAAGGCCCATTTGGATTTTACAGAAATCGTGAGAGGAATCTTTGTTTTAACATGTATGACATGAATGGAAATTTTGTGATTTAATGACCATTATTTTATTTGAATATCACCTTTTATGTTTTCAAGTTTATTTTAAAATAAAATTATTTCCATAATATTTTATGAATTTTTTATTTTTAAAAAGGTGATTCTCAAAGAAAGAATATTTGCCTCTAGAAACATTCCAAGTGATTTTTCTTTCAACATAATTTTCCATCTAATAAGATAATATTTAATGATACATATGAATTTCTAGGGATGTGATCTAAAGATACTATTCTTATTCATTCTATGAATGATATCTTTTTATGATGAAAATTTTATTATGAATCCCATTTCTATTATAGAGGTTATAGAATGATAAAATGTTAACACCCTTAAAAAATTGAGACTTAAAAATTCTCATGGTTAATACCCAAGTTAAGAGGTTACACCTTTCTCTTTGAGAGCCTTCTTAATTAGATATCCCCTGCTAATCCTTCTTGTCTTGGAGTAGTGTTTGGAACGGGTGTCCTTTATAATGTTTCATAGGGTGTGTGTGAGTGTGGAAAAAACACATTGAAAGAACATTTGTTGGTCAATGGGGATAGTAATTAGTTTGATATGTTACCCTAGTGAGTAATAGAATTTTATTTTATGGGAATGAATCCAAGATATTACAACATACCCATGGGATTAGATGAATGTGTTCATAGATCGAGGTATATCGGGTGAAGACAAATGGTATTAGAACCAATATCCAGTTGGAAATCTGTAGGGACTTCCTAGGTTTAAGGCTTGGGGCTATAATAAGGGCATTGTGCTTTAATGGGGTGGAGAGTAAAACACCCCTAAAAATGAGAGTTAAAAAGTTTAAATATTACAACCCATGTCAACAAGCTTCTTGTTTCTCATGATGATAATACCTGATTAGAACTCCAAAATTAAGCATTCTTGTCCTGAAGTAGTGATCATGATGAGTGTATTTCTGGGATGTTTCCCAAGGTGTGTCTGAGTGAGAACAAAACAAACTGAAAGAACATGTTTTGGCCTATGGGTACAATCATTAGTATAATAAGTGAACCCAATTATTAATAGCATGTGGTTTGTTAGGAATGAAACCAATGTATTACAGGAGACCCATGTGTTCATATGACTAGATTCATGACCTATGGAAGGCCATGTCCTGAAGAAATTCTTATGGAAACCCAGTTATTTTTTCATGGGTTATGATTTGTTGAAATGTTTATGAGACATATTTATTTTCCAAAGGTTATGTCATGATGAGATATTTATGAAACCCATTTTATTTTATACATTTTTATATAATGAATGTTTTATTATCTTATGTCATACATATGTATGATTTTCATTATGTGATAGGTGGGACCTATATCTACCTCCAATGAATTGGATAAAGATTCATATATCTTAATATAAATAGGATTGGAATTGAGAGTGAACCCAGTATAGTAAATGACTATATCCACTATGATAGTCTTGGGAGTGAACCTTGACTACTAAGATGTGTTGGGGAATAAAAAAAATCCACTATGGAAGTCTTTTAAATGTTATTTGAAATACTATGGAAATTATTTTCTATTCTTATGTGTATTCCCAAAATACATGTATTATGAAATGTATACATTTATTCCATGAATCAGGTTTATTATCTATGATATGTAGGGCATGGTTTTCCAATGTTATTATCATTTTCTCATACCCTTTTGCTTTTGATATGTTGATATCTCTCTTGTTTAACCTTAATAAGCATATACGCCCAGAATTTATTATGTTTTCATTTACCAAGTTATAATGAAATGTATTATTTATGATATGTATAAGAAGGGTTTTAGTCATGAAGAACATAGTAGAAGATTATGTAGCTCACTTATAGACCAATTATTTATGTGTCTATGTTTCTAAAGTCACTATACCTTTATGATCATCGGGTGTGGGTTTTTGTATTGTAATTAATATTCATCTAAAAATATGTAATATTTATTTATGAAAATTAAGGTCATTATAGTTGGTATCAAATAATATATTTATATAAAGTTAGGAAACTATGATATGGAAAATTTAGTGAGAAATCTAAGGATATGTCTAAGGATATTTCTATTGATAAGTCTAAGGATGATTCAAAGTTTAGGAAAATTTATTGGAATATTGATAAATGATAGAGAGAGTGGTTTGAGATTAATTAATTCCCTATCAGTATTCTACAATAGGATGTTTCTCTAGAACATAGGTACCTTGGGGTAATAACTATAAAAATGGCACATTGAGCTGGACTTGATTATTAGCTAGTGCATGACAATGATATTTTCTATACAACTATTTTTACACTACTAAGGGATATTCTTTGTAAATTAAAAAACAATTTAGGAACCATCATTAAGGGTATAAATAGTCGGTGACAATGAATAACCTAGGACAAAACTATAGTTTCATAAATTAAAAATAAGTTTCCATAATTTATACCTATGATAAGTGTTTTTTCACTATTATGTGGTTACCCATAGTCAATATTGTTTTATAATCAATGTTTTTCGGTTTTAGTAAATAGATGGAACCTGAATGAACTGTATTAACATTGAGTGCAATGGATAATGTAATTTTTATTTTTATGAATAGAAAAATTTTATATGAGATGTAATGAAAATATATCACTTCTATGATCACACAACTTTTCAAGATAGGAATCATATTGAACTTATAAATAAGTAAAAGAGGGAACACAGTTCTGTTGGATTTTTCCTAAGGCAACACCCACCTTTTTTCAGTGGTTCCACTAATCCGCTAGTTGTTGAAAAATGGATTAGTACCAATGAAAATATATTTTACATTATCTAGTGTTTGGAAGATGAAAGATTCATTTTGGTTGTCTATCATTTTGAAGGTGAAGTGGATCAACAGTATAATCCCATCAAGAACACATGAAACATGATGAAATTGAATCCATAGAGTGGGATAAGTTTAAGATATTATTTTTTCATAGTTACTTCCCTCTTATCATTCATACAAAAAAAGGCAAGGAATTTCTTATGCTAAATAAAAAACATTACAAATCTATTGGTCCCTATGAGGAAACTTTTACAAGGATTTTGAAGTATTCTTTTTGAATTATCATCTAATAATAAAATAAGCTTGATCACTTCTTCAGTGGCTAAAATACTTGTCTTTGAAGGGTGTCATATATAAGAGAATTTGGTAGCTATAAATAAATATTTTGATGTGATTTCAAAGTGGAAATTGATATTGGAATTACCCATAAATCTCATTTTTTTGACAAGAAAAAAATATGTAGTTCAAATGAAACTCTAAAAATAATTAATATAGGAAAATAGTATTTATTTCATGCTCAGTGTTTAGAAAGAAACATTAAAAAAATTGTCTTAAGGGGAATATTAAATGTTTTATGTGTGGAGACAAAGGTAATTGAGAAATTGATTTCCAAAGTGATGGGAAGAAGCGAAGTAATGATGCAAATAGAGAGAAATCTACATAGAATGAACCACCCACACTTTAGTGTTTCATATGAAAGGAGTATGGGAACTATACTAAATAGTTCCCAAATCTGAAGGTTAATGATGATACTTGATGTCAGCAACCACATAATCTTAGGTACAAGAGTAAATATTATTATATAAAAATTTTTGATGAGGTTTTTGATAAATATATGGTGAAAGGTACACTTACCAACCACTCTAGAAAAAGTAAAGTATAATATAACTCTAGATTTACCCATTATTCCATACTTGAAGAATTTTTTAAGGGTATCAAGATTCCACCCAAATTATTAGATGTATAATTAATAGTAGAAACTCTTATTGGTGTGATGATCACATCTTATGTATATGATTCTTCTATAGTTGATGTTTATGGGAATTTTCTTCCTAAAAATATTTTCATTCATTCTCTAGTTGAATTGGATATCATCTAAAGCATGGATTAGATTTAACTAAATAAATACCACATGAATATTTGATGAATGTAATTCACATATGATATTATTAACCAACCTATTATAATTTATCTAAGTATTCCTAATAATGAACATCTAAAGAAGATCACATACATTGTATGGTTGTTGATTCCCATTCAGAAGGGGTGATTATCTCAAATGTTTAGAGAGAAACTTGAAATTAATGATATGTCTATTGTTAAATAATTTTTTGAAGTATTTCCAAAATATATTCCTCATTTTCCACTGATTCATGATTTGAGTTTTCAATAGTACTCATAACTAGTTCAATAAATTTTTCATAGACTCCCGATAGAATGGACTTGATTGAGTTGTATGAATTGAAGAAGAAAATCTTGTAGAAACTTGATAAGGGATTCATTTAGCTAAGTGTGTCACCTTAGGGTGCACCTATTCTTTAAAAAAAAATAAATATGGATCAATGAAACTATGAATAAATTACTAGGATCTGAAAAATATCAAAATCAATAATAGGTATCCTCTTTCCCATATTAATGACCTATTATATCATCTACACGACGATCAATAATTTTACTAGATTTACCTTCGTTATGGATATCATTAATTGAGGGTTAAGAAGGACATACCTAATACAGTATTCCATACAAATTATAGACACTATGAATATATAGTGGTGCCATTCAGTCTTACTAATTCCCCCTCTATCTTCATGGATTTAATTAATTGAGTATTTATAGATTACCTTGATCAGTTTATGGTAGTATTTATAGATGATATTCTTATTTATTCAAAGATAATGTAAGAGCATCAAGATCACTTGATAATTATACAAAAAACCCTAAATAATGAGAAATTATATTAATTTGTTTTACAAAATTAAATTTTGGCTTGAAAAGGTTATATTTTTGGGTCATATAATCTCAAGAGAGGGTATATCAGTAGATCTTTCAAAGACAGAGGCTATTGAATATTGGCCCAAACTATCCACAGTGACATAGATCCACAGTATTCTTGGTTTAATGAGATATTACTGATGGTTTTCGGAGAATTTCATATGACTAACTAATCCACTCACCACGTTAACTCAAAAGGTATCCAAGTTTATCTAGAGTAATGAATGTGAGGAAAATTTCAAGGAACTGAAGAGAATATTAGTTAGTGCGCCTATGATTAAATTACCATATAGTGAATAATGTTTTAAATCTATAGTGATGTATCTAATAAGGGGTTGGGATGTGATATTATGTAGAATAAAATGGTTATATCTTATCTAACACCAAAATTTAAGGTTAATAAGAAAAATAACCCAACTCAAGATTTAGAGTTATCTGCATTGATTTTTACATTAAAGATATGGAAACATTATCATTATTGAGAAAAGTGTGATATATATAACAATAATAAAACTTTAAAGTATATATTAGAATATAAGTATTTTAATATGTACTAAATAATATGGTTAGAGTTGATTAAATATTATGACTAATCAATACATTACTACCGTGGGAAAGTGAACAATGTGGCCGATACCTTGAGTCAAAAAGATCATGATAGAATATCCATGATGATGAACTCAAAAGATCCAATATTTATATATTTTTAAATGATGGATCTAGAAAACGTGAATGAAGGGGATAAATTTTAACTTTCTCATTTGAATGTTCAACCATCTATCCATGCGAAGATTAAATAGGCACAAAAAGAAGACGTAGAACTAAAAAAAGGGTTAGAAATGTTCATGAGTTTAACCATGATCATGATAAAATAATAATGTCAAAGAAACATGTTTGTGTTCCATCCATACCATATTTTATAGAGTTTTTAGAGGAATACAATAGTTCTTTATTATCTATTCATCTTGTTGATATTAATATGTATATATATTTTAATGAGTATTTATGGTGTGATGGAATGAAGAGAGATATCACATAGTTTGTTTCTCAGTTCTCAGTATGTCATAAAATTGAGTCTAAGAGAGAAAAATTCTAAGGGGGTGTTACATCCATTACCTATACCAAATCTGAAATGGGAAAACATCACCATAGATTTTGTCCTTAGACTCACCAAAACTTCTAAAGGGAATAATGCTATATGGGTTGTATTCGATCACCTTACAAAGTCAACACACTTTATCACTATCATTGAATATTATCCTAGGATCAGATTTCAAGGATATATATTAAGGAAGTAGTAAGGATTCATGGATAAGCACATTCAATTGTGTCTAGTGGAGATATGAGGTTTACCTCAAAGTTATGGATAATTCTTTAGTAAGATCCTGATATAGAGTTGAGTTTCAGTAATTTATATCACCCTCAAACAGTTGATCAGTCTAAAATAATAATTCAAACCCTATATTATATGTGTAGATCTTTATATATATATTTTAATGGTAATTAGGATCAATACCTTCCTCTAGTTTAGTTTTCTTACAACAATAACATTCACTCACACATTCAAATGGATCCTTATGAAGCCCTATATAGAAATAAGTGTGGATTTTTCATGTATTGGAATGAAGTTGGATAAATAAATATATGAGGAATTGAAATAGATTATGAAATGATATATAAGGTTATTTATATTTAAAAAAACTTAAGAGTGGAAAAAAGTCAGTAGAGAATTTATGATTATAATATTCGATGTGATCTAAAATTTAAAGATAATGACAAGGTGTTTCTAAGAATTTTTTCATAGGAGAAGGTAATGAGAATTGGAAATAATGGAAAACAAATCCATAGGTATATTAATCCCTTTGAAATTCCTGATCGTATCGGGATGGTAACCTATCTATTGGTGCTTCTGCAAAACCCATCTCAATTTCGTGATGTGTTTCATGTATCTATCCTGAGGATGTACATATATGATCATTCACATGTACTGAACTCAATGGTTATACCACCATAGTAATAAATTTCTTATGAGTAAAAATTGGTGGATATTCTGGATTGTATATATAAATTTCTATAAAACAATACAACCCACCTGATCAAGTTTTTTTCCCAAAACCACTAGTTTGAGGAAGCTACGTGAGAACATAAAGATATGGTGAGGTTTAAGTATCCAAATTTATTTTTATCAAAGTGAAATAATTTGAATGAATAAATTTATTTTAATGATGTTTTAATGAAACAACCCAAGATTTTACAAAATATTTTTTTAATAAATTAAATTTCATTGATATCTTGTGTTACAGACAACACCAAGTTTTAACAAACCATGACAAACTATTAATATTATTATTTAAATAAGAATATTATTACCTGGTCATTAAACATGGAAGAATGAATAGTAATAAACATATTTTAAATATTAACTATAATGTTTTTATATATATAAAATATATTGACCAAAAAAATATAATTTTCAGTAAAGTATTTATATGTTTCAAAAAACCAATTTTCTCAAAAAAATATTTTTTTGTAAATAACAGTAAAATTAGTTTTGGAAAATTTTATAAAATCAAATTGATAGAAATAAACTAATTTTTATAAATAATTATATCAAAATTATCTTAGGTTAATTCTTTTTTACTTTTATGTAATGATTAATTTTTCAAAGAATAGTGAAAATACATGTTTTTATTGAAAATAACTATTTCATTTGAATAATTTTAAGTTTAATTTTTGTTTTTATTTTTTTAAAGTAAAATTATATAAATTTTATATAAATTAATCCAATTTAGGTTATTTGACTCATTTTTTTATTAAAATTTAATATAATGTTTTTTAATCTTTTGAATATTTTCTCTTTGGAAAACCGCTTTCTCATCGCGTATGTGGGTTTAATTTTAATTTAATTTTTTTCCAATTTTTGAATGGAATTTGAAAAAATGGAATAAGTATTTATAATCATAATAATTTATATTATCTAATTAGTTCAGATTAATTTTAGAAAATAATTAATAGAAAAAATAGTTATACTTATTTACCGTGATTAAGGTAAAAATGGGTTTACAAGGGAGGTGGTAAACTATAAAGATATGGGTTAAAAATGACCCCAAACTGCTTAAACACTCATTTTATGTATATTTTTACACATTATCATGAATTATTATTGATAATGGTTCATTTTTGAGTCTCGTGTCAAGTGAAAAACGTGGGTACACATTTTTCTTTCCAAAAACTACAACTGTGCCACTCACCTCACTTATAAAAGGCCACCTCTTATGCTCTAAATTAACAAATCCAAATAAATTTATTTTTTCCAATAAATATATAAATGTCTTCTTTAACTCCATAATATATTCATAGAATTATTATTTTGGTCATAAATACAACCTAGGTATGATTTTATTGCAAACCTAAGGATGTTACCCGAAGAAGAGGTAACATTCTTCAATGAACTTTTTATTTTATTTCTTCATCCACCTCATTCAATTATTATTAAAACATTTTGATATAATAACATTATTATGTGAAATATTTTAATATTTTGTTATTTTAAGGTCATTACCTACAAATTTCTCCACTTCCATCAAATGGGATTTGAAATAATCATTCATGTGTGCGGCATACTACCACCTCATGAACCAATGTTATTCATTTTCCATCACCACCTATTAAGAGAGGATATAATGTTTTAATAACTACTTATATATTATTTTTATGATATTATTATAATTATTTATTTATAATATCACACATAACTTCTTAATTTACATTATATTGGAATATGATCACGTTGCCTTCGAGTACGGTAGACTACCACCTCGTGAAGTGATGTGATTCATTCACAATTTACATAGAAGATAATAAGGATAGTTTTACTGAAAATGTGTTATATATATGAAATAAAAATTATTTTTAATGGTAATATACGATTTAATTTTCTTTATTTTAATTCATTGAGAAAATGGAAACAATGTTTATGTGTACGTACGACCTACCATCTCCATGAATGGTGTATTTCATTTTCTATATCTAACTTTTATAGATTACTTTATATATATATAATGAATATATATATATGATATTTATATTATGTTTAACATTATCGATATGATTTAACTATGATAAAATTAATAGGACAAAAAAATAACAAACTAAAAAATACACAAAAAAAGCTGTTATTGCCTAAAACACGACTTTAACATGAAATTGTCAATAAACGAGTAATAAAACATTATAATAAAATCATATATTGTATAATATATATAGGTATGTTTATATTACATATTTATAATAAAATTATATTTATTATGGGGCATTTTTTAACATGTTCAAATGAAGTCGAGACTTAAGGTAAGGCATTTCATTCTCACTTTTTACTTATATGTGACACATGTCATATTCACCACCTATTTATTTTATCTACTGTATATAATAACCATTAATGTATTTTGTTATTATTATCCTTTAAATAATTTGTATATACATATTCATTTTAATATATATCTTTCATGGATTTTACGGTTTAAATGTTACCAGTGTAGTAATGGATTTTTACCTCTATTTGACTTCTTTGACACATATGTTATGTTATGCTCCTATCTTATTTTATGAGGTGTATATAATTCCTCTTTAACATGTAAAATCATTAATATATTTATTCTCATGATATTATATAGTCAATTTAATGTTATTATTTCATGGGTCTTATGATTTAATGTTAATAATGTGGTAAGGGTTTTATGTTATAGTCTCATCGTTTATCAAGATTTCTCATGATCATGCTTCTAATAATGAAATATTATTATCTATATCTAAAAAATTATTAATTTTATTATAATCTGGTTATTTATATAGAATACATGTATTCCATTCATTTTCCTCTCTTTATGAACTCAAGCATTCAAAATGTTTTTTTAAAGAAAAATAATATTCATTTCCATTTTCAGTCCAAAAAACTTTTTCTTATGAAACCATGTTTTATAATAATGGTTTCAAAAAATGGTTTTAAATTTATAAAAAATATTTATTAAATAAATTTTTACTCATGTTTTAGTTTTTATATATACTTTTTAAAATTTAAACTTTTTTTCATTTTTCAAATAAGGCATGTTTTTCTTTTAATAAAAATGTGAAAGAAATATTTGTTTTGTGTGTGTGTAGCATGAATAGAAATTTATCAACGTCATGAGAATAATTTTATTTGAAAATTACTTTATAATTTTTCAATATTCTTTTCATATAAAAATATTTCCATAATATTTTTTTATTTATAATTAAAAAAGGTTATTTTCAAATAAAGTATATTTTCCTCAAGAAAAGTTCCAAGTGATTTTTCTTTCAAAATAATTTTCCATATAAGATGAAATCCTTTGATGTTACTTATTATTTTCTTGGTATATGATTCAGGAATACCATTATTATTATTTCTTTGAATGGTTTAAGATTTTTATGAAAAGATATTTATGAAACTTGATTCTCTTCCACGGTTTGACCATGATAAACTGATTATGAAACCTTCTTATTTTTACAGGGGTTTAGATTTGATGAAATGATTATCAAACTAGATTATTTTCCATAGGTTCTGTTATGATGAAATTTCTATGGATCTCATTTCATTTTATGGAATTGTATATGATGAGTATTTTATGATCTTTTAAAAAACATATGTTTAATTTTAATTATGTACTGAGTTGGACCAAAGTCTCCCTCTTATGCACTGGGTAAATATTGATATCTCATGATATAAATATGACTTTAATAGAGAGTGAACCCAGTTTAGTATGGGACTCTATCAACTATGATAGTATTGGGAGTGGACCTTAAATACTATTATGGTTTGGGATTTGAACCAAATCCACTATTATAGTCTTTAAAATGATCTTTTAACTACTAAGGAAATGATTTCCTAGGTTTATATGTATTCTAAAATTCAATATCTTATGCCAATTTTATTCTCTCAAGGTTCATGTTCTTGGATTACATTATGATTCATGTCTTATAAGCATTCAAGTATTATTCCATAACTCAACTTTATAATCTATTATATGAAAGGTATGGTTTTAAAATGTTATTCTCATGGACTCATACCCTTACACTCAAGACATATTGATATCTCCATTTTTTACCCTTACTGAGCATCTGATCTCACCCTTTCATATGTTTCCTTTCCTTAGGTTATGAGGAAAGGTATTATGTAAGATATGTCTAAAAAGTTTGATAGTTATGAAGAACATAGTGGGAGACGAAATAGATCACTTATGGACCAGTTTTTTATGTGTATAAGTTTCCAAAGGTACTATACCTTTTTGATCCACAAACATGTGTTTGTGTAATGTAATGAATATTCATTGAAAATGATGTAATATATATGTAAGATTAGTTTGCGTCTTTAAAAATCAGATGATATATTATCTCTATATAATGATAAATATGTCATGAATATCACACACACACACACACACACATATATATATATACACATTAAATTTATCATTATATGTATCCTTAATAGGTTATTATGGAAAATTAAGTAATCAGTTTGTGAGGTCGTAGTCCTCTATACACACAAATGATGGATTTATTTCCCATTTGATTGAATAAGGAGATAGATATAGGTTATGAAATAAAAATAAACATATCTACGTATATGTAATATACATGTGCTATTATTTTATCATGTTTTAAGGATATTTGGAGGCAAAATAAGAAATAAAACTAAAACATTCGATAAAAAGCTATAACTATTTTTTAGAAAACCTCATTTGATTTACAAATTAATACATCTAATGTTGGAATTTTTCCCAAAATAATACCTATATAATATGGTTAGGGATTTTATGAAGTTATTTTCATGTTTCATTATTGATATAGAGTACTAAAATAGTGTGCATGAGAGAGGCGAGAATGTTCCCTTTCATTAGTGAGGGGAGGGGTATTCTTGTAATTTCATAAAGTATTAAATTAATATAAATTAATTTTTATGTTCAAGTGGCTAAAAATTGATATTATTAAAATATAATATGATTATATGTATAAATACTCTCATACAATAATAATTAGACATGTTTAGATTATGTTTTACCCTTATCTCTTTGTTTTATCCACTGTTAACCCTTTTGACAATTACAATGATATCAATGTTTTTCACTATTTATGGGTCAAGACAATTACTGTAAAATACAAAATAATGAATAAATGGAACAAGGTTGAAATTTTCAACCATATACCATTTAATTAGAAGAATAAAATAATTTTTTAATTTTGAGTCATTTAATAAAAAAAATTTATTATAAAATATCATTAATGTATTTTTTTTACACTATAATGTAACTTTTACATTAAGGTAATAAAAATAAAATAAAATTACAATATAATAATTTAAAACATATATATTATTTTATATTTATCTAAAAAATTCATGGGACACTTTAAATAACGTGGAAAATAATACTTTTAGTGTTTCTAAATTAATTTACATGATTTTTCTACTGCTTGGAAAAGCACTATGTCGGCATTGCCTAAGCAATTGAGGTAATTATATAATCACTAAAAATTAAAAAAATAAATTTCCATAATAAAATAAATTTTATTTTTCTCAAAATAATATTTAATATTTATTTATAATTTTTTTATATCGTTATGTGAACATATAAGAGGTATTTAAAAGTAAGATAATGACATTTTGTATTTTTTATAAAATAATATAAAGGTAACAATAAAATATAAAAGGAAAAAAATGTCATATTTTCAAATTTTGTATGAGTTTTGATGAAATAAACTTATATAATGAAATAAAGATAATGTTTTTAATGAATTTTATGCCTTATTATTATAATTTTAACCCTAATTAACTCATTTTACCTTTAATATGGTGATAAAAATTTACTATGATTACAAGTCATAATGAATAAATATAAAAGGAACCTATTTAAAAAAAATTACATATTAATTCCAAATATGGAATCATTTTTTCAAGATCCAATTTATAAGGTAACATAATTTAATTTTAAATTAAACCTGAAAAATGTGATGAAAAACCATTTTACATAAAAAGTCCTTTTTAAGTATAAAAAATAATTTTATAAAAAATTAAAGAATAAAATTAATTAAAAATACCATAATTATATTTTTTAAATTAAAAAGAACTAATGAAATTTTAAAACTAATTCAAAATATAATTTTACTTTGTGAATACTTAAAAATAAAATTCAGTTTTAAATAAAAATCAATATTTTTTAATATTCATTGAAAAATCTATGATTTCTAAAAATCATCAAGAATTCATCATAAGATAATTTTGACATTCCAAATTAATAAATTATATTGATTTTTTCAAATTAAAATTATATATTTTTCAAATTTATATATTAAATTAAACCATATAATGTCTGAAAGCCCGATTCGGTTGGAAATAATGCCTTTTTCCATTTGGCCTAAAAATTACCAAATATTGTTATAAAGAATATAAATCTATAAAATCTAATTAATGAATGTTAATATGACATGAAAATTATTTATCATAACATTAAATTGATTTTTATAGCCACATTCTCTACTGGATTAAGAATCTTGATGGGACCAACATACCTATGGATCAGATTTCCCGTATTTTTTAATCTCATAACCTTCTTATATAGTGAAATTCATAGGAATAACTTCTTAATAATTTGAAAATCTCATCAATGATTGATATAATAACTCTTCTATCAAATCTGAGCTACCATGATCTGTTGTTGAGTGACTATAATCTTCTATTCTAGCTCATGTCTCAATAGTTTTCTTTCCCAAACATTATCCTAGCATTTCAAAGTTTTTCACTTGTTTCCATAAAGAGATTTATAAGGAGACATATAAATTCTCGATCGAAAGGTTTTGTTGTAATAAAACTCTACTAGGAAAAGGTATTAATCCCAAACAACTTTAAATTCCAAAAAATAGGATCACATCATATCCTGCAGTGTTTTAATGGTTCTATTAGACTAATTATCTATTTGAAGATGATATGTAGTACTAAAACACAAATTTATATTCAAAACATACTGAAGATTTGACCATAGATTTGAGGTAAACCTCAGATCATGATTAGACACAATAAAATGTGGCACTTCTTGTAATATTACTACTTCCTTAATTTATATCCCAATAAGTTTATCAAGAGATAAATATTCTTTGATGGGAATGAAATAAACTGATTTCATATAAGTGATCAACTATAACACAAAATAAAATTATGGTATTTAGATGTTTTGGGGAGTTTGATGGTGAAATCCATGGTGATGTTTTCTCATATGAATTAAGGTATGGGTAATAGTTTTAACATACACATAGAATTATATCTCTTATTATAAACTTTTTGAAATACCAAGAACAACGAAATGTAATCTGAAATATCTCTCTTTTGGTTTTCTAACCAAAAAAAAATACTCTTTCAGATATCTATACATCTTCATAATTTCCTGATGAATGAATAATGGTTAGCCATTATATTCATCTAGAAAATCCTTGTTTATATTTAGTATTGATCATACACATCCTCAAATCCTGAACATTATTAGTACATAATAATCAAGGTTGAATTTGGAACATTTATTAACTTATTTTTTTCTCTACATCTTCCTTTTTTACCTCTTTAATATTTATCAGACTTGATGGTGGAATACTCAATTGAGAAAAATATTATTTCTCCCCTTTTATAAAGCATTCAAGTTATATCCATTTTAAATATAGAAATATTGTATCCTTTTTATCCTTATCATATATGAGCTACCATGATCCTTTTTACTCAAAGCATCAACTACCTAGTTTGAGTTCCTATGTTGGTAATGTATTGAGAAGACGTAATATTTAATCAATTCAAACTATCTTCTCTGGCACAAATTTAATTTTTTATGGGTGAATATATACTTTAAATTTTTATGATTAGTATATATTCCACACATTTATCTATAAATATAATGCCTACATATTTTTAATGTAAAAATTAGAACACCTAACTACAAATCATGATTCAGGTAGTGTTTCCATAAACCTTCAATTGTAATGTGGCATAATCTATCTCCATATCATATTTAATGAGTATCTACCCCATTCCCTTATTCATTGCATCAATATATATAAAAAATCCTTCACTATTAAAGGGTGGTGTGTGCATATGTTCACTAAACAACCTTCTTTTCATCACCTTGAAATATTCTTCACATTCATCTATCTAAAAGAACTTAACAACATTCCATGTTAACTTAGTGAGTTGATTAGAAACTGATGATATATTATCCACAAATAATCAATAATATCCATCCAAACCAAGAAAATTATGTATCTAAGTCACAATAGTTGGTTTAGGTCAATGATCAATAACTTCTGCCTTTAATAAAAATATCGATATACACTATATTGGGATTATATAACAGAAAAAGTGAAACCTTCTTTTGCCAAAATTCCCACTTGGAAAATTTTTAATCCAACTACTCATTATTTAAACGAATGATTATAATTATAAAGTGATATTCATGAACTTACTTTATCTTATAATATATAATAATGTCTTCTATAAAGATAAACAAAAAATGATCATGAAAATATTTAAAGATTCAATTCATTAAATCCATGAAGATAGTTTGGGAATTAGTAAGATCAAATGAAATCATTATAAATTCATAGTGTCCATGCATAATATAGAAATATTTCTTAGGTATGCATTGACTTTTAACCATTAATTGATAATACCCAAATCGATGATCAATATTGTGAAAATATTGTTCTCCTCGTAATTGATTGGCCAAATCATCAATATGAGGTAGAGGATAATTATTATTGATTGTAATATTGTTCTTTTCCTAATAATAAATGTAGTGTCACACATATCCATCTTCTTAACAAAAAGAACATGTGGACCCCACAGTGATGTACTTCGATGAATTAATCCCTTATCAATATTCTCCTAGAGTAATGACTTAAACTCATACAACTTAATTTGTGTCATTTTATATAGAGTATCTGAAATAGGTGTAGCCCTAGGTATGAGTTCGACTGAATAGTCAACTTCATGATTCAGAGGAAGACCAGGAAACTATTATATAATATAGTATAAAACTCTATTATAATAGGAATATTGTCGATATTGAGTTTTTTCTCAGCCATTTGAGATAGACACCCCTTTTGAATTGGAATAAAAACCCATATAATGAATATAATTTCCATTGGAAGTTCATATTTATCCTCACATTAATAGACGATCATAGGTATGTTTATAATATCATGTTTGAATTCCCTTACTTGATAATTGGTATGGTATTTATATAAAGAAATCATATATATTCCCAAAATAACATAAAATCTAACTATAAGAAGAATAATGATATTTGTAGGAAGTAAATTCCCACAAATTGTTTTCAAACAAGAATCGTATACTTGATATGTAATCATCATACCATTAGGAATTTTCAATAATAATCCAATATCTAATCATTGGTGTCTTAATGTTATAACCTTATAAAATTATTCAACAATAAAAGAGTGTGTAGATATAGAATGAAATATAACATTATTATTTCTAGGCTGGATGGTATGTGTACCACTAATCAATTCATTATCATTCCACAAATTGGAAATAATGATCAAACGAGATTTCCCATTATCTCAAGGATTAAGAGGTTTCTGACATCAATCATCAGCATTGAATATCTATTTTGAGCATTGGTTAGCATAATAACCATACTCCTTGAATTTTAAACATTTTAGTGTGGGTGGTGCATTCTGTAGAGATTTATCACTATTCACATCATTAGCTAGCTTCTTCCAATCACATTGGTATTCAATTACCCGATTAACCTTATATATACACATAAATATTTTACTATTTCCCTTAAGAAAATTTCTTCCATGTATCCTTCTACCCTTCTAGAAAAAAGGATGACTCATATTCTTCTCTCTGTAGTTTTTATTATTAGAATTTCATTTTAATTCCATATTTTCTTATCAAAACGATGAGATTGATGGGTAACTCTAATGTCCATTTCAACCTTGTAAGCACATCTAAATGTTTCCTCATAGCTATGAAATCACCTACGGGATAAAACCCTTCATATAATTGTTTTTAAGCCATTATAGAATTGATAAATATTACTTTCTAATTCAATAATAATACCATATGTGTACCACACAAGTCTTGTAAAATTTTCCCCATAAGTACTAAAAAATTCATAATTCTTATAATTTAGCTCAAGAAACTCCTTATATATTTTCATATGATGAATAAGAGTAAATTTATTATTGAAATGTAAACATCTAAACTCGTCATACCCCATATAGATAATTTCTTCCTGTTACCTCATGTTCTTGAGGAGATTCCACCATTGATCTGCTTTGCCTTAACTATAAAGATATAAAATAAACATTTCAGACTCCAAAAAATTGGATATTAAAAAATATATTTTTTGTGGTACTAATTAATTTATCATCAAATAGTGGATCAACATAATTACTAAAAGAAGGTGGTTTTTCCACATGAAGGACTCCACAAAACATTGTTCCCTCCTTTTCACATTTGGAATCTTAGCATGATTTATGGGTTGATAAAGTTTCATAAGCATAAAAAAATAATTTTTATTCCATATCCCATAAAATTTCATTAATTATGAGGAAAATCAATTTATTTTCCATTACTTTTATCATTAACATAGTTTATTTGGATTTTGAAAATTGAATAATACCAAAAAACACAATGTGATAAAAAAATCATTGTGAGAAACTATATAATCATAAAAAAAATAATTTATAAGATGTCGAAATCATAACACATTTTTAATCTAATTCACCTTATGGTTAAACTAGGTCATTTGTGATTGTCATATATTCAAATCCATCATAATGGTTTATAAAAATAATGTGAATCAACCCACATATACCCCACAAGAGTGTCTAGCTAGGTGTGTAGTCTTAGGCCAAGTCATCATGCACTAGTGATGATCGAGTAAATACCCAATAATCAATATTAATATTTGTTACAAATAGGTGCATATATGTTATAGACACATCCACTTACTAGTATCTAGACAAGGATTTATTTACTAGGAATACCACACTCATTTCATTACCATAATTTTGGATAGTGTACTATACTTAGGCTTATCCTAAGGATTCTCACTAAATATTTCTCATTCATGTATCTAAAAAGAAATAAACCTTAATATGATACCAAATATAGACTCCCAAAAATTTCATACATAAATATTAATTCTAATTAGATGAATAGTCATTACTTATCATAAACATACTCCATAACTATAAAAGTTTTTGTTTATTTTGAAATATGGTTACATAAAAAACTAGTTCATAAAAGATCTACATAATATCCCATTACGTTATTCAAAACTAGAAACATTATTATCAATATCATACATAATTTTTTTTTACATCATTGGGAAAAAGAATCATAATAAAGGGTGACCTTATATTATCAGTAAGGGTAAACAAAAGAGGTAGGAATGATCATTTAATCATAACATTAGCATAAGGGTATAAGAACCTACTATTAACATTTGAAAAAAATTTCTAACATATCAAGGATCATAATCGTAAGTAATTTTATAAATCTTGGTAGTTCATAAGATATGAATTATAATGGAATCAAAGAACATGATCCATTATAACACAACATTGACATAAGTTCATATAAAAAAGAGTGTCAGAAAGTGTTGTATAATAATAATCATGGAAATCATATGTCAAGGATAACCTCAAAGACATTAATCACATGTTAGGATTGGGATAACAACCCTTGTACCTAGTTTGGAAATGAGATAATCTCATTTTGTAACCTCTTTTGGGATTTGGATAACCTCCCATGTGCTCTCTTTTGACTTGGGATTACCATATTTTATCCTCTTTTAGGATTGGGATAACCTCTTGTGTACCCTATTTTAGGATTGAGATAACCTCTCATGTACCCTTTAAGATAATAAAAAATAATCTTTATATAATGCATTAAAGGGATATATAATTCAGGCCCAAATTTCATGTATCCTTAATTAATTCATATGCATGCCACAATATCATGAAAACATATATCATTCCATCATAACTTAACCTGTGTAATAGAAAGTAATTTCTTTCAATATTACCTCATCATAACTATAAACCATTTAGAGAAGTAATATAGATGGTATTATAGAGTAATATCCATAGTGAATCAGAATTGACGTCAAAGGATTTTATCATAGATGAAAAATGTATTTTAAGGATCATTATAATATTTCATTGGGAAAATACCCTTATCAATTTAAAATCACCTATTTAAAATATAAAATTTTCAAAAAAATTAAGAAACTTTTTGTTTTTGTAAGGAACCATTTAAACTAGAAAATTAATATTAAAATAATTGATTAGTCATTACAATGGGAATTTTTTTTTCATTCTATGTAAGTTAAAATGAAATTTTCTTTTACATTTTTCTTAAAAAGTAAAAAGTACCTCGTTCAGAATACCACAATAATATTCCTTTTAAACATTTTAAAAAAAGTAAAACATGGGTAAAAATGACATTAAATAATCATAGGAGAATAGTTAAAATATTATAGAATTTTTTTTAAATAAAATATGTCCATGGAATAAAAATATTCCGGACCAATATTAAAACAAATTCAATTTTCCTTTAAAACATTCTTTTGGCCTCCTTAGTACTTAAAGGGAGAAAAATGAAGTGAACCATGCAATCTCAAAAAATAACTAGAGTATAAGAGAAATCATGAGTTTTTGAGTGATATATCATAAAATTTTATCATTCTAAACATTGGTAAAAATCCAATTAGATAATAAAATTGTAATATAAAACACTTATCTTAAGTTTAAATTTCCTTGTAAACACTATAACCTCCTCTTTTAGAGACCTTATTTGGATTTCTTATTAAGAAATATAGGGATAGTATTTTGACTATAATATAACCTTTGGAACACGTGTAAGGAGTCTTAGAATAGGTTTTATTAGGTTTTTGTTGATCTATGTGGTCCAAGGTGGTGTAAAGAATAGAGGATAGGTGGTGTCATTTTATATTAAAGGAAATGACACACTTGGAATTACCAGAAGGATTTAAATATAATACATTATATTTTATGTAAAAGTGTCAAAAAGTGGTCAATTTTTTTGAATCCAAGATAGATTAAAATTGAAATCTCATCAATCAATAAAATTTCAACAGGTTTAAATGGAATTTCAAACCGTATCTTTTTGTTTAACTCATTCTTTAACCAATTTTTACCATTGCCATGGTAACAACTGTTTCAATACAAAAGGGTTATAAATTTACATATAATGTTACAATTGGCTCAATAATGATCAAGGAATGACATTTTTTACTATACCCCATCCAAATTTTCCCCTTTAAACATTTTTTTATTTTAAATCATTTAATAATATATTATTTAACATAAAATACCATTAAATTCATTTTAAGAACTGTCAACATATTTTTAATTTAAATACAACAAGATAAAAATTGAATTAGAATATAAAATTTTAAAACATAAAAAATATGTAATATTTATCTATAAAATTCATGAAACATAATATTTTATCAAAAATTCATTACATTTAATTTTTTAATATTTATTAATTTGATATTTCTATCACATGAACAATTACCATATCAATGTTGTTTAAGAATTTAATGTAATTATTACATAAATAAAAAATAAAAATAAATATTCATAATAAAAAATAATTTATTATTATTTTAAATAACCATTTTAACAGAATATAAATTTCTTTTATCCCTATGATAAAATATTAGAGTTCTTAAAACACTTAGAGTGACATTTTGGATTTATTCTTTAATTAAAATAATATTGAGAAAATTATCAAAGAAAGATGGTACCAAGTATCTATATCTTAGAATATTAGACGAGTATGGATGAAATAAATCCATACAATTGAAATAATTTAGATTTCATAAAGATTTATAAATCCTTTTCACATTATTTTTAACCTTTTTACCAGATTTATTCTTACCAATGTGAAAAATATGTACTGTGGATACTATTCATAATGATAAAAAACAAAGTTATCATATTTAAAAAAATTTCACATTATTATTTAAAATATTATAGCCATTTTTAAATATTAAATTTCTTGAAGTGGTAAGATTACATTTTAAAATAATCACACATAATGCAAAGAAAACTATTTTAGAAAAAATGATTTTTGAAGCGTAAAACTTCATTTATTCTTATACAATGCCTAGTAAAAACCATTATATGAATGTTAAAACATTTTAATAAATATATAATCTTTAAATTTCATTAATATCATTTATAAATAATTATTAATTTAATTTATTAATATAAATACACATTATACTCATAAAAACACTTTTTCAAAAAAAACACATCTTTTTTTACATTCAAATGAAATTATCAATTGATAACCAATGAATTAGTTATATAAATGTGTAAAAGATATTTTTTTATAATTTAGTTAGTGATATTTACAATCTCCAATCCAATTTCTAGATGAAAACTATCATATTAAATAATAATAATCCTATAGTATATTGCGGTTTGTTTAAAATCAGTATTGTATGTAAAATAAGCTATCAAATACTTTATGTTTATTTTAAAGGAAATAAATATAAAATATTGGGGTATTCTAATGATTATATTTATTCTCTAAGTATTCAAATTCAAATTTTCATTATTTGGTACAAAATTAGAATCTATTTTCATCCTTATTAAAAAATACAACAACTCTCTCCTAATAAGAAAAACTTGGTCAAATAAACTTCTTCTCTAAATACTCCGACCAAATATTTATATATCACAACTCTGCTGGTGCCATATGATTTAAAGAAATAAGATTATACTCATTCAAGGTTACAAGTCATTATAAAAATCCATGTATATCTTTATTGTTAGACCATAGAAGTATTCAGAAAGCACTTGTAAGAAATATTGAATCACCAACAGAAACTAAAAAGATTCCCAAATTTTACCAATACATGAGCCAACACAACCAAATAACATGTTAAAAATCCAAGGTTATTAACAACTGGTCATATTTCACATAAATTATTGCTCTATTCTCCCCCAAAAGAGTGAACACCCCTATCAGACATAGTAATAGAGAGTCTATATTCCTAGCAGTCAATGTGATCCTTATACATCACCATTAAATCAATTATATTTATAAGGTCACATTTTTTATCTATAAAATTATGAAGTATCATAATATCTCTACATCACTATATACAATGAAACAAGAAGAATAATAAAATTCCCATTCCACCCTTACCCTAAGTGGTGTCTCAATATTTAATGAGGAAAACATCAACTCCACAAGAAAAATAAAATGATCCACTACTCATGTAAATTTGAATAAATGAAATAAAATTATATAAAATATATTAGAGACTATAATTGATGAAATTTTTAGAGTTCCTCTAACCCTCACGGGTCCTACATTATACTCCTCTAGTATATTCTATATGATAAAAAACTATCTCATATTCTTTTAAGATTAAACATTCTACGAATTACCATCAATCTTCACCTAAAATTTTATTTTATATTGTTTCAACTTTTTAAGGGAATATTCAACCTCTACGACTGGTTGGAAGAACCAACACTAATCTTCCAAGAGAAGTTAAATTAAAAATTCTTCTGATTCTTAAGTTTCCCATTATAATTATATTACCTAGGCTTATTTGGACAATTGTAATCTAATTACATAGTTCTATAAACCAATCCTTATATTCTTATATCTTATTATCTCCCTGAAAATACTACAGTATTTTCCTATAGAACTACTACAAAATAGGGATTTTATTGTTTTAGAATATAACATTATCAACGCTAAAAATTTATGTCTACTACAAAATGGTTAAAAGGATAAGGATTTTATCAGTTCAAGAAAATCATTGATAAAGGAGTGATTTATTATTTTAAAAAAGCATGGATAAATAAAACTTTTATCAACACTTTAATAAGAACAGATAAAAGACACCATTTATCAGTGATTTTATTTTGTGATGATAAATGGACTCTTTATTAGATCTTTTAAAAAAACTGATAAATTCATCCTTTATTAGTCCTAACAAATGCACTAATAAATGAGTCCCTTATCAGCACATTTAATAGAACTGATATTGGGGAATACTGCACTGGGATGGTATAACACACTACAACACCAAAAATAGGGCATGTAGTGTGCTGTAATAACACACTACATCACCCGAAACAAAAACATAAATTAGAAAAAATAGATACAAATATAGAATATAAATTTAATTAAAGTTCCCACAAAAATACGATAAAAACACTATTATAGGGTATGTCAGTTGTTTTTTTAATAAAATTAATGTCAATTTTGAATAAAATGGCACACTTGGACTCATACGTGTCACACCATGAGTCTGATTGAGGTGAAGTTGATTCCATCATGTCACAAATGACTTATGGATCATTTTCCTAAAATTTCAAAACAATACGAATGTGTTTTATAAATTTTGAGTATGTGAGTTGATTTTTTATTAAAATTAATCTCAATTATCAATAAAAAGATGCACATAGAGTCATAATGGTCACATTATACATTGGATTGAGGTGAATCTGATTCCTACACATCCCAAATGACTTATGGATAATTTTAAAAAATTATTCAAACAATATAAATGTGTTTCCTTGGTTTGGAGTATGTCACTTGTGTTTTACCTAAAATTTAATTTTAAATGGGAAATATTTGAGTCATACAGGTTATGTCATGTGTGGGTTGGACATGAGACAGATTCATACACATCAAAAATAAATTAAAAAATTTTGTCCTAAATTATCAATACAATCCCAGAAAATTTACTCAGTTTTTATTAAGTGACATTTTTTGTATTAAAATGTCCATTTTAAACTGATAACAAAAAATTTGAGTCATACAGGTCACACTATGTGTCAGATTGAGGTGAGTTAGATTTATACCTGTAAAAAATGACTTATGGATTGTTTTCCTAAAGTATCAAAATAATATGAATTTGTTTTATCAGTTTAGAGTTTTTCAATTGTTTTTTTACTAAAGTTTTTGTCAATATTTAATAAAAACATGCACTTGGAGTCAAACAGGTCCCACAATGCATTAGATTGAGGTTTTTTATTATTACACGTTCTAAATGACCTATGTATCATTTTCCTTAAGTATCAAAATAATCCAAATTTTTTTCATTAGTTTTTAGTATGCCACTTGAGTTTTTTACTAAAATATCATTTTAAACTGGAAATGGGAAATTTGAGAGATAATGATTACATCATGTGTGGGTTTGACATGAGACTAATTCCTACACATCAAAAATAAATTATGAATATTTTTTCAAAATTATGAAGACAATATGAGTGTGTTTTCTTGGTTTTTAGTGAGTGACACTTTTTGTTTTAAAAAATCAATTTTAAACTAATAATAGATACATTGATTCATATCAGGCACATCGTGTATTAGATTGAGGTGTCGTTGATTACTTGGCCTCAAAATGACATATGGATCATTTTCTTAAAGTTCCAAAACAATATGAATTCTTTTTATTAGTTTTGAGTATGTCAGTTTTTTTTCACTAAAATTAATGTCAATTTTAAATAAAAAGATTCCCTTGGATTTATATCAGTCAAACAGTGCATCAGATTGAGGTGTGGATGATTCTGAAACATCTCAAATGACGTAAGGATCATTTTCCTAAATTTTTAAAACAATTTAAATGCATTTCCTTTTTTCTGAGTATGCCAGTTGTGTTTTTTTACTAAATTGTCATTTTAAACTAGAAACATGATCATTATTCATAGAGGTTTCATCATGTGTTAGTTTTATATGTGACTACTTATTACATGTAATAAATTAATTATCAATTATTTTCCTGAATAATCAATAGAAGATGAGAATGTTTTCTTGGTTTTCAATAAGTGACACTTTTTTATATTACAATGTCAATTCTAAACTAATAACTATCACCTTGATTCAAACCAATAATATCATGTATCATATTGAGTTGTGTATAATTCATAAAATAAAAAATTACTTATGGATCATTTACATAAATTATAAAAAAATCCCATTGATTTTTATCAGTTTTGAGTTTGTCAGTTATTTTTACACAAAAAGTAAGGTGAATTTTGAAAAAGAAAGATGAAATTTGAGTACTACCAGTCACATAGTGTGTCAGATTTAGATGGATATGATTCCAACATGTCTCAAATTTCCTATAGATCATTATCATAAAGTATCGAAATAATCTAAATGCATTTCCTAGGATTTGAGTACTCCACTAGTGGTTTTTATTAAAATATCATTTTTAATTAGAAACACACACTTTGAGTCATATAGGTTGCATTGTGTGTGGGTTCGACTTAATACTAATTCATACGTGTAAAAAATGAATTATGAATAATTTTTTTAATTATCAAGACAATCTGAGTGAATTTTCTTTATTTTCAGTGAGGGTCACTTTTTTATTAAATTGTAAATTTTAATCAGATAATGGAAACTTTAAGTCATATTGAGCACATCATGTATCAGATTGAGATACAGATAAATCATAATATAAAAACTGACTTATGGATCGTTTTCCTAAAGTAAAAAAAAATTTCATACGTTTTATCAATTTTGAGTATGTCAGTTGTTGTCTTTACTAAAATTAATGCCAATTTTGGATAAAACGATGAATTTGGAATCATACCAGTCACAGAATGCATCAGATCCAGGTGTGGATGATTCCTACACATCCAAAATGACTTATAGATCATTAACCTAAAGTATAAAAATAATATGAATTTGTTTCCTTAGTCATGAGTACACCACTTGTTCTTTATTATTAAAATATCATTTTAAATAGGAAACATACACTTTATGTCATAAAAGTCACATCATGTGTGGGTTTGACATAAGACTGATTCATATATGTAATAAATTAATTATAAAACATTTTCCTAAATTATCAATATAATCTAATTGAATTTTCATAGCTTTTCATGTGTGACACCTTTTTGTATGAAAATGTCAATTTTAAACTGATAACAGACACTTTTACACTAGCCCTCCTTGATGACCATGGTATATCAATACTAGTTTGCCTCTAGTATTTCTCTTATACACTATCATAATTTAGTAGTTGATTACACACATATTTATTCAAACATTTAATTTTTATTATATACCTTTTTGATGATTGGGAGTTGTAATGATGTTTCTTCAATAACACTAGTGGAGAAATTGATGTTTCTAACATAGAATGATATTAAAGGTGGATTACTACCGTGAATAAAATCACTTTAACAAGTGGTGAAAAACCTTACTTCGATAATCAAAATGAAAAAATTAATAATGGATCTTATATTAAGTTACATGTGTTGTGTGCAATTTTCAAAAATTATTCTCAAATATAATCTTGGTATGATAACCATTCTAATTCATTGGCCAATAATTTTATTATTTACAATCCAGTGCTTTGTCTCTTATTCCACCTTGGTCTCCACCTCAGTCTCTGCCTTTGCCACCTCCACATTAGTCTCCAACTTTTAATCTTCCTCCACCACCGCCTCAACATCAAAATCTTCCATTTTATAATAGTTTTATTGTTTTAAGGTCAACACATCTAAATAAATTAATTTCCACCATTATACTGATACTTGAATAAGAGATCAAATGTAATATATAAGAATTCTGACACTAATGATTCAAACCCAAAATATATTTCAAAGGTGATAACTCATACTAGATCACAAACATAGTAGTTAATCACCCAAATTTGTTGCCAGCATACATTCAGACAAAAATTACAATACCGAATCGTCTCTAAATAAATTTATTTTTTCTTTTGAGTATCTAGGTTTTCAGTAATCTTGATAGTACTAAGAAAATATTTACAAACAAATGATTATGGAATACATTTAATGAAATTGTAATCTCCTTTAGAAATTACCTATTTGGGATTCTATTATTTTCATTCTTTATAATATATCTCATAAAATTTCAAACATAATATAAATAATCGAAGCCAGTATCTTGTTTCGTACACTGTAGAAAAACTGATAAAAATAATTAATTTGTTTTGAAATTGTTTGATACTTAAATATTTCTATAAACACCTTAATTTTTTTACATTTGTATTATTCCACATTCTTTATCTCTTTAGACATTGACTTCATGCCATGATTTATCAAAAAATGAGAGACCACTCAATCAAAAAAATTATTGTTAAAAAGTATAGTGAAACATATAATTAAAAGTTTATCTATAAAATGTTGATTTTAGTGTATAGAAAATTTAAAATACTCATCATTTTTTGCCATTTTATTGGATATTTAGGCATTGGATACAAAAAAAATGGGTCGAGGTCCAAATTGACTACGATCGACAATGAGTGCACCCAAAAAAATAAAAAAAATGTGATGAAAAAATTAAATTTTTTTTTTCTACTTAGATTGTAGAGTTTTACCTTTGCATTATAGGCTTAAAAAAGAGTCGATCATATAATACTTTTTTTATTAAATTATTCATGTAATTCATATCTTTAATTATTAATTTATTCATCATCTAAAGTATGTTTTTCTATATAAGTGATATAGGGATCAATGAATCCAAATCATTCTTCACATGATCTTCACACAATATAGTTTTGATATAAACTCTTATAGAAAATATGAATATTTATTAACATTAATAAACTTATTAGCTCACTTTTTTGAATGTTTTATAATGAAAATATACATTTTTTATGTATTCAAAATTGAGACTCCCAACCATTCATGCTTGATAATATCATTTATATTATCAAGAATAATTCTAAATTTCAAGTAATTTCTATATATTTCTTCTTTATATTCAATGTATGACATAGTTTTATCTTTAAATGAGGCCTCTACATGAAGTTGTAATGATAATCAAATTTTCTCTAAAACTAGCTGGGAGAAGGTACTCTTAGAAATTCATTTGGTTTTGTTGATCGATTCATTTGATTTTCTTGATTAAAACTCAATTTACCCACTGCTTTATCTATTTGTAATATCATACCTCAGTTTAAAACTTTTATCATCAACTATTATAGGTTTTTCAAATAAAATTTTTTGTTAAAGGAATACCTTATGTATCTTTATAATATTAGATGTCTATGTTATGAAAGCTCTAATAACATCATTGATCATTGTAAAATCTGGGCCATCAAGTGGAATAGGAAACTCAACAATCATCTCATGAGCTACTTCTATCCCCACTCTCATGTGATATTTTGGGTGGTCTTGATGGTGTATCCTATCGAAGGGGATATTATACACTATATCCATCACAATATGATGGTGAATGGGTGTTGATAGATACAAATCACATAAAACTATACCATGTATAATTTTAGTAATATAAAGTTATTATAAGTTGTTTGATGCACATTAGTAATGAAAAAATTCATTAACATGGGTAAGGTATGCGGTTGGGGGGAATGACTAGCCTCAAATTTAGTGAGATCATTTGATTCCTGTGTAGATATTTGCTCTACCTAATTTTCTCTTTGATTATTCTCTCATACATCATTCTTCCAAACTAGACCGGACAATAATATCTTATAGTGAGTCTATTTTTACTTTCAATCATCTCACCATATTATATGTATATTTAGGTGGATTTGTCTTCTTGAAATATGTTCATGGAGAGACTCTAAAAACTAATCCTATACCATAACCATATTGTTAATTCCACTTCAATGCTACTAAATGTATCTTTTCTTCTTCTATCACCATTTCTAATTCTTGTGTCTAAAACATATAATGAAATATGAACATAAATAGATATTTCTTTTAATATTGTTATAAAAAATAAAAATTTACAATTATTTCATACTTACTCATGTTTACAGGACTAATTTTATGTTTTTATCTACTATTTTTTCCTCCTTATTTACACAAGCCTCATTCCATATCATATAACGTGGGATGGGAGTGGATTTATATTTTGATTCATCAATCTATATATAAAAAAGGAACATATGTTTCTTCATATCACACAATTATAATTTTATTTTTGATTTAAAATACATACCAATTTCTTCTCTAATGAAGCATATCCCATCCATGCTTTGTGATCAGGGTACATTGGTTTTGATGCACATTCTTTATTTTCATCATTTTTTACTATTTTGTAAATTATGAATTTTTAATGAAGTTGGATAAAATAAATAAAGTCAAATAATTTATTATTGACTACAATGAACATGAAATTATTTCTCATTACAACAATTGATGAATGTAGTCCACATTTATTACCTTATAATATGTTCATAACTAACTGCTAGGTGGGGATTTACTTTCCCCTCAGGATCCTTGATATGTAACTTTTTAAGTAGGGTTATGAAGCCTCTATAGGATATCTAGGGGCTGTTAAGACAAATTTCATAAGTAAATCTTTTAAAATAAATGAACTCTAAAAAGAATAATAAAAATTAAATCAATATATCATTATATAATTTTTCAGTAAAATAGTGAAAGTATAACATAACATAACTGTTATATATTTCCATAGGATTTCATCCATTACAAGTAGCATGTGGTCCCATGAATCAATATCAATCAGCACATTCATCCTTGTAGTGAACCCAAGATAACTAATGAACTTTAAATTGTTGGGGTCAAAAATTCGGTCATCTTGATTCCAACCAACCTAAAATTTTATTCCCTAACTTATTTCCTTGATAGTTTTATTCAAAACTATTATGTTGTTTCATTTTCATTTTTTTCATCAACATGTTGTTCATCCTCTAATAATTCCATAGTTTTATCATCAATAACATGTTCTCCCTCAGTATTGGTAACATCATCATGTGTAAAAGGAATTTTCTGCATGAGTAGTCAATCATTTAATTTGTCTTGAAAAAAAAATACTAAAATACACTCCATATATAAAAGTCCACATTTTCATGCATCTTACATGAAAATTATTACTATCGTGAATAGAGATATAATAATTCAATACTCTAGTGAAACTAACCTCCACTGCCATAATTTACTCCATCCTTAAATACTTGACTACATTCTATCTCTTGATGATGGATTGGACTCCCTATTTTAGACTATCATTCCTCCCATAATTTTGGTTCCAAATTTCCTTGATGACATACCTCCTAAGCAGTTATTATTGATTTTTTTCTTGATACCCATCCCCCATATTTTTTTTGGAATTCTATTTATGTTTCTTGCACTACTATAACCAAAAGTCATCCCATACTAGGTACTGTTGATCATTTTGGATGACTCATGCTTATATTAGTTCAAACAATATATAAGACATGGGGGATGATTCTCAAGCAACAAAATGTACTAATAACTATTTGGGAGATGAAAGGTCCATAACACTACCATGAGAATATCAACTCATCCCCACTGATATGAACTAACTCTATTCAATGCTACAAGTCCTTTTCCCTCACAATTATCTCAAATATAATATATTTATATCCACTAAGGTTAAAAAATAACCTAAATGAAATTTTAATTTAGGATTCTAACATATTACATTTCAAAAATAAAGAATGAAAATTAAGATCTACATGAATTCCACTCATAGTCATTGAATTATACTCACAAACATTTATTGTTTTCCACTTACTCTAAAATGATTCTTATTTTGGAAGAGCTTATAGGAGATACAAACTTGTGGTGGTATTTGTTTGAGGGTAATGAGAGAGATTGATAGATGTCAATTTGTCAAAGATGCCAAGATAAATTATCCTAGAGATGAATCTAAAAGTGTGGATGAAGATCTCTACTCATTGAGGGAGGAATACCTTCAAGATTCAGTATGAAAACCTTTAAAATTTATCAAAGATGAAGGTTAAGAGAATCAAACTGTGAATTTGGCATGTTTTTTTTCAAAAAAGGAATTTCAACATGAGTATTTTTAGGACGTCACCCATCTTAGTAGTATTCTCATCCAAGTATTCTTAACTATGGAGTTCTAATGGGATCCAATGTGATTGCACCCAAATTAAAATTAATTTTTGATGAAGTGTTTTGAAAATTAACAAAGTGAGTCATATAAGAAAATGAATATCATGAATCCAAACAAATTCATTCATTATTTATTGGTTAATTTTTAGGTGTCATTTTTTATGTTCTTAGGATGTATTAAATGAAGAGGATGAAAGGTTAAAAGAGTTAAATAATGTGTTGGGTTATACAGTATTCAAATACATTGAAGAATATTTGATGGATATTAATTAATAAAATCTGATTGGGAGGTATGTCATCAATGAACTTTGGAACCACAATGATGGGAGGACATATAGTTTGAAAGAGGGAGTCTAATCCATCATCCAGATATGTAAGAAAATGAAGCATCTAAGGACAAATTAAATAATGGTAGTAAAGGTTATTTTTAATGGAGTATTTAAGTATTACATCTCTATTCAAGACAACAAAAATATTCCTGCAATTGGCATGAAAATGTGGACTTTTATGCATGAAGTGTATTGTATTATATATCCATCATACCAGAATGAATCCTTATTTACTCAACCATATTTGTGAAACCTGTGGTCCCCTTTTTATAAAAATATATTTATGTAGGTTATGACTCTTATGTGTTGTATTATTATTTCAATTATCATACTTTAGGAATATTTTCATAAAATAAAAATGAGATACATGGTTTCCATGTGGATCAAGGGTATGGAAAAGAATCAGAGAAAACCAACCAAGTTACTTTACTTAACAACTATATCTGCATATTGGTGCATATGTAGCTGATGTTTCCTTGGGTTAAAGGTTGAAAGGAATGATTATTTTTTTGAAGGGATAGAGTATCAAATGATAGATAGTGGAGACCTATTGATTTTGTGTCATCAATGGTAGGTTGGTTATTCATATAGGGTTTTATTTTTACCCAGTATTTATCAATTGTTTTTTTATTTTTATTCCTATAGGCATTTATATTCATGTTATTATATTGTGTACTATTTAAAATAGATTCACATGTAATGTGAGTTGATTTTTTAAACCGTTTATCTTTGATCATGTTTAACACTATATATTAATTATCAATCCTTTGTAAGTTGGTTGATGGTTCCAAGGGTTGAGTAACATTTTTATTTAGATAAGGTTCAGTTAGGAATAATTAGACTATATTTTGATGCTATAGTTTTATAAAATATAAATTTATTGAAAAGATAACACAAACACACAAATAAAGAAAATAGTTTTTCTTAAATCAAGCCACTCCATTAAAAATCACTTCATTATTGGAGAGGAATTTATTTAAAAAATAATTTTATAGAAAAGTAAACTCATATATATCATCTTCCATAGATGATGCCGCGTATGGAAAATCTTATACTAGAATCTAATTTGGTGTGTTTTCCTTTGAAATTTTATCATTTATAAATGTAAAATAAGTAAAATTCATAAAATCTATTTACTATTAGTTTATAAAAACTAAAATTTTATTTAAACTAGTTTAAAATTGAAAGGAAGCGAGAAATTATTGGAAACCATTCATTGATAAAGAAAATAAATGGTATCTTCTTTAATGATCTCCCTAACCCATTAAATATCATCTTCCCTCATAACTATAATGTTTTAGTGAATATATTTTTTCAGAAAATTTACTATTATTTGGAACCTATCAATCAATTATATACACACCCCTTGTTGACAATACATTACAACTTTTGAGTTTGGTTCTAATAAAAAACATAAAAAGTATGTATATTTTGATTTCAATTAAAATTTAAATAGTTTGTTCCTTATGAAATTTTATGTATTTTACATTTTGATAATGTTAACGAATATAAATTGTAAAATTTAAACTTTAGTTCCCTAAATTAGATTAACCCATTCACATTAAAACAATATGTATATTAACCCACTTTATATTATTCATAAAAAATAACATTCACTTTAAAATTAGTTCAATATATTGTTAAAAAAATTTCATCTTCATGTGAATGTAATACTATTGAAATATGGTTCAAAAAATGAAAAACCACACTATTTAAAAGGTAACATGAAATAATATAACAGAAATATAAAATAATCACCATCAACTGAAATAGCGGATGGAGATGTAGTTCGTAGTGGTTTTGTATGAAGTTCTAAAGAGTTTATAGAGTAAGGGAGGAATTGTGTAGGTATAGGTAAGTGTGTGTGTGGGAGAGATGAGATTTAGGGTTCATTATGGTTAGGAACAGTGAAAAAATGTAAATAGGTAAACCCAAAATAATTAAACTATGAGAGAGGAAAAGGAGAAAATAACATTCATTGGATTCTAGCCTTGATTCGTTCGAGAGAATATGGAGGAGTAGCACTGGTAGCAAGGGAGTTCTGCGAGATCTTGAGAATAAAAACTTAATGAGACATGGGTTGGGTTCTTAGAAATAGATTGGGGATACTTTTATCAGTGTTAAAAATGTACGGATAAAATACATCTTTATCAGTGCTAACGTATAAGTCTGCATCTTTATTAATGCTAAAAAATGTTAATAAAATGTACGATCCTCAGTGCTAATAATTTAGAATAGATAAAGGATTTATAATTATAATTATTAGTAAAAAATTTGTATAAATATTTATATAATTATATATTTTTTAGTTATAATTTTACAATTATTTAAATATATACTTGTTTTTTTATAATTATATTAATTATTTTTTAAAAATTTGTATTATTTTATTTATAATTATAAATATTGTTATATCATTATATATATATATATAGAATTATATATATATTTAATAAATATATATTAATATAAATATAGTAAATATATCAATTATTTAAATATATTTATTATAATTTTATAATTATAATAATATTTATATCATTATATATATTCATATAATTATATGTATATGTATTTTATATTTAAAAATATCAAAATATTCATTATTTAAATATATTTATAATAATTTTATAATAATTTAAAAAAATATAATTATTTATTTATAAATATATGAATAATAGTTTTAAAAAAATATTTATATACTTATATATTTATATATATATATGGCCCCTAGGGTATAGGTTAGTGGTAGCTCTCCCTCTGGGTCTGGTTGAGGTATCGAGTTCAAGTCTCACTAAGTACATTATTTAAAAAAATTCGTTATAAATTTATAATTATATAAATATATATAATTATTTATTTATAATAATAGAAATATATCTTTAAAAAAATAACATATATTTATAAAAATTTATTTTTAACATTATTAATGGATATCTAATCCTAAATACACACATTTTAAAAATGAATGATGTTGAATAATTCAAAACGTGTTCACTTTAAAAACAATGAGAAATGTATAATTTTTATTAATTAAATACAAATTATTAAAAAAATATGGATATAAATATAACAAAGTAAAGATGAATACATATTGAAAATACTAAAACATATTAAATAAATAAATATAAATAAATAAAAGAAAATGATAAAATTAAAAAAAAAATATAAAAATGAACAAATAATATAAAAATATAAGAATATTAAAAGTAAATAAATAAAATTAATTGATTAAAATATAATGTATTTAATGTATCATGTTATAATGAAATTCTAAAATATACAAAAATTTGAATAAACGACATAAATATTATGTGTATGCATTTCTAGATAAGATTTTATTAATTGCCTAAATATTTCTATATGTGTTGTATATAAAAATGCATTAATTACATATATGTATAGTAAATCAATGTAACACACGACATTTGATATACATTAAATTAAAAAAATCAAGCAATATTAAAAATATATAAGACATTTATATGTTTTTAATTGTCACATGTTATTCATCATCTATATATTCCTATTTAATATATATTATTATTACTATATATAATTAATATATATATTATAATTATTCATTTTTATTAATAATTTCTTCATTAATAAATTTTTAAATAATTTTTAAATTTATTCTCTTATAATTTTCTTGTGCAATTATTAAAATTTATTCATTATATATATATATATATTTAATACATAATATTTATTAATATCTATAATATATATATATATATGTATATTAAATTTATTCATTTTTATGAATAATTATTTAATTAATAAAATGTTTAATATTTTCATAATTTAATCATTTCTAATTTTTATTTGTATAATTATTTAACTATATTTATTTCACATATCATTATATTTAATATATACTATTTATTAATTATTATAATTTATATATACGTATATTCAATTTATTAATTTGTAACAATAATTATTTAATTAATAAAATTGTTAATATTTTTTTATTTTTTTAATTATTTCATTTTATTATAGACCTTTATCCGCAGTAAAAGATCACTAATAAAGTATGCCCTTTATCAGCACTAAAAATAAATCACTAATAAAGGGTACCCTTTATCAGTGCTGAAAATAAAGTGATAACAAAAGGTACCTTTTATTGTTGCTAAAATAAAATGTTGATAAATGGATCCCATTATAAGTGCTTCTTTTAGCACTGATACATGTGAACTCTATCAGTGTTTTTTTGATAGCGCTGATAAATGTCGATGATGTTAAAGGACTCTTTTATAGTAGTGTAGAACTATGAGAATCTATTAACTTTCATTGATTGATCTTGATCCATTCCATTTCCCAGAACATGTATTTATTATTAAAAATGAACTTAAGATTTTAAGAGCACTTTATATATTCCCATCTCATTTCCCATGACCAATATATCTACATGTATCCACTTTTATAAAACCATGAGTCAAAAAATAAAATGAGGCACTATAATGAAATTACCTCCACCTAGGTCATAAGGGATTAAAATGAAAAACATAGAATCTTTATTATATTTATAAGTAGATATATTAACCTTTTGAAGATTTATTAATTTCACAAGATGAATTCCACATGAGAAATCATAAATAATTATAAACAAATTCATTTAAAAACCTTTTAAATTCACTTTCAAAACCAATTATTGGAAATGAAATATTTTAAAAAAAACTAATACATGAGTATGTAATAAATACACGTTATTACCATGATGCAAAAACACAAAACTCATCCAAACCCATTACAGGTGAAAATACCTACAAGGTATAGCTAACCAACATCCTAAAATGGATCCTCTAATCAATCGTTTTACTTGAATTCCTAAAAAACTCAAAACTCACCATAAAGAGGTTAGTTAAAATATTTTATGGGTTCCTATTGTGTTTAAACCATATTAATCTCCATTTATATTTCACATCCTGATACTCAACATTAAAAAATACCCTAATAATATGTTATATAAATAAAAATGGAAACCTACCTGGAAACCCATGATAATTTGTTTCTAGGCCTCAATAATGTTAACCGACAATAAAATCATAGAAGCTAGTACTAGAGGACACAAAATCACGATTTGGTAATGATATTTCCTCATATTAAAAGAACCAATAACATGTAATATTAATTTAGTTTTCAATCAAAATTCAAAACCAAATTTTTAGGTAAACTATTTTAATGTAAGGAAATATCCAAATTGAGTGTTATAGATGGAAAGTTACATTATGTGAAACAAGAAATTATGAACTAAGAAATTATTCTTATCCATTATGGATAGAACAAAACCTTCCACAATAAACAACAAAAACATCAATTTACACCCTAAAATCAACTCATAATATCCATCACCAATGAGAATTTGAGCATTTTCCTTTCCTATATCATGAAAAAAGGCATATACATGCACACTAAGATGTGTGATTTTGGGTGAGTACATGAATAACAGTATGAATACCTCATATAAAATTGTTGGATTCCTATGATTGATCCATTATAAACTATATAATAAATTCTATTAATAAAAGTTTAATATGTTTTAAATCAAAATATTCTAACCTTAAATTCCATATAAAACCAAGTTAATACAGGAAACAACTCACACAAGTGCTTTCCTAAGATATGAGAAATTATTCATATTTTAACCCAAACATTTTATTCATTGTGAGCCATAACAATTCTTGGATACATGTGTAATATGAAACATTATACCAACAAATACCAACACATGATGATAGTACACACCCACTAATGATTTTAACCCCCCCCAAGTGCTTCCAAAAACAATATCCCTTGCTTATTCATATCACATAAAATATAACATATCTTGAAAAACAATTTTACAACCATTATATACATTAATTAATACTCTTAGTCATTACTCATAATAAAAATCATTTAATTAACATACTCATTTTTAGATAATTTTTTTTTCCAAATTACCCGATAAAAATATTATCATAAATTCAAGAAAATTTAAGATAAAAAACCCTAAATATTTCCAAAAAATACATTGTTTATACCAAAACATGTTATTTTATTCCAAAATCCCAAAATCATGTTTATAAATCCAAAAAAAATTATAATTTATCTTATCAAATAAATCTTAAAAAATATTTTATATTGATAATAATAGTAAATTATTTTAAAGTAACATCAAATATATAATAAGGAATCATAATCCACCACGGAATAAATTAGATCCAACTAACTTTGATGATGAATATTTTAATATATAAAAAACTCAAGATCCAGTCTCAACAATCATGATCCAATCCATTAAAACGTAGAATCAAAAGATCATCATAATCATGAATCTACCGTTAAAAATGAAATCCACCACAATACAGTCACTCTAGATCAACTTAGTAATATGGTATAACTAGAAATAGAAATATATTATATAACTAATGTGATAAAAAAATATTTACCAATTGATTAAATTTTTTTATCCATTTCATCCTATAAATAATTTCATTTTCCTATAATATAGATACCAAAAAATCAATCCCAACAGACCCTGGGGTGTTAATAATAGGTTTGAGAAGCTATAACAGGATTTAAAAGACAACATGAAACCTATTCCTAACTACAAGGTTTGGACACTCTATCCAGTGTACCAAGCATTAAACTGTATGGGATAATCTACATGGGAAATATATAATACATGGTCGGGGTGCATATTAATTTATACAATGCACCCATCCATGTAAATTTATATATCCATCACAACATACCTCACATGGTGTTATGTATTGTTTTGGAAACCATTTGATTAACCATACACATGGAAATGACTCTTAACAATCCTACAATTTTTCCCTCAAAAGCATCTAAAGCTAAAAGAGAACTTTCCCACTAGGTTAAAGGTGAGACAAAAGAATTTGGGTCTAATTCATTAATACATTTATGGATTTATGAATCCAAATTCAATTAATAGATATAATAACGCTTCATATTTAATTGATGAATTTACTCATATAACTTTTATCATGTATACGAGGCATAAATACAAGGAACATAATAACTATAAAATATTTCCTAGAAATAAAAATTGAGAGAAACCTTTTATTGAAAATATTTCAAATAAATAATGGTAATAAATATATGAGTAAAATTTTGGATGTTTAATTTTATAATCATGGTAGTCAGTTTGAGCATAGAATGAATTACACCATAAAATAGAATGGTTTTTTTTAAAGGAAGGCATCAGGACCATATATCATTTAATTTTTTAGTTCATGTGATTATTTATAATGTGGTCCAAAGGAATATAATTTTGTTACACTGAATATTATTCATAGTTATATCAATGGAAAAACTGAATATGGATTGATATATAATAATAAAGGTAATTTGTATTTTTTTAGATATTCTCATGTGAATTGGGATCAAAATATTGATATTTAAAATCTTCCATGGGTGATGATTTCTTGAGAGTGAGGTGTGTGGGATGGAATCTAAATAAGTAAAAATAGATGATGTTAATTACTTAAAAATTTTATGGTGTTTTTTAACTCAATAAATGACTGAAATTTCTTGGATTATATTTAAACATGAAGATTACATGATCAAAGTGAAGTTATGTTTACCTATGGGTTGTAGTTATAAATATACAATAAATCTTATACGATTCCAATTAAACATTCTCGTTTATATAATATGGATATAAATTAAAAAATTAAAAAGGAGATTATAGATAAATGTTTATTAGACCTAGTGTTTATTCAAAGAAAGGAATAAGTGAAAGAGGTGTTTATAAAACCACTGTCCAAAGATGAATATCACAAACCAAATTTTATGATTAGTTTTTGACATATTTGATAACAAGGATAAGTTATTATATATATTACCTTCCATTTATTCTTTTAAATTTCAATATCAAAGGGGAATAGTAACATAAATCCAAATTAACATTAATTGTTTTTCAAATGGATGATTAATTATTATATGGGAGAAAATAAAAGGGTAAATTTTTGAATTTTTCATCTATGTATCTTTATTTGTGTTGAAAATTTATCTTTTTTTTATAAAACATGTTTGTATGATGTTTTTAGAATATATTTAGGGGGGAGTTTTTAATTAAAATGAAAAAAATAATTGAAGAATAAAAAATTATTGATATGTTATTTATATAAAGAATTAAATATATCATTGATCATTATTATGTTTACTCCAAGTTTTTTAATATAGGATTAAGATTAGTGAATTGATATTTTATTTCTAAAAATTGAGTCTCATAAGATCATCTAATGTTTTATAATTATTTGTAAGAATAACTATTTGGTATCAATATATTCTTAATTTATATTCAATTAGAATCAAAATTTTCTCATGCAAATTTTAAAAAACGCATTCACTTTAGTGTTATAGTGGTTGAAAAATGAAATTTTGAATAAGTGGATTTATTTGAAGTATATGGTTTCTTAAAAATAAAAGGGGGTGGGATATTGTTGAAACCATATTGGTGGAGAAAAATAAAAAAACATAAAGGATTAAAGGTGAAGGATTTTAATTCAAGTGTGTAATATTTATAAATAATATTTTATTTAATGAGATATATTTTTATCAAAAAAAATTATTTATAATTCAAGAAATATTTTAGAATCCACACATGAGTTTTATAATGAAGATTTTATAATAAAGATCTGAGAAATAGGTTACGATAATAAAACATCCAAAATTAATGTCTTACCAAAACATTAGTGGCCTGAAATCATATTTCTAGTGGCCTAATATAGTATAATAAACATGTTATTTCATCCACTTGAGTTCTGGTAGAAATGTATTAAAGTTATAGTGGTGAGGAAAATAGGTTGTTGAATGAGAAGTTTTCTCTAACATATTTTTAGTGAAATAAAATATAATTTTTGGGAAATGTTGTAATATTTTTATATATTTCATGTTTCTAATAAGATTAATAACTGGAGACATATTTAGAATCCCCTAGCCTTATCAATTATTTCTAGGGGTTTTTCCTTTATAGAGGTTCTTCTTTTATATCTCAGGATATGATTTCCTCTTTCACATTTATTTTTTTTCATTTTGGTAAAATTTACTATGGTTTTGTTTCTATATTTTTGGATTCCCAAATATTTTGGTATATTTATATTGAATATTATCTAATTTTTTTTCCTAGAATAAATTTTCATCATAATTAGGCTAGCCCTTCCTCAATACTTCAAGTGATGGAATTCCTGATGTTTTCTTTATTGTGGATCTTAACTCCCGTTTGGTGAATATTCTCCTCTATCAACCTTGGTACAATATATGGTGGTTCCTATGGTCTTTTTGGTAGTTTTCTCATCCTGAAGTGGTGTTACACTACCTTCGATGATCCGAATGTGACCTCTATTATTGATAAATGTTTTTTTATCCTTATTTTTAGTAAAACGGTTTTTTTACAATACTTGGGTTGATGTTTTCATTTAATAAATAAGCTATACATGAGGTTCATATTCCTATTCTATGTCCTTAGTTATAGATTTTTTCTACTGAATTTTTTTATTCTAGATATTTACCTTCTACCCACAGGACATCTTATCTTAGTCTATGATTTAGTCTTGGGGAGTCTTACAGACCTAAAGTAGAATTTCTCTTTATTTCAACTTTTTATAGCTCTTTTTTATTTTTATGCATCTGGATTGAATATTTTCTCATATACTTGGAGGAAAATATTATCTTGACAAGACTTGATAGATGAATCAATTGAAAAACATAGTTTTTTGAGATTCTAAGAGTATCAGATGTTTCTAGTGATCCCCTGATTCTATATTTTTTATCTAGTTCAGTTGTTTTTTAGAGTCATCTTGATGATAAAATCCTTAAGTGTAGTTATCTTATTTTCTCTATGGATGGTTATTATTATGTTTTATGTATTAAAAAATATTATATTTACCTTCACTGATGAATTTTGTATCGGTGGATACTCAATGTTGCTATAGTAATTTAACTGTATTGAATTAGTTATGGGTTATAGTACATATATTTCTTCTTCTTTGGATATTTTTTGTTATTTTTTTATTTACTATATGAATATTAATATTCCCAATAACAATTAATGTGGTTTATAAAAAAAATAGGATTAAAGTTATATAATGTAGATAAGTAGTGTAAATAGGATGACCAATGGTCACACCATGTATCCTTTAAATAATTTTTATGAGATATGATCAATTTTTAATTGGGAAGATTTAGAATAAAATTTAGGTTGTTAGTTATTAATAGAATTAATAAAAATTTGAAATTTAATTTAAAATTTTAGTAATGTGGAACTTATGGATGTGTGTTAAATTCTATGGGAACAACCAATAAGGAACAAGGGAATAAAAATACAATCTCGCACCTAAATAAATACATAATTTATAAAATCACATTATATATTGAATTATTGAAGTGAAATGATTCAAATAGACGAGTGAATACTTGTAAAGAAGTTTTTGAAGACAATAATGAGTATAAATTTTTTTTAACTATTATTAACAAGATTTTAATTTCATTTAAAATCTTATAATATCAATGAATTAAGAAGAAATTTTATCATACTAATAGATGGTTTATTGAAATAAAACAATTTATTAGTGTTAGAGTTAAATAGATTTTGAATTTATGAAGAGTAAAAATTGTATTATTCATTCATGAAGATTTAGATATAATGAAGAGTATTCTAAAGATTTTTTTTAAATTAAACGTCATGTTATGGATGTATTCATTTATATTTCACTTAATTATATCATTTTACACTTTCAGGATCACTCAATGAAGATATGAGACATTAATTGTATCACTAGTTTAGATAATTACATTCTCTCTTATATCAACATTTTTATTCTAGTTGATCATATCCAAAAATATTAATCCTGATTTTTACAAAGATGAAGCAATATAGGATGAGTGATAAACCTTATAAATGATATTAAACTTGATTCATGGTAAAATTTTTTGTTTCACAAGAAAATGAATAAAAAAACTAATCCATTTGTTTAATTGAAAAATAAATATTGAATAGAGATGTTTGTAAAATTTGAAAAGTAAAACACATTCACATGGATTTAAATCCTCTCTTAGTGTGCTGGGATATCACCGAAGGACTCCAAAGATATTACATATAAAAATAATTTTTTGGGTTATTTATTTTATTTTATAATGTATATAAATAAGGATATAATTTTTTTATTAAGAAGTCTTAGAGATATACCAAAGACGAAGCATCCTAAACTTATCAAGGTGCAGTTGTTTTTTAATATTTTTCCAAATCTAGAATCTTTTAAGAAGTTCAATTTAAACTATAATATTTCAGATTAAATATGTATTTACATGTTTTAGGGATTTTATATAAGGATTCTTGTGTACTAATTCCAATTTGGGTTGAAATTTGGTTTAACCATGTGTATTGGAATTCAATAACAGCATTTGGGGTATTAGTATTGGTCGAGGAATGAGCCTCAGGGTTTGGTCAAGGCTAGGTTGTTGATCTTTTTAAAAAAAATTTATTATGGGTGTTTCTAGAAAGAATATACAGTTATTTAAGGGTTTGGACCTATTTTTAAAGGAAAAAATGATTTATTATTGTTTTAGGTGTTTTGGGGTGTTGGATTATATTTCAGGAAATTTCGAAAAAGGAAAAAATAAGGGTAATTTCACAGTGGGTAAGAGTTATTTTATACATATTCATGGTGAAAATATGTCTAGGTCTATAATCATAAGGGTCAACCTATATGAGTAATAGTGAAATAATGGAAAAGGAAATTGTTAATACTAACTTTTTAGTAAGATTAACTTTTTATAAAGAGTAACTTATCCTCATAGTAAGAGTAAGTTTTTTTAAAAGTAAAAATGAGAAAGAGTGACTTTGGAGTATCTCTATATGAGTATGATTAAAAATCTAGAAAAGAAAATGTGTAAGTTATTTGTTTAGTATGTGTAACATTTTCTAAAAGGAAAAATTATTAAGAGTAACTTTCGAGTCACCTCATGTGAATATGAGTAAAAACATGGAAAAGTAAATGAACAAGAGTAACTTTTCAGTAAAAGTAAATTTTTAGCAAGAATAAATTCGTTTTTAGTGAGATTAAATATTTGGAAGTGGAAAAAGGATTAAGGTTAACTTTGGAGTCACCTTTTATGAGAATGAGTAAAAATATGGAGAAGGAAATGAGTAAGATTAACTTTTCTAAAAATCTAGAGTTACTTTAGGAAAAGGAAAAACGAGTAAGGGTAACTTCTGAATCACCCTATAGGGGTAAGAGTAATAATTTGGAAAAGGAAATTATTATGAGATTATTTTTAGTAAGATTAAATTAATTTTTAGTAAAAATATATATTTATAAAATAAAAAACATAATTTTAACATTAGAGTCACTTTTTAGGAGTAAAAGTCAATATTTGGAAAAGTAAATGTGTAAGAGTAACTTTTTGGTATTGGTATGTTTTTAGTAAGAGTAATTTTTCCATGAGTATGGGTCCCAATGTTTATAAAATTTTCACTATGAACATATTTTTTTATATTTTTCCAAAAATGCCTAAAATGATTATTTAAGTTGGGATAACATTATAAAAGGTAAATTAGGTCTTCTTTTTTATAGAACTCAAACAATATGTTTTAAATTCCCCATTGTTATTATATTCTTCCTCAAGTAAGATTCTACAAATTTATTATAGGAATATTATATAATCTCATGTAGGTAGGATCCCTGAGTAAGATTAGTGGTCCATGTGAATATGATATTCTAATTTATCACTATTACTTAATCTAAATTTCGTGGATTTTTTCAGATTTTGGTGAATCTTTTGATTGAATCTAAACTAAATTGATTTCTTTTACAAGTGTATTGTTGTTAAATTTAGATAGGTTGTCCCAAATTTATTCCTAAAATCTTTTATATTTTTCATTTGTATTTTATAAACTTTTATTCCATCCTAACGTGTGTATGACATAAAACATAAATAAAATATTTGTACTTTTATTTGTTATGAAAACCTCTCTTTAATGCCACGAGCTACCGTTTGGGGGATGCATGCATAGTACCTTTTCTCCAAGTTGGGTGAACCTTATTTCAGAGAGAAATGGGAATTTCAAAGGAAAATTTAGGGGTTCCCTAAATTGGATAATGATATATGGGATATATGGGTTTCACATCATTCATTCCAAGTATGTATGATGAGATATACGAGGCTGGCACCGTTCCTATTGAGTATAGTATAATATATATACACAATTCAAACCTTATCCCCCCCCCCCCAAAGTAAGATATATGAGATATGTAGGGACTAAACCATTCTACTATATTTATATCATAATTGAGATATAGAGGGAGGGTTCCGTTTGTGACAACGTAGGTGTTTTTAATAATATATCAACTTATGGTTTGTTAATATTCAGGATTATAAATTTCTTTAATTTATTCATGTAAATATGTTTTTATTATGTCTATGATGATGTAAAATAATAAATTAGATACCAATTATAACTTTGAAATTATTATGCTTACTTTTTTATAGAAAAGAAATTATATTTAAATGTTAAATATAATTTCTTAAAATGATTCTATATATTAATTTTTTAAGAGATTTATTTATTTATTAGAGATGTTATAAAAGTATTTTAAGGTTAATTATATGAATTCATATTTATAATAATAATAATAATTATTATATTATAAATAATTATATCAATGTATGAAAAAAATATTGGTTTTCATTCAAGAATGAAATGTTTTTTATTCAAAATAAATCATTTTTCAATGTAACGTATGATTTTATTTAAAAGTTAAATTTATTAATTTTAGGAAATTGATTTGGTAAAATGGAATTTATATTTTATATCAAAATTTCTAAATTATCTTATGGTGAATTTTTTGGATTTTTCTAGAAATTGTTTTAAATGTTTTTTTAAAAGTACCATAACGTTTAGGGAATAATCATTATATTAGCATGAATAAAATTTTTATAAAAAATTATAATAAATCAAAATATTTATTTTTGGAGTAAAATAATTCATTTAAGACATTTTTTTTAGTTTAGGACCATATGTTTGACATTTTGGAAAATAAGTTGTATTTTATTCTAATAATTATTTTAGCCCCGTTCTTTTAATTAAGTATTCACAAGACGACATTTGGTTTATTATTGGTTTTAAACTAAAATATCCATATTTTTATTAGTCATAAGTCAATAAATTTTATTATAAAAATAATATTTATTATCATTTTCCAAATAAGTTGAGATTTAGTTCTATGCTTAAAAATTCATTTTTCAAAAAATTGTTTTTATTCCATTGAGAATACTTATATTAAATTTATTTTTTATCACCATTATATATTTAATTAAATAAAATAGATTTAATATTTGGAATTATAATTTTTAAATTTGGTAATATGTTCAAATTAAATTTTAATTATAAAAATAAGTTACCTAGGTAAAAGTTAGTCACCAATGCAAAGCCTTAAATGTGATAAAAATGATTAATCAAGGGATAAATTCATAAAATATCACAAAAATATTATATAATTTAGTGGATGTGGTTATTATTTAACTCAAATTTTCTTATCCATATTAATTTTATTTTTTTAATCCACTTTCCATGAATTTGAAATTCCTTTTTTATTAAGAAATTAGTATTTACAAAAATGACACACTTCTCACATATAAATGAAACCCTCTACCAACCATTATAATACAAACATATAATTATAATTTACCCCTTCAAAATTCCAAATTTTATTCCCTAATAATTCCCCCTACATTGGTTAGCTTTTGTTCTCATTATAATTCCCTAATTTCTTAAAAACCCAAGGAGGCTTCCAAGAGAATATACAATTTCTTCTTTGTAAGTAATGAATTCTTATACTTCATTTTCATTTATCTTATCCTTTTACCAATTAAAAATATTAGTTTATACTATTAATAACATATAAATAATATCTCACAATTCTATAATATTGAATCTTTATTAAAATCACAACATAATCTTACCCATACATTGATTATAGATTGTTCTTGTTTGGGTTAGTTCAACCACCAACCTGAATGATTATATAAAATTTTATTATGGATGTTTATGAAAAAAAAACTAATTAAAATATATCATATTAATATGTAATTTATTTCTGGTTATGTAATGGTAATAATTATATTTAACTCATTATTAACATACTACCTTTTGTTTGTTAAAAATTAGAGAAACAAGCCTTTTATGGGTTTCATATTTACAAGTCAAACCTGAAAGAACCATGGAATTAACATTGAAATTTATAAATCATTAAGGAAATTATATTCTAGTACCATGAAAATTATGGAGATAATGAACTCATGATCATGTAAAGATTACTAAAATTGTTATACTAAAACAAACAAGGTATGGTTGAAACTACTAACAAATAATGATCAATATTAACTGAAAATAAGTAATATAAAGGTCATTAATAAATATTAAAAGATTAATATAAAATTTAGTTTACTTGAATAAGTTTTCTAAATAAAATATCAATGAGTATTATTTTACTTTAATGGAGGTTATAACATGTTTAACTAGGAAGGAATTATAGGTAAGGATTTTATATCTAACATTTCCTTCTTTGAGATATGTTTTGTATCATGCACCCATTTTATTTTATAGGGAATATATACAACTTATTTGATATAATATATCATGATTATCACTTTATTGATTTTATTTAATGTTCTATTTCATGTTTTACCTGTTATGTTTTATCGATTCAAATGTTACAAAATCTATAAATGGTTTCTTTTACAATGTCATGTTGAATTTGAGATTTTTTATGTCTATGTTCCTACTTGAAATAATTTAATGTTATTTCTCACTAAAACCCCATAAATTTTCATAACCTATTATTACTTATAGTTTTAACTATATTATTATCATTTCAATTAAATTTGATTCATAATGTTACTAAAAGGATGACAATAATTGGAATGGCCTTATATCTTCTTCACGATCAAGGATCTATTTACTTCATATACAAGATATTTATATTGTATAGTGGATAGTTTTCTATATAATTATATGATTTCATAGGGAAATTTTCAATTTTCCATGACTTTAATTTGAAAATAATTAAATAAATATTCACTGGTGATATGATTTAATGATACCATCCAACTTCTTCCTCTAGATGGATTATATTTTTTATAGTCTCCTTGAAAAAACCTTCTCATTCATCATACTTTTAATTAATATTTGATTATGAATGTTATCATGTTTACGTGTCACATATATACGGTTATTGGATATTATATATGATAAAGGGTGATCCTAATATGTTATTCCTTTTATTTACAAGGATGATATTAAAATTCTATATACTTTTTATTTCAATATGGGTGACTATTGATTACTAAGGTAGGTTGTTTATGAATTGTATTCTTATTAATTACGTTCATATAAAGGATCTATTGGAGTTATTTAGTGATGAGTGGGGTCTTAAATTATATATCCACTTTAGAGTTGGTAGGTCTCATGAGAAAAACAGGTTTGGGTATTTGGTGTATACCTTACCCATTTATATATGATTTTCTAGAATGACGAGTTGATGATTTGAATTAGATGTATGTAATTATGAGACCAATCACTATAAAACCATTTATTATTGTTTATGTTATTATATAGATTGTTATGTTATCTATGGATAGATATTATTCTCATGATATTAATTATAAGTCATTATTTGACATTTATTTATTCATTTCATATTATGCATGACTTATTTATAAAATGGTAAACTATATTTTACGCTAACCCCTACTTAGTATCTAAGATCACCCAAATTTATTTTTTTTAATTTTTTATAGGGAACCAAAAAATAGTTCCATGAATGATTAAAGTATGTTCTATGAGTAGTAACAATGTTATAGAGTCCACTTTTGTGGAAAAAATGCATACTGAGTGAAAAGTGTATAATTTGATATGTAACAATTTTCCAAATTCTATAAAATATAAAACCAATAAGGTCTCAAGTAAATAAGTGATTTAATAATTTCTATAAATATTTTTAATTATGGATGTATGAGTTTTGGTTTTCATAGTTGGTATCAAAGAAACTTTTTAAGTAATCTTTTTTTAGCATCAGATCATGGAGTGTGGGACTAGGGAATTACAGTTGGTATCAGAGAAATGTTTATATAACCTTATAGGTTATGATGTTTTTTATTAAGGATAATTTAATACTGGTAGATTACAATATGGATTAACAAGTTTAAGAATGTCTAAAAATTCAAAGGCATAGATACCATTTTTAGGCCTTGTGTGATGCGATATTAAGGTTATTAATGATATTTTAGGAGACATTTATTGGGTTGTCTGATGAATACATGATTGTGTCATATATTACCATTATATTTAGTTTGTGTTTTAGTGTGAATATTATTTGGGGATAATGTTTCTATATTTTTGGGGACATAATATGAAAGTTATATATAACTCTTAGGGTTAGTATGTGATTTGATGTTGAGGTAGTTATGATTATTTGGGGAAAAGGGTTATTTGATTTTGGTAAAATAAGTTATATACTATAAGTAACCTTGGGAATAAAAAAGTTATTTTATTATAAGGAAATAAAATATATCTTAGAGAAATATCATTTTATTTTTCAGAATATTACATGATTAAGATTTAAACAGAAAATTATTGGGTAATTCTGATTTAATAAATTAATTAATAAAGATTGAGTTATATTTCTTAAGGTCTTATGAAATAATTATTCAAGTTATTTTGGTAAAGTATTAAAGTATTTTAAGAGAATATATTATTAATGTATATTGATATTTGGTATATGGAATTATGAGAGACTAAATTTGTTTGGTGATAAATCTTATATTGATTTTGTAAGAATATGTGATCAATATTTTCAACTTTCTTGGGTTTTTAATTTTTCCAATCATAATTTGAAGAGATTTAGGTTTTAGTTATTTATGGAAAGATTCATGTCAATAATGGGTTTTATTTTTAAAATTTATGATTTTTTAGATTAATGTATTACCATTTTATATGTTGGGTTTTTCATATGTTATTGGTTATTATATTTACACATGTTAAGCATTTTGGTTTTTAGGAATTGTCTATAACTAAAAGGATTGTATTTTCATAAAATACCCCTTACAAAGAAGATAAATTTCATGATTTATAAATAGTTTTGTTTTTTTCTACTAATATTTAAATAGTCATCTTAGTTTTTCATTATTTTTAATTTGAGATGTAATAGAGGTGAAAACTGATTTGAACATACAACCAATGGATGAAATTTTTATTATCAAATAAAAATAAACAAAGTAAGTATATTATACTATATTTCTATATCAATGTTAAAATAATTCCTCAAAATCAAGTAAAATTAGGATAAATATATCATGTCTTATATGGAAAACATCGTTCAACTATCAAGGTATGCCTTTGGGAACTCATTCAAAAATATGCGTCTTATAATAGGGCATACATGGTTTAAGAAATATTTATTTAAGAAAAGACTAGATTCCTATTATTAATTTGGAAATTAAATTTCTTAATAAATTCTATATTTGATATTTTTACTATGTCCATATACCATCATATTTTTAATGAGGTTAAATAATGTTTGGTAAAAATGTTTATGTTAATTTTTGGGATAACATAAGATCAAGATTTTCCTAATTTTTGGTGTATTATTTCTAGATATCTATTCCTTTAGTATGTTATTAATTTATTTCATATTCTCTCACCTAAAAGTTTTTGAAATGAATATGTTATATTAAGTTAAAATATGATTAAATTAAGCTATCTTTTTATCTCTCATAGATCTATAGTTCACACATTATATTTCATTTAAAAATTATTTACTCAATTTTTTTACATAGTGTCATGTTCACTATTATTTGAATATGTTATCATAATATTGGTTTACTATACCCTAATATTGTATTATATTCCACTTTATTTTTTGGGGATTTACATTTATTTCTCATAATTCATATGGTTTTCTTGACTCGATCTCTTTTTCTTGAGTCATAATCTTTATTCTTTGACCATGTTCTTCTATGATTGATGTATTCTTCCATTTAATTTCTAAAATTTTATTTTATATATTTCATTGGGTAAATTAAATTTTCCTTCCATGTTATTTATTACCATTTTTTTTATTTTGAAAGCTAAATATTTATTCTATTATAAACAATTTATATATCACATTATATTTATTAACAAAAAGATGTTATATCATATATATTGATATGATGTTCTATAAAACCATTTAAAAGTACTAAAAGGTATTTAGTGGTAGTTATATATATATTTATTTTATTTTCATCCATATTTCTTCTCTTTAAACTTATTTCTTTTCAAGGTTCCACTATTAGAGCTTCTTTGGTTTTCATAGTCATCTTTCACCCCTTGAAATTGAAATTGAAATTTTTTTAATGAAATTTTCACTTTATGAACCCTTGATCATAAAATTCATGGTAAAATTGTAATGATTCAATTTTTATAGGGGGTAGAGTGTGATGATCTATGTATTTTCAATAATTTATCACTTTTATAGTTAATTAATATTCATGATTATTAATTTTTATATTTTAATCTTGTATATATGTTTATATCATATATAAAGGGTTTTAATATTAACAATTAGATACCAATTATACTTCTAAAATTATTATGTTTACTTTTTGACTAAAATATACTTTATTTAAAGGTTAAATATACATACTTAAAATGATTTAATATATTGATCTATATTAATAATTATTTAATTCGTAGAGATTTCATAAATGTATATTCATTTAAATAATATTAATTCTTATTGATATTATTTATTATGATAATCTTATAAATAACTTTATCATGGTGTGAAATAATAATTTGGTTTTTTATTTGGAAATAAAATAATTTTGGTTATAAGTAAATCTTTTTTTCGTGTACCATATGGTTTTATTTAAGAGTCTAATGTCTAAAATTTTGGAATATAGTTTGATAAAAATTAATTTATTTTTGGTATAATCCAGAATAAATTATCATAGGGAAATCGTTTTGGGATTTTTTTGAAAATGTTGATTTATTTTAAAAATATATTATTTAAAAAATATATATCTTTTAATGCATCATCATGATAGAAGCCTAAATTTAAAATTTATAAAACATTTGGATAAACCCAAATATGTATTTAAGGAGTAAAATAATTAATTTAAAAAATATTCTGAGTTTAGAAACATGTCTTTGAAATTTTGGAACCAGAGATATATTTTATCCTAATAAAAAAATATTTCCAGTCATTTTTACTTTAATTAAGTATTAAAATGAATTAATTCAAATTTAAATTTATTTGGAATAAAAATAAGCTTTATTTTCTGAATATAAACAAATAAATATCATGGGAATCAATTATATTAATAATCTTTGGCCTAAATAAGTAGAAATTCATTTTAAGCATAAAAATATATTTTTTCTAAAATTTGTTTTGTTTCATTTTTCATACTTATAATAAAATTAATTTTTATCATATTTATAAATTTAATTGAATAAAATTTATTTAATATTCAAAATCACATTTTCTTGTTTACACAATATGGTAAATTTCATTTTTAATCTTAAAAATAGTTACCTTGGTAGAAGTTAGGCACTATCGTGAAGCCTAAAATTTGGTTAAAGTGTAAAATCAAGGGTAGTTAAAAAATATCAAAAAATTCGTAAAATGTATGGATGGGGTTATTATTTTCAAAAAATTAGCTTATTTCCATTAGTTTTAAATTTTTAATTCACTTACCTTGAATATGACATTCCTTTTATACTTAGAAATTAGTATTTACAGAAATGCAATCAAGACCACTTATAAAGGACCCCCACAACACTATATAAAACACATAAAATTAATATTTATTCATATAATATACCATATTTAATTACCTAATAATAATAACCTATTTCGGTTGGATTATAGTCTCATGAGAGTTCCCTAATTCCTTTCAAAACCAAGGAGGATTCCAGAAGAGAATACAATTTCTTTTTTGTAAGTAATGAATTCTTATCCATCATTTTCAATTATATTTCCCTTATACCTCTTATCAATTTTAATTTATCATATTTATAACATCAAAATAATATCATTAATCTTATGAAACAATGATACTTTAGTAAAAACACTATATAATATTACATATCCATTGATTATAGCTTGTTTTTGTATGGGTCAATTTAACATCCTATATAGACGATGCTGTAAAATTTTATCATGGATGGTTATGAATTATTAATTAATTTAAATATATAATATTAATATATAATTTTTTATGTAATGTTAATATTAATACTTAACTCATTTTTAATATACCAACATTGTTTGTTAAAAATTACCGAAGTAACCCTGTTATGGGTTGCATCTTTACAAATCAAACCTTAAACACCCATGTAATGTAAATGAAACTACATAAATCATTATTTACCTTATATTATAGTAAATTTTCTATTATAGATCTTATAAACCCATGAAAATTGAATGATGGTAAAAACTATTATATGAAAACAAATAAGGGATGGTTGAAACTACATACATCTGGTGATCAATATTAAATGAAAATAAGAAATCATTATCTAATAAATGAATATAAAATATTAATAAAAAAAGTTAATATAAATGAATAATTTTAAAAGATAAAAGATTAATAATACTTTTTTTCTATACAATAGGTTTGAGTTCATCTGACTAAGTAGGAATTCAGGGTATGGGTTTTTTATCTCACTTTTCCTTATTTGAGACATGTTTTGTGTTATACACCTATTTTATTTTATAAAATGTATATACCACCTCTTTGACATTTAATATCACTATTATCTATTTACTAATACTATTTAATGTTCTATTTCATGTTCTCTCCATCAATGGATTTTTATCTAAATGTTATAAACATTCTAAGGGTTTTTTTCTATATCACTTAGAATTAAGGATTATTTTTGTATAAGTTTCTAATTTAGGGAATTTATTGTTCATTCCCTATAATACCACATATATTATTCTATTATTTTATTATTTTTGTGATTTTACATGTCTTTTTATTATTTCACTTACCTTTCGTTCATAATTATACTAAAAGTATTCCTATAAATGGTATTAATCTTATATCTTCTTTATGGTATAAAATCATTTTCATCCCAATTCATATTATTTATATTCTATTTTAAATGTTATTCTATATATTTATATGGTTTTATAATGTAATTTTCAATTTTTATTTCCTTTTTTTAATAAATTAATTAAAAGATTCTTCCCTGGTGATATGTTCGAATGACACCATCCACATTCTTTCTCTAGATAGATTAAAATAATGTTTTATGAAAATAAACACGAAACCTGATTATTTATCAAGGGTTAATTAATCTATGGTTACAATGTAATAATTTTTAATTGGAAAATATATATGTTTCTTGGAAATTATATATAATTAATTTTGATACCATTACGTTATTCTAAATATTGATTAGGAAATATTAACATTTCATATACTTTTTTATTTCAATACATATGATTTTTTATTACCAAGGCATGTTGATTGTGAATTATATTCTTATTCATTCCCTTCATATGCTGGATGCATTGGACTGATTTAGTGATGAGCGGGTCCTGAAATTATATATCCCCTTGATTCATTGCTAGGTCTCATGGGATAAACTAGTGTGGGTATTTGGTGAATTTCTTGACATTTATTTATAATTTCTTGGTGGAAGCCTTGACAAAAATATGACGATCATTTAGTGATGGGTAGGTGTTAGACCCTACAACACCATGAGAGGGGAGGGTTGAATTAGGGTTTCAACATTCTCTTGGAAATACATGGATCTTGGCCCCTTATTGGTAGGAACTCATTCAATATTTCAAAATGAATAAATTATATCACCTAACTAAGGTATGAATAAAAGGAAACCCAACACAATAGTTTTACTTGGTTCACAACTAAGGACTAGTCTAGGGGAATATGCCGATAGTGTGTTTGTTATAACAAAATAGACTAAACTTCACTAGATGATGTGGATTACAAATGTTTTCTATTGGTCACTCCATTATAAGCTCACTAACTTTACAATAATTTTAGGGAAAAAAATTGCACCCCCCATATCACATTTATCAACTCATAATTACTCATTTATTTAGGTGAATTCTTTCTCATTTTATCAACATGAAGGTCACTTCTATATTTGAGAAAATGAAGCTAATTGTTTTTCATCATTAAGTTCCAATTATTATGCTTCAATCTATTCCAAAAACTTTTTCCATGTTCAAGCACATTCGAGTATGTATCATTCAAAAAACACATTTTTTTACGAAACTCCTTTTGTTTTTCTATAAATCTTGAAACCTTGATGAAACTACCAACTTTCATGACAGTTATGACTTTTAGAAAACATTTACTTGTCAATAAACCCATTTATTGAACTAATATTAAACAAATTATTTATAAACCATTATTTTCATTAATCCCGTGTTCACGTAAACTTCATAATTCCTATAATAATTACATTCAGATAAATCTTTCATAAAATTAGAGTGATATGAACTCCTCTAAAAACTTTAATTATTAAAATGATGAGAAGCAGCCTATTTATAGGCGAAAAAACGTTCTTTCCTGAATCTTACAAAATTTTATAAAATATTTTCTTTGATAAATAACCACTTCACTCTTTTTAGGAACATGAATTTTATAAAACTCTTCCATTACTCAAGATTTTTAGATCTAAAAATATGGAAAACACTTGAGAACATTTCAAACTTCAACATAGAATCCACAGGCAAGGATACGATCTCTTACATTGAAAAATCCTTGATCAACCCAATTTGAATTGAAAAAACACACACGATATTATCCACTTACTATTGTAAATAACCTTGGTTCTAATAATATCCTGATTTTGTTTTTTTGGAAATATAATTATAGTGAATTAACTCATCCATCACTCTAAGTCTACATGAGAAAATATTGGGGTAGAAAACTAGATATTTATGAGAGAATGTTATTCCGTGAGAGACCTTGTCCTACAAACAAACATTATATTAAATTTCACCATTATCATACTTTAGAAAAAACCCAATGAAATTATATATATACCTTAGTTCCTTGAATAAACACCCCTAGATCATATCTCCATCTAACAACCAAACCATGTTCACAAATAGATTAAAATAGTTAATAAAATGGAGAAATGTTTTATATTTTAACCTCCTCAGGTAATGGTATGTGGATAAACACCAAGGTTCAACTAATATTTCTAAAACATTGGTCTGAGAAAATTCATAATAGATTTCCATCAACTAAATAATTAGTTCCAACATGATCCCTTTTAATCTTGACTTGTTTAACTTTCTCATTGATGAAGTGATATCTGATATCAATATATTCGATATGAGAGTGTTAAACTAGATTTTTTGTGAGCTCTATCACACTATTATTTTTACAAAATAAAACTATCAGTTGTTTCACCTAACCATCAATATCATAAAGTTGTTTCTTCTTCCAAAATAGTTGAGTGCATGCCTTTTTCCTAGAGATATACTCTACTTTATGTGTACTAATAGAAGTGGTTTCCAATTTATTTCTCAAGCAACAGAAAATTTGGATTCTAGTGAATATGGAACACCCATTTTTGGACATTATAACTACTAATTATCTATCCCATTTAGCATCATAAAATTACAACAATTCACTATCCATTCCTACTTCAATGTATAAGCAGAAGTTGACAACACCGTAAATATACATCATAATTCTTTTAAACACTGAAAAATTGTCTTCCTTAAAATTTCATTAGAAGTGATATAATAAACATGTTGAAAAGAAGATATCTTGCCATGTCATATTAAAATAAACAATCTTATAATTATCCTCTTTTATAGGGTGTAATCCATATATTTCCCATCCTCATGCTTTCTATGTTTTTTCTAAATTACAATCATTGTCGAAATTGGTTTGGAATTATGCATGTTAAATTTATTTAGAAGCTATATTGAATAATTTTATTGAGAAATGAGGGTTTATTCCTTATTTTTAATCACCTAATTCCCAAATATTATATGATTTCATTAATCATAAGCTATTACAATTCTAATTTCATCTTATTAGAAAATTATTCTACTGATACATGCTTTATTACATCAAATATAGTATCATACCCATACACAATCACCATAAATTGATCTTAATAATATTTATTCACATAGATAATATGTTTTAAACCTCCTTTATTAAATTATAGATTATTCAGATAATCATCCAATCAATAATACGAATCCCGTGGTGCCTTTTTAGACCATGTAGAGCCTTCTTCAATCTAAAAATGTTTTTTTCATCGTTTCCAATAAAAAACTTGCTAGTTATTAAATATAAACTTCTTCTTCAAGAATCCTATTTGATAATGTCATTTTCAAATCCATATGATAATCTTTGTACCCCCTTTGAATTTCTATTTCTTTGAAGAGCTTAATGAACTCTAGTAAATCTACTAGAGAAAAAATTTCATCAAAATAAATGGCTTCAGTCTGTGTATTGTTTTTACACACCAAGTGTTCCTTATTTCTGATCACATTTCCTGAACCATAAAATTCATTCTTGAAGTTCCAATTTCTTCCAATAAAATTATGGTTTTATGGTCTTTTTACAGGATCCCAAGTATATATATTTTTCAATATATTCCCGTTATTCATTCATGGACCTAACCCATGATTTACACTTCACTGTCTCTTTAAACGATGTTGGATCCACCATTGATAGGAGGAAAGAATGTTCTACATTCCAAATTCTTCTTTTCTATGTAGGTATAGTTAAATCCCCAATGATGTTGGATAGATCAACTTATATTCTTTTTCTTCTCTCATGAGGTTCCTATTGAGTTTCTTCAGAAGTGGTTTCCTCTTATGATTCTACTTCTAAATCATCATTATTTGGAGAACCCTAAATATTAGGTAGGACATCCACAATTTCTAAATTTGAATCTGTCCCTTTTGAATTTATTATTCATCTTAAAAAATATCAACATAAAATTTCTGCAAGTTATTCATACTTTTATCCTCAATAATTTTTACATCATTTCTCTTGAAAATATTTATAATATGATTATTATATCATTTATTGGATTTTATCTTCATTTATTATCTAAGAAATAAAATTTCATCTATAACATCACCATACATTCCTTGATTTACTTTGTTTTAGATATACCATTTTATTCCAAAAAAATAAAATAAAACTTTAGTGATGGATTCCTTCCATGCCACATTTCATAGGGTTTCCTTTACTCTCATAGAATTAGCCTTATTGAATTTTTATTGTACACTACAACATAAAAATCCTATTTTAAGTAGTGTTGAGAAACACTACCCTCAATCAGTATAGTTTTTTCCATATTATTTCCATGTAAATTTCAACCATCAACTACCCCATTTTTTTGAGGTGTTATCACTGAATAAAACTCATTCTTAATCCTATATTTTCAATGTGATTTTCAAATTCAATATTTGTGTTTTTTGTTTTTTTATAACTATAACATCCTGATTGTGTGACAATTTTTATTCTCAAATAATCAATGATATATCTTTATATAATTAATCATTTTGAGTTTACTTTGCATAAACACCACACATGAAATTCTACTATAATCATCAATAAAATGAATTAAGTAACTCTATATATATGTGTAATCTATATTTTTTGGACCACATGATTCTATGTGGAATAAATCAGGCATATTTAATGCCCTTTTTTTGTTGTCTAATAAAAATTTTGGACTATTTTTCCTCACATTCAGGCATCACATGTATTTTCAAAATTTCAATTTTGATTAGAAATATCTACATCAGATTTTAGTTGGATAGGTTTTCTATGATCTGTTGATTAATGTGACCCAACCTCTAGTGCCACAAGATTTTTTCCTCTTCAATAGTTAAGAAACAAGTGTTTTATTTACTATATACATGATATAAATTTTCATTTACTCTAACTTCTCATGAGAGAATTACCTACCAGGTCTTTTATAGTCTATCCTTTTTGATTAAATGTCACCAGTAGTCCTAAGCCACATTGTTGACTCACATTGAGGTCATTGTGACACAAATCACCCACATTGAAAATTTTCTTTTTAATTAGCTCATCACTTTCCAATTGGGTATATTAACTAACTTTGATCATTAAGGACCATCTTTACCAAATAATATAATTCCTTCAACTCTTTCCCTAACATATTTCAACAAATTTTAATTTCCTATCATGTGGGATGAGAATACACTATCAAGAATTTGGGTAATATTGTTATTTTTTATCTTTGAGTGAAATCTCTACAAGTTTGTCTTTCTCAATATTCTAATCTATCTTTTTTGAGATACCTAGTTGAGTTGAAGCATAATATGGCCTCTCCCATAACATATCAACATTCATGGCTAAATCATTATCAACTTCTTCTCCTATAGTATAGTAACTATTTTCATAGGTGATTTTACATGGTCGTCCTATATTCACCTATCTATGAGTTCTGTAGTTATGTTTTCCACCTTCTCTTTTCCAATAATGAATATATTTATCACAAATATTAGAACAATGAAAAAAATATCAATAAAAATTATTTCTTATATATGTTTCATGATATGGTCCTATTCTTATTTGTTGACTTTCATGTGCTTACCCATTTAGGTAGCTCATTGAATCTTCACAATAAGATATAGAATGACCCAGAAAGCTGAAGAAATGAAATTTCATTAGAGGAAATATATTCTAACTTCTATTCCCCTACTTTTTCCTAGGTATTTGGTTAGTGGTTATCTTTATATAATTTTATATTATTTTCAAATATCTTCTCTATTTTATTTTAGGCTTCTATTTGGTTTGAAGTTGTCTTAATTAGAAAATCAGGCTCCTTTATAATATGATAAATTTTCAGCTTCCTTTTTTTCTTTATTAGCTTGTTACCAGCCTTTAATATTACAATATCATAATCAATTCCACTTCTACCCATAAATTTTGTTATTTTATCATTCAAAACTTGTTGTACCACTTCAAAACCATGTTTGAAACTTTAAAAAATGTTTGCATCTAAGAACCTTTAAAACTATACTTTATTCTTCAAGTCCATTAATTTTATTTCATTTTCCATTTTACTTCTTAATATATTGACTTATTATACAAGAAACTAAAATATATTTTCCTTTTACTCCAACCTAAAAGTAAGGTCATTGATAAATTTATACCAATATTTAATCCTTAGTTTAAACTCTACATGATATCCTAATATTTTAATTGTTATCAAATGTTCTTCATCCTTTCCATGAATCAGATCAATCTATTTTTCATTTTTATCCACGTACTTTGATGATTGTTTAAAAAATATCCAATATTTATATTTTTCTTTCTATAAATTTCAAACTCATCAAGATTACCCTCAAGTTTTAGTTAGAGATCAAAAAACTATTTAGATTATTGTCTTCTCCTTCATTGGTTATACCTTTTTAACTGTATCAATTATGAAATATTCAACATCAGATGTAAATATTTTTTCTACTACCATTAAAAATATTTATCAACATGTTTCTTTTTGAAAACATATTATTCTTCTATAATTTCTTTTCTGATTTCGAGTCTCTTTTTTATGGGAACCTCCTGTAATTCTGATGCATGATTTTTTTATTAAATTTCTTCATCATGGAATTTCTTTGAGTGATGACCAACAATGTGAACTACCTTACCACACTAAAATGTAAATAAAAAAAGTCATTTAATATACCTTTTCATCTATTGAAGTTTTTTGAAATAAGAAAGATAAATTCATTATCCACATCTTCTCTATAATCACTAACTATTGAAATTTAAATTTCTTAATGTGTTTTCATTCCTTATCGTTACTTTTTCTAATTTTTTTCTATTATAGTTTGACTCTCATTTCATACTAGACTATATAAGATAATTTCAAGAGAAATCATGGGTAGATCCCATTCCTTAATAGCAGAAACTTTCAAATTATATATAGGTATACACCTTCTCAATATTTTATTAATAATGATATTATCCTTAATTTCTTCACTAATACCATTAAATTAACTAACAACATAATTAATTTGAATGAAGAAACTATCTACATTTTTATCAAGATGAATTTTTAGATCATCAAATTTATTATAAAAATAGTATTTTTTACTTCATTACTTTGTTATCACCTTCATATATATTTTCCAATTTCTCCCACATGGCCTTTTTTATAGTGTAACTCGTCCCGATTAATTAGATTTGATTATATAGAGATAAAGTAAGTACATTTTGATAATTTTAATCCACAAAAATTACTTTACTATCAGTTTTAGCCATGGAAAATCCTATTGCATTACTTACTTAAACCCCTTATGTTGTGGAAAAGAGAACATCCATCCCAAGAGATCGAAGATGTGGTCTCATTATATTCAAACAAATATGGAAGTTACTTCTATAAAAAGGGGAACTTTCCTAAAATTTAATGAATTATATTTCACAATAAAACCAAAAGATACATTTAAATCCTACCACCTCCCTTTGATACTACTTATTTGACACAGGAACACCTTGAGAGGGGATGGGTGAATCAGGGTGTAAATTTTTTCTTATAATTGAATGGATCTTGTTCCCAATATTGATAAGAACTAGTGAAATTTTTAAAAAGGAAGAATACAATCACCTAGCATATATATACAGAAAAGGAAACCCAACACATTAGTTTTATTTAGTTCATCTCTAATGGATAGTATAAGGACAATATTTTTAAAGTGTGTTTGTTATACCAAAATCCACTGAGTTTCACTAGATTATATGGATAATAAGTTTTTATTCATGGTCACTATATTCTAGGATCACTTTATAATACTTTTAGTAGAATAAACTGCTTCCCACAGATTAGTTATATCAACTCACCATTGCTCACTAATTTGGGTAAAATATTTCTTAGTTTTTCAACTTTTATATAACATCAATATCTGAGCACATGAAGAAAATTTTTTGTATCATGAATATACAATTAGGATACTTTAATATATTCCAATAACGTTATCCTATTTTAACTAAATTTTGGTAAGTATCTTTCGCGATACACCCTTTTTTGTGAAACCCCATTATTTTCCCGTCGAACTAGAAAATTTAATGAAAATGTCAACTTTCCTGAGTTTTCTAGAAAATGATACCTTTTGTGAAACACCCATCCCTAAAATCCTTTTAACCAATTATCTCTCGACCATTATTTTCCTGAAACCTATGTTTGACTGATGTGCCAAATTCATATAAGAATTATATTTACTTAAAACCATCATGAAATAAGAGAGATAAGACCTCATAAAAAAACATAGATTCTTGAAATGATTATTAGAAGCCTATTTATAGGAAAAAACTCTTCATGAGACTTCATGGCCTTGTGAACCTTCACATTATTTTAAAACACTATCACATTTAAAAAACATGTCACCTCTAATTCACCAACAGAAACATGTCTTTGATAAGCTCAGGAAACTTGATGTTTCATGAACACTTTTTCCCCTTCTTTCAAGAAACTACAAAACTATTAAAAAACCTTTCATTGGAGAAATAATCATTTAATTATTTATAATAATAAAAATTTCATGAAACTATGCCATTGTTCAATATTTTTAGTTCCCAAAATTTGGAAAACACTAGAGAACCATACCACCTTCAACACAGAAGACTCCGACACAGATGAGATCACTTATATTGAAAACTCCCTGATCAACATAGATTTTATTAACAAAAAAACATGACATACTATGCATTTCTATTTTTGAATACCCTAGGTTCCAAATACGGTGCCCATAATTATATTGTCCTCTGATGCATCTGTTGGTCTCATGAGAGAAACTTGTTTGGATATTTGGTGTATGCCTTACCCATTTATGTTTGATGTCATGGAATTTAGCCTTGATAGTTTAAATTAGATATTCAATGTTGTAAATTCCATCACTAGGAAACCAGTAATTATTATCCTAGTGATTATTAACATTATTATTTTATCCCTAGATATACTTTACACAAATGTTATAAGTTATTTGGAATTATTTTATCATTATTTATTCATTCTATATTATGCATGCATTATTTATTCCATGATAACAATTGTAGTATGCTACCACTTAATAAAAATCTAATATCAACAGTTTTTATTATTTTTCTTTTCCTCAAAAAACCATGAAGTGTAATAGGAAAAATTTCTAGATGTACTTTGATGATTAATAATGTTAAAAAACATATTCTTGTGGGGAAAATGGTCATTGAGTAAAAAATGTGTAATTTTTTATATAATGAGTTACCTAATTATCTAATACTCTAAACCTAAATGTTATTGGGTATGGAATATATGTAATCTTCATTATAGATATTTTAATTATGGATGGATAAGTTTAGGCTATCGTACTTTGAATTATATTCAGTGTGCGAAGAATATGTTTTTGGCATTAGATCTGGGAGAAAAATTCTAGGGTGTTACCCCACTCACTCTGAGTATAATATATGATATATAATAGGAGTGCACAATTACCACAAATAGATATGATATATGATATATATGGGATGGTCTCCATTCAACCTCAAGTTAGATATTATGAGATAGTTTCTAGGAGGAGCTCTATCACCCTAGTAGTTATATACATATCTTGATAAAACATATCTTGCACTAGATGAAGCATGTAATTTTGATCCTAAGTGTCACCATAGAACCAAAGAGTAAATTTAAATATTTTATTATAATTTAATTCATTTATTATGACATATTAATATGAAATTTATCGATACTGGATATATTTATAGATTTTAGTGGGGGTGGCCCACTAAGTTGTACTCACACCCTACTTGAGTCTTGATTGAAAAACATTTGTTTTGAATTTTTAATGTGTAATTCATTGATTATATTCACCATCATCATTATAATTTGTGTAGATGATGTGTTTTTATTACTTCATGTTATTTAGGTGTCATTTTTAAATATATGTTATTTCCTTTGATTTTAGATAAAAAATATTCATATATCTCTTATGGAAATATGGAAATATATTTTTCACATTTTTTTCTTATTACAAAAAGTTCACATGTTTTTATTTTGATTTCTTATAAAATGTATTTGGAGGATTCAGGATGGTTGTGTAAAGGTCCTGATGATTCTACGTAATGGAGAAGGGACCTCACATCCTCTATTGCATAATGTTCATAAAACCAGCTTTATAAGGGGTACCTGTATTATTTAGACAGGCTTGCGTAATGTTCAACATGGAGCTTCGTGAGGATATCAAATCATTTCAGTTTCTATGTAAGGTTCATACCAAAACCTATATAATGTTACTTTAGTGGGAAGGTAACCTAGTTAAATGTACATTAGTGGGCACTATACCTACATAAATGTCATTCTATGATTTAATAACCCATATAAGGAGAAGATCCTTCTTGCATAAGGGTGATCACATCCACCATAATCATCATATTCCCACTATAAACATGAAGTGACATTTTATTTCACATGATTCCCATTCCACTTAGATGAAAAAGGAACCCAAGATTCATGAAAGGTCTTGATCGGGTCCTTATCTGCATGAAGAATCCTTAGTGAACAATAATATAATGTTGAGAGAGGTTGAGAGAAGAAGGTCATCTGGGGCCAATAAAATATATTAAAATTTTAAGTAGTGAATTATAAAATCTATTGAAGGAATAAGTATAATCTCAAATGTATTGAAATTTATATGATATCAAAACTAGATGGAGATTAAATAAACCCGAATAATTTGTGGATGAAGAAAAAGTTATTATTGAATTGAAACCCAGGTAACAATTTTTTCCCAATACACCTAAATTGGGAAGAAGATATAAATTATGTAGATATCAAATTGAGATGAAAATTTGTGTTCACAATTGATTTATATTATAGGGAAAAATTTCATTGGGACCTTAATGTTTCCCAATTTTTTTTTGTTTTTAGATAAATGATAAATTTATGTAATGTGATCAACTTAATGAATCAATGAATTTCTTAATTAGTTCATGATGAAGTGGATCCTAATGAATATTCCATGACTAATATTCTATTGATATAAATATTCATAGGTCATTGATTGAGATTTAAGAATAGGAGTAAGATTCTAAATAATTTTTTCTTCCTAGTCTTATGGTTGTTGGTTGTTTGGGTAAGAAGAACTAATTTATGTTGGATCAAAGCCAAGAAATTTCATATCCTACAAACCTGTGTTGGAATAAGTTACAGTTCAAGATATCATCATATCATTTGATTTGGTACGGAATGAAGACCTGTAACATATCTCAAAGATGACATTCCCAGTTTATCTTGTTTACACTTTGGATCATTTCCCATGAAGCACCGACATGAAATAAAGATCACCCAATTAAGTCCGCCCTTGTGCAAACCTACTCTACCAAGCCTACCATAATAGATTAGGTCCAATAATAGTTTTTACACCCCAAATAAATTCCATATAACTAGTATGTGGGGTATGCAATAAAAATTCCAAGAGTACACCAAGTAGTACCTACTTACACTACAACTATGATGCATCAAATAATATCACCTCCAAATATTATTAAATGACTATGAAGATTGATCATGTGATGAGTCTCTCGATTGGGTATGATTATTTTCATTCAATTATGCAAAGATAAGAAATGAAATGTTGTTTATTTAAATGGTATGATGAATTTGGAAACTCTATATTCCTATATAGGGGGACTCTTAACATTATTTTTTTTTTATTTTTTTCAATTTATTTATGTTTTGTGTAGTGAAATTATATTCTATTTTATCATATTATTTTTTTTGGTAATTATGAATTTATTTTTTTAAATTTGATCTCTCAACTCCATGATAATGGTGTACTTGACTAGGAAAGGTCTCAAGGGAGGTCACATAGTTCTCCCAAGCCCTATATCCTTTCATTTATTTATATTTTGATTCTTTTGTGATAGATTAGTAGAATAGACCAATGATTTTAAGGAGGTTTCTAACTATCTCTTAGAAATATTCATATCCTTATTCAAAGTTCATCTATATAATTTCACCTCCCTTAATTTAGTGCATATTTTATATGATTAGATTTATGTGGATGGAGGTATGGATGTTTTACAATTAGGAATGGGTGAAGGGTGGTGGATTGTCAATGATTATGGAATTTACATCATTTTAAACTATATTTAAGGATATAATTAGTGTTCCAAATATATTCATGAAGGTGAAATAATACATAGAAATTAAGTTGAGGTTGATAATATACGAAATGGAAATTTATTGGATTATCAATAAGTATTAGCCAATCAATTTTGATAGTAAATGAATCATGTTTGCCTAACCTAAGACAAACCCCATTTTCAACTAACATTTGTTTAGTTTTTTCTCCTATTTCCTTTATTTTCATGAACACACTCAAAAATACACACCCCATTATTTATTAATTTTATAAATAAGACAAAAATAAAATAAAAAAAAGAATTAGTTATTAAGATTAAATTATAAATGGCTCACACATGACTTGGGAAATCACCCTGGTCAGTCCCACTGGATTGCATTCTAGTTTAACATTTTTTTTTGTTTTAGCCCATGATAACTGATTATCCACTGAATGAGGCTAATATTCATTGTTAATATATATATTATTCATGTGATTTATTATTCAGAAACACCATTTTAGTGCATTTTACTCTTTTAACCTTAATTCACATTATGATTGTAATTCCCCCTTAAAATTAACAATTACATGGTACATTTTTGAACACCACCTAAAATAAAAAATGGTTTTGATTTTATTTTTATTTTTCATTTTTTGGTATCCCATTCTCTAAGGAACAGATAATTATTATGGAGAACATTATGATTCACATTGGAAGACCACCAAAATGGGCTTTCATTGCCAACACATTCTGGACAATGTAAACTAGACATAATCCCAATAAAGGGACTATAGAGGCAAAGATATAAGCCCAATGATACTAAATATTTAACTAAAGAAATAGGAAATCATGGGGAACATTTTATCAAATAGTGACAAGAGCTAATTCAGATGTTTTAATGGTGTTCTAGAAGAACCAAGTGGAAGATGAATTTTTGGGCCAGATTTTGTGGTCTAGAAAAACATCCCACCACTTTAATCATATCTCAGAAATAAAAAATTATTTTTGGATGGAATTTTATAGAGTTAGAAAAAATCTGGAGCTTAATTTTTCTCTTCTATGGACCACTCCAATTAGTCTATCTAGATGGCAATCTAGACGGATCTTTTCAGTGGATACAAGATGGCTGCAACTTCAGGTCATGGGTGGAAAATTCTTTTCACCCTTACTTTACACCACCCTAGGCCTACCACTATTAATTGAGGTGACATGGACAGATGGGGGATCAACCCAAGGATCAAAAAATGTGTATTTAAGGTAGTGGTGTTGGAGTATTTAATCATTTTGGGTGCTTAGTTTCATTGTAGTGTTATGCTGCCGCTTTGTATTTGTAATTGCATTTTTTTCTCATGTAAGTTGTTCAATTCAACTTAATTATTAATAAAAGTTCTTCTTTTACTATTATTATGTTCTTTTACATATCAAATTGATACCATTTACTAAAGGTGTGGATTTATTCAGACCATAACTTGTTAAATTTATCACACAATGGTGGAGTGATTGTCATTTTGTTATTTTTACTTCTTCAATTCCACCCTTGTAAGTCTGCTTCCTACTTCCGTTAAGAACATGTAATCAATGGAGAGATAACTATTTTATGGTTTGATCCAAGGGATTATCAAGGGTCTTTATTTAATGTTATTTCTCACTCTACAAAATATTATTAACTTATTTTATTTTAATTTCTTTTATTCAATTATTTTCTCTCTTCCTCTTCCATATTGAATTTATTCACACCACTTTTATGTTATAATAAGATCCTTTACCTTTTAGTGCTCATGAAAATGATAATATAAGTTCATAGGTTATTATAATGTGTTTGGGAAGGTGTTTAACCAGTATGTGATGATGTTATTTTGAATTCATTGAATGAATCCTTCTCGAGTTAATGAAATTGAAACCATTAAAAAAGGAATTCATCCAATCCACCCCAAGTGATAACCAATGATAAACTATTTCTTTTAAATTGAATTCACTTAAAAAACATAGTTTTCACTTAAAACCATATAAAATAAAACCAAATATGGCCAATTCATAGCCATGAACTATCCATAGAATGTACGTGTCTATATTTTTCTTCTTAGGTCTTTGAGGATTCGACAACCCAAGCTAAAGTACAAGTGAATTATTAAGCCTAAAATCTTGGGTAAATTTGGGTGATACCAATGAATATATGTTCAACATTGCATCATTTTCAGGGAGTTAGTACTAAAATTTATCTTTCCTATTACACTTTTCAGAAGGTTCTTAAGACACAATTTCATCAGAGAACTACATATCATCCTTGGATAGATGAATAGTACAAATGGATCATTCAAATTCTTGTGGATATACATTGTGTGAGTGTCCTAGAATTTCACATTTCTTAGGAGAACTATTTAGCTCTTGTGAATATTTCCTACAATAACAACTACCAAGAATCAATTCAGATTAAATTTTTTGAAGAATTGTATAGAAGTATGTTTTGTTCGCCTCTATGTAGGTTAGAGGATATGGAATTGATAGATATTTGGATGATCCTCATTCATGAGATATTATAGTAAATCAAACTGATCAAGAATTGTTTGGGACCAATCTAAGTAGGCGGAGGTCTTATGATGACTGAAGAAGTCGTTCTCTGTAGTCTGAGATGGGTGATAATGTATTATTATGAGTGTCACCTATATTGAGAAATAAATGTTCATTCCTAGTGTAAAATTGGAATAAAACCATGAATGGGGTGAATTAAACATTTATAAATATATTAATGTTTATAATTAATGTAGTGAAAACAAAAATTGAACATAGTGTTTCTTATATAAGTTCATATATAAATAATCATACATCTTTCCTTTAATCCAATAAAAACAAAGAGAGGAATAAAACCCACTAACTATAGAATATATAAATTTTTACGGTAATCTCATCCCTTTACAACTATCTTTTTAAACCTTATAGGAACAAACTAAGGATGATTTCATTCCACATGGAATCGTAGGTTGACTAGCTTCTTTTTGAAGTGGTTGAAGAAACCCAACTTACCATTCATCATACTAAAGAGAAACCAATCTCCCTACCATTTAAGGGTTGGTAAAAACACACATATACCATTTGTATGGGGTAATATAACCAAAATAATACCTTTTATGGGTAGTATAACCCAATATAATAACAGACATAGAATAATAGAATGAATTAAGAATCACATAAACCAGTTCAATAAGTGAGGCTTAGCGTGTTGAGCAATAATATTTTCTGTAGAAGAAAAGGACCAAAACAAATGAATTTTAGATGAGATTATTACATGATCTCAATGATGTTTCTCACAAAAAATTCAAGAATATCCTCAACCTTGATAAGAACTTGTTCTAATGAACTCAATATATATAGAGTTCTTTTATGCACCACCGATTCAAAATATAAATCCCATTTTATTTCTTATTTTTAAAAGCATCACCCACATTAAACATAAATAAAATCCTATAATGTATCCAGGATATCATTCCAATAAATTCTACATATGAATTTTACTTTTAATGCACATGAAAATAATCCCTATATGGGTCACTTCAATAAACTATAAAATTAAAATAGAATATATAATGGATCTTTTTAAAACAATTAATAAGAAATTAACTATATTTAATAAACAACATTAATGTCATTTGTAACACTTACATAAAGCATGTGAGGAAAAATATTTAAATTCTAAATAATTCAAAATTTTAAATCATGTTCTTAAGAAAATAACATGATATTTTATCCCACATGATGGTCATTAAATCATACATGAAATGTTCTCAAACAAAATTATTAAGAATAGAAATAATTAAAATATAATCATGAAATAAATTGATTAATGAAAAAAATTAATATTTTATAGAAAATAATGATGTGAAACATATGAAAAATTGAGAATCAAGATTTTGAATACATTTTACATAAAATCGATAAATTTTCATTGGGTCAAGTTTTATAGTAAATCTAAATTCATAGTAGATAAATGCTTATAGTTGGATAGATCTCACGATAGGCCCAACCTTTTGGAATGATAGAATCAATGTGTGGTTAATTTCATTGAATGTGGAACTAATCCATTTTTCCTATATTCAATTGGATACTTACCTAATGGACGATTGAATACCTTATGGTTAATCAAATCTCTTTATTTGGTCAGTTTAACCATTAGAAAAGTTCATATTATCTATCCTATGGTTAATCTATACCTTTTTTCATTTCCCCAGTCAAGGCTTACAGTCACATGATTTTTTTATAAATAAAATTAACATATTGTTTATACTCTACATGTCATAAAAATGTAACACAACATTCTATATAAATGTAAAACACTAAATATAAAGTATTCAAAATGGTTTTCCCATGTCTTTGTAAATTTAATGGTAAGATGAATTCTGTATATATATAATGAATTGAATGCTGTGTAATGGTAAGATGAATTCTATATAAATTAGTATAGATGTTTTAATAAAATACTTAGAATGACGATCAAAATACGACCTTCCATTATGATTAAAAATGAGTATGAAAACCACTCAAAAAGTGAGGATATTATTCATTAATTCTATGATAAAGATTTCAACATAGAAAATTCATAATCTAAATAAGTTGATTATGAGGTGGATTTTGAAGATAAATATGGTGTCAATTAAATTTCATCACCAAAAACGTTTTAAAAATAAATAAGGGAATATAAAATTAATGTGAAGAATATATATGTATACAAGAAATCACTAGTCCAGATAATAATAGTGATACATTTACTAAGAATAGACTTAATAAATCATATTTAATGAATAAATTATGAATAAAAAATGAAGTAATAAAGTTGGGTGAAAGTGATGAGAAAAGATCTTAAAAAATGATATAATAATTTCACATGAGATATTTTTTCAAGGGAGATGGATAAATATATTATAGGAACCAAATTGTTTTTCCATAAAAATTGAATTATGATTGAATGATAATTCAAAATAACAGAATGTTATTATGAAAGTGGTGTTCACAAATTAATGTTATGTATGTTGGTAAAACCAATCCCCCAATTGGCAGTTTAGAGGAAATAATAATTCTATTAGTTATTTAAATATAAATTTAGTTGAATATTTTTCGAATGGGTATAAAATTATATTTTCTCAATTGGATTTTGGAACAAGATGTTTACTTTGAGAATCCAAAAGGGTTTGTTCTAAGTAGTAATGAATAAATGGTGTGTAAGATGAAGAAGGAATTATATGAAATGAAAAAAATTGACAATCATTTTCTGTACTTATAGATCAATTCATAAAGTACCTAGAATTTATATATGGAGGAATTGATCACAACCCCTATGTGATGTAAAGTCATGAGGATATCTAAATGGACTTAGTCTCTATGTAATCTAAAATATTTGTTTGATTTATGGTAGAAAGAATCAAGGAATTAATATTATTAATAAAGAATGAATTTTATGGGTATATAATAGGTAAATTCACATATATTCTTTTATTATATGTTAATAAGGGTGTTGTTTGAATGTTTATACTTTAAATAAAATATTCCACAGAGGTTTGGATGTATTTTTAAATGTAGGTAAAGTATCCTAGACCAACACCAATTATAAATGAATTAAAAGATAAAAGGATAAATTTGTGGAGTCACTGAACATCGTAGAGTATTTGAAAACCATTATAAGACTACTTGAATTGATGATAACCAAAATAAATATTGTATATTCTACTTTTGAAGATACATAGTATTAAATTAACCCAAAATAATGTCACTTGATGGAGATGAAAATAACACATTTTTATTGAAGGTATTGGGACATATCCCCAATTTTTTATATATAAATATTATATAAAAAGGGGCATTGACATCCTTTATTTCTCTATATTATCTATTTGAGTATAATGTGAAATTCAGTATCCCCACTTCCTCACCCCACATTGGAGTTCTGTGTAGATGGCATATGTGTTGATAAGGCCCAAAACCCTCATGCCCCCACCAAGAATCCTTTCTGCACACTATATAGCCAACATGGTACTCTCTTTGACCTTCATTATAACATAGTTGAATAATACCCATGCCTAACTAGTTCATTTTTACACCTACACCTTTGTGAGCACACTATATTCTTGTTATATGTCTAGTCACACTATATTTTCTTTTACAGGACAATATATAAATCATCCATAAATATAAGATTATCAGGATTAAAACACTTTTCATGATGCATATTAATGGATAATATTACCACTAATACATCAACCCATTTACATATGAAAATAATTATTTATTAAAACAATACATGATAAATTATGTCTTATTATATACAACTACATTTGAGTAGAAATTGTTGGACTTTACTATGAGAAATTGATCTAGTTTAGTATAAAATTAAATTCATATTAAAATTTACTTTGTATCATGAAATCAATTGTAATTCATGGTTAAGAAGTTATAAATATTACATAACTTAATGAAAACCATAGGTATAATACATAATTGTTATAGAAGGATGTATGACATTTATTTTTATGGATAAAAAACTATAAGATGTCACATAATATTTTTTATCGAAAATATAAAAAATGTGAGATAATATCATTGTAATTAATTGAATAAAAAATTAACGTTAATAATCATGTAATAAAAACATTGAGATCAAGTAATATTTTATTAAAAAAATTCATAAAATGTGTTATAAATTTGGAGTACTTGTCCATGAAGGATCAAGTAGAGGATTCCATGAAAAAAGTTCCCCCATAGAGGTGATTAGGCTGCCCTCTTTGAACTTTTATTTTTAAATTATTATTTTTTACATGATGGAGAGGAGAAAACATCCTTCTCTCCATTATACTTATTATAATTTTTTTTTATCATATGTATGTTTTGATGAAAGAATTCATTGTTTAAAATTATATTATATTTGGGTTCATTATTTAAGGGGTGAAAATTAGATATAGTCAACTCAATGATAAGGATACAATTAATGGGTATAAAACTATAATTAAGATGGGAAGAAGATAAATAGTTGATTATAAGGGGGATTCTACTATATGTTCAACTACACATATGGGATTGAGATATTAAAAAACCGGCATGAAATGGTTATGAAGATATTATAACTAGTATTTAGTAGTGAGATATTGAAATATGTTCTTTAATCGTATTTATCATAAGTAGTTTTTACTAATGTGAACTCAATGTAAAAGAATGAAATTTATTAGTTAGTTTCCTATGAAATAAATTTTGGATTAAAATCATTATATTAAGAAATGGTGATGTTTGAAGTAGTAATAATGGTGTTTTATAGTGTTTTTAATAAACCCAATGAGAGAGATTATTATGAACAAAATTATAATTTTTTATTTGGGTTAGGTTTATTGGAACAATAGTTAAAAAAATGTTCTTATTATCATATGAAACATTTGGAGATTTTTTTATTAGAGATGTTAAAGAGGTTAATGAAAAGTATAGGGAAATACATTCCAAGGATTATTTCACAGTTTTTGTGCTTTAGATGTTTCAAAAATTATATTTTAGGAATATAAATCATTTTGGGTATTGATTTTCTCTAAATAATTGATATTGTTATTTTTTCATTTAGAGAATAAGAGAAAAAGTAATCCCCCTATATAAAAATAAAGGAGTCCCAGAGTCACCATATTGTTTTAAAAAATATTATATAAATTTAATTCATTATGTTTCTTGATCAATTGAAAACCTTGTGATAGATCATTTGACTAATAAGACATGTAATATTTGAATAATATGCCACACTCAATGTAGTGTAACCACACCAATAGGAGTTAGTGATACAATCCATGAGTTTCATTCTCTAATAGAGGATGAAATTCCATGAAAACCATTTTGTTTAAATAATATAGGAATGAAATGATAAGGAAGTGAACAATATGTTATCTTGTCGCAATTGTCATTTTCATGGAGGATTTGGTGCTGGATATCTAAATAAAAAAAACACCATTTCAATATTCAAAATTTCATTTTTTTTGAATACCAAAGAATGGAATATATATAGATCAATATTTTTTTTTCAGGAATAGGTTGTAATTCAATTTTGAATTTTTTGGATGAAAATTTGACTAAATAAATTATTCCTTGAGGAATGTTTAAATGTAATTGTTTCTCTTGACATAGAATAAACAAGTGATTTTATATTTTTATTGTATATAAAAAGTTTAGTGTGATTAATGTATCATCCTATCAAGTTTTTAATGATTATATTGAAATATGTTTTTCCATAATTAATGGATTAAAAGGTAGAATGAGATCAAAGAAGTTTCAAAGCCAATATATAGTGATAATAAAGTTATCAATATTTAAAAGGTTGGTTATAATGTGAATATAAGTAAAGGGTGGTGATTTTATATATGAGGTAAAAGAGACAAATATTGTGGAGATTTTATAAGAGGTGAAATGTTTTCTATACTACACAACTAATATTTTATAGAATCATGAATTCTAAAAAGATATATCACATTATTTCACCTTCTTTTTTCATAATATAAAAATATAAATAGGATTGAATATGAGTATTAAAAATTTTAATGTGGAAAACCAATTAAAATAAAACAATATACACAAAATATTGTTTGAATAATTTTAATATTATAATTTTAGATATATAAAAATTTTATATTGTGGTGGAAAGAAGTTTTATATTGAAAATGGATAGAATGAAGAGAAAATAAAAAAAATAGTGTAAAAAATTGTTATATAAAAACAGATTTTACAATTACTATCTAAAACAATGTGAGAATAAAAAATTTATATAGAATAAATTTTTTAAAAGATGATAATGTTTTAAATAGGTTAGTTATAAGTAATCTATATTGCCCTATAAATTCGGCAGTATGATACAAAGGTTCTTATACACAAAACTTATTCAATTTTATCCCAAAAATAAGATGATTATCTTACAAGAAAAGTTAGAGGTTCTTTCTACAAGTATAAATAGTACCAGTCAAAAAAATATATTTTATAACTCTATATTATTTGATCCAATACAAGAAAGAGTAAAACTATAAGCTTATAAATATGGGATGACCATTGTTCAATTTTCGAATTATTATAAATAAAAAATATTGGTAAGAGATTAAAATAACATGTTTAGATTAATTTGAAAAGAAAAGATATATTCTTTGGAATCATATTGAGATGTTTAAAAATCATCCATTTGAAAATTTATAATGATATGGTTTGGAATATTTCTATTTGATTTATTATATAATTTCTAGAAAATGACATATGAAACATAATAGTGTTGTAACAATGCACTCTAACATTATTGATACTTTGGGTTTACTTAAATATATTAAACTCTTCAAGATTATATTTAATTTTTTTTCAAAATAATATTTTAAAATGTTTCTATTGAGTGATAGAGAATTATTTGAAAATATTATTGCAGTTCTTAATTATTTTAAAATAGACTATCCAATTTAATATTTTTCATCTTAAAAAAACCATGTATTCCTTTTCTAAAAACCATTCCATCATAATAGTATTTATTTTAGTTTAAATGGAATGATTTCTGGATAGTAAGTAATTATAAAATGGATGGATTGATTTATATAATCTAGTATGTATATCTCTTTCCTTTCTATATATATTGTTAATTAAATATAATAGGTTCATGTTTTGTTTTTTGGAGTTGTGTCCTTTTTAAATCCATTTATATAATATATATAATTATTTTATTTGAAATTTTTATATAAAATATATGTGCCTCATGTTCACAAAAAACTAAGGATCTATGGGTATTAATTTAAAATATACTCCAACAATATTTACTTTTTTATAATAAAATTATAAGTAATATTTAAAAATAAATAAAATTATAAATCAAATTTTATATGAATACTTTCAAATGTGTGACAAATAAGTGACACTGATTTTTTTTATCATTTTACAATTTTTCTTCATTTGTTCTTGTTTACATTCAACAATTTAAAAATGGTTTTTTGTTGAAAAAATGGAATTGGAGAGAAAAATAAGAGATCATGTAAACTCTCCCATAATTCATGATTACTATATTTAACAAAAAAACTTAAATGTGTAACTATAGATATAGTAAGAATGAAATATAAAATAAAACCAAAAAATTGAGATATTCATGTTGATATTTAAAAAAATTATTAATATACCATAAATATTTATTTTATATTTATCACATATCATACTATACTATTTAAATATTATTAATAATATTTTTATCCCTCTACCTCTCTTCCTTGAGTTTTGTCAGTTCTTTATCAATTGAAATCGTTTTTTTAGATGTAAATGTACTGTTCTCAGAGTGGGTATATGGGTTTATTCAAATTTATCAAATATTTGATCCATATTCTCATTAAAGGATAGTAATAATTTTTTGTAATACCTTGATATTTCAAAATAATACCTTGTTCAATAGAGTATTCCAGATGAAACACTGATTTAAAACGAATAGCATTTTAACATTTAAAAATTATTATATAACATGATAGATTTAACCTTGACATTAAATTAGTGGGTATAAATATTAATAACTACCTTATAAAATATACCTAATGTTATTATATAATTTTATTAAAAAATTATTAATAGGTGCTCAAATTTTAATAAAGATACTTCATTCTGTAGAAAAATGTCTCCTTAAAAAATAAATTATATAGGTTTTAGTGAGGTAATATTATAAATAATTTTTGAAATGTTTTAATTGTTATTTTATAAAATTAATAAAATTTTTTAAATCATAATATCAAAATTTACAAAGGTTTACTTTTTGGTATTTTTAGAAATTATTGGTTTTTCAGTGAATAGTGAAAATACAGATTTTTATAATACTGTTATTTATTTTTAATATATTATGTAATTAAAATGTACAATTATTATTTTAATCAATTTATAAATTAAGATAATTATTATTTATAAATATTTAATCCAATTAATTATATTTTAATTATCATTATACCTAATTTTCTTATAAGTTTATTATTTGTCTTAAAAACACATTTTTCATAATATGTTTTTAAAGTGCATAATGTTTCTCGATTTTAATTAATTAAAATTAAATCTAATGAGGAATTATTTAAATTAAATTTATATATTATAAATATAAATTTTTTAATTTAAATCCAAATAATGAATATTACTAGTCATATATTTAACTTAAAAACATATTTTCCTAAAAAAATCATTTTTTTAGGAAAACCACTTTTGCATCGCACTTATGAGTTTTATTTTAAATTAAATTCTTACAATTGTATAAATATAATTTGATAAAATTTATTCCATATTTGGAAACCACATAATTTATAATATATAATATGTTCAACTTAATTTTTAGTCATAATTAATATCTTAAATAACAAAAGGTCTCGATATTGTGGTCAGAAAATTAAAATGGTATAAGTGATTATCCTTAGAGGAATATGGGATAAAATTTTTAAAATAAGTTTTATTTTATAATTGGATGTGTTTCTTGGAATTAGTACTCCAATACTCCATTATTTTTCTATTTTGTAGGGACTTTTCTAGAGTGTGACTTCATATTATTGAATATTTTTGGGTATTTATAAAAATGAAACTCCCCATAAATTATAAAAGGGAACCCATAAACTCACTTATTAACACATATAAATTAAATTTTCTCAACAAAAACCATAATAACTTTAACATCCCATATTTTTTAAAAAATTAATAATTTGTTCGATAGTGTACACGATACGCCATATCGAGCATAAAGAGACACCTTAATAATATTATTTAATATGGTATTTATCGCCTAGCTTTTAGAATATTGGGATTGAAAAGGGTTAAATCAATAATTAAAATATGGTTAAAACATGTTTCTATAATAATTAATTTGTTAGATATAAATTAAAAATGAAAAAAATTGAATATAAATGATGTATTTTTAGGAAAAACTATTTATGTGCGAATAATTATGTTTAAAAAATAATAAAAATAATAATTTGTTATTATATTAATGAAAAATAAATTAAATCTTATGTTTAAAATTCATATTATATGATTTTTTGACATTATGTAATAATAAATTCAATTTTACGTATAAAATGAGTATTAATAAAAAAGGCATTTTTACCACATTTTGATTGTAAAACCATTTCAAAATATATTTTTTGACACATTTATAATTTTTAATTGACAAAATAAACTTATTATTTGCAAGAATAATATAAAAAATTAAATTTAGGTGAATATTTGGTATTTTTCTGGTAAATTTCATATTTTAATGAAAAATGAAAATACTGTACTTTAATTCAAAACTAATTTTTCATCTAATTTATTTATATTGTTTGGATATCATTTTAATTGGGTTTAAAGTTTTATTAGATTAAGTTTTTTTTCATTTAATTCAATTTAGGTAATTCCAATCAATTTCACATTGAAATAACATATAAAAACTTTTTGATCTTTTGATCCTTTCTACTTGAAAAACTCATTTATTCAATCTATCATCGAGATTAACATTAAGCTAATTTTGAAACTTATGTGAATTGAATTTTTGAAAATTTAATGCCATGGTATTAATTATTATAAAAAATGTGATCTAATAGGATCAAAATAATTTTTGGTGAAAAATTACATTAGTATTTTATTTACCAGGGTTAAAGGTAAATCAGGTAATTAAAATTTAAAATAATATAACAATAATATAAAAATAACCTAAAATATTTCTTAATCTTATTGGATTATTTATTGTCTATAGAATACGTGGGGCTAATTTTTTTCCTTTGGAAGCCACTTGGCTGTTATTATGACATTAATAACATTTTATTAAAAGTAAAAACAAAGATGTCATAAACATGTCTCTTATTAATAATTTTTTTTAATACGGTGTAATATAAGTTATATATTTGAATATAAATATTCCTTATAAGTATAAAAATATTACCTATATCATGTTTATTTATTTATAATTTTTATGAAATAAATAATTAAATTTAATTATGACATAATGATGATGCAACAATAAATTAATTAAAGGAAGAATCAAATAAATGATATGAATAATATTAAAATAAATATAAATTGAAATATTAGATGTCATAAATGAATTTTATGGATGTATTTAACTTATTAAACATGAGTTACAGTGGTTATTTCAATGGAATAATGTTGTTATGATTTTTGTAAAAATTCATTCAATGAATAGTTTCAAAATTGACATAGTTCTTTTTTTAAAATATAAAATATTTTATTAAATGTTATAAAATTTATTAAAACCCAATATTCATCCAACTAGTTTAGTTAAGTCTAAAAATTTTATTAATTACTCATTCATTGGACTTTTTACATGTTATGGTAATTATTTTGACTCTCAAAGTGTAAATTACCAAATAAAATGGGAAGAGTTAAAAGGGTTAAAACATAATGATAAGGATTAAAAAATATCTAAAACTTGTAAAAATTTTATTGTATTAATTTATTTATACCTTTAATATTCTTATATTTAAAATAAATTATCTATAGAAAATTTTGAAGTGAAAATAAATTTATATAAATTTAATAATTTTCATAATTCCAAGAGTACCTGTCCCCTCTCTTATAAAAGGAATTCTTCTTATCTATTCCTTACACTTAAAAAATTTATTTCGTAAAATATATTCCCAAAATAATTCCTAGAATCCCTTAACACATTATTGAGGCCTTATTTTAGTCATAACATCCATCTTATAGGTTTTAAGGTGTTAAGAAAGGTGATCATCCGAAGGAATAGTAATTTTTTATTTTAGTGATTCTATTTTATTTCTTCTTACACTTACTTTAAATCACCTTCATTCATGATGAATTAATAAATACATTATAATCTACAAAAATATAAATTATGTTAATATATTCACATAAATCCATCTCTAATTTTCATGAAATGGTAAATTAACATTTCATTCGTGTGTATGGCGGACTACCGTCTCACAAAACGATATAGTTTGTTTTTCATTACCAACCATTGAGACTGGTCATAGTTGTGGAATTAATGTTTATATATGAATTTCATTACATATTTATCATTATAATATAATAATATATCTATTATGTTCTTAATTTCCATGAACATAAAAATGATAATGTTGTTTGTGCGTACATGTATACTATCACCTCCACAAAGCGATGTAAATCATTTTTATTAACTACATCATTTGTATGATATATATATATAATTTTATTTAAATAATTAATTTGATATTAATTAAGTTATTTTAATTTCTAATGGGAAAATAATACATACCTTCATTCCATAATTATCAATGAAAAATGGAAAACATTACTCATGCGTACGTATGACCTACCGTCTCCATGATTATAACGTTGTTAATTTTTCATACCATAAATAAATGGTTTAATTTAGAAGTATAATTGATGTATAAAAGTGATCATTATTTCATGAACATTATTTTGGAGATTATGGACTTATGACCACATTAACTATTGACATCATACCACGTCATTTTCGACTCAAGTACATATTATCGATAAAATGTCTGACATGAACTTAAATAATTATGTAATTTCTATAACTTGGTAATTAGTTATCTAAAATTAATAATGGAACTGAAAATGTTTTGGAATAAAGTATAAATTAACATATATTTAATATTCATGAAGAAAAATAACATACATGGAGAATCAGACTCGTGATATGGGATTTCATCTCAATCTACTTTCACCGAGACATTTCATGATGATATTCACATTTACTCATTTATAAACTGTATATATAGCCCCATTGACATTTCATATCCATATTATATATATAATTATGTTATTTAATGTTTTTAAAAATGTTGTAAATTTGTGTGCCTTATAATTTAAATGTTTCAAATGGTAAAGGACTCTTTAACTAAAACATCATTTTAAATGTTGTAATGGTTTATTATTCTAAATCATTCCCATTAATGTACATGTTTTACAAATGGTTTGAGGAATTATTTATATGGAACTGTATGTTTTAAAATTTTAACTCCTTTCAAATTTTTCAATGTGGTACATGAAACTTTTATTAAAAATTATTCTTTGAAAATATTTTAATTATGTTTTAAAATGGACTCAATATTTCAATAATTTGGAATTTTTTTTGACATTATGTGTTATGATTATGTAAAGGTTATTGGGAATTTATTATGTATATGGTTGGTTCCATGATAAAATGAGGGTGAGTGAGCCTGTGATATCTCTCAAATGCATTGGGTAATTAGACAAAGTTAAATGATAAGGTTTCTCCTAAACCATTTAGGTAATATACTATGATAGGTATTCCAAATGTAACCATGAAGGTTACTCCCTATGTAGCTATCAAAACTACAATGTAACTATGATATATACTTCACAAGTTAGATTTATGATTTATTTTTTCTATGAAGTTTTATTTTAATCTTTCAATTTCATGAGGTAAGCTAAAGATTTTATGTTTTATGGTTGAAAATTATGATTTTGTGAATAAGTTTTCATGAGTCTAAAATATTCATTGACTAATAGTTTATTTCTTAGTTTTATACCCCTTAATGAGATTTTCTTTCTAATCATAAATTTGAAAATGTTTTTCACATGTAGGATAAATGAGTATTTCAAGATTAATGTTTTGAATATTTTTACCATGAAAAATAATTCATTTTTAATTTTAGAAAGTTTTAATTCATAAAAAAATAGATAGTGAGTATAAGTGTCTTCTTTTTAATATTTGAGTTTTAATGTAATATTTATGGACTAATTCTCTAAAACTATAAAAATTAAAATATGTTCAATGTGAAATAATGTAAATTCTTTACTTAAAGTAAATATTATGCAACATTTATGGTTGGGTCCTTATAGTTGGTATTAATGGTTGATTTAGATAACTTTAGAGGTTAGCATGCTATTTAAGCATAAGTTACATGTTATATATAACCACAGTGGTCAGATTGGTAGTAAGAGTTATATATATTTTAGCTAAATTAAATGAGTTTAAGAAAACCTTAATAAGGATATCATTGTGTTTATCTTACTCAGAAGTTGGTATATGATGATTTTATTGATATACTCACACTGTCCTTTTTTGTTTTAGTAAATTGATAGATCCAGTAGAAACCAAATTAACAATGGATATGAAGGAAAATGTGATGGATCTATAAAATAAAAATTAAATTAAATGGGAGATATAATGAAAACACTTGTGTTTATTCAAAACCAACTATCAGGAGTCATGATTAACCACTTGAAACTTATTAATTTCTCTCATGCATTGTTTATGAGAGAAATGAATCCCTATGTAAGTGCATGTAATGATCATAAACATAAGTATATACAATGAAATATCTGTCAAAATTTTTGAAAGAAACACCTAGTAAAAAGTTTTAAAGGGGATGAGAATATGTTATTTATGTGGTAATGAAAGACATAAAGAAAAAACCTCCCAAGAAAAAAGGGATCGTGTAGTTGACTCCAGGAAAGGGAAAGAAGTTATTTCTGAGTTATCAATTAATTGTTTTAAATGTTGGGAGCATGGTTATTATGCAAATAGATGTACTATAAAGAAATTTCAGGAATGTTATCAATAATAGTGTATAAATATATGTTTATAAATACTTAATTCCATTCCAATTAATGATGAGGAAACTAAAAATGACATATGAAAGGTATATATTATTTTATGACTCATGTTTTGGCATTATTGTTTCTTAGAACATCATTCATGTATTTTTATTTTATGAAATAAGTATTAAGGGATAAGATGGAAAAACATGGTTAAGGGAACATGAGGAATAAAAGATGATAAATATGTCTATATTTTAGTTATTCAAGAGTTATATTAGATCTATGGATTATGAAATGTTTAAATTTATTAATGTGATTTTGATGATAATGTTACTTTGGAAGACATTTTATAGTATGTATTAAAGTGATTTTTAAAGAATAATTATCTTTTCTTGTGTGGTAATAATTATATTTGTTTTAATAACCATTAGGGTTTATATGATCCTTGATTTTGAGGTAATTATGAGATATTTCATTTTGGGATGAAAAATTAAAGGCATGAGATAAAAATTGACGTTAAAATATGTTGTGGTTATTTTGAGGATTTTATCTCATTTTGGAAATGTAATAAGAATTATTTTGTTTTAGAAAAAGTAAAACTCTTGGGAAGGGTGACAACTCACCGCGTTGAACAAGTTTATAGGGATCAACCCACAACCGAAGGGAGACAAGGATTTATCACCTACCACTGGCCTACCTGAAATCCTTGGTTAGTATGAATTTTTATTTTTTAGTTAAATGGGTTGATGGAGTAATAATAAGTTTATTTTTGAAACATATGTTGTATAAAATGGATATCCTTGGTATCGGAAAATGATTTTTGATTGAGTGATAAATGTTATTTTAGAAGTCATTCACAATTATGGGAACCCTATATATATAAGGTAAAAAGAATACTATGTGATTTTATTTCAGGAGTAATGGTTAAATTTTATTTTAGAAGAATATATGATTTTATTGCAGACTTATTGAGATTAGTGTTGTTTATGGAAATGAATAACATATTTTGGAGGATATGTGATTTTCAAAATAAAATTTTTTGTATGATACATTAAGAGTGATTGATGTTATTTGAAGAGAAGTGTTAGAAATTATCTTGGAAGACTATGTAACCAAATTCTTTTGAGTTTTGGGTTTCAAACTATGTTGGAATTATTTTGAGGGATTTTAATGAATGTTATTTATTTAATGGTCTATGTTGAACTTTTGGTCTTACAGTTGAATTTTGGATATTAATAGTATTTTTTCATTATCCAATGGTTTATTATTTTTTAGAGAATTTATCATATCCTAACTATATTGGTTTTGGGTAATGTTTCAAGATATGAGAAACAAATAGTTAATCTTTTGTGGATTACATGATTCTCTAAAAGTGGATTATAGTGTTTCAAAAATGAAAAATCCATCATGAATACTCATCATTTAGAGAAAAAGAAGAGTTTGTTGTGTAAATTTATTAATGAATGAAACTCTACTTGTAATGTAATTATGTTTCATTATGTTCTTAGTTTATTAAGTAATCTAATTCCACAACTCTATTCAAAGGATCTTAAAATAAAAATGTTTTCCATTTACTTTTCTCAATGGTATTTTGAACAATCACATATTTATGGTTTTTTGATGGATAATATTCTAATGATTACATTATCTATCACTCGCTATTATTATTTGAGAGTAAATTTTATAATTAATGTCAATGTTATCCTATATGGAAACCTAGTACGTCTTATCCCAGGCGACCATCGTACGTTCCTTTCTTTCTTTTGAAGTGGAAGTTTTATCGAACCTTGTTCTGATGTGGAATTTCAATAAAAGTATTTCGAAAATTCAAACCTTAGTTATAGATACCAAATTAAAAATTACAAGGATAAAATTTTTAAATGGTTGGTAGAATGTATCATCCCTAGTTTATTAAAAATGAAATACTTTGTTCGATAGCGTACATGATACACCATATCGAGCTTAAACAAATAGCTAAATATTATTATTTAATATGGTAGTAATATCCAAGACATTAGAATAGAAGGAATGAATAGTGTTATTTTAATTATGAAAATATGGTTTACAGATTTTTATATAATGATTCGTTGGTTAGAAATTAATTATAAATGGAAATAATTAAAAAATTGAATACAAAAGACGTGTTTTTATGAAAAACTATTTAAGTACAAATAATTATGTTTATAAAATAATCAAATAAATCTTATTGGATAATATAAATGAAATATTAATTCAATATGTTGTTTAAAATTCATATTTTATGATTTCAAAACATGATATATAAAAAAATTCAATTTTATGTATAAAAAGAGTATTTCCCAAAAAAAGAAATTTTTCTGACTTTTGATGGAGAATACATTTTAAATATAGTATTTGTCACATTTATAAATTATATATTAAAAAATAAAAATTTTCTTTGGAATAAGGATATAAAAAGTTTTTTTGGGTAAATTTTTTCAATTTTTCTAATAATTTTTTTATTTTAATGAATAGTGAAAATACTGCATTTTAATTCAAAACTACAATTTCATCTTATTTATTTACATAGTTAGGTTATCCTTATATTTTTTAAAGTGTAATTATAGAAATATTTTATCATTTAATCCAATGGAGATAATTGGAATCAACTTCACATTGAAATTGGATATAAAAACATTGTGAACATTTGAACATTTTTACTTCAAAAACTCATTCTCTCAATCCATCAATGGGATTATTATGAAATTAATTTTTCCACTTATATGACATTAATTTTAAAAAATGAACCTAAATAGTTGTAATAATTATGTAAATCTTGATCTAATAGGATCAAAATAATTTTTGGTGAATAATAACTTTGTTATTTTATTTACCATGGTTACAGGTAAATCAGGTAATTAAATGTAAAAATTATATTATAATAATATAAAACTACCCTATCACTTGACCTAATCTTATTGGATTAGTTATTTTTTACCAATAAAATACTTTGGCCGAAATTCGGTCATTTTCCAGCCACTTGGGAGTGATTATGACACTAATAACTTTTTATTTAAAGTAAAAAAGCAAAGAAGTCTTAAACACATCTCCTATTATGAATTTTTTTTAATATGGGGTTATAAAATTGATATATTAGGCTATAAATAGTACATAGAAATATAAAAATATTACCTAAATCATGGTAATTGTTTTATAATTTTTAGGAAATAAATATTTAAGTTTAATTATGGCACCATGATGATGCAGTAATAGATTTTTTAAAGGAATAACCAAATAAATAATATTAAAAATATAAAATAAATACAAATTGAGATATTTTATTCTATAAAAAAAATTTATAGATGAAATTGAAATGTTATAGATGATTGAAAGTATTTATTTTGAAGGAATAAATTTGTTATGAATTTTTTAAATGTTGTGTAATGAATAGTGTAAAAATTGACATAATTCATGTTTTAAAATATAAAATATTTTATTAAATGTTATAAAATTTCTAAAATAACCTCATTCCGCTGGTATAAATAAATATAAACATTTCATTAATGGCACATTAATTTTACATTTGATTGGTTATGGTAATTGTTTTAACTCTCAATGTGTAAATTACTTAAAAAAATGGTAAGAGTTAAAAGGGTTAAAACATAAGGATAAGGATTAAAAAATATCCAAAACTTATATAATTTTTATTGGATGAATGGATTTCGAACCATACTCATCCTATATTCTAAATAAATCAACATGGACCAATTTGGAATAGAAATGTAATTTATATTAGTTGGGATACTTTTAATAATTCCAAGAGTGCCCCTCCCCTCTCCTATAAAAAGGCACTCTTCTACATTATTCCCTATATATCAAAAGAATTTTGTTTCAGTCTAGCTATACCCAAAAACCTTCCTAGAATCCCTCCCCCACATTCTTGAGGCCTTATTTTAGGTAAATCACCCTTCTTATAGGTGTTAATGTGTTATGTAAGGTGATCATTCGAAGTAAAGGTAATATTTTTATTTAAGTGTTTCTATTTTATTTCATCTTCCACTTCCTATAAATATCCTTCATCCAAGATGAACTAATTACTCCAGTATCATAAATATAATGAGATGTTATTATTTTAATATCATCAACTAAATAAATCTCCAATTTCATCAAATGGGAAATGAACATTTTATTTGTGTGTACGGTGGATTACTGCCTTGCAAACCGATATAGTTTGTTTATTATTACCATCTCTCGAGAATGGTAATAATGATTAAATTATGGATTATATATGATACTAATGACATATTTATCATTATATAAGAATAGTATATCATTTATGTTCCAACTTTCCATGCACATAAAAATGGTAACGTCGTTCGTGGGTACATGCGAACAATCACCTCCACAAAGCGATGTGAATCATTTTTATTCACTACAAAACTTTTATAATATATTCAATTTTATTTAAATGATTAATGTGATATTAATAATGTAATTATTATTCTGGAAAGATATAATAATACTCACATTGTTTACGTAATGATCAATGAAAATTGGAAATTGTTACTCCTGCGTACGTACGACCTACCGTCTCCATGATTAGTAATAATTAGTAATATATAAGAATAAATAGTAATAATTATCAATAAATGTGAATATATTGGAATTGATAGAAATAGATAGTAATTATTATCAATAAATAGTAATAAATAGTAACAATTTTTAATAAATAGGAATAAATAGTAATAAATAGGATCAAATCATAATAAATAGAAACAATTTGGAATAATTATTAGTAATTAGTAATAAATAGGAATAAATATGAATAATTAGAAGTAATTAGAAATAATTATTAATAATTAGTAATAATTAGTAATAAAATAGTAATAAATGGTAATAATCAGTAATATAAATATTAATAAATAATAATAAATAGTAATAATTTGTAATAATTAGTAATAAATAGTAATAAATAGTAATACTTAGTAATATTTAGTAATATTTAGTAATAAATAGTAATAAATAGTTATTAATAGTTATAATTAGTAATAATTAGTAACACTTAGTAACAATTAGTAATAAATAGTAATAATTAGTAATGATTAGTAATAAAAAGGAATAATTTGTTATAATTAGTAATAAATCAAGAAAATTAGTAATAAATATAAATAATTAGTAAAAAATAAAAATAATTAGTAATTAATAGGATTAATTAGTAATAATTAGTAATAAATAAGAATAATCGGTAAGAATTTGTAAAAAATAGGAATAATTAGTAATAAATAGTAATAATTAGTTATAAATAGTAATAAATAAGAATAATTAGTAATAAATTGGAATAATTAATAATAAATACTAATAAATAGGATTAAATAGGATTAAATAGAAATAATTATTAAGAAATAGAAATAATTAGTAATAAATAGCAGTAGTTAGCAATATTTAGTGGTAATTAGAAATAATTACCAATAATTAGAAATAATTACCAATAATTAGAAATATTTAGGAATAATTACTAATAATTTAGAATAAATTTTAATAATTAATAATAATTAGGAATTAATAAGAATAATTACTAATAATTAGGAATACATAAGAATAATTAACAATTTTTTTGAGTTGTGTTTTTCTTATATAAAATTATTCAAGAAAACTAATTATTAAATATTTTTTATAGAAATATGGAACAAGGAGGTCAATAACAGTCTTTATTAGATAGTCTCACTTAGATAAATCAATGCATGAATCCAAACAGTTCTGGTAAAAATCATATATGTATTGAGGGTGTTGAAAAATTCTTATAATGTGCATCATCAAAAACATAAATTTTTCAGAAGTAGAAATTATGTGTCTATGTAAAAAATGTGGTCTGAGGATGTTTGACACATTTTGACAACATTGGTGGTCCTATATTGAGTTTTAGTTCCCAACTAGATTATATTTTTTTGGTATCAACAAGGTGAACACAGTTCCAAATAAGATACAAATAATTTGGTTCCAGATCCATTACGGCTTCAAAATTTAGTACATGATATGGTAGGTCCGTCTTTTTAACAAACTAAAACATAAAATGATATTTATTTAACTCATGAGTTGGAACCATCTCTATATTATGAGTTGTTGAGGTCCACTAAGTATGTCTTATTTCTTGGATACAAGATAAGAAAATTTAAAGTGGTTGAAAGTTTTATGGATATTAAATTAGATAATAGAATATAATTTTTTTTGATCAGATATCCTTTTTGGATAAAAAAATTTCTTGAAAGAAATTTATTGCCAATAAGTTTCAATGTGAGCAAGAGGCTAGTTCATAATATGGGTCTTTGTTATCAGAAGATTCATGCTTGTTACAATGATTTCATATTATATTATGGTGAAAATGAGTCATTGGATAGTTTTACTATATGTGAAAAATTGATATATAAAGAGGCTCAACTAGGGAATTCTGGATTGATTCCTATAAAATAGTTGACGTATTTCCCACTTACACCAAGATTTCATCATTTATTTATTTCTTAGAACACAACTTCATTGATGTCATGGAGTGAAACCAATATTTCAACTGGTAAAATATTAAACCATACCTATAATGGTGATTCATGGGAACATTTTGACCGGGTACATCCGTATTTTTATTCAAAACTTTGAGACGTGAGATTGGTTCTTTCTACTAACCATTTGTTCCCATTTTGTTTTTACGGTAATCAATATTATTGTTGGACTATATTTATAACTCCATAAAGTTTACCTCCTTGGATGTTGATGAAGGATCCATATATATTTTTGACCCTATAAATTAAAGGACATCTGAAAAAAAAATATTAATGCGTATTTGAATCCATTGATTGACAAGTTAAATTTATTATTGTGAAATGGTGTTAGTACAAATGATGTTTCGGCAAAAAAAACATTCCTAATGAAAGAGGCATTGATGTGTACAATTAGTGACTTCCCAGTATATGGAATGTTACTTTTTTAGAGTAAACATGGTCCGAAATCATGTCTATATTGTATGAGAGACAAAAAAGTACTTATTCTCATCAATAGAGGAAAACATTTTTTTTAACAATCATCGTAGATTCCTTCCAACAGATCACCCTTTTGAGAAGAACATATATCATTATAGAAAAGGAAATATTGAAATTAATGTACCTCTAACAATGATCTCATGTATATATGCAAAATAATTTATCTATTCATTACCTCCCATTAAATTTGGACCAACTGTAAACCATTAGAAAATTGATATATTTGGGGAAAAACAAAATTTCATAAAATGATTAATTTTTTAGGATCTTCTATATTGGTCTAATTTTTTGGTCAAGAACATGATGAATGTCATAAATATTGAGAAGAAATTTCATATTAAATTTTATACAATTTTGGATACACCAGGGTAGACTAAAGATTATGTAAAGATATGATTAGATGAGGCCAAAATTTGAAGGTGAACAGAACTTGAACTATTTGACAATGTCATATCACAATAGATAATGAAGCAAAAATTATCTTATACACTTTCTAAAGAAAATAAATTATTTTTTTGTCAGTGTATTGCATATTTGATACTTTTATATAGTTATAATTCCAATTTGGGTAGATGTTTAAAAAATGGTGATATTGATCGATTAAAAATCCATGATTATTATGTTTTAATGGAAAGAATTCTGCTAATTGGATTAAGTGGTTTGTTAAATTATATGATTTGGGATACTCTAACAGACATATCATATATTTTCTGAGGCAATTGTGTGGTGATAACAAACTATGATGCACGAAGAAGTATGCAGGAATATGTTCTTTTAATTTTATGTAAACTAGAAAACATATTCCCAACAGATTTCTTTAACTTAATAAAATGTTTGATATTAAATTTTCTATAAGAAGAAAAATTTTGAGGTTTGTAATAGTTACGATGGGGGGAACCATTTATGTGATGCATGAAGAAATTGAAGAAAACAGTATGCTATAAAGAATCAGTTGAATGATCAATTGTAGAAGCTTATTTCTAGGAGGAAATTTATTTTTTATACTCTAATTATTTTCAATATCATTATCCCTTAAAACACAACCGCATGAGAATTAATAAGAGAAATGTTGATAATGAAATGAGAAATTAATTATCAGTTTTTAATCCACCATAACATGGCTACATTGGACTTCATTAATGATGGATTTCGGATGTTGAACATCACAGATCTCATGCATATGTTCTTCTCAACTATGAACAAAGGACACCAAATTTACTATGTTGATCTAATCACTTATTATATAATATTTTTTGTATTAAATTAATATTATTTTATTTTTAGGTTATATGACAATCATATCAAGAAACAACTTCCAAAAATTAATGTGGATGGTCTTCTAGAATGTCGAAAAAATAATTTTTACCACTAGTTTCAATAACTAGTAACATAATTTTTTTGGTTTAACATATAAAATCAATTTATTAATTGTTATAATTATAATTTTTTTACAAATTTTTTGGTAACCCAACATGCTGATAAAATTGATAATTGATTGTGTGTATTGGTTAACCCACTATCCAAAATGGTTAAATCTTATATTGAATATATAGTGAATGGTTTTCTATTTCATACATTTGCATATGGGGAATCAAAAAAAAACAATTAATAGCGGTGTTTTTATGAGAGGATCCTGTCATAGAGAAATTGATGTTTAATTTTACAACAATGTGTTTGAAATTATTGAACTATGTTATCTAGGACAGAATTACATAATGATGTTTAAATAGTATTGTTTGGATACTGAGAGAGCCTTGTGTGTTCAACTAAGACATAAAATCATTAATATTAAATATAAAACCTTCTCGTATTAAATGAAATGTTTTTATTGTCTCATTAGGAACTTCAGTTTTATTTTTAAAAATTATTTTTCTACTTCAAGAGAGTTGGGTTATTGGTCAGTCAAAATAAAACTGAAATCTTGGGAAAATTAGTTTTTTCAAAGTGAATATTGTTCATCTAAAGTGAAAGTAATTTAAATTTTTCAAGAGACTAACCCAAATCCATATTTTCCATGAAGGTATGAAAATATCGATGATGACAGACCACAATTATGTGTCGATGGTTTCAATGATGTTATTGATGTAACAAATGAATTTGAAATAATAAAAGATGATGAAACTGAAACTCCAATAAAAATTGATGATACTAAGGAGTATAAAGATATTTACACCTTCATATACAAATATGACGACGAAGAAGAATATTCACATAGTTAAATGCTAGTTATAAAAATATATAATATATATCTATATATAATAGTTGTTTTCAAATATTTTCTAACAATAGTGATTTCGTGTTTCATATGGACTCAGGACTATATCAGGAGTTTGAGGGTGCTAATCTGCCTCGTGATGAGCTGAATGTTGGTTCATCTTACCCTCAAACTATTTTTGGTGTAGTGAGAACTCGGTGGGGTAGTGGTCTTGAGTGATTAATGATTCCCAGCCCTATCCCCGAGCAACGTCCATGTCTTGGATTTGATCCCCCCATGTAGAGGTATGTTTAATTGTGTATTTTTTTTAGATTTAATTAATTATTATTTATTTATTTATATACTAATTTTTTATTTTTGGTTTTTTTTTCACATAATTTTGTATATAGCCATTGGATAGGGGAGAGTTATATTGCAAAAATTATTTTTCATTACAATAGGTTGTATGGGATTATATTCCCATAGATATTTATCACTGCATATTCGATCATTGGTAGGCATGTAAATAAATAATATTTATCATGAAATTTATTTAAATAATAGCTTTATAATATTAGTTTTTTGTAGGGTTTATGGTATACCATCAATGAGATCATTTATAACTCTATTTGGAAGTCATGAGAGGGTTGTATACATGATTATTTCCATCAGTTTTTCAAATTTGGGGAGGAATGGAATGTGTAAAGTAGGAGTCACAGAGTTTGATGAGTCTTGATGCACCCACTGACCTGATTACATTTCATCTCAGATTTGGGATGGATTATGTTCATATTGGATGAGTGGTCATTTTCAAAGGAGATCATTAGTAGGTCGAAAAAACTGAAAGTGACTAGTTATGATGATTTTATCACTAATATGGGGAGGGGTGAATCAGTTACACTTTTTATTTTATGTTTCCTTGAAACAACCCTCACCACTTATTAAGGATTCAAAACTCTGCTGAAAACAATTCAACCACACATCCAAAGGAACTCAATTATTTACAAGGTTCACTAATAAATAAGAATAGAAATTTCCTTGGTATGGTTTAAAAATGATCAAATTCCATACAATCCACTAGAAACCAATCCTTAGATTAAACTGAGTAGGATATAACCTTACAGTCATATAGCACTATGTAAATAATTCCAATAGTGCATGTGCACCCTCTTAGAAAAAATAGGGTAATACAATGTTTTTGTAACAAATCATGATACATGTGCTTCTTTTCATTTCCAAAAGTCTATTCAATCAAAAACACTTCTTCAATTTATTACCCATAAGATGGTAAGAACATCCTGGGATTAGTTAGGTAAAACTCAGTTCAATTGTCTAAATCTGATTCCTCTGAGTATGATATTCCCCATTATTAATCATCGCAATCTGATTCTTCTAAGTACATTTTCCCCAGTACGAAAAATATAGCTTTGATAGAATATTATAGAGATAAATTAGCACCACTTCAATTCTGAGTACATTAAACTCATTATGATATTTCCTCAGTATGAGAACCCCAATATGGAAATCCAAAAACCAATTAATTCATCCTAATATGATAATCATATGAATACAATTGACAAGTCAAATAAGGTAATTAGCTGATTATGGTAAACACTAAGTGAAATGATCATCTGAACACAACATTGTGATCTTGTATCTTCTCTTTCACTTCAATTGGTCAAAACTTTTTCAAAAAAAGTGAATACATAAACTTATTCTTCTCTATATAACTCTATTATTCTCTCTCATTAATATTACTTCAGTCATTACATAAGTACAATGTAATTTTATCCTTTCATAGGTGACCATCGAGATGATTTGATGGGAATCTGATTAAAATTTCTGTTTAATCAAATACAGCTTAATCTAAATTTTCCCTAAAATTTGGGGATTATTTTGACATTGTCAACAATTCTTTAATATTATCAATTATTTTACAATTTTCACTTCCTCTTCAGACATTAATTTTAATTTCCAATTTGATTGCAATTCATGAGTCCAATTTTTGGAATCTTATTTCTTCAAAACAAATATCTATATCAATTGTTAGAAAGTGTATGAAGAAATGGATAACACTTCTAAATTCTGAATATGATTATTAATTTGAATTTAAATCTCCCTATTGATATCTAATTCAATAATAACTACTCTCAAACAAGTTGAAATACACATCATCTCTTTAATTTATTCACTTTTTTCTCTTGACCCAATTGATATAGAAGAATTATTCTTCCAATTTTCCCTTGACCCAATTGAAAAACTAACTTGAAGAGATCAATAATGTAATTCAACTGTAGACCCACATGATGAAGACATATTAAAAAACTATTCAGAGTTCATCAATATCTTCCTTCACCAATTAAATCAACCATCTAAATCATCTTGAGCACAATTCTCCATAGTTTGATCTTTTTGATTAGTATAATTTCTTTGTATGATCATTCTGGATATGATCTTTTTCTTCCGGATCCTATGTATAATCATCCTGGTTACAAAAAGTTTATTATGCTTCTGATAGATGGTTGGATGCAATAATGAATCGGTATAATATCTCTTTCTTAACTTCCTCTTATATCCAATCATTTTGAAAATAATCGGCACCAACTATTATTATAAATTTCATCCAATAATATTATATCACAATTTCTCTAGTAAACTTATGATTTGTATGAAATATAAATCCTCAAATCATTGTCACATTTATTTAATCATATTAAAGCAGACTCTAATTCTCAATCAAAATGGTCTCTTCTTTCACACCAAATTCAGACTAAATTTGATGGCCATTTACTTCAAATAAGATAAATTCCACATATGACTGATTCCCTCATTCTAGATAATGATCAATTCATTATTATGATATTTTTCTATACCCATTATGATATTTCCTATACCGAATCCAAGGTGAGTCTAATCAAAACCAATTCTTCCAAAATAACATTGCATCATTATGATTGAAAAACTAGGTCCAATTAATTTGAAAACATGAGTCTGATTGTTTTAATTCCAATATGATTTTCCCTAAATACAAAGTGAGGTGATTTGCCTTCTTCAAAATAACATTCCTTTGAAAACAAGAGTCAACATTTGAAAAGAAATACCTTCCTCCTTAGCATGGTGCTAACAATATCCCCTTTGGATTTTTTAAACCATGTTTCATAAATCACTAAACCTAGGATCCACGAGAAATAGATTACATATCAACAATTCCAAACCTACATGATCTAACTCATTATAGTATAAAAGAATCATCGAAGGCAAAACCATGTTGTCCAAAAGAAGTGATTATAAAAACCCTTTTATTTTTCCTTCCACATCTCTTCTTCAACCTCATATTTTTTTCATTATACATATAATACAAAACAATTTCTTGTCCTAAAACCTCTCAAACAAAAATATAGAATAGTTCACTCACAAAACAATGATGAATTCACATCTTACCCACAACTCCCCCTTTTTACAAGCATCAAATGGATTGATTTATTAAACAATTATCCCCTTGAAAAAAAATCTAAATATAAGATGAGAGTGGGTACATAAACACATACCTAAACCATGAAGAGAAAGAAGTTGAAATCCCATGTTCAACTTCAATTTAGAAAATGATTCATTCTTTAATGGTTATGTGAATATTTCAAAAACTTATTTAGATGTTGGAACAAACCCCAGCATCAATTAATTCTTCTCCATATTATCTTTGATGAAATATTATTTGATATAAATATGTTTTTAAGGATAATGTGGAACATGATTCCAAGTGAAATTTATTGTTATTTGATTGTCACAACCCAAGATAAAGGGAAACTTCACTTCAACAAGTAAATCATCCAATTGAATTTTCATCAACTTTAGTTTTGTTGTTTCTTTAGTGGCATCAATATACTCAGCTTCAGCCATACTGAGAGTTACTGTATTTTATTTCTTTGAATTTAATATAACCCAATTCATTCCCAAAAATAATACTCCACAAGATGGGGATCTTTTATCATCAACATTTCCTTCCAAATCAGCATCTGAACACCAAAACAAATCAATACTATCTGAGCTGTAATACATAATTCAAAATTATATTGTGCCTTTGATGTATATGGGAATTATTTCTCCACTATATAAATGTGATTCTTTTAGAGCACTCTAAAATCAAGAACATATGGTAACAAAAACAAAATTTCAGTTCTTGAGGCAGTCAAATATAATAGGTTTCTAATCATCTTTTGATACTCTTTTTGATCAACTTATTTTAATTTACCATCTTTACCCAATGTGGTTCCCACTAGAATAGGTGTGGAAACATGTTTTGAGTTTTCTATATCAAACCTCTTGAGAAGTTCCTTAACATAATTTTCTTGAGAAAGAAAGTTGTATTTCTCCTTTTTCATTATTTTTAACTCAAGAATGTATTTTATTTCCCCCAACATAGAAATTTAAAACACTTTCTTTATTTCTTCATAAAATCATTCACATGGTCATTCCTTATTCCCAAAAAAGATAATATCATCAAAAAAACAATTAAAATGAGGTAATTATCTAAAAATTCTCTGATATAAAGATTGTTATCCACTCTTCCTTTATTAAAACTCATATTCCTTAAGAATGTATCCAATTTGGAATACCATGCCCTCAAATATTATTTTATCCCACACAAGTCCTTGAATTTTCACACATAACTATCATCTTTCCTAACAAAAAATCCACATGGTTTTTCAATAAAAACATCTTCTTCAAGATCAAAATTTAAGAATGGAGACTTAACATCCATTTGGAAGATCTTGCGGCCTCATTGTGCAGTAATATCAAGAAAGATTCTAATTATCTCAAGTATTCCCCTCAGAGAAAAAGTATCGTTAGAATCAATGCCTTCAATCTGAGAATAACCTTTATAGACCAATAATGCTTTATTTATTATCAATTCATATTCTTTATTTAGTTTGTTCCTGAAAACCCACATTGTGCCAATAATGTATTTGTTTTTAGGATTAGGTATGATTTCCCATGTATCATTATTTTCAATTTGGTAAAATTTTTCATTCATGGATTGAAGCCATTATAGATGCTGAAAGGATTCTTTCACATTATTTGGTTTCAGTTTTTAATACATAGATGTATGTGTAATAATATTGGTTGTTATTATGGTTTGAAACTTCTAATGTTGATCACACATTATATTCAGAGCTTGCACTTCTTTTCTTATCCCATGATGATACTTTTAATTGTCTTCCTCAACACTAGAAATAGATGAGTTTGATTATTCTTCTTGAGAAGGATTACAATTGTTTGTATCCTTATTTTAATTTTTTTCTTTAAATTTATTTACTTCCTTGTCTGTATGAGCACCTTTTTCTTCCTTTTCCATTTCAATTACTTTTATATCAACTGAAACAAAAATAAATATTGTTTATTTGTTGAAGCACCTATAAACTCTACCTTCTAGAGCATTTCCATGAAATATTCTATCATCTTATTTATGCTCAAACATTCTATAGTTTCCTCCTTTCTTCATTATAATGTATGGAATCCCCAAAACTATAAAATATTTCAAACACAGAGTTTTTTCATAAAACAATTCATCAGGAGACATACATGATTGATTCCTATGGAAGAAATGGTTTTAAATATATACAGTATTACTCATAGCTTACTTCCAAAAGTAATGAGAAAGGCCATGTTCAAGTATAATGGTTCTTACCATTTCCACCATACTTCTATTCTTTCTTTCAGTTACCCCATTTTTTTTGAGAGCATACGGGGAGATATACACATTCTAAATTTCATACTTTTATAGATATCATTCTATTTCTTCACTTCTATAATCACCGCTATTTTCTGTTCTAAATTTCTTCACAGAATACTAAAATTCCTTTACATCTCTCCTTCTGATATTTTTAAACATTTTAAAAGTAACTTATTTTTGTTTAATGTACATAACACACGCAATGCGAGTAAAATCATCAATGAAAGTAATGAAATATTTATATCTATTTTTTACTGTTTGATCATTATCCTGTAGATATCAGAATTAATTAGCTCTAGGGGTTGTTTTAAATAAATCTCAACTTTCTTATGCACTGAATTTGTAGTCTTTCCATTTGGGAAAATGGTTCAACACCGATCTCTTCCTATTAGTAAATCAATAATTTCTCAAATAATATCTCATTTCGGTAAATTTATAATTTTTATTTGACTCTTGAGTCCTAGCCTTTTATTCCATAATTGATTCTCTTCCACGATGCTTATATAACAATATTTTTTTTGTTTCACCAATATGAAACAAAATCATTTTTTATACAATGGACTCTTGTATCAATCATCCCATATTCTTCACTATTCGTAAAAAACCCATATTTCTTAAAGGTAAATTTTTTATCCTCATCATGAAATTGTGAATCAATTATAAAATTGAGTTTCATCCCATCAAAATACATTTTTTGCTTGGATTTCATCTTTTCTCTTCCAATGATGGATGACCCAACACCTTTTATTTTCAATGATTCATCATTTCCAAATGTCATAGTGCCTTATTTAAAATATTTCACATTCGTCAATAGTTTCAAGTCTCTTGTAATTTGAGAAGAAAAACTATTATTGAGTTTCTTGGTTTGTTTTACTTTTATTACTTTCAATGTAGTTTCAACGACAAGAGCCTTTTCTCATTTCTTTTGTTTCTTCACTTCTGGATTTTTAGAATTAAGAATATTTTGTTGATCTATTAAAAACAAGGAATATTTTTACATGGTTTCATGGTTGATCATATCTCTCACAAATAGTCTCCAATGTTTAGAACTTATATTCAATATTCATTTCAACCTTTTCAGTATTCTTCTGGGAAACCATATCAGTCTTATTTATATGAGGATATTGAAACCCCCTCAATCACTAGATCTCATAACATGTAGGATAGTAAGTTTTTTTGGTCGGACCAAAACATAATTGTTGTGTGTCTGAATCCCCCCAATACCAGCAATAGCCATAAAAAGAATATTTACCTCTTAAACTTCCATATTACTTTGAATTGTAAATATGTTTCTCATCAACCTTTTTCTATTTCATTTCAAAATTAATAGAATCAGATGTATTTGATGCTTTTACAGATCTAGATTAAAAAAATTAAAACTCAAGATATTTTGTAACTTCTAAATTCTTCACATTGGAAACATTCATAACTTTTTCAGAATTTTTCTTCTTAGAAACAATTCCATTTTTATTCTCACCATTTGAAGGGAACTTTAGTTGATCCTTCTCAGGTTTCTCATTATGATAACATTTACCTATGTTACCGATAGAGTTTTGGAAACTTTCACTTTTCCCTTTCACTTTAGTGTTTTTTGTGGGACAAGTTCAAACACATGTTATTTAACATTCAATTTCACTTCTATATTTTCATTATACTTATTTTCTTTTTTAATATATTTCTTCAAATTATCAATCTCTTTCATCATACTTTCCTTCTCATCAGAAAAACATTATTGGTTTCTTAAGAATTCAATTTCCAACTTTTCTTTCTTTTCAAGTCTTCTTATATTTATCATAAATTCTTTCAACCCTTCTTTCAAATGAAATTCAAGTTGAGTTTCTTCTTCTTCAGAAATACTACTTTCGAATTCCTCTTCCTTAACTATTTCAATAATGTATTTTCAGTACAATACTGAACTGATTTTTTATATTCAACATTGATGTATTATTCTTCTTCTTCATCTTTAGACAAGAAACTTATTCTTGTTTATTTTTAATAATTTTTTTTATTTTTTCTGGGGATTTTTATTCTTTGTCTCCCTAATTCTTTTATGATCATCTAGGTTTTCTTTATTCTTACTCATTATCCTCTTATTTCTTTCTTCTAGGATAGTTAGCCACAAAATGGCCAACTCATCCACATTTAAAATATTTCAAATGATGTTTCCCTTTGTATTTTCCTATACCTATTTTCACATTTTTAGAAAACAAGGATAAAATATCATTGATATTTGTACATAAATAATTTTTAGAGTCATATAACCATCTTCTTCTTCAAGAGGAATATTCTTTGACTTTCCCTTATTTTTAGCCTTGATAGACATTTCAATATCAATTTTTTTTAAAACTTTCATAGATTTATCTCTTTTGATTTCATAAGTGATAAGAGTTTTATTCAAATCATCAATAGATAATGTTTCAGGATCTCTATTTTCTATTAAAGAATCCTTTTCAACAAATTTTTCATGTAGGATTATCAAGATCTTTTCAAAAAATGTAGAGTCAAACAACTTTTCACCAATACAACTGATAGCACTCACATTTTCATTCACCTTAGTAATGAAGCCCCCAATAGTTTCATGTTTATGAAACTTCATATATTCATACTTCAATCTCTATATTTGTGACTTTTCCTTATTCACCTTTGTATTTTCTTCCATATATTTTTCAATTTATCCCATATACCACTGGTTGTGGAAACTTCTTTCACTCTTAATAATTCACTTTCAAAAAGTGGTGATAATATATCACTCTTGAAACTTCTATAATTCTCAATATTTTTCTTATCAATAGATGTAAGAAGAGTTTTAAAATCTATAAGGGGAAACCCATCTATTATAGATTCAAGAAAATCATATTCAATAGAAATAAGATAAGAAAACATTCTATATTTCTAGATATGATACCTCTTTCCTCCGAAGACTGTAATACCTTTAATGCACACACGATTCAAATTCTTCATCTGTAATGAATAATGGAAGGGAAAATTCACACTGATGCCACTTAAAATTACCCAATTAAGATGATTGTTTCACCAAGAGGGGGAAGGGATGAATCAATGACAATTTTTCTTTTATGTTTCCTTGAGATAACCTTCACCTCCTATTGAAGATTCAAATCTCTGATGAAAACAATTCAACCACACATTCAGAGGAACATAAGTATTTACAAGTATCACTATTCTATAGGAATAGCTACGTCCTTGGTATGGTTTGTAAATGATCCAATACCACTCAATCCACAAGAAATAAATCCTTATATTACACCAAATAGGATATAACCTCACAATCATCTTAAACTATGTAAACAATTCCAATAAAGTGTGTGCACTAACTTAGAAAGAATTATAAAACATAATGTTTTTGTAACGACTCATGTTACCTGTGATTCTTTTAAATTCCAAAAATGTATTCAATTAAATAAACTCTAACAATTTGTTACCTAGAAGAAGGTAAGAAATTCGTGAACATTGTTAAGTAAAACTTAGATTGATTTTCAATGTTTTATTATTATGAGTATGATATTCCCCGGTACGATTCTCCCAATCTAATTATACCCATTAAAGTTATCCATACTACTGAAAATATAGCTTTGACATAAAAAAATTGAGAAAAATCGACTCCAATTCAATTATATGTATGATAAACTTAGTATGATTCTTCCTTAGTACAAGAACCCTAATACAGAAATCTCAAAACTGATTAATTCAGCTCAATATAATAATCAATCAAATACAATTGACATTTTGAATATAGTAATTAGTTGAGTACGATAAACACAGAGTATAATGATTTACTGAACACAATGTTGTGATCTTGTATCTTCTCATTCACTTCAATCTGTCAATTTTTTTTTTCCAAAAAAGTGAATAAATAAAATTATTCTTTTCCCTACAACTCAAAGTTTCTCTCTTATGAATAGTACATTAGTTATTAGAAAATTACAATGTACTTTTTAGATTTTATAGGTGACCATGGAGACAATTTGGTGGGAATAAAAAAAATTACCACTTAATGAATTTCACCTTAATCTAAATTTCACCTAAAACATTGGGTGTGTTTTGAATTTGTCAAATCTTCTTGAAGCTTCTCAATTCTTCTACAATATTTACTTCCTCTTTAGACATTCATTTCAAATTATAATTTGATTTCAATACCTAAGCGTGATTTTATGAATCTAAATTTTTCAAAACAGAGCATTATACCAATTTTAAGAAAGTGTATGAAGAAATGGATTAACTTTTGAATGATGAATATGATTATTCATTTGAATGTAAATCTCCCTCTTGATAAATCATTCAAAAATTGACGCTTTTAACCCAATTGAAATACACATCATCTACTTTAATTCTTCACTTTTTCTCTAGACCCATTTGAGATGAAAAAATTATTCTTCTTATCTTCTTTTGGACCACTTGAAAATTTCACCTAAAAAGAACAATAAAGTAATTCAAATCATGACCCAATTGATGAAGACATCTAAAAAACAAATCATAGTTCATCTGTCACTTCCTTCATCAATTCAATCTACCATCCAAATAACCTTGAGTATGATTATCCTAAGTGCGATCTTTCTGATTACTATCACTCCTAGGTATGATCATTATGGATATGATATTTTTCTTCCAAATCCTAAGTATGGTCATTTGGGATACAAATTAATTATTATTCTTTTGATGTATCATCAAATACTACAGTGAATCAGTATAATCTCTTTCTTTACTTCCACCCGAATTTGATTATTTTGAAAAAAAATCAGCACCTCCCCTTGTTCCCACTTCCTCCTAGAAAGATTTTATCAAATGTTCCCTAATAAAAATATGATCTGTATGAAATATGAATAAGTAAATAATCATCACATTTATTTAATCAATTCATGTTGAACCTGATTCCCCATCAAAATAGCCACTTATTTCACACTGATTTCATAGTGAATCTGATGGCCATTTACTTATAACATGATACATTCTCTATGTGATTGATTCTCTCATTATAGATAATGATAAATTCCTCATTATGATATTTTCGATCCCCATTAAAATATATTCCCATACTGAACCCATGGTGAGTCTAATTAGAAAAAATTATTCAAAAACAGACTCTCCTCATTATAATGGACAAAGTGGTTCTGATTCATTTGAAAACATGTGTCTGATTCTTTTGACCGAAATACTATTTTCACCAAATACATAGTGAGGTGATTTCTTTTATTCAAAAAAACATTCTTTTGAAAAAAAAAGACAACATTTGAAAAAAATACCTTCCTCATCAGCATGGTCCAAACAGAAACTGAGGGAAATAAGAAGTGACACATCCAACTGATAGTTATACATTCAATACACCTAGGGAACATATTATAAGTACCTTTTAAAGTTAATTTACATTACTTTAAATGAAATTTTTTTATTTTATATTAATATAGGATGTCGAATAACCCAATATTATGATGTCCAATGTTTATTATAGGATGTATAATGATCCTATCACTAGAGAGATTAGAGGTGATAGCCGGTGTTAGATTGTGGTCAGTATAATTTCTCTCTTAGTTTCATAAATTAACTAATTAAAATATTTTAATTATTTTAATTTTAAATTTAAATTGAAGGAGTTGTATGGGGTCATGAAGTCATAGAGACATACTATGATTTAGTCTGAGACAGAGGATCAGACCAGTGTAGAAATATTTGATGATACATCAAGGATGTAGGCAACCCATTCTGCATTTGAGAAAGGATGAGTTGTTGCTATCGACTCTTGATTTATGTTTGTAAGTTATTATGGCACTGATGTGATGTCATCGTGCAACTCGAGAGGAGCTTGTAGAGATTTATAATCATCTATTGCACAATATCAGGAGTATCTATGATCTTAGGGTGATATTAGAGAGAGTATGCAAAGGGAGCTGGAAGTGCTCTGTTGACAGCAGGAGGAGGAGATGCGTTGATGGCCCCAACAACAGCACGTGAAGATAATGGAGTACATGCATTGTTAGAATCATGGTTCAGGGATGGAGTTCCCTCCACCATCTCCTTCAGGTCCTCCAAAATACCCTCCCCCTTATAGATATATTTACTTTTTTTGATAAAAATTTTGAATGTATTTTTTTGTGCTATTATATATTCACATTTCTATATATTTTGTTTTTAAAAGTTTCTCTAATATTGTGTTTCTTTTTTGTTTGTTTTTTTTATTTTTTTATTACTTTATTATTTATTTAATAATAATAATAATTTTTATTATTATTTTATTATTATTATTATTTTTATTTTTGTGAATATTGTGGTTTTTATTATTTTATATTTTATTATTATTATTATTATGAATATGAATATTATATTTATGTTATCTCTAATAATAATATTATTTAATATTATTCTATAAATATTAATTTATTATTATTATTTATATTATATTTTTAAATTTTATTAATATTCATTTTTTTATTTTTTTTACAAGTTTTTTTGTGACGAGCCCGTCACAAATAGGGCATGTTGCAATAGGGTTTTTTGAAAACTCAAAGAAACTATTTGAAAAGGAACGATGTGAAAAATCATTTTTGCGACGAGGTCCTGTCGTGAATAAGTCAATTTCCAATAATGTTAAATAATTAGGTAATTGTTATAACCTAATAATAAGTGATATAAAATGAATAATAAACATGAAAAGGATTCTGAAGCAAGTAGAAATTAATATATGTTTATTATTCAAAAAGATAAAGAATATACATGGAAAATCATACTTGAGGTAAGGTATTTCATCTCAATATATTTTTATTGAGACATTTATGGATGATATGCATCATTATTCCTTTATAAATTGTATATACAATCCTATTTACATTCTATATCTATATTATATATATAATTAATTTATTTAATATTTTGTAAAATGTTCTACTTTCATGTGGCTAATAATTTAAATGTTCAAAATGGTAAATGACTCTTTAACTAAAACGTCATTTAAAAGTTTTTAAATATTCATTCTTCATAATCATTCATATTAATATCCATGTTTTAAAAATAATTTTAAGGATTTATTTATATGTAAATGAATGTTTTAAAATGATAAATCCATTCAAATGTTTCAAATTGGTTTGGAACAGTTTAATTCAAAACTATTCTTTACAAATTTTTTAATGGTGTTTTAAAAATGGATTGATTATTTCAATAACATGGAATGTTTTTTACATATATTCTAAAATTGGAATTTCTTGCTTTCATGTTTCTATATTGTACTTATGTTTACATTACAAGTTTAAATTTTTTTTTAAAATAATGTCTTTTCATTTATGAGTGTGTGGATTATAAATATGGAATGTGATTTAAAAGTGGAAATGTTATTTTTCATTTATGGTTATTTTATGGGTTATGATTATGTTAAGGTTCTTGGGAATTGATTATGTATATGGGTGGTTATGTAATAAAATGAGGCTTGGTGATCATCTGATAGCTCTCTAATGTATTCAGTATTGGGATTGAGTTAAATGATACGGTTTCCCCTAAGAGATTTAGAAAATATGATCTGACATGTATTCGAAATGTAACCATGAAGGTTACTCCCTATGTAGCTGTGAAAGATAAAATGTAATTATGATATGTATTCCACATGTTACCTTTATTATTAATGTTTTATATATAGTTTTACAATAATATTATGATTTCATGAGGTAAGATAAAGAGCTTATGTTTTATGGATAAAGAGTATGATTTTTTGAAAATGTTTTCATGAGTTTAAAATATTCATGGATTAATGGTTTCTTTATTTATTTTAGGCCTCTTAGTGAACTTTTTTTTCTCATCCCAAGTTTTAAATTTTTTTCATAGGGTATAATGATGGGTAAGGGAAAAAAAGGTAAGATGAATGTTATACCGATTATTACCAAGAAAAATAATTCATGTTTTATTTTATAGTATTTTACTTTGTGAAAAAAAATTGATAGTGAGTAGAAGTGTCTAATTTGTAATATTTGAGTTATTATTTAATTGTTATGGAATAACTATATAAATCTATAAACATAAAAATATCCTAAATGTGAAGGAATGTAAATATTGAGTAAAACTAAAGATTATGTAATGTTTAATGCTATGGCCTTATACAATTTTTCTCCGCAATTTTTTGACCACAATATTGATCTTCTATTATACCAAAAATATAAACCTTAGTGTCATTAATAAGAGATCCAAAGGTGGTTTCTCTATATGAAGGTAATCATCTTCACCATGATCTTTGTTTTTACTTATTATTTTTCCACCATAAATTATGAATTAACAATTACAATACAATAACACTAGTATATAATATATAATTAGATTTTATTATGTTTATGAAATAATATTTATCCATATCCTATTCAATAAGATGGGGAAATGACCCATATTTCATGTGTATAGTGGTCTATTGCCTCATAAACCGATTTAATTTGTTTTCCATATTAACCTATCATTAATTTTTTTGATGATGGATTTAAAATTTATATATTATATTCATGAAATATTAATAATTCTTTAAAATTAATATATAATATACACTCTTACCATATACTCTATTGAATAATTATAATGTCATTCATGTGTATGGAGAACTACCCGCTCGCAATATGACGTAATACATTTTTTATTACCACATCACATGAATGGTATATGTAAGTTTATTTGAAGAAATAATATTATATTTATGATATTATTTTAATTATATAAATATAAATTAATACTTACCTTATTGCCATTATGATCCTTGAGAAATAGAAATGTTACACACACATACATTTGACCTACCGTCACCATGATTGTAACAGAGTTCATTTTGAAAAACCATAATTAATTGTTACTTTTTAAATATAATTTATGTTTAAAAATTATAATTATTCTATTAATATTATTCTGGATGTTATGAAAAAATGACACCTTTAACCACATTCAACACACCGATGTCTTTATGAAATGATGAATTAAGCCTATTCAAAACACCTAATGTTAACACAACTCATTTAGTATTTAAATATGACATTAAAATAAATGAAGTAAATATTTTACAAATAAGGTATTAAACATATAAAATTTTCTTTATAAAATAATTAATTTGTACATTTTGATTATATAGGAAACAGAATACATACACGACAAAGTCTTGACTTAAAGAAAAGGTTTTTCCTCTAAAATTCATTCATTGAGACACATGTTCTTATATGTACCTAATTTATTTTAAATGGAATATATATTTCTCATTTACAGATTATATTAGTATTAATTGAAAAATTATGATATTTTAATTTCCAATTCATTTACATCATTCATCGGACTTATGATTCAAAACTTACTAAAGTAGTAAAGGTTTATGTTTCAATATCATTTAAATTATGATTGTTTATGCTGAAATTTCCGTTGTAGGAAATGATTATATAATTTTCTAATAAAAACCTTTAAATTTTTTCTTCTATATTTTTTCTTGAAATTTTTAAGTGAAATTACAATTATACAATTTTTTACTTGAAATTATTCTAAAAAAGTTTTTATGAAAAGATGAGTTCATTTCTCTCTTAAGTAGAAAATCCATTTTCTTATATAACCAAATTTTATAAAAATGTTTTCATGTTTATTTTTACCATTATCCAAATTATTTATTAATGAAAATTTTACCCATGTTTTAATTATAAAATTTTTTTTTGAATGGAATCTTCTTACAATTTTCCAAATGAGGTATTTTTAACATTTTACAAGAGTGTGAAAGGAAAGTTTTCTATTTTAAAAAATTGAATGAAATTACCTACCATCAAGACCACTCAATTATTTGAATATTATTTTATAATTTTACATTTTCATTTTTGAGGAAAATTCTTTCTACAATATTTTTTGAATTTTTTATATTTTTAAAAAGTTATTTTAAATTGAAAAGAGTAATTTCCTCAAGAAATATTCTATATAAAATTTTAAAGACATTTTCATCAATGATGACAACCTTTGTTGTTATATATTGCTTATAAATTATGTGTATATGCCTCCAAAATATTAAACTTCCTTATTATACCTTACATTGATGGGGGTAATACATTCCTTGACTTCACCTATCAAATTCCTTAATTTTGTAATTTCTATTGATTATAACATGAGGCAAGAATATACAACCATTTTTCCATTAATGGGTAATTATTAAGTTTATTACTTATGATTGATTTATATTTTGTGGCACACATAATCATGAACATGTTATGATGGGTGCACTAAGATATAACACCAATTCATTGGGTAAGTATTTAGTCTCATGAGGCATAAAGTATGGGATTATGGAGTAAACCTAATCCATTATGTGGATTTTTCACCATGTTATATGGTCTATATAGTTATCCTTCACTCATGATTATGACATGATATATGTTAATTGCACATTTTATATGATTCAATGATCTTATTATATGATTTTCTATATTTCCTTCTTCCATGTGATTCCTCCAGAACATTCTCTTTTATGAAATCATATTATACCATTAACTCATGTGTTATGCTTCACTATCATGGTTATTCCTTTACTAAGATATTTATCTAACACATTTATCTATTTAATACATAAGTCTTCCTATGATGTTTTAGGGGATAACAAATATTTAGTATCTCATTATAGAGAATAAAATAAATATATTTTACTTTAGTCTCACTATTATGTATTATGAACCCAGTCTTATAATGACACTATGCCTCACAATATTTGACAGCAATTTAATATATGTTTATATTAAATATCATGTAATAATATATGAAAAAGGATTTTCTAGCTATATTGTTAGTAATTAACAGAAAGGAAATTTAATATTAATACTTGTCCATATTCACCTTAACATTTTTCAATATTACATATACATTATTTTGATAATTTGTAAAGATACTGGTCTTTATCTTCTTAAAAAACAATATTTCCCTAAGATAATTCAAAATATATTCTATATATTTAGTACTTGTAAAAGGTTTAACTCTTATAATAAGGTGAAGTTTGAATTTTAGATATATATATTATATATATAGTATTAACTAGGTATTTTTTAAAATGTTAATAATATGGTAGAATCAAAGTTTTGTTTCTACTTTCAGCTAGATTAGTGATAAACATGGATTCATCATCATCATCAAAGAAAATATATTACTATTATTCTTTCCATTCCTATTGAGAGAATGTGTAAATTATATCAACTTTTATGATAGATATACAAATTTGTTCTTGAAATATAGATCAATTACCTATTCCAAGGATAAATTGGTATATTTTTCCTTATTCTTTTCTTATCCATCTAGAGTAGTGTACCTAAATATTTTCTTTTTTTCACTTTTCATTCCAAAAATTAATGAAGAGTGAGATGATCATATTAATTTACTTATAGGTGCACAAATTTATTCAATTTTCATTATTTATATTTATATTTTGGAGGAGTCTATTGAGGAGATGAATATATTTGATAATAAGTATTAGGGTTTTATATTTTTCCAACCTCTTTTTATTTTCCCTTAAATTATTTGATGTTATTTATAAGGATACCTATGGTTATATTGTTAATAAAATAGTTCCTCATTTATCTTTTATATATTAAAAATTACGGTAGAGATGTAGTGGTATGAGAAATATATATAAATATTTATCATTATATAATAAATTAATATTTACTTATCCATAAGAATATTTAACTATTTCCCTGTTGACTTGGATGAACTTTCCCAATATACTAAGAAATCCTGAGGCTTCTCAAGATTAATGTTATTGTAAACTATCACCTTATAATAATGAAACTTATTTTATTGAAATTCGTTTCCTTTATTATATTTCTATTCATGAATATTTATTCCCTAATATTAATCCCTTACTCATATTTAATAAGTTTATAGTATATTTTATAGATCAACCTTCCTTATGGTTGTGGTTTTATATATATTGTTATGTATAGTACAACCAAAATTAAATCCTATAGAGACTAAACTATATATAAATTTATTATACAAAAAACTAGTAAAAATATACATGTGTGTGTATATATATATATATATAATTAATATTAACTACGTTTACTTCAACCTTCTATGTTACTAATTGTGTTTGAATCCATTTGGAGATTATCCTTTATTATACATAAAATATTTTCATTTTAAATAGGTAAAATATAATAATAAATAGATAATATATAGTCTTATATTTTAAAAATGATCCACTCTTATCTATAATTTTGTAATAAAATATCATGTATTCTCTACAAAAAAAAATAGTGAGAGTGTGGAAAAACTTATTAAGAGTAAATATCAACTACTTATCTTCTATTTTGAAGATAAAATTCTTAAAAAATATTATGTTTAATAATTTTAATGGATTTAAAATTCATGAAAAAATAATAATGGATTGGTAGATTCCCCTTGGAAAATAAAACCCTTTTTAGTTGATAATCTAATATCTGATAATAGGTTGTTCTAATATTTTTTTTATTCTCATGATTATGCTGGATTTTCCTTGACGTTTCTTGGTTTGTAATTCTCTAGATCCCAGTTAGTGTGAGTATATTAGACCATGTGTTGGTACTACTATTTTTTTTAATAAATTACATTGGTGCATGAATTGGGTGACCAATTAATATAACCAATTTTGTTAAAAAAGCATGATATTTCACTTGATTTCTCAAAGTGGACTAGTAATAGTACAAATATGATTAGTCAATAAGTCTTCCTTAAGAACAATAATAGATTTAATTCTTCAAATTATTAGTGGTATTATCAATTAGAATGTGAAATTAAATTAGTGGGTAAATTAGAGATACTCTTGGAGTAATAGACTATGGAAATACATGAATTTATAGATAGAGATAATTTGAGTAGAGAGAGAAGAAATGTAATTTCTCAATAAAGTAGTGTCAAATTTTTTGGTGAGGAATCGTTTATATAAGATATCTTGTTCCCCTTATTCTTTTATCTAAATCTATATGGATGGATTTATTTTATTTTTTAATAATTATAGTGTAATTAAAATTATTTGATAATTAATATTATATAAGGTTAATGAAATAATCCTAAAAATATGAAAAAATAAAAAACATCTATTTTTTAACTTCAATGGTTAAAGAATTCCAAATTTATGTGAGGTTACCTTATGAAATTACTATTTTAATATAATTTTTTTAATATATCCATTATGGTGAAATATTTATAACTACCCAATAAAAACTCCTTCTTTGGCAGGCCCATATTTACTTATGAAATTACTTTTATAATTTTAGTTTTTACATAAAATTAATATAAGTATTTTATAAAAATATGTCATCCACCGTTTTCAGGAAGTTATATTATTTTTTAATGGTTATAAAAAAACAAAAAAAAATTATATTTCATCATTTCCAAAAAAAAATTGACGAAATCGATCCTAGTTGAGTTTAATTATTTAATAAAGTTATCAATAAGATAATTATCCATTGATAAAAACACAAGAGTAATGTTTTATTTTTAGTTGTAATCAAATATGAATTAATATCTTACATCAATTTTATTATTTTATATGTGATTTAATAGATTTTTAAATAAGGATATGACATTAGTGTTTCCAATATAATCGATACATGTGTAAAAGTGAAATAAAAATCCCATAGAGTGTACATTTTCAAAAATAATTTTTCATAAAAACTTCTAACTTGGACATATTACACATCAGTAATAGAGAGTTCTATGAAACATTTCATTTCAGTAGACTAATATACAAGTAAATATCTAATAAAGTAATATGTTTCATAAGTACTTTTTTATATCTGGAATATATCCCCTAAATTCATTATCTAAAATAATTTTTATTTTGATATCTTATCCAGGAAGATGTGATAAATTGAGACAAAAAATTAATTTTAAATATCTAAAAATATATTTCACAACTTTTAAATGAGATTCTTCGAGATTTTCTTGAAAATAAGTACACAAACAAATTGAGTACATAAAATCATTCTGAATCCCAATTAAGTATATTAAAATTTTTATTAATCCTCTATAAACATTATAATATATTTCCTTTCAATATATACATCCATGTTACTGGATTTAGTTAGTGAAATAATAATATAGAAAGTTTTTTCTAAATTTTTTTTAATGATATATAATATACTTATATTGATCCTAAATATTTTCTTATACTATTTTTAAATCTCTAATTCACTTTTCATTAGTTGATAAAAAAATTTGTCAATTGATTTCTGAGTGAATTTGAATATGATATCATCAATGAAGATCTAAATAATCAAGGTATCATTGAAAACCTTATTGATAAAAAAATTATCATGCTACATTCCTTTTGTAACTCATTTTATAAAATAAAAATTTCTAAATGGAAGAATTATCCAATAAATTTATATTTTCAAAACCCACATGTTTTTCAGCATAATATTACACCAGAATAAATACTTTTAAAACACTTTAAACATCTATTTGAGAAATAATGGAAGTCATATGCACAAAGAAGGCATGTAGTACCTGGATATATTCATGTATATCTACTAGAGTAAAATTTTCAACCTATTTTATTTATTTTTCTTATTCATATCCTTTATATATAAGTATAGTCTTATTTCAAATAATTATTCCATTATTATTACATTTATTTTAGAAAACCCATTTTTTCACTATAACAAAAGATTCTTTGTGACATTTTCCCAGGGACCATGATTTTTTCTATTTAGTCTAGTTGATCACTTTTTTCATAAACATCAAAAAAAAATTCATTACCCAAGGAATCATATTCTATTTTATGTTCAAATGGGTATTAAAACACTAGATTATTGCATCCATTTTGGAGGGAACTTGTCAGAGTAATAGATAATTTAACATCACTAATGACATTGTCAGTAAGATGAATCTTAAAAATTATTTGGTTTCTCAGTAAATGATAAAATTTCATCCCAACATCCAGTTTTTTCTTTCGGTTCATCGCTATATTTTTTAGGGTCTAAACCATAGTGTTTTTGAAAATATAGGGAATATTAGAAAATTCACTAAGAGAAAAATTATCTATAATTTTTTAATTTTATTACAAAATAGTCTAATGCAACAAATTTTATATATACTATGTCCTAAATGGTATGTGTCCTTTTATTGAATACATAGTTGGTCCTAATGATAGTTAAGTTATTAATAAATTTCCATTAATAAAATTTAAAAATGAATTTCTAATGGTCACCACTTCTATTAAGAATAATAATTTTGCATAAAAAATCTCATAAGTAGCCAATCCTCATATTCCTATAATTACATTGTTTGTAATAAGTTTTCTTTAATATCAAAAAAAGTAAAAAATTTAATGTTATATTATAACTAGAATTATTAACAACTTCAATCTAAAATATAATTTGGAACCGTAATTTCAAACAACATTACCCTTATAATATTTTAATTTTTATATTCCTCTATTCTACTAGATCATTATATTGTTGAGTTATTTATGATAAAATGATTTATTTTATGACTTATTTACTATAAAAAGTTTAAAATTCTAATATTTTCAAAAGTCACAACCCTAATTACTCTGGATTCTAATAATCAATATTTTCTTTCCATTTTGAATTTGAGAATAATTTTTTTTATAAAAAAAGGCCTTTAAAATATTAATATATGTACAAAATTCAATTTTATTAGATATAGACACAATTAAGGACATATAAATAATGTTTACCTCTGAAACTTCTAGTTATTTTTTGGTCTTAAATGTTCCATATGATGTTTCCATAGTGGTATTATGATTAATAAACCATTTACCATTTTTAGTCTAACCTTGTGTTTCTTATTATATTGGAAAGGATCACAAAAATTATAGAACTTTAACATAAATTTGGTAAGTTCTTTAAATGATAATTCCTAGAGATTTTAGTCAAGTTATAGATATTTTAGTGTCGTTATCATCCATGTTAAATCTAGGAAGTGTCTTTTATAAAACCAAAAGAAGTATTATTCTAGAATGATAGGACATCTGATTAAAGGGAGTAAATGTTATCATATTATTTTTTAGATAATATGGGATCTCCATATAAGTTTTTTATAATAAATTTATTTTTATAAAACCATATAATATAACACCCATGGAATGGTCGTATTACATTAATGAGGTTATACTTCCAAGATAAAATTTAAAGTGAATTTGAATTTTAGATTACCTCATATAGTATCAACATTAATTCCCACTATTTATCATCCTATTTTGTTTACAAAGGAAATTTTTACCCTTTCCACTTTATTTTTTTGTAATCCATTTTCAATAATTTTATAAATTGACACTTTTATGGTAGTTGTAAATCTAATACAAGTAAGTGAAGGCTCAATTGTGTAACTATTTATACCCATAAAATTATATAATAAACTAAAACATTGAGCTTAAGGATCATCATGGATCCTATAAATTGATTCTTTTTGTTAGTAATCTTCCATCAAAAGAAGAAAATGACGAAAAGAAACATTTCTAGAATGATGAATATGAAAATTAAAAATTACCAAACCATCAAATGAATGGTGGGAATGTCATGAATAAGAAACCCTTATAAGAATAGTCTATATCCTAACCGTATACCAATGTCACTAACTTTTCATCATTTGACGGAACACCATTTAATGTTTTCAGGCTTCTTGGAAAAATAATGGTAGAATTATTCAATTCGAATGTGACACTAATTCACATGTGATGTCAAGTGGTCATAGTAAGTGGTGTATACTACAAATAAGAATAAGAAAACATAAGATCCTCATATCATGGAACTAAATAACGTCATCTTATTGAGATAAAATATTACACTAACTAATAGTGTTAAAAAAGAAATTGAATGAGGGACAATAATAGAAACCCCATATAAAGGTGATGAATAACAGGAGACGATTAATGGTAAAGATTAAAATTTGTGTGCAAAATAGTATATAAAGACCCAATGGTCCTCTATATTCACTATGATATACCTTAAACATCTATTAAATGTCTACCAAGAACCCTGATATACCATTATGAATTACCTTTAAAGGGAGCATACAACTCTTGAGGTAGAACAATATACATATCTAAATATATTTTAACATAGTCTGTACTCACACCTTTTCCTATGAGTTATCTACTCCTATTGTGATAGGGATAATAAAACATCCACACCAACACCAGAACCACCTATTGATTCTTATTAGATAAGTTTCATTGAGGAATAAATCAAAGCAAGTCTGGTCAAGGATATAAGTAGATTTGTATGATGGGGTCTGGAACTGGCCCATCATCACCTGTGCCATCGAAGAAAAGTGGTTCTTGGAAGAAAGTGTGAATAGATATATGGGAAGGGTTAATCATAACTATATTAACCTAATTAAGTGTGTATATAGAGAAAAATTAATTGGACTCTTATCATATCTTTATTTAGATCTACCAATGATGGGATCTCCTAACCAAGTATTAATATATAACATGGAAACTATAGTTAAAAAAATCCTTGAAAGTGCTCTCAACCATATGTATTTATTAAATATAGTATAATTATCTTTTAAACTTTGTTAAAATTATTGATGTTATAATTTTCTCTTGTCATATGTTAGGATAAAACATTTTTTATGTACTGAGTATTTTTACCAACGCAACGAGGTAGACCGTACTAAAATTTATGCAACTAAATTTTTTGGTACCTAAATTATTTTTTGTTTGAATATATTATATATAAAAAAACTAAAGACCATGATTTTATCAACAAATCTATGTTATAGATAAACTAGGTCCTTTAAAATAACGGTTTTTTAATTCTAGAGTTTTTTTCATTTTTTGATAGAATGATTTGTATCTGAGTCTCCTCTATTCTAGAAGAAGTTATTAAAATATCTTACAATTTTTTTTACATATATCATCATTTCAAAAAAACAATTTTTATAAAACTAATATAATAAATATGTTGTTTATCAATGTTTGTTTCTTCTAATTAGATGATCTATATATGAAAAACACCTTATCAATATTTTTTCTATCTTATATTACTTTAGACATAGTCTTCTTGATACTCTTATTATATGAATTGAACTAAATCACTTCATCTTAATTAGTGTAATATACTAACATGGTAATTGTGGAATCTAAATTAGCTAAATGTTTTGTAACTTTTTAATAAGACACAATTAGATCAACTTTATTTTATCTATATTTATTTTGTAAAATTTTATAATTACCCTTAAGATCATAAATATAATTATTGAATCCCACTTAATATAAGGTCTCCTAATAAGAATAGGTAGATCTTGATTAATTTAATAACTTGATAATTAATATGTATTGATATATATTAATTTAATTAAATTTTTGATTATAGTAATGGAATAAAAAATATAGAGATCTTATAACTTTCATCATTATCTATATAACTAATGATGGATGAGTCTTCTCTTTTTTTCCATATGTCTAATGAATTTGGTACATTTTCCATTTTTTATTTGTAAATATATTTTACTATTTTGTTTATTTTGTGTAAAATAAAATTTTATGTGATCAAGATTTTATCATCCATAAAAAACATCATTTGATTCCCTAATTTCATCCTTTTTGCTGGATTGGGGGTAAAGGTCCTTTTTTTCAAGCTCATAACCCCTTATTCATTTACACAAGTATATACGACCAATATTTTTTATGATTTTAGGAAATATATCTTTGATTATACTTATTTGTATTTAATTAATAGGTTATTTTATTTTATTATATTGAAAATAAACACCTTTATTTTGTTTCTAGTCCCATTATTTTTTCCATTTTTGATTGAAGATTATAAATCATTAATTTATTATTAAGATCACTGAAATTTAGATCCATATGATTCTTAGTATCTTTTATTTTATTTCCCTTCATTTCCCACTATCTTGTAAAATGTCAATGATTTTATCTACTATCTTAGTATCATTTATTTTTATTTCAGAAGGGTATGGATACCATTGGATATTTTCATGAAATGTTAAAATAATTACGTAATAGTCACAATAGGTAGAATGTCAAAGATCCTATAATCATCCCAAGGCATGGATTTTTTCATATTTAAACCATTATTTTTACAAGAGTGTGTTATTTGTAAATTTGTTCTGAGTATTATTCACTTTTTCATAAGGATTTTGGACTATATATATATAGTTCTTGAAATATAATATATAAATTTATTTAATAATTTATGATAAAGTATAAATTTTTTAGTATTCTATGTGATTAAATTCTCATAAATTTTCTATAAAGGAATATATTTTTTATAGATTATCATGTGATGGTCCATATCTATATTAATGATATAAAGATCTATCTGATCTTTCCATTACTCATAATCTAATCCATCAAATAATTAATATCTATTATGGTTCTATATTTCAATGTTTTTAATATGTACATGAGATTTTGTAAGATCTTAATAATAAAATTGATTAATTATTGAAAAATAATACATGATAATGACCATTTTACTAATTTTTTTCTTGATATAAATACATAAAGGTGGTGAATTTATGTTTTTAAAAAAACATACAAATCCAATTAAAAATTCAAGTTATGAAGAAAAACTTTTTTAAAGATTATTAAGTGAATACATAAGAACTTTTAATAATATTTTTTTTTAATAGCCCTGAAAATATAATGACTTAAGAATATATAAGTAATTTTTAAAATTGTTAAATAAAAAAATATTATTTATAAAAAAATATTAAAATGATAGAAATTTATTAAATCGGTTAATGATATGTAATACCAATTCAGCTGTAAATATTCTAGTTTGACACCCAAGTTATTTTACATGAATTTTTTTCTAATTTAATATATAGTAGTAGAAAGATCTTAAAACCAAATTTTGAGGTTTTTAGTATTATTTCCAAGAAATAACCACTCAAAAAATAATTATAACAAAAACTACTTCAATAAAAGATAAAAATTTATTAAATTTATGTTTAGAATGTTATAGCGATCCTTATATTTATTTAGTAATATTTCAAATCATAAAAATAAGACCCATGGGTGAATGAATAAGTAAAAAAGGCTTAAAAAAGAAAATAATTTCTCTATATAATATTGAGAGATTTTCATTTTAAAAATTGGTAATTGGGTAGTATAAGAGATTTATATTTGATTCATTGTATAGTTAACTTAATAGGACACTAGATTTCTTGGATCATTATAGCATAACAATGCTTTATTCCTGGTATTTTAGGATAAATTGAATATCTTGACGGTTTATGAAATTAAATTTTAATTTCTATTAATAATATAATCAAATTTATTCATTGGAGTAATGAATAACCTTCCAAAAAATCTTGATGAAGTTTTGAATACTTTTTAGATAGACTATCAATTTTATGTATCTTTCATAATCAAAAACCATGTCTTTCAAATTTTAAAATAAGTACTTCTAAATAGTATATATATTATTTTAAGAGAAATTATTCTTGAATATATGAGAGCTATAAATCATATGTATATTTTAATATAATCTTGTAAGTATAGTGATTGTGTGATTTTTGTTCATAATTGAATATAATTTCAGGTTATTTAATGTGAATAATTATTAAAACATATATTATTTAGTTAATTTTCTTAAAATTATTATATTGAGATAATTTTTATTTTTTACAAATATTTTATAATTTTGGGAAATATTTATCATATATTATTATTCATTTATTATGTGATTTATTTTTATTAAATGTTATTTTTTGTAGATAAAAAAATGAATTAAATTTTAGATGGATTTAATTATTTTTTCTATGTAATTGGAAATGTTTTGAGTTGAATGAAGTTTCCTAGAGTAGAATATTTTTTGGTTATCTTTAAAAAAATTATTTTATAGAAAAAGAAATTTCCTTTGGCTATCTAATGAGTATTTGTGTCACAAACCATCATAGGTCAATCTCAAACCATTCACCTGAGTCGGCCTAAGACAAGGACCAAAAGGAGTTCTGGATCCTCCTAGGATAGAAACTAGTGTTGGGGAATCAATAGATAAACAAAGCAAATGATTTCCCACAATAAAATAAACTAAAGAAATGAAAAAATAAATAGATAATCCCAAAATAAATATAATTACTAAAAAATCATTTATACAAAAAAAATAAAACTAAAAAAAATGAAAAACAAAAACCCAACAAAACCTGATGACCATGATGTCACCATGTGACCCTGAGGGTCACTCTCTAATACCAAAAATAACCATCACCCACAATGATCATAATCGAGAGAGAACCTGCAATAAAAGCTAAAAAAAGAATGAACTTTAGGTGTGATTATTAAAACTTAGTAGGCATTCCTAGATATTATATTCACAATTCATTCCCTTTAATGAAATAAAAAAACATTTAGTATTTTAAATAAAATATACAAAAAATGGTTTTACAAACATTTCCACTTTAAAATAGGATAGAGTCCATTTCCCTTTTCCATTAAATTCATGATTCCTTATTAAGGAATAAACCTTAGTATTTTAAAGGAGGGTGATTGAATTTTCATTTAAAAAGTGGTAAAGTGAGTATAAAACATTTTATCAACACTTTTAATAAGACATTGAAAACTAACACATTAATTTTCACAAATGAAAACAATACAACATAGTAGTAGTGATAATAACATAACAAGGGAAATAAAAAAATATCACGCACAAGTAACCAACCTAAAATGAATCTCTATCATCCATCATAGAAAACTAAGTGAGTAAAGATATGGGAGAATGTAGGAGTTGAGGGGAATAATATAGAGAATAGTTGAATCTGACTCAGCATAAAGGCATGCCTCACATGATGACAACAACTTGTCCACATGCTCGATCTCACCCTACCTAGTCTAACTGAGGGGTTCTATACCAAAGTGAAGAAATGACCATGATAAGGGACACTAGATAGATATAAATCCGAAGCTAGTGTAGAAAACATTGACCAAAAATCATCTAGCTATTATAGGTTCCAGTGCCAAGGATAAAGTGGTGGTGAACCAGTAATTCCAAAAAAGAAGACAATCACATGCACATATATCATACACAGGAAACACACAAAATAAGTCACCCCTAATTCACCCCAACGAACAACATATTTTGATTTAAAATTTTAATTACAAGGGATTCTCTATGTTTGGACTTCCCAAAAGATTTAACATAACCAAAGAAATATATTTAAGTAAGGACAGTTTTCTAGAAAACCAATTTTACAAAAGTACCCAACGGGCCACAAATCACCCATTTCCAAAAGGAAAACAAACATTTCTGTCACATGTCAAACCATTTTTATGTGCCAAACTCATACTTCATTTAAATTTAAAACCATTTATAAAGTAATTTGAAAAATCAAAAACACCATTTTGGATTACAGAAATACATTTACAAATCCGAACTGTTATTCAAAAAGCATACTCTACTTTTAAAGGCCAACTAGGTAATTTATAAAACACATTGTGTGAATATCTTTAAAAAAGAATACTATATGTTTCAAAAAAATCTATAAAACCACTTAATTTATTTTAAAAAAATTATTTTAAAAATCATTGATCACTATCTAAAATCTATGGAGGTGTGAAGAGTAATAAATCAACGAGTATTAAATTTAAATGGAAATTTCAAAGGGAAACCTACCTCAAAATCAAAAGTCTTCGACAACACACACACCCAACACAACCTTAAAAGGTTGCAAAGAATCAAAAACATCCAAGAGTATCCCTAACGACCCAAAAACTGTAATTTAAACCATGGGAAACAAGAACCCTAGAACCACAAGACCAATGAAGAAAAACACAAGATAAAATCGTATAAGGAGGAAGAGGAAGAAGGGAATATAAAATTACCATGAATATCCACCCCAAAAATGTGAATAAAATAGTATATTCACACGTTGTGAGAGGATAAAAAATTTGGATAAGAAGGTGGAGGCTCTATTTTGGTCACATAAACCAGGAGGGCAAGAAATGTGTCCTTTTTTGTTAAAAACATGAGAGGTTAGAAGAGAAATTTTACACTTTTAATTACATGGACAAGTCACATGATTTTCCTATATAGATTTAAAAACTATTAGACAATTGTGCATCCATCCCTATTCCATAGGAACATTCCACATGGAAGGCCTACACATTTTTCCAAACTATGCAGTAACTATGCATTCTCCTCTATCTTGGAGGAAACTGGCTGCATGCGTTCCTGGGGGAGGGTGCACGATTTCCTCTAATGATGAGTTGCCTATTGTCAGGACTAAAATACCCACTTTTCTCAAAAAAAAACTCCCAGAGAAACCAAATAGTAATCATGATACTAAAAATAAACATAGGAACAACTCAAAATAAAATCATAGATGTGATAATTGTCCCAACTATTATGCTTTCTTCCCCCCAAAAGCCAAATAAAATCCAGTTGATCGATTAAAATGACATGGTTCACATGACCACATGATTAAACTCCTTATATCTAAGAACATATCAACCATAACCAAACATAACTTACACCTCTTACCTATAATTATCCATCAATTCGAAACTACTACCCAAAACAATTATGGAAAACTCGAGCTACAACTTCTACAAAATATATTTAAACAAGACCATTAAGTGTACTCAAAAATCACAAAGTTCACTTAGAAGGAAAGACTTAGAACCAACAACACAAAAAGAAAATACCCATTGTCAAGATACACCATAGACTAAACCATATTACCAACATGGGTGTCTAGAATGGACTCCCCACCATTATAAACCAACTAGCACTGATCGACACATGAATACCCCCATAGACCAAACAAGGAACTCCCCACACAGACCGAACAAGGAAATCACCACACAAACCAACCCCTGTCACAAGGGGCCCCATATAAAATATGGAACTATATAGAAACTAATCCATGATTCATTATCTCCATAAGACAAACCATATCAAGATGAGAAGAAACAAAAACCAAAACCTACATACAGGGGATAACCATACAAGGAGAACCAATCATAGATTCACATCCAAAAAAGGAGCAACCATTGGAATTGTACAAGTATAAGACCAAAAACTTTTTACAAGAATGAGAAACTTACAACGATAAGGAAAAGTACAAAAAAAACATTTAAAATTACTACACCCAAAGGTGAAGACAAGAGCAGAGTCAAGGATTCCCACACCCCCAACGAATCCTGACTACGTGAAGAGCTTCACTCCAGGACCTATGTCTAGAGCCCTGATATCATGAAGCATCTATTGTGGCGCATGTAGGGGCTAATAATCCCTGATAGTAACTACTTATTTTGGTGTCATAAGTAGCCACACATCATCCAAGTACAACCAAAGGAAAAAACACACACCATGAGGCTCACTTTTCTCCAATAAGAAACTTTCACCAAGATATGGATTTAGAAGATGCACAAACATCATCCTCTTTAACCATAATGAGAAACAGTAGGAAAAAGGTATAAATATAACACACCTTCACTTAGAATAGGGGAATAAAATCTGAATTTATATTATAAAAATGCATCTCCATTGAAATAGAAGTTCTTAGGAGGTCAAAAAGATCAACATCTAAAATTTAAATAAAATGAAAAACTGAAAAATACCAATGGACACAACCATTAAAAAAGTTTAGAGAATGTTATTTTAAACCGAGACCCAACCTACACCCTACTCCTCCTAATGGGCTACATTTTTTTCGAAGGGGTGGATTTGGAACCACATCACTTCCTAGAAACACCCCAATAGAACCATTGCAAGTGACCTAGGAATCCACCAATATGAAAGGTCATTAGAGGACTCAAAAATGATAGATTCTTATGACCAGGCTTGGAACACTGATTACACACCATGATCTCATGCTTAGAAGAATCTGATGAAAGATCAAGAGGAATTTTAATTCCATGACCATAACTAATAGATTCAGTATGATTACCCATATACTTTCTAGAAATCCCTTCACTTCTTCCAGAGAGTATAGAAAGGTTTGATACCTCAATAAATCCTACTAACAAATATTTAACCCAAATGAATTTCCTTACCACATCGGTAAAGGTGGTTACACCGAACTACGACACCTTCAACTGTAGATCAGGATGAAGACCATTCTCAAAATTTTGATCCTTCAAGGAATCATCTATAACCGAATCTAGAACGTAAGGGAATAGATCCAAAAAATGAAAAAAAGCTCCAACAATAATCCATTTCCATTCTAAAGATAGAAAATTTCAATTTCCATCCTTACCTTCACTACCTTAGAGAAATATTACCCGATGAACGAAGCCATGAAGAACTCCTAGGTAAGATCGTCTCGTGGATTGGTTAGTGATACTGACTTCTTCCACTTCTAGGTCAGACCTTTAATCATAAAGGTCGAAAAAAATAACTTTTAGAGACTTGGGATACTCATTGAAACTAAATATGATTTCAATTTTCTACATCCATTATTCCTCTTATAAAGTATCTTCTTAATCATAATAGAGAAGAGGATTCAACCTTCAAAATTCAAGAAGTCACTACTTATTTTGATTGATTGGAGGGTCCACTAACGGAGAGCCACCCATAGCTTTACCTCGAATATATATCGAATCCTTGGTGGGGGAATACACTAAATAATAAGAAAACCAAAGACTCAATCAAAACCAACTCATCATCAAGATCTGAAACTTGAAATAAAACTTAAAAAAATCCCAAAACATAAGAAAACATGATATAAAATCATCAATTCTAAAAGTATCACAATTTGATACTCTCTAAAACACTTTTGGAAAGAAAAAAAAATCATGATGGGTTAAACACTCACTAATGGTATTCCATGGATCCTCACACATGCATATTCTCATGCCAAACTAGGAACCCATCCACTTGTTCCATAAACCATCCCCCCTTTTCACACCCATCAACACATGTGATAGATCATGATAATACCAATCGTCAATCATAACTTCTTTTTCTACTTCCGAAATAGAATATTCAACCCAATTTTTCACATTATCAATTTAATTCCTAATTCACCTTTCAATTTGTTTTTTCAAAAATTCACTAACCTATAAAAAACCATTTTTAAAATCTACAATTCAATCCATTTTATTCCCTTTTTGAAACAACGGTCCCATGAATTCCAAAGGTACCATGAATTCCATTCAAAACCCAATTAATCCCATTTCAAACATTTCAATCTATTCAAAAATATATATTTCCATAAAAAATAATTTGATTAAAACTCATTTAAAAAACATACTTTTTTAAAACGGTTTTCCAAAACCCTATTTAAAATAAATTTCTTTTTTTCAAACAAAAAAATTCATTAAACCTATGGTTTTTAATTATAGAAATCGAATCTCATTTAACCCATCCCCATTTTACCCAAAAAAACATTTTATAAAAATCTAATTTTATAAATCTTTCTTTATAAATAAATATAATATTACATTTTCTATCTTCAAAAAATCCAAACCATTACCACTGAAAATCCATTTTTCATAATTTCAAAACAATGGTTTTAAAAATAATTTTAGAATCAAGGGGTACCCAAAACAACTGACATATGGAAACTAGTGTTGATACATGACTTAACCATATGGTTTGAGTCCATATTCCAATCATGTTATCATCATGGAGAGTCATTTAGAACTATATCCCTGGATCCACATGGATTTACATGCCCTAAGAGCTCATTAAGACCACTATCCCAACTCCCATTTCATATCCCAAACATATATAAACCAACAAGAACCACATAAACAAAATAAAACCTGACTTTCCATGGAAATATGAGGTTTGGAATTGATGGTGTTGGACATACACTCCATAAAACCTACACCATAATTCCCAATATTCATACTCCATCTACCATGAAATCCTAAATAACAATGTTCACTCTAAATGCTAGGTTCCCCAAATAATAAAACCTTCTTCGATACCATTTTTCATCAACCAGCTAGGTTCTTCCCTAAACCGATCACCTGAGTTGGCCTGAGAGGCATTCACAATCCTCCTAGGCCAGAAACTTGTGCCAAGGAATCACAGAGAAACAATGGGAATTATTTTTTTCTAATAAAATAAATTGAATAGTGGAAAAATAAACGAAGATTTCAAAAATAAATAAAAATACAAAAATAAACATCATTTTAAAAAAAATTGAAAATAAAACAATCTGAAAAACAAAACCCAAATTGAACCAAATGATCACAACATCTCCATGTGACCCCAAGGTCTACTCTTTGATTCCAAAACCATCCAACTCCCATAGTGATCAAAACCAAGCCAAAATATTCTCATAAATCTAAAAACAAACAAGAATGATGGATTTGAGTATTGAAACTCACCAGGAGTTCCCAGAAAATCTATTCATGAAGCATTTTCTTTAAATAAATAAATATACATTTCTAGTTTGGAATTAAATATACAAAAATGTTTTTACACACATTTCAATTTTAAACCAAAACATGATATGTTTCCCTTTTTCCATTCCAATTCAGAATATTTACCAAGGAGAAGACATTTTCATTTTAAAGGAGAGTGATGGGGCTTTCATTTAGAAAGAGGTAAAGTGAGTATAAAACATTTTCTCAAAAATTTTCTTAAACCTTTAAAAACCATAACATCACTTCTCAAAAAATTACACCATGAAATAGAGAAGAAAAAATAATCACATAACATTGGAAATGCAAAAATAGCACAAACAAGTAACCAACCAACAATGTATCTCAATCATCCATCATAGATAACTAAGTGATGAATGAAATTAGATAACCTAGGATATTAAAGGAATAATATATAACATAATTTCATCTAAATAATCTTGAGGCCATGTCTAACCTAATGACATCAACTCACCCACACACTTGATCACACCCTACCTAGTCTTATAGAGGGGCACTATCACAACACTAAGAAATTTCCATGCCATGGGCCACTATCCAGAGAAAAATCCTAAGAAAGTACAGCAAAAGTTCACAAAAAATCATCTAGATATGCTAGGTTCCCATGTCAATACTAAATTTTGGGCGATCCAACAATGAAAAACAAGGATCAAATCACACTATAATACATCATACATAAGAAAAAACATAACAAGTCACCCCTGAGTCACCCCAAGGAATAATATATTAACTTTCAACCATTTAATCACAAGGGAGTTTCTCGGTGTGGACCTCCTACAACATTCAACATAAACAAGTAAATACGATTATCAAAGTAGAGTTTTTTGGAAAACTAATTTCATAAAAGTTCCAAACAATCCTCAAACACCTTCCGAGAAATCACCTATTTTCAAAAGGAAACAAACACATTTATTCCACATGTAATTCCATTTTCTATAGACAAACTCACACCTCTTTTAAATCCAAAACCATCTATAAATACATTTAAGAAATCCAAACCACCATTTTAGATTCCACATATACATTCACAAATTCAAACAATGCATCTTAAACTATATAAAATAGGAAAAGTCCAATCAAAAAATTAATAAAACACTTGGTGTGCATAGCCAAACAAAAGAAAAATCATATGATTTAAAACAATTGAGAAAACCACCTCATTTAATATCAAAAAATTATTCTAAAAATCATATATCATCATTTGGAATCCATGGAAGTTGAGAAAAGTAATAAATCAATGATTATTAAGTTTAAAGGGAAAATGAAAAGGGAAACCTACCTCAAACTAAGTACACTACAATAATGTTCACCCGAAACAGCCTTGAAAATTTATGAATAAGAAATAAAATCAAAGAGGAAACCTAAAAAACTCTAATTTAAACCAAGGTAAACATAAACTCTATAACAAAAAGACTATAGAAGAAGAATAAGTCAAGTGAAAATGCAATGAGGAAGAGGAATAATAGAAGAGAATTTTACCTTGAAGATTCACCCCAAAACGGGCTAAAAATCCTAAATTAACATGTTGGTAGAGGAGAGAAATCTTGGATAATAAGGGAGATGTTCCATTTGAGTCACATGAACTATGAGGGAAATAAATGGGCATTTTTAGGTTAAAATTTTGAGATTTTAGAAGAGGAATTTCACACTTTTAATAAACTGGATAGGTTTCACATTATCCCTGTATTGTTTTCTATACTATTTAGAAACCTTGCATCTCTCACTATCTAAGAGGAACTTGGAACATGGTTATCCTACATGGTTTTCCAAACTGTGTGACAACCATGTGGTCACCTATATCCAAAAGGAAACTGGCCTCACATTTTCTTGAGGTAGGTTTCATGGTTTCCTATAACCATGTGCCAACCGTATGCCACCGACTGCCAATATGGAAAACCCCACATTTCACCAAACACTTCTAGAGAAACCAAATAATAAGAATAGGACAAAATATAAATAAATAAACACCTCAAAATAGAATCATGGATGTGAAATTTAGTGTAAATAATATATTATTGTCCAATTAGGTTTAATTATTATGTGTTTGGGGATTAATTGTTTTTTATAGGAGGAAAAATAAATGTTCTATAGCCATTGTGAACTAAATTTTCCATGATATGTCGTGGAATTTGGCAGAATAAGTAATATTTCATTCAATGGTATTTTTTTCCTAAACCCATAATTTGATTCCAATTTTATAAATATATTTATTTTCATTATTTAATATGTTTTTTGATTTTTTTAAATTGTAAATGTTCTGTTATGGGATCAGCTAAATATTTTATGGGATAAAGAATCATTTTTTTAAAATGGGTTGTATTTTATTAACATGGAGGCATTAATTACCATCCATAAAAATTTTAAATTAATATATTGTCACAATCAAAAGTCAAATAAAATTTCTTGTCATCCCTAATTATTTGTTGAGTTCATTCCCAAAAAAAATATTCTTCAAAATTATATTTCATGTTCTTTAACTTGGTCACTATTTGATGAAAATGTTATATTTATATGGTTTTTTAATATTATATGTAATGTTATTTATATAAAAAAAATATTGATCATCAATTATTTGTATGTGTATTTATATGGGTCACCAATCTTTTTGTACACATATTCTTCTATGGGAATTCATGTTCTCTGGCCTTTCGAGTCAGTAAATCCGCATTCTAAGAGCGACAAGCTATTTAATCCATGTTACATTAAACAACATTCTATATCATTATAGAATATCCAGTCATGTTCTTATCCATTTAATATTATTAAAAAAATTATGAGGGGGAAATTATTTTTATTACATAGATTAATTTATTTGTATTTAAAATAATGTTTGGTTATTAATTCATAAGATTTCATGAGCTAAACATGTTCTATGTGAAAATTATTTTATTTTTGTACTCAAAATAATTTCATTTTTGAGGTGAGAATTTAGATAATCTCATGAAATATATTATTTAAATTTCTTCCACTGATATATATGATTTTGAGGCATCTCTCATCCTTTAATTTTATTTTTAAATAAAGTACTATGATTGTAGAACATAAACCCATGAGATGGGATAATACAACAAAAGAACCTCTAGGATTCTATAGATAATTATCTCAATGGACTGAATCAATTTTTGAAGCCAATAAATATTATATGGAATTTGACTTTCAGTGATAATAAGTTCGTTAAAAAATATTAGGAGTTCATGATTTGAGTTCATTGTGGGATCTGAAGGAATATAGATTTAAATATAGAATCATTTAGGAGAATTGAATACGTGAATTTTAGTTAGGGGATGACTCTATGGGGAAGAATAAGTATGGAGGAGTGTTCAATAATAACATAGTAGTGGTATTTCAATGAATTAAGGGGAAAATAAATTAATCATTCATTCTCCATTCTTATTTATTTCTAAATTTGATTCTGTTTTGTGTTTGGAATCATATTGATATTTCCATTTTCCATTATTTATTGATTTATTGTATCTTTATTTGTTAATTGAACATATTTTAGATATTGATCTTATTTTTTCACTTAATTCTTTTTAGATTGATCATCGAGTTGATGATATTTGGTAAAAGATGATCTAGTGATGGTGGAAGCCTATATAGTTCACTAGTATGTAGAATAAATTCATATAAGGATAGATAATAAACAATGGTTTATGAAATAAAAAAAATAAAAAAAGAAGAAGAGATTCTTAAATTCGTTTGAATGAGGATTACTTATAACCCAATAAGGACTCAAGTACTCTATTGATTCTCATAATTACGCATCACAAACTTTTTTGTGGAATGATACATATCATGAGTGATTGGATAATCATAATGAAAAATCACATATCATAATGGTGTTTGGGGTGTATATTAAGTGATGGGAAAACAATTTTGTACATATTCAAGATCATGGTATCATAATTTTAGCTTTTCCATTGTACCTGGAGTTGATACCACTAATCAATATTCCTCTATGAGGTTATGACCCAAATGGCCCAAAGGCCTTCATTTTTATTGATTTTTGATAACCAGACTTTCAAGGGATGAGGGGGAAACCTTACAAGGCCTATAGGTTTATAGATTACAGGGGTCGTAGGACTAAGAGATTACATGACCTGAATGTCTTAGGGAATTCAACCAGAATATAACTATAACGAACTGCCCCTCCCCAGCGTCTACATCATGATGGTAGCTCTCCACCTCTGCATGGATGTCCGGCTAGGCTTCTCGTTCCAGAAAAGGATGGTCCTAAAGGCGTATCCATAACCTCTCATTTATCCAACTCCATTTGGTTCTACTCTGGTGAATGAACTTTCTCTAAATCCTCCTATCGGGAAGCTCCTTTTTTTAGAGTATGTCTTGGGTAACTGCACTGATCGTGTGGCCTGATGGCCTTGAGGTGGCCTGAGGGCCTTCAAGGTGGCCTGAAATATTTACTGAACTAAAGTCATGGGTGGCCCGAAGGCCTTAAGGACTCCAAGCCCAAACCGCTAGCCTAAGGTCAATAGTTTCCGCTGCTACTATAGCGAATAGTACCTGCTACAATTCCTACTACAGTACCCCCACACAATACTACTACATTACTCCTACAATACACAGAAATATGCCTCTGACTAGTTTCAAATATGGGTCTCATGGATTCACTTAAGGAGTCCCCACCATCTGGTCTGAGGCTCATGTGCCCATGAGGTTATGTGATCAAGTAAATTCTTGAATGACTAATGGAATATCAAGATGCACTAAAATCAAGTTCACATGGATACACAATACATGTAATCACTCAATATACAGTCTTATATGAAGTCTGTATGAATGAGGAAGATGCATGTACACTGATATTACCCATTGTAAAGGAGGAGGATAATACACAATTCCCCTATAGATTTTAATCAGCTTATGCACCCCCTCCACTAGCTGAGAGAGTTACTAGGGGATTTTCTACATTGTGTATAACTCCTCATACTAAATATTCCATCACATGAAGACAACACACTTGATATGATATCTGATGGATTTTTCCAACTACATGGTAGGTGGATGGTGCACCAACCACACCCACCATGAAGGACTTCCATTTTGGTTGTTTCACATTCTACATTTTCATCCCATGTTCTTTTTGCAACCATGAGATTTGTCAAATATTCAAGTGGGAACCATTGTTGAAGTCCAATGTTTGGTGGGGGATGGGTGGGAGTTGTGTCAAGGTTGACACCACCCACCATGCCTATATAAGGAATCCTTGGGGATCTTCCTTCACCATCTTTTGAGCTAAGATATCTTTTATATATGATAAGATATCTAGGAGAGATCCTTATTTTTGTGAGAGAGAGGTGTAGTGAGTGAGTTTTGTAATAATAGTTCACTGTGAAATAAAGTAATGTTTTATCCTTATATTTATCTCTATTAATTTCCATATAATCACAACAGTGGTATCAGAGGAGGTTTCAGTGAAATGATGGTGAGAAAACGAGTTTTTCATGTGATTGGAAAATTCATGTTGTTATGAACTGTGTTTTGAAGGCATATTCATAAATCCCTTGGTGAGATGATTCCAATAGAAAAAATGAGGTTGATAATGGAGCTAAAATGAGCATCCTATTCTCATTCAATGTTTGGTAAAAGATAGGATGCTATAGTACCCCTTTCTCAGAGAAGAAGAGACTGTTCTAGCACCGGAAAATTTTTCGGTGAGTTTTCGGCAGCTGCTTCGACATGACACATCAGCACCATGTCATTGCCACATTAGTGCCACGTCATCGGTGGATCATGGCTGTTGACACTATTTTTGTCATACCTTGATCAATCAGTGTCTAATTTCGATGGTACAAGAGATGATTCCACCATTTTCTACTATTCTAAACGCAACGGTGAGCTCCATTTTTCTATATTCTACACTGAATTATTCAGAATTAAAATTAAATAGATGGACCATCCACAAGAGGGATGATCATGTTCTCTTCTTCAAACTAATCCATTTCGAAGACTCAAATGGATGATATCATTAATTTTGATGATCTTTTTGACCCCATTTAGAATTATGGAGTCAACCCCAATGCCACCAAGGAAACAGAGTGGAAAGAGATGAACAAGAAGATGATTGGCCAAATCCATCAATGGATTAATCACAGGGTCTAACACTATGTTTCCTAAGAGAATTGTGCATAAAACAAATTGGATGAAGTTGAAAAATAAGTACTAATCAAGGACCTCTAAAAAATATTCTCTTATTGAAGAAATTAGTGAATCTTTGGCTATAGAGTGGATTCTCTATAGCCAAACAAACCAGTGACATATGTAGGGACACCTCAATACTATATCATGGACCAACCACTACATGATACAATATTACCCATGTTTTATCCTCCATAACCTTTCAATGGTGAGATGAACCCTTTCAATTCTTGGTTTCTCACATAGATCATAGCTCATGTGAGATTAAGAATTTCAGTAAGGGCTTCCTCACACAAACAAGTCATAACAACTCACAACAGGCTCATCATAGTCCTAAATGAAAGACTATAAAATGAATATCATGTGTCCTCACTACATGATGTTAAAATGTATGGTTGACGTCCCTTGAATGACCTAATGATTCACATTCCTATAGACCATTCTCCAGAGGACCACTAGTTTTTGTGATTTGTCTCATACCACACCTCCGTTCATAAACTAATTGTGACTTGATTCCCAACATCACTTCATATGTAGTGATGCCCAAATCTCCAACCCCGGGTGTAGTCACAAAAAATTTGTATAAAAATTCCCACTCCCTGCATATATTTAGGACTGGTACAGAAATCTCCTTTATCATGAAAAACATTTTTCTTTATTCTAATTATCCTAGGATACATAGTGACACCAAGATTTCCATCCTTAGGCCTAGCCTCAATAACCCTTTTCAAGTTTGGAATCCTATGTCCTTACCACATGTTGTTAAATAGCATGGTTCCTTGAGAATTAAGTGTAGATTGATTCCTTTCATCACATGATACACAATGATGCCCAGATCTCAAATATTGGGACCAACTACAACAATCAACGAAAATAATATCCACCTCTGCGTATTGGTTAGGAATGTGTAGAGAGAATCTCATTCAATAACTATGTGTGAATTTATTCCTATCATCATAGGATATGTAGTGACACCCATATCTCTAATCCTTGGCCCATCTACAATAACCAATAAAGAAATGCACCTGAACTACATATGGGTTGAGCCATAGAGGACCATTTTTCCTATATATGAGTCAGATCTACATGCATCCTTCTTATTCATGTAATATATCATTCATAAATTTTCATGATGATTCCCACATAATTACCACATAAAGATTAAATTGAAAGGAAAACATCTGGGTAAGATGACATTAAAACTACATAACAAATACATCCTTACCACATGACGTTAAACTGTAAGGAAAATTTTCTTACCTCATGATGTTAAATTGCATTGAAGAATGTATGTCCCCACTACATAAATTTAAATTATAAAGTCCATCATCCATTATCACCCTTTATCAAAGGACCACAAGATCCCTACCCTATTCATACATAGTATAGGGTGTTTCCACCATCTTTCATGTACCTAAATCCATAAATATAACTTCATATCTTAAGAACCTCACTTTTCCCCAAACATTTCACAGACCTTGGAAAAAGATACCTATCTTTAAGGGAACCATTTTTCTTTGACTATTAATGCATACTTATTTCTCATTCATATGTACCTCACTACCACAGATTCGAGTACTGGATGTGCCAAATTTTATTAGTGCTATTTAGAATGCGTTGATAAAAGGGGAAATTTATCAGCGCTGATAAATTTATTAAGAAAAAATGTAATGCCCAAACCCTAGTTACCCAAAGTCGGTGCATTATTACATAACATTGGAATGATCACAAAAGTTCAAGTCCCGAAAGACCGATTAGTTTAGTATCATTAGATGTAATAGATACATACATAAGTTTTACATTAAATATTGAAATGGAAATACAACAACATTGTGTCCCCTTTGAACACAATCATATCCCATAGCCTATTCCTTCAAGTTAATTGTAATATACTTCTTCACATCCTGAAAAAAGGAGAACGTAAGAAAGGTGTGAGCTTAGATGCTCAGTAAGGATAAAAATATAGTGGAAACTAACATAAATAAGCATAAACATTTAAGGTAATGTATAAGAATAAAGTAAAAGCATTTTAAATTTAAAATTCAGTATAATATGGGAAAGATAAATCAAATAATTTAATTTACTTATTAAAATGAATATTCTACTTGTCGAATAATCACGTGTAATGTCTTTAGTTAATTCCATAATGATGGAATGTATAATGTCAGACATCATGACCACATAGTAAACACTACTGGAAATACAGGTATTTGCGATGGGATCCCGTCGCAAATGGCCTTTTGCGACGGGCCCCCGTCTCAAATGACCCGTTGCAGAAAACGGGGTTGCAACTAATTTTTTTTTGCGATGGGCCCGTCGCAAATAGATTTCTGGTTTAAAAAAAACATTTTCGACGGGCCCGTCGCAACAAAGTATTTGCGACGGGCCCTTTTCCCATCGCAAATACTCTCTTCGAAGAGCTTTTTGCAACGGGACCCATCGCAAATACTTATTTGCGATGGGAATAATAATAATAAAATTAAAAAAAATTAAAAAAAAATTATTTATTAATATTTAAATATATTAATCTATTTATATTGATATAAATATAATATTTATTTTATAAATATGTTTTTGAAAGGATCTATGGAAATATTATATTAATTTACAATATATTTAATAAAATAGGATTATAAAATAAATTAAAAAATATTTTTAGTTAGTAATTATGTAATTTTTATCAATTAATAGTCATTTAATAACTTTTTAATATAAAAAAAAATTAAAAAATTAATGAAAGATAAAAAAGAAGTTGAAAATGAAACCCAAACTTCAAACGTCCATAACTTTTGATCCGGGACTCCGTTTGAGCTCTACAGCATATCAAATCGAAGCCAGCGACGAGGGCTACAGCGATATGGATGGGTGAAACCCATCCAAGGTTTTTTTAAGGCCAAGAAAGGCCCAGAAGGCCTCCTAAAATGAGTTTTTAGTCGGGGGTACCCCAGTTTTTTTCCATTCAAACAGCTATAACTTCTGATCCTGATATCTGATAAACCTATACCATATATCATATCAAAGATCGTTTCATATTCTTCGATTTGATTAATTGTAAAGATGAAACGAACTCCTGGATTAGAAGTTATGGTCGTTTTAACATTCAAATGGATATAACTTCCGATCCGAATGTCCGTTTGGCCTATACCACATATCATATCGAAGATCATTTCATGTTCTTCGATTTGACTAGTTGTGGAGTTGAAACGGACTTACTGATTAGAAGTTATAGTCGTTTTAACATTCTCGATGGATTTTACCCCCTCATTTCTATGTATTAATTCATAACTATACAAATATATATGTGTGTGTGTGTGTGTGTTGTATATATGTATGTATTTATTTATTTATTTATAAATACACATAAAAAAAACATATTTTATAAATTTATTTAAAACTATGTTTATAAATATATATTAATATACAAATAAATAATCGAATAAAAATTTATAACTACATATATATATATATAAATAGATATAAATATATATTAATATATGAATAAATATATATATATTAATATACGAATAAATAAATATATATATTTATTCATATAACCAAATATATTTATATTAATATAAATCTATATTAATATATGAATAAATTTAACTATATATATATAGATAAATCATTAAATGTATAAAAAAATGAAATGGAATAGTTGTAAAGGTTAATGCGCGAATGGGGGAGGTTTATTAATAATTATTAGTAATTATTAGTAATTATTAGTAATTATTAGTAATTATTAGTAATTATTCGTATTTTTTCTTATTTTTCATAATTGTTCCTAATTATTTCCTAATTATTCTTAATTATTCTAAATTATTACTAATTATTACTAATTATTACTATTTATTCCTAATTATTAGTATTTATTACTAATTATTAGTATTTATTCTTTATTATGTCTAATTATTAATAATTATTTCTAATTAACATTAGCTATGAACAATGAATACTAATAATTTAAATTTATTAAGTAACAAAACAATCTAAACATAATTAAATTACAACTAATTAAAAATAATTAAAACTAATAAAAAATTTAAAATAAATATTAAATTAAAATGAACATAAATACCTTTAAAATTGATCTGAGGTTGATCTCTGATCGTTGTTGAAGACTTCAATATAAAATCTGGAAATAAAAATTAACCTTAAGAAACTGTGAACTCTAAAAATAGAGTTTTGAGAGAAGTAGAAGATAGAGTTTGAGAATGAATGAAAAAAACGGATGGGGGTATTTATAGGTTAGCTTATTTGCGACGGGACTATTTGTGATGGGTATCCCATCGCAAATACTATATCCCGCATTTATCACGGTCAATAGTTAAATAGTTATTTGCGACGGGTCCCATCGCAAATAATAACCTGCCGACATACTATTTGCGACGGGGGTATATTTTCGTCGCAATTTTTTTTACCGCCACTAGTTATTTGCGACGGGGGGTTACCACCCATCGCAAATAACTTTCCCGCGAATAACCTTGTGCGAAAAGTGAGCTTTCCCCGTCGCAAATATTTTTTACCGCCGCCGGTTATTTGCGACGGGAGGTAACCCCCCGTCGCAAATAACTTTCCCATGATTTGGCGCGCATTGCGCGCCAAACCTTCTACGACGGGAAAATGCCCCCGTCGCAAATAAGTTTCTAACAGGACTATTTGCGACGGGATTTATCCCCGTCACAAATAACCCATTGCAAATACCCCTTTTTCCCGTAGTGAAAGGCCTCGCGCCAAAACTACAAATTATATTTTTTCAAGGCCTTGTGCCAAGAAAATAGTTTGTCTCATGAGACCTAATGATGCATCAAGGAGATATAGTGGGTTCATCACTTCACTTACTATGTACAATGCATTCCTAATATGAAATGGTTGAAACATAACATAAACATTTGTATTAAAACTGGAAAATGAAATATTAGCAATTTAACAATAAACCTTGAACAGTATAAAAATAACACATCCATAGTCAAACATATCACAAAACCTTCAATACAATATGGAATACTATATCATAGTAAATCAACTTCAAACAAGTGTAAAATCCATCAAAGGATGTTGATATAGATGAAATCAAAACTATTTGAGAGAAATGTCTCTTTCTATTTTGATATCATTTCAATGTCACATAATTATAAAAGAAAAAAATTATTTTGAAAAAATTATTATAATATTGTAAGGGAATCTAAAAAGATGTTTTAATGGTGGAAAATAGCTGTACCTTCAATATACATTAAAAAAATATTCTTACCTTAATTCGTCAAAAAGGTCATAACGTACCTTTTTTGGAAAAAGACTGAAATATTCCTTTCAAAAAATATTATAAAAAGTCAAACAAGGGTATAAATGATTTTAACCCATATTCTAGGAAATACTAAAAATGTTTTGAATTTTTTTTTAAGAAACCCAGATGTCGATGATAAAGACGTCCCAGTAGATACTCACGTATAAACTACCTCTGATAATAGAGATTGTAAAATTAACTCTTAACTCATACTTTTCCTTGGTCAAGGGTACATTAACCTCCTATATAATATTTAAATCATTGTTATTAAATTATAAAAGAACCAAATACATAAATATGATGTCATATATGATCTTCTAATATTTATTTGTTAATTATATTTTAGTTGTATCATCATTTTGGGTGTTAACTGATTTCTTTTCCTTTATATGTTTTGTTACATAAATCAAGTTTGTTATGTATAATATGTAATTTTTTCATATCTATAATTATTCTAAGTTTGTAAACACTATTTTTTAACCATAAAATGAAAATTATTCTTGAATGTTTATGATGTGGAATGAATCTCATTGTGTTCGCGGAGATGGTATTCCGTACCTACGCACGAGCGACAATATCATTATATTGATGATGAAATAGTATGTAATTGGATGGTATATTACATATATAGAATCATTAACATGTTTTATTTATTATTTACATCATTTATACTCAATAATATACCCATCCAAATAATGAAGGGTTGAATAACAAACTACACCACGATGTGGAGACGGTAAGCCATACGTATGCACATATGGTGACTTTGTCATTCATATGATGGATATAATAATGAATATGGTTGTACCATATTTATAATAACATCACTGTATGAAAAAGGTAATAGATTTATAACTTTTTTAAGGAAACAATAAAGAAAGAGGAAGTGGAAAAAGAAAAGAACATTAAAAGAGGTGATGAAATTATTATCTCTTCTTTGGGTGCTTCCTTTTGATTTGATCAAAAGGGCTCTTTAAGATAGACTTATCATAAAATTAAGGCCTCTAGGTTAAATTTAGGGTATTTTGGAGGATATTTGAGCAGGGTTTGGCCAATACAAATGGATTTGGAGGTGTGATTTTGAGAGACGGGGAAGTACCCTTTTATAAGAGAGGTGAGGGCCACTTTAGGAAATTCTTGAAATGTTAATTTATTATACAATAATTTTAGGTTTATAATGGCTCCAAAAGGATTTTTTTCTAGGATAAGGTATGGATGGGTCGAAAAACTCTCAACCAATAGGTTTTAGACATGTTTAGGTCACCATATTAACCTTATTTTTTAGATTTAACTCTAGTTAAATAGTTTAACTTTTACAATGTCTTCTTATATTAATATAATAAATGGTTAATAAACATACAATAAAAACCCAAGTGAACCACAAGTGGTTCATTATTAACATATATAACCTTATATATGTCCTTTTTCTGAACCTTATATTTTTAGTGATATTATATCAATTAAGAATATATTATTTGTTTTAAAAACCCATTTAGGTCAATTTTGACACTATTTAGTATTTGGTTTAGGTGAAAGTAAAAAAACGTGATTACTTTGAAAAAAGTAAATTAAATCAATACTAAAATGTCATATTAACATAGAAAATTAGTTTAATGCATCAAAAGTCTCAATTTGAATTTATTTGTATATTTATAATATCAATTATTCAAATATTTCATTAATAAGGTAATTTTTTCAACATCATTGTGACATAAGTAAATTTAATAATTTATTGTCAAAAAATTATAAATAAAATACCATTATGTAAGAAATATTTTTATGTTTATAATGAATATTTATAGTCAAATTTATCTTATGTATAACCCTATATTAAAAATGTTTTAGTTATGAAATTTTGAATTTAAAACTTTTAACCCTTTAAATAAAACAATAATAAATGTACTAATCTAATACAAGTGGATAAAAAGGATCATATTTTATTACTAAGGTTTATTTTGGTCTAAATAAACTTATCCAATAGAATTAGGACTTGTGATAGGGTAATTATAATTTCATTTTTACCTTTAATTACCGTATTTACTTTTAATTGTGGTAAATATATTTCAAAAGCTACTAGTCACCAAAAATTATTTTCATCATATACAACCATATTTTACTATCTGATGTAAACCGTGTCTCTCAGATTTTTTAAATTCAATTCACAGAAGCGGTAAAATTACTTTTTATGAAAATTTTTTAATGTGCCTAGAAGGTGGGTAAAAGACGCTATAATGTTCTATAAAATTTTATACATCTGATTTTATTATAAAATGACTCCAATTAATTACATTGAAATTATATAAGTAATATGTCTCTATTTTGATTTAAATAAATATAAATTATTTAAATAATTATTTAAATAAAAATTATGTTTTAAACAATAACGCTGTGTTTTTCAGTATTCAACAAAAATTGAATGTTTTAAGAAAAATACCAAAAATTCACCCTAAGCTAATTTTGATATTCCGAATCCAAAAAATAAAGTCTATTTTGAAAAATAAAATTTATAAAATTTAAAAAAGTGGGTATTAATATTCATAACGGCTAGTTTGATTGGCCATGGTGTGCTAAAACATGAAGTTATGTACAATGTATGCTATTGAATTATTACAAGAGAAACTTACCGTAGAAGATTGTGGTGTTACATTCTCCCCTCCACATAAGTTCGTCCTCAATATTTCTTGAATAATACTGAATAAAAATATTTGGTTGGTTCTTCATCATAAGTTCCCCAGGTTCCCATGTTTCCTCTTCCATCTTATGGTGTCTCCATAGAACTTTTACCAGACGATTAATTCGGTTTCTCAGCACTTGTTCTCTGGTATCAAGAATCTTGACAGGATCTTCACAATAAGACAGATCGGGTTCCAGTTCTATTTCTTCATAGGTGAGTAAATTCATTGAGTCATCCTTGTATTTTCTCAATAGTGATATGTGGAACACATCATAATCTTTAGAGATACTAGGAGGAATTTCCAAACAGTAAGCTATAACTCCAATTCGTTCTAGAATTTTGAATGTTCTAATGCACCTGGGTCTTAATTTACCCTTCATAGCGAATCTTATAACACCCTTCCATGGAGATACCTTTAAGAAAACATGATCTACTACTTGATATTAAAAATCCTTCCTTAAGTTATTATCATATCTCTTTTTCCTACTTTGAGCCGCTTTGATGTGAGTTTGGATAATATTCACCTTTTCCCTTGTTTCCTCAAAAAGTTATGGGCCTACGATTTTTCTTTTACCTACATCATCCCAAAATTTTGGTTTTCGACATCTCTTTCCATATAAAACTTCATATAGTTCCATCTGGTTACTTAAATGGAAGCTATTGTTATATGAAAATTCTACAAGAGGTAAATATTTATCCCACATACTTTGAAAGTAAATTGAGAAAGATCTTAACATGTCTTCTAAGGTTTGAATAGTATGTTCTGCCTTTCCATCAGTTTGAGGGTGGTAGGCAGGGCTCAAACTGGGTTTAGTATCCAGGGCCTTCTAAAGTCTTTTCCAGAATCTGGATGTAAAACATGGATCACGATCAGAAACAATCAATAGGGGTACTAAATGAAGTCTTAAAAATTCTTTAATCTATAGTCTTTCTAAATTTTCAAGTGGTAAATCTTCTCTTATAATAAGAAAATATGCTGACATAGTAAGATGATCAATAATGACCCATATTACACCATTACTTCTAGGAGTCTTTGGTATCCCCATGACAAAGTCCATCGTATATCATCCCATTTCAACTCAAGTATGGGAAGAGGTTGTATGACTCTTATACGATGTTTTCTTCTAGCCTTCACCAGTTGAAAACCCATACATCATGACCCATAATCATCAATCTCCCTCTTCATGTTGTCCCACAAGAAATGTTCCTTTAAATATCTATACATCTTAGTGATACCAAGGTGTATAGAGAAATTGGGGCTATAAGAATCATCCAACAATTCCCTTTTTAGATAAGGTATTTTAGGAACACAAAGTCTCTTCCAAAATTTCAAAATTCCATCTTCATATACGAAGTCAATCAATCTCCCATCATTCACAGCTTTAATTTTCTTTTGAAACTCCTCATCATCGGTCTAAGAACTTTTTATCCTTTCTAGTAAATATGGATAGGCGAAATTTTGAAAAAAGTATGGATGTTTCACATTCCTTGATTATTCCCATATCCATATTTACTAGATCCATGAACATAGGATCCCTTTCAACTCTCATCTTGTTCAAAACCCAATGATCCTTTCTACTCAACGCATATTTCACCTTATTTGCCTTCTCCAGGTGGTAGTGTATAGTGAAATCATAATATTTGAGTAGTTCAAGCCATTGACTTTTCCTCATGTTGAGTTATATCTGGGAGAAAATATAATTCAAACTCTTATGATCGGTATATATCTCAAATATTTCACCATATAGATTGTGTATCCATATCTTCAAACCAAATATTACCGTTGATAACTCAAGATCATGATTATGATAGTTTTGTTCATAAATTTTTAGCAATCTTGATGCATTGATAATAACCCTATCATTCTTCATAAGGACACAACCAGTTCCTTTCTTTGAAGCATCACTATAAAAAACAAACACATCATTCCCTGATGGTAGAGTCAAGATAGGAACATTGACTAATCCTGTCTTTATATCATCAAAAATCTCTTCACACTCTTTTATTCAAACATATTTCACCCATTTAAATGTGAGCTTGGTTAATGGGTTAGCTAATCGGGCAAAATTCTAGATGAAATGCCGATAATAACTTACTAAACCAATAAAATTGTATACCTTAGTTATACTTGTCGGTGTTGGAAATTCTTGTATTTCTCTTTTCCTAAAAGGATCAATAGAGATTCCATCCTTAGAGATAATATAAATCAAAAAAGAAATCTCTGGATGGAAAAATTCACACTTTCTAAAATTCCCATATAATTATTTTCTTCTAAGAGTCTTTAGAATAGTGCGCAAGTGATTTTCATGATCTTCAAAGATTTTGAAGTATAAAAAAATATCATCAATAAATACAAATAAACATTCAACAAGATATTCCTTGAAATATATATTCATTAGATCCATGAAGATGGTTGGTGCATTAGTCAGTCTAAAGGGAATTATTGTAAACTCATAATGCACATACCTGGTATGAAATGATATCTTCAAAATGTCTTCCTTTTTCACACACAATTGATTATATTCAAATTGAAGAACAATCATTGAAAAATATTGAGCTCCATGAAGTTGATTGAATAAATAAACAATATGAGGTAGGGGATACTTGTTCTTTATTGTTATAGCATTGATCTCCCTGTGGTCAATCCAAAACCTCATTGATCTATCTTTCTTGTTAACATAATGAACATGGGATCCCCATAGAGAAACATTATGGAAAATAAATCATTTATTACTTAATTACACTAGTAGTTTCTTTAGTTCCACTAATTCCACATTGTCAATTCTATAAGGGGTCTTCGATATTATCCTTGAACCAGGAATTCAATCAACGAAAAACTCTATTTATCATTCTGGAGGATGTCCTGGTAAATCCTTTGAAAAAACATAAACATATTATTTAACAATAGGTATTTCCTCTATTGGAACATTCCATTCCTCACCCATATTTATTTCACTCTCTTCCTCCCCAATAATTGAATTTAGTAGAGCTACTGGAGGTGGATATAGATGAGAATCAGATGGTGAAATTTATTCTCTAAAGATATGGTACTCCTTATCATCATCGAAAATTGTAACCTCCTTTTTACAATAAATTTTCACATCATGGTCTAAAATCAAATCCATACTGAGGATTATATCAAATTAAATCATGGGCATGATGATGAGATCAGCAGATAAAGCACATTTATATGCCCTAATGGGAACAGATTCACAAAACATTATTGCAATGATACTTCTCTTATGTGATTTGACAGACAAATCCTTTGTTAAATAAAATTGGAAATATCTAATTTTCATAGAAAATTGGGAAGGTATGAGATAATTCAATGATATAAAATCAAATAATGCGTTGGCTAAATTTCAGGAAACAATTAAATTACCTGCCACCATGTCATTCAAAGCTTCAACCTCTGCAGGAGTGATCACATTATCTTGGCCTTTCTCCCTTTGCCTTCTCTGAGGTATGTTTCCCTGATGCTTTGAAAATTCATTTGCATAATGCCCCATTTCTCTACAATTATAACATTCAACATTGACAACCTCTTTCTTTCCCTTGCAATCACGATCTTGGTGTCCTTTTCACCGTACTTGGAATATACTCCAATTCCCATCAGTTAAGTATGAGGGTGTTTCTTCCCACATTTACTATAGGATGGAAGTTAAACTTTTCCCTTCTTCCCCTTATTTCTATTTCTAAAGTGTTTATCAGATCTCTTCTTCTCTTGCTTTGATTTTAAAGTCGTAAGACCTAAAGAATTGTTTTTCTGTATTTATATCACATGAGATGATATCTTCGTATGATTAGAGGATTGTGAGACTAATGCTCATTGGAGAAATGGTTTTAACCCATCAAATAATCGACCAATCTTACTCCTTGGGTTATGTATATAATCTACTACAGGCCTTTCTAACCTAGTAAAGTTAGGATCATACATTGCAACATTCTCATCCTCCTTTTTCCTCAGACTAAGAAATTGTCTTTCCATATCCGCTCAATGGTCACGAGTAATGTATTTTTCTAATAAAACCACTTTATGCTTATTCCATTCCATATTTGACACTTATTCATCCTCCTTTGGGTTTTGAATTAATTACCACCATTTATGTGCATCTCCCGTGAGCGGATAAACTACCATGAAAACTTTTTCCCTTTCACTACTCCCCAAAGCCTGAAATATTTTATCTAAGGAACTTATCTATTTCTCATCTACAAAAGGATTTATAGTCCCACTGAATGATGGGGTGTTTTTTCCTCATGATGTGGTTTAACATTGATCCTATACATTGTGGATCGGGGTTCTCTATACAGGTAAGTTTATTATTCATAACCCGAGTGAGTTGTCCCTGTATGGTTATAAGTTGTTCAGTACCGGTTGCATCACTAGCTCCAATATAATTATCATGAGTAGGAGGGAAATACCTACATGGATTTTGTGCATTTATATGATTTCCATTCCTTCCACTAGGTTCCATTTCTAAACAATGTCATACACTAGATTAGTTTATGTATCGCAATTCATAATTCAAAACTAGTAAAATACATATCATAAATGGAACAATTTAAGCGTATAATCCATAATCATAAAACATGTTTTCATTGAGTAAGTATTTACTCATAAATCCGTCATAATGGTTTTTAGTGAAAATGTGAATTATCCTAAGCATGTCTCCCCGGAGTATCTTAACAAAGACTGTAGCAAAGCCCATTGTCGTGTACCAGGATACCCCGAGTCAAGCCCAAAACTCCTTGTCAGAGTTTTCACTCTTAGGTACATATGTGTTAGATCCACCTCTACCTGCTCATACCCAGACAGAGATGCATTTCTTGTAAAATACAAAAAATATCTACATTACCAAAATTCAAAGAAGTTCTTCTATACTAATCCTCAATTTCTATCTAGGATAATGTTCTCTAATCAGAGTTTTTCTAAATCTTGCTTCCAAGGTTTGTACTAAACATCATCTGATACCAACTGTAACACCCCAACCCTAGTTACCCAGAGTCAGTGCATTATTATACAAAATTTTCGTGATCAAAAGTGTTTATGTCCCGAAATACCGATTAGTTTAGTATCCATGGATGTACTAGATACATACATAAGTTTTATATTAAATCTTGAAATGAAAAAACAGAAACATTTTGTCCCCTTTGAACAAACTCATATCCCTTTTCCTATTCCTACAGGTTAATCTTAATATACATATTCATATACTGGGAAAAAGAAAACATAAGAATGGGGTGAGATCAAGTGCTCAGTAAGGATAACAACATAGAAGAAATTATCAAAAATAAGCATAAAAATTTAAGGCAATGAATAAGACTAAAACAAATTCCTTTTAAACATAAATTTCAGCATAATATAGCAAAGATAAATCAAATAATTCTATTTACATATTCACATAGATATTCTACTAGTTGAATAATCACATGTAATATCAATAGATAATTTCAGAATGATGGAATGCATAATGCCGGACATCATAACCACATAGTCAAGGCATCATGCCAAGACTACAAATAAAAATTTTTATGGAATTTTTTAAAGACACTAGTTTGACTCATGATACCTACCGATGTATCAAGGAGCTATAGAGGGCTCCCCCCATCACATACTAAGTCCAATACATTCCTCATATGAAAGGGTTGAAAAATAACATAAACATTTGTATTAGAACTAACATATGAAATGTTAATAATTTAAACATAAAACATGAGTGGTATAAAAACAACACTTACAATGTCAAACATATCAAAAAAGATTCAATAAAATATGTAGGATTGTATCATAATAAAGCATCTTCAAACAAGTGTCAAATCCATCAAAGGATGTTGACATAGATAAAATCCAAAATATGTTAGAGAAATATATATTTCTATTTTGATATCATTTAAAATTCACATAATTATAAAAGAAAAAATTTATTATGAAAATATTTTTATAATCTTGTAATGTAAGCTTTGAAGATGTTATAATGTTGGAAAATAGACATACCCACTGTATATGTTAAAAAACATCTCACTTTAATTTTTTGAAAAGGTCATAAAGTACCTTGTTTGAAAAACGACGGAAAGATTACTTTCAAAACATTTTATAAAAATTCAAACAAGGGTATAAATTAATTTAACCCATATTCTAGGAAATAGTAAAAAAAATTGAAATAATTTTTTAAGAAACACATATGTGGATGATAAAGAGGCCCCTGTAGATACTCACATATAAAAAACCTCAGATAATAAAGAGATTGTAAAATTTACCCTTACCTTGTACATTTCCTTGTTCGAGGTATGTTAACCTCTTGTATAATAGTTAAATAATTGTTATTAAATTATACAAGATCCACATACATTAATATAATATCATATATGATCTTATAATATTTCATTGTTAATGATATTTTAGTAGTATCATCATTTCAAGTGTTAATTGATTCACATTAATTTTTATGTTTTTTTACGTAATTCATGTTTGTTATGGATAAGATGTATTTGATTCTCATAAAAAATGATATTAAGTTCTTAAAAATTATTTTTTTAATCATAAAATGAAATTTATTATTGAATGGTTATGATGGGGAATGTATCTCATCGCGTTCATGGAGACGGTATTTCATACGTACGCATGAGAGATAATATAATTCTATTGATAGTGACATAATATGTAATTGGATGATATATTAAATGTCCATAATCATTAAAATGTAATATTTATTATTTACATTCATTATAATCATTATTATACCTATACAAATAATGAAGTGTTGAATAAAAACTACACCACGACGTGGAGATGGTAAGTCGTACGTACGCACGTATGATGACCTTTTCATTCATAGGATGGATATAATAATGAATATGGTTATACAATTTTTATAATAACATCACTATATGTAGAAGGTAATGGATTCATTACTTTGGTATGGAAAAAACAAATAAATAGAAAGTGGAAGAAAAAAAAGAACTTTGAAAGTGGGGTGGAAATTATTTCCTCTTCATCAGGTGTTTCCTTTTTATTTGATCAAAAGGGAACCATAGGATGGATTTATGATCAATTTAAGGCATCTAAGATTAAGTGAGGGTATTATGGAGGATATTTGAGCAGGGTTTGGTCGATAAAAATGGATTTGGATGTGTGATTTTGAGATAAGGGGAACTACCATTTTATAAGGGAGGTGAGGGTCACTTTAGGAAAAGTTTGAAACATTAATTTATTATACAATCATATTCTATTTATAATGGCTCCGAAATGATTTATTTCATATCTAAGGCGGGTATGGGTCGAAAAATTTCAAAAAATAGGTTTTAGATGGGTTTATATCACCATATTAACCTAATATTTTAGATTTAACTCTTAGTTAAATAGTTTAACTTTTACAAAGTCTTATTGTATTATTATAACAAATGGTTAATAAACATACTATGAAAATAAAAGAGGACCCAAAGTGGTTCATTATTGACATATATAATATTTTATATTTTCTTCTTCTGATCCTTAGATTTTTATGAATATTATATCAATTAATAATATAGTATTTTTTTTAAAAACTCATTTATTTCAATTTTGACACTATTTAGTATTGGGTTTTTTGAAAGTAAAATAAACTTGATTACTTAGAAAAATATAAATTAAATCAATCCTAAGATGTCATATTATCCTAGAAAATGTGTGTAATGCATCAAATTTCTCAATTTAAATTTATTTGGATATTTATAATATCAATTATTTTAATATTTCATTAATAAGTTTATTAATGCATCATTATTGTGTAATAAATAAATTTAAATATATAATGTATATAAATTATAAATATAATACCATTATTTAGGAAATATTTTTATATTTCTAATGAATATTTAGAGTCAAATTTATCTTATGTATAACCCTATATTAAAAAAAATAGTTATGAAAAGTTGAATTTAGCACTTTTAACTCCTCTTTAAATAAAATAACAATAAATGTCCTAATCTAATCCATGTGGATCGAAGAGGATCATATTTTTTTTCCAAATTTTAATTTTGGTCGAAATACAGTTATATAATAAAATTAGGACATGTGTTAGGGAAATTATAATATCATTGTTACCTTTAATTACCATATTTCCTTTTAAACATGGTAAATAAAATTCAAAAGTTACTATTCAAAAAAAAATTATTTTCTTCTTATTGAACCACATTTTACATACAGATGACTACCATGTCTCTTGGATTTTTCAAATTCAATTCACAAATGTGGTAAAATTATGTTTTATGCAAATTTGAAAATGAGCCTAGAAGGTGGGTAAAAGATGTTAAAAAGTTCAATAAAATTTTATACATTTAATTTTATCATAAAATGACTCCATTGAACTAAAATGAACTTAAATAAGTCTTATGTAACTATTTTGACCTAAAATAAATTTAAATAAAATACATAATTATTTAAATAAAAAGTAGGTTTTAAACAATAACATAGCGTTTTTCACTATAAATCAAAAATTGAATGTTTTCCAACAAATAGAAAAAAATCACCCAAAGATAATTTTGATATTTCAAATCAAAAAATGAAGTCCATTTTGAAAAATAAAATTTTTAAAATTTCAAAAAGTGGGTTTTACTATTCATATCAGTTAGTTTGATTGGTCATGGTGTGCTATAACTCGAAGTTGCATACAACACAAACTATTGCATTATTCAAATAGAAACGTACTGTGGAAGCTTGGAGTGTTACAAAAATTTTATTAATTTATATAAAATTATTATATTAGTATTCAAAAATAATGTTTATTTGTATACATTGAATCAAAAGTCATTTTTATAATTAATATTTTTTTCAATAATTCAAATATATATATATATAATAAATTTCATTAAATAATAAATATGTTTATTATAATTTTATTATTTTTTAATATTTTCATTTTTAAAATTATATATAAATACTTTTTGAATATAAATATTTATAATTATATATAAATACTTTTTAAAATGTATATTTATTATTATAATTATTAATATATATATGAATATAATTAAATAAGTATTTGTTTTCAATGAATTTTGTCAATTTATGCATGAATATAATAGATTTTCACATGATATGTATTCATCATGAATGTTCATTTATATATTATACCCTAATTACTAATCATGTTGTCCATATATATGATGATTTGTTTTTTATGAGATCTATACTTTACTCAGTGTATATGATTCATTGATGTTCCCATGAAGCTATTATGTTCTTATAAATACACTTAAAATAATGATAAATATATTTAAATAATAAATACTTTTATTATATTTATAGTTATAAATATTTAGTTATATATAATTTCTTTTTAAAATATATTTTTAATTATAATTATATAAAATAATATATATATATATATATATATATTATTATAACATTACAATAATTTTTTAAATGATAAATATAGTTATTTTATTTATAATTATATATAAATACCTTTTAAAAATATTTGTTTTTAATTATAATTATAAATAAATACATATATTTATTGTAAATTTTAAATGATAATTATATTTATTATATTAATAATTATATATTCGTTTTTTATAAAATTACAATAAATAAATTTATTATAATTTTATAAATATATATATATTTATATTAATATATATATATACATATAAATATATTTAGTGTTTCAACCCATGGATCTTTGGCTTTAGCGACATCTCATAAGAAGAGGCATTTGTGTTCAGCATGATTAGGGGGTTTCCCCAGGGATGAGCATGCCCCAGATCTGTCCCACCATGGTGCAAGGGGGTATCAGGGTGGGTGGGGGAGGTGTCCGTAGTATGTCTCGGCGGCGATGGTGTCGTTTCCTTGAGTTGCATGCTTCTGGCATGGCGTGAAGTGTCGAGATCCCAGATTATTTTCGTTCAATCCCATATTTGGCCTTGCCAACTAGATTTGGGGTGTTTTTGATGACTACGATGCAACTAGGTATGTTGTCATTTGTGGACAGTGGTGATGGAATAATGCTGATGGTGGCATGGGCCGTGGTTTTGGAATTCGCCGATGGTAATGGTGTGGCGGTGGATGCTGTGGTGAGAAATTAGGCAGCAGGGGTGTTGGTCGACCTTCAATGTGGGTCAAAGGCGGTGTCAGTGTCTGCAGTGAGGGAGTGGGTTGATTAAATGGTGTGAGAGCTTCGCAATGATAGAGTCTTAATATGGTATATGGCAGTGTCAGTGGTCCACATGGAAGAATGCGGCCTATGGTAGGTTTTTTATGGTGCTCAACACTAGGCAACTACAGTCATTATGTAAAGGGGATTGGTGGTAATGGTGAGATATGGCTACATCGGAGTTGGTTCCACGGTGACTGATGGCTCATTCCATGATGTGAAAGTCACGACAGGGGGAGCCTTGACGGAATGCAGGTGGTGAAAATCTTGTCGTGGGTGGTGCAAATCTGGTCATTGTCATATCTAGTATCTTTCAGGGATGATGAGGCCATTTGTGTTTGGATCTATGATTTTCATCCTTCAGGAATGATCTTTAGGTCTATATGACTTGCATTTTGTAAGGGGTCTTGTTCCAATGGGTTTTGGGTCACTAAATTTGAAAGGCTATGTGCCTCTAGATCTTCGAGTTTGAAATGGGGTGTCTCTCCCAGTTTAATAGGGATCATATTTTTCTTTTTCACTTTTTTAATAAAGAGGCATGCCCTTATCATTTTCCGTATAAATATAAATATATTTATTTATTTATAATAATTATAATTTTATAAATATATACAATTATAAAAATATATTTATAAATACATAAAAAAAGTATACATATATACAAATTTTTATAATTATAATTATAAATCATATATATATATATATACGTAAATAATTATAAAACTATAATAAATATATTTTTTATATTCATATTTATAATTATGAATAAATATATGTTTATTTTTAGTCATAAAAATAAATAAATAAATAAACATATTTAAATACCTATGAAATTTAAATAAATATATTGGCTAACCAAATGAGTAGCTATCAGCTGATAACATTGATAAGAAATGTGATGGTGGTGGTGATTCCAGGTAGCCAAGGAAGGCAGAGAAACTAGGCCACAAAAGTAGGAAGGCGTGCTGGATTACATCTCCATAGGTTTTTCCATTGCCTGCTCCCATGGAGTACATCACCATCCTGGCATCTCCAGATCCATCCTTCCTATTTCCCTCTTTCTGACTTCACATATAGATCCTTATTTTCCATTTTCAGTTCCAACTACAATTGAGTGATGATTTTTTAATTTCGACTGTCACGTTACTTGGATGCACGAGTCTTGAGGTTGGAGTGTTTTGTTTTTTATAAGAAGAAGGGTTTGAAGTATGCCAAAACCCTAATGATATATTTGATGTTATTAATATTTCCATGACGTATTATATACCCCCTTTACTAATTTTATATTCAATGTGCATAATTTGTGTGAAATATTAATGTTTTAATACTAAGTATAATTTTTGAGCATGTTTAGAAGTAGTCCAATTGAGTCAGTTTACTATTTTATTTATAACTCTCCCCCTAATGATCCAAATAGTTTGGTTCTTGTTTTTTAGGATTCCTAATTCAATATAAAACATTTCATTAGAATGGATCATGGGCCAATTCATTCATTTTAAGGCTCATATGGACCACACAAGATGACCCAAAGAATTTGTGAAGAAACTAGACCTTCCAAGAGGATTGAGTTACTGGTCTCACAACCTAAGCCCATATTTTCTAAAACTACACCATATGTTATTGACTATCCATGAGAATCATGGGTAAAAATTTCAGGGCCCAAATCTAAGAACAAGCGGCCCAAATGAAGCTTTGAAATCCATCCCACCATTCTGGACGAGAATTAAAATCCGGATACTATTTAGGACATATCTTTATGATTTAATCATCAAATAGAGCTGATATTTTTCAGTGTGAAATAAAATATATAGGTGTCCAACTTTGTTGAATAAATAATTCGGTTTTAAAGTTATATTCCTATTCAAAAACCCTTTCACATTTTAGACATCAAAAAGACTGGATTAAAATGGACAGATTAAAATTGATTAATCATCCAATCATAACATTGGATACATTTGTCCAAATGCATATAAATTTCATGATTAGTCGGAAAACATTATTATTAACAACTTTTAAGAAAGAGATATCTTTAGATTCTACTATCTGGATGTCCAAATCATCGATCCAAGTGGAGGGACAGATTGGGAATGCAAACAGTCCACTTCCTTGGGCTATAAATACATCCTCTCCACTCCTTCAAAGGGGTTGACATTTCAGAATAGAGGAGTACATATTGGAATTAACAAAGCCTTGAAAAAGGCTTGTGATTACCTTCCATACTCATGTTTTCACTTGAGATACCTTTCCTCCTATCTTTGTTTCCTTTTACTTTTGTGTTGTTCTTTGTTTGTAATCTTGTATGTTTGTGTTTTGTAATTCCGTTTTAATGAAAGTTTTTTATTCAATATATCTTATTCTCATCCACCTTCTATAATTTAATTTTAATGTTCTTAAAATAGTATAAATACAGTTGAATCCCCTTCCCTTCTTTTGCTTCCTCGTTCAATCGAAATTCCGTTTTTTTTAAATTCTCATCATTGTTCGTGTGTGTGTGTGCGACGAACCACTCTTTTCTTGTCCCAATGTTTTTCTTCTATTCTTAATTTATCATCAAAATAATTATAACCATATTATTAAACACCCAAATTTATGAGTAAATATCTCATTGGTGTGAGTCAAAATTTAGGGATGTTAAGTGATTGATAGTATTTTCTTGATGAGTATTCGTTAAATTAACATTGTGTATGTTGGACTTAACATATCATGGATTAATGAAATATTTTGTTTAACATGTGGTTTGAATGGATTATTGTAACCATAAATACACTACCATAAACAAGTAATGGTAATTATTAGAACCTTGAGTTAAGTTAAGGGTTGTATTAAAGCCTTAACACTTATGAATTCCAATCAATGTTATCTTGTGATGTGAGTGTTAATTTAAATGCAATATAAAGAAAATCTCAAGGATATCACAATATTAACTCCCTAATAATGAACTCACCCCAGTCTTTATCAATTTGTTAAATCAATTATAGTCATTCAATCATTTCAATTAAGCTTTGAAAAAAACCCCATAATCAAAATACAATCAACTAAAAACAAACGACTGTTACAAAGTATCATAGTCGAGGATTCGACCCCAGTGCTGCTGTACACATTAGTAGAGCACTGGAACTTTGACCAGTCGATAGGTGACAATCAGCCGTGAATTTCAAAAGGATCCGTTTCTGGGGATGGTTCTTTAATTATTCATTAGTTTCTGGTTATTGTAAAAAAAATTAAAAAAATTAAAAAAAATTGAAAAGAAACACAAAGAAAAACCCGTCTTCCTATTTCTTCCAAAATCTCTCTTAATGCACCGTATTCTTCAAAACAATCCCTTGAATTTGTTTGAACTTGAAATTGAGCGAACACTTCGCCAAATTAGGAGGAACATAAGAGATAATCAAATAATTCAAGAACCAGTCCTTGTCTGACCAATTGAATTTGATATAGCCAATCCTAGGGAACAAACACTTAAAGAACTTGCTGCACCTGATATGAATTACCAACCTCTTGGTATTCAATATCCACACATAGATGCTAACTTTGAACTCAAATTAGATTTGATTCATCTTCTCCCTCATTTCCACAGGCTAGTTGGTGAGGATCCATATATCCAACTTAAAGAGTTTCCAGTAGTGTGCTCTACCATGAAGCCTCAGGGGGTTTATGAGGAAAAAATAAAACTCGGAGCATTCCCTTTATCCCTAACTGACACTGCCATGTCATGGATTTACTACCTCCCTTCTGGTTTCATAACCACATGGAATGACATGAAGTGACTTTTCGTAGAAAAATTCTTTCCTGCTTCTCGTACTGCTTCTATCCGAAATGAAATAAGTGGAATCCATCAGTTCGTAAGTGAATCACTCCATGAGTACTGGGAGAGGTTCAAAAATCATGTTGTAACCTGAACACATCACCAAATCCATAATCAACTCTTGATCCAATACTTATATGAAGGGTTATTGGATATTGATAAAACTCTCATTGATGCCGCAAGTGGCGGTTCTCTTATTGATAAAAATCCTACAGCTGCAAGATATGTCATAAGTAACATGGATGAAAACACAAAAAAAATCCATAATCGATCACATGCTCAAGTCAAACAAGCCCATGATAATAAATCAATTGAGCCAAACAAGATGACCGAGTGGATGAGTGAAATTACAAGTCTTGTGCGACAACTAGCTGTGGCTACCAAATTGCCAACCTCATCTTCTCCGCAATAAATGTTTCCTGGACCTGTCAAAAACTATGGAATCTACAAATCTTCATCTCATCCAACTAACACATGACCAAAACTTCAAGAGGATAAATCTGATTCATTTGGACCAATGGAGCTCAATACAACATATGCTCATCATAACATCAACCCTAAACTATCAAGTCTATTTGTTAGATACATTATCCAACCTCACTCTAAGACCTTCTCTTCTTCTAATAACCAAGGACTAAGGTATGGTAATCCCATATATCATCCCCCTCAATTCCCTCCTCAAAACCCAAACCAGTTTCAATATGGTCAAGGTGTTGGTAACTCCCAACAACCTTATCCTTTTATTCCTCAACCTCAAAGGAATAATCTTCTTCCAGGATTCCATTATCCTAGTGAGCCTTCCCAATTCCAAAACCAATACAATCACCTTCCCAAAAACCAAAATCTTTGGAATCCCAATCTAGGAAAAGCCTCTTCTTCCAAGAAACCATGGAAAATCACAGTGGAAGATCTTTCCTCCTTCACCCGTTCCAGCCTCAAGAACATTGAAACCCAAATTGGTCAACTTGCATCCCTCCTTAGTCAGCATCAACCATCCAATTATTCCCAACATCTAGCTCAACCATTACCCAACCCCAAGGGTAATGTAATTGCAATTTCACATAGATCAGGAATGAAAATTTTTATACCTCAAGATAAGTCATATAAACCACCTTTAAATATTGACCTAGAAAATGAAAAGAAAAAGAAGCTTGAAAATGAACCTGAAACCATTCCCTCAACTCCTTCCGTTCCAATTAGGAACCCAATTCCTTTTCCTCAAGCTGTTTCTAAGCCAAATAATTCCTTTTAACCGGATCATGAAATGCTCGACCTATTTAGACATGTTGAAGTCAACATTCCCCTCTTAGATTCCATAAAAAAATTCCTAAGTATGCCAAGTTTCTCAAGGAGTTGTGTACCCACAAGAGGCAACTTAGGACCTCCTAAAATGTTTCAACCCAAGTGTCCATACCCATTAAGTGAAAATATCCAGGGACCTTTATAGTTCCATGCCAAATTGGAAGTTCCAACTTTGATGATGCACTCATATACCTAAGAGCCTCAATTAATGTCATGCCAGAATCCATATTCTCCAACCTTGGTCTAGGTCCCTTAAATCTAACGAGTGTTGTCATTCAATTGTCCAATCGATGAAAAACCAGTCCTGAGAGTATAATTGAGGATGTCCTTGTCCGAGTCAATGACCTTATCTTCCCTGCTGATTTATATGTCCTTCACATGGAAGGTGAGATGAAATCTTCTCGATCTCTCCTAATTCTTGGAAGACCATTCCTCATGACTTCAAGAACCAATATTGATGTCCATTAAGGCATCTTATCCGTGGAATTCAGTGACCAACTGGTCAAGTTCAACATTTTCCAAGCCATGAGATACCCATCTAAGGATCACTCTGCATTCTCAATCCATACTTCAGAGGACACTTTTAAGAGTCAATCGAACCCCAATCCACTATGTTCTTCATGTTATAATGACAAAGGATCTTGTGAAATCCGCACCATGACTAACAAAGTCATAAATGGTGAAGTTGATTCGGACCTTTCATTCATTGACTCTATCAATCTAGAGGATCTTGAAAACTCTCTTGAATCCCACATCAATTCTGATCACTATTTGTCCACCTTGGAAAGTATTAAGGAAAATGAATCTGAAGAAAATAAAGTCCCTTCTTCCATTCCTGAGATGTCTAGCCCAAAAGTGAAAGATGAGAATAATCTAAAACCTCTTCTTAAACACCTGAAATATGCATTCCTTTTCCATGGTCACTCATATCCTATCATTATCTCTACTTCACTTACTGAAACTAAGGAGTCCAAACTTGTTCACGTGTTAGAGGAAAAAAAAAGCTATAGGTTGGAACCTAGATTACATACGAGGAATCAACCCTCCCATTTTCATGCATCACATCCATCTTGAGGAGTCATCCAAACCAATTAGACAACCACAAAGAAGAGTCAGTCCAATCATACTTGAGGTAGTTAGAGAATAGATCCCCAAGCTTCTTCAAGTTTGTATTATCTACCCAATTTATGATAGGGAATGGGTTAGTGAAATTAATGTTTTACCTAATAAGGGTGGTATAACTGTTGTCACAAATGAACATGGATAGGTAGTCACGACTCGAGTGAAGAACAAATGGCGTGTGTGCATCGACTATAGGAAATTGAATGTTGAAACAAGAAAAGATCACTACCCTCTTCCATTCCTTGATCAAATGCTGGAACGATTAGATGGAAAGTCACACTATTTCTTTCTTGATGGATACACCGACTTCTTACAAATCCCAATCGCACATCAGGACCAACAAAAGACTACTTTCACACGCCCCTTTGGAACATGTGCATATAGAAGAATGTCTTTTGGCCTTTACAATGATCTTGCAACATTCCAAAGGTGTATGATGAGTATCTCTTCCGAATTCATTGAACACTACATGGAAGTCTTCATGGATTACTTCACCATTTATGGTGAGTCATTTGAATCTTGTTTTAATTCACTCTCTCTAGTCCTCCAAAAGTGTGTCAACTGTAACCTTGTGTTAAATTTTGAAAAATGTCACTTCAAGGTTTCAAATGGGATTGTTCTAGGGAACATTGTTTGAAAAGATGGGATTGAAGACAATCCTGCAAAAATTGAAGTGATCCAATCACTTCCTCAACCCACTTTTGTTCGAGAAATCCGTTCATTTCTTGGTCTTGCTGGTTTCTATCAGAGATTCATCCATAACTTCAGTAGGATTTCCCTCCCACTCACCCGGTTTCTCCAAAATGATGTCACTTTCCATTTCGATGAGGTTTTAAAGAGATCCTTTGTTGAGCTCAAAACTGCTCTAACATCCGCCCCAATAATCCAACCCACATATTGGTCCTTACCCTTTGAGATGATGTGTGATGCTTCTGATAGATCTGTTGGGGCGGTTCTTGTTCAAAGAAGAGAAAAGATTCCTCATGTCATCTATTATACCTCAAAAAAATTGGATGAAACTCAATCATACTACACTGCCACTGAAAAGAAACTTTTAGGAGTGGTTTTTTCCTTAGATAAATTCCAGCCCTATCTCTTAGGTGCCAAAATCATCATCTTCACAGACCATTCTACTATAAAGTTCTTACTCAAGAAAAGTGATTCCAAACCGAGTCTAATAAGCTGGATACTAATGCTCCAAGAGTTTGACCTTGAAATCAAAGATAGACGAGGAAAAGAAAACCCCATGGCTAATAACTTGAGTAGAATTTCTAATTCTTCTCATTCTAAAATCATCGATCCTGAATTCCCCACTGAGCACCTTTCATCTCTCACTCCAAAAATACCATGGTATGCCCCAATCGTAAATTACTTGGTTTCTGGTGTTTTTCCAGAAATGTTTTCAAAAGAAGATAAGTGAAGTTGAAAAGTGATTCAAAATACTATTTTTGGGAAGAAAATTAACTTTGGAAAATTGGGGTAGACATGGTAATTAGAAGATTTGTTGATGAAGATGAAAATTCCTCCATCTTAGAATTTTATCACATACATCCCATAGGTGCCCACTTTGGACCACAAAGGACCTCCTGAAAGGTCCTAGACTCTAGATTCTTCTAGCCTTAAATCTTCAAGGACTCACATGAGTTCTGTCAATCATGTCCCACTTGCCAAAATTTTGGCACAATTTCAAAGAGAAATGAAATGCCCCAAAAACAATTAAATTTCTATGAGATATTCGATGTTTGTGGCATCAATTTCATGGGACCATTTACCCCTTCCAATGGATTCTCATACATCATTCTTGTAGTTGATTGTGTTTATAGGTGGGTTGAGGACAAACCCACTAGAAAGAATGATTCACATATTGTTAGTGAGTTCCTAAAGACACACATCTTCCACTGATTTGGAACACCACATTCCTTGATAAGTGACTTAGGAACCCATTTTTTGTAATAAAAACATGGAATATATTTTGAATAAGAATGAGGTTGTACATAAAACTTCAACTGTATATCCCCCACAAACAAATGGCGTGGATGAACTTTCTAATAGAGAAGTGAAAAGAGTGCTTGAGAGAATTGTAAAACCCACCAGAAATGACTGGCCTGAAAGACTTGGTGAAGCACTTTGGTCTTATCGAACTGCCTATAAAACACCCATTGGGATGTCTCCTTTTACGCTAGTTTTTGGTAAAGCATGTCATCTTCCAATTGAAATCCAACATAAGTCTTTTTGGGCTGTGAAAACCTGTAATTTTGATTGTGAAAAATCTGGTAAAGAAATATTGTTGCAATTGGCTGAACTGGAGGAGCTTCGACGTTATTCTTATGAGAATTCTAATCTCTACAAAGAAAAATCCATGACACTCCATGATAAACACATCATGAGAAAGGTATTTCATGAAGGTGAAAAGGTAATGATAATCAAATTTTGATTTCAGTATCACCTAGGTAAGCTTAATTCAAATTGGGAAGGTCCTTTTGTTATTACTAATGTTTATCCATTTGGTGTAGTGCAAGTCCAAGACCCCTCTTCCAAAAGGACATTCACTGTTAATAGACATCGGTTAAAGCATCACCATGAGGGGACTCATAATCCCGGATCAACATCAACTTCCACTGGATCCCCAACTTCTGCAGTTGACCAACCACTAGATGGAAATGACGACTCGCCAAATCCAAACTAGGGGCACCTCTTTCCCTTTAACTCTCTCTCTATCTTTCTCTCTCTACCTCTTTATTCTTCTTTCTCTCTCTTTTATTTTTTTACCACTTTCTTTATCAAACCCTTTCTTTTCACTTTCTCTTTTGTGTGGCTGTATCTTTATTAAAAACTATAAAAATATAAAAAAAATCATCGTAACAAAAAAAATTCAAAATAATAAAGAGTAATGATTACCCACCATCCAATTTTCTAATTTTTTCCAACCATTTTGGGGATTTAACAGACATGATTTCATCTCAAACATGTTTTATCTTCATCATATTTTTGGATAAATAATTTTTTGTGAAGAATAATACATTTTTAATGCTCAGTTATTGATTTGGAAAATGATTTTCCCCAATGGTGGGAACCAACATTTTCTTTCATGGAAAGGCTACCCATGGCCATCTTTTCAAAATTTGTGTTTTCACCTCCATTTTTTAGTCTTTAGTTTGTGGAACTTTGATCTGAATTTCCTACTTTAGTGTGCATTAACAAGATGGAGGCATTTTCCGAACCACATGAGAATCAAAATATCCAAATATACTCTCATTTCCCTTACATTAATCCTCCTTTTGAAATCCCCTTAGAGCCTATGAAAACCTTTTCTTTTATAGACACATTACAAGCCCAATACCTTTTCCCACCCAATATCAACATGTATTTTCATTGCAAATTTTTTTTTTGAAATTTATGTGTGGCACAAATGGATTTCATTTTGGGTACCCTTTGTTGATTTAACCGTGTTATTATATGCTTGAGGTGGAGCATCCATTTCAGTGTGGGGGAGAGGTTTTCATTAAGTGTGTTTAGGGGAATGTGATTTACTTTCATTTATGTAATTTTTTAAATTTTATTGACATGTGTGCAAAACAAAATCAAAAAAAAAATCAAAAAAAAAATCAAAAATAACAAATAAAAAAAATTGATTGGGTTGTTTCTTGGGTATGTCAAAAATCACCCTTCCTCAACCTTTGATCTTGTTATAAATATTACAATTATTTTCGTGAGGAGATCAATCATGGGTTGGGATATGAGTGTGAGATCTTTTCCATGTTTAAATTTCGAAAAAAAGAAAACAATGAACACTTGTATTATATTCTTATGTCATTGGGAGAATTTTTGTGGTTTGTAAATATTTCATATTATCATCCCATTAAAATTTTATTCCTCTATTATGTATTTATTCACACAATCATTCCATTGTAAATATGTGTTTTAATTTCATTCCATGTTTTATTTCAAAAAAAATGTTCATTTCTTTTTCTATATTTGTTTTTTACCCCCTTTTTTCTATCTTTTGGATATCATATTCCTACAATCCCATAGCCACGGAAAACCCCTAAAATTACCTCTTGATTTTTTAGCACTTTGGATAGTGAATGGAAGCTGATAGCTCTTTCAAACTCTAATATTTTCACTTTTGGTAGGTGAAAGAGTGAACCTCCATAAATGAATTTTATCATCTTGAGAGGTGTGAGTTTTGAGTGTCCAAATTTTCCATTTCTAAATGTGAGCATGAAACAATGAATTAGTTTTGGAACATAGTTTCTGTAACAACTTGTGGAGGAATTCAAAATGGATGAGTGAAATAATCTAAACCTCCCCTGATTGAAGAAAAAAAAAATTAATATTTGTTAGTGAGTGAAAATGATTTTGTCATGTTTTTATATTTGTTGCACATGAGGACATGTACAAAACTAAGTGTGGGGGATTTGATTTTATTAATATTTTAATGACATATTATATACCCCTTTTACTTATTTTATATGAAATGTGCATAATTTGTGTGAAATATTAATGTTTTAATACTAAATATAATTTTTGAGCATTTTTAGAATTAGTCCAATTGAGTCAATTTACTATTTTATTTATAGATCTCCCCCTAATGATTCAAAATGAGTGGTTCTTGTTTTTTTGGGATTCCTAATTCAATATAAAACATTTCATTATAAGGGATCATGGGTCAATTCTTCCATTTTAAGGATCATATGGACAACACAATATGACCCAAACAATTTGTGAAGAAACTGGACCAGCCATGATGATTGAGTTACTGGTCTCACTAACAAACCCCATATTTTTTTGAAACTACACCATGTGTTCGTTATTATCAAATAGAATCTTGGGTAAAAATTTCAGGGCCCAAATCTAAGAACAATGGGTCCAAATGAAGCTTTGAAATCCAGCCCAAAATTCTGTCTGAGCATTAAAATCTAGACACTATTCATGACATATCTCATGATGTAACTATCAAATCGAGCTGAGATTTTTCAATGTGAAAGAGGAGATTTAGGAAGATTAATTTTTTAAATAAACAATTCAGTTTATAAGGCATAATACTATTCAAAAACCCTTTCACATTTTGGACTTCAAAAATACTAGATTGAAATGGATAGATTAAAATTGTTTAATCAGCCGGCCATAACATTGGAAATATAGGTCCAAATGCCTTCAAATTTTGAGAGTATTCATAAAAATGTATTATATAAAACTTTTAATAAGGATATATCTCGATATTATGCTCTCTTAATGTCCAAATCGTCGAGCCAAGTGGAGGGACATATTGAGAATGCAAGTAGTCCACTTCCTTGGGCTATAAATACATCCCCCTCCACTCCTTCAAAGGGGTTGGCATTTCATAATAAAGGAGAACATATTGGTATGGGAAAATCCTTGAAAAATACTTGGGAGGACCTTCCATACTAATTTTTTCACTTGAGATACCTTTCATATTTTCTTTGTTTCCATTCACTTTTGTGTTGTTCTTTGTTTGTAATATTGTATGTTTGTGTTTTTTAATTCTGTTTTAATGAATGTTTCTTCTTCAATATCTCTTATTCTCATACACCTTCTATAATTTAATATTAATTTTCTTAAAATAGTTTAAATACTGTTGAATCCCATTCCCTTATTTTACTTCCTCATTCAATCGAATGTCCATTTTTTTAATTCTCATCATTGTTCATGTGTGTGTGTGTTCGAAACACCACTCTTTTATTATTCCTTTCCTTTTCTTCTATTCTTAATTTATCATCATAATCATTATAACCAGATTATTAAACACCCAAATTGCTGAGTAAATATCTCATTAGGGTGAGTCAAAATTTAGGGATGTTAAGTGATTGAGTGTATTTTCTCGATGAGTATTCGTTAATTTAACATTGTGTATGTTGGCCTTAACATGTCATGGATTAATGACATATTTTGATTAACATATGGTTTCCATGGATTATTGGAACCATAAATACACTACCATAAACAAGTAATGGTAATGATTAGAACCCTAAGTTATGTTAAGGCTTGGATTAATGCCTTAATACTTATGAATTCAAATTAACGTTATCGTGTGAAGTGGGTGTTAATTTAAATGCAATATAAAGCAAAGCTCAATGAAATCAAAAGCTTAACTGCCTAATAATGAAATCAGAACAATATTTATCTATTTGTTAAATCAATTATAGTAAATCAATCATTTCAATTATTCTCTACAAACAAACCCCCTAATAAAAATACAATCAACTAAAAACAAACGACTTTTACAATGTATCATCGCTGAGGATTCGACCCGAGTGCTGCTGTACACATTAGCAGAGCACCAGATCATTGATCGGTCGATAGGCAACATTCGAAAGTGAATTTAAATCCTCTCTGAGGAATGGAAATCATCCTATCCTTTTTACACTCCTCTGTGTGATTTTGAAACTGATATTTCCATCTTATGAGGCTATGATCATTCCACTAGCAGCTCTGTCCATAGTTGTGGAAGGTGAGAATAACCTAGTGGCGTATGCGGTTCCCACGCTGGGGGTTTTAATGGGTTTTAGAATTATTATTTTTTTAAATAGGATGGGGTTCGCAATATTTTGAAAAATTGGACTCAAGATACGTGAACCCCGATAACACATCTCTCCTCGCCAGGAAGTGTGAACAAGGTTCATGCTCACTGTACGATTTTTTAAAGAATAGTGAACCTCGTTCACTCTTCCTCCAAAACATTTTAATTTTTTTATTATTTTTGTTTATTATTATTTTGTTTTGTTATATATAGGTAATAAAAATTTTCAGCATAATATATTACCTATTTAATATCCCACAAAACTGTCATTACAGTAGTCTAGATTCAGCTAGAAACTCTCATCGAGAGATCCCTTTTATAAGAGCATTTACTTTGGAAATCATTCTTCATTTCTGATTTGGGACTCTGGAACTCCCTTTCTCACATTGAACATTCTACATTTACGATGTGGGATTAACAAATGTTTCAAATACGTGTCTTTGAAATACTATAAAATATAAACTATAAAACAAATATATATGAAACATAAAACATGTATTGAACATATAAGAAATAGTTTAAAATAAAAAGAACTTCGGAAAAAATGTTGATGAAAAATAATTTTAAGATTTCAAAACAACCAACTTAAAACTTAATAATGTTTCAAGTATGTGAGTCCAAAGCCTACAAACGATAAACTATAAGACCAGTATAAATGAAAATTAAAACATGGATTAAAAATAAAAAAAATAGTTGAAAATAAAAAAAAGTCATTAAAAATATGGATGAAAATAATATATAATATTTCAAAACCACCTACTTGAAACATAAAAATGTTTCAAGTCTGTGGCTTTGAATGACTAAAATATAAACTATAATTAATAAGTTAATCCATGGTAAATTTATTAATTATATAATAATTAATTATATAATAATTAATTTTTTAATTAGTAATATAATTATTATTTATATAATAATTAATTAGTTAATTAGTAATATAATTATTAATTATATAATAATTAATTATTTAATTAGTAATATAATTAATAAATATAATAATTCATTATAATTATTAATTATTAATTATTAATAATAAATTTTATAATAATTAATTATTTAATTAGTAATATAATTATTAATTATATAATAATTAATTACATAATTAGTAAAAAAATTAATTGTTTTTATTAATTATTAAATATATAATTAATTATTATATTAATAATTAATAATTATAATAAGTAATTATAATGAATAATTATATTAGTAATTAATTAATTAATTATACTATTATTAATAACTATATTACTAATTTTCTAATTAAATATTGTATATTAGTAATTTATATTAATATTCCTAATTAACTGAATAATTATTATATAATTCAAAATTCATAATTATAATTAATAATTATATTACTAAATAATTCATTACTTATTGTATAATTAATAAGTATATTACTAATTAACTAATTAATTATTATATAATTAATAATTAATAATTATATTACAAAATAACTAATGAATTATTATATAAAAATAAAAAATAATTATAATTAATAATTATATTATTAATTAACTAATTGATTTTTATATAATTTATAATTTCTAATTATAATTAGTAGTTATATTGCTAATTGTAATTAGTAATTATATTGCTAATTGTAATTAATAATTATATTACTAATTAACTAATTAGTTATTATATAATTAATAATTAATAATTAATAATTAATAATTAATAATCAAAATGCATAATTACAATTAATAATTATATTACTAATTAATTAATGTATAATTATTAATTGTATTACTAATTAACTAATTAATTATTGTATATTAGTAATTAATAATAAAAAATTAATAGTTATTAATTATATTAATAATTAACTAATTATTTATTGTATATCAGTAATTAATAATTAATAATGAATAATTACATTACAAATTAACTAATTAATAATTATATAATTATATAATTATATAATTATATAATTAATCATTATATAATTAATAATTATATATTTAATAATTATATTACTAATTAAATAATTAATTCTATTTCATATATGTTTAATCCATTTTTAAATTTTATTTATCTTCGCCTTACAGTTTATATTTTATAGTATTTTAAATCCACAAACTTGAAGCATTTTTAATATTCATGTTGGTTGTTTTGAAAGCATATAAATTATTTTTCATTAACATTTTCTATGAAATCCTTTTTATTTTCAACTATTTATTATATGGTTAATCCATGTTTAATGTTTCATTTATATTCATCTTATAGTTTATGTTTTATAGTATATCAAAGCCACATACTTGAAACATTTTGAAGTTTCAAGTTGGTGGTTTTGAATGATTATAAATTATTTTTCGTCAATATTTTTTAGTAAATTCTTTTTATTTTAAACTATTTATTATATTTTTAATAATTTTTTAAATTTTCCTATATATTGGTTTTATAGTTTACATTTTATAGGTTCTTAAAGTCACATAATTGAAACATTTTTATGTTTCAAGTTGGTGATTCAAAAGCTTATAAATTATTTTGCATCAATATTTTTTACAATGTTATTTCGATTTTCAGCTATTTCTTATATGGTTAATCCGTGTTTTAGTTTTCATTTATACTAGACTTATAGTTTATATTTTATTATATCTCAAAGACACATACTTGAAATATTTATAATTCCCACAATAGAAATGAAGAATTTCCTACACAGGAAAGTGAGTTCCTAAATCCCAAATAGGAAATGTATAATGATTTCTAGGGCAATCCCACTTATAAAAGGGATCTATAGGTGAAGAATTCTATTAGAATCAAAACTGTTGTAGTGACAGTTCTACTAGATATTAAATTTTTGATACACTCAGCTGAAATTTGTTCTGTTTCATTATGTGTGTATATATATATAAACAAAAAAACAAAACAAAAAATTTAAATAAACAAAAATAGTAAAAAAAATTAAAATGCTTTGGAGGAAGACTGAACCTCGTTCACGCAACCTTATTCCACTTCTCTAAGGATTCGTGAATGGGGTTCGGGCATCTTGCACGATTCCTAGGATGCGTAAACCCCACTCATGCATCTTACTGGGATACAAGATGCGTGAACGGGGTTTACGCATCTTGGGTACCGGTTTTAAAAATATTCTGAACCCTATCCCATTTTTAATAAAAATCCAAAACCCATTAAAAAAATCTTCCTACACCCATAGTCATTATCAATCAAGATTCAGATCCATATGAAACTTTGGCAGAGATAAACTTTGGAAATTTCCTAAGTTATTTAAATAATACTATGAATGCACCGAGAAATCGTGGGTTGAATGTTGTAAAGGAAAACATTTACTTGTATTCTTCTTGAAATCACAACAAGTTTTCCATTAAAAAAGCTAATACTGGTAGAAATGTTGAGGATCCAGAGCTGCTGGAGTCCATACGCTTGATAATTATAAATAATTGCTTCAGTATCATCAGGAATCATATTCCCAACATGCAATGGGGGCCACCTTTAGAGTCCTCCCTCCAAAATATGTGATTAATGTGGACATTGGAATGCATTGAAAATGTACGTGATAATGACCCTTTTAAAACCTTTCTTCCAGTGGTGGCTATAGATCCCCATGGGTTACTTGTGGATCTGGTGAAAACCATCACTAAAATTATCATTGTTGTGGAATCGGGGGAGTTCGACACCGATGGATTAATAACAAAGGCAAAATTGTCATTCAACTACGAGGGCAAAGCCACCAGCAGGCCCCTTCAACTCGTCATTTCTAATACCATGAAGTATTTCATTAGACGCCCATCTATAGAGGAGTCGAGTTTTTGAAGGACCCAAATTTAAAAGACATACTCCATGTATTGGCCTTTAATAAATTGAAGTAAAATAAATATATTAATTATATACAGTCATAAACGATCATTTACAAATTAAATCCTCAATATTATTCATGTTGTCCATATATATGATGATTCATTTTTCATGATATCTTTTCTTTACTCGGTGTATATGATTTATTCATGTTCCCATGAAGCACTTATGTTCTCATAAATATACTTAAAATCATGATAAATATATTTAAATAATAAATTTTTATGTTATATTTATAATTATAAATATTTAGTTATTTATAATTACTTTTTAAAATATATTTATAATAATTATTATATATAAGTATGTGTATATATAAATAATTATAAAATTACAATATTTTTTAAATGATAAATATTTTTATTATATTTATAATTATATATAAATAACTTTCAAACATATTTTTATTATAATTTTTTAACTGATAAATATATTTATTATAATTATAATTATATATACACTTTTTATAAAAATACAATAAATACAATTATTATAATTTTATAAATATAAATATTTACATATTAATATACATATATATATACATTTAAATATATTAATAATTATATAAAAATATTTATAAAAATATTTATTTATAATTATAATTATAAATTAAAATTTATATAAATTTAAATTTATATAAATTTAAATAATTATAAACTTATAATAAATATATTTATAACAATTATAATTTTATAAATATATATATTATTATAGAAATACATTTATAAATATATAAAAATATTTATACGTATATACAAATATTTATAAATATATATATGTAAATAATTATAAAATTATAATAAATATATTAATTATATTTATAAATATAGTCAAATATATATATATATACTCATAAATAAAAATATATATATATATAAATATATATTTAAATACATATAGAATTAAAATAAATATATTAATTATATATAGTTATAAATATAAATAAATAAATATATTTATTTAAATACTTACGAAATTGAAATAAATAAATTGTATATATATATATATATTATAATTTAATAATTATTTAAAAATATATATGTGTGTGTAAATAATTTTCAAATTATAATAAAAATTTTAATTATATATATATTTTATAATTTTATGATTATTTATTTAAATAATTATGAAATTATAAAATATATATATTAATAATATATTAGTTTGAGTTTAATAAGTATTTAAATATGTATATTTATTTATTTATGTTATGAATATAAATAAATGAATATATTTATTATAAAAACAATAAATATATTTAATATAAATATATTTATTATAATTTGATAATTATTTAAATATAAATATATATTTATTTAAAAAATTATGAGATTATAAAAAAATATACAATTAATATATCTATTTTAATTTCATAATTATTTAAATAAATATATATATATATATAACTATATATAATTGATATATTTATTTTAATTTCATAAGTTTAAATATATATATATATAAATTTGTTTATATTTATGACTAGAATTAAAATATATATGTAATAAATATATTGTATATAATAAATATATATAATTTATTTTTATTAAATAAAAATAAAATTATAATAGATATACACAAATATAATTCAAAATAAATGTAGATATATTTAAATAATTATAAAATTATAAGAAAGATATTAATTATATATAATTGAAAATATAAAAAAAAATATTTATTATAAATTTCTAATTGTAAATAAATTCACAATTATTAAAAATGTAAATATAAATAAATATATAGTTATGTATATTTATTATTATTATACATATATATATTATAAATATAATTTTATAAATATATATAAAAATATAAATAATTTATTATCATTTTTGTTTTATCAAAGATTTTTAATGCTAATAAAGATAGGTATTTATCAGTGTTAAAAAAGAGCTGATAAACATAATATTTTTCAGTGCTAAAATTTTAGAGCTGATAAAAACACCTTTGTGAGAACTTTTTTAGCACTGATAAATGCCTATGTTTATCAGCACTAAAAAAGCACTGATGAAGAGATGTTTTATGAGTGCTTTCTAATTTAGCACTGACAAAACATACCTTTACAATCACTTTTGTGCTAGCGATTATAAAATGTTTTCCCTCTTATAAAAAACCCAAACAGTCTCCTCCTCCCATAACATGACTCATGCTCTCGAGGAAGCTAAACCCTATAGCCTCCTCCTCCTCCTACTCCACCTCTTCTGCTGCCTACTCCCCCTCCTCCTCCTCCGCTGCCATAATAAATCCCTCCTCCACTGCCACAGATCCATCCTCCTCCTCCCCTCCTCGGCTGGAAACTCTTCTTCTTCCTCCTCCTCCTCCTCTGCGAAGCCCTCCTCCTCCTCATCAGTCACTGAATCTTCCTACTTCACCCCTATTGTGAATCCACCACTCCTCTGCTGCCAAATCCTTCTACAGTGAAGCCCTCTTCTGTATACCCCACCTCTTCCGCTGAATGCCACCTCTACTGTGAGGCCCTCCTCCTTTGCAAACCCACCTCCACCGCAAACCTAGCTCCTTAGGTGCCACCACTATGAGTATTATTGTAATTCTCTAAGTACATTTTTGGTTCAATAAGTATACGGTTAGATATTGGATTCTTGTAGCCTAATTTATGTTTGTGGCATAGGAATTGGTTAATTGGTTAAGTGATTTTGATAATGGAGGCCATGTTTGGTTGGAGATCATGTAATAGAATATAACCCATCAATTTTTAGTTATGTTTTTTGAGTGTAGTTTCATATTTTTTTTGTCTTCTGTTTATATATGGATATGGTTTATTGTTTTTGACTACATTCATATAGTGATGTTGATGTTTCCATTATATTTTTATTCAATTATAGAGGAATGTATTGTTATTTTTTCTCAACAATTTATTGCATATTAATTCTTCATGTTATTTCATAAGATATTTTGACTATAGATTAACAATTTACTCAATGTGGGAATATTGTGCCCCACATATTAAACCAATACACTAAGTTATAGGCACTAGCCCATGTGAATCTATGCGAACTCTTGGGATAGTTGTGAACTAATTCATCTATTTTAAGATTGGTTCATTATACATTCACCCACATCTCATCAAACTGTCACCAATAATCATTAACCTTCATGTACATATTAGAGGAGTAGATTATTGATACCATTATAGCCATGGATAATAAACAAGATTAATTATCATCCAAAGGAATTGACCCATCTAGTAATATACTTTCATCCACTATTCCACCGACCCCAACCCATGAAAACGATTCTCTATATGGTTTGGAGTTATAAAATAATGAAAAATAGCACGCTATGAAAATGTGAAAATGGAGGTATGTGGAGAAAAAGACAAAAGAAAAGGAGGAGGAATGGATAAAGGAAGAAAAATTGGGAAAACAGTAACGAAGTAATGATGAAACTATTCTTGGAGGCTTATCTTGGACACTTCATGAACCAGGTGGAACATGTCCATGTACGTGATCTACATACTGATTAGGTTTTGAGATGAATTTTTTATTGAATATAAAGAAATAAAAATATACCTAGAACAATTCCTATAACTTAGGTTCCCTGATCTCCTATCAATATATATATATTTATGGTGCACCAGGGAGGTTGAACCCCAATCTATGCTAGAAACACCTCTAGGGAATAGATCCCAACTCAGAACCCAACCCAATCATTAGTAGATAATGCAATTTTTATTAAATTTTCATAACTATGGGAACCAATCTTTTGAATAAGTCTTCCTTCTTCTAGGATTATAATATCATAACGGACGATATGACAATCTATATGTTCCACATCCCTGATGAATCATCCTATAATCGAGATCTTTTCTAAGGCTAGTTTATGGTGATGATTAATCCAGCTCACCAGCTGATTCCCTAGTTATGGTTTTTCTGTCAACACATCACCCAAAAACCCAAATTCATATATGTTAAGCCTCTATGATACAATGTTGTATTAAAGACCCACCATAATGACATTTGAGAGTATTAAATGACTAATTTAGACTTTGTGGAATTGGTTGGGAATTTCTAGTTATTACCAGAGGGTCAACCATGATTCTTTCTGATTGGAAGCACTAACAAGACCTTAACCAAGAATGTGGTATGGTAACTATTCTTATAGATGTTCATGATATATCCTTCTAAGATATTAAAGGGAGATTGATGAAAACAACAATCTTAAGAAATACTGAGTTGGGAAATGAGTACGACTTATATTGTGATGTATAAGGATTCGGGATTTGAATAGGTCCAATCCGTGATGGTCATGTGGTTGGTTATTGGTTCAGATAGTTAAGGATACATAAGAGAAACGTACCAAATCCTTTCCTAGATTTATTAATAGTGGTTATTTTAATGAAGTGTTAATATTATTATATTTTGGGTGATATATTTTTTGAATACACAAAACAATGTTTGAGATATATTTAATCACAAAGTGAAATAAACCATTAATAGTGAATAATGTTTGAGTACCTAGAGGCCTTTAACATTGACCTAATGCATATCCTCAAGAATGGGAACAATTTTTCTAATGTACTATTTTTGAAGGATCAAGCTTAGGCAGTACATTATTCATGCTTGAAGTGGAGGATGGATTCCCACTTTGAAGAGATGTTACTTTATGTTGAAGGGACAATTACGTCTTTTTGAAAATGACTAAGTGGATATTTTAAAATTATTTAAGTGTTTTGATATGTTTCGTATAATATTATTTGTTCTCAACATACCCTTTTTTGGTTTTAAATAGCTTTAAATTTTTTTAAATACTTGGCATGGACTTAGGTTGCATGCCAAGTGTTTGTAAACTAACCTGATTGACATTCATAAAGGGATGTGAATGTTTTTAAATTGTATTTAATGTCTATTTCATTTTAAAAAGGGTGTCTTGTTTTAACGGTGAACTAGTGTAAATGTTTTGTTTTTTTAATTTTATTTCAAATGTGATTGTATAAATTGTTTTCAATGGAATTTGTTGATAGATTTGAAAGGAATTAGTCCTTGGAAACAAAATAAAATAATAACAAACATTCAAATATTGAGTTATACTTATATTAAATTAACCATTTGTGTATTTATTTTTTAAAATATTAATGTCACTGCATAAAATAGTATGGATATGAATAAATAATGGATGGATTATAATCATTTTAGAAAAGAGTATGAAGATGGAGTGAAAGAGTCCATAATGTTTGCAAAAGATCAAGCATATGAACCCTCTCAATTACTTTGTCCATGTTTAAAATATTTTTATTAAATATATGTTAGTTCAGAGGAGTTTGGAGAACACTTGAACTTGCAAAAAATATATCGAAGTTATAAATGTTGAAATAAACATAGGGAAAAAGAGAATTTATTTAGTGGCTAGGATAGAATTACATTTTATAGATCATATGATATGATTACAAATGTGGAAAATAAGGAAGACTGTATCGAGGATGTGATTATAGATGTGAATGATGATGAATGTTGTATTAATGAAATGACAAGGATAGTTGAAGATAAACTACTTGATTGCCCAAATTTGTATAATTAGTTAAATAGTTGTGCAAAGACTCCATTGTATGGTGGTTTCACTAAATATGAATCATTTTCGGCCATACTAAAGCTGTATAATTTGAATGTTGGAAACAGATGATGTGACACTAGTTTTACATAATTATTTTCTATCCTGAATGACATTGTCTTAGAAGAAAATGATCTCTTGTGCCAAACATACGACGCCAAACTAATAGTATGCTCGATTGGTATGATATTTGAAAGAATACATGCCTGACCGAATGAACCTCTACTATTTCTCAAGGACCAAAAATCACTTAGAGAATTCCCAAAATGTGTTGTGATTCTTGATACAAGAATGACGAATCAGGTCATATGAATGTTTTATGGTACTTTCCAATCATTCCAATGTCTAGGCACCTATATGTAAGTGAGGAGACTTTAGGGTAATTTATGTGGCATGCACACCCAAGAAAGAAGTATGGGAAACTACGTCACTCGAAAAACTCTTCTCAGTGGAAGAGAATTTATAATGAGTATCCAAAATTTTAAAACGAGCTGAGAAACCTTGATCTTGCATTATCTATAGATTGAGTTAATCCTTTTGGTTTTCAATGCACTACTTATAGTACATGTCCAGTTATATTGAAAAATTTTAACTTTCCACCGTGGTTATACATGAAATGAAAATAAAACATGTTTTCTATGATTATATCACGAACAATACAACGGGGTAATGATATTGATGTTTATTTTGATATATTGATCGATGATTTGAAATTATTGGTGGATTCAGGTGTTATGTTATATGATGCTTATAGAAACGAAGATTTAACATTAAGAGACATGTTGTATGAGACGATAAATGATTTTTTTTCTTATGGAATTTTTTTAGGATATAGTATTAAATGAACTCAAGGGTGTACCATCTGCGAACAAGGTATAAAGTCAATTAGGTTGAATCATTTATTGAAAATTGTGTTTCTAGGACATCACATATTTCTACCCCAACGACATAAGTATAGATCTTGGATGTCATCATTAGAAGGATGCTTAGAAGAATGTAAAACTCCATCTCTACTAATATGTCATGACCCGACCCTACCCGGGCTGGAGCCGCAACTACCCCATGCCTGCCTCTATAGGCCAGGGGCTGGCGACCAGCATCGAAGGCACAAAAACTCGGGGAGGCCTTTGCCTAAGTACCTGTACACACACATCACACTCAATGCAAAAGTGCAGAGTAAAAACGAAAAGAAAAGTACCAACTGCTATAAATAAACCACAAATGTGAATTGACCTCTACAGTACAAAGAAAGTGCTGAAAGTAACTAAAAAAGAAAAGGGAAAAAACACGTGCCCAACCAGAAAAGTGCCACAACCCAGAAACAGGTAAACAAAAAGGAAAATAGCTGGAAGGGAACCCCACCTGGAACCCGACTCTGACAACCGCATGCGGTCCACGCTCCTAAACTCCTAAGCTCCACTAAAGTCACGACCAACCTATCCATCGTCTGCAAGGGAATAACAAGTGCGGCCAAATCCCAAGCAGGGGTGAGTATAAAAATACTCAGTAAGATACCCTGAAATCTTGAGGGAGAAACAAAGGAGGTACCGAAGGGTGAGCAGTAGATCGAACAGGCGAATACAATCGAGAGTGAAATAAAGAGTACAGTAAAGAGTCCAGAACAACCCAACAAGAGGAAAGAAGGTAGACTTGTCCAGACACAAGGAGCTGGAAGCAGTGCGAAGATGAACTTCCCATTGAGTCCTCACTACCTATAGCAGAAGATTAGATTCGTCCAACCATGAGAAGCTAGACACGGAAAGCACATGGCATACCCCGTGCGTCTTTGCCTCTCCTGGAAGGAGAGTAACCAAACCCAAGAAGTGGGTTCTAGAACAAGGTATATACATATACATATGCTCAATCAAGAAGCCCGAACAAGATCGTAAGGGGATCTCTATCCCGTAGCTCAGCCCAAGAAAGTGAGTCACCAATAGTCCCAGATGTAAACACCATCAATACCCAGCATCCCGCACGTCTTCCCCGAACTATAAGTCAAGGCGCTCAAACCACTGCACCTCGACACTATCCGCTTTGGGCGACACTGACTCACCCGCACGGTTTTAGGTCGCGTCACAAGGACACGTATCGGTGGGGGAAAAGCTCCTTGTACTTGAGAGTTTTGAGGGAACATCAAACCACAACTTGTCACTGCCCTGCAGTCGAGAGGACTCCTCAAAGTCGACAGGCGACCCCCTGCCCAGACCCGCTAGAGGGTCCCTGGAAGTCAACGGGTTCCCACTATAGGGATACCTGAAAAGAGTCGAGGGGTGCCACACTATCCAGTCCCGTAACAGGGTAAACCAAGGGAGGGCGACCCGACTATAGTCGTCGATGGGACCACAGCCCAACCCAGCTGGAGGTAACCCAGCATCGGGGACCACTTCCCAGCCCAGCTGGAGGTATGCCCAGCATCAGGGACCAGTGCCCAGCCCAGCTGGAGGTAAGCCCGACATCGGGGACCACTGGCCATCCTAGCTAGAGGTAAGCCCGACATCGGGGACCACTACCCAGCCCCGTTGGAGTTAAACCCAGAACTTCTTCGGCCATCCCTGCTGGATGGTACTGCTCGGTGAACACTGCTGTACTGGGCATCCCTACTGGATAGTAACCCACTAGAGATCCCTACTCGAAACAACCTTGGCCCTACTGGAAACAACCTCAGCCCTATTAGAAACAACCTCTTGGGTAAAGGATCAGTGACTGCATAAAGTTTTCGTCACAACGAATACACAAGAACTCTACCAGGGAACACGGAGTGACAGGAGAATCTCCCCAGGCCTCTTAGGGCGATCACTCTCCAATCTGCTGAGTCACTGTCGAAGCGGACTGAGTCAACTCATCCCAAAAAGTGGGGAAAACACCCACACTGTATGAACACCCATAGTCGCAAACGGTGTCGCAGTCCGTTGAAAGGGCACGATACTGAAACCCCTCATAGCTGAAGAAACAAAGGAACAAACCATCTCTGCCGGCCAAACCATCGAGAACGAAACTAGGGGGAGACCACTCAACCCAGCTAGACAAAACCATTGAGAAGAGGACTAGGGGAAAACTCAACCCTGCTGGTCAAACAAAGAGAATAAAGGGACCCTCTACGTCACGGGAGGTCAAAGGTATGCAGAGGAGAACACGACACGGACATGGGGCCCACACGACGTGTGGACCCAAGTCAACCCCAACTGAGCACACAAATGTTTTCTACTAAAAACAACCACATGTACCTCCAAGAATTCCCATATACTCTCAGTGTATACCACGTTCCATCCCAAATGCTATCATGCACACGAAACCCAACGTCAACGCAAAGGCGTAACGTAAAAACTCAAACATTCCACCTCAACGACTGAGGCACGACCATCCACATATCCTCAAGCATTCAATTCAATCTTCCAAGAGTGAACACGATCACACGCCAAGGGTTCTCTGCAAACACCGCAGGAAGAACCACCACCAGGGAACCTTCACATTCCACATTTAATAAGATCACGTAAGAGTCTCTGCCCGCCTGAATAGATTACACCGTTGTAATCCTCACGGAAAAACATGCAGGATAGACTACCTACTCGCCTCAAATAGATGTCTGATAGAAAATTCACCAATACCACCTTATGCCTGAACGACGTCCCATGATCCCGAGCTTCGGCCCCGAAAACAGTCGGGCACATCACCCCATTGCGATCCCCTCTGGAAAACACGTCAAAAAGACTACTCAATTGAGCACAACAGATATCTGGAGAAAAAGATGCATTCGGTCGCACCGCACATGAGCGGTGCTACGTGGGACCTGTATCCCGGTCTCAAAACACAATGAATGGATTGTGCCGTTGTGATCCCCTTGAAAAAGTACACAAGTTCGACTAATCACTTGTCCAAAATGGTCGCCCGGTGGTACAGATGAAAAATTACCATCAACGCCCAAATGGACATCATGGTACCTGCACCATCATGCCGAATTAGAGAGGACGGATTGCACCATTGCAATTCCCTCATAAAAACACCCAGAAACGACTTCTTTCATGCCCCAAACGGACGACTGATAAAAAAGTTACAAAACGCTGCACGCAGCTAAAAAGACGGGTCGTGGGGCCCATGCTTCAACTCCGACTTCGACACTCGAAACTATACTGGTAAATTCCTTCTCAGCAATAAGGTCACAACGCCACTTACGACGACCAATTTGGACATCGGATGTGTCCGTGCCGTCCAAAACAAGAATCCCTAGAAAAAGCGCCCAACTGCTTGATGGTGTGTCGTGCTTCTGAGGCCCGTATCTCAGGAATTAAAATCACCCGGAACCATCTCAAAAACATCATTTCAATTTAAGGAGTGCGTCTCCACTGACGGCGCATGAAACCAAGTCCCGGTGAATGATTTATTAAATATAAATCATTTCCAAAATAATAATAATAATAAAATTATTATTATTATTATTATCATCTTTTTAATTAAAATTATTTTATTTATTTTTTTTCAAATTCCCATGCCCCGACCCTTCTGTCTTTCTCCTCATTTTTTTTTCAAATCCCTTTTTTTGAATCCCCCATTTTGAGGTCCTCCCAACACGTTGACCGGCCAATTGGCCAGTCCATTGCTCCCCGTCACGCCCGCTGGAGACCCCCAGCCTCAGCCGGCCGGAGCCACCTGCTCCGCTGAAGACTGCCGCCTAGCTCACTGCGAGCTCACCCGGCCTCCACCGCCTTCGACCAGCTGACGCCGCCCGCTGCCAATCCGCCACTCCAAGATGCCTCCGACACCCAGTTCTGCCGCTGTGAACCGGCCAGAGCCCCTCCAAACTGGCCATAAACCCCATTCAACACCCGATATTCGACAATCGATTGCAGTTCGCTCGGAACTCGGATTTTGAATCTGAAAATTGCAATGGGAAGTAGAAAATATGAACTAGGTAGATATAGGATTTTTAAATGATTTTTTCAGGGTTTCAATTCCATAAAATGTAAACGAATGGGAGTGGGAACTGAAACAAAGAGGACAAGATCCTACCTCGTGGGACTAAGCCCGAAGCTTTGCCATCGATTCGTCGGCCGCCCGCAACACCTCAGAGAGAATAGAGGAGGAGAGCTTGAAGGAGAGATCCTTGGGTTGAGCTACTTCTTACGCCAGGGGATGCAAATGAGAAGGGAAGGGGGAGGGTTTTTTTAAATAAATAAAACATAATAATTAAGAATTTTATTATTTAGACCCTCAAATTAACCAACGTCCGAAAATCCCGACGAGGTCAGGGTTACGCCTCCCCTAGGGTAAAAACCACGCACTGAGTGCAACGGTGGTCTCGGAATTTTAATTCAAGGCCCCGATCAAATGTTATTAAACATAGCACCCAGGCCACCAAATTACAAAAATTCCCCCGGGGCCATTTTTTCACAAACGAGCCGCACCCGCGAAAACTATACCCCTCCTAGGGTAAACTGCACGCTCAGTGCTCAACTGTGCCCTTAGTTTTCCCGTCCGAGCTACCGTTTAGGAGTTATTCTTTTTATTTAGCATTCATAGCACGTACACACTGAATATTTTATTCCGGGTACACCGGGGCTCGAAATCGCACGTCGTCTGAAGGCGCTGCTCTGGAATAACGTCAAGAAATTTCCAAAGTCCTTCGTAGAAAAAACTGGGTTCTTACATCATTCCCTCCTTCAAGATTGTCATCCCTGAAAAGAAAAAATAGGGAGCAAAATAGGGTACTAAGCCCACACCTGCCTTTCCCATACCCAGAAGAACCCTCACACATTTCTGCGACACTGCACACAGACTAGAGGATTTGATCTGTTCACGCGAGGTCTGCCCTCGCTGATGATGTGCATAGGAGATTGCACACATCTTCTCAGGTAAGCCACGTGGGGAATTTCATACACCCACTACAGACATTGGGTTTAGGGCAAGGCAGTAGGAAACCTCGCCATCCCTTCCCACGTCTCAAATGGCCCGAAGGCTATCGGGGGTATCTCACCTCCCCAACCGAACCCTTACGTCGCACGCTGCGACTGGAATCACCGCCCGGACCTCAAAAAAGGCCCGATGATTCCCTCCTTCAGAAAATCCATATTGTGAAACACCCAAGGATATCTGGTCACGTAAGATTCCACTGTCGTTGTCTCACAACCCAGACTCTCTTACACGCCCGGAAAGCGAAGGTGTCGACACCATCGACTTGAGAAAAAGGTCCCACACCTTTTATCATACCAACATAGGGTTACACCGATGCCCCGCGCCACCCTGGTAACACCTCAAGCAAGGAGCAGGGAGGAAAACATTCCACACACATAGTATAACAATTCTACTGCAAGAAGTAGAAGAGCTGTAGAGCGTACCTATTATCACCTCATGCTCTGTAGGATCGTAGACATTCAAAGCTTGAGGCTGTTTACGGTCCCAATTGTCAGCTCCCGGAGCCTGTCGTGGACCGCCTAGTGGTGATGAGAAGACCTCGTAAAATCGTCCCCCACTACCAGCTCCTCTGCTAGAACCAACTCTTTGGGTACTACTCTGATCATGGTGTCTCCTCCGTCATGGTGGTGCACCTGCTGCCTGCCCGATGTTCTCTGTATTCCTGGTCGGGCAGTCCCGTGCCAGGTGACTTCTCCCATCGCAAGCATAGCACCGACTCTCTTCAGGCCGCACTGGTGCCCTCCGGTGATACTGTGGTGTACGACCACACCCCTGAGCCTGGTTGTCAGAAAGCCACCTACATCGAGGTTCTTATTACCGATGCCCGCTAGCTGCAGCAGACCTCTCGGCTCCGACGTGCCTGCTGCCACCACCAACTCTAGAAAGTGACAGGAAGCCCTCTGTCACCAGCGCTTGCTCTAGCACCCTGACATATGTGGAAATTCCCAAGGGTACTATGACAACACAAATCTCTTGGCGGAGACCCTACTCACCCTTCCATGCTCGGATGTTGTCATCAGGGACCATGTCCGGGTAAAATCATGCACAGTTTGTGAAACTAGCCGCGTACTCGACCACCTTCATCCCTCCCTACTGAAACTGCAAGAGCTCCCGAATCCGAACAGAGTGCAAGAAAGAGGAAAAAAACTCCTCACAGAACAACAACTAAAAGTCGCCCATGAAAGCGACGACTCATCAAGAAACTGAGTCACTAGACTCCACCAATGACAAGCTGCTCCACAAAAAAGGTTGGCTTCCAAAGACACTCTCCGATCTGTCAGCGTCTGCACAATCTTAAAAAGGCAAACCACTGTCTCTAGCCAAACCTCTGCTACTAGAGGGTCTGGCTCACCACTGAACCTCAGCGGTCTCTGCCACAGGAACTCACGATGCGCGCTCAACCTTTGCTCAAGCCCCGCATGCTATACTAAAGCTTTCTGCTACTCAACAGTTAGGGGTGCTGCCACCCCACCCGGAGAAAGGGGCTCGCATGATGTGTCCTTGACTGAGGCCTCATAGCTCACAGGGTCGTCGTCATGAACCAAAGCTGGTATCCTAGCTGGCTGTCTTCATAGAAACATCCTGAATATCATCATGGAGTGCCGCAGTCAGATGAGTATATATTTATATAATAGTAACAACAATGGGGAGATGACTCAAGAAGGACAGTCAAAGACTCAATCCTATGTGATACACAAACCAATTTTCCCTACAACAAGTGTCTCATCATGCTGAGTCGACAAGCGGGTTATCAAGTTCCTGGTGAATGGATACATCGGCCACCGCACCATGACTGGACTCCCTGTCCTGAGAGCTACTCTCGAGACATGTTGAAAATGTTCCCCTAAATCCCAACCAATTCCCTTTTAGGGACGTCTGCACAACACCCCAAGGAACGAACCACCTCTTATCCCACTTTTTCACGACCTGAACCTACCCAGGATCGAGCCGCAACTACCCCAAGCCTGTCTCCATAGGCCAGGGGCTGGCGACCAACGCTGAAGGCACAACAACTCGGGGAGGCCTTTTCCTAAGTACCATTACACACACACACGCAACACACTCAATGCAAAAGTGCAGAGTAAAAAAGAAAATAAAAGTACCAACTTCTATAAATAAACCAAAAATGTGCATTGAACTCTACAGTACAAAGCAAGTACTGAAAGTAACTGAAAAAAGAAAAGGGAAAAAACACACGCCCAACTAGAAAAGTGCCACAACCCAGCAATAGGTAAATAAAAAGGAAAACAGCTGGAAGGGTCCCCCACTTGGAACCCGACTCCGACCACCGCACGCGGTCCACGCTCCTGAACTCTTAAGCTCCACTGAAGTCACAACCAACCTGTCAGTCGTCTGCAAGGGCACACCAAGTGCAGGAAAATCCCAAGCAGGGGTGAGTATAAAAATACTCAGTAAGATACCGCAAAGGATCGAGGGAGAAACAAAGGAGGTACCAAAGGGTCAGCAGTAGATTGAACAGGGGAAATTAGAGGAGTACAACCAAGAGAGCAGTAATGAGTACAATAAAGAGTCCAGCTCAACCCAACAAGAGGAAATAAGGTAGACTCATCCAGACACAATGAGCTATAAGCGGTGAGAAGATGGACCTCATGTCGAGTCTTTGCTACCTATAGCTGAAGAGTAGACTCGTCCAACCATGAGAAGCTGGACACAGAAAGAACGTGGCATACCCCGAGTGTCTGCCTCTCCTGGAAGGAGAGTCACCAAACCCAAGAAGTGGGTACTAGAACAAGGTATATACATATAAATATGCTCAATAAAGAAGCCCGAACAAGATCCTAAGGGGATATCCATCCCATAGCTCAGCCCAAGAAAGTGAGTCGCCAAAAATCCTAGAAGTAAACACCATCGATGCCCAGCATCCTGCACGTCTGCCCTGAACTACAAGTCAAGGGGCTCAAACCACCGCACCTCGACACTATCCGCTTTGGGCGGAACTGACTCTCCCACATGGTTTTAGGTCGCGTCACAAGGACACGTCTCGATGGGGGAAAATCTCCTCATACTTGAGAGTTCTGAGGGAACGTCAAACCACAACTCGTCAATTCCCCACAGTCGAGACAACTCCTCAAAGTCAACAGGCAACCCCCTGCCCAGCCCTGCTGAAGGGTCCCTGGAAGTCAACGGGTTCCCACTACAGGGAGACCCGGCAAGAGTCGATGGGTTCCACACTGCCCAGTCCCATAACAGGGTAAACCACTGGAGGGAAACCCGGCTAAAGTCATCGACGAGACCACTGTCCAGCCCAGCTACAGGTAACCCGGCATTGGGGACCACTGCCCAGCCCACCTGGAGGTAAGCCCGACCTCGAGGACCACTGCCCATCCCAGTTGGAGGTAAGCACGACATCGGGGACCACTGCCCAGCCGAGATGGAGGTAAGCCCGACATCGGGGACCACTGCCCAGCCCCGCTGGAGGTAAAACTGGAACTACTATGTCCATCCCTGCTGGATGGTACTGCTCATTGAACCCCGCTATACTGGCCATCCTTGCTGGATGGTAACCCATTGGAGAGCCCGGATCGAAACAACCTCAGCCCTGCAGGAAATAACCTCAGCCCTACTGGAAACAACATCCTAGGTAGAGGATCGGTGCCCGCGTAAAGTTTTGGTCACACTAAATCCACAAGAACTCTACCAGGGAACACTGAGTGATGAGAGAATCTCCCCAGGCCTCTCAGGGTGATCACGCTCCAATCCGCTGAGTCACTGTCGAAGCAGACCGAGTCAACACATCCCAGAAAGTGGGGAAAAAACAGACATTTTACGAACACCCGTAGTCACAAACGGTGTCACGGTCCAGTGAAAGAGCACGATACTAAAACCCCTCACAGCTAAATAAATAGAGGAAAAAACCATGTCTGCTGGCCAAACCATCGAGAACGAAACCAGGGGAGACCACTCAACCCTGCTGGTCAAAACCATCGAGAAGAGGACCCGGAGAAAACTCAACCCTACTGGTCAAAAAATGAGAACAAAGGGACCCTCTACGTCGCTAGAGGTCAAAGGTATGCAGAGCAGAACACAGCACACACATGGGGCCCACACAAAGTGTGGCCCCATGTCAACCCCAACTGAACACACTAACGTTTTTAGGTACAAACAACCACATGTACCTATAAGCATTCTCTTATACTCCCAGAGTATACCACGTTCCAGCCCAAAGGTTATCGTGTGCACGACACCCAACTTCAATGCGAAGGCGTAACGTAAAAACTCCCACATGCCACCTCAATGCTTGAACGACCAGCCACATCTCCTCAATAAGTCACTTCACTCTCCCAAGAGTGAACGCGATCACACGCCAAGGGTTCTCTACAAACACCGCTGGAAGAACCACCACCGGGGCACCTTCACATTCCACATTTAATAAGATCGCGTAAGAGGCTCTGCCCGCCTGAACAGATTACACCGTTGTAATCCTCGCAGAAAAACATGCTGGATAGACTACCTACTTGCCTCAAATAGATGTCCGATGGAAAAGTCACCAACACCACCTTACGCCTGAACGACATCCCATGATCCCGAGCCTCGGCCCCGAAAATAGTTGGGCGAATCGCCCCATTGCGATCCCCTTGGGAAAACACATCAAAAAGACTGCTCACTTGAACGCAACAGATATCTGGAGAAAAATATGCATTCTGGCGCACCGCACACGAGCAGTGTTACGTGGGACCCACATCCCAGTCTCGAAACACAACAAATGGATCACGCCATTGCGATACCTTCGAAAAAGTACAGAAGTTCGACTAATCACTTGTCCAAAATGGTTGCCCGATGGTAGAGATGGAAAATTACCGGCAATGCCCAAACGACCCTCGTGGGGCCTGCACCATCATGTCGAATTAGAGAGGGCGGATTGCACCATTGCAATGACTTTGGAAAAACACCCAGAAACAACTTCTCACACACCCCGAACAGGCGTCCGATGAAAAAGTTACAAAATGCTGCACGCAACTCAGAAGACGGACCATGGGACCCATGCCTCAACTCCAGATTCAATGCCCGAAACCATACTGGTAAATTCCTTCTCAGCACTAGGGTTGCAACGCCAATGACAGCGCCCAATTTAGACATCGGATGTGTCCGTGCCGTCCAAAACAAGAATCCCCGGAAAAAGCGCCAAACTGCTTGACTGTGTGTTGCGCTTCCGAGGCCCCTGTCTTGGGAATTAAAATCCCCCGAAACCATCTCAAAAAGAACGTTTCATTTTAAGGAGCACGTCGCCGCTGATGGCACGCGAAACCGACTCCTGGTGAATGATTTTTTAAATATAAATCATTTCCAAAATAATAATAATAGTAAAATTATTATTATAATTATTATTATCTTATTAATTAAATTTTATTTTATTTATTTATTTATTTATTTCAAACTGTCGTGCGTTGCCCCTTCTGTCTTTCCTCTCATTTATTTTTTTTTCAAATCCCTTTTTTTGACTCCCCCATTTTGAGGTCCTCCCCGCACGTTGACTGGCTAATTGGCCGGTTTTCTGCTCCCCGTCGCGCCCGCGGGAGACCCCTGACCTCAGCCTGCCGGAGCCACCTCCTCCGCTGAAGACCGCCACCCAGCTCATCGTGAGATCACCCGGCCTCCGCCTCCATCGACCAACCGACGCCGCCCACTGCCGAGCCGCCCCTCTGAGCCGCCTCCGACACCCGATTCTGCCGCCGTGAACCAGCCAGAACTCCTCCGAACCGGCCAGAAACACCCTTAAACACGCGATATTCGACAATCGATCGTGGTTCGCTCGGAACTTGGATTTCGAATCCGAAAATTGCAATGGGAAGTAAAAAATACGAACTAGGAATATATGGGATTTTAAGGGATTTTTTCAGGGTTTCAATGCCATAAATTGTAAAAAAATAGGTGCGTGAACTGAAACAAAGAGGAAAAGATCCTACCTCGTGGGACTAAGCCCGATGCTTTGCCATCGATTCGTCGGCTGCCAGCAACACCTCGGAGAGAATGGAGGAGGAGAGCTTGAAAGAGAGATCCTTGGGTTGAGCTCATTCTTCCGCCAGGGGATGCAAAGGATAAGGGAAGGGGGAGGGTTTGATTAAATAAAGAAAACAAAATAATTAAAATTTTAATTATTTCGACCCTCAAATTAACCCACGTTCGAAACTCCCGACGGGGTCAGGGTTATGCCTCCACTAGGGTAAACACCATGCTCTGAGTGTAACAGCGGTCTCAGAATTTTAATCTGAGGCCCTGATCAATAGTTATTAAACTTAGCACCTGGGCTGCCAAATTATGAAAATGCCCCTAGGGCCAATTTTTTCACAAACGAGCCGCGCCGGCTAAAACTATACCCCTCCTAGGGTAAACAGAACGCTCCGGACTCAACCGTACCCTCGGTTTTCCCGTCCGACCTACCTTTTAGGAGTTATTTTTTTATTTAGAGTTCCGAGCGCGTACACACTGAAAATTTTATTCCAGCCACACTGGGGATCGGAATCGCACGTCGTCTTAAGGTGCTGCTCTGGAATAACATCAAGAAATTTCCAAAGTCCTTCGCAGCAAAAACCGGGTTCTTACAACGTAGGTGATAAATTATTTGTGAAAGTTAAGTATGTGTACACTAATTTTGGTAAACTATTTTCTAAAAACATTAAAAAAACTAGTTGAAAAAAGTGATTAGTTTTTCTTGAGTTACCATACTAAAATTTTCTGTATGTCAGAAATTTTCATGATGTTGTGCATGTTAAAAGAAATTTATATGATAATGCCATCATAAAATTTCTAAATAAACCCAAAAAAATAAATGATGTAATTATGGATAGGTTGGATGTGTTTGACATGGTAATTTGATAAGAGTTGGTTCCATTGAATGGTGAAAAATGCCCTTTTTTCCTCCAACTGCTTACACTCTTTCCAAGAAGGAGAGATATCAGTTTTGAAACATCTTGAATGATGTAATGGTTCTGAAGGATTATTCATTGAATAAAAAGAACATCATTTCAGTGAAAGATTTGAAGTTAAAGGGTTAGAAATAACATGACTACTGTGTTTTGATGTAATATCTAATTATTATAGATTTACATTGCATTTTTCCAAGAATATCCATAACACATTAAGCAATCTCTATTTCTTCTTCAAAGATATATGCAACAAACTTATTGACCCGACAGAATTGTTGACTATGGAAATATAAATTACCATCATACCATATTAATTGGAATTGTTCTCCCCACCAAAATTATTTGATATGATGGTTCATTTGATAGTTCAGTTGGTGAGAGAGATTCGATTACGTGGTCCTATATAGTATAGATAGATGCACCCCATTGAATGGTATATGAATATTTTGAAAGGGTATGTCAAAAACCGAAGTCATCCAGATGGTTTTATTATAGAGTGATATATTATTATGGTAGTTGTTGAATTATTTACCGAATAATTGCCTAGTGTGTAAAGCATTGGTATAATGAAATATCCTCACACTGGGTGGCTTGTAAGTGAAGGAATTTCTGGAAGAGATGTTGTTACAATAAATACTATAGATTGGAAGTAAGCCCACCTTTAGGTTTTTCATAATATTTTGGAGGTTTACCCATATTTTAAAACCCACAAAGAAATTATTAGTACTTTGAATCCATCAAGGGATGAAATATGTATATAAAATACACAAAATCAATAATTTATATGATAGTTTCAGGACCATATTTTTAAGGATTCAGATGAAAATCCAAATTCAATTTTAGAATGAATTCGATGTCTAGCTGGAGGACCATGTCTGTATGTATTATCTTATAGTGGTTACGTAATAAATTGTTATAAATTCTATAAAAATGATCATGATGAAGATACCATGAAAAATAGTGGATTTACACTCATGGGTGAAGTGATGTATGTTTCAAGTACTATGGAAAGAAATCAAATTTACTCGAATATTTCAAACTATGGCATCATTAAAAAAAATTCAGTATTGGATTATAAAAAATTCCAAGTGCCTATTTTTCAATGCAAGTGGGTTGATAAAATGAGTTCTGTTAAAACATATGAATTGGGATTCATTAATGTTGATTTTAGTAAGGAAGGATACAAAGGCAAACCATTTATAATGGAATCATAGGTAGTAAAATTATTTTATGTTGGAGATCCTGAAATCCAAAAGTGGTCAATTATTTTGTCATTGACAAAAACCACCAATGGGTCAGATGAAAATTCAACCAAGGATAACCCTTTCGTTGGTATTTCACAATCATTTTGAAGTGGTTCCAATGTAGATGGAATTTTGGTATGTAATAGGAGACCATAATGAATGTATTTGGATCTTCGATAGAGGGGTCAAATCCCATTAGCCTTTAAAATAGAAAAATAGAGTTAAATAATCATGTTATATTTTTTTGTAATATAAATCATGTTACCTCATGTTATTATCAATTTGTTTATGTATTTATTTACTATAAATTAAATTTTAAACCACTTCGGAAGATAATGACTTTTTCACATGCTGGTGCTCACAATACTAAGGAACAACATGTCTCTCAGCCTGCTACTGCTTGTAGAGTATAGGAATAGCCTTTTGCACATGATGGTGCTCCCATTCTTGAGGAGAATCATGTTTCTCAACTTTACAATGCTCCTTGTGAAGAGGTACAATGACCATCTGCGCATGCCGATGCGACCAGTCTAATTAATCATATTGACGATGTTGATTCCATGGAAATGGTAGGTGACAAAGGACTGGCGTCGTAGAAAAAAAAGGTGTGTCAAAGTACGATGGGGTTAGAAAAAATCATTAAGGAGAATGTCAAAGGAATCAAATTTGAGGTGGGATAGAATGTGCGGGGTCAACATGTTAACCCCAACAAGGTCATGTTGAACAGTTATATTGGAATCATCACTCAGCAATGCGTTCCGATTGATGTAGATTCATGGAACTATATTGTGCCGTGGCTGAAGACACTGATGTGGGAAGATATTATTGTAAAATTATGATATAATTTCATTATTTTACTAAAGAATAAAATAATGAAACATTGACTTACTCGTCATCATCTATTTCATAGTTCATTTATAGTAGATAAATCCTACAAGAAGTTTGTATTAATTATTGCTGGATGGATTCACAGAGTATTTTACACAATCCTAACAATACATTATCATAATGATGTTGAAGGGAAAATAATCCCACAACCACCGGTTATCTATGCACACATGATAACCCAAGAATCATGGGATGCATTTACTAGCTGTCGTGCAGATGTGTCTTCTCTGGCATATTGTGTCTAGTGTTACGTTGTTTGATGATATAGATGTTCATCAATTTTATTGAAAAGTTTTTTATTTATGAAACAACAATTGAGTGCTTAAAATAAGGAACGAGTATCAAAAAAAGTGAAACCCTACTGTAATGAAATGGTAGGGTATGTTTCACTCAAAAAAATGGAACGTATTTTAATTCGATCTAATAATTTTATGTGACTTGAAACAACACCATAATTATGTTCCTCTATTTATATAAATATTGATGACTCAAAATACAAATCCACTTCAATCCCATACCATGTGATACAGAAGGAGTCACATATAAATAAATATGGGATACTAATAGATGAAAACACACAAAAAGCATAGGAAACATCTGTAAGTATTACATTATATTTTTTTTGTTTTAAATCACTATTTCATAACAACGATAACTTATTTTCTTATATTTTCTATATGATATAGTAACAGGAATCAAGAACACTTATTCTATATGAACACAATCTATCAGTGGACTTAAAACAACCCAATCAGTCTAGCCACGTTAGAGGTGTGGGTTTTGGGGTGACACCCCGAACATGTTTTGGGAAAAAACAAGAAAATGATGAAAGTGAATTAATAAAATAGAAGAGAGAAATAATATCTACCCTTGAAGGACAATTCCAATGTTAGGGAGAGATGGTAGAAACATTTATTATTTAGAGGAAAAGAGGATAATCGACTCAGGAAAAGCCACTGCATAGAGATCCCGCCCCACCCCACACTAGTTTTGAGGCTAGCCATTACCAAAAAAGATTTGTATTAGCATAGGTAATCAATGTTCTAGTAAATTTTTATATAAAATGTGAATCAGATTGATATTTATACCTTTCACATACTTATATTTTATAAGGTTATAATGACTATGATTTATATCTAGCAACACCCACCCATCAATATGTAGTGAGGGCTATGATGTTCAGAATTCAAAAGGACATGCTATACAATAGACCCCTTTTAATAGGTCATGTGTGAATTTTGATCAGCATAGACCATGAGATGAGCACATATCTACCTGTTCCAATTGATGAGGATGATATTAATATGGTTAAAACACTGTTGAAACATTCATTACATGGCTGTCACATCTTATAAAAATACATGCCAACAAGGAGGTAATCATTTAAATATTACTTTTCAATCTAAACCTTTAACAATTAATGAAAAAAATATCTAAACCAATGAATGTTATTATAGTCATACAACGATAAGGGGATGAAATAAAAAACAACATGATAACCATCTAAAGGATTGACCAATTGATCAAAAAGATCTACCCAAATATCCAATACCCCACCTGTTCTATACCCACATTTACTATCTTTAAAGTCTCATGTGGATACAATGTTAAAAAATGACCACAATCACATAGTTGAATTTTATGAAAATATGTATGGAGAGAAAGATCCCGAATTTATCTATTTTGAGAGTGAAACTGAAATCCTCAATTATGAATTTCTAGGTGTCTTATTTGTAAATGTATACATGATGTATGTTTTCATGATTTCATTTTCCAAAATCTGATATACTATGTTTATTATGAATAAATACATTTAATATTTTTTGTAGACATATATATGAAAAAAATTTGAAGAGATTTTTCCATGAGAAAAAGTTTGGACTCATTAGTCCTCACATCACCTCTACAGAACAAGACAAAATAGAACCCAAAAAAATGATGAAATAGTGGCAGGTCAAATCAAATCCATTGAAAGTAAAATTTTAGATGACATACTCTATTTAATACCAACGATTCAGTGTTAAAACTCTACAATTTAATCATTCAAAATTTATCTTTATTTCTTTCATTACATATTCCTTTTTTTAGGTAGTATTGGATACTCATTGCAGTAAATTTGGATACTTCAAAGATTTATTTCCTGGATTCAATGCATGGATATCCAAGAAACCATCCACACATAATAGAGTTCATCAATTTTTAATGAACTACATCCAACATTTTATAACTAAACATCGATTTATATAATTTATATTATATTTTAATGGGGATTCTGTTTTGATAGGTCGGTGTATCCCAATCATGAAAAACAAGGAATGAGGCTAGGGGATAAGCACAAGGACAAAGGAAAGTTCTAGGACTGGATAAGTATCAAGGTATATATAATAATCCTTCAATATCCAAACACATACCAAAACAAATTACTTATACTAATAAATGTTGCAATAGTGTTTGAAAAAAAAACCAATGGAAAATATTATGGTTCATATGTTTGTAAATTTATGAGAGATATCATATTCCATGAACAAACTAGCATCATGGAAGTGGTTTTTTCAAATATAATTACTATTTCATTTAAAATATTTGTAAATACTTTGTGTATTTATATTTTTATATGACTGTCGAAAATCCTCATATTCACAAGATGAAAACGATGTGCTCAGAAATGAATAGGAAGCATAATTGATGGAAGAATGTATACAAATAACATGAATATGTTACTTACATATAAGTAGTGGATTGTTTCTTATTTTTGTTTAATTTACATATTTTTAATATTAATCACCTAATAATTTTTTCCCTACATAGGTGTATTAGTTTCTCCAAAATTTACCCACATTTTTAGGGTTAATTAGTCACTTATAGTTTAGCTTGGGTTGTTGAATTCTCAAAGACCTATGATGAAACCTATAGACACATTCATTCTATGTATTGTTTTTGTCTATGAAGTGGCCAACATTAGGTTTATTTTAAATAGGTTTAAGTGAAAACTAAGATACATAAGTGAATTAAATTTAAAAGAATTATTTGATCCTAGGTTATCACTTAGGGTGGATTGGATGAATTCCTTTTTCAATTATTTCAAATTCATATTTTTTAGATGGGTTCATTTAAGAAGATCAAACAACATCTTCACTTACTGGTTTAATATCTAAAAACCTAATAATAATCACCTATACACTTGAATGATCAATGTTTTTAGCACTTCAAGGAAAAGGTTTATATTAGCATATGATGATTTTGCCCTTATATTCAATAAGGATGAAGGAGTTTAAAGATTTTCATACAAAATTCTCAATTAAAAGAAGTTATTAGACATTAATGGAGTGAGAAATAACATCCAATAAATCCCCTTGAAACTAAATGGGATTGAACCATAAGTGGTCTATCCATCTATTGATGATATTATTTCAATGAAAACATGAAGTAGACTCATGATGGATGAATTGAAGAAGTAAAAAAACAATCACTCCACCGCTGTGTGAATAATTTCTCAATTTTTTATTTGTAAATAAGTTTACACATTGAGGAAACAATATCAATGTAATTATTAGAATACTAGAATAAGATAATATGAAGAAATTTTATTAAAAACTAAGTCAATTAGAATAACATACAAGAGAGTAAAATGCGAATAAAACTCAATGTGACACTATAACATTACAGTGAAACTAAACACCAAGATGCCTCCACTTATTTACCACTGCTTCCTTAAATTGGAATTTCAAGAGTCTTGGTTCAAGGTCCCAGTAGTCCATGTATTCCAAATTGATTATAGTAGGCCTAAGTTGGTGGATAGTTTGTGCAATTTGGACTTTTCAATCCTTGACCCGAAGTGGAACCCAGCATGCATCCACCAAATAGAGGCACCTAAATAAGATTCTAGATGGAAAAATTTGGGTGGACCATAGAAGAAAAAATGAATATTAGGATTTACCCTAATATTATATAAAATTTCATCCCAAAAAAGATTTTTTTTCAAGATATGAGTGAAATAGTGGGATGTTTTTCTGTACTCCAGAGTCTAGCACAAAATTGTATCTTCACATTGAGTTACATATAAATCAATTAAAAAGTATGAATTATCTTGGACCACTATTGAATGATAGTTCCCCCTAATTTATTAGATCTCAAGTTAAATTTTTAGAATCATTGGGCTTGGATATTGTCTTCTATAGTACTTTTATTGGGTTGCTGTCTAGCTCACTTCGCATATAATGATCTCGGTTCAAGGCCCATTGGGTGGTATTTCAATGAGAATATACAAGTGATCCAAAATCATGTGTTTTTCATTATATCATGGGGGACCTGAAAATAAAATATGAAAAAAAATCGAGACCATTTGTGTTTTATGAGGTGTTCAAAAATGTACCATGTAGTATTTCATTTTAATAAGGAATTTTAATCATAATGTGAAATAAAGTTCAATTAGTAAAATGAACAAAAAATGGTGTTTAGGAATAATCAAGCACTTGAATATTATTTACATTAATAATGAATATTAGCCTACTTTAGTGTATAATCAAACCCCCCCAAGTTGAGTTTTTCTAGTCTTGAGCATAGTGTATCTCAAAAATATTAAATTATAATTTCCTTTTCCAAAAATATATTAATACACATCGCTCACCAAAAGACCTTAGGGGAAAAAATTATGAAACCCATAAAAATAATTTAAATAAACCTTGGTCCAGAGGCATATCCCAAGCCCAATCATGTTCTATTATTCAAATTCATCACCACATTTCATCCAATTTTAATTAACTATGATGATGTGTTGTGCTTCACAATAGACTTGGGGGATTATCTTTATTCAATGGGGAAGAGATAAAAGTACTAGGTGGAACCACATTTTATTATAAAAATGAGTATTTATTTTTTATATTTTTTTGTAATTTTTGTGTGTTTTTTTTTCAATTTTTCCATGGTAATTGAAATTGAACTCAATCGAGTCAACCCATATAGTGAGACTTTTCCAATGAATCCCAAGTTCATAGAACTTAGGGAAGAATGTAAAGCTCACATACTCGGGAATCATCTCAAGTTTACTCAATCAAAAACAAATTCAAAATAACAAAAATAGAGATAAAATTCGTAAATTTGGGCCAGAAAACTATGGAGTCACATTCACCGAGTTCCAAAAGCCACACATTACTTTAGTCCATTTGTCATGACCCGTCCCAGTGGGGCCCGTGCCTCAACTCCCGAATCCCGCCTCCAATAGGCCAGGGGCTGGTGACTATCACCGAGTAGGAATGTCACTAACATGAGAGGCATTTCCTATAAACCTATACAGAAACAAACACATCTCCAAGACCACAATGCTGAGAAGTAAAAACTACTAAAAATGGAAATGAATGCATACACTAAAATCCCAACCAATAGAGTACGACAGGAAAGTGAAGTATAGTAACTTAAAATCCTGGGGAAAAAGTACAATCCCAACAAAAGAAAGTCTGCAAAAAAGTCCTACCTATTGAGAATGGTACTGGGACTACAATCCATAGTCGTAGGAATACACCATGGCCTTCCTGATCTCACTGAGGACCGTCCGGTCTTGGTCCACCTAGAATCATGTCAAAGGCTCGCTCGTCTGGACAAGACACAACACGTGCAGGAAAAGCCCGTGCAGGGGTGAGTATAATTATACCCATTAGACACCCTGAAAACCACAAAGGAATAAAAAAAGGAAATTCCACAAAGGATTGATACAATAATCTCTACACAATATATGTTTACAGAACATATAACAAGAATATCCATATATACTCATACACGATCGACTATCGCGAAACCACCACTATGATATAGCTCAAAGATTCGACTAACCACATAACAGGGAGAACACACTCCTAGATATGAAGAGAGAGATACGAAGTACTCGTTTCAGGAGAACTCACTCCATGAGTACTGAATAAAGATACCAGATGCATTAGATGAGGATCACAACCAGTAGATATGGGGTGATTCGAACAACTCAGTCTGAACAAACCTACTAAGTAGAGGATCAACGCTTGAGTAATGTAGGTCACATCGATACTGAGAAACTCAACCTTGGAAACCACGAAGTAATAGAGGATCCAGCTCTATGTCTCAAAGAGGGGATTCCAACAACTCTATTCAAGAATTCCTGCTGAAGGGATCATACTCTTATACGTAGGAAATGATACCGGAAACCTTTAGGGGAAATACCAAGGAGAAGAACCCTAAGTAAACTAGTCCAAGTCATAGAATACCACTAGATCAAGACATGTATAAATAGGTTACACAACATGTAGTATGATCACACACCGTGTTCCTTGACTCTGGGTACTTCCCGTGTAAATAACCCATGTCTCTAGGCTTGTCGTATAAAAAGTAACTACATGACGTGTAGAAGAATTGCATGCCTTGTTCCTTGACTCTGGGTAATTCCAATGTGAAATGGCCTGTGTCTAAAATCTGATTTGTGCAAAAAATTATAAACATGGCATGTAATTCAAAGCACACGCAGTGTCCTGTCAACTGGAAAAACACCCGTGTACCCTGGTCGTATGCCCATACACAGAGTCTATCTGTGTTTCCATACTTGTGTAGCAGTACACGGGGTATCCCATGTATCTGGCCGGGTCTTGCTGGGGAAAGGTATACACACCATGTCCTTTATTGTGTTCCCAACTTGTGTCTGTGTACTCCCGGAGTACACACCCGGTAGTCCGCCGATGAATAAACACCGTGTAACCCATGCAACATGTCGTGTAGTCGGGATTTCTCCCGAACCGTCGTCTTACTCCTTATGCCTCGGCTAATCTTTCGGTTTCTGTTTCCATGATCCGTTCGCCATGAAACTCAAGATCGGGGGTCGTCCCAACAACCTAGCACTGAATCCTAGACTTTCAGGCCATAAATCAGCTCGACGAACAACATATGATCTTCCGATGAAAATACTCTCGAAGGGAGATTTCTCCCGAATCGCTTAGATCCGTTTGTTGTTGTCTTCATCGCAGCTCCTTTGGTTCATCCCGGTGTCAGATCTATAATCTCGGATAGTTACGCCGCAGATCGAAGGCGCAATCGATCATTGTTCTTATCCCACGAAGATTGAAGAACACGTAGGAAAAATAATGGGGAAAAGGATTCACAAAGAAATAACCCAAGGAACAAACCATAGTCATTGTTCATTCCGGCCTTGATCTGTTCCCGTAAGAATGATCCTCTAAACAATTATCATATCTAGATTACAAGGATTAAGATATTCCTCAGAATCCCCGCAAAAATCCCATCCCGAAAATACGATCTATCCATGGGATAATCTATTCATGGATTAGTCCACATTCATCGTAGGAATCTAGAATGAAAAATAATTCACAAAGAGATCAAATTCCCGACCTGGATCTGCGACATTCATCGGAAAATATTCAGTCGTCGTGTCGTCGTCACCGGTGAAACTCGTCAAGAATGTTGTCGCCACATTGGGGTTTCCTTCAGAGCCTCCAGAGCCTCTAAGGGTTTCATGGTCATGAGATCTATAACCATGGACCCCTACGCAAATCTGTATTTAAAACGACAAAAAGATATTCACTTCGACAAGATTTAATAAAATATTTTAAATAAATATTTTAGTATGGTTACTCCCATAATCTAGATTTCACCGCTGACCTGTGCCAGCCGATGTTCAGCCTCTCCTATGGTAAAATCGCTGCTCTGGACACAACTATGCCCTCATATTTCTTATCCGAGCATCCATTCAAGAGTTATTAAACTTTTTCAGGAAAACCTCACGTGTGTGTTATTTATTTTTTTAATTAAATTCAAGCATTTGTTCCGGGATCACCGGGCCTCGGAACTGCACACCATCTCAAAAACTGGTCTCAAAAAATAATCCCCATATAATAATGAAATAATATATGGAAAAAATTAGTGACATTACATCCTCCCCACCTTAGGGATTTACGTCCCCGAAAAGCCAAAACAAAGGCTACTCAAAAAGATGTTGGTACTATGCACGGATCGGAGCCTCCCACTCCCATGTGCCCTCCTAGAGATTCCCATGCTACCACTGGACACACACCAATGGAATAGCTCACCCACGAAAGATCTTCTCATGCCGATCCACGATCTCCACTAGGTACTCAACAAAGGTCGCTCCATCATCGATGTCCAGCTCACCCCCATCGATAACGTGTGATGGATCATGCACGTACTTCTGTAGCTGCGACACAAGGAAGACGTTGTGTACCCGGTCTATATAAGGAGGTAGAACCAAGTGGTATTCCACCTCACCAAATCTACTCCGAATCTGAAAAGGGATGATGAACCTCAGATATTTCTTGTCGCCTCGGCCAAATCTCTGCAATCCCCGTCAAGGTGAGACCCATAGGAACACATGATCTCACTTTTTGAACTCCAAGGGCCTCCGTCTCCTATTGGCATAAGACTTTTGCTGACTCTGTGCAGTCTTCATCTACTCCTGAATAACCTGCACCTTCTCTGTAGTATCTCACACCATCTCTAGGCCCATGGTTGCTGATAGTCCTGGGTCAGTCCAACAATTTGGTGACCTGCAAAGTCTCCCATAGAAAGCCTCGAATGGCGTGATTCCAATAGTGTAATGATAACTATTGTTATAAGAAAATTACACCAGTGGTAGGCGATCCTCCCATCTATGACCGAAGTCAAGAATGCAATCTCGTAGAATATCCTCCTGAACATGAATGGTCTGCTCCATCTGTCCTTCAGTTTGAGGATGAAACACTGTGCTCAAGCATAACTGAGTCCCAAAAGCTTCCCGCAATCCCTTCCACAAATAGGATGTGAAACGAGCATCACGATCTGAGACTATCATTTATGGAACTCCATGATGTCGAAATATCTCCTGCATGTAGAGGAGTCCCATGATCTCTACTAAACTCTGCTCCCGTATGGCTAGGAAGTGGGCCAACATGGTGAGTCGGTCAATGATCACCCAGATGGAATCATGTCCCCTAGAAGTACATGGTAAATATGTCACAAAGTCCATGGATATCCCATCCCACTTCCACTCTGGCACCTCAAGGGGATGAGTCAAACCTGCTGGAACCTAGTGCTCAGCCTTTACTTGCTGACAAGTAAGGCACCGAGAAACAAACTCTGCCACACTCTTCTTCATTCCTAGCCACCAGAACTGACGTCAGAGGTCCTGGTACATCTTTGACATTCCTGGATGCACCGCCAAAGGAGATGTATGGAACTCCCTCAGAACCTCCTCCCGCAACGTAACTCGTACTACTGTGTGCCCTTTGAAAAGAACAACATGCTCCCCACCTTTTGAATATCCATCAGCAGCATCACCTACGGATATCTGAGCACGTAGAGTCTGAAAGCTAGCATCCTTGAGCTGTGCTTCCCTAAATCACTGTAATAGTGGAGGGGTAAGAACCATCCACTGAAGGTAAGCTCTATCATCTCTATCCACAAAGGATCACTGTAAAGAGGCCAACTGCCTCATCACCTCATCCAGCAACAACGAACTGGATTTACTGCTGAGAGCATCTGCCACAACGTTCCCCTTCCCAGGAGTATAAATGATCTCAAAGTCATAATCCTGGAGGAACTCAAGCCACCACCTCTGTCTTAAATTCAAATCCTTATGGGAAATGATATATATGAGACTCTTGTGATTAGATTAGATGATAATCCGCTGTCCCATCAGGTAGTGCCGCCACATCACCAATGTGAAGACTATCGCTGCCAACTCAAGATCATGGGTCGCATAGTTCTCCTTGTGTGGACTCAACTGACGCGAGCCATAGGCAATCGCTGCTTGCCTCTACATTAGGGCACAACCAAACCCGTTTCTTGATGCATCGCAGAACACTACGTACTCAACACCCTCCTCTGGTAATCTCAAGATCAAGGAGCTCGTCAGACTCTGTCTCAACTGCTAAAAATCCTGATGAAAACTCTTGGTCCACACGATAGGCTTCCCCTTTTGAGGCAAAGCTGTCATGGGTGCTGAAATTGGGGAGAAATTAGGAATAAATATCTGATAGTAGCCTACCAACCCAAGGAAACTCCGCACCTCCATCACGCTCTAGGGTGTCTCCCATGCTAACATTGCCTCCACCTTGGTTGGGTCCACTATAACACCATCTTCTGAGATAATGTGTCCCAAAAAGTGAACATCATGTATCTAGAATTGACAATTTGATAGTTTCCCATACAACGGGTGCTATCAGAGTATGTCTAGAACCATCCTTAGGTGCCTCGCATGCTCGTCCTCAGATTCAGAGTACACAAGGATATCATCGATGAGGACCACCACAAACCGATCTAGATAAGGATGAAAGATCCGGTTCATGAGTCCCATAAACACTCCAAGAGCGTTCGTCATGACGAAGGGAATCACCAAGTATTCATAGTGACCGTAGCGACATCTGAAAGTATTCTTTAGTATATCCTTATCCCGTAATCATAACTAGTGATAGCATGATCATAGATCAACCTTAGAGAACCATTGTGCCCCTCTTAACTAGTCTAAGAGGTCATCGATCCTCAGTAGTAGATACCGGTTCTTCATAGTCACCTGATTCAAGTGCCTGTAATCCATACGCAACCTCAACCTCCCATCTTCCTTCTTGGAAAACAACACTAGGGACACCCAGGGTGAAACATTGGGTCTCACGAAGCCCTTCCTCGGCACGTCTTCCATCTGTACTCTCAGAATACAAATCTCTGCCGGAGCCATCTGATATGTTGATTCTCATATTAGTGTCATCTCGGGTTGCAATTCAATGCATAAATCTATCTCTCGATGGGGAGGTAGTACGAGGAAATCCTCCAGAAAGACGTCCTCATACTCAGCCACTACTACTAGAAACTGGAAACTCGTAACATCTGCTGCCCTAAGGGCTAGGCTAGCCAATTGATGTGAAATCAGTTTTACCTTCCTACACACGAGTCCATCCTGTGCTACCTGGGTCTCCTTTTCAACGATGAAGGAGAAACTTGTTCCATCACTACGGACACACCACACCCTTCGCCTAAAAAAATCAATCTCAGCATGAACTCTGGATAGCCAATCCATACCAAGAATGATATGGTAAGGCCTCGATGCTACCACCAAGAGGTTCCAACTGAAACTCTCACCTCCAAGGGTTAGGTCACACTCTCTGCAATGGTATGTAATCTCTAAACCTTCTCTAGTAAGTGTTTCTAAGTGTAATGGTTAAGTCAACAACTCAACTAGAATCTCAAGGTCTCGAGCAAGATAAGAAGCCATAAAAGAATGACTAGAACCTGTTTCTATCAGTACGAAAACCAAAGTAGAAAAGACACATATTGTACCTCGAATCATTCCAGGAGTACCTGGGTCATAAGCCTCTGCTGCCTGTAGTTGTTCCTGCCTCTGTCCACCAACTCCCTGAACCTGGGGTGGACCTCCTGGGGGTGGTGGTGGTAAAGGGTCAAAATGCCGACCACCTCAAGATTCTCTCCCAAATCCTCTACCATGTCCGCCTCCCTGAAGATATATCTGCTCTACACATCGCCTCTACCTCAGGGGTCCATCAAATGCTCCCATGTCAGTAGTACGACGGGTCGTACAATCATGAGTGAGATGTCCCCTGCCATCACATGAGTAGCATCGCCTATCTCGAGGCTCACTGGATGCGCCCTGCGAACCCTATATAGAAGCTCCTCTATCTTGAGATCTCCTCTGAAAATGTCTCCCACGCCTGGGTCCCAGATGTTGGCTTCCTACTGCTGAGGTCTCTGCTCCAGCTCGCTCACTACTAACAACTGCTAGCTGTCTCTACTCAGCCAAGAATCTCTCAACCACCAAATCCCGCTCGACCACCCCATCATAAGTAGGAATGATCATAGGGATGATACTAGCTTAGATGTCTCTGCACAAGCGCCGCTCAAAAGTCCAAGCTCTGAAGTACTGATCTCTAACCATATCCATCAAGTACTGTGAGAGGTCTATAAACCTTGATGAATAGTCAGCCACCATCATGGTTCCCTGCTGAAGCTGAAGAAGCTCCTGTATACGTACTGCTCTCAGGGTAACTAGTGAAAACCCCTCCCAAAGGAGATGCTGAAACTCTGACCATGCAAGAGTCACCTCGTCATGAGTCTCGATAACCGAACTCCACCATCACCCTGCCGAGCCCTGTAGAAGGCTCGCTACCAGGATCACCATTTGGTATGCTGGTGTCCTAACCAAATGGAAGACTCTGGACACTACCTCAAGACAGTCCTCTAGTGCTTGAGGGTTGGGATCACCTTGAAACTTGAGGGGTCTCTGCCTATGAAACTTGTGGAGTGTGCACAGCCTTCGCTCCTCCTCTACTGGCGCAGCAAGCACTAAACACTACTCTATAGGTGGTGGAACAACTTTCACTCCACCCGAAGGTAAAACTGTGGGATATGGTCCCTGTATCAAAGCTTCATCACTGACACGGTCATCCTCGTGATAGAGCTGCTAGATCCTAGCGGGTGCGTGTCACTGAGCCATCCTTTAAAGAAACAAGATGTATCATAGTCAATGAGTATATCTAGAGAGCTGACTCAAGAAGGACATAGAAACCACATCCCATTCCTATATGATGCATATACCATTATTTTCCCCTGCAACTAGTGTTCTCATGTTCTGAGTTGGAAAAAAAGTTATCAGAGTCCTGGTGTATGGATACGTTGGCCGCCCACACTAACACTGGGTCCCTGTCCGGAAACCCGAACTCGAAACACTTAACACCGTTTCCCCAAACCAACTCACAAACTCTCGATCCTAAGGTAGAACTGACCACCTCTGATACCACTCTGTCATGAACCATCCCAGTGGGGCCCGTGCCGTAACTCCCCAAGCCCACCTCCAAAAGGTTAGGGGCTGGTGACTAGCACTGAGTAGGCATGCCACTAACATGTGAGGCATTTCCTATAAACCTGTACACACACACACACACATAGACATATCCAATCCCACAAAGCTGAAAAGTAAAAACTACTAAAAATGGAAATGCATGCATACACTAAAATCCCAACCAACGGAGTACGATAGGAAAGTAAAGTACATTAATGTAAAATCCTGGGCCAAAAGTACAAGCCCAACAAAAGAAAGTCTGCAACAAAGTCCAACCTGAAAAGAAATGTACTCGGACTACAATCTATAGTAGTAGGAATACACCTCGGCCTGCCTGATCTCACTGAGCACCATCTGATCCTGGTCCACCTAGAATCCTATCAAAGGCTCACTCATCTGCAGAAGACGCAACACGTGCGGGAAAAGCCCGTGCAGGGGTGAGTATAATAATACCCAGTAGGACACCCCGAAAACCAAAAATGAATACAACAAAGGAAATACCACAAAAGAAATGATATAGTCAGCTCTACATAGTATATGTTTATAGAACATATAACAAGAATATCTATATATAGTCATACATGATCGACTATCACGAAACCACCACTAAGATCCAACTCAAAGATTCCACTAAGAACATAATAGGGAGAACACACTCCTAGGTCTGAAGAGAGAGATACAAAGTACTCGTTCTAGGATAACTCACTTCACGATAACTGAAGAAAGATACCTGATGCGTCAGATGGGGATCACAACCAGTAGCTATGGGGTGATTCCAACAACTCAGTCTGAACTAACCTACTAAGTAGAGGATCGATGCCCAGGTAAAGTAGGTCACGTCGATACTGAGAAACTCTACCTAGGGTACCACGAAGGAATAGAGAATCTGGCACTAATTCTCACAGAGGGGATTCCATCAACTCTATTCAGGAAGTTCTACTAAAGGGATCATACTCTTATACGTAGGAAATGATATTGGAAAACATTAGGGGAAAGACCAAGGGGACGAACCCTAAGAAATCTAGTCCAAGTCATAGAAGACCCCTGGATCAATCCATGTATAAACAGGTTACACAACATGTAGTAGGTTCACACGTTGTGTTCCATGACTCTGGGTAATGCCTATGTAAACAGCCAGTGTCTCTAGGCTTGTCATATAAAAAGTAAATACACGACGTGTAGAATAATTACACGCTGTGTTCCTTGACTCCGGGTACTGCTGGTGTGAAACGACCCGTTTTTGAAATCTAAGTCATGTAGAAACGTATATACACGGCGTGTAAGTCAAAGCACACATCGTGTCTTTTCAACTTGAAAAAACACTTGTGTACCCTGGCTGTATACTTGTACACGGAGTCTGTCAACGTTGCCCTGCCCGTGTACTAGTACATGGGGTATCCCGTGTATCTGGCTGGGTCTAACCAGGGAAATGTATACACGCTATGTCCTTGGCTGTGTACCCAACCTGTGTCCGTGTACTCCCGGAGTACACACCAGGTAGTCCGCCAATGAACACACGCCATGTAGCCCATACTACACACCGTGTAGTAAGGATTTCTCCAGAACCGTCATCTTTCTCTTCACGCCTCAACCAATCTTCCGGTTTCGGTTTCTATGATCCGTTCGCTGCGAAATTCAAGATCAGGGGTCTTCCCAACACCCTAGAACCGAATCTTAGCCATTCGGGCCTTAAATTGGCTCGACGAACAACGTATGATCTTCCGATGAAAGTACGCTAGAAGAGCAATTTCTCCCGAATCACTTAGATCCATCTTCCATCGTCGTCATCGCAGCTCTGTTGGTTCATCTCGGTGTCAGATCTATAATCTTGGATCATTACACTGTAGATCTAAGGTGCAATCGATCGTTGTTCTTATCCCACGAGGACCAAAGAACACGTAGGCAAAATAATGGGGAAAAGAATTCACAAAGAAACAACCTAAGGAAAGAACCTCAACCGTTGTTCATTTCGGCCTAGATCTATTCCTGTAAGAACGATCCTATAAACAGTTATCAGATCTAGATTAAAAGGATTAAGATCTTCCCTAAAATCCCTGAAAAAATCCCATCCCGCAAATATGATTGATCTACAGGCTAATCTGTTCATGGATTAGTCCGCATTCATCATAGGAATCAAGAATGGGAAACAAATCAGAAAGAGATCAACCACCCTACCTGGATCCGTGGCATTCTTTGGCGAAGATACGGTCACCACATCATCGTCGCTGGCGAAACTCATCAAGAACGTCGTCACCGCATTGGGGTTTCCTTCAGAGCCTCCAGATCCTCCAAGGGATTCAGGGTTATGAGATCTGTAACCCTGGACCCCTATGTAAATCTGTATTTAAAATGATAAAAAGATATTCTCTATGATAAGATTTAATAAAATATTTTATTACGGTTATGCCCAAAAACTAGATTTCACCGCCTACCTACACCAGTCGATGTTAGGTCTCTCCTAGGGTAAAATCACTACTCTAGACACAATGGTGCCCTCAAATTTCTGATCCGAGCACCCATTCAGGAGTTATTCCACATTTCTAGAAAACCCCACGTGCGTGTTATTTAATTATTTAATTAAATTCATACATTTGTTCTGGGATCACCGGGCCTCAAAAATACGTGCCGTCTCAAAGCCTGGTCTCGAAAATAATCCCAATATAATAGTGAAATAATATACGGAACAAATCCAGGACATTACACCATTTCTCTATGTGAAATTGATTTATTATTATTATTTTGATTGTTTTTTTAATACTCATGTTAAAATTAAAATTATCAACAATACTATGAAATATATTATGGACCCCAAGAAAAAAAAATAATACCCCACAATTTAAAGGACTTGAATTGTGTATTTTTTAAATGGACGAAAATATATATGGTGAAAAACCCCATCGTAAAACTGCACTTTCCAAAACTATGATCGTGAACTGAAAATTTCATTAATATAAGAATCAAGGAATGTGAAATTATTTTATATTCACTTTCAAAGGGTGAAATTTTTCTTATGATGTTAAAGATTAAAGTAATTTATCATTCCATGCATTTATTTATTTCAAAACATTTTTTATTTTTTATTTTTTTTATGCACAGAAAAGTAATTTTTTTTATTTCACCTCCCCCAAACATAAAATAACATTGTCCCTAGTGTATAAAAAAAGAAAATTTAGAAGGGGATAAAGGTAGATGAGAAGAGTTATAATAGTAAATTGAAATAGAAAACATGGAACAAAGTCACATGGTGGTTGAATTTGATGTTCATGATGTTCTCGATTACTCCTTTGATCTCTATGCCACTCAGAGAAGCATCATTAATGATGATAGTCTATGTTGTACACCTGGAGGAAATATGAATTGACTAAAAATACATCAATATCAAAATAAACTAAAACATAAATACCAACACAATTATAACACAATTGGAACCGCTAGAGGTCCCCTTAACTAAAAAAAGACAAAAGGAATAGATAAAAAACAAACTTGTTAAATTTTGCGTACTTGACACAGACTCGAGGTATATTAAAAAATAAATATAAATACATACATATATAAAATATATATATATATATAAATTAAGGATAATGTGTGCAGGGTAGGTCATAGGTCAGTGGAAGGCATGCTCCATTATCACCCCTAGGTCACAAGTTCGAGTCCCGCGCGGGTTTCTCCACCCTGACCTATGAACTACCCTTTTCTCATAAATATATATATAATAATATTACAATATATATTAAAAAAGAATATATGAGTAGAATTATATATCATAGGTTAGTGGAAGGCCTGTGGGACTCTTTCTCAAAGGTTGCGGGTTCGAGTCCAACCTACCCGCCATTGACAATGCAAGGCACAAAATTTCATAAAAATAAACATATAATGTTTTTTCATTTTCCAATTTTTTAAATATCAATATAATCATATAAAGATCACATAGAATAAAATATATATTACCTTTAATAACAAAAAATTGAAAATAAAACAATTAAAAGAATAATAAAAAGAGAAAAAGAAAAAGGGATAATAATAATATTATATATATATAATTGGTTTTTTTTTTAAAATACACAAACAAACAAAAAATATTAATAAAAATATTAATTAACAAAATAAAATAAAATTAATGTTGATGATAGGTTTACTCCTAGAAAATGCTTAGCTTAAATTCATTACCTTGACCTTGACCCTAAATATATAATTTTTTTATGGTTCATAGGTTGGATCAGTTAAATCCTTTTTTGTTTCATTTTTAATGATTGATTAAATGAATGGTTTTAATCTATGAACATTGATGTTGAATATGTGACAAATTTTCAGATCCTAAATCTCTAATTCCCCAATATGTTACACACGATGCACAATGTATGGACCTGACCATTTAGACCTAAACATTCCTTGGTGTAAATGGTGTTTTGAACTATACAAGGGCCTGAATTTTCCTAGTTCAAAGTGTTTGACTTTTATATTCCTTGATTGGTAGGCTTGAACTCTAGCTTTATTTATCCTTGAATTTTCATAAGACTCCATCCTAAGTTACTCAAGTTCATTAATATCTAACTTCCTTTATTTGATTCATCCCACAAAATGTCAAAATTCATTTTTTTGGATTCCCCAAAAGGCCTTATGTTCAATTTCAACTAATAAATGACATGATTTTTCAAAAACCAACCTATACGGTGACATTCCTAGGATTTTTTTAATGCATCAAAATATGCCCAAAGGGCATCCAAGAGTTCCACGAACTAATATTTCTTAGAGGGATTGATAGTTTTTTCAATAATTTTATTAATCTCCCTATTCGCTAACTCAACTTGACCATTGGTTTGAGGATGGTATGAAGTGGAATATTTTTGAGAAATCCCATACATAGACACAAGTTTCGAGAAGGTATGGTTGTATAAATGGGTTCCATTATCACTAATGATAGCTCTAGGAGTTCCAAATGTAGAAAATATGTACTCTTTCGGGATTCAGATCACAACATGATTTTCATTGGACTTGGTGGGAATTGACTCAATCCATTTCGAGAAATAAACAATAGATTAGAGGATTTATAGGTATCCCCTAGAGTTTTGGATGGGTCCCATGTAATAAATTCCCTAAGAATTACAGATTTAAATTTCCATAATAGGATTGAGGTGCATTTGATTCGTTTTGGTAATGGGTCCTAATTTTGGAAAATGAGGATAACTTTGAAAAACTAGGTAGGATTCCTTAGTCGGGTCAGGGCCATATAAACCCCTTTATATGACCATTGAAGTTGTTTTATTTGTTGAAAAGTGACCTCCACATACCTATCCATGACTGAATTTTAGAATATACTCTTGGTAAGAATCAGGAACATATATCACAATGATTTGATTAGGAAATAACTTGAAGAGGTAAAGATCATGAAACACATAGTGTTTGACATCATCAATGAATTATCTCTATTCTTGGTTACCTAGGAATTTTTTAATTTCACCCATCACCAAATGGTTTGATATGTCGGGAAACCATGGGAAATCACTCACACAATAGAGGTGCTCATCGAGAAATGAATCAGACATAGAAAGGTGAAGTGATTTTACTTCTAATTCCATACAAGAGAGATGATCAACTACAACATGTTCAACACAATTTTTATCCTTATTGGTTAAATCAAACTCTAGAATAATAATGACCCACCAAATCAATCTTTCCTTGGAATTTTGTTTTTTGAAAATGTATTTCAGGGATGAATGATTGGTGAAGACAATGATAGGTGACCTTAAGAGATAGCACCCGAATTTCTCTAAAGAAAATACAACATCAAGTAACTCATTATCATTAGTGATGTAGTTTATTTTTTCATCATTTAATGATTTTATTTCATATGAAATGATACATGGAGTTTTCTCACAACATTGACCTAAGATTGCTCCAACCGCAAATGAACTCACATCACACATGAGTTCAAACTGAAGTTTCCAATTTGAAGATTACATGATAGGTGGGGGAAAAGATTTTAATTGAGTGTATTTAATTATTAATCATAGATTTTTGTTGATAAAAATGGAGCACCCTTCAGTAAAAGAGTACTAATTTGTTGGGGGAATGAAGCTAAACTCCATAATTAACATTCTATGGAAACCATCATTTCCTAAGAAATACCTCACTTCCTTGACAGTTTTAGGATATTAATGGTGAAAAACTATATCAATCATAGCTTTATAAACCTAAATCCCTATAATAGAGACAAGATGTCCTAAAACATGACTTTCCATAACTGAGTAATAGACTTTTTCCTATTTTAGGAAGAGATTATTATCCTTGAATCTTGACAAAAACCATTATAGATTTATAAGTAACCCCTAAAAAGTATCCCAAAAGATTGAGAAGTCATCCATAAAGACTTCTAAAAAATCCCCCACCATGTACGAGAAGATTCTCAACAAGAACTGATGGAAGGTACCAGGGGAATTACATAACCTAAAGGGCTTGCACTGAAAAGAAAAATTGTCAAATGAACAAGTGAATGTTATTTTTCCTTAATCCTCTAAGGAAACCTTGATTTGATTATTTCTTGAGAATCCATCTAAGAGGTAGTAGAATTGATGACCCACCACTCCATCGAGGAATTGATCAATAAAGTTCAAGGGGAATTTGTGTTTTGGTATTTGAGTTCATATTTCTATAGTAAATAAAGACTCTCCATACACTACTAACCATTGTGGTGATAAATTCATTATCCTCATTGATGATCAAAATGAGTCGATCATTATTTGGGACAACTGGAATTGGGATTAACCACTCACTTTCTACAATGGGGTAGATGATACCCTATTTCAACAACATAAGAATTTATTTCCTTACCAAATCCATAAGATTGGGATTGAGTCTTTGACGAGGTTGATGACATGGTTTGGAGTCAGATTCAAGATCAATCCTATGATTTCCAATGAGTAGGCTAATCCTAGGAATATCAGTAAGGGTCCATACAATTTCTTTCTTATGCTTTCCTAGGAAATCCCAAAGAATCATCTCTTGATTGGATTAAACAGAGGAATAAATGACCACAAAAAGGATTTATTTTACCCTAAGAACATATACTTGAGTGATGAAGGTATGACCATAAATTTAAGATCATATTGGTGAACACATTCAAAATAAATATGTGAATTTGTATCAATATGGATATCTTTTCCCAATTTTTTGATAGAATAGGCTCCTTTTTAATAGATGTTTCAGCCACCAAATTAGATAGATTAGTGTCATGAATGGGTATAGACTCAATTTTATTTATTAAAAAAATTAAATCATTGATTGGTGTTTCAATAAAATCATAAAAATGGATATCTGAAAGTGATTCAAGAAAAGGAGACAAATTTACCTCATTTGAACAAAGGAAATCAATCTATTCTTGACATAAACATCCTTTAACAATTCCTTGATGTTCCTCTAGTTAACTATTAACACTACTAATCCAATTTACCTCCTGGATCTCTTTATTATACCCAATTTGAGAGTTTGTATTGTAGATGTTCAGATCAAGACTCATGTTTCTGAAGGTTATTGTCATGTTCCCATTTTTAACTTGAATGACTCAGTTGATTATTTCTATTAAGGTAAAACCAAGGATGATAGGGGTTTTATCCCTACCACCTAAGATTGGGTGATTTTCAAGGACAATTAAGTCAGCATGGTGAAAGAAAATTTCAACTTTCACCAAAATATCTGTTAATATTCCCTTAGGAAATTAAACAGTATGATCAATAAGTAAAAGAGTGACAGATATGGGTTGGAGTTCATTGAGACCTAACTAAAAATACATGGCATAAGGAATGAGGTTCAAACTAGATCCTAGATCAAAATGTTCAGTGAAAAATTTGTTCTCTCCTAACTCAATATTGATATATAGACATATTGGATCTTTCAACTTTGGAGGAAAGGTCCCTTGAATTGTGGTACTCACATTAGCAGCCAAAAGGACTTGGTTTTTATGTGAGAATTTCCTTTTAAAAGTGCACCAGTACTTAAGGTACTTTTACTCGGTAGGAATGGTTTGTATTGCATCCATAAGAGGAATGTACAACTTAACTTGAGAGAATATTTCCCCTAATGTTTCATTCAGTTCTGGTTTAGATTTTCCACTCATGCATTGAGGGAAGGTAGCAGGTTGTTTGAGTGTTTGGTGTGTTTGTGATTACTTCTCATTCTAATTTAGTTTTTCATAATATATAGGTGTTATTTATCATTTTCATGTGTTATTTAATCTTTTAATGGATCTATAATTATTTTTTAGGGTTCTCAAGGGATTTACCACTTCTAAATACATTCCATTCTTTTAGTTGTTCATGAGAGGGTTGTGTGTAACTGGATTCCCCCCATAAGCTTGGGAATGGTACCACCTGAGTAGAAATGGGTGCCTTACTAGTTTTAATAGTTTATAGTTTATGTAATAGTGATGAGACATCTGAGTTCACTTTCTCTATTTTATTACACAATTATTCAAGGATTGGTAGAGGGACTGATTGGGTAGGGTCTTGCGTTTTTTTGGTTTATCCAAGGAGGATACATTAGTTATTGGATTGGTTTTTGGATGGGTTATTGCTATTTGATAGGAGTGTGTTAGTAGTGGAATGGTTGTGGATGTAATTGGTTATAGTTTTGAATTTTGTTTGGAGGCTAGGGGTTTGGTCCTTGTGTCTGACTAGGTTATTAGTTGGGTGGATGGTTATCTTTCTGACAAAATCCTGGATGGTCATTGTACATTGGATTGAAATTTTTTTGGTATGGTGTATTCTAATATTCTAAAGCAATGACCTTCATTGGTGTCCCTCCTAAAATAACATATTTAATAGAAGGGATTTATCGGAATTTGTCATTATTGTGGTCATGTTTGTCACAAATTGTGCTACTAGGGTCAATAGTTTGAATTTCATGGAACTTCCTAAGATTGATCTCATCTTCCTTCCTAGTGAGTGTAGAAGGTTTTTTCCAATGTATTTCCTCTTCTCTAAGGGTGTTAATTCTACTATATTTGGGTGGATTCTCATTCTATGGCGATGTTCCCTATGTTTGGAATTGTTCTTCTAGTTCATCTAGATACTCATATGCATCATTTGGGGATTTTTTTTTAAAGGTTGCATTACAAGTCATATCAATGAATTGTTTGTTTCCTGGAACCAAACCTTTATAAAAAAGTAAAACATGTTATGGGATTGAAAATCCATGGTGAGGTACCATATTTAGTGTGTCTTTGAACCTTTCCCATGTTTCATAAAAGGACTCCCCTTCTTTTTCAAAAAAGTTTTGGTTGTTCTTTTTATGTTAGATTTTATTGTTATGGGGTAAGTTTTTTTTATAGAATTATATTTGAAATTGGTCCCATGAGTGAATTGATGTAGGTCTTAGTTGTTTTAACCAAAAATTTTCTCAATCCTCAGGTGAGAAATAAAATATCCTCATCTTAGCTGACTCAAGTTGATGTGGTGGGCACATGGTTTCAACAATGTTGTTAAACTCTTTGACATGAAGGTATATCATTTAAGACTCCATACCATGGAAGTATGGAAGGTGGTTTTGAACATGAGGTTTGATTACATAGTGGGATTCCCATTTGGAATCATTCCTAATGAAAGTTGGTTCATTGGTATAGGTTGGTTTGAGGATGTCATACATGGTTTGGTCGACCGCATTGCCCAGGTTTAGGGCTGCCTCATTTAGATTTCAATTTTGGTTCCCACTCAGGTTTATGAGTTGGATTCTTTGAAGAACCTATATTGAAATGGGATAAATTTTTTAATATAGAGTATTTGGAATATTATCATCTAATTTAAAGATTTCTCTAGGTGTACTTGACTCCCCAACCCCAGGACAATCCACCATAACTACACAGTTTTATTTTTACGGTTATAGGCAGACATGTGCCATGAAAAGTGAAAAATAAAAGAAAGGGGAAATTATAAGAAAAGTAAAGGGGGCGAAATAGAAATTTGGGTGAATAGAATTAGTGTTGATATGACATACTTAGGTCCTTGGAAATGGTGGAAAAATTTGGTCTTGCCCATATTTACCCATGTTTTTAGGGTTAAGTGGTCCCTTGTAGTTTAGCTTGGGTCGTCAAATCCATAGAGACCAAATAAGAAACCTATAGACACGTAAATTATATGGAATATTTTTGGATATGAATTAGCCAAATTTGGTTTTATTTTAGATATGTTTAAGTTAACACTAATATACTTATGTGAATTCAATTTTAAATAATAAGTTGATCCTAGGTTCTCACTTGTGGTGGATTGGATGCATTACTTTTTCAACTATTTCAATTTATTATATTTGATATGGGTTCATTTAAGAGGATGAAACAACATCATAAATTACTGGTTTAATACCCATAAACCCTAATTAAAATAGCATAAAATTTTTATGATAATCATTTTGATCACTCTAAGGTAAAGGTTTGTAGTAGCACTTAAAATGTGTGGCCTTAAATTGAATAAGGATAAAGGGGTTTAAAGATCTATAAACAAAATTCCCAATTAAAAAAGATAATTATACATTAATGTAGTGAGAAATAACATCCAATATAGGCCCATTATACTCCCTTGGATCAAACCATAAGTGGGTTAGACCTCCATTGATGATATGGTTTCAATAAAAGGGGGAAGTAGACTCATGAGGGGGGAATTGAAGAAGTAAAAAATAAATAAATAAAACGATCACTCCACCATTTTGTGAATAATTTCACAAGGTTTGGTGTGAATAAGTTTACAAATTGAATAAAATATATCAATGTGATAATAATAATACCGGAATAATAAATGATGAAGAACTTCTCTTAAAAACTAAGGTGATTCAAACAACATACAAGAGAATGAAATGTTGTTACAAACTCAAAGCAGCGCCATAAAATTTAAAAGAAACTAGACACCATGATGCATCAATTTATTCATCAACACTTCCATAAATTGGAATTTAAAGAGTCTTGGGTCAATCTAACAACATTACATGTCTTCCCACTTGATTATGGTAGGCCTAGGATGGTGGAAAGTTTGTTGAATTTGACCTTTCCACCCTTGACCTGAAATGGAACCCATCTTACAACCACAAAATAGAGGAACCTAAATGAGATTATAGATGGCCGAATTTGGGTAGAAAATACAAGAAAAAATTTATATTCATATGTCCCTTGATAGAATGTAAAATTGTCACCCAAAAGAATTTTTATTTTTCGAGATATGAGTGAAATAGTTGGATGTTTTTCTAGGCTGAAAAATCTGACCCAGAATTGTATCTTCACATTAGGATTCCTAGAACTCCATTAAAACATTTGAATTAACATGTGTCATTATTTACTAAAATGGTCCCCATGATTTCTTCAGTCTCTAGTTATATTTATAGAAACATTGGGCTTGGATCTTGGCCTCTATATTACCTTTATTGGGTTGTTTTCAAGTTCACTTCTCCCAAAATGTTCTTGGTTCAAGGCCCATTTGGTGGTCTTCTAATGAAAATATTCAATTTCTCTAAAATCATGAATTGATCTTAATAGAATGGGGGACCTAAAAATAAAATTAGAAAATAAAATCAAGGCCATTTTTGTTTCAGGAGATGTTCAAAAACATACCATGCAACAGTTCATTTTAATAAGGAATTACAATCATAATGTGAAATAATATTCAATTTTTAAAATGCACTAAAAATGGTGTTTATAAATAATTAAACACATGAATATTATAACAAAGTGAAGATTACTATTGAGGAGTGCATGCAATCTTGGTACAAAATCACTTCTAAATTTGAATGTCTGATGAGGGACGCACCTAATATCCAGGTTCAATTTATCCCATGTAATTTATTAAGAGAAATGGATTATGGTAAGCTAAAATTGATTTTCCGAGACACTTTTTAGAAGGTTGTTGGTTGTCATGGAAGGGTTATGGGTTCGGTTTTTTTCTACTCTTGGGTCTGACTTTGTGTGTTTTGGAGTGATGATTGGTGACTTACCTTTGTTTTTGGATCTTCTTCAGATGGGGATTAGAGCAAGAGGCCTTCACCTATTCACACCATTTGGATTGTGGGTCTGAGAGGTTATGGATTTTTTATCGGTTCCATGCCTATGAATCCTTTCATGGAACATCTTTCTGAATGGTCATGAATTGGTGAAGGTCTGTTAACATGATTTAGTTTCTAGGGCGAGGCAAATCCTAATTTTTTATTTTTTTTAATGCTAAAATTTGTGGTTTTTGAATTTTTCCCTAAAAGTGTTTCGATAATAAAAAATTAATTTTTAGTAAAAAAAACATGAATATTATATATATTAATAATGAATATTATCCTACTTCAGAGGAAAATCATGTATCTATTTTTTTAGTCAGGGTGGTTTGTTCAAAGATTCTCATGCTCATGATAGATTGGAGTTTGGGGATGCAATTGAGATAATGATAACAAGGAAATGAGTCAAGAATATATAAAGGTGAATTCATATAAAAAATTAATTAATTAATTTTTTCATCATTTTATCAACTATTTTTATGTTAATTTTCATATAATTTTTATCTAATACTTATTTGTTTTTTATATATTTATTGAGAAATCATATTTTCCTTTTAATTATCTACACCTAGCCAAAAAATAGAGAACTTGTTGAATGATAAGTATGAATTCTCAGTAGTTGAATGAAAATTATCACTTTCCAAAATATATATCATGAATAATTTCCTGAACAATGTACTAATCAGTTGTATCTTAATCAGCTTCACCTCAATATGATACACAGTGTGCTCGGTATAACTCAAAGTGTATGTTTTTTAGTATATAATATTATTTGATCCTTTAAGATTAATGTCATCTTAACTACCATGGTTTGATCCATGACTCATGATAATGATCTATGATATATGTGGGATGAATTTCTAATGTTAATATCACCTTCTAACATCTTTATGCTCATGTTATCCTTATTTGATCATTGATATCATCCTTGTTTACAGTTACTGAACATCTATGATAACCTTTTCTTATGTTTTATATCCTTAGGTTATTAAGAATAGTTTTAGAAATGATATGTCAAAGAAGGTTTATAGTAAAGAATAACTTAATGAGAGACTCTTATAAACTAGTTTTTTATGTCATCATGTTTCCAAAATCACTTGAACTAATTTATTTTAGCATTGACCATTATGTAATGTAAGTAATGTTAATCTACTAAGATGTGATATCCCTGTATGAAATATCTAGGTTAATATAGTTGTTATTATAGAAACTAAACTACTTAAAATTGAGATAAAATAACAAGTGACCCGTATAACTCAATGTGTGTCCTTTTATTTAAAATTCACATTAGTTTTAGTAATAATAACAAGTAACATACTAAAAAATAATAAAACAAGTTTGGATTGCCTATATATTTTATGAAATGATCCATGAGTCATTTGTGATTTTTACAAATCAACCAAACCTCAATCTAATGCATGGTGCGGCCAGTATGACTTTAAGTTTCTAATTTTATATTAAATTGATAAAAAAGAACAAGTGACATATAGAAAACTGAAAAAACACATTATTATTATTTTGATACATCAGAAAAAAATACATGAGTAATTTTTGATGTATTAGAATAATAAACTCTTGAATTTGACGCATGGTGTGAATGGTATGACTAAAAGTGACCATTATTAGTTTAAAATTGACATTTTAGTACAAAACTAGTCACTCACTAAAAAAGAAAACACACCTCAATAATCTTGATAATTTAGGAATATATTTACAAGTCATTTGTGATGTTTATGAAGTAGTATCACACTAAACCGGTGCACGATATGACCAGTATGACTCAAAATGCGTGTTTCTAGTTTGAAATGACATTTTAATAAAAAACAAAACTGAACTTCTAAAAATTGAGAAAAAATATTCATATTGTTTTGATACTATAGGAAAATGATATATAAGTTATTTTGGATATGTAGGAATCATCCACAACTCAATACGATGGATAGTGTGGCCAACATAACACAACGTGTTTCTTTTTAATTAAAATTGACATCAATTTATGTAAAAACAAAAAGTGTCATACTGAGAAACAAGAAAACACATTTTTAATGTTTTTATATTTTATAAAAATGTTACATGAGTAATTTTTAACATGTAGGAGTCAACCGTACCTAAATATAATGAACGGTGTGACCGGTATGACTCTAAGTGTGTTTTTATTTAAAATTGGCATTAATTTATGTAAAAAGAAAAGGTGTTATACTGAAAACTGATAAAACACATTAGGATTATTTTGATACTTCATGAAAACAATGCATGTGTAATTGGTGACATGTAGGACTCAGTTTCACCTCAATATGATGCATGGTGTGGGCGATATAACTCAAAGTTTCCATTTTTATTTAAAATTGACATGAATTTAAGTAAAAACCAAAAGGGACATACTGAAAACTGATAAAAAATATTTCTATTGTTTTGATATTTTTGGAAAACCATATATTAGTCATTTTTTGGGGTGTAGGGATCATCCAAACCTCAACACAAAGCATGGTGTGGTCGATATCACTCAATGTGTCCCTTTTTATTTAAAATCGATATTAATTTAATTAAAAATAAAAAGTGACATACTAAAAACGAAAAAAACATATTTGGATTGTTTTTATATTTTATGAAAATGAACTATTGTTGATTTGTGATGTGTATGGGTTATCCGTACATCAATACAATAGACATTGTGGTAGGTACAACTGAAATTGTCTCTTTTCATACAAATTGACTTTAATTTAAGTAAAAACAACAAGTGACATACTGAAAACTAAAAAACACATTCATATTATTTTAATATTTTAGGAAAATGGTCTATTTGTAATTTTTTATGTGTAGGAATCGTTCACACATCAATAAAAAGCATAGTGTCACCAGTATCTATCAAAATGTATAATTTTATTTAAAATTGAAACTAATTTAACTAAAACAACAAGCAACGTACTGAAAACTAAGAAAACACATTCAAATTGTTTTTATATTTTAGTAAAATGAGATATTAGTTACCAGTGACATCTGGGTATCATCCCCACTTCAATACGACACACAATGTGGCCAGTATAACTCAATGTGTCTGTTTTTTATTTTAAATTGACATTAATATAAGTAAAAAAACAAAAAGTGACATACTGAAAACCATAAAAATGCATTCAGATTGTTTTGATTCTTTAGGAAACTGATCCATGAGTTATTTGTGATGTGTAGGATTCAAACACTCAATATGATGCACAGTGTGATCGGTATGACTAAAAGTGTCCATTGTTGTTTTAAAATGAGCATTTTAGTTCAAAATGCGTAACTCACTGAAAACCCCAAAAACACACTTCGATTGTCTTTATAATTTGGGAAATCAATTCATAAGTGATTTTTGACGTGTATGAAGTTGTATCATGTCAAAACGACACATGATGCGATTGTTATGACTCAAAATGTGTGTTTCCAGTTTGAAATGAAATTTTAGTAAAAAAACACAACTGATATACTGAAAACCAAAAAAATTCATTCAGATTGTTTTGATATATAGGAAAATGATCCATCGGTAATTTGTGATAGGTTGGAATCTGCTACACCTCAATACAATGCACAATGTGTCTAGTATATCTTCAAATGTGTCATTATTTAAAATTGAAAATAATTTTTGTAAAAGAACAAGTTACATAGTCAAAACCAAGAAAACACATTCAGATTGTATTGATATTTTAAAGGAAAATAAATAACTCATTTTTAACCTCTAGGAATCAAAACCACCTCAATAGGACACATGGTGGGACCTCTATAACTCCAAATGTGTCATTTTTATTAAAAATTGACATTTTATTAATGTGTTCTTTCATATTAATGATTAATTTATTTCTTTATAGTATTAATAACCTAATATTTGTTTACTTATATAGGTGTAATCTTTTTCTTTGGTTGAGATGATTTGTTTAGAAACTAATACCTTGAGTGGAAATTTTTTACAGGGGATCACAAGCATCAAAACATGAAATATTAACGTTTTATAATGTTTGTTGGACAATTTTAAAAGCTATTATATAAAACATATTGTTTGAAATGTAAGTAGTGTTCTTTGTATATACCATGGGTGTAAATTTTTTTATTCATGATTTCAGTTAAATTTATATAGAATGCTTTCTTTTGGGTGTGCTGTATAAATTATAGTTTTGCTTCTGGGTGTGCGGTTTAATAAACACCACACTGTGGGTGGCTAGGCCTTTATCAGTGCTGTTTTGAGCAATGATAAAGGGGGCCCTTTATCCGTGCTAAAAAAGTGACGATAAAGGGGGTCCTTTATCAATTTTTTTAGCATGGATAAAGGGGACCCTTCTTATCATCGATGTTATTAACATCATTTTTTAGCGATGTTAAAGGCCATTTTGCGCGCTGTGAAGGGAAATATGTGTAGTAGTTCCTATGTTCTATGAACTAATTAATCACTTTATAAAAATGGATTTTGCATACATGTGATCACATTCATTGCATAAATAGAACTCATCACCTCAGTGTGTTATTGGACACTGCCTATATGATTGTCTCGTATAATTACTCATGACCTAAGAACCTCAATCCATGATTTAAAATATTTTCATATCCTACTTAGTATGATGTTGGGTTACCCTTGACACTCGATATCCTAATTAGGCTCTTTTGTAGAACACCCCCCATGTTAGTTCCATGTGTGCCATTACCTTAAAATATGTCCACATGGGTCCAATTTGTATAACTTTAAACTCTATATTAAAATTGTCTAAATCAGAGGACCTTAAACTACTAGCTAATGAGACACACAACCAGTTAGTTTGAAATCTCAAAAAGGATGGCCTGAGAAAAATTCAAGTCATGTCTCACTAAACTCTTCATATCCAGAGGTTTGAAAAAATATAGGGCACCAATAAATAATTAATAAATATCATAGGTTTTACATAGTATCCATTGTAAAATCCAAGCTATGCTTGCTAGACCCCCTGATTTTAGAAAAATTTTGAGTAATGATTTGTCTTATTTCCTCTCTCTGAGAATGTGTTCACAAGGAAGTGAGAGAAATTTTGGGGTTCTAAAACCCTTCTTGGATATTACAATTTCCACAAAATCACACTTAATGATTTGAGTACTTTAGACCATCGTAAACCTTCCATGGACATTGTAAAAGGATACACAACTTCAAGGGAACCTTTTTTTATGTTTCATGTATGCCTATGGATATTGATTAAGAACCTATGGTAATCAAACAAATGAATCACTCTGCAAAAAGGGATTTTTGATCCTTGTGAGACCTAACATCATGAATGTTGAATTCAGTACCATAGTGCATTCTGGGCCATTCCCAGTATGATTTTTCCATATCATCCTCCTGACCTGGGAACTTTGGATCATGATTAACAATCCCCATATCAAACTATCTGAGTGGATTTTACATCCCTGTTGTTACATAATCATGTTTTGTACCCTTTCTCAATGAAGGAATGTGGCTCTCCATTCTCTAACTTTTGGTGGCCCACACCTTATGATTCGAAACCACTGGGCGTAGGGCCTTATCTTCACAATTAATAGACAAATTTACCTAGGGTTCCAAAACTATTATTTTATATCTTTCCTCCATATCCAACCTCATCATATCGAGGTTTGAGTCTTCAAAAATATCTCATAGCCCTCATAAAGAAGTGTGAATCATATTTTCTTGACCATGATATTGATACATAAGGTCATTGATCTACCAACTAAAGGCATATACTTCTAATAGGTTACACGCCCCAAGTGATACTCAAGAAATATGCTCAGACCAGAATTAAAATAAGTAGGATTAGAATCAACTCATGAATGAGAATAAAAATACTTAAACATCAATCACTTAGGGAATGGTTTCTATCTAATAGGTCAATCAATGAATACTTTTTGGAATTTGAATTCATGACTATAATTTCAACTCCATAACCATGAAAAATTTAACACTGGAATAAATAAAGGATTTTAAAAATTTCTCTCAAAAATTTCTACTTTATTTACATGGGTGCAATGATATTATCAAGTTAAATAATGTTTCCAATGAAATGTTTCTCTAAAAGTAAAAATAACAAGTATAAAATCAAGAGAAAACTTAGTAAATATCAAGATTCTGTCATACTAAAAAGATAGTAGTGGCTACACTATTTTGAAATCAAGGTAGGAGAGATGGAAATGATAGTAGACATAATTTTTTATGGAAAGAATAAATAAACAAGGGTAATCAAGAGCTCTTGGGATGAATGTAATACCATGGTGAAAATGTATGAATAAGGAGGTGAATATTGGAATATATTAAAAATTATAGATAAAAAGACACTAACAATTGGAAAAAGTTTGAGTCCACAAAATATATATCAATGATGAAAAACATGAAATAGGGAATGAGCACATTGGATTCCAAAAATGTCATATCATATATGTATGAAATATAGGGTGTATAATGAATTTAATAACAAAATTCCCCCATGAAAATAACTAATGAAAGAAAATTAACTAAATAGACATGACCAGGACTCATCTTACTAGACTAACTATGGATTTCCTCTTATAAAGTATTAATTGCGACATCAACAATAAAATTCATTGAAAAATATCAATCAGTATATTACATTGTCTTAGTGATCCATGGACACTTAATTGAACCTGATGTAGTGTATTACATCTATTGAAGGTGCTTTAGAGGGTTTACCACTTCATAAATATCTAGAGAAACCATTCATATGGAATGTAGAGAATCATATAAACTCTTGGATGGATCTCTATATGGGATCTCAAAATGAAAATATCATGGGGAAAGATATCATGATGGATACAGTGAAACATACATGCTGGTACATCAATGTTCATAGAGGAAGTGATGGATTGAGACATAGAGACAACTCCACACATGAATAAATAAGAGGTGGCAGGAGGATTAACAATATAAAAATGTGTTTTCCATTAGTTATGTAGAAAAATCATAAAAATTGGGGTTTGGGAAAAATATGTTACTAATGAAGAAAAAAAGGGTGTAAATAGTGGAATAACTAAGAATAATGGGTGGATACCATGAGATTAGTTCTTGTGGTAACCTATAGAATACTGGTTGGCTACAACTTCCCTACCATATCGATGGAAAAAATGGAGGAAGGAGAAGATTAATCAGCCTCTTAACCTGTTTTTTTCAATCTAGAAGCAGGGAGTTCCATATCTGGACGAGTAAAGCTATTGTATGGTGGATGGGGTTTACGGATATAAATAAATGAATAATATAAGGACCCTACCTTAAACATTACATAATAATGAGTTTAAGTCAAAAAGTTTATGTTATTTATATTTTAGGATATTTTCAGGTATAGAGTTTCAGATAATTTTGTCATAACTCATACATAACAAAACTTTATAGTACAAACAGGAAACTTCCAATATGTATCCTTTTTTCCACTATATAAAATATTTAAAACAAAATGATATTTTATTTTAGGAAAACTCTTCATGACTTTTAACTTATCCTATTTCTTTCACTTACCAATTATTTAATCCTGTTATTTATTTAAAATATTTTGGTATGAGCATAAGAAGCTGAGTAAGGGATATATAAAGAAGAAAACCAATAGTCTAATGAAAAACATGAAAACCCATTATTTTTTTTCTGAAAAATATAAAATTTTACCCATAAAGGTATTTTAAATTCCATTCAAAATATAATTTATTTTACCAGTTGAGAAGAAATTATCTACATGAAAACTCATTACAATGAATATAAAATTCATGAAGGTACCTTAGGAAATCATTTCTTAGAACCCTTTCTAATTGGAATAACCATGTTATCAACTTCCAATATAATTTTTTACTGAACATAATCATTACCCAATGCATTGGATTTCTATTTGAATGCACCCATCTAATAGGTTAAAATGGGCTCACCCGGTGCTATCTTTGTACACCAGTCATATAAAATTTCAACTAAATTCAACATGAATATAAAAATTTATGCCTTCACATTTGATCATAAAGCAAATGAAAAACTCTTAAAATTTTATAAAAAACACTTTTAGCTATCAATATACCATTTTATTTTAAAAACCATTTTCAATAACAAAATACCCTGACAATGGGAAAAATGGGTTTTTTTCATTTAGGAAAACATGTAAGATTATAAATGAATCAATAAATCAAATAACAGTCACGGATCTAGGAAATTCTTTTGTCACCATATAATTTAGAAATATAACATTCCATTTTTCATTTGTCAAAAAATTCCATTTAAAATATGTAAAAAGATTCCTTTTGATTTTTTTTCGAAATAATGAAAAATGAAATATATTAATCTTTTATATCCATATAAAATATGTTCAAAAATAATTTTAAATATAGGAATACATAAGATAAAGAATGTGTGAAGTAAAACCATAAAAGTTTATTTATTTAGAAGAAATGTTCAATATCACTTTTCAAATATTTAAATCATATCCTTTATTACAGAATGAAATTAAAAACATTAAATATAATGATAAATAGATAAATTCATGACATATAATGTCCATGCGGTTGTATATACACTTCATAAAATAATATCGGTGCATGACATCAAAATATGCTATAATGAATTGAAATTGAGATGAAGTCTCTTACCTTGAGTCCAACTTGTCACATGTTTTGTTATATTCTTGAATAATGAAATTTTCTAATTATTTACTTGATTGATATAATTATTCAAATTTATTATTTATTTATTTTCACTAATTAACATTTTATACAAAATCATTTAATCAATTATGTTTAAGTTATATGTTTTGACAATATTCAGCTTATGTGTCAAAAATGACTTTGGTAGGTCCACTATGGTCAATGAGGTCATTATTTAAAAATCCCAAAAATAATAATATTTAAATAATTATCATATTTATACAATTATACTTTTAAAAGTAACCCTAAAATATATTTATAAAAAATGAATTAATGTTATAATCATGGAGTTTGTAGGCTGTACGTACGCATTAGTAACGTTCCCAATTTAATATTATCATTATGGAAATAAGATAATTAAAATTTATATTTAAATAATGATCATAATATCATAAATAAAATAATATTTAAAAATATATACTTATATATATGATTCCTCTAATGTGGTGATGGAAAAAAAGAATCACATCACTTTAAAGATGTGGTAGTCCACACATCGACAAACGACATTACCTTTTTTTAGTGAGTGAAAAGGTATGGAATAAGATGATATATTATATTTATATAATGTTAAATATTTCATTAATATCATAAAAATGTCATTTATATAACATATATTCAATAAAATTAACCTTAATACCTTCCATGTAACAGGTTAGTGAAAATTGAATCACATCATTTCACGAGGTGGTAGCCTGTTGTACACATGAGTGACGTTATCATATCCTCTACAGAATGAAATGTAAAAAGTAATACATGATATAATTACTCTAGAGGTATAATTATGTTATAAATATCATATATATACTCTATTTCAATCATAATTCCCAATCCTGAGAAGTGTTAATAGAAAAATGAAAGACATCGATTTTCTAGGTAGTAGTCTGTCATACACACAAATGATGATTTTATGAACCATTTGTTGGGAATGGAAAATAATTTAGGGTATAAAATTAACATTATAACATATTATTATATGGAATAAATTTCAGTTATTATATATTAATTTTTTTATGAATAATTGAATGGGGTGGAGAATGAAATAAAATACGATTGTTGAAGAACGTTACCTCTTCTTCAGATATCCTCCTTTGGTTTGCACCAAATACCATTCTTGGTTGAATTTAAACCAAAATAAGTATTAAAAGATGAGTAAATTTAATTTAGGAAGTTATTTGGCTATGTAATTTCCTAGCTAAATAGGTTTTATGGAGTGAAGAGAGGGGGAGAGGGGGTGACATATTATATGTAGGGGAGAGGACACTCTTGGAATTTTTGAAAATAATTGAGTGTTCCTAAGTTTTTCTTATGTGAAAAGGGTATAAAATGGGCCATTATAAACCTTATAGTTTAAATGTACTAAATATTGTGATAAAATAGTTTTTATAAATGTCTATATTTAATATTTACCCTTACCAATTTAGTTTATCCCCCGGAATACCCGGTTTTACCTTAACAATGGTAATTAATTTTAACTATTTTCTCAATTCATTTTGGAAAAAAAATGTTGAACTTATTAGGTATTATAAATTATTCTTAATAAAAATATTGAATACATATTTCTAAATACAATTTACTTAAGTGTCAAAATTTAATTTGATATTAATCCAATAGACACAATGAGAAAACAGGTTTTTAAGAGAATATTTTTCACAAAAAAGATGATTGTATATTAACTATATGAATAATACTAATCATTTTATTAATTTAAATTAATATTTAATTACATATAATATAATAATTTCATTTTCAACATTCACCATTATTTATTATTTCAATCAATTAAAATGGATGATCAATTTTCATTTTAAAATAAATTTTTGAAAAGACTACTTTTATTCCACAAAACAAACTTATCATAAAAACCAATACAAAGTTGATTGAAAAGTAATTAATTATTCTAAATAATTCTTATATTACATAGAAAAATATTCAAAATATATTGGTACTTTTAAATTTTTTATATTATTAAAAATAAAATACTTTTTACAAAAAAATTTGTACTTTTACTATTCATTGAAAAATCAATATTTTATTTAAAATCCCAAAATATCACCCAAAGTAAATTTTGAAATGATTATTTTAAAAAATAAATTTATTTTATCAAATTAAAATTATAAAATTTTGATATTATTCTTCTAAATAAAACCTTATAAGTAAATAGTTTAGTTAAAACCAATAAATTTTTGATTAAAAAATTACTTAATATATTTATAAAAAATCCAATTTTAAAATTCATGTTAATAAATATAAAAATTATTTATTATATAATTACCGGGGCTTTTAAATTCATCAAAAAAATTTAAAATAGCGTCCTTGCAATTTAATTCAATTATTAAAAAATTGAGGATATCTTTCTTTCATAACATTTTCAGATTCCCAGGTTTCCAGTTCAACCATATGGTTTTTCCATAAAACATTAAATTGGTGAATCAAATTACTCAAAGTCACTTGAAACCTATAGTAAATAATTTGAACTAGTTTTTACTCATATAAAATTTTATCTTCCAACTGAAATACTTCCATACTCAAAACATGAGATTAGTCTAGCACATATTTCCTTAACATTGCGACAAGAAATACGTTGTGTACAAAAAAACATAGGGGAAAGTCCAATCAATTGAAAATTGATCCAACATTATATAGGATTTCATATGGTATAATGAATTGTCGAATGATATTCCACTTCTTAAAAAACATATCAACCTTTTCCAGAAAAAATCTTTGAGAAATAAATGATCAACTTTTCAAAAGAAAGTCCTTTCCTCTAGTTATATGCATAGATTTTCTATATTATCTATGTTGTCCTCATATTTTACTGAATAGAATTATCATTATCTATCATTTACTCTTACAACTGTGGTCCCATAAACCTCCTTCCCCCTTCATCATCCTAAAAATTCAGTGTGTGTTATTAATTTCAATATAATACCTCAAATGGTTCCATTTATATTATTGAATGAAAACAATTATTTTAGGAAAACCCAAAAAAACAAAGATGTTAAACCTAATTTACCTAGTAATCCATTAAATAAGAAAAAAAGACTATCTTCCACGGTATGAATTTCCGACTTAGAAAATTTTTTAGATTGGGTATGAAAAGATGTAATAAAATTTAATTTAGTACCCAATGAATTTTGAAGTCCCTTCCAAAAAATAGATGTGAACCTGAGATCATTTTATGATACAATGGATATAGGCACTCCATGTAACCTGACTATATCCTTTATATATAATAGATAAATATGATCTAAATATATTATCTCTCAAATGGAAAGTAAATACACTGGTTTTGTTTATTGATCATCAATAATCCAAATCACATTATTACCTTGACATGTCATTGGAAATCCTACCTCAAAATCCATTGATATATTTTTCCAATTCCCTTTCAACATTAGAAAAGGTTCAATCATTCCCTTTAGTAACTATAATTTTAATTTGTCATGTATACATGTAAAACACTTCATGGTGAAGTCAGTAGTATCACTTCTCATTCCAACACACTAGTATTACTCCCAATGGTCTATGTACATCATAGTGATATACAGATGCATGAAAAATGGATAACTATGATCTTCACTTAATAAATCAATCTTCAATTGGGAATCACAAGGCACAAAAAATATTTTTCCAAATAGTACAAAAACTGATTAATCAATTTTAAAATTATGAAATATACCATTCTCAACAAATTTTACCTTTTCTAATAAATATTGATCCTCATACTAAGCACACTTAATTATTTCTGAAAAATTTGAATATACTAAAACATGAATCAAAATAAAGGATTTCCCTATATCCAAAATATCAAGTCCAAAACTTATCAAATCATTAACTAGAGTGTCAGATTAAAAATATAATGGGGTTAATGCAACATTACTTTTTCAACTCAAAGTATCAACCAATTTTATTGATTTTATAGGATGATAATGAATCATGTAATCATAATCCTTGATCAGTTCTATCCATATTCTCTATCTAATGTTCAATTATTTCTATGTGAATATATACTTCAAACATTTTTGGTCAATATATATTTTACAAATTACTCTATATAAATGATGCCCCAAAATTTTTAAAGTAAGAAACACATCATCTAATTCCAAATCATGTGTAGAGTTATTTAAATCGATAGGTTTCAACTGACATGAAGCATAAGTAGTTATCTGATCATTATTCATTAGGACTCAACCAATACATTCAATGAAGCATCACTGTAGATAGAGAATACACTATTTCTAGAATGCATCCCCAAAACTGCATCATTCAACAATATTATTTTTAGTTCTTAAAAAAGGTCATAAAATTAATTTTTTAGATGAATTTAAGTCCTTTTCAAGTTAATATAGTTAGTGGGATATAAAACCAAGACAGTTTTTTAACAAACTACCAATAGTAACCCACTAATTCAAGAAAACTACGGATCTATATGACAAGGGTAGGTCTTTTTTACTCTTCAACAAAATTTGTTTTAGTAGGTTCAATATTTATTCTAACTTTATAAACAATATGACCTTGTAAATAAAATATTTGTAATAAAAATTCACACTTACAAAATTTACCATATAGTTTATGTTTTTTAATATTTGTAAAACAATCCATAGGTGCCTTTCATATTCCTCTTGAATTTTAGAATATAAAAAAATTTCATCCATAAACACCACACGAACGTATTGATGAAACCATGAATATATATATTCATATGGTCCACAAATACGAAAGGTTAGTTAGATAACCAAAACTGCATAACTAAAAACTCATAGTGCCCATATCTAGAATAAAACATAGTCTTCAGAATGTCTTCTTCCATTACCTTAAACTGATGGTGCCCCAACCCAAGGTTAACCGTTGAAAAATACTATGCTCCTTGAAACTGATCAAACAAATAATCAGTTTGAGGAAAAAGGTACTTATTTGTAATAGTGGCGTTACTCAAAGCTATATAGTCAATGCAATGTATAATTTAACTATCTTTGTTTTTAACAAAAAATATATGAGAACCCCATGGTGAAGTGATAGATTGGATGAAACCATTATCTAATTAATCATGAAATTGAATTTTAAATTATAAAATTTCAAACTGAGCCATTTGATATGGGGTTTTAGAAATTGGATAAGAATCAAGTACTATGTAAACAATAAACTCAACCTCTCTATTAAAAATAACACGAGATGAATCTTTTTAAAAAAACTACCATGTATTCGTTAACTAATTGCACCTAACTAATATGAAAATATTATTTCTTTTGAAAAATATTTTCTAGGTTACATTCTCTCATACCTCTAATAAATTTCATATATTGTTGTTATGTTATCAATGAAATGAAATAATTGAACACAACATTATAAGCTATTCAATCTATCATTGTATGCTAAAATGATAACCAATACATACCCAAAATGATATCAAACTCTAATATGGCTTGTTCAAAAAGATTTTAGGAAAGACCATCCCACTCATAACAATGGGAAGATTACTTTGAATCTTGTTAACTTTAATAATTCCACTGAGAGTTTTAACCAAAAGTTATATCTTACCTTCATTAGGTGATATTCCCAGTTTACTTAATAATTTCTCAAAAATTAAATAATGAGAAGATCCAGAGTCAAACATGCTCTAGGATTAATTTGAATACACAAGTAACATACCTAACAATAATTCATTTGAGGGCCCAAAATCAACTGTAGACGTCAAAAAAGATTTTTCTAAACTATTTTACTTCATATCTTGATGAGTTCCCACTAGAGTTACTAACTTAGGGGACACATTATCATAATAACCAAACTCGTTGAAACTAAAACATATTATATTTGGATGGCTATCGGTTTCCCCATTAATTGATTCTTCAATATTCTTTTACTTATAATCACATGATATATAACCAAACTATCCACATTGATAACACTTCCTTGACTTCAAAATACATTCTCTGGGGTTCCTTTTACCACACTTACTATAAGATAGGAACACCATTTTATTAGCTCCCTATTTTTTTGTCATATGTTTATTTCTCACCAATAATCATGAATTCTTCTTAATTTTATAATTATGAGGCACATAAGAGTTATATAAATCCATCTAAACTATTAATCGCAATTAAAAACATTCTCATAGATTTTAAACTCTCATGTCACCAAGGATCTTCATAGAGTTATATTCAGTCTTAATTAAAATCTATTAATTTTACTATTAATTTATTGTACAAATTTCAGCTCATAACATGCCAATATTGTTATGTTTTATTCATCTTTTTCCATTTAATATTCATAATTTTCCTTCAATTATAGTAAATTATTTTTAATTCAATGTTTAATCATATATAAGGAAATATTTCTCAAGGAAAGGATCCATAAATTCTTCCCATTAATTTTCTTAAATATCACCTTTTTCTCTACTATTATTAACCAAATACAATCATCAATCAACTTCATATTCAAAATGATAAATGAAAAGTGTAACCTTTTGATGTTCCGAACATCCAATGTGATAAAATATATTATCTAGAGCATTGATCCATCCTAGATCTACCAATGTGTTAGATGATCCACTAAATGATAGGGGATATTTCCTAATAAAATGTTGCATAATTGATAAGATCCTTTACGGTAGACCATTTTACTCTTTTTGATTGATACCACTACTATTTATAGATTTGGGAAAATGATCCATCGCTGTAACATATTTTTATATTAATTTTAAAAATATCGGGATACTAATTGGGAAGAATATTTTCATATCTATTCTTTCACGTTATAGATTCCCTATTTTCTCTACAAAAAACCATTATGTACATACACATTATAGATTAATAAATAGGGTAATATTCAAATTATTTATCATTTTAATATGAAAATATGGTAAAATATTTCAACTACATAATACTAAAATTATATTAACCTATAATGTTATCAAATCCAATCGTTGATACCAATTATATAGACAAGAATTTAAAAACTAAAAATTATTGATTTTCATTCAAGTATTTTACATTCTTTCAATTTCAGGATCTTTTTAGGTTTAGGTTTTTCAATATTTAGGTCATAAATCATACATAAAAACCATTTAATAAATATTTTACACTTCCAATCAGTATAAATTTTAACCACTGTATAAATGTTGTAAAACAAAACATGATTTATTTTCATGAAAAATATTCAATACATTCACCTATACCTCATTAGTTCCCTTGCCTATCCTTAAATCCTATGAAACTCATTTTAAAAATGTGGTATGAGAACAAAAATATCAATAAGGGACATAAAAATAAGAAAATATTTAGATTAGTGAAAAACATGAAAACCATAGAAAAACATTTTCTTAAAAACAATACATTTTACCTTGAAAAATAATTATAATTCTTTTTTAAAGATCATTTATTTTACCTTTTGAAAATAAATTATTCCAATTAAAACTCATTAGTAATAATAGAAAAGTCATGTAGGTACATTGGGACATTCTTTTATAGAACCCATATAGAGACCTTACATAACCCTTACAAATTAGAATAACCATATTGAGAACTTTCAATATATTTCTCTAAAGAACTTAATCAATACACAATGAAATAGAGGGCTTTCTTGGTGCACCCATTATATAAGCTATAATAGACACACCCTACACTATCTATAAATATCCATCGTATATAATTTATAAGAACCAAAACATGAATAAAACATTTTATTATTTATCTTTCCATCATAAAATGTTTAATTTTTTTAAAAAAAATTGAATACAAATCACTTTATGTTAACAAAATATCATTTTATTTTAAAAATAATTTTCAATTCCAAAATTACAAAAAAAGGGGAACAAAGGATTTTATATTATTAAAACATGTTGGCTTTTAAATGAATCTAGAAATCAAATAAAATTCATGATGGTATGAAAAGTCTTTATCACTATATACTTTAAAAATATAACATTTAATTTTTTGTTTTTTAAAAAAATCCATTTAAAATGCTTAAAAAGATTCCTTTTAAAAAACTTAGAAATAAAGTAAAAATGAAATATATTAATCATTTATTTCAATATAAAAACATTTATGAAATAATTTTATAAACATAAATATTGAAGATAATTAGATGTTGAAAGAAAACATTAAGAGGATTTATTTAGAAGAAAAGACCCTTATCACTTTTGAAATATTTAAATGATAAGCCTCATGAAAGAATAAAATTTAAAAAAAAAATTAAATACCATGATAAATATAAAACTCAATGATAGAACATGTCAAAGGAGATGTATATACACCTCATAAAATTATATTCGTGCATAACCTCTAAATACACCTCAATGAAAAAAATTCACATGAAGTGTCTTAATTTGAGCGTAACTTGTCGCGTGTATATTTATTTTATAAAATAACTAATAATTGTTAATAATTTAATTTATTACAAGTTTTTTAAACTTTATTATTACTTTTATTTCACTTATTAATAGGTTATATGCAGTTACTTAATAAATTATGTCCATGTTGAATGTTTTCACCATTTTCGGCTTATGTGTCAAAAAAGACTTTGGTAAAACATGACATGATTTAAACATATCCAAAGTAATAATCAGGAAATAAATATAATATTTATTAATAAATAATAATTTTAAAACCAATTATGAAATATATTTATTAAAAATGAACTGACGTTATGATCATGGAGATGGTGGGTCGTATGTACACATGAGTAATGTTTCCATTTTTCAATTATCATTATAGAGGGAAACTAAGTATAATTCATATTCATCTAATGATATTAATTTCATAAATACAATATTATTTAATTTTATATAAATATACACATATATATAAATATATATTTCATTTTTGTGATTCAGTGATAAAAAAATAATGTCATCTCTTTCGAGGAGGTGGTAGTCCACACATCCACAAATGACATTATCTTTTTTTAGTGAGTGAAAAGGTAAGAAAAAAAAATGATATAATATATTTATATAATTCTACATATTTCATTGATATTAGTAATATTTCATCTATATCACATATATTCATTATATTTACCCTTATTACCTTCCATGTAACGTGTGAGTTGAAAAAAAATCACATCACTTCACGAGGCGGTAGTCCACTGTACTTATGAGAAACATTTTCATATCTCCTACAAAATGGAATGTAAAAACTTATATGTTATAAATTGAATAAACATGTATAATTATTTAATAAATATCATATATATAATTTATATCCATTATCATATCCAACCGTGATAGGTGGTAATGGAAAAACGAATGACATCGGTTCGTGAGGTGGTAGTCTGCCGTACACACAAATAATGATTTCATAACCCATTTGAAGGAATATGGAAACTATTGAGGTTATTAAATTAACATATTAATGTCTTAGTATATGAAATATACTATTTTTTTATATAATAATTGTTTAATAATAATTGAATACGGTGGAGAGTGAAATAAAAAATAATGCTCGTTAAAGAATGTCACCACTTCTCCGGGTATCCACAACAGGTCAACACCAGAATTATTCATAGAATAGATTTTTGTCAAAAATAAGGCTTATAGGATGTGATGATGGAATTTGGGAAGTTATTTGGTCAGGGATGGTCTGATCTAAATAGGTTTGAAGGTGTTAAGAGAGGAGGATAGGGGGTCTCCTTTTATAAGTGGGGGAGAGGACACACATGACATTTTTTTTAAAATAATTAAGTTCTACCACATTTTTCATACATAAGAAGTGGATAAAATAGATAATTATAAAAACATAGAGATTTAATGGTCAAAATATGACAGGAAAAAATTTTTTAGATAGGTCCATAGGTCATTATTACCATTATATTTTTTTTTGTTTTACCCATTGTAAACACATTTTTACCTTAACTGTGATAAATAATTTTTATTATTTTCACTATTCATTTTGGTTAAAAATTTAGTTTAAATTATTATAAATTAGAAATTATGATGATAAATAATATTTAATCCATTTTATGAAATTTAATTCACATAATTAGAATATTTTAATTTAATATTAATCCCATAGATACAGTGGGAATGCAAGTTTTTAAGATGAGTATTTTTCCTGGAAAAGATGATTGAATATTAACCACATAAGTAATATTAATCATTAAATGAATTAAAATTACATTTTACTAAAATATAATCTAAAAAATTCATTTAATACAATCCCTGTTATGTATTATTTAATTATTTAAAATGGAGAAAAAGTGCACTATTTAATATTTTTTTTATTATAAAAAACAAGTTTTATTCACAAAAACAATTATACTAAAAAATTATAATGTTGATTGAATATTAATTAAGTGTCATAAATAATAAATATGTTACTTGAAAAAATATTAAAAACATACTGGGTATTTTAAATTGATTTATTAACTGAATAGAATTTTTTTTTTAAAATATGTATTTTTAACTATTCACTAAAAAGTCAATATTTTTCAAAAAAACCGAAAATTACATTCCCATTAAATTTTGATATGATTAAATGAAAAATGATATTAATTATATTAAATTTATATTCTAAAATTTAGAAATTAATATTTTAAATAAAACATTAAAATAAAAGTGGTTAGTTAAATCTATTTCATTTTTTCGAAAAAAATTACCTAATTTTTTTATAAAAAATATATCTATCTAATTAGTATTAATAAATATGAAAATGATTTACTCCATCATTAACTGTGTTTTTAAAATTAAATTCTAGTATAAGGATCAATAAAAGGAACCTTTGATGGAGTCTCAATTGTTAGGCCCTTGCCCCAACAGGAAGGCCCACTAGATGGCGGCGTTAGTGAGTTTTCAAGTAAGTAAAACCAGGGGAGATACTGGCACAATAGTGGAATAAACTATCATGGTTCTAGAAATTTCCTCAACTATAGAAGGATAAGGGTGGGGAGAATCACTAGTGCCTAGTGTGCAGGAGAAGGTTGGGGTGGGGGAAGTGAATAGAAGTTCTCGGGGCTCGATGAAAGGGATATACAAGCATTGGCATATGACATGTTGGTTCTAAAAATAGTAATGAATAGTCCCCCTAGTAGTACAACATGGGTAAGTTAAAGTGTTTCTGAATAGTAAGAAGGGGAAGCTGCAGAACTAGTAGGGGTGGGTAACCGAATAAGATTCCAAATTATTTGGCACATGTTGCTAACTGGTAGACTCTACATAGTCTGCTACCCACTCATATTGTTTTTACGCCTTCCTATATAGCTTCATATTATTGAGAAAGAATGGGAATATGGGATTCATTCGCCCTAAGTATGACAGGGGTTGTGAAGAATGAAAAATTCATATCTTCTTTTCATGGATAGAGATAGTATTCCCACCCATTAGAGTATTATAGGTCTTCCACACCTATCCCTAAAAATAAAGGAATAATGTCACAGTATTTTCACAATAGGGGATCATATGAAAGTGGAGAGAATAAGGATATCCTACTGGATAACTTCTCTATAGCAGTTGAATTATTCCATCTACGCAAGTGTTAAGGAATAATGAATACTTCATGAAGTGTAACCTCTCTACATGGTGCTCATTAGTATAAAGGGATTTTAAAAGATGTTCATATCACTGGTAATCATTACAAAATATTCTGAGTATAAATATTATTTGGGTCAAGATGCAATGACACATAAACTGGTGAGGATGAAAACATGGAGATGTAAATTCTATAGATGATGATACAATATTCCAAGGTAACTTCTTAATACCTTCCTTCTAACCAGAATCTTACGTGGGCCACATAAAACTAAAAGTTATTGAGGAACTTGGTAAAGAGATCCTTGAATGTATCCTCACATACCTTAATGATATGGACAAGGTGCATCCTGCCCAGGGCTTCCATAACATCATCAACTACAAGGACCTTCCACAGTACTACCAGCTATTGTGTTTTGTTACTCCATATGTTCTTGGCCTATAAGTGTGCGACATGATGTTGATACCATGAGTCTATAAACTATAGGAAGTGATGAATTAGTAGAGGTGGAGATTTGATCTATGATGTATGCAGAAAATGATAGGTGGAGATTGATGGTGAAGGCTTGTAAGAAGGATTGGTAGGTGGTGAGGTGGGTATCTGGGCTTGATGATTTTCAATGGTAGGTTCCTTTTCCTTGCTAGATTCTTGGTCAGGTGTTTGGGAAGAGTCTTCTTACCAAAAATATTTGAATCCATACATGTGAAGAAGGGAGGTGTCATAGAATAAATATTGTATGATTAAAATATTGGTGGAGTGGGGAATAATTATAGGAGAATAAGAATAGGGGGTGGGGGAAAATGGAGAGAGTGGAGTGGGATGGGAGAAAAGTGGTAGAGGGGAATGTGAATCGATGTTGTGATTTGTGGGTTCATGGGTTGTGATTAAAGATGTTGTGAAATTCTTGTCGTGAGTTTGAAACTTAGGATGTGAAAAATTGAGTTTGATTTTTTTTAAACCCATGAAATTTACATTGTGAATATTAAATTCACATAGTGAAAATAGGAAAAAATCAATAGAAAAAACAATGAATCAACAGCCAAAAGTGGATCTTCCCAAGTTATAAAAACCCAATTTTAATAAAGATAAAAAACAAGGATTTCCTCCTAGTGAGTGCTTCATTTAAAGTCTAGTTTTATACATTTCTTAAATCTATTTTCAATTGAATTTTAGAGTTCCCTTGTAAAATTTATATTGTTTTCCATTGAATTTGAATAGTGGTTCCATTATTATTTGGATTTCCATCACTCCATAGGGAACGACTTTAGTCATTTTAAATATTCATGACCATCGAGATTATTATTTTCTGGGAAATATTTTAAAACATGATTTAAATAAAGGTAACTTGTCACTATGTGTTGATGTCATTGTTAAATGTGTTGATTATTCCATTGTTTTGTTTTTCTCTATAAATATTAGTATTCTTAAAAGTGTATCATCATATTTCTTCTAGTTCATCCAATTTTTACAACCTAAAATTTGTATTGCTTTGATAATCCACAATTATCATTTTGATTTCCTAGAATTTTCAATGATTTAATTATATTTAAAAGTGAAAAGGTTTTCTACATACAATCCAAAATGGTGTCGAAGAATTGGGTTTTTTATAAGAAGTCTGATTTTCCCAATATGCATCATCTAGTTTCTTTCCCCAGTCATTTCGTCTTTATTGACTATATTTTTTAGACTTGGTTTAATTTTTTGGATGGAAATTTCCACTTGACAGTTATTTTATGGGTGGTAAGGGGATTCAATGTTGTAAAGAATCCAATATTTCTTAAGAAAACCATTTATGAAATGATTATTGAAGTATTTTCTCCAATCACTAATGAGTATTTAGGGAATTATGAACAGAGAAGAAATATTTTTCCTTTGTAATTTCAATGTAACCATGGTTATATTAATAGTTGTAGCTTCAACCTCTACTCACATTGATACATAATCCACAAAAACCAAAAATTAAAAATTTCCCAAATAATTTGGGAAAATACCCATGAAATATATTCCCCATGCAAAAAATATTTTAACTTCAAGAATGATATTTTTTGGAATTTCATTTAATCTTTTAATGGTTTATATTCTTTGGTAATGATCTCAAAATTGGACAATGTGTGTTGCATCCTGATAGAGTGTGGTCCATAAAACTCCCATATGATGTATCATGGATATATTAGGATTGGGACCATGATATAATTTAGTCGGTGACATGTGACATAAATCTATAAACACTATAAACATCATCTTATGTGATAAAGAATTGCATCAACCAAAACCCTATTGTTTAAAAACAATGGATCTTACCAGAAATAATTCTAAGAATCACCTAAAAATCTCTTCCTTCACTGATAAGTGATGTGTGGATAAATGGTCCTAGTATCAAAATAGTTTTCTATGTTACGAAACCACAGTAGTGCTTTTGAAACCACATATAAGATCATTTAAATTGATCAGCCAATCCAAAAACGATTTTATTATAACTTGTGTATCCATAGAGGAAATAATATAATTAATGCCTGGATAATTTCTCTAACAACTAATCCATAAATTTTATCTGAAATTAACCTTATAGGTGGTTGTATTAAGATATCTATAATCAACAAAAACTCTCCATCCAGTAATTTTGTATGTTCTAATAAATCCTTCATTATTGTTCTTTACCACTGTTAATCAAAAATTATTTAAAATTACTTGAAGAGATATAACCCACTTGCTATTAGAAATTGAGAAAATAATTATTTCATCTTGTAGCTTCAAAAATTTCATCTTAACCATATCTTTAATGGGTTTAGTGGGTTTCATTTTAGTTTAACAGGGTTTATTCGATTTTTATTCCATTAAGAGTTTATAAGAGAAAATCATAGTCTTGATACTATTGATATAAGCTACTCCCCAAGATATAGAGTTCTTCTACCTCTTCAAGCCATTAAAAAAATATTTAATTATTTTTTTAGTTTATAGATTTTAATGATTATAAGTGTTTACTTTTTATCTAAAAATTATTACATAATAATTCTTGGTAGAGTATTCAGTTCCAATGTTGATAGATTTATGATTGTGGGTGTGAATTCTAGGAAAGAGTATCTTGTTAAAGGTTCGATGTATCACACCTCCTCATAGTCACTAATATTCTCCTCATATTGAGACCATGTATCCTACCTAGAAAACATCTAATTTAAAATATACATAATGTAATCTTCATCTTTTTTATAAAAATAGTTTTACATTTAAATGAATATTCAACTTTCATAGCTACTTTTACAATATAAAAACATTTATCATCACTAACTCAAAAGATAATCCAACATTGATTGACATTAATTAATGATTTATCGGTCTTTAGAAATAGTCATCCTAAAATGATGGGGATATCACCTTCTTCCTCCATATCTAGGATGAGAAACTCATTAGAAAAAATAAACTCACTAAACTTAACTAACACATCCTCGAGAACTCTTTGAGGATAGTTGATAAATTGATTAAAAATATAAAATTCCACCCTTGTTGGTTTTAATTTTTCAATTAATGACCTTTAAAAGATGCACATGATCATTATATTAATTCATTCACTGAGATCATAATATGATTTCCCAAAATTTCATGCTCCACTGGTGCATGGGATCAAGGAACTTCCAAGATCACACAACATTGGAAAACAGTAACATTGAAAAACTCCAAATAATTCTTCATTTAGGTAGATTAATCTCAATTATTCAATTTTTTTAGTATTGGATGGATTCTTCTTTAAGAATTTTTTATACAATGATGTCTGGGGAATGACCTAAACAAATGGAATAATGATATAAATCTATTTAAAAATATCCAAATATTTGTTGTATTAGACCTCTATCTTCCATCGTAGAATCCTCTTTGGGAATGGAATTGTAACACCATAATATTTTTAAGAGATATATTATTTTTAATTTCACTGAAGTCTTGTGTTGCGTGCTACACCAAAATAAGCTTTCACTAAACACAAGACCAACATAGTTTGTAGTATAAGCAACACTATACTTGGCTTGTGTTGAAAACAATTTCAAGTTATTTTAATATAATTCATTTTACACAAGACCTAGTTTACGTGAAAAACAAAATTTTATTATGTTACCTTATTACATAGTCATTATAAACATTATTAACTTTCTTCCAAAAAACAATTTAAATGAAAATTAGTGAATTTATAAAATAATAAAATCACTCTTGATGTATTTTATTAGTGTAATATATATTTAATATATTCCATTTAATTTTTAAATTTCATAATATATGTTTACTAGACATGATATAAGAAAAAATTCAATTTTTCAGATAAAAGAAGTATTTTTCAAAATACACAGTTTTCCATCTTTTGATGGAACACCCATTTTAAATCGGCTTTTTGACACTTTTATATATTCTATTCGACAAAATAAACTTATTTTTGGAATATGAATACAAAAATTTAATTTGGGTGAGTTTTTTATATTTTTCTAAAAAGTTTTATGTTTTGATGAATAGTAAAAAATATACTAAATTTCATTCGAAAACAACTTTTTTCATAAAAATAATTTTTATGGATAAATTATAATTTTGAATTGTTTTAATGTAAAAAAATAGAAAATATTTTTACCAATTTTTATAATGTTGGTCATTTTCATTTATTTTAATGTTAATTTTGATGTAAAAACATTTTAATCTTTTGCAATGTTTTAACTTTTAAACACCCATTTTTCATTCCGACAAAGAGATTGATTTTAAAGTAATTACTATAAATTTGGTGTTTTAAATTTTTAAAAATGGAATCTATATGTGGAATCAGTAGTTAAAAATTATATAAGTATAATTCTTTAATTTTTGGGTATTATGAATAGTAACTTTAGTAAATTTTATTAATACAGTAAAAAGGATAGTCATATTATTAAGGGTAAATATAATATTATAAAATTATCTTAACACTTGTCCTAATATATTATTGGTTGGGTGATTTTAACCTAAACCATATTTGGGTTGAAATGATACCCTTTTTAATCTACTAGGTTGATATTAGGACATTAAATATATAATATTTAAAGAAACAATAAATAGGTTTTTCTGAAAAGGATGGAGCTCAAGGGCCCCTTTATTATATAAAATAACATACATAGGATGATCAATAAAAACTAAAAAGTCATGAACACAAAACACAAAAACAAAAATAAATAGACATCAAGAAAATTGAGATCTGGTACACACACTATGGTTAGAGATATGTCCTTGTCGACCACGTGGATTTTTTCACTGTATCCATGTTTTGACCTTCACCCATGGTCCCCTTCCTTCATTCGAGGATCTATCATCAATAAGAATCATCATATTTTTTTCTTAAGTAACATGATCACCTATATTTCCATATTCTTCGTTGCAACCATAAGCATGAATGTCAAAATAATTATGAGTTTTTACCTTTAATTTTAGTTTTCTCATAGGTTGAACATAAATTTATTTTGCTGAAGAACCTCCAGTACCCTTCCTGTTAGGCTTTACATAATTGTAAACACCTTTAAGGATTGTTTTCACTTTCTCGATAGGATTATAATCCACAAATTGGGATACAACATTCTCCCTGGGCTGCTCTGAGGAAGAGGTATCCAAACCAAAAGTAGAATATAAAACAACATGCTTCACTAAAGACACACCCCAATTTCCAGCAGCAGGGGTTATGTTTTTTATTGGCTGTATATATGACAATCTATATTTTTTTATCAACCATGGGATTCAAGTGTCCAGAAATTGATATAAGAATCCTTACCCTAGCTTCCATACTTAAGGTAGGTATGGTAACAATAAGACTACACTATTTACCTCTGCTAGTATAAGGCCTGATAGGGGTTCTACGCACTGATTGAGCCATTGAGTCCCTATGGGAAGGAATCATAAGGATTTGATAATTGTCCAAATTCAAATTAGCTAGCAAACAAAATGTTTTATCTCCAGTCCTAAGCATGGTTTAACCAGATCCTAAAGCATTAGAGACTACTATATACTTTGAAAGAGGGCATGAACTTTTAAAAAAAGTTACAGTCATGTCATTTCAAGTTACATACTTCTTACATTTGTTCTGATATAGATTCCCATTGTATTTGTGATGGACAACATCATTTTTGGACATTACTTCCAAATTCTTGGTAGAGGCCATTTTCTTCTCATTCCATAGGTTAGAGTCCACAAAAACTTGTGCATAAGCCTCTCTATCCTATTAGCTTCCCTTCGATACATCATCACTGTGATAAGTTCATAAGAAAATCGTTAAAGAATTCTTGAAAGAGAAATTGGTGATAACTAATGTGCATTCATTATCTATATCTTCCTAATAAATCCTATGATTTTCAGTCGCCTTTATATTAGGGAACAATCCACTTTCGCAACATACAAAAAAAGGGGGGAAAAGTAGAATTTGATTCATTTTTTGTAGGAGGACTAACTAAAAGTTCATTCTTTTCAGTATTACCATCTATATTCTTAGGGGTTTGTCTATGTAAATGATTTACATTCATGGGGATAAAGAGGGAATCCACATAACCAGTGTAATGTTACTTTACATTACACATATTTCTATGGGTGTTATCCTTCTTATCATGCTTCTGAAAAAGTTGGAGATCATGAAATTTCATTAGAGATTTATAACAAAATAGACCCCACTTGTAATTCTCTTTAGAGTGTCTAATAATGTTTTAGTATTCACAAAACATCAGTTTCTCTTCAAACTCGAATCTGAGGTTAATCTCATCATAGGGTGTGGAGAGAACAACCTTATCTATCAATGTTTTACTTAAATCAACATCAAATAATACCTATAAAAAGTGACCAAAGTCAACCAATTGAGTGGATGAATCCATCCTAATTGGTGTACCTATTACAGAGGTATTGTCAAACAATATTTAGGGGTTCTATAAGACCGAGTTTAGTTAATAGATTTTGATCTAAACCTAAGAACACATTTACTTAAATTAATTGGGTTTGAAGTTAAGACTCCATTCATGAACCCGAAGTATACTTGGCCAAATATTAATTGTGCATAGGCTCCATGCCTCACCCTTTAGCTCAACAGATGGGAAAAGCATATAAAAAAACAATTTCTAAGAGATATACATTTAAATTCGGAGAAACCCTAAATCTACGTTGAGGTGTCAATAAGTTCTATAAATTTCCAATGATTTATCCCCTTTGATAGAAAGATATGAGAAATGAAAGGGTATTTACATAGGTCAATTAATTAACAAATTTCTTCATATGAGGCAAGAACATGGGAAGTAGAACCCTTCCTTATGATTTGTTGCAAAACCCTATTATTAGGAAAGATGAACGAACCTCTAGTGAAACCTACAAATGATGATAGATTTTTTACCTCTTCTCTGTCCTTTGATTTCATTGAAGATTTCCAACATCATAATTTTGAACATTTGCGAATAGGTTTCCACTCCTCTAATGATCAAGAACATTGCAGTCTCTAGGAAGATCGTGTCGCTCCTTTTCTCATTCCCCCATATAAGTTTGGTCAAGCATTTAATATGTCTTACTCAAATTTTAATAACTAAATAATTTTTAATATAAGGTTATAAAGACGATAAATTAGATTATATATACTCATTTAAAATTTAAAGTGTTTTTATTTATCATGGTAATTTATTTTAAATTTTTAAGAAATAAATAATTACATTAAAGTTTTATATATTGATGATACATAAATTATTTAATTGATAAAAAAATTAAAAAAATAATTTTTATTAAAATGATAATAACCATTAAAAGAAAAAAACCTTTGAAAAAATATTATTTTTCAAGTATATCTAATCCATAATCAGACAAGGGTCTAGTTATTTACCATTTGAAGCCTTATAGAATAGATTATGCAACTTATATTATTTTATTTAATGTGATGTTAAACTTGTCACATTCATGATTTAATAAGTATAACATTTTTAATGACAGATTTTTCAAAAGATATATTCATCTAAAAGTATGTTTATGAAATATAGTATATTTATCTTCATTATAGTATTTTATATTAAATCCTTACCCAATATATAAGTATATAAATAATTACACAAAACTGATGTAGTAATTATTTTATTAATGGAAATATTAAAATAATTTTATTAAAAATACTAAAATAAATATCATTTGGGATAATTAATATTTCCAAAATAAATTCTAGATGACCGTGACCTAATAAATATATAATAAAATATTTGGTTTAATTTTAACATCTAATCTTGATATTTTTAAAAAACCCATTAAATTAATAGTGTCAAAATTGACAATAATGATATTTTTTCAAAATAATGTTTTATTAAATTATTTAAAATTAATAAAATATTTTAAAAAATAAAAAAATAAAAAAATAATTATTTTTTCTCAATTTTTTTTTATATTTTTCATTTCTGGTCTGATTTACAAAAATAATTAGAAATTAGAATATTCTAATATTGAACAATTTGTTACCTAAGTCAAAATTAAAAGAGAATAATTAAGGGTAAAATGAAATGATATGGTTTAAAATGTAACAGAAACATGTCTAAAAATTATTTGTTGAGGATATTCCTACCTTATCCCACCTAATATTGTTAATAATTAATTTTTTTAGTTTTTTGGATGTGGTTAGAGTTTAATATAAATTAATATTTTATGAGTATCCAAAAGTTCTCCTCACCTCATTTATAAAAGAGAACCACCTCCCTCACATGTTTACTCTACTTTGATCCTTCAATATAGGCTATACCCTACCATTTTCCCTTATACACTTTCCTAGTCACATTCTAGAGTTTACGGTCTTCTCGAAAGACCAACTATATTGCATTAAGAGGTGATCTAGTTGGAGTGTGTCGAAGAAGAGGTAATCTCCTCTACCAATTCTTTAAAAATTCATTATTTTTCTAGTTCATATTCATCAGTTTATTCCACTATAAAGTAAAAAATCCTATATCAATTATAAAATTAGATGTTATTATAATTATAAAACAACCATATTCTACCTTCTATCCATCCCTTAAAAAATGAAATCACCACATGTGCGTGCATACGACTTATCGTCTCCACACCGTAGTGTAATATGTTTTTCCCCACCATATTAATTTTTTGTGTATAGTGATTGAAAAAATATATATATATGATTATTATAAAATTATATGGATTTTGGAAAAAAATTATTTTCTATCCACTTCCAAACCATTTCACAATTGATGGAATGATATCGTCGCTAGTGCTGTGATGCGATTCATTCTACATGATATCCATTAAAGAATGATTATATAAATGTATTAAATGAACAAAATATTATATATGTTTTTATTAATATAATTTTGTAAATTATGTAACTATAATCTATGAATTGGAACAGGAACTTCTCCAATGAAATATGGGTAAGAAAATAAAATGCTTAATACCTGAGGGATGACTAATAATGTTATTAAAAAACTTGTAATAATATGATCACTTATTATATTATAAAAAGTGAATATGATTTTTCAATAAGTTAAAAAAATTATTTAGACCCTTATACATGAGGTTCTACTACATAATAAGGAACCTAGACCTAAGGTAAGATATAATTTTTCAATCTTATTATTATCCGAGATTGTTTGTATGTAGGTATTTACTGGGGTATATTTATCAGCCATGCCAATATTTTTTATAAATAAATTCATAAAATCTTATAATATTCTCATATAAATGTTTAAAGTCATTTTTACCCATTTTTTACATTTACATCATTGTTTGGAAGGAATATTTATTTCGTTTTCCATATGAGGCACTTTTTGACTTTCTGACAAAGGTATGAGAATAATGGTTTCATTTAACATATATGACAATAATTTTTTTTACACATTAATAATTTCTTATTTCTAGGAATTTTATTTTCAAAAAAAATATTTTCTTTATAAAATTGTGTTGGTTTTTGGTAAAAAAAACTTTACTGAATAAGAAAGTATATTTTCTTCAAGAATTAATTTCGAGTGTTTTATAAAAATTATTTTCCATCCATGATGAAGTTATTTATGTATATTTATTTTTCTATCCTTATTATATCTATTATTTAATTGTGTTAATTATGGAATGATATTTTTGAAACTAATTTGTTTTATATGGATTATAATAGAATGATGGTTAAGAAACCCATTTTTTCCTTTAGTTATGCTATGATTAATGATTTATGTTTTTGTGGAAAATGTCAGAATGATTTCATTATGAGTTGTGTGGGGCCTATATCTCCATCCAATGCATTGGGTAAAGATTTATATCTCATTAGATAGACATGACTAGGACAATAAGAAAATCTTTTTCAGTAATATAGGGCTGGAACGAAGAGTGAACTGAGTTTCAATAAAGGACTTTATCCACTGTGATGGTCTTCGAAATGGGCCTTGGGTAATATGGAAATTATTTTCTATGATTATGTGTTTTCCCTAATTCCATGATTTATTCAAAATATATTTTCTCATGTATCATGTCCTTTTATGATTTATGGATTATGAACATCCATGATTTTTTGCATGACTCAATATTTTTATATTTGTTATACATTGTATAATTTTTAAATGTTGTGTTCCGGTTTTTACATTCTTATGTTTATGTTTTGTTTGATACTTCTCATGTTTACCATTAATGAGCATTTGAGATCACAGTTTTCATATGTTTTATTTTTTCCAACATATAAATAATATTTTTATGTAGGATAACTAAAGGGGAAGATATTTATGGGAGATGATGATGATATTTCACTAAATTAGAAGAATGAGTTCCATGTTTTGAAAAGATCTAAACTAATATGTAATTTGGGAGTTTATTTGTGTAATTTATTAAGGATTCAAAAAAATTGATGTAATTTTCATGTACATCAAGCTTGGGTCTTTACCATTGGTATTAGAGTGAAGGTTTAGTTTATCGTTGGAAACTTGGATGATAAAAGATTAGTGAGATCCCTCGAAATATTTCGAAGAATATGTCTAGGGATGTCCTAAGGATAAGTCTAAGAATCAGTTAAAATCCTAGAGCTTTTTGGATAATCAGTAATAACCTATGATTAATCCTAATTTATCATAGATCGAAATATTACATGTAATTTAACTGACTTAAATGTTTTTAATCTCTGATGTGTATTTCTCACACATTTCTTTATATTCCTAGTTAATAGACAGAACTAAATAGAACAAAGTTAACCCACAATATTTTATATGTATAAAGATTGAGAATAATAAAGACTGATTTACTATGTTAAAAAATGATAAATAGAATCATGAAGATGGTACAAGTATTGGTTATATTGTTGAGGATAAAGAGATTGTAAATGACATGTGAAAGGTATGGGATGTTCTATCATTATTTTTTACTATAATCCTAAGAATGATTGTTAGATTGAGGTTGTGGATCTTTAATACATGATACATATTTTTGAAAATACTAAGATGATGGGTCCTAAGTTATGGTTTATGAATAATTTTGGATGATTGATGTGTATATGTTTTATAATTCAAAGATTATATTATATGAAACATGAAATATATAAGTGTTTTCAGTATAAGTTTTTCAAAAAGGATTGGTAAGGATATTTTGAATAGTTCTAAGGACCTAGAAAAGTGTTTTAATAGTAAGGTTATATACTTTGAGAAAACATTATTAAGGGAAATAATACCCTTAATATGTCCCTCATGTTAAGATAATGTTGTTCGGTTAAGGATATATAGGATTTGAATAAGAATGTTGTTTGATTCTAGTTTCTTGGGAACTAATTATGGATTTGTTGTCAAGAGCTTTATGCTATCACGGATGAAGTATACATATTTTTTGGGACATAAGAAATATATCCAATATGTTTTGGAATAAAGAAACATGCATGATTTCAATAAGGATATATTGTAATTCAGATTATTACCAATAATCAAGAGAATACATGATGGAGGTGATCACATGTTTGTAATGTGACCAACAAGAGATACCTTATTATATATGGGGGATAAATGTTATGTTAAGTTAGTGTACCTCTTTATAATGTTTTTTATTTTTATTTTTTGGAAGGATTGTAAGGTTATCCATTTTTGGATAGTATAAGTTAAACTCCAGATGAATTTTTTATTATCTCACTATAGGTGGACTTATGCATATTTGATAAATTGTGCTAACCTTTTTGTTCTGATAAATACAGATGGAATGACCTATCATTCTATTTATGTATTGCATGGTCTTATAATTCTTTAGGATTGAAAAATTCAAATTCATTTATTTGAATAAGAACTAAAAGAGAAATTGTTCAAGGCACTACCAATGATTACATTATACCAAAAAATGTAATTATATATTCTCTTTAAAATTATTCAACAATAGAAAAAAGGATCATGATTAAAAAGGGTGTATTGTTATCATCATATTTGATGATATCATTGTCCGCTTTCACGATTCTTTAGTTTATGGTTTCATTTTTGTTAACCTTCACTGAATCACCAACTTTCTTGTGATCAATGGTCTTTATCAATCTCTATGGTTATCTATTCTTTTCCTCTATTCCCAATATTCACCTATGTTCTCCTACATAGATACTACGTTATGATTTAAATTGGTAACTGTAATTTTTCAACTACTCCTTTTTAGAAGGAATTTTTAGTCCTTAATTTTTATGTGGGTTTCTGTGAAAGAAACTTTCACATATTAAATACTGTAACAACATGGAAAAATTTAAAACGTTGAAATTAATTTTAAGGGGGGTTTAATGTAACCCCCTTATATTTTTGTAATATATATTATTTTTAACTTCATTGATGTCATTTATTGTACGCTACACCAAGAGAATCTTACACTATACACAACACCAACAAAGTTCGCAGTATACACACCACAATGCTTGGTTTTTATTGAATATAATTTCAATTAATTTTGTTAAAATTAATTTAATATATTATTTAGTTTAATTGAACAACTAAATATTATTATGTTACCTTATAACCAAGTTAGTATAATGGTAGGTATGTGAAATATTAACTTTCTAATAAAAAACTATTTAAATGATAATAAGTGAATTTATAAACTAATAAAATCACTATTTATTGATATTATTAATTCAATATATATATATATATATAATATGTTGAATATAATTTTTAAAATTCATCTTATATGTTTTCTATACATTAAATAAGAACAAATTCAATTTTTTGTATAAAAGATGTATTTTTCAAAAAATTCAGTTTTCCATCTATCGATTGCGCACCCACTTTAAATATAGTTTTTTACACTATTATATATTATATTTAACGAAATAAAATTCTTATTTGGAATCATGATATGAAAATTTACTCTGGATGATTTTTTTTTCATTTTCTCATAATTTTTAATTTTTGTTGAATTCTACAAATATACTAAATTTTAATTGAAACCAACTTTTTTCATCGAAATAATTTATGTGGATAAATTATATTTTTGAATGGTTTTAAATTAAAAATAAAATGTATTTTTATTATTCATTATAATATTATTCATTATCATTAATTTTACAATGATTGTTGTCTTAAAAATATTTTAATATTTTGCAATATTTTAACTTTTAAAAACCTATTTTCATTCCGACAATGTGATTTATTTTAAATTAATTATGATAAATTATATGATTTTAATTTTTAAAAACGGTTTCCATATTTAAAATCATTAGTTCTATATTATTTAAATATAATTATTTTATTTTTTGGCATTATGAATAACCACTTTTGTAATTTTTATTAATATGGTTAAAAGGTAAATGTGGCAGTTAAGGGTAAATATAATATTATAAAATTATCTTAACACTAGTCCTAATATTATTGGATGTGTTATTTTTGACCTAAATAATCCTTGGGTCTAAATAATACCCTTTTAAAGACACATGTATTTTTTTGGGACATTTAATATATTTTACATAAAGAAAAGCTAAAGAGGTCTTACTCTAATTTTAATAACTAAATCATTTTTTAATATTATGTTGTACACATGATAAATTAAATAATAAATAATAATTATAAATATAATTTTTTTCTTTATCATGGTAATTAATTTTTAATTTTTAGGAAATAAACAATTACTTCAATGGTTTATTTATTGTTGATTCAGAAATTATTTAATGGATGAAAAATCAATAAACTATTTTTTATTAAAATGATAATAACCATTTAAATACAAAAAAACTAGAAAAACATTTATTTTTCACATATTTCACGATCATAATCATCCAAGGGTTGAGTTATTGATCATTTGGTGCTTTATAGAAGCTATTACAACTCTTATATTATTTTATTTAAAGTGATGTAAAACTTTTCACTTTCATGATTTAATAAGTATAACATTTTTAATGATATTTTTCCAAAAGATATAGTATAATAAAAGTATTTTTATGAAATATAGTAGATATATGTTTATAATAATATTTTATTTTTAATTTATACCCATCAAGTTTTTATATTAAATAATTACACAAAACTGATGTCTTAATTATTTTATTAATAAAAATATCCAATTAATGTTATTAAAAAAAATAAAATAAAAATATAATTTGGGATAATTAATATATACAAAAAAATTAAATACGAACTTTACCCGTTATTTATATAATGAAATATTTTTTGAGGTTAACATATTATCTTGATATTTTTAAAAAATCCATTAAATGAATAGGGTCAAAATTAACACTGTTGATATTTTGTCAAAATAATGTTTTATTAAATTATTTAATAATAATAAAATATTTTGGGAAATTCAAAAAAATTATGGTTTACTAAAAAATGTGATATATTGTATATTTGTGTTCTTATTTACATTAAATTTTCAAAAATTACACTATTTTAATATTGAACTATTTGTTACCTTAATTAAAATTAAAAGAGAATGATTAATGGTAAAACGAAATGATAAGTTTTAAAATGAAATAAATATTTGTCTAAAAATTATTGGTTGATGAGATTAATAAATTTTCTCATCCCATATTATAAATAAGGTCAATTTGGATATTTTTGGATGTGGTTTGAGTTTATTATGAAGTAATATTTTTGGAGTTTCCAAAAGTGCCCCTCACCACAATTATAAAAAGGAACCTCCTCCCTCACCTCTTCACTTCTCATTGAGCATTCAATCTCATACATTCCCTAAAAATTTCCATTATCAATGTACCTATTAACATTATATAGGTTGTGGTCTTCTCAAAATACCAACTATAGTGTTTTAGGAGGTGATCTAGAGTGAGCACGTCGAAGAAGAGGTAATCTCCTCTACCGATTCTTTCAAACATATTTCTTTTTCTAATTCTTATTCATGATTTGTTTTCTTTATAAAGTAGTAACTCTAGTATAAATTATATACTAAGGTGTTATTATAATTATGTAAAAACTATATTCCACCTTTTATCTATCCTATGAAAAATGAAATCACCATGTGTACGTACGTACGACTTACCATTGACACTATGTGGTGTAATATGTTTTTCAACACCATCTTAATTTTATGGGTATAATGACTGAAATAATAAATATATATAATTATTATCACATTATATGGATTATATAACAAAATATATACCATTCACTTCCATACCACTTCACAATTATGGGAATCATATCATCGCTCGTGCGTACGTACAACCTACCACCTCCATGATGTGATTTATTCTAAATGATATCTATTAAAGCATGATTATATAAATGTATTAAATGAAAAAATATGATATATATTATATTAAGATAATTTTTTAAATGATATTACTATAATCTATGAAGATTAATAAGAAATTATTCGATGAAACATGGGTAAGATAATAAAATTGTTAATAACTGATGGATGAGTAACAATGTTATTAACAAACGAGTAATAATATGATTACTTATGATATTATAATGAGTGAATATGATTATGGAATAAGTTAATAACATTATTTAAACCATTATACTGATATTTATTACATGTATATATGAATCCAGACCTATGATAAAAGATAATTTCCCAATCTTATTATTATCTGATATTGTTTATGTGTAAGTATTTACTGGGGAATATCTATCATCTATGTCAATGTTTTATAAAAGTGTTTCCGTAAATTGTTTTACTATTATTATATGTATTTTTGAAGTTATTTAACCTATTTTTGACTTTTACTATGTGGTTTGGAAGGAATCTTACTTTCATTATCCATACGAGTCACTTTTTGACTTTCTGGAAACAGTACGAGAATAATGTTTTTATTTTAACTTATACGGCATGAACAGATTTTTACACTTTCATAACACATTATTAACATAAATATTCCTTTACTCTATTTTAATTGTATTTTAAAATAAATTATTCTATTTTAAAATTTCATGGAATTTTGAGAAAAGAAAATGTTTTTCCAGAAGAAATGATATTATCCTCTATAATTAATATCAAGTTTTTTATCAAAATTATTTTCTATATAGGATGAAATTATTTAAATAAGGCTATGTTTCAATATTGATAATCAATATTATTTGATTTTGTTTATATTGGCTTTCAATTTATGAAATCCATTGGTTTTATATGGATTATGATGTAATTATGTTTTAGATACCCATTTAATTCGTTGGGATAGGCTATGATGAATGACTTATGTTTTTGTGGAAAATGTAGTAATGATTTCATTATGAGATGTGTGTGACATATATGTCCCTCCAATTAATTTGATAAAGATTTACATCTCATGATACAAACATGACTAGAGAAACAAGTAATTCGAGTTCAGTAATACAGGGCTGGAATAAACAGTGGACTCAGTTTAGTAACAGTATTTCCCACTATGATGGTCTTGGAAATGTTCCTTGCCTAATATGTAAATGATTTTTTTATCCTTTTATGTTTTCCACAATTCTATGATTTATGGAAAGTTATTTTCTAATGCCCCATGTTCTTTTATGATTTATGCCTTATGAACTACCATGATTTATTGCATGACCAAAGATTTTGATATTTTTTATACATGGTATTATTTTGAAAATTTATGCTCATGTTTTTAGATTCTTAGGTTTATGTTTTGTTTGATAATTTCCATGTTTACCCTTACAGATAATTTCAGCTCACCCTTTTAATATGTTATATTTTAACCATGATATAAAGAAGGGTTTTAGGTTGGAAAAATAATGGGGAAGATATTTATAGATGATATTGAAGCGCTTTAACCGAATTAGAAGAATTTGTTTCATGTTTCCAATGGAAATAAATTAATACAGTATTTGGGAGTTCATTTGTTTAATGTATTACACATTCCAAAAAAGTGATGTAATGTCCATGTACGTCAAGCTTGGGTCATTATAGGAAGAGGGTGTTTGTATAGAATTTGTGATAAGTAAGTATCGTCTTTTTTATTTCATGATACAGTGATTGATATTTTTATCCTTCCTAACTTATAATTCCATATTTTGTTAGTATTTTAATTTATCTCTATGTATGTCTTCAGTATTATCCTTTCTATTTGTGGTTTTATCTTTCTAAGGTGCGTCTTCATCATTATATTTGTTCGGTTGTTTCACACTCACGTCTCATCTCTGTTTAAAGACCACTGCATTAGCCTCCTCTCATGAATGAGTCTTGATATTACTAGGAAATGTACCCATCAGTCAATCTAACCGAGTTTGAGTAGTTTTTCAATATTAATGTTCAAGGTTTCAAATCAAATTTTTTTGATTCAAAATTTTATTTTCTAGCATGTTCATTCATTGATAAGCCTTTTGAACAAATGTTGTGTTAATGTTATATATGTTTTATTATTGAGGTTGGAATACTAGCAGTTTTCATACAGTAGATAGATATTGAAATTGTTATTATAGTGAGATTTACTGAGACCTAGGTTTGGATATGGTTATTTTGGAAATGATTAGTGTGGTTTAGGAGCTTTTGTTGCGGTAGACACTCAGGTGTTCCCTGCATTCTTGGTTTACCCAAACCACTTCTTTATTGATGGTAAACTTAATTTATTGGTTTTTTATAATTGAATATTCTCTATTGATACTACTGTGGTGGTTGATTGTAACACAAATAGATACATTATTGATATTGGTTTTCATCCAACCCTATATAGAAATATTTATAGGGGTGAAGGACTCCACACATGTCACATGGTTTCACTTCCGTAAAAATAGTAGGTGTTAGTTATTGTGGTTGAAGGAACTGGAATTTTTCATTTTTTTGGTGAGAGAATTGATCATGGAAGAAAGGAAGGTGGCTTTATCCATTTGGTGAATCTCGTGCCTTGGAGGTCCTAGATCAACATCCATAGGCTACATTTTAGTGATATTTCATTGAGGATAACTCTACCCACCTTTGGAGTTTTCAAAATAAGTCCTCCATTAGTGGAAATTTCCACCACAGTTCAAGTGGGGGGTTGTAATCAATCGTAAAATGATAGTAATCAGAGAAAAATAATTGAGCCCATAGTGTGTCCACATTCTTGTAAATGCATTAAATTTTTTCCATACATCAGAAATAGATTCTCCATCTAGTTGTGGACAATTTTGGATTTCATTTTTCATCTTCCAAGTCTATATAGGTGGAAATTATTTTTCTAAAAACTTCTTTGTGAGGACCTCCTCGGTTGTAAGGTATTTTGATGCTGGAATTTTTAACCAATACATGAATATATATCTTAATGATAATGTGAAGAATCTAAGTCATATAGAAGCTGAAGATACACCTTGGTGATTACAGGTGTCACGTATTGCATGAAAATTTAAAATATGATCATGTGGATCCCCACATTAAAGACCACTAAATTATCCCATGTTTTTATCCTATGGATTATGATAGGTTTTATTTCAATGTTATGCGACTTGATGTGAGGGAAGAAAAATCATGGGGAAACACCATTGATTGATGGAAATCTATAATCCATAATGTTGCATTCCTATAATAGTGGTCGCACTCCTTGTCATTCAACAGAATAAAGTTGTTCATTTTGTAGATTAGAAGCAGTAAGATTATTTTATTCATCCTTGTTTTAGTAATTTCATGTGGACAAGTATCATTCGATTTTTAGTCTATATAAGAAAGATTCCTGAGATTACAAGCTCTTTGAATGAATCAGGGGGGGCCTAGATCATGCACTACTTTCTCAGCATGAATGAATAAAATAATATTTTTATAGAAGTACTACAATGAAATGGTATGGGCAGTAAGTGAGGAAATATTATGTTTATACTATAGGTCACCATTACAATAGAATCCCCAATAATGATGCATAAATTTGATGTTACCAAATGGTGACATTACATCCACACAGAGTGGTCAAAACATAATTTTATCATTTTTTCTACCCAATACTACTATGATGATTCAAAAAATAGCTTGAGTATGAGGTCAATCCAAAAGGGATGTGATGATAGTTGGTGATACATTAGGATTATAAATTAATGATGGATTCCTATTATTTATTTGATAGAGTTTTATTATTATAATTAATTGAATTAAATTTAAATGTAATAAGTAAGGGTTCATGATCAATTTTAGGGAGCTTGTGCTGAAGACATATTTAAGTCTAATGTGGAAATATTTCATTACATAGACTAAAAATATGTTTATGAGTTTATAATTTAGTTGGGTTAAAAGTATCTGATTTACTAAGATTAACAACCACTCATTTTTAGATATCTTCATAAATTAAGGTACACTAAGAATAACTCTTATAGTAGAAAACATTTGGAAGTTATTAGTCTTAACATAATTGGTTACAATTAGATTAGGATCATAAATTATAACAATATAGATCAGGATCATGAAAAAATAATGAATTTTTTTTTTCTTAATATAATTCCTAGCCAAACCGATTAATCAAGTCTGAATAAAGGACTCATTAATGTTTTCCCCCTAATCTCAATACCTAACTGTAAATATATTATCCACACATGGTAAGAATATAATTTAAAAGTGAAACAATAAAAAAATTTAAATAATCATCATAGAAAGAAAATATTCATTAAAGATAATTAATATTGAGAAGTTTATGTGAAAGAAGAGGAATCACACACTATGGGAATTGAAATTATAAGTAAAAACTGGTATAAAACTACAATGTATGGTGGAATGCCTCTAACATTGAGAGAAAAATAATTAAAGGAATAAAAAATGAGATAAAATTGAGAGGGAATTACTTTAAAATTTTTTGAGGCATCTAGAATTAAATGGTTAACTAAAAAATCATTATCTAATTGAAATTGATGTCATGAACAGGCATGGGATTATTTCTATGGGATTCTATTTCCAAATATTTCACATCATGAACTATGATTTTACGTCAGGAATGAGAGAGTTAGAGTATTTTATGGATTAGATCTCTTTTGATTCAAGGATTTCATTTCATTTGAGGGATCATTAGGGACTTTGTAGATGTTGAATTAAGGGAGGAGACTAATCCATTCACATAATGAATGAAATTTGCATAATCAATTTTTTGTCCCATAATTTCACATATTGGGTGAGGAGAAATGAAAAATAAAAAAACATAATATTATTTGATGTCAACTAACCTTATATAAGCATTTTTATTACCTTTAAATAGTGCCCATATTGACCTAAGTACCTATACATGGGTTTCCTTGAACCTTTATATGAGCATTAAATTACCATTATGCAACTCTATATCCTGTATTATGTTTTAATGAAATTATTCTTGTGAGAGTTTATAATTCTTATCCCAAAAAATACATGATGTGAATTAAGTATTCACGTTTTCAGATGTCTTAAATTTTTGTACTTTTAACAATACATTCATTACAACCTTTAGTATCCAATTACCTACTAAATTCAACAACACATCATGTAATCACAAAATAAAATATTTATAAAAAATGATCAGTTAAACTCATAATTTATGTAAACTTTTAACATATAAGTGGGATGAAACCCCTAGGGTGTATGATATATGAAGGCTCTAGGGTGGGATGTAGTCCCATGTCGGTATGATATATGATTGTTTGGGGGTGGAATGTGACCCCTTGGGAGTATGATATATGATTAATCCAGGGCAAGATGTGCCCCAAGGTGTATGCCACATGAAGGTTCTAAAAAGATATGTGGAACCTTGGGTGTATTCTATATGATAGTTATTGGGAAATATGCTTCCCACCAGTTGTATTATATTGTGGTAAATGTTCTTGGGTGGGGTTCCTCCCCTAGATTTATGAAATTTTGTGTTATAGGGAAGGATTCATCCCTTTGGGTGTATTAAACTCTAAAAAATCTTTAAGGAAGGCCATTATCCACCCGAAGTGAAAAAATTCTTGAAATAGATTGGGGGTGGGTATTTTTTCCCTTGGGTGGTTATGTTACTTTCTTAGAGACATTTATACCAGATTTATATACGTATTTTTGATCCCTGACATCATCTTAGAACCTAAGGATCAATGGTGGTTATTTTATTGCCCTTTTGTATTTTGTTTTTTTATTTTGAGAATATCACATTGTGGGTACACTATATTTTCTAGTTATTTAAGGGTAACCATTAGTGATTCCATAATGAATTTTACTCATATCTTAATCAGGAATCCTTGATACTTCATTACTCGAAAAGACCCCCTGATCAGAGATACAGGTAGGGTGGAGGTCCAATATTGGATGGTTGAGATGGATATCTTGGATGAAGTAAAAGTAATGGATTATATTTGGAGGTAAGACCACATGGAAGTTATTTTATTGATTTTTTATGTTTTGGAAGTATATGAGCTTCCTATGAATGATCTTGATGATGTTTTTGTAACATCCTAATGTTCATATATATATATATATTGATTCAAATAATTATTATTGTGATATCATTCTTCCAATGCACTAAAATAAAGGCCTTATTATATTAGTTAATTAAATTAATCATATTTAAAATATCCTTATGATAAAATATAAAATATAATTATATGATATTAAAATTATTTAAAATTGGTTGGAAATAATATTAGAAACACTTAATGTTTATGTATGCCATTTTAAATAAAATCAAAATATCATTATATTTTGTCTCTACTATTAAAATTTTAATATAAAATTTTTAGTAACACAATTATATAAATTAATTTTTTTATAAAATTTAAAATATCAAATTTGTTATGTTTGAATTTTTGATAATTTTCAGAAAATACAATTTCTTTTTTGAAAAAATAGTATTATAAAAACTTTAATTATCCCGAATTTTTCAATATATAAGAATGACATAAAAGTTAAAAAAACAATTTAATTGATCAAATATAAAATTATATAATACCATTATTATTCTTTAAATATTATTTGAACTTATAAAATACACAGCTGACATTTTTAGAACTAAAGTAAAAGGTAAAATTAATAATGAAAAATATTTTATGTCTTTTCTTTTAATTAATTCAAATTTAGGTAAAATTCAGTTCTGGATTGATTTTAATTTTTCATAACCATAATGATATTAATAATAAGTTAATATATTTCCCAAAAATTATTTACATTAATAACTTTAACACAAACATAAATTTTAAGCATAAAAACATGATTATCACAAAAACAGTTTTTAAGCACTAGGCATGTTTATTTTAAAATTAACTTCTCCTAATCATAGTACATTTAATTTATAAAATTAATATAATGTCTAGGATTATAGAAATTATTTATTTATTAATATAAATATTAAAATATATGATTTAAATTTATTAACATGAGTAAAAGCAAAAGTTACCGTGGAAAAAGTACACATGGGTAATGTGAAATGTTGAAGTAAAAACACCTAATAATTCATATATGTCCCAAAAATGCATGTATGGGAGACTTTTAGAGCATATTATATCACATAATCTATAATTTCTAATTATGGGTGTATTTTAATTTTACTAGTATAAATAAATAATTTAATATTTTAGTAAAATTCCAAAACTACCAAACCCTTCACATATTAAAAGATAAAATTAAATCCCATTTTAACACACCCATACATTCAGATAAATTACTGAAAGTATAACCATTTTTTCATACTAGAACACTATATTACAAACCTAATCATTTTCTCATGTTTATTTAGATTAATCTTATCATTTAAACGAATAAATCCCAAGAAAATCTACGCCCCTGATGTGAGTGTTTCTGATTTTTAGTATTTTTTAAATTTTCTTCTCTGCATCTTCCATAAACATATTTATATAATGCATTTGGTGTTATTTTTATACTTCTATTTCATTTAATTTTTTTAACAATAATTACTCATCCATATGCATCCACCATGAAAGACATAAACATCAATTGTGCATTTTTGTAGACTAGTGCCTCCATGAATGACATGTATGGCTTATATGAAGAAATAAATTTATGAATAAAGATATATTTTTATGTTTCAACTATATGTCTTAAATTGTTAATAATTTTTTACTACCTCCCTTGCATTTTATGGAAAAGGATAGTGTTTTCTATGTGTTCTTTTGGACTATTACCTCCACATCAACAACACATTTCAATATTCATTATTTCCTAACATGTATGAATTTTAAATAGTTTTCATGCATTAATAATAATATTTATAACATTATTTATCTTTTATAGTTTGTGAATTTTTTGAATAAAAACTTAATCACAGTTAAAATGTCAAGAGAATCGCGTGAAAATCGACCAAACCACCTCAAGTAAGTTACTAGATCAGAAATTATTTAATTAATGTACAAAAAATGGTATTAAATAAACAATAATAAAATAATTATAGATTAATAATTTTATTATTATGGTTTTTAATGAAATTTTTTTAATTATATAATTCATTATGTATATGTAAAGAACACTTTCAGACATAAATTTAAGGGATCATTTTTACACCCTTAAAAATTTTTTGATTACACATTCTATTGGATTTTTTATCAATTTTATGAAAACATATTATCATGTAGTACTTATATATTATATATATATATATATCCATTTAATATTTCACTATTTTAATATACCTTCCATTTATGGGGCCATACTGTTGAGCATGTGTTGATACAACAGTTTCAATAATTTTTTTTGGATTTGATGATCACAAACTCGCACATTTATGTTACAAATTAGATTGGTTTTAAGTAAATTTCATGAAGCTAATATTCATTAGAATATTTATTCTAGAGGTATATTCAATTTTTTGATCTATGGAAGAATATTTTTTTAATAATTCTAAACTTGTTTTAAAAGTACTCTTGAAAAATTATTCATACCCAAAATTTTTATATATAATGTATGTTTTGGAAAACCAATGTTTAGAATAAAACATATGGATCATATACCCTGTTTTGTTGGAAAATCATGGATAAAAAACCCTATATTTGGAATAAACGTAATGTTCATCAACCATACATTTGTGAAAAGACATATGTTGTACACCCTATATTTAGACTATTGTTGTCAGGTGGAGGAACCCTATATTTGACTATTGAATGAATGATGTTTTATTTAAAGATATTATCTATGATTTTTAAAGTTTTCTCATCAGAAGTAAAAATAATTTCAATGATGGTTTGTGACATATTCATAGTCTCATTCTCAATTTATTAAATCATTCCTATTTATAATGTATGTTACAACTCTCTTGAATGATTTTGAATTCAAATATTCATGATTTAATATGTGGTATTTATGGAGCTGGCATTACATGGAGTTGATCAAAAAATAGTATAAATATTGATATGATCATATTATGAACAAGGAGGAATGTAAAAATTCAATATAGTGTTATATGCTAAGATGTTTTCTTGTAAATAAAATCGTATCTCCACCTTCAGAGCTACACTTTGGAGACATACATGTTTAGATCTATCTAATTGACTCACTTTTGTTACTATCATTACAACTATATTTTATTGTTACATATTATTCTAAAAGCACAAAATATCATTTTTCATAGTTAAAATTTGGAGAAAAACATATTTATACATCTATTTGGTGGTTTTATAGTAAATATTTTAGGAAATCATGTTTAATATGAAATATTGTTTTGTAGTTGTTCTATATTATAGAAGATCAAATACATCTATCAGTTTCCTGATGAAACTGTGATCAAAACCCATTTTCTCAATCAAATAGATATCTATTGAATTATTGGAGTATCAGCTAATCAATTTCATTTTCGGAGTTGAAGTTGTATCATATTTTCATACTAAGATGTGGATAATTAAATTCCATATAAAGGAACTAGAAGTCCTTTTAAAAGCCTTATAGTAAAGGTGTGAAATTCCTATACATAGTTGTGGAAGTCCATGGTGAAATGAATTTCCAGTGAAATTTAAAAACTCACAAAGAGAGTTTTGGTGGAGTGGAATAATGGATCTTTGTGACCGGAACCATCATACATCACTATTTTCAAATCTTTATTTGTTTTTGTTTCATAATCACCTATAAGAGAGAAAAATAAATATTCAATGCATGTGAGGATCAATGCTTAGAATTCATCAATTAATTTAAATAATTACAATTCATTACTCCCTCAAGTATCTTCTACTTATTCAAATACAAAAAACAAGTGGTATCAAAAGTTGGACTCCATTGAAGTTTTATATCTTTCTATAATTATGTTTCTAGTGGATATCAACATATTTTATTAAATGAATTGATAAACACCAATATTCTTTTTTTTAATCATTGAGTATTCGGTTAACAAAATGTGAAATTATAGGATATGTCTCTATCATTTTTAAATATTGTTTCATGATTCAATATAAGAATTAATCCTTAAAAATATACCATTAAAATCATAGAAAATATTATAATACTATTTCTATAGAAAAATGATAATTCGAAAACAACTTGAAAATTTGACAGCTAATACTTACAAAATTTGGAGTGATCTATATGAAGAAAATATTAAAGAATTGATAAGTCATGTAAATACTTTAAAATAGGCTTTTAGTATGATTATAAAAGGAGAAAAATATTTAAATCAAATTCCTGGTAAAAATAAAATTCATAATGGAAAATATTGAATTAGTAGCAATGGTGAAAGACAAAAAATGTATAGGAATTAGTTTGTTCCTAACTCATATAATAATTTTTTTAGTGTTAAATGTTTTTGTTATAATATTAATAGAAATTATGAAAATGTATATTACTTTAAAAAACCAAAATTTTCTTGTGTTATGAATATTTTTCATTAAACATATTTATTTAATTTTAATATTATAATTTTTACAGAAAATAATTTGATTTGGTTAGCCAAAAATTTAGTTTCTAAGACTCCTAGACCCAAAAGAAATTTGGTACCAAAATACACTTGTGTTTGATATTTTTATTGGAATAAATCATTAAATTATTAAAGTGTTCTAATGGGTGATAGTTTAAAATCTATACTAAATGAGTGATCAAATATGAAGTAGTTCATTATCAAAAAATCCTTAGAACTAAAATCTCTGATCTTGGAAGTATTTTATTACTATTTACATATATATATATATTTTTCTATTAAATTAACTGTTTTAGATAGGGGAAGAAATATATTTTAGGTTTAATTGATTAATCTTTCATTAATCTTGGAATCAAATATTAGTTTATTTGGTTTGTAAAATTGATTTTCTAAATCATCAAATATATATAAACATTTGTTTAAATATTTAAATAAAATAGTACTTTTTTAGTTATTGATTGGTTCAGATTTTTTTATTTAATATTTTTAACCTATTTTCATATTCATATTTTGTGTTATTAAAAAAATTATTGGTTTACATGATGTTTTCAATCAGAAAACATTTTTTACAAAAAAAATATCCCTTCAAAAATTAAAATATGAAATGATTATTCTTTATTTTTGACTGAAGAATATGAAGTGTTTTCTATAGAGTATCAGAACAAAACATATTATTTTATCTTTAAAAACATAATAATATTCTTCTACAAATCATTTAAAATATTTTAGATTTATAATTCATGATATAATATTCAAAGACTTCTGATATTTTTTAGAAAAGTTAAATGATCTAGAACATAAATTATAAGGAAAGTATATCTCAAAATAAAATGCAAGGTAATCCTTTTTCTAATTTTTTAAGAAAACAATCACTTTTTTATGGTAAGGATTCATCTAAAAAATCCTTTAAAATAGATAAGGGAATTGATGGTTATAAATAACCATAAGTTACATCATCTCAAATGTCCAAAAGTGAAATTTCCTATGAAGATATTCTATTTAAGGTTAGTGCATTAAATAAATAAAAATTGAAGAGGCATACTGATATGGATTCATATATAAATTCATATAAATAACTAAAAAATTATTATCAAAATGTGAAAGAATGTTATATTTATAAAGAATATTTTGAATCATTCAAAAATAAAATATTAATTCAGATGTTGTTAATCATAAGGGATGATGATACTTAGATAGACCATAATGAAATGAAAGTATTTTTGAATTAACAATATTTTTTTATTCACTTTATCAAATATCTAAAGACATTCAAAGAAGAATAGAAAAGAATGTAAAAAAAATTAACATATTTGAGTGAAAATTATCAATGTTTGGAATGTTCGTATGATCGATCTAATCCTTCCTAACACCCCAAATTTTTTTCACTATTGTAGTTTACTATCAAAAATTTTTATGTTTTTGATTATATATAATAATTAGTAAATATGTTTTATAAATTGTTTCCATTTTTTTAAATAGTATACCGTTATAAATTTTATGGAAATGGTTATCTCACATAATCATGTATTTAATATTTAATTATTTCATTACACCTGTCAAATTAGTCAGGTTAATTCCTTGAATATTTTTTGTAAATATTTTATTTTTTAGGTGTATTATTTTAATAATAACTTGAACCATGTGATTTTATATATTATATAAAAATTCATTATATTCATTAAAAATAATTTATATGCTCCGTGATTATATCTTTATATCCTTTTAAAGGAATCAGGGATTTAAGGGGAGTTTATATTGGTAAATTTTATTCTCATAATTTTGATGTCACAAAAAGGGGTTAAATTTTATATGTTCATCATCATGGGGGATAAGTTTATAAATGGGGATAACATGGGGAAGTTTATATGGGAGAAATAAAAATTTAGCGGGAAAATATAATACATATAAGTGATTTTTAGAATAATTTTGTTTGAGAAAGATGAAAGGGGAGAAATTTTCTTATGAGTTAGTTATTTATATTTGTGGAAATTTCATCTTCTAAAAACATGTTATAATTTTAATATTTTTTATGATTTTTTAAATGGGTTTTATGATCCTCGAAAATATCGATATTTCTAAGAATGTATTGATTAAGTAATTTCATTAATTTATTTTTTGGTTTTGATTCTCACAAACACCCACATTTATGTTACTAATAAGTTTTATTTTATGTAAATTTCATAAAGATATAATTATTTAGAAGATTTATTCTGGAAGCATATACATGTTTTTGATCTGTATAATTATAATTTTTTATGTATTATGAACATATTTTAAATGTATTTTGGAAACAATGTTTATAACCTACATTTGTAAGTGTAATGTATGGTTTGAAATCCCTATGCCAGGAATAAAATATCTTGATCATATACCCTACATTGTTAAAAATATATGGATCAACAACCGTATATTTATAAGAAACCCTATTTTTAAGGAATAAATGTAATGTTTATCAACCCTATGTTTGTGAAAAACCATTCATTGTAAACTCTACATTTTCAACCCAATGATTGGAGTTTCATCATCATGTGGAGGAACCCTATGTCTTACTTTTCAATGAAAAAAATTATATTTAAAAATAGGATCCCTGAATTCTGCAATAATCACATCATAATTAAATATCATTTTGAAATATATTCTATGACCTATTCAAATGATCATTCTCAATGAATTATGTTTTTCCTATATCTAAGGGAAGTTATGAATCTCTTGAATGATTTTTAATTAAAATATTCTGGATTTAACATGTCGTGTATCTTGATATAGTATTATGAGGACCTATTTGACCTATATTATAAATATTGAGATGATTGAATTATGAATATAGAGGAATATACCCCTACAATATTTAGTTATATACAAAGATTTATGCTTATAAATAACAAGATATCATCACTTTCATAGTTACTCTTCAGAGACATTCATTTTTAGATCTATTTGATCGACTCACTAGTATTGTTGTCTCAACTTCCACATCTTATTATTACATATTAATCTCTATGTTTGAAAAATAAATTTTTAGTGTTACACTTTGGAGATATAAATGTTTATACATCTATCTGGTTGTTTCTCTGTTAATTTTTAAAGAAATATTATGCATTTTTTAAGATTATTTTTCTACTTTTGTACATTATTGAATATAAAATACATATGTGAACTTCATGATGAAACTATAACCAAAACCTTTTTTCTCAATGAAAACAATTTCTATTGATTTACTGGAGTATCAGTTGCATGAATTTAGTTATAGAGGTAAATAAGTATAAGCTTCTCTTGCTAAAATCTGGATAATTTGGTTCTTTGTAAAAGAACCAGAAGGCCTTGTAAAATCCTTAATGTAAAGGTATCAAATACTTGTACCCAGTAATGGATTTAATAGTTAAAATTAATTCATAGTAAAATCACTAAACTCATCGATAGAGTGTTTTTGGAGTAAAGGGATCTTTGTGCCCTAAACCATTATACATCATTGTGTTCTTGTCTTTATTTATTTCCACTACATACATGACATTAACAGAAAAAAGAGTCACTTCATGTAAGGTGGGACGCTTTGAATTCATAAAATATTTTAATGTGTCAAAATTCACCCTAACTCTTGTATCTTTTCCTTAGTCATATTCTACACAACACATACATGTTTTTTGTTTCCTTAAAAATACCATTAAGGAAACCAAAATTAAATGGATTTTCAAAATTCCCATCTCACATCAACCATCATCAAATTAAATTTTTTTAAACCATGAATATAGTTTAAAATTCCAATATAATTTATATATAACCATATTGGAAAAATTCTAAATTTTGATGGAAAATTATGATGTCATTTCTCTAAAATATGATTATTTTTGTGAAGATCGTCAAAAAAGTGATTTGTTACTTTATTTTTACTTATTTGAACCTTCTCATGGTTTTTTATACCACTGGAATCTGAGATCAAGGATTTATGATATGAATGTGAAAATAAATTTAATTTCTTATACTCTTGGGAATCATTTTGAATTTCATATATTCTTTAAGACAAGATCATCAGACCCAGTACTTTGTCATGGATTTTTACTCTGTACATGACTTATGTATAGTTTATTTTCTACTTGTGGCATTCATATGGATGATTTTAATAATATTATGGGTGGTCTTAGAATTATATATCCCTAAAATTCATTGGTTAATGTTTCTGTCTCGTGAGATATCATGGTGCATGGGTAGTTAGCCTAGCCAATATTGGTGCATGGGAAGTTAGCCTAACCAACTATGTTATGTTAAAAAGGTATGGAGCCTTGACATTGTGTTGTAATGTTGTCATTACCTTTTACCTCAATTCCTATCTTATGATCATTCTCTGTATGATATCATGTTATTCCTCCCATGTTATTCTCATTTATCATGTATATTACCTTACTAGACTTTCTAGCTAAAAATATTCCTTAGGGTTTTCCCCAGGATGCCCTCTATACTATTAATAGGACCTATGAGAGTTATGAGTACTGTTAGGTGTTAAATAAAGACAATGATGTTATGTTTTAAGATATTGTATTTATGTATCTAATCCTTCAAAGAAAATAGACCCTCGATTCATGGATTATATTTATTTTAAAAAATTATAAAATTTATTAAATATTATGTTTTATGGATTGGGTATTTATATTTGTTATTAGATCAAGGTCATATTTTTTAGTGATTTGGATTATATTACATTAGTAAAAATCCTGAGGATAATCCTAATCATAGTATAAGATCTGAGAGTCCTTGTAAGTTACATATTATATTATTTTCTTAGAAATAAATCCATATATAGATAATTCAAGTGAAAATGGGTTGGACATAGATCCATTTAGTTATACTTATTATGAAAAGAGTAGGTAGAGTCTATATCAACCCTCATTCTAGGGCATAATGAATGGGACCTTACTACGTGCCAAGATTGAAACTTTTAGAGGATATAATTTAGTTAATTAAATTTCTCTTTAAAACCCATTATGAATGATTTAAACATATTTTATAGAATTTAAAAAGTAGTTGGGGTTAGAGAACCAAATTAGATGATAGCCATGGATAGCTAATATTGAAACATATAGATTCATAATTTTGGATTTTACTATCAATTTTGAGTTACTACTTCAATGTTTACGGTTTACCTTGTAAAAATTTATCTATCAAAGTATTCTTATCCCAAAAATTCCTTCATATTAGAAAATGGATGGTTGTAAGAGGAATCCCATTAATTATATGTGTAATGTAAAATTTTATGACTGCCCTACTTAAATTCCTAACATTATGGGAATGTGAGAAGAAAAATGTATGGGTATACTGGCACAACTGACTCACATTATGAATAATAACATGAATCACATGGGACACACCCCAAGAGATAAAGTTGTAGTTGAGTCCTTTATGAGACAGAGGCCTCCAAATTTTAGTGGATCTATAGATCCCATAATAAGTACATAGTGTATTAACTCTAATAAAAAGATGTTATCTATATTCAAAGATATAAAAAAAAATTATACTATATTTTTATTTCCATGAAGTATAATTTTATCATTGGTAGGCATTGATCAAGAATAAAAAGAGTAGGGAAGACATATAATCCATGGGGTGAGATGAATTCAAGAAGATGTTAATCAATAAATATTTCCCATGAACGTTCCATCTAAATATTAAGAGCGAGTTGATTGCACTCAAGAAAAAGAAAGATAAATCTATTTGGTATTATGAGGTGAACATCACAATACATGAATGATATGTTTTCAACCTTATCATGAGTGCAAAAAATAAGATTGATTATTTCTCTAGTGGGTTGAAGTTTATACTTCGATAAGCATTAGAGGTTTAGTACATTGATACTTATTAATAAATTTTTTGATGTAACCTCAAAGTGGAGATAAAAATGGATGATTATCTAGGGAATATAGATAAGAAAATGGGAATCGAGATTAACCCTGGGGAATCATTAGATAAAACCATTTATGGAAGAAATGTTCAAAATTATACCTATCAATGTTCTGGGAAGAAACATCTAAGAAAATATCATAAGGGGTCTATGAATTGATTCATGCATGGAAAGGAGGGGATTATACCTTGAAAAATGACAATGTGAGGAGAAAAATCCCACTAATGTGATCAATGAAAAAAATGTCCAGATCAGTCAACAAATAGTTTTCTAGTGTTTAAACTACAAGGAAAATAAAAAATTACGCAAATCAATGCACTAATCCAAGGGTTTTAGAAGAAAACTAATAAAAAATCCAAGGCCAAGAGAGAAAGGGTAGGCTTATACTATCACTACTACATAGGTCATGTAAGAAGACGATATGGTGATATGTACATTAATTATTTATTCAATAATAGTGAATATAGTATTTGATTCTAGTTCTATACATTCTTTCATATCATGAATGTTTAGTAGAACTATTCAAAAATAAAGGCAAAACATGGAGGTTACATTATCCATGAAAAACACTAATATAGAGATTATTTTATATCAAAAACATATCTCTACGCAAGATGTTATATATGGGATAAATATCCAAGAAGGCCAGGTCTTAATTCCTTTTATAGAATTTTATGGTATAGTGGAAATGGACTGGATATAGTTATATGTAGCTCACATCAACTACTGGGAAAAAGAAATCACATTCCATATCCTGAATCATCATCTGAATCTATATAAGTGTTTAGAAGAGTATGCATATTCTTCCTAATGTTATCAATATTAATTGATATCAATTCATTATATACAATAGTATCTATCTAAAATTATTTAATCAAAGAGGACTAGTCTTGATGATATTCCCATTTTACAGGATTATATTAATTTATTTCTTGAATAATTTCCAAGTATTCTCATGATTGATAGGTTGATTTCTCAATTTAACTTATCCCTGGGGCTTTTTTGATGTCCAAGACTCTATATAAAATCCGCCCTTTGAAATGGAATAATTGAAGATGCAATTTTAAGAAAATATGGACATGGGTTTCATATTCCCAAGTGCTTCAACATGAGGTGAAATGGTTCTCTTGGTTTAAAATAAAGATGGGTAAATGAGTCTCTATATTTATTATCATGAATTCATAAAGATCATGGTAAATAATAAGTATCTATTTTCATTAATTTAGTACTTATACAATTTTTTTGATAGAGATCGATACTTATCTAAAGTGTAACTTTGATAATGATATCATCATTTAAGGTGAATAAAAATGATATTTCGAAGACTACATTTCATACAAGGTATGGGCACTATGAGTTCATATTCATTCCATTCATACTCATGAATTATCTAGAAATATTCATAGACTTAATGTATATAGTATTTAGTGATTACCTTGATAAATTTAAAGTGGTATTAATAGATGAAATTCTAATATACACAAAAATTAAAGAGAAACATGAAGTGCAGTTGAGTAATGTTTTTATGACACTAAGGAAAGAGAAATTATATTGAAAGTAGAGTAAATATGAGTTTTGGGTATAAAATATTTCATTATTGGGGAATTGTTTCGCCAATAAATTGTTATATATATAACCTTACAAGAAAAATTCAATTGAGGAGTATCTTAAAACATCATCTATAATGGTGCTATATATTTTCCTTCGACATGTTGGGTATTACCAATGATTTGTAGGAAAATTATTTTGATTTTCCAACCCACTAACCATGATAAACCAGAAGAGTGTAACATTTTTCTAGACAAATGAATGTGAAGATGGAATCAAGTAATTGAAAATGAGTCTTAGAAGTACATCCATACTTACACTACCCACAAGTTTATAACATTATATGGTATACCACAATGCTTCAAAGAAGAAATTAGGCTGTTTACTAATAACAAATAATAAAATTATAGCCCACTCTTTAAGGTAGATGGATGTTAATGAGTATAAATTCACAACACATTATTTAGAGTGGTATTCCTTGATCTTCACATAAAATATTTTGTGTAATTATCTCTATGGGGAGAAGTGTGAAATTTATTTGGATCATAAGAGCCTTAAATATATATTCACACAAAAAGATATTAATATGCACTATAAATGATAGTTAGAGCTTAATAAGGAAATTGAATTCTCAATCCACTACAGTATTGGGAAAGAAACCAAAGTGGTAGATGCTATTAGTGGAAATGATCCCACAACCTTATTTATGATAATTATTGAAAATGATTTGATCTTTATAGATATGAAAATTATGGGAAAGGGTGTCATAATAGAAGGAACATCAATCTACCTTTATCAAATGATTTCTCTGCCATTACTACTTGAGATGATTAAGAAAGATTAAAAGGATTATGTGGAGATACATAAGAAGGTGGATGATATTAGGAAGGTAAAAACCTATGAGTTCATTGCTGATGAGGGGGAATATTTTTAGATTTTTGAAATTGTTATTTGTACCCACTAATATATATTTTAATAATTAACTATTGAATAATGTCCATAGATAAAAATTATCCATGCACCCAGGAATAAAAAAGATGTATATAGATCCTCAAGAGTAAATATGGTGGGAAAATATAAATAAGAGGATTGTGAAATATAAATCATATTTACTTGTGTGTTTTTAGGTGAAGGATGAGTGGAAAAATTATAAAGGGATGCCGCAACAATTTCACATACCTACATAGAAATAAGAAAAAACCACTATGAATTTTTTTACTTGTCTTACAAATACATCAAAAAAGAGGTATGCTATATGGGTTATGGTGGACCATCATAGAAATAATACTCACTTAATTTCCATTCGAAAAGACTTCTCACCAGATCACCTATCAAAGATATAGATTAGATAATTGTTTAGGATGCATGGAAAAATACTATCAAATATATCTGATTGGGATTGAAGGTTCACATCAAAGTTCTGGAAGAGTCTTCAAAATGATCTAAAAATATATTTTAACATTATTATGATTTATTTTCCCTCGAATGAGGGAAATTACAAATGTAATATATATACACTTGAGTTTATGTTGATATCTTTCTCTATAAACTTCAAGGGAGGTTGGGACAAACATCTTCCTCTAGTCGAGTTCTATAACAATAATAGTTCCCACTTTAGCATCCAAAATACCCCATATAATTCCTTATATGTAAATATATATAGAAAAAGTGTTTTCTAGGATTAAGTAGGTTCAATAATGTTTCAAGGAATACATATGGTCGAAGAAATGATGGAAAAGTTCAACACAATTTAACAACACATCAAACCAGTTCAAAGTCAACTAAAGAGTTGTGCTTATAACTATCGATGGGACATGTATTTCAAGGTTGGTGATAAATTTTATAATTAAATATATCCATAGAAAATATTCATGGGTTTTGGGAAGAATGGTAAGATAATTATGGATAAACTGTACCCTATTAGATCCTTGATCTATTCTAAACTATTGTATATCGACTAGCGCTCCCTCTAAACCTGACTGAAGTACATGATGTATTCTACATATCCCTCATAAGGATGTACATAATAGACCCATCAAATTTACTAAATCTATAGGTCATATAACTAGAGGATTATCTCTCTTATGAAGAGCTCCCAGTAAAGATCATGGAATATAGAGACAATGTTATATGCAATAATACAACTCACCATGCCAAATTACTTTGGAAAAACCATTTTTATAAAGTGGGAATGTGGGAAAATGAAGATAAAAATAAATATTTGTATCCTCATATATTTTTATCTTAATATATATAAGAAAATTTCAAGGGTAAAATTTCTTTATGGGGGAAGAATGTAACATCATATGATTCCAGTATATATGTTTTCCTTTAAATAACCCTGAGTGAAATCTATTTCTTCACATGCACTAAATAGAAGGTCAGGAAACTTTAATAAATGAAATTAATAATTCTTAAGATATAATCATGAAAATGTATATATATATATAATATATATATATGGTATTCAAATTTATTAAAATCAGTATCAAATAATATTAGAAACACTTATTGCTTAAAAAGGACATTTTTAAATAAAACCAGTTTATTCTTATATTTTTTATATTAAAATTAAAATATATATTTTAAGAAATAAAATTATTAAAAATTATTATCATTTTAAAATTTATAATATCAAAACATATTAATTTTTTATTTTTAATCATTTTTTTAAAATATTAATTTTTATTTGAAAATATTTTTTTACTAAAATTAAACTTTTCATGGATTTATCAATATATAATAATGGAAAAAAAGGTAAAAAACTTTTTAGGTGATCAAATATGAAATTAAGTAACATAATTATCCATTCTAAAATATTATTTTAACATAGAAAATCCACAACAAATATTTTTAGGACTAAATTAAATGGTTACTTTAACAAAAAAATCTATTTTTTGATGTTTTTAATCAATTAATATTTTATTAAAATTCAGTTATATTTTGATTTTAATGTCATATATAATTAATTGTATTTATAATAAATCAATTTAGTTCACTAAAATCATCGACATTAATAATTACGACTCGCATATATTTTAAACTTGAAAACATGATTATCTACAAAATTATTTTTAGCACTAAAAACATTTATTTTAAAATTAAATTTTATAAAATATGTAATTTTAATTGATAAAATTAATATAATTTATAGTATTATAATACAAAAATTAGATGGTAATATAAATATTAATTGAGATAATTTTAATTAATTATCACGTGTGAATGTAAAATTTACCTTGAAAAATTTACACGAGTGTAAAAGGAAAAGTTAAAGTACAAACCCCTAAATAACTCAAATATGTGTACATTATTTTATGTGATGAGTTGAAGAAATATAATATCGCATACTGTATAATTTCTATGTTTGTACTTCCTTGCATTGTAATTGTTTAATGAAATAATTTAATAAGTTAAGGTAATTTCAAAACCACTATTCCATTCACTTATAAAAGGACACGATTTTACCCATTCTTTAAAAACCCATACATTTGAATTACATAGTGATAATATTCCAAATATTTCATCTTATAAAACTCTCCCATTAAACTAATCTTTTGGTCTTATTTACTTATCTTAATCCTTTCATTTTGAAGGGTAATTCGAAGTAAAATCTAAGTCCTCGATGCAACGTTTTCTTATTATTAGTCATTTTTAATTAATTTTCTTATCATTATATTACTTGAACACATTAATATAAAATATTTAATATATTTAAAATATTTAAGTTTCATTATATTTGTTTAGAAACAATTATTCATCTGAATTCATCCCTTAAAAAAAAATGAGCATCGATCGTGCATTTGTGCAGACTACCACCTCCACGAAGCGATGCTATTTTTTTAATGAATCCATTTCATAGATGGTACTAAGGTTAAAAATTATGAATAATTTATTTTATGTTTCAATTATAATTATTAAATTATTAACCATTTTCTACCTCACTCCCATTTTTTCTAAAAGGAAAGTGTTGTCCATGAGTTTGCGTGGACCTCCACCTCCACCTCAACAACACATTTACATTTCTATTATAACCTAACATGGATGGATTTAAAAATTATTTTATTGTATAAAAATAATATTAATAACTCTAATGATATTATATAGGTTCTTTATTTATTTTTATGATAAATTAAACCATGTTCAACATGTCAAAAGAATCATGTAAAAATTATCCAAACCACCTCATATAACATATAAGAGACACAAATATCAATGAAATCTACAACTTATGTTAATATATAGTCCCAAATAAACTAATTATAAATAAATATGTTTATTATTAAGTATTTAATGAACTCAATTTAATTATACTAAAAGTAATGTATAAGTGTAGAATGCTTTTAGACATAATGTTAAGGGATCTTCCTTGCTCACCTCATAACTTTCTGGTTCTGATTTCTCTCTTTTTGTACCTTTTATGCTGACTTATTCTAATGTTTTTTTCGATGTTTTTATTATTAACTTAAACATATACCTAGTTTAATATACCTTCCATTGATGGGGTATTTCCTATTTTAAGATTCATTCAAAATAAATTTAAGGAAACCTAATTTAAGGTTATTTCCAAAATTATTATATAACATCAACTGTCACCACATTAACATAGTTTTTAAACCATTGAAAGATTTTATAATTATTGTTTCATTTATGTAGAACTATTTAGGTTCAATTATTATTTCTAATGTAAAATTATGATCCCATTCATCCAAAATATCCTTTCTTTTTTTCAAAAATATTCACCAAAGTGGTTTTTTATTACTTCTTGATATATTCTCATGGATTTATATACCACAGGACTCCATGATCAATTATTATGTTCCTTTAATTCATAAATGTAGTAATAAAGTCTTTCACTATTCTCATGGGAATCATTATATAATGGCTTCCAGATATTCCTGAAGAACATATCATGAAACCTGGTTCTCTCTCATTGGTATTTTACCATGTATAAGACTTATGCATGGTTTATTTTTATCAAGTGGAATATATATATATATATATATAATATGAATTATTTTATGTATGAGAAATGAATTATATATTAATATAATTCATTTATTAATATTTTAATGTCATTAGATATCATGTTGAGTGGGCAGCAAGCCTAGACGACTATGGTGAATGGGTAGTTAGTCCAACCAACTATATTATATTGATGAAGTAAGGAGCCTTCAATTATACTTATAATGAAATATTTTAGGTATTTTATTATTAATATGGTTTAATTCAATTATTATAAGATCATTTTTACTTCATGATCGTATATTATAATTTTCTTATGCCTTGATTCCATGGTATGAACATTCTCTTTACAATATCATGTTAAGAATCACATGTTTTTCTCTTTTATCATGTATATTACCTTACTATGATCCCTATCTCACTATTTTCCTTAAATTTTTTCCCAATTTATTCTATAAAACATTAAAATGACCTATGGGAGTTAAGAGAACTCTATGAAGATTAAATAAAGATAATGATGTTATGTTTATAGATATTTTATTTATTTTTCTAACCATCCAAAGACACTAAAACCTATATCTTTGGCTTGCATTTTTTTAAACTATGTTAAAAGTCATGAAATATTTTTTTTAAGGATTGGGTCACAATAGATTTCCTAATTCATGGTACATTTTTATAGTTTATTTTTATTTAATATGTGATTAATTATTTATCATATATTCTATTGGATGGTATAATCTCTTATCTAGTTGTTCATTGGGATAATTGATTGTATATTATTTATGTTTTTTCACTTCACTGTGATATGAGGGTATAATCTCCCTATGGTAATCCATTAGGCACTCACTACTAGTCGGTATCCTATAGTGTACAGGGAGGCATACCTCATGTCACGAAATGAATCGGTTTGGATGCTATAGAATGGGAAGGGTTGGGACAATACAAGTTGAGTTCAAACCTCAAATGTAATATCTATTGTCTTAAAATTTACTTCTTTATTATTCCCCTATAATCTAATAGAATTTAAACCTCACACAATATACTATTCTATACTTCCAATTTTATAGGCCAAAAATATATTATGACTAAAATAAATATACCCATTGATTTGACTCAATATTAACTGATTTTTAGTGTTATTATCAAACATTTTCACTCATAGGGAGAAATAATCATTTTACCCTTTTTTTATTAAAATGTATTTTACGAAAAAATATAAAAAATAAATAAATCATAAAAAATAAAAAAAAAATATCATATTAGGATTACATTGTGACCATTATCTTTTTCTTTTGATCCAATGTATATATTTTTATTGATGTTGGTCTATGTGATTACTAAATTTATTATTTTTTAAAAATTATCGATCTTATAATATTTTATTTATTTATTTATTTATTTTTATATAATAAAGAAATTAAAATAGATATAGATTCAAAACATATAACCATTTCACAATTTTTGGATACTGAAGGCACCCAAAATCATAATGTGTACATTAATATTGTAGAGTACATAAGTTGTTTAAAACCTCATATGAAACTCTATTTTTTAATGCCTGGACCATGATTCATATTAGTGGAAAAAATGATTTTTGAACAATTATTGAAGATATAAAAAGAGAAATTTATGAGTGATGAAAGGATGGATCAATATTTTAAATGTATTCATAATAATCTATCATGGGTGGATACAAGACTTGATAATTGTTTTGATAAGTTTAGGAGTTTATTTAGAATATATAATCACATATCACCAACTTTCCTAACACATGGAAGAGATAATTGAAATTAAAAAATAATTCATTATACCAAATATATTGAATGAAAAAATGGTTCCCACATGAATGTTAAGTATTATGTAATAAATATTGAGAACAAATTAATGGATGGTCACTCACATCAATGGACAACCATAATCTATTTTATTGATTCATGTTGTTACAAAAAGAAATAAAATTTTAGGGATATGAGATAGATGAATTTGAGATAAATTTGAATGAATTATAGTTTTCTCAAGAGAAATCAAAAACTTTACCTAATATTATTAAAAATAAATACATAACTAATTTTTAATTTGATTTAAAAGAATAAAAAGAAGATATAATAGAGGTATATTTCTATGAAATAATTTCTAAGATAATATAGGAACACTACATAATCTTTCCACCTCAAGAGATAGCTAAATGGATTGATTGTTATATGAATCCGGAGTTGGAAAATTTACTTCATATTAAAAATAAAGAATCATAGAATTTTATTTTTAGAAATTTAAATGGTTGGTTTATTATATATATTCTTTAATGTATACAAATAATTATTATTTCCAATGAGAAATAAAAAAAGCACACGACATATTAAATTAAAGAAACCACACCCTCTTTGAAACTATGGATAGTTTACGAGGAGTTTCTAGTTCAAAATAATAAACATTGTACTCATTGGAGGAAGCCTATAGATTTTTAAGGAGTTTCTAAATATTTCATGGATTAATTTTTGAAATTAAAAAAATATTGTTCTTTTAATTATTTTTTGAAATAAAAAATAGAAATATTTACATAATTTAATTTTATTTATAAGGAAAAAAATTTTGAGTAGAAAAGGACTTCATCCATAATAATTGAGGAGGAGTTGTGACTTGAGTGGGGATTTTTAATCTCCTTCTCATTTTCTATTCCTTTAATCTACATTAAATTAAAAATGATTAATTTGATTTTTACCTTAGTAAAAAGATAATCCTGTGTTTGAGTTATGTGGGGGGAATGATTAAGTGACAACACACTTGAGTTTTCATACTTTTTAACCGAGGAGTAATAGTTCATTAAGATTTAAACTATGAATTCATATTAAGAATTGATGTGGCTATATTTTACATTAATTCCACTTAAGATGTTAATTCTTATCCATTTTAAAACTCAAATTTGTCTTTAATTTTGAAATTATTATTGTTTGTTATTTTTTTTCAATATAAGAAAAGGTGAATATCATTGAATTATTTTATAATAAAACAATTTTTGATTGAATTTTAGAGTAATAAAATTAATTATTCCAATGATTTTAAAATAAAATAACAAAAAATGAATAATTTGAATGTTTTACTAGAATTAAATCGATTTATTTCTTTAAATTAATTTTTTTGAATAAAATAATATGTATTTTATAAATTTTACTAGAAATTATTCTACTGATTAAAAACAAAATATTTAATGGTTAAATATCTAAAAATTATGAGATCTTATATTAAAATGTTTTTTATTATTTTGATATTCGTTTTTAAAGGTGATTTTGGATGGATTTTTCAGTTGGTAATTTAAATATATTATATTAGGTGATTAAATGAATATTTTAATTATCTACGAATATAAATTTTTTTGTGAAATTTTATTTTTTCTTGGGGAGATAAATTTTTTAGTTAATATAGTAGATAAAAAATAAAAATAAAAATAATCCAATGGTTAGACAAATTTGGTTTTTGGTTAATAAATAATTATTTTCAATAATAACTAAAATAATTTTTTTTACTATTGATTTCCCTAACTGAAATCTGGAAATTTACCGAATCAATTTATAGTATTTTTATATTATATTTAAAATAATTAAAATAATTAAAAATGAAAAAAATTTAAAATAAATAGAAGGACCTATGTGTGCATCAGATAAAATGATTCCCATGTTAAAATATACATTACCTATTAATAAAAAATTACTAATATTTTTTTATTATGGTTTAAATTTGGATCACTTCCCCTCCCACTTGCATATAGAACACTCTTTTCCCCTTCTTCATTGTAGACATCACCTTACATTCCATATTCTAACACATTTAATGTTTTCACTACTATATATTTGATAATATTCAATGCTTCCCTTTATCAGCTCTAAAACATTTTTGATAAAGGATTTAATTTTATTTGTGTGAACTAAAGGCACTGATAAATGACATATTGAGTAATTTAATTTTTATATAAATATTTATATATATTTAATGGGATTTATATACCAATAAGTATATATATTTATATAAATTATAAATATATATATATTAAAAAAATTAATATAATATATTATACATCTTCCCCCAATGTGATGTACATGAAAAAAAGCTCACTGGGGACTCTTCAAGTGCATCCACAAGACCCAAGATCATATCTTGGTGGAGTTATATTTCCAAGTTACTAAATAAGTACAATAGAATATACTATTCGGTACTATATTAGTTGGGACTATTCACCTTCAGGCCATCAATTTGTTTCTTGATTCCTTCATGGAATTTGGGAAACTCAGGCCTTTGGGTTAGTAAGGCCTTTGAGCCAACTTAATGCCTTTAGGAAACCTCAATAACATCAGGCCACTTGATGTGCAGACACAAAAACTAGAAAAAATATAAAAAGGAAATTTATGCAGAGGAGGATTCAGTGTAGGCACATTCACGAGAGAAGAGATATCAGGTTTGGAAGAATGAGAGGGTATGACAATTTCCAGTGGTACCAAGCATGTGCATCTCTTCACATAAATGATATCCAAACAACCATGTGAATGTGGAGGTCTAATCACAATACATATGATAGGGAGGGGTGGTTTCATGTAGTCATGTTCTGGGATTAATTCTTCTAAGACCTTTGGGTCTTGTAATGTCACGAAATCCTATGTGTCATGTAAGGGTCCCCCTTCAACCCATAATATTTGTATTATCTTAAATGAATGTAATTTAAAGGCCTTCAGGCCATTCATAAAGGTTATATTAAAACTTTATTTGAACAATTATATATATATACAAATTAATATGTATTTATTTGATTATATTTTAATGTATATCAATATATAAATATATATATAATTTATACATACATATTTGTATATTATCAAATATTATTTAAATTACATAACATATATATATAGTATTCTTTATTCTTTCAAACATATTTATTATTATATATAGTTATATTTACAGAAACATATATGTGTGTGTGAATATGTTAAAATATAGTGATACGAACTATATACATAAATATATAAAAAATATATGAATACATTAAATAGAGTTGATATTAAATTTTTTTATATTCATATTTAATATTTAAAATGTAAACATATAATTGTATGAATGTGTATGGAAGTACATGAATATGAATTTATTTGTACGTTAATATGTACATGTATATGTCTATATATTCATGTATGTTTATGTATGTGTGTGTATTTTTATGTATGTGTATGTATTCATATATATGTGTATATATGTGTATGTATGTGTTGGGTCTATGTATGTGTATGTTTATGTGTATGTATATATGTTTATATGTTGTGTATGTGTATGTTTTTTGTGCAAATGTGTATGTAAGTGTACTTGTGTATGTGTGTACATGCATGTTTTCATACGCCTATGTATGTGTATGTTCTTGTGTATGTGTATGTATGTGGAGTATATGTATTTATGTATGTATGTGTGTGTGTATGTGTATGTATGTTAATTCTTATTTAGAATTTTTGTGTATGCGTACATAAGTATATGTACGTGAATCTAATTAAATGCTTGTGCATGTGTATTTTGGTATGTGTGCACAGGAATGTATTTGTGTGTATGCATGCATATGTATGTATGCGTATTCAAGTGTATGTGTATGTATATGTATATGTATGATTATGCACGTATTTTTATGTTTATGTATATGTATGTGTGTATGTGTGTGTATGTATTGTGTATGTTTGTGTATATATATATATATATTCATATATTATTATATAACAAGAAAAGTGATTTTTGTTTCAATTTTTCATAACTCATTATAGTATACACACACACACACACATATATATATATATACATATTCATAATCACATGAAAATTAATTTGGATTTTAAAAAGTAATTTATTCAATTTTACAAGGATATATATATAAATATATTTAACATTTTTTGTAATTTTTTTCATTTTATAATATTTATTTTTTCAAATAAAATTATAAATATTTAATATTTTTATTATTTCTAATTTATATAATTAATATTTATCCAATTTTTATTTTATTACTTTTGTATTTAAATCATTATATTATTATTATTTATCCATTTTTAATTAATTATTTATTTCGAATATTTGGTTCTTAATTATAATTTTTAATATTTATCCATTTTTTAAATATTTATTCATTTTTAATATATTTTTAACTGGCATAACTAACAATATATATAAATTTTTAATATTTTTTTAAAGTTTCCAATTTTATTTGTTAAATTTAATTCATTTTTAACATTTATTAATTTAAAATTATTTAGTCATTATATATATATATATTAATATTGTCTATAATTTATTAAATTTTTATTTTTATTAATTTTTATTTATGTCTTTATATAATAATTGTTTTCATTTTTAATTAGTAATATATTGTAAATATTTTTATTTAAATTAATATTTAGTATTTATTCATTTATAATATTTTTATAATTTATATGATTCATATTATTTAATTATTTAATATTAACTATTATTTCTAAATATTAATTTACTTTATTAATTTTTAATATTCTTTTTATTTATTAATTTTCAATATTTTTGTAATTTATTAATTTTTAATATTTATTCTTATTTATTATAATTTTATTTGATTTTTATTATTCATGTTTATATTCAAATAGGTTCTGGGTACAGGCAAAGCCTATACCTAAAAAATTAATAAAAAATAGAAAAAGTGGTGGGGCAAAGGGTTTATAATGTCGAGAGTAAAGAACACCATGCACATCTATATCAACAAGATGGGAGCCAAAATCTGGGGCAACAAATGTCTATATTGATGAGACCTCTGTGATTTATCACTTTGCTGACACATCAGTATCCTGGTTGGCCACCCTATAAGCATAAGAGACATGCATTTCAATACTTTCAAGAAGTAGAAAATATGCATCCCATGAAGGAATTATTCACCATGGGACATTCGTGGACTGTGCCACTAGAATGTGCACTGCTGTGGTAGAGTCAGATTTCACCCATATATGTCTCCATCCATAGTGGACCGCATTGTTGACAACATTAATCATTTGCCCATAACATAGCTTCAAACACAGAACCAATGCCAATATAATGGTAGAAGAAAACTTTAACGAAGCCCCGATGAGTATGGAAGATGCCACCACTTCTAGAAGGTCCTATTACACTCCAAGATGCTCCATCCATATTCACTTTCTCCCATGAGGATATGGGTGGGATCCATCAAATTGATTTTAACATCATGGGTTTCCTGAACCTACCAGGGTCAAAATGCATTTTCAAAATAATTAAGTCGGATACATTGTTATTCATGTAACTTGTGTGAATTTTTTAGGCTTCCAAGACCTCCCTGTTCACATCATTTATAGAATTTTTAATTTATTTTCATTTATATGTTTTAATATAAACTTTTATAAACTAGTATTTATTAGCGTGAAATTCACGGATGATAAATTTGTACCTTATAATCACTATATTAAGTGGTGATAATGATATAAAATAGTGATAATAAAAATAATTTTTTATTTTAGCATGGATAAAAGTATATTTTATGAGTTATTTTTACTAGTTCTAATAAAACTATTACTGGAATCTTTAAAATAACTATAATTGAGATCTTTTATCTCCAAGTCATTTAAGCTTTTTGTAGAATCCAAACTCTGTTGCATTCATGTGGGATGTTTTAGATGAATCTAAGCCCTAAAAACTAAAAGTATGATATTCAAATATTGTTTTTATGTATATATCAAATGATTTAGTGTATATACATAGGGGTTTTTTTGTTATTCCAAAATAATGGTGCATGCAGCTTCCTTGCTAATCTTCTGGTCTCACGCCACCGTTTTCCAATGCTTGAGTTTCTTCTTTTCTTATTATTGTGGTAATGATTTTTTTTTCTCCCCTTGTCTTATATTCATTCTTTGTTTTTTAATGTTGGTCTATTTCCCACTCCTTCATTTATTTTAAAAAATATGTTTATTTAATGAAAATACATGATTTGGTTTTAATTTGGTGAATATGTGGTTTTTATATGAAGGAAGGAGGTAATCTAGGATGAGATTTCGAAAATCTATTTGAGTTAGAAGGTGAATTATTGGGTTTAAAACCCATGAGACTTATTATAAGAGGGGTTTTTATTATAATGGAAGTGTATAAAACTAATTTTGTGGTATGAGAGGTTGTAAGTTGGAGGATTGATTTGATTTTTGAAAATTATGATGTTTGTAATGAAAATCAACATTAGTTTATTTTTAATATACTTTTCATACTTTTATGAGTATTTTAAAGATAATATTTTTGATGATATTTTGAAATGGATGATAAATGATTAATTAAACAACTAAAAATGAGTTGTCACGCCTTATGTCTTCTTTGTAATGTGATTATTTAAATTTAAATGTCCTCATTAAAATAGGTTATCACTCCTTATGCATTCAAACACTATAGAAACATTGATAAAAATAAATAATTTTTTATATATGTTTTGATAGTGAAATGTTATTATATATACACCAATACATATCCAGTTTTATAAATCCATAGGTTTCATGTGCACATTGATAGTGATTGGGAGTGAATTATCTCCCTTGATGAATCCCTTCAAAAAATAAAATGAATTACAATACGCGTCTTCTTGGAATAAGAATATGTTTTATTATAATTTTTATTCATATAAATCATTATCATTAAATGTTCTAGAAAGTTGTTGATGTAATAACAACTTGTTATCAAATATGATGACTATATGTACGTGTATCTCCACTACAAAACTGGCATTTAACAACACTGGTATTTATCAGCGCTTGAAAAAATTCTTGATATATGACATCTTTATCAGTGATAAATAAAGTATTGATAAATTTAACACTCTATCAGCACTACTTTTAGCACTGATAAAGGTCCCATTTATCAATGCATTATTTTTTGTGCTGATAATGGAAACCCTTTATCAGTGCTTTATTTTCAATGATGATAAAGGTTACCCTTTATCCACGCATTATTTTTAGTGTCTACAAAGGCTACACTTTATCAACCCTATATTTTTAATGCTCATAAAGGAGTCCTTTATCAGTGTTTTTTAACACTGATAAAGGTCCCAATAAATAAAAGGAAATAATTAAATAAATAAAAATAAAAAATGAGTTTATTAAAAAAATTCCAATGTATTAATTAAATAATTATTTATAAAAATGAATAAATTTATTATACTATATATAAATTATAAAAACTAGTATATAGTATCTATTAAATATATAGATATGGATAATTAAAATTAAACAAATTATAATTAAAAATAAGTAAATTGATAAAAATATTAACCACTATTAATTAGATCTTTATTGATAAAGTTAATAACTAGTATATATTAAATATATAGATATATATTAATGTCCATAAAAATGATTTATATAATACCAAATATTTAGGTTCTATATTTAGTAAATTATGGTTCATAATTAAAAATTAATATGAATTAAAAGTACTATCTAATTGCATAGAGTAATGGACACATAATTGAATGTCGTTTGACTTTTCAATTTAAAATAGATCAAATGTGTTTTATATTGATTTCACAAATACATAATTAAATAATTTTTATAAACAATGTACACATACACAACTTTTGCATTTTTCAATATTATTAAAGAGTAGTAATTTTTAAATTATTCAATATCATTTATTTTTTACATGCATGAACTTAAAATTAGATATTAATTAATAATGTTAAAAAAATATCTGTAAAAAATATTTATAAATAAATATATTTAAAATGTACATACTGTATTTATAAAATTATATATTTATAATTATAAATAAATAAATATTTTCTAAAAGTATGTATATAATCATGAATAAAAAATTATATATATTTAAATAACTATAAATAAAGAATTATATATATTCAATTTTTTTAAAATTTATAAAAAATTTACTTAAAAAGTTAATATATTCATATTTATATATATTTATTAAAGATATAAATATATAATTATATAAATGTATAATTATATAATTAAATAATTAAATAATTATATTTAATGTTACAGGACTGACAATTAAATTTTTATTTCAAAAGCACTTTTGAGGAAAAAGTGGGAAACCAAAAATACATGAAAGACATAAAACACAACCATGCCTTCGTGGGCCAAGATCATCAAGACAAAAAAACATCCAGTTCACGAGTAAGTAAAAGCTCCACCCTAGCAATAAGATTAATATGAATAGCGTCCTCCTTCCCATCGCTGCTCGACTAGCAGTCCTGTGCAATGAAGCACGGGCACGGTACTGATGGAAAACACCATACCCTCTCAAAGAATCCAATTCTGGATAGCGGCGATAAGAAGAATGCTTCCAGCTCTAAACCTCTTCTGAAGCATTCCCTAGCAAGTAAACTATAAGCAGTGTCTTATGGTCCAAGGCCACAAGTCCACAAGAGATTCACATGAACAAAGACCAAAACTACCTAACCATGTCATAAGAAATCCATGTTTCAACATTCGAAGACTGTAGGTCTGCTTCAATAAAATCATACCACCCAGAAATTAAAACCACACCACCCAAACCAAAGGCACATCCGGTTCCACAAAAAAACATTCGAACAAGTCTATAGACAAACCAATGTCACTGTTGGTTCCCATCACTGCTCGGTAGGAATCAGTCATGCATTCTCCAATTCTTGACATGGTCGCACTAAAATCAGCACTAACAAGCACAAATTTTACCCTCCGATCTTCGTAATAACAGAACCTCAAACCGAAAAATCCACTTGAAATGAAACTATGGGAAAACATCACCAAATCTCCGGCATTCATATTACAAAGCACACTTGGATTCCCATCTCGGCAAAGCATAGAACTCAAAGAAACCTCAATCCCTCCATCGATCAAAAACCCACGAACCAACTATTATTAATCTCATATTTATTGTGCATGTTATACAGTGTCACCCTTCGGTGGTCACCTTCACTAGGTTAATATTCATGTCTTGGGGGTTACAAGATCGATAAATGGTTGGTCTCCATAACAAGAGGAACATCATGATTCAATTTTATTCAGAGGAAGATTGGGTCAAGGCTTGGTCTGGTGCCCTACCCACTTGTAGGTGCAATAGATTCCAGTTCTATCTTCTAATATGGTCATATGGATTTTATATGAAGTATGTCATTCCAATAGTCATTATTTTGGTTAGCTTCTCTATACTCCCTTTACCTTTTCAAAATCCAGTGATTATACACATACTAGGGAACCTCGTTGGTAGATATTTTTGTTTTGATAATAGAACCTAGTCTATTTCTCACCCCATTTCTCCTCGCATTTTAAGGGATGTTATTTTCACGAGAGTACCTACTAATTATATTTTGATTACAATGGGAGAATAATTTTGATGCAAGAAGGTAGTTTGGGTTCAATCATTGGACAATTTATGCGGTTTCTAAAAGAAATTGGTTCATTCTACACCTTCTTGTATTATTTATTTATTCCAACTTCTTTATAGACCTCCCTGGAATTGCATGAATGGGTCAATGTGTGTTCGATGGCCCAAGCTTAGAATCCTTAGGTTTCTACCTCATTGGATCAAAAAAATAGATATGGAAGTTATCAAATTCTATATATTAGAAATTATATTTAGGTATTCATTATTTTAGGTATATATATGATTGTTAGGTCTATATATATATATATATTTAATTAATAGTAATATAATTTAAACTTAAATATCCAATAAAATATTGTAAATACATGTTACTTTCAAAATAATAAAAATAAGTAACAATATATACATTTTTTGAAATAATTAAACTTTACAAAATTTAAATAACTATATTTTATACACAATTACCTGGAATAATTATTATTTATAACTAAAATATTTTAAAAATCATTATTGATTGTATTTTATACTTTCATTATAAAATTTAGTAATATATATATATATCGAATAATATATTGTATACGCAAATAAATTTAAATATGATAAATAATATACATATATAAATAATTATATTCAAATAATGTTACTAATATAATACACACACACATATATATAACACATGAATAAAATATCTCGATATATTCTCTTTATATATCAATGTATCTAATGAGGTTTGACCTCCATTTCATAGTTTTTGATGATGGAAGGTGTGAACCCAATTCAAGATTATTTTCTATCGAGGTAAGTGTGAACAAAGCACACACCATCATCGATCAATTTTTCTAAGCAGATAATACCCTATAATTTTTAGTAAAATAAAACCTACTAAAAAACCAAGTTTTATGGAAAACAATTATAAAAAATTATCAACCAATTATTTTATTTACTTTTTATTTGGATCCTTGTGGATAATTTTGAGGATAAAAACGAAATTAATTAATCATTAACTCTATATCTATTTCAAATAAAATAAATTAATTTTTGTAACATACACTCTTTACCTGAAATTATATCGTAGTAACCCAAGACCCCCAGACTGTGCAGCTCTACAATTGTGTATTCTGATTCTTCCATCTCCACCCTCTCCATTTCATTACCTCACTTCACTCTATCGTTTCAATGGTTTTGTGGAGATTTTCTCTTGAAGGATTTTCTAGAAATGGAGGTGTCAAGTTAATAACTAGTGTCAATGGTGTAATTCTCACAAATGGGAGGAATTTTCCTTTTTATAGAACACAATGAAGTACAATTGTCATCCTCATTAATTTCATTTCCCAAATAGTTATTATTGAATTTTGTTTCTTTGAGACTCTTCCCCAATATCATTTATTTTTATTGTACTAATCTAAGCGTTATTCATCCCATGGATGACTACTTCTTAGAGTATTTCAAATAACATAGGTGCATGTCCACAAAAGGAGGAGAACTTGTGTCAAATAAAAAATGCAATGATACCTGTTTAAGAGATGAGATGATGATGATGAAATTTTTACTTCATTATGTTATCTAAAAGGGTAAATGTATTCAATTTTTGAGAATTACACCATTAAAACTAGTTATTAACTCGATGCCTACATTGTCACCCACTCCTTCCAGAGGAAACCTCTACATAATGAAAAAAATGATAGAGTGAATGGAGGGAATGAAATTGGGAGGGTGGATATAGAAGGACTAGAATATGAAAATATAGTGTTGTGTAACCCAGGATCATGGGCTGATATATTTTAATTTCTGATTATGAGGGTATGTTACTGAAATTAATTTATTTGATATGATGTAGAGACAATGTTAATGATGAATTACATTAATTTTTATCATCAAAGTTATCCACATGGATCCGAATTAAACATTAATAAATTAATTGGTTTAGGATTGTTTTATAATGTTTCTTCAATAAATCATTGTTTTTTAGTTGGATTTATTTTATTAAAAACATTATAGTGTTTTATATGACAATAAAAATAGGTCTATGGAGGTGTTAACTTCGTTAACACTTTAGGAAATGATCATTATGTCATTTGAGACGTGTAGGAATCAGCCGCACCTTAATTATATGCATGGTGTGCTCACCATGACTCAATATGTTTTTTTATCTGTTTAAAATTTATAGTTTATTTCAAAAAAATTACTCACTGAAAACAATGAAAAAACACTCAGATTTTCTTGATAATTTTAGACATCTATTAATTAGTCCTTCGTGACATTTTGGAATTGTTCTCACATTAAACTAAAACATGATGTGTTCGGTATAGGTCAAAGTGCATGTTTCCAGTTTGAAATGTCATTTTAGTAAAAAAAACAGGTGACATACTCTAAACAAAGAAAACAAATTTTTATTTTTTTGATACTTTCATAAAATGATAAAATTCATTTGAAATATGTAAGAATGAGTCGTACCTCAATCTGATGCATGATGTGACTGGTATGACTCAAGGTGCATCCTTTTTTTAAAAAAAAATGAAATCAATTTTAATAAACAAGAAAGCTGAACTAATCAAAATAGAGAAAAAAATTCATATTTTATTTATAATTTAGGGAAATGATCCTTAAGTCATCTGTGACATGTAGGAATCAGGTGCACCTCAATCTGATTCCTGGTGTTCCTGGTATGACTCAATATGTTTGTTATCCATTTGAAATCAAAAATTTAGTTTAAAATTCATCACTCCCTGAAAGAAATTAAAACTCCAACATATTTTCTTGATAATTTAGGAAATTAATTAATAAGTCTATTTTTACTTTTATGAATTAGTCTCACGTCAAACTGATACATGATGTGATCAGTATAAGATAAAGTACGTGTTTCTAGTTTAAAATAACATTATAGTAAAATAACAAGTGCCATAATCAAAACTGAGAAGTCACATTAGTATTGTTTTAATACTTATGTAAAACTATCCATAATTCATTCTACAAATTTAAGAATCATCCATACCTCAATACGATGCACAGTGTGACTGGTATGACTCAATGTGTGTCTTCTTTTTTAAAAATGACTTCAATTTTAATAAGAATGACAACTGACTGACTCAAAACCAAGAAAACACATTCATATTTTACTAATAATTAAGTAAAATGACTCATGAGTCATCTATGAAATGTAGGAATTAGTATCACTTCAATCTGATGCATGTTGTGCCCGATATGAATCAATATTTTCATTATCAATTTATAATCGACAATTTAGGCCAAAAAATGCCACTCAATGAAAACAAAGAAAATTCACATGGATTGTCTTGATAATTTAGTAAATCGATTCATATATCCTTTGTGACATGTAGGAATCAGTCTCATGTGAAACTGATACATGATGTGATCAGTATAGTGTAATGTGTGTGTTTCCATTTTAAAATGACATTTTAGTAAAAAATATTTAATGTACTCAAAACCAATAAAATGCATTTATATTGTTTTGAAAATTTATTGCAATGAGTCATTTGAGATGTGTAGAAATCAACTGTACCTCAATCTGATGCATGGTGTGATAGATATGACTCCAAGTGCATCTTTTTATTTAAAAATGACATCAATTTTAATAAAAAAGAAAACTAACCTACTCAAAACCAATAAAACGAATTTATATTGTTTTGATAATTTATGGAAATGATTAATAAGTAATTTGGGTTTTGTAGGAATCATCTACACCTCAATCTGCTGTACAATGACCGACATGACTCAATGTGTCTTTTATTAATTTAAAATTGATAGTTTAGTTCAAAAAAATGTCCTTCAGTGAAAAAAAATAAAACACACTCAGATTGTCTAGATAATTTAGTACATCGATTCATAAGTCCTTTGTGACATGTGGAATATTTTTAACATCAAATTGATACATAATGTGATCGGTATAAGTCAAAGTGTGTGTTTCTAATTTAGTAAACAAATAATTGACAAACTCAAAACTGATAAAATGAATTCATATTATTTTGATACTTTAGTAAAATGATCCATAAGTCATTTTAGATGTGTAAGAATAAACTGTACCATAATCCGACACACAGTGTGACCGATATGACTCAAAGTCCATCTTTCATATACAGATATCAATTTTAATATAAAGTAAAACAAACCTACTTAGAACCAACAAAAAAATTTCATATTGTTTTGACACATTTTTGAAATGATCCATAAGTCATTTTTTATATTTAGGAATCATTTGAACCTCAATGTGACGCATGGTATGCCTGTTGTGACTCAATGTGTCCATTATATGTTTGAAGTATATATTTTAGTTCCAAAATTTTCACTCACTGAAAACCGAGAAAATATACTCTTGTTTTTGTGATAATTTATAAAACTGATTCATAAGTAATTTTTTTATGTGTCAGAATCAGTCTCACATAAAACAGATTAAATATGTGTTCAATATTATTCAATGTGCATGTTTCTAGTTTAAAATGACATTTTAGTAAAAAATACACATGACATACTCAAAACCAAGTAAATATATTTATACTATTTTTATACATTATGAAAACAATCCATAAGTCATTTGGGATGTTCAATAATTATCCTTACCTCAATCCAATGAATGGTGTGACCGATTTGACTCAAAGTTCATCTGTTTAATTAAAATTGACATCAATTTTAACAAAAAGGAAAACTCACCTACTCAAAACTGAGAAAACAGATTTAGATTGCTTTGATAATTTAGAAAAATAATCAATAAGACATTTGTGATGTGTAGAAGTTAGTTTCACCTCAATCTGATACACAATGTGTCTGGTATGACTCAATGTGTTCGCTATCATTTTAAAACCAACATTTTATTTCAAAAAGTGTCACCCACTGGAAAACTTGAAAACACAATCAGATTGTCTTTATAATATATAAGAATGATTTGTAAATAATTTTTGATTTATAAAAATCAGTATCATGTCAAATCAACACACAATATGACTGGTATGAGTTAAAGTGTGTGTTTCTAGTTTAAAATGACATTTTTGTAAAAGAGATAAGTGACGTACTCAAAACTAGGAAAACACATTCATATTGTTTTGATACTTTAGAAAACTTATCCGAAAGTCATCTGAGACATATAATAATCATTCATACCTTAATCCAATTCATGGCTTGACTTGTACGACTCCAAGTGAATTTTTTCAATATATAAGTATCATTTTAGTTTAAAACACACATCATACCTCCAAAAACGAAAAATGATCGATGATTGTTTTCTCTTCATTTGAATTCCACATTAATAATTATTGTGTAGATTTTAGAGTGTTTTTGGTACAATGGTGTGCTATTACAGCATAATGCACTGGTGGGGTAGTGTGATATAACAGAGCACTGCAGTATGCCCCTTTTCAGTGTTGATAAATGGTCTTTTATTAGTGATTTTTTAGCAATGATCAGAGACTAGGGATTTTAACCTCACTCCTATAGTCAGCAATTCTCTAGTGCTAATGAAGGCCATTTTTAGCACTATTTAAGGCCTATTTTGTATAAGTCTATAAAGAATAGCCTTTTAGGAATCTAAGAAAATTCTTTTATGTGTATTTGTTTATTTATTTTTAAATGTGAATAGTATTTAATCAAATAGGATAGATATGAATTGAATGTGGATGGATACCAATTTCATGGAAAAACAATATAAGGATGGGGTTAAAGAGTTTATCATGTTTGTAAATGATTGTACATATAACCCTTATCACAACATTTTTCCATATTTAGGTATATTCTAGTCAAGGATATTTAGTCTTGAGGAGTTATAATAACTCTCAATATATCATAAAATGGAATAAAATTAAAAATTTTGGAACACACAAGGGGAATAATTAATTGGAGTCAATGAATAGGATAACATTGTGGTTCATCGATCATCAAATATGACTCCAGCTGTGAATGAATATGAATATCGTATTGAGGATATTATTACAAGTGTAAATGATGATGAAGTTCATATTGAGGAGTAGAAAAAAATAGTTCAATATGAACTTCATGATTGTCCAAAGATTTTTGAGAATTTAATGATCCATGATAAGACACCATTCCATACTGGTTGTACTCAATATACAATGCTTTTAGGTATACTATAGGAATATAGTCTAAAATATGGAAATGGATGGAGTGAAACCATCTTTACAAAAATTTTAAAATCATAAAACACAAGGTACACCTCTTTTTAAATTTTTTAAATTTTAAGGCAGTAATTAAGTTATTTGAGGCTCGCAAGGGGTGTTTATAGAGGGAAATTGATCAAAGGAATGAATTTTTTTATAGGATCGGTTCACACCATAATATATATTCATGATGTGAATGAAATTTAGGTGCAATCCATAAAACTAAAATTTTGGATGAGAAATATATTCCCTACGTAAAATTCTAAATCCTGACATGAATGAGGCCCTAGGATTTTAATCCAAGGTGATTCATTTTTTAGCATTTTTTTGTATAATTCATGATGTGAATCATTAATGCCTGCTATGAATGTAGGAAATTCTAGATGATTTAATTATCCAACACCAATGTATTTTCTCAACCATCTCTCTTCTTACCATTTTTAATCTTAGACTCTCTGTAGAAAACTTGGGGTTATCTTCTCCCCTTCCAACTTCTCTCGTTGAAGGACAAACAACTATTTGATATTGATTATCTAATCTAATAATTTATTTTTTCATCATAATCAATTTTCCAACCTACTCATTGATCGAAGAAATAGTCATTCTAAATATTGGTCAGATCTATGGATTTTTTCATGATCTAATGAGGTTTTTGATGATTGTTGAAGGAATCATCATCCAGATACAAGGGTTTATCTTAATAGTAATGGTTGGACCATGGTTTTTCTTCGGTGATAGATCTTACTTAGGGTGTTGATCATGTCATTCCCTTTTTAATTTTAGTTCCTATAATATCTAAATTAGATATTTGTAAACATGTCAAACTGGGAATAGTTCTAAGATCTAATTGTGCTTTTGGACTTGGATGGTGATCGTTTCCTTGATCATCATTGTATCACCTGAGGTAGGAATCCTTGACTCTAGATCATGTTTTATATAGGTTATTTTCATGATTTTTGGTAATTTATTATAGTTGTAAGGACCTATTCTTGATGCTTTATCACATGTGTCATGAAAGTATAGCCCTGAGAAACCTACGCTTACATAACTTGAATGTGTTAGGTGGCTGATATTTATTCCCTCTAGCATGGTGTCAAATTAGGTAGAGCCGGTATTTAAGGACTGGATTTATGTTTCTTTATCATGTGATATATTATAGTTTTTTATTTACCTTGTTTAATTTCATAGAATTCACTTTTATATGTTACAAACTTATGTTATGGGTTATTAGTGGTATCCTACTGTGTCATGTACTCACAACCAGCTATGGAATTTCAATGTTCTTTCAGATTTCATGATTAAGGATATGAACATGGGTAAGGGTCCTTTGATGGATGGTAGAGAAGGTTATTAGTAGGATCAGATGATTTTATTATTGGATTACCCATAAATTTATTCCATTATTTGGTTTTTATTTATTTACCGAACATTCCATGTTGTAGCTACATGGGATGGGTTTTATTTGTTTTTACTACTAGTGTAATGGTTATTTATTTATATATTCATTTACTAATTTATTTATTAACAATTCCTTTATCATACTCTAATTATACATGGTACTAAGGGAATATTCTCTACACACTATTCCATAGGACATCATTACAAGTTATAAACCTCTTACATAGAGAAGGCTCATAATAGGTCATGTGGACTCCCCATCTTAGACCTAGTTGTTTGGGTCACGGTGTAAAAATATTGTTTGAAAGGACAAATTTCACTGACTTGTTTCTTCTTTTTACCATGATTTAGGAAAATTTAGATATGATATATGAAGGTAGTGACTCATGAATGGGAACTATATTTGTGTTTTTCCAACACCATGTAATGGACCTCTATGTTAAAATAAAGTGGAAATTTATGTTTCTATTATTTGATATTACTATTCATTAAATTCACCAAAGGTGATGCCCATGGTATTGATATATTGATTTATGGGAGTTGGTGTGTGTTCATCTAATATACTAGACACATTGGTTGACATTTCATATATATATATATACTTCTTGTATTAGATAAATCCGAAATTATTAAATACATATTGAAATTTTGATATGTTCTTGGTCTATTATTTATTGAATTATTTTATTTTTCACATGTTTTATTTTATGCTTTAGTTTATATATGTGGTTGTGACTAACATAAATGAACTAGAGGCATTAATTTGGTTTTCTATTGTGCATAGATGGATTATTCCTTATTCTTATGGGTATCCTCTTTGGCTAATCCTTATTGCAATCCCTTGTGTGTTCCTATGAATTATTATCAATCTTATTTCTGTATTCTATTATATAATATATTGGATTTATCTACTGGGTTTTCTTTAATTTTAGGAAATATATCCCCATATATGTCTTGCACCAACAGTTTTACCACCAGTTTACCATGATGATGCAACTAAGCATGCTCTATTAATATATCTATTAGGTCAAGAAATATAATTGATCTAACCATGAATCATTTGGTTGGAACCTATTTAGGGTTGAGGATCCCATAGGTGTGGTCTAATGGTTGTTGAATCTATGTATAAAATTTACCTTCAACTACCCAATCCTTCCATGGAACTAGTGCCCCCCAAGATCCTGAGTACTAGAAACAAATCATAGAGAGTATTTTAGACTTGGTACAAAACCTAGAGGGGTAGAAGGTTAATATTGTAACTTTTATGCGTAAAAGTGTAGTTAGATGATGACGGAATGTTATGCTGCAGGCTATAAGAGTGTATGGTCTTACATGGGTGACCATCATAGAAATATTATTTAGTTATCTATTCCCAGATACTATAAATCCAGGTTGTGCTTAGAGCATCATGGAACAGTAGTAGGGGATGATGACAGTGCTTGAATTTTAACCATGCTATATAGAGTTAACCCACATTACACCAATTCTTGTGGGGAATGAGGAGAAAAAATAAATATTTTAGATATTGGACTTCTCACATATATTAAGTGACGAGTTCAAAACTACAATCTAATGACCTATGTTGTAGTGCTACATAAAGAACTGATGATAGATATGGTTATTGATAAAGATATAGATTCTAGTCTTCTTCTCTCTATTAGTAGAATGACTAGTTCCTAATCTAGAACTATTATAGTTACTCATTATGGGATCAAGAAGATGAATTTAGAGGACTAACAACCAATTGATAGTCAATAGTTATAGTAAAGATGAGTTTTTTCAACTCCGTACGTGGGTAGAAACTATACTAGATTCTATAATTATTAGAGGAAATGAAAAATTAACATGGAATTTCTTACCTCTATCATGACATTTCATTATTGTGGAAATATTGGTTATCTGAAGTGGTTCTATTCAAATTATTAATAGTTGGACATAGCTAAATCTGTCCATGGAGTAGGCACATAACCTCAACAGTAAACACATACCCGATAAGGGTCAACAAATTAGGTGACTCATAAGCTACTGGGGTGTCATGGGTGGAAAATGGAAGGGAATATATAAATGATTTGGATTTAGATGATAGTGGAGAGAAACCTTCAATACTGTGAGGTATGTTCCTATTCTATTTAACTTCGTTTGTTACTTTTTTGACAAGGGATAATCCAATGTTTTTATATCTATACAAGTGGTTGATGGATTATATTTATTGGTTAAATTATTTTATGTCATTTTTTACATTGATAAACCCCTGGAAAATATGGTGTATTATATTCCTGTTAATATAGAATAATTGATGGTGGTTTATTGATTTGATCATGTTTGGAGATTTGCAATTTTATAGATGGTAGGCTTCAACGTGTTCCCTGGCATGGACTGGTTGACTAGTTTCAATGAAAAAGTAAATAATTTTCAAATATGAGTGTAATTTTCATCACACAATGGGGGAAAGTTTGTGCTAATAGATGAATAGGACATTTAGAGTGGGATTAGCCCCTCATTAGAGAGAATTTTATTCAGTATAGGTGGATGGTATGATCCTCAAAGTGGATCAGGTTATGACTCCATCCTCATATACTTGAGTAGTAAACTAGTATCAGGATGTATTTATAGTGGAATTTATAGGGTTAATTCATAATAAGGGATTTTATGTCGAGATCGATCTCGTATCTGGATCATGACACATATAAATTTCATTATATCACAAGGAAACAGATGAGTTGAAAGAGGTAATTGTGAAACAGGATGATCTGGAAGAAAACAACTTTATTAGACCAATAACTTTTCTTTGGGGTTCTTTAGTGATTTTCACCAACAAGGAATATGGAAGTCTTCAGCTTTGTGTAGAATAAAATAAGTTTAATAAGGTCACAATAAAAAACAGGTACCCATTTCAAATAGTATATGACTTATTAGCTCAATTGAGGGTATCCAAGTGGTTTTATAATATTGATCTTCATTCTATTTGTCGTTAGCCTCAGCTCAAAGTGGAATATATCTTGAATACAACATTTATGAGTAGGTAAAGTTTGTATGAGTATCTCAATATTCCCTTTGGATTGATAAATTCTCTATCAATGTTCATAGATATAATGAAAAATATATTTCACCCATATTTGGATTCCTTTATCATGATGTTCATTGATGACATCTTTAAAAAATCAGAGATGTCATAATCACATTCTAGACACATGTATATCATGTAGAGTAAACTTAAATCAAATTATCTTTATGAAAAGTACTTAAAGTGTCAATTTTGGATACAGAAGGTGTGATTTCTTGGGAATAAGGTTTCTCAAACATATGTATTTGTTGATCCAGATAAAGATGGTGAAGTTATGTCTTGGGATTGAATGGGGAATGTATTTTAGATTCAATGTTTTCAGGGATTGGATGAGTACTATAAGAGATTCATTTAGATATTCTCTCTCTTAGAAGAGCTTATTACTATACTTACCAATAAATGTGAAATTTTTTAATGGATGGATCAGTGTGAAGAAGTTTTCTTAATACTGATAAAAATATTATTATAGATTCTAATCTTGACCCTCCCTCAGCCTAGAGCTGGATATAATGTGAACTTCAATTCTTATGTAATTTTCTTAAGATATTTTCTGATACAGAGTGATATAGTAGTCTATTATAGTTTTAGTTAGCTATGAAACTAGGAGTAGAACTACCTTACTCATGAATTGGAGTTAGCAGCTACAGTCCATTCAATGAAATGTTGGTGAAACTACCTCTTTGATGAGATATTTATCATGTATAATATCCATAAGAGTATATGCTTTGTTTTCTTATAGAATGACATAAATCATTGTCAATGGAATTGGGTGGAGTACATGTAGACATTCAACATCAAGATGGAGTATACTCCTGGAAAAGGACATGTGGTTTTAGATGCACCAAAAAAACACAAGAGGTGGGGGAAAAACTTAATAATTTTAATAGAACTCATGGATTTGTTGGAAGACTAGAAGGTGGGAATATCTGAGTATCAAGGATCTGTATTTGTTACACCCTTATTGATCACATACGCATAGGTATAATTAGTGACAACCTGTAAAGAGATTGATATAGAGTGTATCTTGATGTGTGAGAGGTTGGTAGTAAGTGGATCTGTGTTAGGTTGGGACTTAGATAGACATTTAATGCTTCTAGTTCATAATAGTGTGATGGTTCTATCATCCATGATATATGATTTTATGATTTCCTCTCACTCATTTATCATGTTTTAAAGTGTATTAAATTATATATTTATTTTACTAGGGTTTTTTCAGTATTAGAGTAACCCTTGGTCCTCCTTTAATGAATCCATAAATCATTAATTTAATAAAGTTAAAATTTATATTGACAGTGATGGTTTTTGAATGAGAGGTGTTTTAGAAATCACTATATAAAGAATACATGAGTAATGATTTACGATGTTGAATATTTTTATTTCAAATAATTTATGAAATTTTGATCATTCAAAGTAATCCCATTTATGTTAATCTGTCATTTCATTTTGGGCAAGGAGTAATTTATTTTATTTTATATTATTAACTTTGGAAAATAGATTTTTAAATGACTTCCTACTATGTTAACACCGATTATTTGATCAATCACATGATATTTATCATTATAAACTGCAAAAAAATCACTTCATTTCTATTGATGTGAGATCAGTACTCATCAAAGAATCATAATAATGATGTGATGTGATGAAAAAATTGAGATACTTTTTCAAATTATTCCAATGAATAAAACATGAATATTCATGTGTAATAATTATGGATTTTATTAATATTGAAATCCAAAATATTACTACGGAATGATAAAGGGTGAGAAAACAGGACACCATGAGAGTCCTCCCATGATTTAGGCTATGCGTGGAAGTAAGTGGATATATACTCCTTTTATGTTTTATATGATCATACCAGTATAAACAAAATAAAAAAAATAACAAATTGAAGAATAGTGGAACACAAACATGGAATTAAAATATCATTCAAAAAAATCTTGGGATTACATCATGGTTCCTCCTAGTGTGATCATAAGGAGTTTATAACTCCATTGAATGTGAAGGAAGAAAAATATGAGTAAATGGAAGTCCAAAAACCTCAAATCCTACCCACTAGTATAAAATCTATTGATAATTTTTTGGAAGATTTATTTTATTGATAATTAAATCAATATTTACATAGTATTAGAAAATTCTATAAGGGAAACAGTAACTATTCTTGGAAAACATTCTCCCTTGTATTGTTCAAGATGGTTTAACAACGTAATCCTTGAGTAATAATTGGAAATTTTGTCGAGATATGGGACATTGAGTTATTAATCCAATGGCAGTGTAACCATGGAAATTACAGGTCTAAATCATAAGAAATGGCCCAACAATTGAAGTGTATTCCAATATTCATCTCCCAAATCTTCTTCTCTTTGTGGGTTCCATTGGGCCTCTTGTGATGAGATCTATATAAGTAATAGGCCTTAAAAATTTCATAATATAGTCAATTCAATTGTAATTCACTTTCTTGCATTCCTAAAGATATTTTTGATTTAGAGTTTTAGAGATTTAGTTTATAATATATACATATCAACCCACAAGCTTAAAATGTGGTTAATACTAAAATGGTATCCATTTCATTCACAATACAAAAAGTTTAAATATAACATGAAATATATTCATGAAAAGTCTTCACAACATTCATCTTCGATTCTAGTTTCCATTTACCCATCCTTAAACCCTATGAAAAAATATTTTAAAACATGGGATGAGGACAAAAATATTAGTTATGGTTCTAAAAATGAGATAAATCATTAGTACATGAATATAAATAAACATATGAAATAATTTTCACAATGACATATTTCACACCCAATAAGTACCATATAGTTTATTTGTGAAAACCTGTGCATCTATAATTCAATGAAATAATTAATGATACCATAATGGTAACTTGGAGAATTAATTACTTAATATTGTAACCATCATAGCTACCATATTATTTTTAATCATCATCAATACCTTATAAGGTAACCCTCATAGCCACCCTACAATGTCACCCTCACAGATACCTTATTGTGTAACCATCGTAGTTACACATGGATTGACCATATGGTCGACATTCAATGTAAACATACCCAATTCGTTGGACAGATATATAGGTCCCACCCATAATCATAAAAAATTCCCAAGAACCATAAAATAATCATAAAACATGAAAACATTCATAAAAACATTCCTTCTGTTTTTTGTAAAAGGAGACATTAAAAAGGATTTTTAAAAGGAATGTACCTTATGAATATCATATATTTTATGTGATAGTTGATAAAAAGAATAGAATATGTGTACTAAATGTGAAACCACATAATACAATAGAATATTAACAAAATTCATTACAAAAAGAATTTTAGTACCACATAATTAATGAAGAGGATGGTTAAACCTATGAATGGAAATTCAGTTAAGAATTCCATTACCTCGGGTTCGTCTAACATCATTTATGTCTGAACCTACTTTAAAATGGTTAATAGAGTGCTATTAATATTTTAATGAAACATATTATTTTTTATATCACCTTATATGATCACTATATAACATTATTCCACTCATTTATTAATAATATTTTTTTATTTCAATTCTTTTAGGTGTGATGCTTACCAAGTTTCCATGATCTGTTCGTAGTGGATTTTCATGTCTAATGGAAGAGAAACTCTATAAATGGAAGTAAATGGTATTAATATTTTTTAATAATATTATATGATACCATAAATCAGTTTTTTCATATATTAAGATGAATCATTACATAATACATTAATGATATTCATTTATATCATTTCGGCATTTATTTGATAATCAAAAACTTGTTTCATTATATTATTTAATATTAGGTATATATGTTAATTATAGAATATAAAAGTTGTTATATCATAATATTTATTATAATATTTCACAATTAAAATTGTTTTATGACCATCCCTAAAGGAGGTAATGGAAATTTACAACACATCATCCACAATGTCGGTAAATCGACACATCATAGTTGATGTTTTTATTTTTAGAATTAAAGGAAGAGAAAAGTAAGTGTGATGATTAATGTTTACATAAAAATGATAAAAATAAATCATATATAAGATTTTGGAGTCTTCATGCCTCTTAAACAATGTAATGTGAATATATTATAAGAAAATAAAAAACCTGAAAAGAATAGAAAAGAAAATTAAAGAGGATTTTTACTTCATGAATTCTCTTCTTTAGGAACCACCTTAAGCCCCTTAGTTTTGGAATTTTGGGGAGAAATGTAGGTATTGGACTTGGGGAAGAGGCTTGGGAATTTATTTAGGTATAAATTAAGCAATATTCAAGGATTTTATGTGTGAGGGGAAGAGGTGATGCAGGGATGTGTTTATAGTGAGGAGGGGGGTTCCATTATTTTAATAATTATTTTTTTATTTTGATCATGACAAGAAATAATGATGGTTATTGTGACTAAATACTATAATTAGTTCACGTGAGTTTGAATCAATTGTGATTACCTTAGTATAAAATCATCCACAACTCAATAATTCAAGTATTTCGCTTATATCGTAAATTAACATATTTTACTATTCACCAAAATTTTATGTATTTCCGAATAATTACAAAAAAATCATCCCAACCATTTTATGAATCGTAGAATTAAAAAAATGAAATTAATTTTTTGAAAATATTGTTCTAAATATAATAAATTTAATTATTAATTGAAATCATACTTTATTGTAAAATACCAATTTTAAAACTACAACTAATTTTATAACAATTTTCCAAAATAATTTAAGCCTCATAAAATTATTTTCTAATAATAAGACAACCAAAATAATAATTCATGAATATATTTTATAATTTTTTCTAAAACATTTCATTAATTATAAAATTGTAATAAAATATTTATGACTCATAGAATACAAACACTTAATTAATAATTTTCAAAAAATATATTTACCTGTTAAATGATATATAAAAATCCTATTTTTCAATTATAAGATGGATGAAATTTATTTATACTTTATTAGGTAAGATTACTATTCTATTGGCCATATTAAAATTTGAAATGGTCATGTTACTGTTCCTACGATCAAGTTTTTTATTACATCTATTTAATGAACAAAATGACTATAAATGACACTTTTTCGTTATACATTTATAATGAATTTAACTATCCAATTCCAAAAAGAAATTTTTATTACATATGTAACATGGTTGTTACATTATCCCCACCTTCTAGAAATTTCATCCTCATATTTTTTATTTACTTATTAAACAAGTGAGGGTACCTTTCCCTCAAAGCATTTTTAGATTCCTATGTTGTTTCTTTAACCATGTGGTTTATCCACAAAACCTTAACATTGGGAATCACCATACTTAGAAATACTAGCTCTCAATGATCCAGAATCTGAAAAGGATTTTCTTTATAAGAAAGTTTCTCTTCCTACTAAACTACTTCTAGGATCAAAACATGAGATGGATCTAGAACAGACTTTCTCAATATCAAAACATGAAAAAAATTGTGTACCTGATATAAAATCAGAGGAAAATTTACTCAATAGGTTACTGGTCCCACATTGACTAGAATTTCATAAGTTTGAATGAAAAATGGAATTATATTTTCTTTCTTACCAAAACACATAACACTGATCTATGGTGAGATTTTAAGAAAAAGATGATCACCTATATCAAAAGAAGAGTATTTACTCCTATTATCTAGATAAATTTTATACTTTCTCAAAGCTATCCTCATGTGTTACTAAATCCTCTTCTCTTTTCAGCCACTTCCACAACTAATTCAGGTCCCTTAAACTTCCTTTATCTTACTTAATCAAAAAAATGATGGATTTTGACACCGCTTCCCAAATAATGACTCAAAAGGTTCAATCTGTATACTGGAAATAAAACTATTATTATAATAAAACTCAACTAAAGAATGTTGATGATTAGTACTACCGATGAAATCAATTGAATAGGTTCAATGCATGTACATTATGGTCTGAATTGTTCACTCTATTTTTCCATCAGATTTATTATGAAAATCAATGAAAAAATTTAATTATGTGCCCAATTACTTTTGAAGGCCTTTCCAAATGTTATAAGTGAACCTGGTATCTTGATTAGATATAATGGACCTAAGAACTCCATGTAACCTAAAAATATCCTTGAGGTGCATTTTAGAAAGCTTATCTAAATACATAGTATTTAAAATAAGAAGAAAATGTGTATATTTACTCATTCATTCAATAATAACCCAAATTGCATTGTTTCATCGACAATTTTTTGATAGTCCCACCATGAAGTCTATTGATATATTTTCTAATTTCCACTCTGGAACTAGAAAAGTTTCAATAATCCAAATTATTTATAATTTCTCTTCTTTGACATATTTACATGTCAAACATTTCATGGTAAAATATACAATATCACTTTTCATTTCATCCCACCAGTAATTCTTTTGAATCTCTCTATACATCTTTGTCCTACCAGGATGAACTGAAAACAGAGAACTATGAGATTTACACATAAATTATTTCTTCACCTATGAATCTCAAGGAAAACAAAAACTCTTACCAAATATTAAAAAAAAATCTTTATCAACATTAAATTACCTATATTTACCCTTTTTCACTATTTTTATTTTTTCTATAAATCACGTTCTCCCTTCCCTATATTCATAATTTTTTCAGATAGAGATTAATGCACTGACACTTGAAACAAAATAGAGAAATTTCTTAAAGCAACAATTTCCATGAACAAATTCATCAAATAATTAATCAAGGGGTCATGTTTGAAATGTTACATGGTTAATGATGCATGATGATTTCCACTCAAGGCATACGCCACTTGGTTTTATTTTCAAGGATGGCAATTGATCATTAAGTAACAATCATTCACCAATTCAATCCATATTCTCTACCTCATGTTTAATTCCTTCTGATAGAATATATACTTCATACTTTTATTATTAATATATATTTCACATTTGGATCCATATAAATGATACCATAAAATAGTCTAAGAGAACAACACATCTACTAATTCCAAATCATTAGTGGGATAATTTAACTAATGAGGTTTTAGTTTTCTTGAATCATAAGCAATTACCTGATCATTTTTCATCAGAACACAACCATGTCCCTTAAAAAAGGATCATTATAGATGAAAAAATATCTATTTTTGGAAGGTAGACCAAAAAATGAAGCATTAACCAATCTTTTATTGATTTCTAGAAAAAAAACACAATCTTCTGTCCAACTAAATTTAACCCATTTTCTTGTCAACATAGTTAGTGGGATAGATAACCATATGATGTTTTTACAAATGTATCAGTAATAACATTCTAATCTAAGGAAACTATGAATATGTATAACATTTTTAGGTCTTGTCAATTCATCAACCACTTTTTTTGGAAGGATCAACTATTATTCCATCTTTATTTACAATGTTACCATGAAAAAAACTAGTTGCAACCAAATATCAAATTTTATAAATTTTCCATATAATTTATTTTCTTTTCGAGTTTATAAGAAAATACATAAATGTTTTTAATTATCCTCATAACTTTTCGAAAAAACTAAAATATCATCAATAAAAACAGTGAAAACTTAACCAAATATTCACATAATATTCTATTCATAAGAATATTGAACAATCTAGGGGCATATTTCAAGCCAAAAGGCATAAAAAACTCATAATTCATATATCTAGTATGAAAATATGTTTTTGAGTTGTCATCACCCTTCACCTTTAACTGATGGTTCTTAGATCTAAAGTAAATCTTTGAAAAGTACTTAACTCTCTAGAGCTGATCCAATAAATCATCAATATGAGGAAAATGATAGTTATTCTTAATGGTAATGTTATTAAAAGATCTATAATAAATGTAAAGTCTCATGGAACAATATTTTTATAACGAAAAAATAGGTGAACCTCGTGGTGATGTTCCATGATGAATGAATCATTTATGAAGAAACTTCTACAACTAATTTTTCAATTCAATAAGTTCAAATTGATCCAATCAATAAGGGGGTTTTGAAATTATATTATCATTAGAAACCAAGTAAATAGTAAATTCAACTTCATGATTAGGTATAACAATTGGAAATTCACCAAGAAAAAAATCCAGGTATTCATCTACCACTTGCATATCAATAATCTAAACATTCCCCTTTTTTCAACAATATGAGCAAGATAAATTTTATTTCTATCATTTAACAGTTTCGCAATATTATAGCATGTTATGAATTCTATGGGTTAATTCTTGTATAAAAAATGAAACTCTTTAAGAAATCAACAACTTTAGCTCTACAATAAATATCAGTATGATAAACAGAAATCCAATCCATACCTAGAATGACATAAAACTATACTAAGGAAACAACAACAAGTTCTGCAAGTATTTTCTTTCCATAAAAAACAATTTGAATATTCATATAATGATTTTTAACTGTAATATTTATCCCCTGGTGTTTTTACTATATGTTTTAGTCACATTTTATGTTGTGAAATTTTCAATTCACCATAAAATTTATCATAAATAAAGGAATGTGGAAACCACGTATCAAAAAAGACATTATAAAAATATGACTAACCAAAAATGTACCTGATACCACTTCATGGGATGGACTGAAATCTACTAACATAGTCACAATGAATCTCACTACACCTTCCTGCTTATAAAATGGAAACTTTCCATTATTCAAATCTTTCTTTGGGTAGGTATATTCATAATGACCCATCTCACCACATTTAAAACACTTTATGGTTTTCTAATCATAATTAATCTTAAGATCATTTTCATTATATACTTGGTCCATATGACCAAACATAGAAAATAAAAAACATTTTCCAGATTTTTTATGAAATTCCCTATTATTCATTTTACCACACATCCCACTAACTAGAAAATAGGTTTTCTTACCATTATATTTATTTTATTGCTTCTTACCCATCCGTTTTCATATGTACCACTTCTTCTAATTGTTGAAAAAGTACACATGATCATCAGAAAAATCCATTCCTACCCTCTCATCACATTAAGAAATTTTCTCAAAAGTTTTGAATTCATGTGAAGCTAATTTCCTTAGATATGTTGTCTTTAATCCTAAATAAAAACAAATGATTTTTTAATGAAGATTTGGAATAATATTTGGAGAGTACCTTGCCAATAGGGTTATGTTTGTTTCATAAATGGTCATTGAATTCTCTTAACTTTGTTTCAATTCAAGGAAAAGGTTTTCCATCCTAATACGATCCAATTTATGGAAATATTTTTCATGGAAAAGATTTTTAAATTCACCCCATTCCTAGGCATCAATATCCTCACTATCCCTGATAATCTTGACCATTGACCACCACTTGTTCGATTAAAATTAAAAATAATAAATGGAAAGATTAACCATTTGATTATCTGAACACCCCATAACATCCAATATCTTTTCAAGGGCGTTAATGCATCCTCCATCATCCACTTGGTTAAAAGATCCAATGAAAGTATGAGGGTGTTTCCTCAAAAAATGTTCTACTATCATCAATTTCTTTATAAATAGTTCTAGTTGTTCTTATGAATGGATGACAGCAGCATTTATTTCTTGAGCTAGTGGACCAATTAATTTCATAAAATTTTTGGTTCCAATTCCCACCATTCTATGTTATGGATTCATAAAGATATCATCCTCTCGCTACCTTCCCACTTCAGTTTCCCTGTTTCTTCAACAGAAAACTATTTTGAACAGACATATCTTTAATGATGAAATATGGTAATATTCAAATTCCATATCATTTAAAAAAAAAATTTGTTAAAAAACATTTACGATATTATAATAAAATCATTCTAACCCCTAAATTTATATAAATCCTACTCTGATACCAACTATAATAACCTGGCATTAAAGATTTCATAATATTGTCAATTAAACTATATTTAATTATTTTGCATCCCAATGATCTTTTCAGTTTATATTTTTAGAGTGTTAGGTGATAAAGCTTATATATCAACCCAAAATCATAAAAATAAGGTACTACTAAGACATTATCCATTTATTTCATAATGAAAATGTTTTAAATGAAACATAAAATCTATTCTTGAAAAGTCTTCAGAATATTAATTTGGGATTCTCATTTTCACTTACTCATCCATAAAATCTATGATTTTTTTAAAACATGGGATGAGAAAAAAAAATCATAGTAAGGTATATAAAAAGAATAAGATAAGATGTTAGTATATGAATACTTATAAACTTATGAAATCATCTTCACAAACACATACTTCTTACCTAATAAGTATCATATAGTTACTTTGTGAAAGCATAATATTTCCATAAATCATATAAAACATGAATAATACCATAAAGATAACATGGAAGAATTACATAATTAATATTTTAACCATCACAACTACTATATGTTTGTTAATCCTCATGAATACCTTATAATGTAACCCTCACAACTACCTTATTGTGAAACCATCACCGTTATACTGGGAGTAACCATACGGTCGAACTCCAGAAAAAACATAACCAATGTATTGGAGGGATATATGGGTTCCAATATTAATTATAAACCATTCCCGATATCCATAACAAAATCATAAAACCTAAACAATTTCATAAAAACATTCCTTTCAAATTTTGTAAAAAGACACTAAACATGATTTTTAAAAGGAAAGTACCATACGAATATCATTTATTTGAAGTGAGAGTTGATAAAAAGATTAGAATATATAAGTAAACTATAATAATAATAATAAAACATAATATAAAAAAAATTAATTGCACAAATAATATTATTAGCACATAATTAACGAAGTACAATGTTAACCCAATGAATAAAAATTTAGTTAAGAAATACATTACTTTGGGTTCGTTTTACTTAAATGTATTTAAACCACATATATAATTGTTTAAAGAGAGTTATTAATATTTTAAATAAAAATATTAATTTTTAAAACACCTTATATGATCATATTATAACATAATTCCACCCATTTATTAAAAATAATTAGTTATTACCATTGTTTTGGGTGACTTCTTTACATGGTTTCCATGGTCTATTTATAATAGATTTTATTTAAAATGGAAGAGAAACTCTTAAAGTGGAATGAAATAGTATTAATATTTTTCCAAAATATTAAATGATACCCTAAATCATTTTTACCAGATATGATGATAAATCACTAGATAAAACAATAATGATATTCATTGAGATCATTTTTGTGGTTCTTCGATAATCACAATCTACTTTCTTATATTACATAATATTATTTATATATTTTAATTCCAAAAACATAAAAAAGGTTATATAATAAACTTTAAAATATTATTAAACCATTAAAATGGATTTATGACCATCCATAAAGGTGTTAATAGAAATTGGGAACACATCATCCATGATGTCAGTAAATCCACACATCACGGATGATGTTTTTATTTTTAGAATAAAATAGAGAGGCGAAGAAGTATGATGATTAATACATCCATAAAAATGATAAAATATATACAATTGATTTTTAATTCTTCTTGAATAAGGGTAATTGAATATATTATAAGAAAATAAAAATAATTAAAAAGAAAAGATAAGAAAATGAAAGAGGATTTTTACCTCTTGAACTCTATTCTTGGAGAACCTCCTTAAGGCCCTTGGTTTTTATTCATTTGGTGAGACCTATAGAAATTTGAGATGGGAGAAATGATTTGGAAGTGATTTGGATAGAAATTAATAAATATACAAGGCTTTGATGTGTGAGGGTAAGAGGTTATGTGGGGAGGAATTTATAGTGGGGGAGAGGTGAGGTTTCCATTATTTTTATCATTATTTTATTATTTGGATCAAGACAAGAAATAGTGTTCATTATTTTGACTAAATACAATAATTAGTTCATGTGAGTTTTAACCAAGGGTTCTTACCTCAGCATAATATCATTCATGACTCAATAATTCAAGTGTGTATCTTATTTCATAAATTATGATATTTTATTATTCACCAAAAAATCAAGTATTTTAGAAAAATATAAAAAATTCACCACAAATTTTTTTTGACATGTAGAATTAAAAAATGGACTCCATTTTATAAAATTAATTTATAGATATTAGAAATTTAATTTTTAATTAAATCCAAATTTATTTGAAAAATACCAATTTTTAAACTATAATTGATTGTATAACACTTTAAAAAATTAATTAAACTATCATAAAATTATATTATAATCATAAGAAAAAAATAATTCATGAATCTATTTTATAAAAAAATATATATATTTTTAAATCATTTTATTAATTATAAAATTTTAATTCGATATTTAATACTCAAAAAACACCAACCCTTAATTAATAATTTTCCAAAAAATATTTACTTGTTCAATGATATATGAATATCATATTTTTCACATAGAATGTGGATAAATTTTATTTATAGTTTATTATGTGAGGTTACAATTATATTTACTATATTACTATTCCTAAAGTTATGTTACTATTCCAACAGTTTAATGTCCATAATTTCAACAAATTCAACTTTTTCATTATACATTTATTATGAATTTATTTATTAAATTCTAAAATGAAAAAAAATTATTATTTAAGTACTTGGGTTGTTACAATATTTCTGTAGGTCTAGTTGAATAAATAATATAACAATGAATTTTTCATCATAAAAAAAAAAGAAAATTCAAAATTTGAATGGTTGTATAAAACGCTGCAATGAAAATAGTGAACTACAGTCATATTGGTCCATTGAGTAATTATATATTTTTATGCTTATTTTCAAAATATGAATTCAAAATATGAATTCAAAATATAAATTGAGTAAAAATGATTTAATAATGTGATATTAAAACCCACAAACAATGATATTTATATGTATAAGGTTGATAATATATTATATATTATTGTAAAAGCACACTCCCACTCCTATACTTTTTTACTCATGGGAAAATTCTTATATACTAATCAAGTCATATTTCCAAATAAATTGTGAGAAAACTTTCAAGATTATTTTGAAATGAAATCCACCATGTCTTGTTTGTTAAATGAATTTCCAATCATTATTCTTCTATCACATTCAAAATTTTCAACTACATTTATTCACCCATGAAACATGTTGCAACCTACCTCATATAGAAAATTTTATACTTCTGTCCGAGAACATATGAATGTGGAGTTATAGTAATTTCGTAGTGTTCCTATGATCTTACGAAATACTTGTTGAGATCCTATGATATGTACAACTAGAAACTAGGATGATGATGAAGAGGAATTCCAAAAGGATTTTTTGTTGTTTAATTATTGACTGGATTTAATGTTTAAAAAATATAATCCCTAAGTTTGGTGTTTAATTTATTAAGTACAAACAAAGTAAAAATTCAGAAATTGTTCATAATTATTGTACTCAATTCACATTCCCCTTTTTGTGTTTTTGTGGTTCATATCCAAACAGTGAATAATAATGATAAACATCTTATTTTATTTAATTGTTTCTTTTGTTTGGATTATTTTTTTCAATGTATAGAACTATTGGTTTTTTAACATACAATTTCTTTGAGATAAAGAGTGAAAATGTGTAAAATAATGATACATCATGGCTTGTATTGTGAACTAACTACCCAAACAAAATGTTGAAACCCTTTTAATCAACCCATAACAAATAATATTTCCCTATAATTCCAATAAAAATAACCTATCCCCCACACTTACTGAATATAAAACAAGAATATACACAATATATTGTTATGTAGAGATAAATTATTTTGTAATGTGGAAACCAAATTAGAATTTCATGGTCTCTAAATAATAATAAGTTTTAAATTTCAAGGTAGAAGAAATATTAGATACTTGTATACAAGGTTTTTCAATTTAATGATGGCCTATTTCATGGGAGTTATATTGTAGAATCTTATAACTCCAAATAGAATCAAGGTTAGTTTTAGTTTGTCCATATGGAACAAGACTCTAAGTAAACTGAATAAATTTAAGAATAATAAATTAAGGAAATATAATGTCCCTCAAGTAAGGGATTTAAAATATTTTTAATTGTTAATCGTGTAGGATATTTAAAAATCCTTTAAATAATAATAATTTTTCTAAAATAAAAAAAATATTATATCAATATTAATTTGAAATATTTTTTCCAAAAACAAAGAAATTTCTCAAAAAATCAAATCACACATGAAAAATGATGTGGGATATTCTCTCTAAGATCAATGTTTATATTAAAAAATTAAACAATGAAAATGAATTTAAAAATGAAAACAAAATGTTTTTTTTTTAATGTTTGGGTATTTTTAAATATAAATACACAACATATAAAAAATAGATATACTATGTGTGTTTTTAAATGATATCATAACTATCATGTGTATCCCTCCCCTATAATGAAAAATTAAATTATCCTAAATTCAAGAACACAAAATAAATAAGAAAGTAAATAAAGATTGGGAGATGGGACAACATGCTAAGTGGTGCCATATGGGGTATCTATCAACTAGATTTAATCCACCAGATGCTTTGGAAAACTCTTATAGAAGTGATTATGTCTCTTCCCATTGATATTAAACTCTAAAAACTATTCTTATGAAAAACCTATATTCCACAAAATAGGTAAAAATTAGTAATATTGTAAGGGTTGAGAAATTGAGAAATAATATTACATGTATACAGTTATAGCCTAGAATTTTACTTGAGGACCTTATAACCGATATGAAAATTCCACTACTAAATAATTTCATCTTATATAAACTTTTTCTTCTATTTATCAATCTATGATTTATTATATGTATCATGCTAAATTTCATCCAACTGTTGAATCTAAAACATCCTAGGCTCATCTATATATGTGAGATTCGTATTATAATGTTTCACAACCCAATATGCATGTGGATCTACCTCGACTGAGATTTGACAAGCCTTTCCAAATAAAATTTTATAAGGTGAAATTATTATTGGGGTTTTAAAATATATATCGTACTTACAAGGTGTATCATCTAAATACACAATCCAATCCTTCCTATTGATTTGTACCCTTTTTTCTAAGATTCTATTAACATCCTAATTTGAAACTTTTTCTAGTTTTTTAGTTTGAGGGGAAATATAGTGGATTCTTTATGAAAACTCCTATACATAAATAGAATTATTTTCATTTTATGATTAAAAAAATATGAACCATGACCACTAATGATGAATCTAAGAAACCCAAACCCATTTAAAATGTGAGATATCACGAAATCGACAACTACTCAAGAGTAATTAGTCCCACTAGAATTTTCTTACACCCATTATGATATACAATCAACAACCAATTACACATATACAATGACAAATGAATTTTGAAAAAGACCCATGTGGTCAATTTTCTATGCATATATGATATCACCAAATAACATGGGTTTTTGGGAAATTTCATTCCTATTTGAGATATTCCCTACGAATTTACATCATGTACATGTATTAAAAAATATATGGAAATATATATATAATGTTTTCCAATAAAGTCCATTGTAATGGACATTTTGGGCTTTATGATGAGAGAAAAAAGTGGCCCCAGAATCCAAAAGTAGAGTAAATGATCGAAATAGAGGTGAAATCATGGTTGGGGACACAAAAATAAACTACCTAGTCACAAAAGAATTTCCATAGGTATTGGTCATCCCAAATGTACTATCATCACTGAGGATTAATTATTTGGTATTTGAAGTTCTAAAATATATAGGAACCCTAGATGCTACAAAAAATGCCACTATGTCTTTATACCATGGGGTATGGTCCACTACATCAAAAATATTCTCATTAGGTATGAAATATACAATGGGGAGTGATGAGTCGACATAGTGATCCAACGGTTGGGAAAATATATTAATATAGTTAGACATCACATTTTCTAATCCTCTCTTATCTTTAATATCTTGGTGAAACATCTAGAGGATGATTATACACTATATGAGGTGGGGATTAGATTTGGGTTTCTCAAAGTGAAATTCAAGGTCAACATAATTAAAAAACATAATGAATTTTAAACCAAGAAGATATGAATTAAATTCATCAATGTCAAACATAAGAAAAAGAAATTCTTTTTAAGGGGTCTTGTAGTTTTTCTAAAAATTTTCAAGGGTATGGGAGGAATATGAAATGACATGGAGATCCCACTCATACCATTATGATAAAACTACACCAATAGATGATTTATAGGAATCACACATATGTTTTAAGGGTAGATCCCATCATAGTAGTTTGATGATGGGAGGTGATGTGGGACTCTTTTTTGGGGAATTAAATTCATAATCAAAATTTTTATCAAAAAAACTCTGAATATTTTTGTAACATTTGAGACTAGGGATGTGAGATACTACTGAAGAATTAAATGAATGGGAAGTAAAAACCAATAAGGCCCAAGAAATAATGCACCTCAAGAATGCATTTCTAAAATTAAAGGGAGGAAAGTATTTTAATTTATAATTTATTAACTTAAATTACCTTACTAAAAATAATATGGAAAAGAACTATCCCCCACTCTACTATGAAATGGAATTTCTCATAATTTAATACATTATAATTTAATGTTCAATGGAGAAGTAAATAACCTATATGTGGTAAAAAATAATAAATGTAATATCCATAAACCGTGAAATCATACATAAATTGTTTGATAAATTTCAAAAGGTATATAGAAAATATTCTCAAAATATAAAATTTAAATGTACAATGAGAATAATGAAGACAAAATGATATCCTTGTGTGTGAAATAGTGTTAAAATTATAGGTAAATGTTGCATTTCATTAATCCCTGGGGGCTCTATGGATTTTAAAATAACCTGAATAGTTATAAAGAAAAAAATAATTGGACTTATGATTTAATATTTCAAACATTTTTTCAATGAAAGGTAGGGGAAATTGGTCCTTTAACATTGATTGATTTAGTTTACAATAGTCAATACAGACTCACAAACTGTTTTTCACTCATGTTAGAACCAATTCATTCCTTTCATTTGACACCATTGTTATTTTGGTTTTATTAGGCACAATTTATACTAAGATAACACATTTATTATAAGATATTTGACAGATAGTCCTTGCATTAGGAGATTTTCTAACATACATTTTTACCACTTCAAGGTGGGTGTAATTTAATCGGTGTTGATATTTACTTATAGTCTTAGAATCAACATATAAAAGTATATGATGTATTTAAATAGATGGGTTAATCCATGGAATGTCTTATATTTTTCATCCTATCACTTTTTTACACTCTCTGAAAATGTCTAGTAAATTTTATTCTAACTGAGGAGAGGTTTTTGACAATAATAATGGTAAATTTTTCAATAGCTCAAGAGAAATATATTTCAAATTATATGGAAGTGTTTTTAATCCCAACACTGGTGGTTTTTGGATGGATGGAAGGGATTTACAAGGAGTGAGATCCATGAAACTCTTTATATGATAATGTTTATTATCTATGGAAAGAGAATCATTGGAAATAAGATTAAAATAATCATCAATGGTCATGGTTACTTATGAATAAACACAATCACCAATTAAAACACAAAAAATAAAATTTTAATTTTTTTAGAAGGTGATGACATGAACTGGTTTCCCAATTCATGTCATCAAAGGAATTTATTAAAAGCAAATGTTGCAATACAAACATGAGGTGTAATGCTCTTACACCAGCACAGAATCAGTAGGGGTACAATGTGACTCATCAAAATAAAAACCCAAAATAAAAACAAATCAGCTTACCTGAGATCGTTCTAGAGGAGAGAACCAATCTGCAACAGCCAGACAGAATCCCATCCTTGCAGCATATGATCAGCATTCAGAAAAAAGTTCCAGATAGAGAGAAAGAATCCTCAAGGTAAAATGCCAAGATTAACATGGAGATTATCAAAAATGTAAACCAGGAACTGAGCAGAGATAACCCCATGAGCAGCATCAAAATAGATCTTAATCTAGAATTAAGAACTGAGATTTTAATAGAAGTTTCAAGAAATCTTCATGAAGTAAAAAACTCAAAAGAAGACACCATCAATCCAACCATACTGCAATGCTCACCAAACTGTAAGTGTGAATACTATCCAAACAAATCTAGTTTATCCTTTGCATGACTGATCAACCTACAGTCATTCATCTTGCATCCAGAATTAGAATGAATAATACTTATTAGCAAACAAGTCAAGAAAAACAAAGTAGTCCATCCTGTCAGAGAAAATTCAAGTCCAGAAAACCCCAATATAATCTAGCAGTGAAATCAATGAGAAAAAACCAGATGGAGAATTAGACATATCCTCGTCCAAACAGCATGTCAAAAGAGATTTAAATAATCTCCAGAATCATGAGCCATCAAAGAGAGACAAATAGAGTAAATCTAGAATTCTATCATAAAAAAGGAGCAACAAAATCCTATACAGAACAATCTTCAGAACCCATCCAACAAGGAACAGCAGATCAGAGAAGCAGAGACATAACATCAGATATGATATAACAAAAACTAAATCCAAGGGAACATGATGAGGCTAGTATAAAGAGGTCCTTCAATCTACTCCTGCCAATATCCAGCTTAAAATCTTCATTCAACCATCAAGTAAAATCATAATCAAAATAAGATCTGAAATAAGTATCATAGTAACTAAGAAGATTTGGTTCTCATATTCAATCATTAATTGAAAATGAATCTTTTAATATCAAGATATTCTTTGGCTAGAATCTTACATTCTTGAAGCTCTTGATGGTAAATTTCGAGTTGCCTATCCATATCATCATTCCACACATGAATATCCTGCTCATCAAACAGATGTGAAAAATAATACAGCAAAATACTGGAAGCCTCAACCCGAGGCTTATCTTGAGGATCATCTGTAAGTTTTTTCTTAGAAACATTAGCTTGGGTCTTCTCTTATGGAACCTTTGTAGGTTCATATTTGAAAACATCGACAGATCTGGTCACAATAATATGCTCTGTATTCGAGTAGTCCTTACTTCTTCTAGTTTTTCTAGGATGAGGAGTTTTGAAACCATCCTCATCTACCATTGGATTTTTACATTTTTTGGCCATAGTATTCAAATACTTCTCTTCAATCTGGCCAGGTTTATCTTCCTCCTCCACATTAGGAACTAAAGCCTCATTATCAGACTCCTCTTCATTTTCTTTAGCTTCAATGGAAACATTCTGTTTTGGAGATTCTGTTTCAGGTGCAACAATAATGGAATCCTCCATAATGAGTGGAACATCAACAGAGCTGTCACTCCATTTGTCCTTAATGGCCTCAACAAGATCATGTTCAATGATCTTATTCGAAACAGAAAACATTTCTGTATCATCCGAGACAGCTTTAACAAAATATTTAATTTTATTCTCAGAAATCTGATTATATTTTGGAATATTCTTGTCCATTAAAATGGATTCCCCATTTCCAACCAAAGAAACTATGTTCTGCTGACCAGATTCTTTTATACCAGAAGAGGAACAAGACTTATCAAAAGGAATTGAGATTTCAGAATCAACAGCCTGATTCTTTTGATTTCTGGATTTTGAATTTTCTATCCAAATTGAATTAAACTGGGTTATAGTAATATTATCTTGTTTACCACACTCATTAAAATTGTGCCTAGTTTTAAAGCAGTTTATACAGAAAGCAGGTAGGTTTTCAAAAACTACATCTTGCACAAAACCTTTCTCTACATTCTGAATCCAAATGCTCGTTGGTAGGTCCTTTGAAAGATCCATATTAGTACAAATCCTATAAACCGATGGCCTTGTCATGTTAAATTTAGCATAATCTAATCTTATGGGTGTACAAAACAACTTAGAAATAGCAAACAACTCAATCTTCTTAGAGAAATGTATTGGCAGTTCAGGAAAAGAAATCCAAATTAGGGCAATGTGGCAAGCATAACCGGGGACAAAGTCAGGGGACCATTTGCACACATTCATGTTCTCTCGCCCGAAGGTCTATGATCCCCTCACCCAGAAGTGATAGTAGTCAGAATTAGAAGATAATTGAAACAAAATATTTCATGAGTTTAGAAATCCAATACTAAAATCAGTAAAACCAATACGTTCTAGGGTTTTGCGGAGGAACATCAGCGAACGATGTTTCTTGGAAAAAGTACCAACCAAGGCATATAATTTCTCCCCTAAACCTCATGGAGATATTACAATTGTGACTATTAATGATTTTATTTGACAATTTCTGGGAAGTCCTTCCATTTTTGATAATAACATTTAATTTGGTATGGGAATCTTCTATCTCAAAAATATAGAAGTATTTAGGGAATATGAGATGAGATTATTCAGTCTCACAAGGACATCATCAATCACACATTTTTGGTATGTTGTCATTTGGTTGGAATATTTCATGATGATGTCCATTGGTTGAAGCTCTTGAACATTCAATTTAGTATACATAGTGTGAGGTATCACATTAATAAAAGAACCTAAATCAAGAGTTGTGTAAAAAAATAAGGTCTCCAATATAATTAAATGTATCATAAAAGTTCAAGGATCCTTGCATTTGGTTTTAATATTTGGTTTTATCAATTATGATAAATTCCTATGAAGGTTGAATCTGTAAAACCACTTTAGTATTCATCTATGAGTGTAATGTTCATTAAGGAATTTGGTTTACTGAGAATATTTTTAACTCCACCCATGAGAGGAATGATTACTTGTACAATTTTAAATATATCACTGAACTCTATATCAATTTAATTATCAAAATATTTCTTGGATTGTGAGAGTATTTAGGTAAAGTTAAGAGGAATGGATTATTCAATGGAATCCAAAATGATAACTTTTTTACCCTTTTTTCTGCACATAAATCTTCTGATGGTAGAGAAAGAGTTTTTTCAAGAGGATGGAATACCTATTGTATAGAATCATTGGAAGAGGAATGTACTTTACCACTAAAAATTATGATAGATCATATATTTTTATTTTACGTGTTATTGGAAATAGGTTGGGATGGTAGATGTCTAGAACCATTCTTCTTTATCTCACCAATAGTGTTTTCCAACTGTCTCACTTGAGTTTATAGGTCTTGCATAGGCTATTGTGTGGCCTTTTGGAACTATAGGTTCTAATATTCGGTTTTATTTACCATTTATATTAGACTTGGATTATATTTTGAATGTGAGGGGGTTATTGCAATAATGTGAAGGATAGAAAGTATTTATACCTTGTATTTATTGATACATGTCTGTTTGGGGTAGATTAAGTATCATCCATTTGTTCGTATTATGGTTGTGCTTTCGACACAAGGATTGTATTTGGTAAAAATTATTATTTATTAAAGGGAGGTTCTTGCTAAAAAGTACTCCCTCTATAATACTACTACACAAGAATCCGATGAATCATAAACATGGTGGCACTAATCAGTTAAATGATTATTATCAAAATAAATACCATAATACAATAGAATATGTGAAGAGTGTCAATTACCTTTATCATGAGATAATAATATTATAAGTGTATAGAGTACATCAAACTTATTATCTATATTTTTTAGAAGGATGAATAGCCTACATCATGAAATCCTTAAGTGGGTGAAATTTCTCATGTGTTAAATTATTCTGTATTTGGAGAAATGATAGCTATAAAAACATGAGTATTGGATGGATTTTTTATTACTTAGGGAAGAACTAGTTGCATCATCTCTCATTCCATAATATAAGGGGAAACATCCCTCATATAAGTATTTAATTATAAATTTTCATCTAATTTTTTGTGGGGGTATCTTGAGAAAATCCTTTTTAGTATCTTCTAATATTAATGAAGGGTATCTCCTTGTGATTTCCTAATGCCATTGATTTATTTTATAATTAATTTAGCTCATGAGGTAGGAAATAATTTCTCTAAAAAGAGTCGTTTAATGTCATTATATTTCCCAATTATTGTAGGTAGGTAGTATATCAAGTATTTTGGTACAACATCATAATAGAAAGGGAAGGCCCTAAACATTATGAGGTCCTCAAACACATTTTTGAGTTTCATGGTGGAAAAAAAATATGTAAAAATATTCAATATGTTTGTGAGGTTACTCATTAGGAAGTCAATGTAATTTAAGAAATTGGATGATGAGTCCATATATCAACTCAAATTTTAATGCTTCCTCGGGATATTGTATGTATGGAGTTTGGTACTCCACAATAGGGTTGGTTAGTTATTTTGAGGTTAGATTATTTTCATCCATGTTTTATGGGGTTTGATTTAGTTTAATATTATATTATTTTAGGAAAAATTTGTTTTGTATAATTTTATTCATAGTTTTACTAGATTTACATACTCTAGGAGACTTTATTTGTGAGTGGTCTTACTTTTCAATTTCTATGGAAATTTCATGTAATTTTTCCTTCACAGTTATTTTCATAACACAATTATGAAAAGTTTGTTTTTAAGAAGAATGAAAGGAATAAATAAAACACACTTGGGAATGAATGGGAAATAAAAAAATTTAAATGATGAAGAAAAAAATATTTTAATAAATCAGAGAGAAGAGATAAGAGAGAAGATATAGGGAGAGAGGGAGAGAACACCAAAAAATAAACAAGAAATACAAAAGGGCAGTGGGGAAGATTTAAACGGGTAATAAAGAAGAAAAAAATAAATCATAAGGTGAATTTATCATATATCCTAGGAAAAAGTGACAAAAATTGATAATGTTGTGGACCAAGTCAAATTAGATATTGTTTTTACAATAATTTATATAGTATAGCAGGAAATATTGGTCATTTATCCATAGAGCCATGGATAACTAATTTAAAATAAGCTCTAATTTAAATAAATAGAGATATATTTTTATTGAGTTATAGATTAGGCATCACTTTATAAATAATGTATGAGTAAACATATTTTAATTTATATAGTAGGATTTAAAATAGTATATGAAATTGTGATCATCCTAGTTAATCCCCCAAATGCTCATTCAATATTTCTTCATGGAAAAGGGAAAAATGTTTCAATAATATATTTTTAAAATATATTTTTTAAAATATTTATTATTATTTTAATACCTATGACTTGTTCAATCACATGATTTGGATCATCAAAAAACCACTCAAAATCAATTCAATTATATTGATGTTAGATTATAACTGATCGACGAATTATGTCACCAATTTGATGTAATGAATAGATTGATATTCTTTTTAAAACTATTCTAAGGGTGAAAAAAGTAATATTCATGAGTTATAATTATATATTTTATTTACCTATCCAATCCACAATATTACTCAAGAAAGAAGAGAGGTGATAAAATAGGAAAGAAAACTCAAATCATCACATTATCCAGGTCATGCATGGAAGTATAAAGATTTTTTTATCCATTTAATTTTTGAGTGATTATACCAGCATAAAAAAATCAATAATAATTAAACAAAAACATATAATTAAAACATAATTCAGAAAATGAAGTTTTGGATTACATAATGGTTCCTCCCTAGGTTATTAGAAGAAGTTCAAAACTCCATGGAATGAGAGGAATGAGAAATATGAGTAATTGGTCATCCCAAGCCTCCAATCCTACCATATGATATAACATCCATTGAAAATTATGGGCAAGAGTGATTTTAAAGTCAATTACATCAAAATTTCTAGAAAATAAGTCATGTGTCTAAGGGGATAGGTTACTATTCATGGAAGACATTATCTCTCAACATGGTTTGACTATTTTATTAACTGAAACCCTGATTATTGATAATAAATTTTGTTTATAGATGGTACATATAGTTGTCTATCCAATGGAGATATAATTAGACTAATTAGAGGTTTGAATCCCAATATATAGACCAATCATTGAGGGGTGGTAGAATATGACACACCCATATTTTCTTCTCTTTATCGACTCTATAGGGCCTCTTTTGATGATATATTTCTTGAGGTCTTGTTGAAGAAATTAAATCCTAATTAAATTTTCATCCTAACAAATGAACTTTCACTTTTATAATATATTATATATGGTAAAAATTAAAATAATGAACTACTATCAAATTAAACCAATATGTAATTACATATTTTTATGAATTTCTCTACCAAATGAATTTAAAATATACATTTCATGAAAAAGGATTTAATAATGGCACACTAAAACAAAAAAAATATGAAGGAAAAATTATAAGTGTGATAATATATGATATATAACTATGAGATCATGTTTCACAGTGGGAAGTTTACTCTAGGTTAACCGAGATGTATTATGATGTCAACTGGATGTTCTGGTGGTCTGATATAAAGAGAGACATTGTAGCTTTGGTTTCCCATTTTCTAACTTGTTAAAAAATCATGTTTCAACCTTAGAGACCTGGAGGCTTACTACAACTACTTCCAGTGCTTCTTTGGATGTAGGATGAGGTGATGAATGGATTTATGACATTGTTTCATAGGACCCTATGAAATCAAGACACAATTTTGGATGTCTATGTTCTAGTTATCTAATGTATCTTACCTTGTACTAATTTGGGAGATGAATTTAGTGGTTGATATGGGAAATGTATATATTTGAGAGATTTTTTCTCTTCACATAGTGCCTTTCAAAATAGAATCTAACATAGATTCTAAAATTTAACTTTTTATTTTGGTAAGGCTTGAAGAAGGCGATGAGTACCCATTTGAACTGATCATTCCCTTTCATCCTCATATCAATGGGTAGTAAAATGAGATGATCTCGAAGATTGAAGATATGTATTGGGAATTTATTCTTGATTTTAGTGGATCTTGGGATAATAACTTATATTTGCTAGATTTATCCTATAATTATAGTTATCTGTCTTCAATTCATATGACTTAAGTTGAGGCATTGAATGGGAGAACATATCATTTAACTCTCCACTGACATGACAAAGTTTAGACTTCATTTTTTTGGAGGATCATGGTACAAGAGACCACATAGTGGGTTTATATGATTAAAAAAATGGTTGGTTACGGATCAGAATATGAAATAATCATACACTGATTGAAGGAGACTACCCTTGGAGTTTATAATGGGTGATAAGGTTTTATTGTAGGTGTCCTCTCAGTTGGGGAATATGTGTTTTTGGAATAGAAATTTGGAACCATGGTACATTATTCCATTAAAAATATTTGATAACATAAAAATGGTCATATATATATTGAACCTTATACCATGGTATTAAGGTATACAAAATATATTTCACATGTCTCAAATTTATAGGTATGAGCATAATCATACACATGTGCTCAATTGTGATGATATTAAGCTGGCACTTAATGAATTTTTCATAGAGCGAACTGTTTAAATAGTGTATCAATGTAACACGATTCTTTACGGAAATACTATTCCTCTTATTTGGGTCCTATGGTAGCATGATCATTTTCTGTAAGAGATGTTTTAGGGGAGGTAGAAATTTAGGTACAATGGCCCAAATTTTTCATGAAGACCTCTAGGGTCACTTGTTGAGGATGAGAAGTCATTATAGGATAAGATTTATAATATCATTAATATCTTGGTATTAATTTTTTGTTTTTTTTCATCTTTTGGTTGTAATTAAATGACTAGAGCCATATTAGGAATCTTTGGAGAGGGAAATGGAATATTTTTGAAATTTTGGGTTACAAGAGAGGTTCACACACTGAATTGATATTCATAATATGTATAGACTCTAAGAGAAATACATAAACCTGAAATTTAGTTTTTAAAATTAATTCATGAAATGAAATTAAAAATCATGACTTGAATGGGGCTTTTGTATTTTGAGCTAAGGTGATGCATTTTTCTGTATATCTATTATTATATGAATTCCTAACATGAATCCCTAATTCACATCATGAATATAGATGGTTCTAGTTGATTTAATGGAAAAATTACATCCTCTATTCTCATTTTTATCCCTTCATACTATTATCAACCATAAGATCTCTCTAAGTAATTTTTGGATCTTCTCTCCCCTTCCAACTCATCTCTTCAACTCTTAAAATCATGTTCAATCCTTTACATCTAATTAAGTAATTTATTCTCTAATCATGATTTATTTTATCCTCTTATAATTGATCTAAATAAATTATATATTTACCCTATTAGTAAAACATTTGGGTTTTTATTATCTAATGAGGTTTTAAGGATCATTAATAGAATCAATATCTAGATTCAAGGGTTTTAATTCTACATAATTCATAGACCAAGGTCATTTTTGACAGCAGTTCGTCATTGGTGAGTTGATCATGAACTAACAATTTTGGGTGTGGTTCCAATTCTCCCTAAATTCTATAGTTCAAAACATTAAAAATTGAAACTTTTTCTAGGATCTAGTAGGAATTATGGGATTAAATGGAGACTATTTTTTTGATCATCATTGTTGTACCTAAGGTAGGAAGACCTTGACATTAGTGTAAATTTTATATAAGTTATTGAAATGAATTTTGGTGTGTTTGTGTCTCCCTAGATAACTATGTTTTATGCTTGATAACATGTTGTATTTATGCATAGCCTTAGGAAAACTATGATTCTCTTTCTTTCATGTTAATTGTTCTAGTTATGATGCTTATTTATTTGATATGATGTTTGATCTATCATTCTTGTCTTATATCCGATTGTGTTTTTCTTCTATATTATAGTGTATCATGATTTTTTATACTCACAAACTATTCACATGAGGGGGATGTGATTGATTTATGGCCAACATGGTTTGGGTTATTAATTAGGGATATATCAGTCATGTTTTTAAATAATCTCATTGATGGGATTTTTTTCGATTGTTCATAACTATTACTTTCAGTATAGTGCCAAGTAGGTAGTGTCGGTCACTGAGGACCCATCCTATTTTGGTACTTTTTTATATATTTTTGATTATATTTAGACCATTTTTACATTAATGGAATACACATTTATATGTTTCGAAGTCATTCAAATGTTCATTGGTGTTATCCTATTGAGTCTTGTGATCACACACTACTCAGACATTTTGGTGAAATTATAGATTTCATTATTATGGATATGGTGAAGGGATATGACCTAGGATGGAAGGTTAAGTAGGTTATTAAGAGGATACAGAGGATATTGGATGAATCCCAAGATGAATTCTTCTATTTTTATTATTATATTACATATAAATTGGATCCATTTGTTCATTTTGATTTATTTACAAAACATCATATATTGTATAATTAGGGGTTGGATTTTATTTTTATTTTGTTCCACTCAAATCGTTATTTATTTAATTACTATTTTTTTTTATTTATTCCTTTATCATACTATGAATTGACCTGGTACTGAGGGAATATTCACCCCACACCATTCCATAGGCCCTCAATATTAATTAGAAACTTATTTTATGTAGTGAGGATCACATGAGGTTTTCTAAAATCCCAAACTCAGACCCAGTGGTTTAGGATGGGATGTTATAAAACAACTTTCTATTATAAATGATACTTCACCAGAGTATAATGATATTACTTTCTAAACATATGACACTGAATGAATGGTATGTAAAATGGGATTGATCTCAAAAATAATGCTAGAATATTTCTTTTCAAGGAACATAAAATCACTTAAAGACTCTATAATCTTGTTTCTTCTCAATACAATAAATATAAATCTAGTCCTTTGAAGTTTTTATTATTTTTTCCAATAATTATAAAGTTTAAAATATTTTATATAAGTGAGGGGACTACAAAAGAATTAACGTGGAATGTATATATAATAATTAACGATGATAAATTCATCACCTAGGAGACTCTCCTCAATGGAATAAAATTGATAATCAATATCTTGAATTTGAAAAAGTGCTAATAAACCTTCATCTCACACTATCTATATATGAAATAAATCATTTTGGTGTACAAAAAAACACTCACAATACATGGAAAATTATATTGGTACATTATTACCTGTCATTATGGTTTTGGGTGATGTTTAAAATACATTATGTTCTCACTTAATATTTCAGAACAAAAAAAACCGAGTAATTAGATTGATGTTCATTTTATTCCATTGATCAAAGATCTTAAATTAGAGTGGTTTTTTGGTGTTATATTTTATCATTATTATAGAAATAAAGATTTCACATTTTTTGTAATGTTATATAGGATGAAAAATTATTTTTAAGATAATGAAAATTTATCAGGATATAATATTAATAGAATTATAGGGAGTCCCATTTGTGAACAAGGCACACACTCAGTTAGGATGAAAGATCCCTTGAAGTATGTGTTTCTAGGAAATCCCATTTTTTCCCCAACGACATAAACTACAATATTAGATGACATCATTAAATGTAAATTCATAACAAGGTAGAACATTGTCTCCACTAATAGATGATCAAAATATTGATAAATTTAATGATATGGTCACCATTTTTAGAAAACAATTTTCAAAACCCCCTATATAAAAATCAATATGATAAATAGATTTTTTTAGAATTATAAAACACCAATTTTTTAAAAATTAGAAATTTTATAAATGTATTGGGCATAAAAATTTATGTGATAGTGAAATTGGAAAATTACAAAATATACCTAAAAAAATTAATGTTGTTATTATGTTTAGGTTGGACATGATTGACATGGTGATATTAGAAGTTTAGATCCTAATAAAGGTGAAAGGTAGGATTTTTATCCTCCAATTTCATACACACATTCTAGGAAAGATATATATCAAAATTTTATCTTGTTTATTGATATAATGGTTTTATAAGGGTATTCATAAAATTTCCAAAATAACATGTAGGTGGATGATTAAATGATAAAGGGTATCAAATCACATGAGTGTAATTTTTTGATGAAAAATTTAATGCATGTAGCTTTATGTTGCATTATGTCTAAAATTATTTGATACACATTAAAAAATCATTATTTCTTTTTCAAGGATATATATAGTAATGTTATAACTCGATGATGTTTCAAACTATTAAAAATGAACCTTTTCATATTAAGAGAATAAGACATATTATTTTAACTATTATTCTTTGATATAATGGTTCACTTGTTTATATAGATCAGACTATGTGGTATAACACATTATATATGGATGTCCCTCACTGAATGATATATAAATATTTTGAAAGGGAATGTAAAAAATCAAATTCTTCCAGAAGGTTTTATTTCATAGAAATTTACCATTGAGGAAGTTTTTGAATTCTATACTAACTATATATCCAATGTAGATAACATCGGTATCTTAAAATATCATCACAATGGGTGTCTTTTTGGTAAAATAATTTGTAAAAAAGATGTTCTTGTAATCACCATTATATAATAGGATAAGGCTCACCTTTATATTTTCCATAAAAATTTAGATGTTATTCCATATTTTGAAGCCCAAAAAGTGTTTATTAGGATTTTTAAAACATAAAGGGTTGAAATATGGATATTAAATACAAAAAATTAACAATTTATAGGATGTTTTTAAGAATTTATTTTTAATGATTCATATTAAAATCCAAATACAATTTCATAATGAGTTCGATGTCTAGAAAAGGGACCAATTTTGAATGTATTATCATATAATATCCATGTAATTAGAGGTTATATATTCTATATAAAGGAACATAATGAACATGGTACCTTTACAAATAGTGTAGCTATTTTTTTGGTTGATGTGATGTAAGTATCTAGTACCAAGGGAAAAAATACAATTTATGAGAATATGTCATACTTTTGCATCATTACAAAATTTTTAGAGTTGTATTACACTACATTTTAAATGTAGTTGTTTTAATGAAAATGGGTTAATAATATATGTGTAGTTAAAATATAAAAATAAAATTTCATGAAAGTGTATTTTATTAAGGATGGGAATAAAAAAGATCTATTCATAAAATAAACATATATATTACATGTTTTTTTTATACTAGATCCTATAAATAGAAAGTGGTCAATTGTTCGATCATCAACCAAAACCAAATAGGCTTCGATGTCAATTCAATTGAGGATAACCCTTTAATTGGGTTATTGTGATCATTTCATGATGGTCCCAATATATATGTGGTAATTTATGTTATATGGTTCCACAATTAGGGGATTTTGATACATGATAGATGGGTTAAATCCTTTCAACCTTTAAAGAAAAAAATATAGTTCATTAATCAGTTTAATGTCTGTTTAATATGTATTGCATTACCTCATAATATATTTTGATAAGTACTATATTTACATAATCTAAATTAAATGTTCATATAATATCATAGATAATGGATTCCTTATATGTTTATTCTACCAATATTGAAGAATAATATGTTTATATGCATGTTAATGCTACCAATCCTATGGAATAGCATATTGACAATGTTGAAATAAGTGAATCCCAATTAAGTGAATAACCAACATCTAATAAAAAATAATATTTTTACAGAGAGACAATATTTACAAAAATTATTAATGTGTGGAGGAAATGTCCAAAATTAATGGTTGGATAGAATTCATGTGGAAAATATTTCAATCCCAACAAGTCAATTTTCATAAGTTACATTGGGGTCACCACTCAACGACATCGGTCGATTAATATAGATATGTGGAATAATTTTGTGGTTGTACTAAAGGTAATAATTTTTGGAGATATTAAGGTAACATTAGGATAATATTTCTCTATTTTTTTAAAAAATAAAATAAAAATATGGAAGTGTTAATTTAAATTTCATTATCCCCTACATATTTGATTTATGTTAGATAAATGTCATAGGAAATTTGTATTAATGTTTACTGGAAAGGATCATAGAGGCTTTGAGATAATTATTATGAAATATAATCTCATGGATGATTATGGGAATGTAAACCCCCACAAATAAAATATATAAATTCACACATGATAAACCAAGAAACATGGAATTTGTTTTTTCCTATTATGAGGAAGCATAATTTCATGTACATTGAGATTAGTTATATTTTTCTTGGAAATATGTCTATTAATAAAATTTATTAATAATTTTGTTATGATTCAAAAATTGATATTTAAGAACAAGAAGTGTGAATCCAAACTAATGTGCCACTTCCATAAAGCAAGGATGAAGTATTATTCACTTGAATAAAATGTATGTTTTTTAAATATATAGTAATACTTTTATGTGGAATGAAAAATAAAAATAATTATTTTCCCTTGTTTATATCAATTTTTTTTAATCAAACTCTAATTCAACTTCCATCCCACACTATGTGATATAAAAGGAGTCTTATGTAAATAAATACGGAACAATGGTAGATGAAAACACACAATGAGTGTGGGACTCCTGTATAAGAATGGCATAAAAATTTACATTTTGAAATTTCACTATATAATAATTAATACATATTTTTATATGTGTTTTATCTAGTTTAGACACAATTGAATTCATTACTCATAAAATACGAATGACTAATTTAAGGGTCTTTTAAGAGTTAAAAATAATATGGTCCCATCAAAGGTGCATGTTTTGGTGTGTCGGTTACAAAATATTTTGAGAAAGGAAAGTCATAAGGGGACACTGATGAGAGAATAAAATAAATGGAGAAATTGATAGATTCTATAAATGAAAAATTTTATTTTGTAGTTTGATTTGATATAGTAGTTAATGAATCATTGTTCATAATAAGAAACAACAGCTCAATAACTACCACATGATGATCCTCTCCCCCAAACATTGAGGTGATCTATTCCACATAAAGGCATAACATACAATATATAATAGATTTTTTCAGAATAGTATCTACTAAATGTGAATAAAATAACTATTGATACCTTTATCATAATAAAATTATATAGTGTGAAAAAGATTATGATTTATATACATCACTACTAACACAATTCCATGTTGGTAGGGTTAAAGTTTACATTATCAAAGGATTTATTCTCCACAAAAAATTAATTCTTTAAGGTAATTTTAGTGACGGGATTCACATAGCTCGTGAGATGAGTGCCTAGGTACATATTATCTTTATGATGACGGTGTTTATATGGTTAACATTACTATTATAATTTTAATACCATGTATATTTAATCTTTAAAAAATACATGAAGGTAATAAGGAATATCTCTTCTAATTTATTTTTTATAAATAACCATTAATAAAAAATGAAAAATATAATAATGCAAATAATTCTATTATAGATAGAAAAAGGGAAGAGGAAATAAAAGTCTGAATATTAACAATCTAAAGGATCAACTAACAAATCTAAAATACCTTTCAAGATTACCTTTACCAATCAATTCAACTGATGAATTTACTGATATTAAAAGTTCATGTGGATACAATGTTCAATGATAAAAATATTACTTTAATTGATTTTAATGACCAAATATATAGGGTGGTTATAATAGGAAATATAGTTCTTGAGAATGTAGATTAAATTATCAAGATTGTATGGCTGGGAGTCTCATTTTTAAATGAATAATTGAGGTTTATTTTGATAATCTATTTTCCAAATATCGGATCTACAATTATAATTACAATAAAATATTATGCATATTTTAAGCATCTATATCAGTAAAATGTGAAGGGAAAAACCTAATACAAAAATACTGGACTCAATAGTCCTCACATAACTTCTATAAAAATGGTTATTAGAAGAAAATTAAATTTCAATAATAGCAACACAATTGGTCATATTGTTTTAAAATAAACATTCATCTGAAAATTTTTTCGTATTATCTATAATGTGGTGGTAAAACTAATTAATATAATAATATAAAATATAGTTTCATTTCATTCATTACTTTATATTTTTTTGGAAGCATTAATTGCTCCTATTAATCAATTTGGAAACTCCAATGATTTATTTTTCAAATTAAAAACATAAATTTACAATAAATCAACCACACATAATGAACTTTAACAATTTTTAATAAACCACATTAAAGAAATTTATAAATAAACTTAACTTCTTACCAAAAGAAATTATGATATGATGGTGTTTCAATATCATCAATATCATGCTATAAAGATGGACTATGAGTAAATAAAAGCTTATAAATTTCAAAAAATGGATACGTATTTGGGTATATATAATTATATTTAACCATCAAAATTTATATCAAAACAAAGTAATTATTTTTCTCAATGTTTTTTCAGTGTCTGAAAAAAATAAGGAGAATGATTGTGGTTATTAAATCAATAAATTTATGAATGATATCATATTCGATCAGCAAAATAGAGTCCCTATATAGTTAATTTCAATGAAATTTAAAATTAAATTTAAAATATTTATTAATTTTTTATTTATTAATATTTTTTCTATTACTTCAATGATATACGTCAATCATTATGTTCAAAAGAGGAAGTAGATTTTCATGGAAAACAGTGTTAATAATACATGGTTTTGGAATATTTTTAGACATCATAATTAGGGGATTTTATTCTACTAATTTTTTAAAATTTATTATCATTTTATTTATTAATTTTTTATTTTATCTTCCTATCATTTTATTCTGGTATTTATTTCATTTATTTTGACAGAGATCATGAAGACGTTACATCATTGAAAATTTATTTTTCTCCATGAATTTTGCGATATTCATAGACAAAAACTTTTTAGAGTAAAATAAATTCACGATGATGGATTTTATAAGGATAATGTACATAAGTTCCTTTTTTCTATTTATATAGTTTTTATTCCCTTTATTATTATTTTTATATTTATAAGTAATGTAATAGAATCCATTTTGGGTATACAAAATTTTAATAACATTTTATCGAGGCAAAAGTTTTTATAATTATAGAATAATATATTATTTTTAATGTCTCTGGATCAACCACACATAAAATTGATACACGATATGAGGAATATGACTCAAAGTGAATGTTTTTGTCTAAAACTAACATTTTTTAAAAACATGATTCAATAATTAGAATATGAGAAAATGCACTTGGGTGTTCTGGATAATTTTAAACAACAATCCATATGTCATTTTTGACCTATATGAATCAACTGCCTACTAATCTGATACGTGATGTTCCCGGTATAACATAAAGTGTGTGTTTCTATTTAAAATTGACATTTTTGGTCAAAAAAACCATTAAATATTAATAAAAAATAAAACAATACCATATTTTATTGATACATTAGTAAAATGATTCATAAATTATTTTTGATGATTTAGAATCAATCACACATGAATCTAACATCTATTTTGAAAAATGTGAATCAAAGCGTGTGTTTTCAGTTTAAAAGTGAAATTTTAGTTAAAAACATGTTTCAACCATTTAAAAATAAGAAAACACCCACATGTGGTCTCAACACTTTATGGAAATGATCCATATATAATTTTTATCATGTAGGATTCATCTATAAATTAATATGACAAATGATGTGACTAATATGACTCCAAGTGTGTGTTTCCATTTTAAAAATGAAATTTTTGTTAAAAATACATATTACATAATGAAAAACAAAATAACACAATAAAACTATAGGTATATTTTATTAAAATAATCCATAATTAATTTTTTAAATGTATAAATCAACTATAAGTTTATCTGACACACAGTGTGCCCGATATGAATCAATGTGTGTATTTTCTATTTAAAAGTAAAATTTTAGTTCAATAAATGTGTCACTCATGGAAAATGTAGAATAAAAAAATATATTGTATTCATATTTCAGTAAAATGATCCTTATGATGTTTTTTATGAATAGGAATTAACCTCATGTCAATCCGGTGTGACTGAATGTGGACGTTTTTATTTAAAATTGACATGTTAGTTTGAAACACACATGACATATTTGAATCTAAGAAAACATGACTGTATTTTATTTATAATTTATGAAAAAAATACAGATATATTTTTTTACATGTAGATATTAATAGAACATCATTTAAATATATGATGTGTCAGTAATGATTAAAATTGCATGTTTTTATTTAAAACTTACATTTTGTTCAAAACATATTTTACATACGGAAAACTAATAAAAATAATATTATTATCATGAAACATTAGGAAAATGAACCATCTATTATTTTTCACATGTATGAATCAATTACAGGTCAATTTGACACATGATGTTCCCGATATAACTCTAAGTGTGTGTGTTTGGTTTTAAATTGATATTTTAGTTAAAAATTGTTTCTCTCAATGAAAAAACAAAGACATAAATATTGTTTTTATAATTTAATTTCATATTCTATAATTCCTTTTTTATGTGTAGGAATAAAAATCACCTCAATATGATGTGCAATGTGACTGTTAGGACTCAATGTTCCAATTTCTATTTTTAAAGTGAAAACATTGTTAAAAATATGAAGCATTCACAAAAAACTAAGAAAATTCAGTTTTAGTGTCCTTATAAATTACATAAATTATTCATAATTAATTTTTCACTTATAGGAATCAACCTCACATCAATATGACACATTATATACCAAGTACGACACAATGTGCGTGTCTTCAATTTAAAATTGACATTTTAGTTAAAAATTTCGGTCACACAATTAAAACCAAGGAAAAAAACTCTGATTGTCTCTATATTTTAGGAAAATGATCCATTAATTTTATTCAATTTATAAGAAACAAATTCAATTCATTCTGAGAAACATTGTAACTTATGTGACATGAAGTGGATGTTCTTATTTAAAATTGAATTTTTTTTAAAACACAAATTATTAATTGAAAACCAAGAAAAAACACCTTCATATACATGATAATTTTTTTAAATTATCCATAATTAATTTATGTCAAATAAAAATTATATTATTTTCAATCAGAAACATGGTGCATCCAGTTTGAATCAAAGGGTGTTTTTTAGTTTAAAAGAAACAATTTAGTTCCGAATGGAAATCACTCACTAAAAACTTAGTGAACACAATATTAATTTCTTGATAATTTAGGGAAATAATATATAAGTTATTTTTTTATATAAGAATCAAGATCATTTCAATCTGACACACAATGTGGCATGTGTGACAAAAAAAAATTTGGTTTACAAATGACATTTTAGTTCAAAAGACAAGTAATAAACTCAAAATAATGAAAAAAAATTGATTTAATTGATAATTTAGTAAAATGATCCAGGTCATTTTTTTCTATAGAAACCATCTACATGGTAGTCAGACACAAGGTTTACTTGATATGACTCAAAGTTCATACTTGTAGTTTGAAAAAACATTTCAGATGAAAAACATGTGTCACTCGTTGGGAATTGAGAAAACACACTAGAATTTTCCTGATAATTTAGGAAAATGATAAATTTCTCAATTTTTATGATTAAGAATTAATTAAATTTCAATAAGACACACATTATTCCCAATATGAATGAATTTGTCTATTTTTATTTAAAATTGACATATCTGTAAAAAACCCACATAAAAACTCAACCTATGAAATCATGATTCAAATGTAAGGATACATTAATATAATGATCCATAAATCCTTTTTTTGTGTTTTTGAATTAAAATAAAATTAATTATACACACAGGCTTCCTAATATGACTTAAAATGCATTTTTTTATTTAAAATAGACATTTTAGATCAGAGCACATATAACATACTCAAACCTGAGAAAACCCACTTATATTGAATTGGTACTTTGTAAAAATTATCTATACATGATTTTTCATGTGTATAAATCTACAGCATATAAATTTGACATATTATGTGCTAGGTATGACTCAATGTGCATTTTTAGCATTAAATTATCATATTATTTTAAAACATGTATCAATCATTCAAAACAAAACAAACACATTCATATTGTTTTGATAATTTATTAAAACTAACAATACGAAATTTTTTGAAAATAAGAATCATCCACACCTTAATCTAATATAGAGTGTTATTGGTATGACTCAAAGTGATTGTTTTCTGTTTAAAGTGAAATATTAATTAAAAATGTGCTACTCACTGAAAAATGAGAAAAAAAACTCACAATGTCTTAATACTTTAGGAAAATAAAATATAGGACATTTGATATGGTTAGGAATAATTGTTTTATCAATATAATACATGGTGTGGTCATTATGACTCAAAGTGTGTGTTTTCTTTTTACAAACAATATTTTCGTTTAAATCATATATCACTCACAAAAAACTAAGAAAAAACATTTTAATTTCCTTGATATTTTAGGAAATTGATCCACAAATACTTTTCTATGTGTAGAAATTAGGTGCACATCAATCCCAAACATGGTGTGTCTGGTATGACTCAAAGTGTATGTTTTCATTTAAAATTTACATTTTAGTTCAATTCCCACATCACATACTCAAAACCATGAAAAATTTGTCATACAATCTTTGTAATTTATGAAAATTATCCATAAATAATTTATTATGTGTAGGAATCAACCAAATATAAATATGACACTTGGTGTACTAGATAAAAATCAAAGTGGGTGTTTTCAGATTAAAAGTGACATTTTATCAATGCAGTATTGTATCATATTTATGATTCATTTATTTATTCATGGTATTACTAAAATAAGAATTAATTTGTAATACATGAATACTTTTTTTTGAGTTGGGTTGGTTTGTTTAGTAATTGGTAGCACAAACAAGGTATTTTGGGATGGGATCCAAAATATTATAGATTACAACATTTTAAAATTTATTTTAATAAATTTTTTAATAAATTTTACAAACCAATTTAACTGTACATGAAAATATTTGAATTTTAATGGTTTTACGAATTTTGTTATGTTTTTTTGTTATATAAAATTATTGGAAATTAAATTATATATTTGTATCTTATTATTACTACAATAGTGTGCTATAAATTATTATAGAATACTATTGAGATAGGGGTTTATTTGTGTAATTTTAAGAATAGGTAAAATAACCAAGCATCTCTACTAAAAATAGAATTGATAAAAGTTCCCATCATCAATGATAAAAAAGAACCAATAAAGGGGGATATATATCATTACTTTTTTAGTGATGATAAAATGCTCTTTATGAGTTATTTTTTAGACATAATAAAATATAATGAAATATAAATTTTCATTAAATATAAGTGATTTATAAGAACTGAAGAATGGAATTTATATGAATAAATATCATCATATCTATTATAGAGTTTCCCAGCATCACTGTAGCCACACCCATTGGCCACCACAATAACATTGCATGATCCCTATTGCATGCCACCTCGATTTCCCACATCATTATCTACCATGAAACCACTATAATTCTTTCCCCCCCAACCCCAACCTATATCATCATCAATCAATTCCTTTACCTTTTCTACCACCCATTATATTGACCTCACCCTAAAGAGTTGTTTCCCACCACCACATCCTCACCCATCATTAGCCACTTGAAGTTCACTCATCACCTACTACCCTAAATTCACCTATATGGAAACCTTATTACCATCTATCACATTGTAACCTAGAGAGCATTGTGCTCCCTCATTATTTGGATATATTTAAATATAGATGAATTAGTTTTGAATCAGATCCATTCAGCAAATTGTATTTTATTTCAATTTTTTTATAAAATAATTTTATATGTGAATTTTGTGTTATAATGATGAGTGTGGTATGAAATTTAGTTTAGTATTTGGTTCATACCCAATCCCATATTGGTTTTTTAGTGGTATGTTGGGTAACATATAATCATGAATATATAGTACACTTAAACTCAATTGGTTATAGGATAGAACTTCATTCAGGATTATGTGTATAGGCCTACCAATATCTAGGATTTTTAGATTGATTCTGATAAGGGCTATCCTAGGTTAAAACAAATATATTGAAATATAAACAGGTTGATTTAGTTTAAAGAGGACCAACTGAAGTCCTAATGTATAAGGGGGTAATTTTTCTGTTAACCTACATTAGTTTTGGATTGTGATTATGTGTTAAATATAAATTTAATGGAAATACATAGCCTCCAATAGTGAACTCCAATGTTTTATAACATAATGATTCCTTTAAGGTATCCAGAAATGCATCCCATAATACTATTTATTATATTATAATGCTCTCATCTAGGATTCTCCATGTGGAAACTAATCATTCCCACTACATGTAAAATATATGGTCTACTAGAAACCATAGTGGACATAAGAATTGTATCATCCATTACCTGAATACCCAGTCTGCACTAGGATTGTTCCATCACAACACCTTAGTGATGGGAATATATTGTCTAAAAAATACTCTATAAATCTTATTGATTTTGATGCTTAAAAGTACTCATGTCTATTTTAATAATGAAATTCATTTAACTGAATTTCAAGAAATTAATATTTGTTGAAATATTTATTCTAAAATTATATTGGACTCTTTTATCCATAGGGAATATTTTTTAAAGTCATCGGATTGTGTTTTAACATATTCTGGAAACACTATTCATATCATACATGTTCAAGCATAGAATAAGGAATGACCCTACATTTGGAATAAAAAATATGGAATGTATAACCTACACTGTCAGGAATTTATTGTTTAGGAACCCTATGTTTTAATGTAACCTTACGTTTGAACAAGGGAAAATATAGTTAATCAATACTGTGTTCTTAATAAAACCTTAATCTGAGGAAGAAACTTCATGGTACATAAACCCTACTTTCATGATCAACCCTACATTGTCAATACAATGTTTGGAGTTTTTTCATTACATGAAGAAACCCAACATTTTGCTATTCAAGGATGGACTTTTTAAATCCATGGTATTTTCCATGATTTCTACAACGGTCTCAATGGAAGTAAATATTGTTTCAAAAACGTTTTATGGTAGATTCAAAGTCTTGTATTTAATGGAGTAAATCATTCTTATTTCTAGGTAAAGTCACAAATCACTTGAATGATTCCAATTTAAATGATTTTGATATGTTATGAGACTTTCTTAGATCTACTCAACGTAAATAAAGAAATGTGTTATATATATATATAAATAGAGTATTTTCACTGAAAAATATATATACGATATATGACTACATATTTTTGAATATTTTTTTGAATGTAGAATTTCTAAAAATATAGAGAAACTCTATTATTACTGAAGAGGCTACATTTTGACGATATAAATATTTTATCCTCATACTACTATAACTAATATTGTTCAGTCATGGATTCTGTTATTTAATATCCTTTGCAACTAGGATATCTTCAAAGATATTATTACTTGAAGACATTAATCGTTAAAGAATAAGATCCATATTCTATTATTATTTTTTGCCTCAATAGTGATATAGAACCTATCAGTTAAATAAAATCAAACTCTTTTGATTTATTAGAGTCTCATATTCTTAGACATAATAGTTGAACAATATCAGCTTCTCGAACAAAGATATGGATAAATTGGTTCCTTGAAAAATAACCAGAAGTATCTTTAATGACATATTGTTAAGGTTTCAACTACCTACACTCAGTTGTGAATGTATTATGATAATAGGACCCTATCTATTGAAAATCACCAAGCATGTAGAGAGAGAGTTGGTGGAGTGTACTGGGGGATTTTTGCGCCCTAAACCACTATAAAATTGTTGTTTTCTTCTTTACTATTTATATACTAGTCAAATCTCTTACAGAAGAGAACGATGTATATCTACATGAATTATAATGAATGTAAAAAGTAATAATTATTCAATATTATGATCTAACAACTTCTATAAGAGGATATATTTATGATAAATCAAATAAATATCTAGAAATCTTAAAAGAACAAGTTAAATACAAAGGAAATAGGTCAATGGATGATCCTAGAGTTGGTATGTTTATGATCTGTGCTCTATACATAAATGGTGACAACTATTGATGATGGAAATCAAATATGATCATATATCTAGAGAATCTTGGATTTAAAGGTTCTATGAAGATCATTAATCCCTATGTAATTTCTAAGAAATGTGAGTCATGGGATACTAAAAAAGAAGTAATGTATGATATCAAATCAATGTTAATGATTTCTGTCATATATAGACTTGGTCATGAATGATTCAATCAAATATCTTAATGTCCTACAACTTATAAAATTTTGCAGACAATCGATGTTCTATATAAAAGAACTGATAATGTCAGGAAGTTAAGGAATGCTACTTCTAATCTAATGTTTGACACCATCAGAATGTATAATGGTGAAAGAATCACCCAAATGAATGAGAGATTTACTAAAATACACAATGATGTTTATAATTTGGGAGGTCTTGTTACACAATCTGATCAAGCACTAAATGTACTCAGAGTACTACCCTCAAAATGGAATGGGATATCTGTAGCAATTCTAAAATCATCACTAGTAAAAAAATGTTACAGTTGAAGAATTTATTGGAACCCTGATGATATACGAAGAAGAATTTAATTTTTAGGCTAAAGATAATAATATAGTAAAAATGAAAAACACTTCCCTTAAGATTTCATCTCAAAATCATGGAAAGAAATCAAAATAATATATTTAAATATCAAAATATTTATAATAATTATATTCTAAAATAGAACATTCTCACATAGCCATAAAATTTAGAAAAGTCTATAGGAGGAAGAGATGATTCAAAATATCCTTCCTCAAAGATGAGAAAGTATAAAAAGAAGTAAAATTCTATGAATAAAATCAAAAGGGTCATATCATAACTTATTTCCCCATTTTAAAAGAACAAAAAAGAAATATGTAATTTAAAAGTCAAAAGAAAAATGATTATGAGTGTAAATGAAAAAAGAGTCGTGAATGATACATATATTATTTATAACTTCCCCAACTGTTCTTCTAAATATGATTTAGAGAAAGGTCCTCAAAATATAAAAGAAGATTTGTGCTTCATGGATATGAAAGGATTCGCGGTACAACTTTATTAATCTTCTGCTTCTGTTTATGATAGTTTCTCAAATAGAAAATTAGATTCCTATATCTAAATTCTTAAAGAAAAATATTATTCTCATGTAAAAAATAATAATTTATTTAAAAATATTCATAATTATTTAAATTTAAAGAGATACAATGCTAAAATAACATCAAGAATTGAAAAAAAATTTAATACATCTACATCAAATTGTATAATTAATGAAATTAAAATCAATGAACTATAGGATGAAGTGTAATATTTTAAATGCGATGAAAGAATTTTTAAAAGTGCTTCAAGTATTCCCATAACATTTCTTTCTAACACAGCGGTCCAAAGAAAATATGGGTACCATAACAAAATCATGTTCAAATTCATTTGTAGGAGAAATACCATAGGAACAAAAATAATGTATCGTACATGGATAGTGAATTCTCAATACATATGAGTGGATACTCTTACAACTTTTATACACTAACAAAAATGGAAGGATTAATAGTCACCTTCATAGATAATGAAAAAGGACAGATAATTGGATTTAGATCAATTAGAGATCCAATTTCAATATCAATCAATAAAGTACTGTATGTACAAGGTCTGAAACACAACCTGATAAGTATTTCTCAATTTTGTGATGATTGATTTTATGTTGATTTCTCTAGAAATTTATGCTCATTTTTTAATGACAAACTACTTAAATTTAAACCACCTATAACTAAAAAATTTTATACTTTAGAACTCAATTCCTTGTGTGAATAAATGTGTATTACATAACTAATAAGACAAATGAGTCATGGATATGGCATAAAAGACTAGGACATTATAATATATTTACCTTATGTAAATTTTTCAGGAAACACATAGTTTTTTATTTTTCTAGTATTAAATTTGATAATGATAGATGCTGTGATGTACACCAAATTGTAAAACCACACAAATCATCATTCAAATCAACTAACAAGGTTGCTACATCTAAACCACTGGAGATTATCCACATGGATTTTTTATACCCTCAAGAGTTTTACTTTTTTCTATAAAATTATATGTTTATGTATTAGTCAATTAATTTTAAAAAATTTCTAGGTTTTATTTTCTAAAACTTAAAAAAAAAGTATTCACTATTTTTGAATGCTTTTGTAAAATTATTAAAAATTATTTTTTTTGAAAATAATTTCATTAAGAAGTAATCATTGTGGAGAAATTGAGAACCAATAATTTAAATTTTTTTCTCAAATATAGGTATTAAACATACCTTCTCTACTCTAGGAACACCTAAAAAATGAAATTTTTGAATGAAAAACAGAATTATTCATGAAATTGTAATGACTATATTAAATGAATACAAAATTCCAACCTATTTTTGGGTAGAATCTTTAAAAAAAAATTTCTATATCATGAAGAGAGTTTTAATGAGACCTAATTCTAAAAATATTCCCTATGAATGTTGGAATAATAGAAAATATAAATTAATGTACTTTAAAGTATTTATATTCAATGTTTATATCTTTAATACAATGAAAAAACATAGTAAATTTGATATAAAAGCTGGTGAAGGATACTTTCTAAGATATTCTTATACTTCTAAATCTTATAGAGTATATAATAAAAATGTTAATGATTATTGAGGAATATGTTCATGTGAATTTTCTTAAAATTTTCCCTTTCAATAAAAGTAAAGATCAACTGGATAAAAGTAGTGACTCTTTAGACAACATGAGGCTTGGCTCAACAAGGAATGATCCTGAATATAAAATAAATGAAATTAATTCTAGTCTAGAAGAAATTGTGATATAAGAACCTAAAATTGTTTTACCTTGATATTCTATAATATTAAAGGAACATTATTTAGAAACTGTTATATGAAACATAGACATAGGAGTAAGAACAAGATGAGATATAGGAATCATAGCGGAATTTTAATCCTTTATATCACAATTTGAACCTATATCTTTTGAAGAAGTGTTAAATGATCAAAATTGGTTAATGGATATACAATAATATCTTAATCAATTCAGTATAAATAAATTTTTCAAATTAGTTGATAGACCAAACATTCATTACGTAATAGGATCCAAATTGGTTTTTATAAATAATAATGATGATCAAGGGATTATTACTAGAAATATACCTAAATTTTATGAAAAATGTTAAATCCATGAAGAAGGGATATATTATGATGAAACCTTTTCTCCTATTTCTATATTAGATGCTATTATAACCCTTCTAGCTTATGCATTTAATATGAAATTTAAATTATAGTACATGGCTGTAAAAACATCATTTTTAAATAGATATTTAATAGAGGATTTTTAAATTGAACAACCACCAGGCTTTGAAAACCCTCATATTCCAGATTTGGATTTTTAACTTACCAATGCACTTTATGGCCTTAAATAGGCAATTGGGGCCTGGTATGAAAGACTAATCTCACTTTTGATGGAAAATGTATTTTATGTAATATTGGGAGTTCATATTCATTTCAAAAAATTTGGTTTCACTAATATATTATTAATATAAATTTTTGTTGATATTGTTATTTTAATATCAATGATTAAAATTATTTTAATGACTTTTCAAATAGTATTCATAAATAATTTGAAATGTTTTTTATGGGAGAATTGAATTTCATTGTAGGATTTCAAATTCATAATAAATATTATGTAGTTTTTTTGGATAAATATGAGTATAATATTGATTTATTAAAAAAGTTTGGACTAGAAAATAGTATGACATATTAAAATCTGTTGTGTATTAATGTAAAACATGATTTGGATGAAGCTGGAAAACTAGTGACCCCAAGCTATACAACGGTATGATTGGAAGATTAATATTTCTTACCACTAATAGGACAAACCAAAAGTTTTCTATATATTTGTGTGCTAAAGTTTATTCAATACCCAAGAAAATCTCAACTTACTACTGTTAAAAGCATTTTTAGATATTTATAAGGAAAAATTTATTCAATACCTATGTTACCTAAAAAAACTCAGTTTAATTTAATTTTATATATAGATGCTAATATTGGATGATGCATATTGGATAGAAAATGAGCATAAGGACCCTGTCACTCTTTACCGAAATATTTCGTTTTATTTTCATGTTAGAAACAACATTCAGATTATTTGTTAATAGTCACATTATAAAACATATATACTGATAGTTTTTGTTCACAAGTGTTGAGGATAAAACATACTACCCTAGACATTATGACCTTATTTTAACAATATAATTATTTTATGTGATAATACTGTTGCAATTTATATTTCTAAAAATATTATAAGTCATTAAAGAATCATGTATAGTTATATAAGGTATCATTTTCTAAGATACCATGTTCATAAAAAGGATATATATTTATAAATTATAAATACTGAATAATAACTTCCTCATATTTTTACTAATCCACTTCTCAATACAAGTATTAAATTTATTAAAGGGGTTTGGAATATTTAATTTCAGATAAATTTTTATTAATGTATTTCATTAAATAATATTTTAATTATTTTTTTATTCAGTTATTAATTTACCTAATTTTTATAAAAGAACTTGAATTTATTTTTATTTTTGAAAAATACATCTTTTAAAAATAATGAATTAATCATTAAACTGTTTAATTCAGTCGAGAAACTAAAATGAATCACCAAAACCATCAGAAAAAATCATCTTATCTTTGTTATCTTCCTTATCATAAGACGTCAAGAAATTTTTCCTTCCAAATCTATCAACCTCTTTAGAAACCCTTGAATCTGAAACCTTCAACTCTTATATTCTCAGATATATCAATGACAGAAGAAAGAAAACAAAGTGGAAAAAATAAACACATTATCTATAGAAATATTCTTTAAGGGAAGGTATTAAATTTAAAATTCATCAATCAAAAAAATATTCTTCCAAAAAATTATCTATATTTTAAAGTTCTAGAAACACTTTTTACTAAAGGAAAAACATTGTTTAATTTGTACATGCTTGTAAAAGAGTTCTTTATAAATTCTTTTTACAAATTCAGTGACATAGAGGATGTCATTTTATCTAAGATTTATCATTGATATTTTTTACTCTCTTTAGTTGAAGTAAACAATGTTTTTAAGTGTCCTCATGAAGGATTTTTTTCATTTTGATCTATACTCAATAGGAAATAAAGAATATAAATCATATTATATAATGTCCCTTCATTTTGGGTCCACCTAGAAAATGAAAATGAATTTTAAGGATCATGAAGTTTACCCGAACGTACTGGTCATGTTTATTCATTCATCTATAATACCAAGTGTAACATCCCAAAAAAATAAAGAATATGAAATTTTCATATTTATTAATATTTTTGAATTAAATATTAATTCTACTTTAAAAGGTATTCAATTTTTGATGGAATACCTGATACTCAACAATGAGTTTCTTTGAAATCTTACATTACACACCACATTAAGTTATACTGAAAATAATGTAATATTATTATTATTTTAAATGGTAGTAAACTCATAGCCATTGTATTGGAAAGAATGAAAATAACTAACTAAAATATCATTATAAATTTTTTTAAAATGTTTTTACATTTATCCACTAATATTTAGAAGCATAAAATGTGAATGAATCCAATTTTAAGCATAAACTCTCTAATATTCTTTAAAAGGTCGATTTACTTCCTTTTGATGTGGAACCCTTTTTAAATATAGTTTTTCTTCAATTTTATATGTTCTATTTTACAAAATAATATAATTATTTATAATCGGGACATAAATATTTACTTTGGAGGAAATTTTGGTATTTTCCTGATAATGATCATTCATTAATGAATAGTGAAAAAATACTGCATTTTAATTCCAAACTGCCTTTTAATAAAATTTATTTATATGGATAGATTATATTTTTAATTATTTTTAAAGTGTAATTAGATTATCGTTTTTACATTTAATCCAATGTTGGTCATTGAATGTAATTTCACTTTGAAATTGGACATAAACAAGTGTCAATCTTTTGATATTTATTATTTCTTAAAAACATGCTTTTTGGTTTCACTACAGGAATTAATTTTAAATTAATTTCTACCACTTTTTTGTTTCAAATTTGGAAAAATGGATTCCATATTTGGAATCAGGAGATCTAAATCGTGTAAATAGGTACCTTTATTTTTTAGACATTATGAATATTTACTTCAGTAAATATTTTATTTACCATGGATAAAAGGTAAATCTGGTAAATAATTGTAAAAAAATAATATTATAATAATATTAAATTACCCTAACACATGTCCTAATCCTATTAGATCTACATTCTAGATCATGGAAATCCTTGAGTTTATTTTGGGACCCCATAGAGCCACTTAAGAGTGATAATGACATTTTATATTAATTAACTTAAAGTATTGACAAAAAGGACATAAATATATTTCTTTTGGTAAATAAATTTTTACATGGGGTTATATAAGTTTTATCTTCGACTATAAATATTCATTTGAAATCTAAAATGATTTACTATATCATGGTATTTTATTTATAATTATTAGAAATCAAATAAATAAAATTAATTATGACACAATGATGATGTAGTGATTACCTTATTAATAAATGATTTAAATAAATGAGGTTAGAAATTTTAAAAAAAACTATCCAAAACCTGTCCAATTATTATTTTATGATTTTATTTCAAAAAAGGGTCATTTTATCTTATAATTTAATTAGTTTTGGATCTTTTGAAACCAAAAATGAGTATATAATAAAATAATGTTTTCAAACATCCCTAAAGAGCCCCTCCTCCCCCTTATAAAAATCCATCACCTCTAACCCATTACTCACAAATCTCAAGCTCCTTGGATCATCCAAACTCTTACTAAATAAGCTCCCAACATCCCTATATTCCACTTAGAAGCCTTACCTTATGCAAAAATAACTTCAAGATTGCCTTTTGGTTCAAACTAAAGGGAGTTACACGATTTAAAGGTAATATCTTCCCTCAAGTTCTATTTTGTTTTTACTTCTCCACTCCCTATGCTATTCTTATTATTTTTTAAGTAACAACACCAATATCCTCAATATACTATGTTGTTTTTATGAGAATTATTTTAACTACACTTACAAACACCTCCATCTAATGGGTAAAGAACACACTCTTTCTGTGGACTGTGAACTAACGCCTCACGAAACGATGATTGTTCAAATTATCTCCTAACACCTCTTACGGTGTCCATTAAGATGGAACTATATTTATATGTTATATATATATTATATTTATATTTCCTCTATTCTTCATTATATTTCATTTACATAATACCTTTATGGTTTCCATAATGGGTAAATACGATAATTTCATTTGAGGAAGTTCGGACTAATGCCCCCTCAAAGTAATATGACTCGTTCATGCCATGCGTGGGATGTATAAAGGATGGATTTAATGAAATTTTAAATGATATTATACTATAATTACAATATAACTATGTATCATTAAGTTTTCATTCCATTAAAATATGAAATAGAAATGAATGTAGTGTTAATGCTTACGTACGGCTTACCATCTCCATGAATGGTGCATTTCATTTCTTATCTCCAAATGTTATGTACTATTATAAATACATATATATACTGGATATATATGATATATGTGATATATAAATCATGTATATAATTTTGGAGATAATGGATTTTTGACCACATGAAAAACATGTAATTATAAGAAGTTCATTTTTGACTCAATTACCAGAAATCAACAAAATGACTATTATTAACTTAAATGATTACATAATGTTTATAACAAGGTAATAAGTGATATAAAAGGAATATTAAACCTGAAAAATGTTTTTATGCAAGTATAAATTCACTTTATCTTATTATTCAGGAGATTAAGGAATGAATGAGTCCAGTCGGACACGAGGTAAGGGACTTCATCTCAATCTCCTTTCATTGAGGCATATTTTGTTTTATACATGACTTTATATTATATAGTGTATAAAAACCTCTGACATTTCATTTCATTCAAAGGGAGTCATTTTCTAAATATAATTTTACTAAATGAAAAAAGGGAATGTTTATTTTTAATGTATGCAGTGACAACGACCTTTCTGCCACCGCGAGAATTGTTTGATATTTGGATTCCTCTATAAACCCTAGTGTTTAAAAAAATATCGTATACTATTTTAACGTATTTTGGTATTGAAAATGGTTTTGAGAAGGGATTGACTATTTCAATATCTATAAATGATATATTGTTTTTGAAATGTGGAAATGTTATCTTTCTTTTATGCATGTTTTATGTGTTATAAATATATTATGGTTCTTGGGAATTGTTTATATATATGAGTGGTTCTGTGATAATCTTAGGGCAGGTGAGCCTGAGATAGCTCTATAATGCATTGGGTAACAGAATGTAGGTAAATGTTATTGTTTCTCCAAATATATTTAGGTAATATACTGTTATGGGTATTCCAAATGTAACTCCCAACATAGTATTGAAAGATACAAGGTAAGTATGTTATGGATGCCACAAGTTACCTTTATGATTTATGATTTCATTGTGCTATTTATAAATCATTTGATTTCATTATGTATGTTAAAGATATTTTTTTGGTATGAATTGATTAACTAATTCTTTCTTTCTTTACTTTATAACCCTTACTGAGCTTTTTATGCTCATCTAATGTTTTTTTTGAAATGTTTTTTAGGACTTGAAGATGAATAGGGTCAAGGATGATATCATGGAAAAGTCATGTTATCTAAAACATGGAACTATACATGACTATTTTTTTAAGAGTTTTCATTTTATGAAAAAAATGGATACTTATTAGAAGTGTGAAATTTGTAATATTTGAGTTGTAATGTATATGTTATGGCCTAATTCACTAAAACTATAAACTTGAAAAGATACTCAATTTGAATTATTAACTTAATTCAATATTATGTAATGATTAAAGACGATTCCTTATAGTTGGTATCATAGGTCATTTTATACAACTTTAAGAGTTAGAATGTTGTTAAATTAATGTCCATAAATAAATTTATGGTCAAATTTAAATGATATAGAATTTACAGATTACCATGTTTCTTTGCCTAATATATTTATATATTCAGAATGGTTTTTCATAGAGGAAACTTGGAAGATATGATGGGAGGACATCCGGAGGAAGAAAACCTTCCAAAAAAGAAACATTATATGGTCAGAATCGGAACTAAACAGTTTTTTGCAGTGATGGAACAATTGACTCAGGTAATAATCGGTGGTGGTATCCATGTAGAAGATCATCCAGATCAACCATAGAGGAACATGTCAATAGTGGAGAATTTCATGAGGCAACATCCCCCTTCTTTCATAGGATCATCTAACCTTGTGCTAGCTTAAGGGTTAATTAAATAACTGGAGAAGATTTTTGATGTCATGGGGTGTTCAGAACATCAAAAGGTTAGTCTTGTTATTTTCCATTTTGATATTGAATTTGATCAGTGGTGGTCGATGGTGATAAATATTAGGGATAGTGAGGAGATTAATACTATTGATTGAGATGAATTAAAAGGTATTTTTCTATAGAAATATTTTCCTATGGTTATTTGTCTTATGATGGAAAAAAATTCATGGAATTGAGGAAGGAAGATGACTCAATGGATTCTTATAAAGAAAAATTCAATTGACTTGCAAGGTATCCTCCAAATTTCTTACAAGATATTTATAGTAAAATCAATCAATTTTACTCAGTATTAAATCCAACTTATCGAATGGCTTTAGCTACTCGTGGGTTAAAGTTTTATGAAAAACTTGTTCAATATGAAAAGAAGGTGGAAATAGAGTTTTCTGATGATCATGTGTTCTTTGAAAAACAACAGAATAAGAGGTCGGTGTGGAAAATGAAAGGAAATAACTCTCCAAAAAAGTCTGATGGTAAGAAAATTAAGTTTACAGTTTTTGAAATTTGTGGTAAAAAAGAATAGTGGGGAATGTCTTTAAATTCTTGTAAGTTCTACTGATGTGGTAAAATGGGGAATAAGGCTCGTAATTTCACAGAAACAGATCTGGGTAATGGTAAGACACAATCTAATTTATAGTCACTAAATTGTTTTAAGTGTAATTAAATGGGTCATTATGAAAATGAGTGTCCAACTATGAACACAAATGAAAGAAAGAAGTCAGACTACAAGTATAAAGGGGTGGTGCAATCCTTTGAAACTACTTTACTAGATGATGGGCCATCAAATGAAGTAGTATTATGTACACTTTTTGTTTATTCAGATTATGCCAATGTATTGTTTGATTTAGGGTCTACACACATTTTCATTTCTGAGAAGATTTCTAGTAAATTGGGAATTCCATCTCAGCGCATGAATCTTGAAATTATAGTAAAAACACCTAGAGGAAATGTTGAGACAAAAAAATTATAAGAACATTCATGTCCTTGGGTGAAGAAAAAATAAATCGAAGGACATTATTATTTTTCATCAAGTAGATTTTGATGTTATTTTGGGTATGTATTGGCTTTGTGTTTACCATGCTAAGATTGACTGCCGAGCTAAATTATTTTATTTTCAGAAAGAATTTCAGTTTCTATACAAGAATGAACCCTTAATTTTGATAACATATCAGGAAGTTCAGAAACTAGTAAAATATGGAAATGAATTTTACCTTGCACATATTGTTGAAAACAAAGGAACTATTCTGATTAATGTTGTGCCAGTAGTAAATGAGTATCTTGATGTTTTTCCTGATGAGTTTTCTGGTGTAATACTTGATTAGGAAGTATAATTTACTATTGACTTAGTTCCTGATGCTAATAAAATTTCAAAACCCCCTTTTTGAATGGATCAAATTGAACTTCTAGACTTAAAGAATATATTGCAAGAGTTTCTAGATAAAGGATTCATTTGACCTAGCACACCACCATGGGATGCTGATGTCTTGTTTGTAAAAAATAATGATTGTTAAATGAGACTTTTCATTGATTGTAGAGCATTTAATAACATCACTATTAAGAATAAGTATCCTCTGCCTCATATCAATGATTTGTTTGATTAGATCCAATGAGCTCAGTATTTTTCGAAGATTTATTTGAGGTAGGGGTACCATCAGTTGAAAGTAAAGGAAGAAAAAATTCGGAATACCATGTTTCATACTAGATATGGCCATTATTAATATGTAGTTATACATTTTGGGTTAACCAATGCACCTGCTGTATTCATCGATCTTATGAATAGTGTTTTCTGTGAGTTCTTAATGAGTTTGTGTCTCTGTTTATTGATGATATATTGGTGTATTACAAAAGTAAAGAGGAACATGTAAGTCATTTAAGGGTTGTCTTGAAACCCTTAAAAGAAAATAAATTTTATGGTAAATTCAGCAAGTTTGAGTTTTGGTTAAAACAAATTTCTTTCCTTGGTCACATTTTTGAAAAAAAGGCATAATTGTTGATCCTAATGAAGAAAAAGTGGTTAAAGAATGGCCAAGACCTACCAATGTCATAGGGATTCGTATTTTTCTTAGTTTAGCAGGTTATTACGAGAGTTTTGTTGAAATTCATTTATAGTTATCTATACCAATGACTAAGTTAACTCAAAAAGGTGTTTTGTTCATTTGGATAAATGAATGTGATGATTGTTTTCAGGAATTGAAAAGAATATTGTTGAGTGATCCAGTTTTGGAATTACCTTCCAGAGAAGGTGATTTTGTTATCTACAATGATGCTTCATTGAAAGGACTTGGTTGTGTCCTAATTCAGAATGATCAGGTAATTTCTTATGTGTCACATTAGTTGAAACCTCATGAGTTAAATAAACCTACACATGATTTGGAAATATCATCTGTTGTTTTTTATTTAAAAATTTAGAGGCATCATATGTATGGATTAAAATTTGAAATATATACTGAACACAAAAGTTTAAAGTATATATTCAATCAGAAATAATTGAACATGAGATAGAGGATATGGCAAGAATTAATCAAAAAATATTATTTCACAATTTATTACCATCTAGGAAAAGAAAATAAAGTGGCCTATGATTTTCATTGAAAGAGTAATGCTACATTAACCCATGTCACATTTCGAACAATATCCTTTGATTAATGATTTGATGAATGTTGGAATAGAAGTTTTTTGTGAAGGAAATTCCTCTATTTTGTTATAGGTTTTAGTGAAATAATCTCTTTTAGAGTGAATTATAATACACAGAAGGGAGATAGTGAGTTGTAGAAAAAGGTAGTGTTGGTTCATAAGGGTAAGTTTTCGAAATTTAACATAGATAAGATTTTTTTTTGAGATTGGGAAGAGATTATGTTTTCCTTATGATTCACATTTGAATAATTAGCTGTTATGTGAAGCTCATAGTTCTCCATTTTTAGTTTATCCTCGAAGTACAAATATCTACAGAGATCCTTAGGAGTAATACTAGTGGGGTGTGATAAAAAGAGATATTGCTAATTTTATTGTGAAGTATTTTACTTGTCAATAGGTTAAAGAAGAGCGGAAGTTACTGAAAGGGATGCTTCAACCTTTACCAGTACCATAATAGAAATGGGAAAATATATCCATGGAATTCATTGTGGGATAACCGAAAAAATCGTGAGATAACAATGCAATCTAGGTTATTGTTGATCAATTGACTAAATCTGCTCATTTCTTCCATATCTAAGATACATTTTCTATAGATAAACTTTATAAATTGTATGTTAAAGATTTATTCAAGTTTCCTGGAGTTCCCCTCTCCATTTTATCTAATCATGATCCTAGGTTTACATCTAACATTAAGAAAGGCCTTCAGAAGGCGTTGGGTACTGGATTAAATTTTAGTACAGCTTTTCATCCTCAATCAGATGGGTAGTTCGAATGAATAATTAAAACTATAGAAGATATGTTACGTTCTTGCTCAATGGATTACCAGGGAAGTTGGGACCAAAATTTTCATTGTTTAAATTTTCTTATAATAATTGTTTTAATTCTAGTGTATAGATGGAATCATTTGAGGCATTATATGGAAAGCGATGTTGAACTCCAGCTTTTTGGGATAAAGTAGCTGAAAGAAAGTAGTTGGGACTAAAATTTGTATAAGAGATGGAAGAAATTGTTTAATTGATTTAGAAGAACATGAGAATAGCTCAGAGTAGGAAAAAAAGTTATGTTGATAACTGTAGGAAGGATATTTCATTTGAGGTAGGTGGTCATGTCTTTCTCAATGTTTTTCCATGAAAAAGTGTGAAACATTTTGGTAAGAAGGGAAAGTTGAGTCTGAGGTTCATTGGACCCTATGAAATACTAGAGAATGTTGGATTAGTTACATTCAGTTTTTCTTTACCTCCATGTATATCCCAAGTACACAATGTTTTTCATGTTTCAATGTTGATAAAGTATATTCTGGATCTATCTCAAGTATTGAGCCTATAGGTATTTCAGTTGGAAGAAAATCTCACTTATGAGGAACAACCAGTACAGATTCTTGACCAAAGAGAGAAAGTGTTGCAGAATAAGGTAATCCATCAGGTAAAAGATATGTTGAAAACCCATATGGTTAAAGAGGCAACATGGGAATCTGAAAATGCTATGAGGGATAAATACCCCATTTATTTGAGAAGTGAATAAAATTGAGAGAACACAATTTCCAAAAGGGGGAAGGATGTAACATCCTAGGTAAATAAAGAATATGAAATTTTAATATTTATCAATATTTGTGAATTAAATATTAATTTTACTTTAAAGGATAGGCCATGTTCGGTGGTGTACCTGACACACAACAATGGGTTTCTTTGAAATCTTACATTACACACAACTTTAGGTTAAACCAAAAATAAATCATATTATTATTATTGTAAATGGTTACTAACTCATAGCTGTTTTATTGGAAGTAATGAACAAAACTAACTAAAATATGATTATACATGTTTGTAAAAATGTATTTACCTTTATCCAATAAAATTCAGAAGCATAAAATGTGGATGAATCCAATTTTAAGAATAAACACTCTAGTATTCTTTAAAAGGTCGATTTTCCACCTTTTGATGCAGAACCCTTTTTAAATCAAGTTGTTTTCACTTTTATATGTCCTATCTGAAAAAAATAATTTTCTACTTTAGAATCGTGACATCAAAATTTACTTTGGATGATATTTTGGTATTATTTTCATGATGTTCAATTTTAAATGAATAGTGAAAATACTACATTTTAATTCAATACTTCCATTTAATATAATTTATTTATATAGTTAGATTATATTTTTAATTTGTTTTAAAGTGTCATTAGATTTTATTTTTACCATTTAATTCAATGTTGGTTAGTGTAATTAATTTCACTTTGAAATTAGATATAAACAAGTGTCAATCTTTTGATAGTTATTATTTTTCAAAAACATTCCTTTTGTTTTGACAACAAGAATTAATTTTAAATTAATTTCTGCCACTTCTATGTTTTGAATTTAAAAAAATGGATTCCATATTTGGAATCAGGATATTCAAATTTTTTAAATAGGTATCTTTTATTTTTATACATTATGAATATTTATTTAGTAAATATTTTATTTACCATGGTAAAAAGGTAAATCTGGTAAATAATGGTTAACTAATTAATATTATAATAATATTAAATTACCCTAACACATGTCCTAATTCTATTTTCTAATAAAATTCCAATCATGGGAATCCTTAGGTCTATTTTGTGACCCCCTAGAGCCACTTATAAGTGATAATGACACTTTATAATAATTAATTTAAAGTAAAGACAAAAATGACATAAACATGTTTCTTTTAGTAAATCAATTTTTACATGGGGTTATATAATTTATCAATTAGACTAAAAATATTCATTTTAAAGATAAAATGATTTCATAAATCACGGTATTTTATTTATAATTTTTAGAAATCAAATAAATGAAATTATTTATGACACAATGATGATGCAATGATTACCTTATTAATATACTATATTAATAGATGTGATTATAAAATTTGAAAAAACTATACAAAACCTATCCAATTATTATTGGATGATTTTATTTCTAACAATAGTCATCTTATAATTTAATTTAATAATTTTTGGTCCTTTTGAAACCCAAAATCAGTTCTTAATAAAATAATGTTTTCATACTTTCCTAATGAACCCCTTCTCCCCCTTATAAAAAGACATCACCTCGAACCCATTACTCACAACTCTCAAGCCCGTTTAATTATCCAAAATATGCTAAAATAATCTCCCAACATCACTATATTCCAACTTGAAGTCTTACCTTAGGTAGAAAGCACTTTAATAATTCCTTTTGGTTCAAGCCAAAGGGAGTTACATGATTTAAAGTGACTATCTTCCCTGAAGTTCTATTCTTTTATTTTACTTATCTACTCTCTATGCTATTATTACTCTTTGTTTACATAACAACAATATTATCCTCAATATACTAGGTTGTTTTTATGAGATGTATTAGTAATACAGTTACACACACCTCCATCTAATGGGTAACCAACATATTGTTTCTGTGGAAGGTGAACTAACACCTCACGAAATGATGATTGTTCAAATTATCTCCTACCAACTATTATGGTGGACATTAAGATAGAACTATATTTATATGTGATATATATTATATTTATATTGTCTCTACTCTTGTGTATTTTTCATTTATATCATACCTTTCTGGTTTACATAATGAGTAAATAAGGTAATTTCATTTGAGAAAGTACGGACTATCGACCCTTCAATGTTTTATGACTCGTTCATACCATACATGGGACATATAAAAGATAGATTTAATGAAATTAAATATGATATTATACTGTAATTATAATATAATTATGTATCATTATGTTTTCATTCCATTAAAATATGAAATAGAGATGAATGTAGAGTTCATGCGTACGTACGACTTACCGTCTCTATAAACAGTGCATTTCATTTCTTATCTCCAAATGTTATGTACTATTATAAATACAGATATATATATATATTATATATATATGATATATATTATATCTAAATCATGAATATCATTCTAGAGATAACGGAATTTTGACAACATGAAAAACTCATAATTATAAGAAGTTAATTTTTTACTCAATTACCAAATATCCACAAAACAAATGTTATTAATTAAAATGATTACATAATGTTTATAACATGGTAATAAGTGATATAAAGGAATAATAAAACTGAAAAATATTTTGAAACAAGTATAAATTAACATTTTTATTATTATTCAAGAGATTAAACAATGAAATAGTCATGTCATACATGAGGTAAGGGACTTCATCTCAATTTCCTTTCATTGAGTCATATTTTGTTTTATACACGAATTTCTTTTATACGAGGTATAAAAACATTTTAATTTTCATTTAATTCAAAGGTAATCTTTTTCTAAATATAATTTTACTAAAGTTCAAAAGGGGATGTTTCTTTTTAACAAACATGGTGATGATAGCCTTTCTGTCGCTACATGCATTATTTGATATTTGGCTTCCTCTACAAGTCATAGTGTTTTTAAAATAAAAATAAATACCATATAATATTTTTACGTATTTTGGCATTTAAAATGGTTTTGAGAATGGATTGATTATATTAATATCTTGAAATTATATACTATGATTGATATGTGGAAAATTTATCTTTCCTTTATGTTTGTTTTTATGTGTTATGAATATGTTATGGTTCTTGGTCATTGTTTACATATATGGGTGGTTCCTTAATAAACATAGGGTGGTTGAGCTTGAGATTTCTCTCCAATGCATTGGATAACATGATAGAGGTAAATTTTAATGTTTCTACTATGAGATTTAGAGAATATACTATAATGGGTATTCCAAAGGTAACTCCCTACGTAGCTGTGAAAGATACAACATAAGTATGTTATGGATGCCACAAGTTACCTTTATGATTTTATGTGTTATTCATAAATCTTAAAATTTCATGAGGTATGTTAAAGAGATTATGTTTTGTAGGAAATGATTGACTAATGTTTTATTTAATTATTTTATAACCCTTACTGAGCTTTTTATGCTCATCCCAGGTTTTTTGAAATGTTTTGAGAACATAAAGATGAATAGGGTCAAGGATTGGATACTGGAAAAGTCATGTTGTCTAAAACAAGGAACTGAACATGAATCTTTTTTAGGAGTATTTATTTTATGGAAAAATGGATACGGATTATAAGTGTATGATTTGTAATATTTGAGATGTAATATATATTTTATGGCCTAATTCACTAAAACTCTAAACCTGAAAAGATCCTCAATGTGAATTATTAACTTAATTCAAGATTATGTAATGTATTAGGTCAGGACCTTATGCCAAGGACTACTGAACTTGAGACGATTCATTATCCAGATATGTATATAATGTTTTTGGTGATGAGTGATATCAAGATTAGTTTCACATGGTACATGTTAAGGTACATGCACCACTATTTACAAGCGGGGGAAATGATTCATTTTTATCCTTATAGATGAATAATTTAAATATTTTTACATCATAGAGGTTTGATTATTGATGTAATGATAAAATCTAAATTTCATCACAATAATATTATAAATGATGCAACTATAAGGAAAATAGGTTTATTCTATATTATAGTATAGGGAGAATTGATACATGTTGGGGAATAAGACCAAAAAAGAACATATTATACTATATAGTAGGAGAAATAAATTTGGGGATCAACTTCTCTGATCCAAATCCAAGTAGAATAAATAACAGAATCATGAATTGATGATGCAACTACAAAAAAGAGACATTGTGTCACATATAATGTCTTTGACACATAATCTACAAGAGTTATCCCTAAATATCTTGAAGAAATTTTAGAGGAACCAATTTATGAGTCCCTTTTTATCTGGCCTATAATTATGTATGCACCTGTAGTTTAGGAAACACCATTTCAGGCACTAGAATTAGAAGTTGCGGTAGCTAATGCAACCACCTCACTTGAAATTAAACCAGTCAATAGAAAAGATAAAGTGGCTCTAAATCAAGATTAAAATCAGATTCGACAAACGTTTTATGAATATAATGTCCAAAAAAATGTTCAGTGAGATGAGAAAGATCAATAAGTAGTGGATTACCCTTCTAGGTCAGTCCATAATCAATCATATTTGAATGTAACTGATTCGTTGGACAAGGAAACCATTGCACCTGCTAAGATCACATAGGTTATTGAAGTTTAATTTTATTCCTATAGTGATACTAGTAAGAAAAAATATTTACCCTTCGTTTATTGAGGCCAACCCTCTGTTCAATAATTTTGGATCAATGTTGTCTTCGTTTTTTCATAAAGAGGAAATAGTTCTTGAATTTCTAAAATTAAATTTATTTTAAAGTGTGAAGATTGGTCAAGATTCAAATCTTTGGATGAGGCAGTTGGGTGACAATCTCACTAAAATTTAATTGCATTGATGGAATAATTGAAGGAAGTTTTTCAGCTAGTTCATGTTGAACTAGAATTAGACATTATTCTAAAAAAAACATTCACATACATCCAACAATTCTATTTAAACATTTCTTATCCCCGCATTATTTTTTTAATAAAAATCATTGTTTTAATGAATTAAATTTTCTTATTATATTTGAGTTTATTTTATTTCTTCTTATTTAAATATCTAGAACACATATCTCTTTATTTTGTGTGTAAATTAACATTTATTTGTAGTAATGTATGACATTTAATGTGTTTTAATCTATTTTAATAAACATTATTTTCGATCTCAAAAAAAGTGAGCGAAAATTATGTAAACACGAAATTCTTAGAAAAACCATCAAAATAATACTGAGAAAAATTATTTTTCAACAAATAATTAAGATCCATACAAATTATTTCATTTGTTTAGTTTCTATATTTTCCAAAAAAAATTTGTTATGGGTTTTGTGATCATCAAAATGAGGGATATTGTTGGTCTTGTATTGTCCCAAAAATACTTTATAAATCTTATTGATTTTAATGCTCACAATTACACTTTTTTATTAATGAAATTTCATTATGAAAATTTTGGGAAATTAATATTTGTTGAAATATTTATTATGGAATAATATTATAGAATATGATCTATGAATAATATTTGTTAAATTATTATAAACCTATTATAATATATTTCTGGAAATATTGTTCATACCATACATGTGCAAGTGTAGCATACGGAATGAACCCTATGTTTGGAAAGAATGTATGGAATGTATACACTACATTGTTAGGAAATTGTTTCTTATTAACCCTACATTTGGATGGAACCTTGCGTTTTAAAATGGGAATATATAGTTAATCAACACTACATTCATAATCAACACTACATTTGAGGAAACAAATGTATGGTACATCAACCCTATATTAATGATCAACCATACATTTTAAATCCTAATTTCGGAGTTTTTTCATTACATGATGTAACCCTATGTATGACTATTCAATGGTGGAGTTTTTAAATCCATGATATTATCCATGATTTATGCAATGGTCTCGACGAAAGTAAATATTGTTCAAAATATTTCTTATGATTGATTCAATGGATCATATTCAATTGATTATGTCATTCCTATTTATAAGGGATGTTAAAACTCTCTTGAATGATTAAAATTTGAATGATTATGTTCTATCAGGAAACTTTATTGGATATGTTCAATATAAAGAAAGTTGTGTGTTCAATATATATTAAAAAATTACTTTCACTAAAAAATATATACATACGCTATAAAAAGACATATTTGTGAATATATTTTTAAATATATAACTACATAAAAAATTGAACAGAACTATTATTACTAAAGTGGTTAAATTTTAATGATATACACATTTCAAGCTTGTTCTACTGTTACTACTATTGCTTGTTCATTGTAATTATTATTAAATATAATTTTCATTCAGGATCTCTTCAAATCTATTCTTATGTGAAAATTTTCATATTTAAAGAAGAAGATCCATATTCCATTACTTGTTTCTGTAACTCTAATCAAGAACCTATCAATTCAATTAAATCAAACTCTTTTTATTTATTAGTGTCTCAGTTACTCGAAATCAGTTGTGGAACAGATTCAACTTATTGCGATAATCTATGGAGAAATTAGTTTATTGTAAAATAACAAGAAGGATATTAAACTTTTATTCTATAGGTTCCATTAACCTATAATATGTTTTAAAGGTCTTATGACAAGAGGACCCTATCTATTGAAAAACATCAAACTCACAGAGAGATCATTGGTGGAGTGGATCATGGGCTCTTTGTGACCCAACCCACTATAAAAATTATTGTGTTCTTATTTACTATTTATCTACTTCCAAATCACTTATAGAAGATAACACTGCATATCTACATGATTCACAAGGAGTTTACAAGTCAATAATCAATGAAGATTATTGAAAAGAAATAATTCATCCCTCTTGTATATCATTGTATTATTCCAACCTAACTCTCAAATGTACATCCTAGTCACTGGTGCATAGAATAAATACTGATAGTTAAATAAAACATAGTTGGGTGGTGGGATTCCCCATTAAAATGAAAATAACCCAAAATAAGGATTACTGAATTTTTGGAAAGACCATAGGGGTTTATGGGCTTATAGACCAACACATTGTATTTTCTTATCAGCATACCCATAAAATAATCTAAAAGAAAACATTACTGTCGAACAAATATATAATAAATTTATACATATCAAACCATCTCTAAATATTATAAAAAGAATAAAAAATATATAATAAAACAAACTCAACCATAAACAAATGTAAAAATAAAAATATGGACTTATAGGCCAAAAGAAGAGGTTCAGAATATATTAAACTCATGAGAACAATTGAGGACCAACCTCAAGGAATCCACTATTGACATCTATAGGAAAATATAAAAGTCTCAACCTGATCTCTAGAATCCAAGAGTATCAAATCCTATAACACCTGAGACAAGTGCAGATTCCATCATCCCCCTACAAACCTGGTACCTAAAAAGTAGTACATAATGGGATGCATGTCCAATTGGGTGTCTATACATGGTTTGATAATTTACATACTTATTAGGTAACCCCCAACATGAATCAACTCAATGATGAATAATTTGGTGTATTAATAAATATTTTTACTCATGTATATACATATATATGAAAATAGTTTTACTAAAAAATGGACATAGAATGATGAAGGAAATAACCAAAATTTAGATAGATATATCATGACTATAACATGTTACTCCCTATACTAGGATGATCCATACCTAATATTACATATGTTTTCCTACATTGGGATAACCTGGTATAAATGCAAGGATGATGGTAGGGAAATATTGTAACCCATCCCATCCTGGTTCTGGTTAGGGAAATCTTGTATCCCATCACAACCAGGTAAAATTCTAGAGTTGGGGAATTATCCCATCCCATGTAAAGGGGAAATTATAATAAAAGTAGGGGCCTTGGCCTATTCCATGGAATAGTGGAAGTGGGATACTTAGTTAGGGATTAAATATCCTTTCAATGAGAGGTACCTATTTTTAAATGGTTAGAAGACCTACTTAATAATTTATATGTTAATAATATATACCTATATTTACACCACCTAACTATCATTTTTAATAATTATCTAGATAATAGAAATACTTAAGAACAACCCAATCATAAAATCTATCAGTCTCAATTATATTAATAAATATTACTCCAAAACACACTTTTAATTTTCAATAATACAACATGATCCAAAGTACAAATAGTTATAAAATAAATTTATTGGGTTGTTGGTGATTAAAAGAGAAAATTAATGGTTTTATTGATAATAAGTACATTAATAGTAGTGAGAAAATCAAGAGATTACAAGGATGAAGAATAAGCCAAAAGAGAAGAAGGATAATAATATTCTCCTAAGGGTGAAGCCCTCTAATGAAAAGGTATAAGCATTTGAACATCCAAGCTACAAAATCAAAATAATTAAGCCCTAATCTACAAGCTACACCTACCATATTTAATTCCCAAACTACTGAAGAAACTATCTTACATAATTAAAGGAGTATACCTGGTAGTTAATTAACCCATCCACCACTTATAAAACTACCCAAATTCTTTAACATACAAGGACCCTTTTTTATCATCCCCACCGGATTAAATATTTTCTTTTCCACAAAATGAGGCTAAATTCTAATAGAAGAATCTCTCAGTTTGATATCACTTATCATAGCATATCATCGAGGTATCATCTCTGCAACAATGGAATTAATGTGATAAAAGGAAATGATTCCTAGAGTAAGATAATGATAAAGGATAGAGACATAATAATTTTGAAGGTAGTCTCTACATAAAAGAAGGTAAAAATATACATTTTATTCAGATAATTTTTTTCCATAGTGTGATTTAATATAACTTGAATGTGAGATGTAAAATATAGGCCATCAACTTTATTAGTCAAACGATTAGGTATTTCTCATATTTTAAAATATATGTATGGTGCCTGGTTTGGGAATATAGTTATCCAAATTGTGTTCATACCATGTGTTTATCACTTAACGCAGCTAGGTGAGTCATACATTTTTTCCACATTATTATGAAAACTATGATCCAACTATGAAAATAACTATTGATACAAAATTACAAGTTTTTCAGGGTTTCCAAACAATTAGTTCTAACCCAGCACCATTCATGGACCAATTATTATAATCTATTATTTTCAAAATTTCAAAATGAAAGACCTAAAAAATGAATTTATAAATAATAAAATAATAGTAATACATTTTTATACATGAAAATGAAATCAGGAGTGTCAAAATTCTCCACAGTATATCAGTTTTTACTCCTAGAAATTCAACCTAGTGCTTTATATGGGAATATATTAGGTGATTATTCCCTCATAGTGCTTCCCACTTCCAAGTCTCATGAATGTAATTCCTATGATAAAACAATATCCAAGACAATAAATTGGATTATCCACTAAACACTTTGTCAAATGATTTGATAATTCAAATTGGTTTGGTTCCAATTCAATATCAATCCAATCCAACAAAGGGGATGATTCCAGTTGAGACCTATTCTATTGAGAAATGTGAAATACATCATGGTCCATCAATTGAGGTGGAAAATATAATTGGTAATAAACTTTCCTGATATTTTCCCAAATAGAAAAATGTCATGCAATCCTTGGGAGAATCTTCCCAAGCTCTCCCAATTAGCAATGATCAAAACATGGTGATACCCCTATAAATACCTAGTCACATACTAAAAATTACAAGGGGTGGTGATTAAAATCTATATATGATTTATGGAAGCTTTAATCCATTTTCAAAAACTAAAAAATAATCTAAAACATATAAGATATCTTCTAGATAAAACAATTTCCTGATAAAGATACTTCACCAACCAGAGTCTGGCACAAGGGAGAGTGGCATTAACCTCTATAATGGTCCTTGAACAAGGACATTTAAATCAAGGATTGGTAACTATTATTATATAAAAACTCATCCAAAACAAAATTAATATATCATAATATAAAAAAATAAAAAACATAGGTCCATAACATATCTTCTAAAATCGAAATAGCCCGCACTATATGGATTTATATTTGAGGATGGTTTGTTTTTTCAAATTTACATGGGTGGAATTTCCAAAATATCGAGGAAAAATAATAATATCTATCAAAGATAATGGTATAGGATAAATCATATAGTCTTATAATTTCCAACATGTATATCCTTTTGAGTTATTGTACCTTCGTATTATCCTTAATTGGTATGAAGTGAAAAGATTTTCTCTACCAATTAATCATGACATATATAGAGTTAATACTTCATGTTGGTATGTGGTAATATAATGATGAATTACATGGATACCTCATCACAATTCATGGTTGGGATAAGAAGTGGTTGGATAAAATAAAATGGATTATGGTTTTCAACATTAAGTTGTGACAAGAATAAAACTAGGAAATAAAATCAGTGGTGTCCAACCTCATACCAGGTAACCGATATCAATGTTTCATATCATAATATATTCATGTCGCACCAAGATGAACATACCACTAATATCAATAATAGTCCCCCATTACCACATTTATCACTAATATGGGATCCACTTACTAGTTCCTAAAGTAGGTAATTCCTTCAACAGTGATAGACCACTCATGGTTGGTCTCCCCGTCATATATAGTTTCTCTAAAACATTGGAATTCTTAATATTTCAGTTTTTCCTAATAAACGACTTCATGGTGAGGAGAAATAATTTTCACTTTAGCTAGAAACATAGATTATTTCCCCTCCTTCATATTCAAATGAAATTATATGAAAAGGCTCATAATGATCCACTCTACGCTAGATTCATTCAATGTATGATAGATAAATTTTTTAATGATAATGTTGGAGAAAACATCCCCCCTACCTAGTTTAATGGTGAGGATGATATTTATTGTTTAATGGTATTCCACTACATCCTCTTCTTGAGGTTCACATCCTTCTAAACGAAAATATATCTTAGGATTTTATAATCAGTGTATACCATAAGCTTCTCTCTTTTTAGATCTAGTCACTAACACTTGAGTACATTATTGAATACTTCTAGATCGAGGTCATGGGTTGGATAATTCATCACATGTGGTAAGATTTTCCAAGAATAATAATTTTCTAAATAATTTCCATGTATGAGGGTGAAACCCAATCCTAAACCTGATACATCATAGAAAACTACTTTACTCTAGGTAGCCACTGGTGGTATCAAGATTGAAGTTGAGGTCAATCAATGATTTATCTCCTAAAACATGTCTTATAATTCTGAAGGTCATAAAATTTTCACTTCTTTTAGAGTGAGAGTGAACAATATTGATGCTAACTTTGATAAAACTTTTATGAAGAACTGATAATATTATTATAATCCAAGGAATATATTTATATCAAATACATTATTTAGATCTTCCAAAGACATTATGATTTTCCATAATTTTGGACCAACCAAAATGCATTATTCCGACAGCACAGTCCCCTAGAGTTTTACTTCATAGATCTAGAGGCTACACATAGAACAATTAGCATATATCCAATGATATGAAATAATTTCAATGAAAATATTTAGATTTTGTTCATACTCCTATTCAATCTTAGAGTAAAGAAGAATATCATCAATGAAAACCATGGAAATGGAATTAGGATACTGATTAAATATCTGGTTAATTACTTCCATAAAAACTATAGGAGAGTTTGTTAAGGAAACAATAAACACAAGATAATCATAGTGGTCATACTTTTTTTTGAAATAACGCCTTTCAAATATAATCTTCATTAACCCTATGTTGGTGATATCCTGACCAAAGGTTAATCTTAGAGAACCACCATTCCCTGTTCAACTAATCAAAAAAATTATCAATATGAGGATAGGGATATTTATTCATAATGGTGACATATTTTAGTACACAACCATTTATAACCATATTCATTCTTAGAAAAAATAACTATGGAAAATAGTGAAGACACGCTAGGGAAAATAAACCCCTTTTACTATAATCAATCAAGCTAGAATTTTAACTCTTCTAATTCTTCTGGAGATATATTATTTGATGGAAAGAATATCCGCTACAACCCCTAAACCAAAATGATAGAGATTTTAACTTTGTATCCATCTATACACACTAAGAAGTAGTCCAAGAATACCTTGAAGAGGTGATATACCATAGGAGGTAATGAAATAAAAGAATTACCTTCATCATCTTCTAGAAATTAGAATGAAACCTAACATGTAATCCTATCGACTTTAGGAAGAGGGGGTCTCAATCAACTAGAACCTGGGTACCACCCTCCTTGGAAAAGATATCCACTCCCATATTGGATAGTGAATGACACCCTTTAGTGATAACAATAAATATAGGTGTTTTCAGTCATCATATAGTATATTCTAAAAATTATGTGAAAAGATTATATTTGAAGGATAATAAAATACCAAGAAAACTGCACTTCAGATATAAAGATGATGCAAGAGGGGAATTAGAATCCATGATCCTTTTTATATGGGGAGTCAATATCTCTATAGCTTCATACATATTCTTCGAGGTAAGATGTAATAGAAAAAAATAATGAGTAGAATTAATTTAATTTGTCCTAACGGTATTAAATAAAGAAAACACCATAGAATATGCAATAAGAACCATACATGTCACTATTCACTGTCATGTTGTTGATTTTATGGGAATTTAATCCACCGAATAAAGCCTCATACTATAATTGTATGTCTTAGTCTTACCACTAACCTAGGGCTTAGTCCTTGGATGAATTTATCATATAATGATCCTCTTATACCTCTGCGTCCCAAATTATGAAACTTAGCTACACCCAAAGTAACTGAATGTTTCTAGTATCCTTAGGAACTGAGAATCAAATTCCACTACTCATTTGAGTATTATTATTGTAGAATTTATTCAGGTTATAGACATTCTCACATTGATGGTATGTATTTGTAATCATTGAGAAATAAGGATTTATATAATCATCCTTACCACACGAATGGTAAGTAGGTGTCCTTACTTCTATAGGGGTATAATAAAATGGTTGAGGAAAAGGCCACTAACCACTAATACATCTACTTTTAGTCTCATATTTCATTCTATTTCTCTTATTAAGGTTACTCTCACCACAAAACATCTTGGTATTGGTGTCAGGCATTCAATAAATTCAATATTTATCAATTCCCACTTGTAATCCTAATTTACCACTTCTAAATAAGATTTAATCATCAAAAGGAATACCAGATATTGAATATCTGGTCAGACAACCATTTGAAACCTGGGGGTCATTAATTCTCCAATTTACACTATATTTATAGAAAAAATACTGATCTCCATAAATTATTTGTCGTTATCAATAATGGTCATACTTCATTGAAGAATGATTAATAACTCTGAATTCATCATAAGAGATAATGTATCCAAGTAGAAATATTTATTGAACTTTTCATTAAAGTCCTTCCACATGATATATATATATATATATATTCCAAGACCATTAACTCACACAATTTTTTATGAGGTCCTTCAATAATTAATGAGGCATATTTCACATTAATTACGTCATGATTCTTAAGAAATTAAAAGATCTTATCAATCGTTTCTAACTATTATGCATCTTTTTTAGGGATATTACTACATTAGAAGGTAAATAGAAGATGGAAAACGAACTCTTAGGATTGGTACTTTTCCTAGTTTTGACCTAGTTCCACCTTATATGGTTGGATTGATCTAGTGAATGTTCCATGCTCTATGGATGAAAATATTCTCACAACTACCTTAATCAGGATTTTATTTATTGGAGTATTCACCCATAGAAAATTATCCATGTTCCATTTATTGGGGATCACTAGGGATCATTGTATTGGCATGGAACTATATGAAATCAAATAAAAATAAAATAAAAATAATAAAAATTTGAAATTAAAACTAATTTAAATCGAAAGAAATCAATAAATAACTAAATGAGTCCTAATATATATTTTAAAATAAGAAATTTCATCAAATACCCAACATTTCACCATCTCATGATTTATCCACACAGTTTGGTAAATTGTACACCAACTATGTGGGAATAAATCGAATGACTATATAGTGTGGGATTCATGGTCACCACATGGTCCTCATCCCATTCACCTAAACCGTGTACAAACTAAAATGCTTCAAAATTTACTCTTTTTGACCTAGAAATTTCCAAAATCAAAAATAAAATCAAAATATACCGTATAAAACACATTTTATGACATCTCATGGTGAATTTATACTCATTATGGTGAGTGTTTGTTGGAAACTCACTCATAAGATACCCCTCATGTCTTGATAGTGTGATATCTTATCTATTAAGACATCCCAAATAACAAAAAAAACATGTCTCAGACACCATTTTTTCACAAATCAACATGGACTACCCATGCCAGTCTCTAATAGGCCCAAGGGAATTACAGATACCCATTGATTGGAAACTACTGCCTGATAATGAAGGGATATTCATTTGGGAATATTTTATCCCAAATGTTAATTTAACTATAAGGGTATTACCTGAGAGCCTAACATGACCTCTCCAAATATTGGTGGGACATGATGTCAATTAAATAGGAAACCACAACACCATAAAACATTCCTTATCAAAATTGAAATGTAATATAAAAAATTACAATCATTTATAACTGATAACCATAACAATAAAACACATAATCCAAAAATATGAATATTGGTATGGAAAACCACATAAGAAATACTGATTAGGTATTTATATAGAATCCAACTGAACTAAAATGAACAAAGTAATCAACTACCAATCTTCTCATTCCTTGATAGAATGTTTCCCCAGGTCACCTCCATAACCCTAAATAAAGCTAACCTAAGAACTATCCACCTCCATGCAATACATTTTCTTTTCTTTTATTAGATGAAATAAGGTCCACATAAACCTATTCATGTATATAGTGTGGGATAATAAAAATCCTAGTAGGATCCTGAAATTATTCCATATACAACCATGGTTTGTAAAACCATAAAATAATATTTTGAAAATAAATATAATAAAAAGAAATTTAAACATTTTACACAAATAAACATCTTGGAATATTCCTTTAGTCCAAAAAATAATAATGGAGAAATAAAACAAAACTTATAACATACATCATGGGGTGTACCCTATGGTATCAATTGTTAAGACCACATAAAGAGTAACATCACTAGTTATAGATATATCCTCAACTAGTAGATGAATATAAAATGAATTTACTGGATAGTGGATATGTATTTAGTATTACTTTACATGTCATGTTGAAACACATAACTAATGGTAAGATACCATCACCCATTTTTGAATCTCCTACAATTTCTATTAAGGTTTTCCAGGAATTATAAATATTTATGAAACCATTGTAAAAGGAACGTCAAATAAACAACTTTTAACAATATTTATCCCAATTTCAATATGATTTACAAAGATTCAAAAATCATTGCACATGACGTATCACGATACTATACTTTACCCAATGCATTGGAGCGCTATAAGGGCGCACCGTTCTTAAACATTTTATTTCATGCATAGGTGTGCCACATGGATCATAAAACATGGATTCATAAAACATAATCATTTATTCCATGATAAAGGAATGTGGAATTCGTACATGAAACTTTACAATCAATAATTAAATGTGCATAAAGGTGAATACCATTGATGGAGAAATGGGCATGGTATTCACTACACAATGACATTGGCTTAGAAAATCGGTGCAATTTTGGCAGCGTAACAGCATTACATAAGAATTTAGAAAGAAGGTTGATGAGAGAGAAAGGGGTTCCTCATCATATTTAAATGTAATGGACAGTAAGGAGGTCATATAGATACATGTACCAACAATTGTAATGGAATTTAGATTCCTGATACAAAATTATTGCTTGAATATAAAAGAGGAGAGAGAAGTTCCATTCAGAATTTCGTCATAGTAACAGGTGTACATGGGAGGCATTTAATGAGAGAGAAAGGGGTCTCCCATCATTCAAACAATAATAGGGAATTATTTTGGAGGTGCTAAACCATACCCCAACATTCATAATTGAAATTAAAAGGGTAATACAACTTAAAGAAAATTGAAAAAAATGAGAAAGGAAGAAAAAACCCTTACTTGGAAGTGTGCTTCCAATGGCTAGATTGAGGCTTGTGAGAGGCTTCTTGGGAGCTTGGGGAACCTTGGGAGGATTCTAGAGAGAGTAGGGCAGAGGTTGGATGAACTCAAAGGTATTTTAGTTAGGAGTAAGTGGGATCTTTGGTGGGTTTATATAGGAAAGGTGATGGAATTATTTATTATTTAGGTTTGGGTCCCCTTACATTAAATTAATGCAAACCACAAACCATCCCATGGTTTTTGCCCATGGTTTTTGGAAAAGGGAAGAGGAAAAAAATATTTTATAATGCCCAAGTCCGAAATTCTTAAAATAATAAGGTTTCTTATGTGGAAGTGAGTCACACTCCCATGGAAATTAATTTAAAAATGAAAAGTGTTGAATGTGTCTTGAGGGGTCCATTAGTGCTTTGAAAAGTAAGTCAAACAAACCCAAAATTACATTATTTTAATAATAAAACATATATTTGCCGAAAATAAGGATTATGGTATTTTATTACATCACCATTGGGTCATTATGATGTCATAAAACACATTATATATTTAAACGATATTTAATTTTTACCCAAAAATTTGACTGTCTCAGAAAACTATGAAAAATTCACCGTTGGATAATTTTGACGTCCTGATTCCAGAAATGAAATTTATTTTTTCTAAAAAATTTCTAAATATGTTAATTTTCAATTTTAAAATAAAAACCAACATTTATAAAAAATTCACGGGTTTTGACAGAAATTGCTTTCAAACCTTAATAAAAATTTTAATTGCATTCATAAAATTATAAGATCATTTTTATTTAATAAAAATTAATTTAATAATAATAATTTTATTTTATTAAAATATTATTTAATTCAAAAATCCCTTAATTTAATAAAATAGATTTCTTAATAAAATAATAACTAAAAACACCATTTGTACTTTAAAAACTATTTACAATGTATCAAAAATGACTAGAAATTATATTCATTATTATATACAAAACAAATTAGTGTACATGAACATAGTACTACTTATTTGTTACATAACCCCTTAAAATAGCCGCATAAGACCTAAGGGTAAGGTGTGCGATGGTGACAGACTTTTGGGGTGGCTCGGATATCATCGCTCGAGTGGTAATTTCAATCAACTTCCACTTTTCCCGTAGACGGTCACGTTCGAGATTGACATGATGAAGCTCAGCATGGGCTTGGTCAAGAGCGAAGCCCAAGTATTCCACCTATTTTTCGAGCTCCGACAAATGGGCTTCGTATGGAGCAATTCTACTGCATGAGGCCATCGCTTCTTTTGTATGAGTAAATTGGATTTGTTAAGGTCCTATATTTATACTAATCATGTGGTCATTGTTCAACGGCTATATAAACAACGGTAAAAATTATTAACATAAAACCAAAGAAGATGACATCTTATAAAAAAAAATTCATAAAGAGACATTTAACTGGATTGATCAAAGGTGCTTATTAGGTCATTTGATATCAGAGGATGGTGTATCAATAAACCTTGAGATGTTTTAGGCTATGGTTTCATGGGGGTGCCAAAAATATTTTTGAGATCCATAGTTTCTTGGGATATAATTGTTACTACTGGTGGATCTTCTAGAAAATTTCTATATTGGAATCACAGATGAAGACCCTAACTAAGAAGGTAGTAAAGTTCCCCAGGTATGATTTTTACGACATAGCCTTTCAGGAGTTGAAAGTGAGATTGATGAATACACCAAATTTTACATTACCTTAGTTTTGTAAGAATTATTCACTATATTGTGATGCATCTAGATTCATATTTGGATAAGTTTTGATGTTGCACAATCATGTTGTTACGTAGGGGTCAAGGCGATTTAGGTTGAATGAGATAAACAACCTATTTCATGATCTTGATTTAGTAAAGGTTTTGAACTACTTGATATGTTTAATACACTATATTTTTATTAAGTGGTTTGTGATGTATAATTACCAAAAGGGATAGAGGTAAATTTTCTAAAATCATGACCTAAACCTTTAGTGCTGAGGGTGGGTTTAGTATAATATTCACTTCAATGATTAGTTGGTGTATACCCTTAGAATGGGGAATGCCATTGTGAATGAACCTAGAATGGAGACTCATGTATAAGTCTAATATGAGTTTATTAATGAGTGGTATATGATGATAGTTTTCCCTGAGATTCATTTGGATGTCCAGGAGTATTAGGGTTTAATGACCCTTATGTATTTGGCTATCACATCCTCACTTATCAAGAGGGTGAATGAGAGTCATCTATTAGATTCAGTCCTTCTACTAACGAGGGATAACATATATGGTGATGAGGAACCACCAGATTAGTATCTTGATATTTTTGAGATAATTTATGTCTATTTTCATGCGATAGTACATATCATTATACATAAGGAGATGATGAGGAACTCACAAAATATAAGATTGGCTATACACCAAGTACTTTCCATGATATAACACGATATTTACATAGAGTTTTATTATACCTGGATGAAGAAGGACATAACATGATTTTATAAAATGTTCTCCACATATTAGTGTGTGATTTATGGTAACCAAAAACCAAATGGAATTATCCAATAATTACCCATTCTAGAGTGGAAGTTGGATGATGTGACTATAGATTTTGTAATAGGGATATTTACGAATCCCCAAGGGAATGATGTATTGTAAGTTACTATAGATGTCTTGACAGTGGTTTAACATTTTTCAATGATTTTAGAGACATTAGTTTTCAACGAGCTAATAAATATCTATGTATAGGGAAAATATATATAAATATTGTACATTGGAGTATCTTTTTATGCTGATACACCAACTTTACATCATGCTTCTAGTGAGGTCAACATAAGTCACTTGTTATTAATATGAATTTGAGAAAAAATTATCATTCAAGAATATGTGGGTAGTTTGAGCATACCATTTAGATATTAATGGTCATGTTATCAGCATCTGACAAAGGTTTTAGAGATTTATGGGAGAACTATTTGGTTCCTAAAAGGGTTTCCTATAAAATAGTTACAATAAATTGATTCAGGACATTAATTTTGAGGATTTTATAGTATTCCATATTTATAATCATTATATTGGTTGAAGGTTGATGATTCTTTTATTATTCGACCGAGTCATGTATAGAAGTCATTGGAGTAGAGGTAACATATATGAAAGTGGATTGATAATAATCAGATAATGAAACGTTTGTATACATTCCATAGCTGAAATTATATAGAGTTTTATGTGGGAAATGTGGTATTCTTATGGTTGTCTATTAGATAGAGACATCACAGTATTTAGAGGGATGAGAAGTTAGAATCCAGATATGTTGATCCAATATATATAGTTGAGATAATTTTCATATAATAGCAATAATTATATCTTTATATGAATTTTAGTTACATTTATGATGTTTTTCATGTATTTTATCTTTAGAGTTATCATCTTGATCTTTCCCAAGTGATTTGTATAGATGGCGTTGTGCTAGAGGCAGATGTGTTATATGAATGTTGCCTTTTTCGTGTTGTAGATCAATGTAGCATGATAAGAAAATTCCTTTACTGTGAGTGTAGTAGAAGAATATAATATCTAGTGGGAGATGTGGGAGAGAGAATCTGATATGCAGGTGTAGTGGACAGAGGTGTTCACCAACAAGCCCTAATGATGTTCGAGAGTGCATATCGAGGATGAACAACCTTATAATGGGGAGGTTGTAATTCCTTATATTGTGTAAAGGTATAATCCAACATTATTTTCTTCAAAATATGTGTATTCTAATTTTTTTTTTGTTATTTTATTTTTTGGTTTCATAACCTTGAATGATGTTTGGGTCAGATTTTGGGATGACCATGTGTATTGGGACATTATAGAGTTGTCAAGGGTGCTGTAATTGGTAAGGAATCAAGACTCAAGAATTTTCCAATCTTTGGATAAGATTTATTAGTATTTTTTATAGACTCTTTTTAGGTGTTATATAGGTTCGAAAATTGATTGTACGTATTTTTGAATGAATATGAGTGTATTTGGGAGTTAAGAAGTGTCATAAAAAGTCAGAAACTTTTTACGTGTAAGGGTCACCATACAAAAAAGTAACTTTAATGTGTAAGGTTTAACATACATAAATTTAGATATTTAATATTTAAGGGTCACCCCAGAATAGAGTTTATGCATACATGTGGGTTCCTTCACATGTAAGAGCCATCGAGATAAGAGGTGGAAAAATGAAAAAGTGTGGAAGGTAAAAGTAACCATAGGATATGTAAAAGTAACTATAGATTCATATTTATAGGTAAAAGTGGGTCTATGAAAAAGTTTTTATGTTTATAAGTAACCCATGGATACATAAGAGTAACATATCCATACGTAAGGGTTACTTAGTGATGTGAAATCAGCTAAGTGTGGAAGTACTCTGGTAAATAAGAGTAAGATAAAAAAGGGTTACTTAAGTTCTTTTCTATATGTATGTGTATGATATGTAATGTTAACATATGTTCCCTATGTTTTGTATGGATAATATTTATAAGGGAATATTTGGTTCCCTATGATATTCATGGGTCAATTGGGAAGATATGTAGGGGTAACTTTGGTTCCCTTTCATATTTATGTGTCCCTGACTTAGTGAATTTTTATTGTGGATAATGTGTAATGTTCTAATAAATGAGGGTATTTATGGTAGATAATGGGTAAATTTAAAATAAAGTTGGGTATATATTTTTATATGATATTTTAGGGTCTATAAATAGTTATTTATTATATATATAAGGGGAATTACCTAATACATATGGGTATTCATCCAAAAATTGAATAATTTTTGGGATACCCTATTATAACTAGCTATATTTTTCATAAATAATAGTACATCTTTTTATTTTAATATTTAATACATTTCAAAAATACATGCCTGAATACTATAAACATATAGAGTCTTTTTGGACTAAATACATATCCTTTTTAATTCATGAAAGATCTTGAATATATCTCATAAAGATCACCACATTTCATAATATTTATTTAAATACTACACTTAAAACTTGTCTTCATAACCTAGTTAAAGGAAACATACAAAAGGGTGAACCCATATGCTCAGTAATTATAAACATGGAAGATATAAATATTTGATCATGTGAATGAATAAGATAAGAATATGGGTATGAGATAATGATCGTAACATAAAATGCTCATACCCAATCTATTAAAGATTATAAAAATGAGCCACATTGTAATGAATTACCATTTCAAAAGGCATGAATAATAAGAGTGTTAAATAATCACAAATAAATCATGAAAAATATGTCCATTCATAAAAGTGTAGCACTATCATAAGTATAGAAACCATTTCATATGTCATGTTTAACAACCAATACTATCAAATCATAGTGGTTCAGGCATCCCTAAATTTTTACCATAACATAATGGATTGGGTATCACCATCTGCATCCCATAGTGGATCAAGCATATCTACTTGTTTCCCATAGCAATTTAAGAACATAGACTTTTTTACATATTCGATCAAGAACATTGACTCATATCCCATAATTATCACATGAGATATAATACATTACCCAATGCATTGGAAGTTTATATAATAATTCAACTACCCACTAACTAATGAAAATAATACAAATGTTATCTATAAGAACATAAAACATTCATCATATCATATCCTCTGAAAAGGAAACTGGTTTAATGAACATTTGATCATAACATAACCCATGGAAAGGAAAAGGGTTTCACAAAGATCATTCCATAATAATTATAAAACATCCACAGAAAGAATAAGGATGGTATCATAGATAGTATCCCCAATAATGGATAATTAACATCTAAGGATGTTATCATAGATGAAAATTCCTTCAAAAGTTCACTAAATCATTTCTTGAGGGAAATAACCATTCCAAAATAAAAATAAAATTTTGTAAGTAGAAATTAGTAAAACATTTTGAAACCCATTTTTCATTGAAATTTATCTTGAAAAAAATATATAGTGACCTCTAATTAAATTATTGGACATGATGATAGGAAATTATTTCAATGATATATATAAGTTAAAACAATGATTCTTTTAATTTTTGGGTAAAAACACTAAAGGACCTCATTAAAAAAAACCACAAGATTATGTTTAATTTTTTTCATGTCAAATTTTTTTAAAAAAGACTCTAATTATTCATTAGTGAGAATTAAAAATAATTCTATATTTTTTTAGAAAACATATACTAAGAAGAAAAAATATTTTCGATCATAATTAAAAATACAATTGATTTTACTTGAAAATAGATTTTTGATCTCTTTAGTTATTAAAGAGAAGAAAAGGAATGAAAAGCTTGTATTCTCTAGAAATAAGAAGATTATAATAAAATTAATTATATTCTTCAGTGGTATATCAATATATTTCACCATCATAAGAATAATTAAAAACAATCATGGTAAATAGTTACATTGTAATTCAACTCCCTTACCTCAAGTCTATACTTTATTCAAAAACATTTGAAAATACTATATAAAAATATATACGTTTATTATACATATATTATCTAACTATAATCATATATATCGTACCATATATGATTTACTTATAATATTTTATCACTCATTTATTAATAATTATTTTTTTAAAACCACTATTTTATGTGATATCTGCTTTATTTTTCATGTATATTTTGGTTTTCTAGATTTGGACCTTGTACATTGATCTTGGTTCCATAATATAAATAATTTTATTCATGATATAAATGTAGTATATATTAAATATATACATATTTAGAATTATCTATAAAATATAGAGTTCAAAAAAATTTAATTAAATTGTTCATAGAGATGGTAGATCATACATATGCATGAACACAGTTTTCATTTTTCAATGGATAAAAAATAATGTTAAATAATATTTTAAACATAATTTTATTTTTTTAATATGAAAATTATGTTCTACGGAATATAATTTCAACACAATGAGATTTTATGAGATGGATTGTTTTTAATTTTATTGATATCTTGTGTTGTGCGCAACTACAAGACTATCATACGCAATACACAACATCATATTCGCTTTTAGTATACGCAACACTATTCATGGCATGTGTTGCACACATTTTCAAGTTGTTTTGATAGAATTCATTTAACACAACACTGATTATAGAATTTATTCAATTTATTAATTAACAATGTTTGGATTATGTAATATGCAATACCAAAGGATGCTAGCTCTACAAGCAACAATAACATGGCTTGCATTACAAACAAGAGTGACCTTCCTCGATAACATGCATGGTACGCGATACCAAGTTTCACTAAAAACAATATTTTATTAAAATATTATTATTTATTTGGATATAAACGAGCTGTTATGAATATTAGTAATCACATTTTGAATTTTATAAAACATTAGCCTTTATCTTACATATTATATGAGAACAAAATCAATTTTTTGGATAAAATAAGTATTTTTCAAAAAAATGTAGTTTTACCGCTTTTTGATGGTGCACCCATTTAAATATAGTTTTTGAAAATTTTATCAGTTAAATTTCACAAAATAAACTTATTATTTGTAACTGGGACCTAAAATATTTTTTTTTTTAATATTTTGGTTTTTTCTGATAAAATTTAAATTTTAATGAATAGTAAAAAAATACCGCATTAAAATTCAAAACTACCTTTTCATCTAAAATATTTATATAGTTAGATTATTTTTTAATCAATTTTAATTAATAATTGGATTATATTTTTATTATTTAATCCAATTTTGGTCATTTTATGTAATTTCACTTTTAAATAGGATATAAACACATGTCAATCTTTTGGTAGTTATTACTTCTTAAAAACTCGCTTTTTTAGTATCAACAACAGGAATTAATTTTAAATTAATTACTGAAAATTTAGTGCTTTGAATTTGTAAAAATGGATTCAAAATTTGAATCATAAGGTTAAAATTGGGTAAACATGTACTTTTTATTTTTTGACATTATGAATAGTAATTTCAGTAATTACTTTATTTACCATGGTTAAAGAGTAAATATGGTAAATAAGGGTAAAAAATAATATTATAATAATATTAAACTACCCTAACACATTCTATAATCCTATTGGATAAGATATGTCTCACCATGGTCATCCTTGGGTCTATTTTGTGACCCCATGGATTCACTTGGATGTGAAAATGATACTTAATAAGAATTGATTTAATGTAATGATTATTAAAACCTAAACATATATCATTTACTAAATCGATTTTAATATGGGTATATATAATATATATCTATGCATATAAATATTAATTATAAAGATAAAAGAATTTCCTACATCACGGTATTTTATTTGTAATTATTAGAAATTAGATAAATATATTTATTTATGAAAAAATTATGATGTAGTGATTACCTCATTAATGAAAGATTCAAATAAAGGAATTTATAAATGTTAAAATAAGTTTAATTAAATATTTTGATGCCATAAAAGAAGTTTTGGGATGACATTGACATGTTATGGATGAGTTAATTCCTTTTTTTTATGTAATAAATTTTTTCTGATTTTTTTAAAAAATAAATCATGAATAGTATCCAAATTGACATAATTGATAACTTAAAACATAAAATAGTTTATTAAATGATATTAAATTTATAAAAACATAATATTCTTCCAAATGGTTAATATAAGTCCAAATAGATCATAAATAACTTTTTTTGTCTTTTTACATGATATGGTAATTACATTAACCCACAATGTGTAAATAACATGATATCAGGGTAAGATTAAAAAGGGAAAAATAACGGTAAAGACAAAATGATAAGGATAACAAAATAATAAAAAAATTTAAAAAAATTATTGGAAGATAATTATTCAAAAAAAAAAATATTATATTAGAATTAAATTTGTTTTGTACAATTTAAAATCGAGATGGAATTTTTAATAAATTAATATTTTGGAACATTCCAAGAGTGCCCATCTCCTCTCTTGTAAAAGAGAACCTCCTCTCTCTCCTATTAACTTATTTTTAAGATTTCAAGCTCGACCAAACCCTTACCATTTCTCTTATCAACATCTCTAGTGACATTATATATATTCTTGTATTCTTAAAAGACCAAATCTCATTCCATAAGAGTAAATTTAAAGGAGGAACGTCAAAAAAGAGGTAATCTCTTTTACCGATTCTTTCAAATTTATTTCTTCTTTTACTTCCTTTACTTTAGTTGTCTCATTTTAATGTAAAAACATAAGTAAAAATCATATAATTATATTTTATTATAAATATTAAACAACTCTATTTCACCTTCAATCCATCCTATGAAAAAAAATCACCGCATGTGCGTACGTACAGATTATTGTCTCCACGCTATAGTGTAATCTATTTTTCACCACCACCTTACATATATGGGTATAATGGTGAAAATAATAACTATATATTATTATTATAAAATTATTCTAATTCTGATATATTATACACCATCCACTTCAATACATTTTAACAACTAGGGGAACGATATCATCGATCGTGCGTACGTACGGCTTACCGTCTCCATGATGTGATGAGATTAACTCTCCATGTGAACCATTAAAAAATTATTATAAAATATATACAATATTTAATAATTAAATATATTAAATAATAATTCTACTTGATTTATGTATATATATATATATCATTTACTTACTTGCTTTCAATTTAATAATGAAACGAAAACAACGTTCATGCGCTCATACAGCTTACCGTCTCCATGAACGGTGTATTCCAATCAATTTTTCTATCTATTATGTATATTAATATACTGAATATATATGATATATAAATCATGTTTTAAATTATATAATTCATAAAATCATGATCTCTGTAATAATATCAAAAATAACAAGTCCAAACACCTACGATAAATAAAACGATTATTACCCAAAATGTTGATTTAACATGGAATTGACAAATGAACTGGTAATATAAAGTCGTAAGTGAATCATATCTGATATCCTAAATATTATTATGGTTCTGTTACAATTTAATAATATGTTTAATCCCACTATACCATATTTTCAGACACATATGGAAGAAATCAGACCTAATGTAGGGATAATTTTGCAATCTCATTTTTATCCGAGATTGTTTATACGTAAATATTTTTTGGGGATATATTCATCATCCATGTACATGTTTTATAAAAATGTTTACCATTCTTCTATGAATTTTTAAAGTAATTTTTACCCATTTTTGACTTTTACTGCATAGTATGGAAGGAATCATTCTTTTGTTTACCATATGAGGTACTTTTTGACTTTTCCCGTAAAAGTACGAGGAGAATGTTTTTTTTAAATTATATGAAATGAACGAATATTTATGTATTCTTAACCCCTTATTTCCATGAAACTTCCTCTATAATATTTCATGTTTATTTTCAACTAATTTTTTTTCTTTCAAAATTTCATGGCATTTTGATGAAAGAAAACGTTTTAAAAGAAGAAAGGATATTTTACTTTGGAATTAATTTCATGTGTTTTATAAAAATTATTTTTCATCTCAGATGACATTAGGTTATGTTTACATCCATATTTTTACTTTTATTTGATTGTGTTTATGATGGTATTATTTTTTTGAGTCCATCTGTCTTATATGTATTATGTTATGATGGCATGATGTTTAAGAATCCCATTTTATTTCATGGTTTATGCTACGCTGAGTGATTTATGTTTTCCCGGAACATGTAATAATGAATTCATTATAAGATGTGTGAGGCATATATATACATCCAATTAAGTGGGTAAAGATTTATATCTCATGAGATAAATATTGCTGGAACAGAAAGTTAATCTAGTTAAGTAATATGGGGTTGGAATGACAAGTAAACCTGATTCAGTAATGGACTTCATCCACTATGATGGTCTAAGCAGTAATTCCTTGGCTACTATGGAAATCATATTATGTGATTATTAGTTTTCCAAAATTCCATTTTTTATTCCAATTATATTCTATCATGGTTAATGTTTCTTTATGATCCATGCCTTACATAATGCCAAAATTTATATCATTGCTCATGATTTTGATGTTTAAACATTATGTTCATGTTTTTATGTTCAAATGTTTATGGTTTGTTTTATGTTCTCCAGGTTTACCCATACTGAGAATTTGAGGTCACCCTTTATATGTTTTCTTTTACCCATGATATAAATAATGGTTTCAGGTAGAAAAACAAATGGGGAAGATATTTATAAGAGATGTTGAAGATATTTCACCATGATTAGAGAATTATGTTCGGAGTTTCATAAGACACTAAACTAATACGGCCTTAGGTCATTTGTTTGAGTCATGTATTAAATAATTTTCAAATGAAATTTAATATCTATGTATGTCAAGATTGGGTCTCTATAATTGGTATTTGAGTGACGGTTTAGTCAATCTTTTGAAACTATGATGTGAAAACTTTAGTGAGATCCCTAGATATATTTATAAGGTATGTCTAGGGATGTAACAAAGGATAAGTATAACTATAGGTTACAATCTGAGAATTATAGTAATGATAAAAAATAACCTACAATTAAACCTAATATGTTAGAGATCATAGGTATTCACCCTTGACTATGTTGTTTTCCTGGTATGATTTTTGCCTCTAACACTATTCTTTTGGGTTTTAGATGATGGCATGAACCCAATGGAACCATGTTAATGATCAATGCAATGGGAAATGAAATGATTATCCTATAGAACAACCAAATGTTATGGGAGATGGAATGAAAAATATTATTTCTTTACTTACACATTCTATGAATCATTATGGACTCCCAAATGAGAAAAAAAGGGAACAACATTCTATCGAGTCCTTCGTGAGGTAACACCCACCTTCTTTCAGTGGGTATTTTGATCCACTTTTTCCTAAACAATGGATCCGTACCATTGAAATGATATTTTCCCTCCATCTCTATTCAGAACATGAAAAGGTCATTTTGGTTTTCTATCGTTTAGAAGGTTAAGTAGACTAGTAGTGGACTATAATTAAGAATACAAGGTAGCAAGATGAAATTTAATACACTAAATGGGATGAGTTCAAGAAGTTATGTTTCAATAATTACTTTCTTCGTATTATTCAAAAAAATGTGGAAAATGAGATCCTTGAGATTAATCAAATGAATGAGGAATCTGTTGGTACATACGATGTAAATTTTACAAGGTTTGAAAGGTATGCTTCTGGCTTTGTCATCCAGCTTGAATGTAAAGTTGATCGATTCTTCAGTGTCTTAAAACCAAGTCTTTGGAGGGCATTAGATATAAGTGAATTCAGTAGCTATGAAGATATTGTGTGTTTTTCTATCAAGGTTAAACTAGAATTTTGTGTTACATATCCATCTCATGGTTTTGATACGAAATGAAAGATGGAGTTCAATGGAAAATCTAAAAATAATAGTGAATAGAAGATAAATGTTTCCATATGCTCAAAGTGTGGAAATAAGGATAGTGGATATTGTCTTAAAGATTCTAGAAAATGTTTCAAGTGTGGAAAAGATGGCCATTAAGCAGTTGAGTATCTAAGTGATGGGAAAAATGTTTCAAATGATGAAAATGGAGAAAAGACTATAGAGAACTCACCATCAACACTTCAATATTATGAGTGCAAGGAAATGGGGAATTATACTAACCAATACCCTAAGACAAGGGTTAATGGTTATCTACATCAACAACCTATAAAGGAAAAAAGACAAAGGGAAATCACATGCGATCACAATTGGCAATGTTGAGTATGAAAACAAAGTCATGGAATGGTTAAGTGTTTATGTAACGGGATTTCAAAATAGTGTTGTGGAATCTCATTTATAGTATTATAAAATATTGGAATATCTATATATGGTTATATTATGGCTTTTCATAATTATCTGGTACTGGTAACCATGAAAAGTGATTGAAATATTTTTGGAAAGCAAAAAATATGTGTATAATGAAGGGATAAAGAGAAAATATGTTTGATAGTATTAATGAGCTCATGACTGAAAAAAGGACAAAGTGATATCATGGTTTGAGTATATTGAATTTTTGGTATATTTGGTGTGTGGAAAGAGTTAATTTTTATAAAATGCATGTTTTCACTAAGGTTCTATGGTAATTTATGTAATTATCATATTTCAAGAGAATACATGATTAAGGTATTTAGATGTTTGGAATGTGACAAACAAGAACTTCCAAAATGTGATATGAGAGACAAATGTTAAGTCAATTTAGTTCACCTCTGTCGAATGTTTTATATTTTCTGTTTTTGGAAGGATTGTAATTTTATTTAGTTGTGGATATAATAATTTAAATTTTTCTTGATGTTTTTTAGATTAGTGTATTATCTACCTAGAGGTAAACTTATCGATATTTAATAATCTCTTGTAACTTTTTTAGTGATACAGATAGAATGACATATAATTATATCACATGATATTAAAAAACTTAAAGAATGAATTTTTTTTCTTCATTTCATTAAATATGAGATTAATTGGAAATTGTTCAGATAACAACCAACAGTTATATTACACTGAAATCAAATAAGTATTCCTGTTTATGTAATAAATTCTTCAAAATTAGGGAAATGATCTTGAAAACTAAAAATTTTATCCTAGTACCCTCTTATCTGATTAATTAGATGGTCCCTTAAATCATCACTGATTTATGGATATCTAGCAGTTAACTTTCTCCAAACATTATTCTCTATCACTATCCATCAGAACTTGATGGTTAGATTTCCCTTCAATATCCATGATTTCAATTCCCACCCTTGTTCTCATACGTGGAAACCTAGTGATGAGTTAATTTGGGTATCTATAATGTTTCTATATGTTCTATTTAAAATTATTTTTTATTATTCCTCTTTATGATGTGGATTTTTGTAAAAGAAACATTCAAGTAGTAAACCATTTATCGCCCTAACGAATTTTGAGGGAAAAATTCATTTTAAGGGGGGTAAAATGTAACACCTCAATATTTTAGAAGATATATTTTTTTTAATTTCATTTATTTCTTTTGTTTTACACTAAAAAAATATTATATTGTGTTATATGCAACACCATATTTTCTTACAGTATACGCAATGATATTCTTGGCTTGTGTTACGCAAAATTTCAAGTTATTTTGATAAAATTCATTTCACACAACACTAAGTATATATTTTTTTCAATTTATAAATGAACTATATTTGGATTATGTCATACACAAAACCAAAGAAATATTTCACTATACAAAACACTCATGGATTGCATTACACTCAAGATCGACCTTCCTCGATAGCCTACGTGGTGCGCGATACCGAGTTTTACTAAAAATGATATATTATTAAAATATTATTATTTAATTGGATATAAAATAGACCTTATTAATAGTATTAATCACATTATAAATTTTATATAACATTAGAATTCATCTTACATAGGATATTAGAATAGAATCAATTTTTTGGATAAAAGAAGTATTTATAAAAAAAATGCAGTTTTACCGTCTTTTGAAGGCGCACCCATTTTATATCAATTTTTTGAATCTTTTATAATTTCAATTTACAGAATAAAATTCTTCTTTGTAAACGGGACATAAAATTTTAATTTTTTTTTGAATTTTTAGTTTTTTCTGATAAAATTGCAATTCAAATGAATGGTGAAAAATACTTCATTTTAACTAAAAACAACCTTTTTATCTAATCTATTTTTATAGATAGATTTCTTTTTTAATTAGTTTGAAAATTTAATTGAATTATATTTTTACAATTTAATCCAATGATGTTCATTTGAAGTAATTTCACTTTTAAATAGCACATAAACACATGTCAATCTTTTGATAGTTATTACTTCTTAAAAATCATCTTTTTTGTTTCGACAAGGGGAATTAATTTGAAAATAATTACTACAAATTATGTGTTTTGAATTTGAAAAAATGGATTCCATATTTAGAATTAAAAGGTTCAAATTGTGGAAATATGTACTTTTCATTTTTGGACATTATGAATAGTAACTTCAGTAATTATTTTATTTACCATTGTTAAAGGGTAAATCTGGTAAATAAGGGTAAACTAGTAATATTATAACAATATTAAACAATACTAACACATTCCCTAGTCCTATTTAATGAGATATTTCCGACCATGGGTATACTTTAGTCAATTTTCTGACCCCAAGTATTAACTTGGATGTGAAAATGACACTTTACAAGAATTAATTTAAATTAAAGATAATTAAAACCTAAACATATTTTTTTTACTAAATTGATTTTAATAGGGGGATATATAATATATATATATGTCTATAAATAGTCATTATAATGATAAAATTATTTCCTATATCATGGTATTTTATTTTTAATTTTTATAAATTATATAAATATATATATTTATGAAACAATTATGATGTAGTGATAACCTCATTAATGAAAGATTCTAATAAATAAATTTATGAATATCAAAATGAGTTTAGTTTGAATATTTTGAATCCATCCACGAATATTTTGGATGATATTGAAACATTATGGATGAGTTAATTCGTTTGGTTCTAAATAATTAGGTAGTTATTATTTTTTTTAAAAGTCAAGTATAAATATTATCCAAAATTGACATAATTCATAACATAAAACATAAAGTAGTTTATTAAATGATATTAAATTAATGAAAAATTAGTATTCCGGAAAATGGATAATATAAGTCCAAATATCTCATAAATAACGTTTTTGGGTCATTTTACATGATATGGTAATTACTTTAACCCACAATGTGTAAAAAACATGATATCACAATAAGATTAAAAAGGGTAAAATAATGGTAAAACCAAATGGATAAGGATAAAAAAAAATACTAAAAACATGTCAAACAATTATTGGATGATGGGTAATAGAACTAAAATCTTATTATCATATAATTAATTAAGTTTTGGAATATTTTAAATCAAAATTTAATTTATAATAAATTAATACTTTGGAACTTTCCTAAAGTGCTCCTCTCCTGTCTAATGAAAGGAAACCTCCTACCTCTCCTCTTCACTCTATTTTAAGCCTTACATATCATCCAAAACCCTACCAATTTCTTTTCTTAGATTCCCTAGTTACATTCTAGAGGTTATTATCTTCTCAAAAGACCATCTCTAATGACCTATGAGGAAATATAATGGAGGCACGTCAAGGAAGAGGTAATCTCTTCAACCGATTCTTTCAAATTTATTTTTTCTTAAACTTCATATTATTTAGTTGTTTCATTATAAAGTAATAACATCATTATCTCTAATATAATTATATGTTATTATAAATATGGAACAACCCTATTTCATCTTCTCTCCATCCTATGAAGAAACAAAATCACTGTGCCTGCGTACGTACGGATTACCGTCTCCACACCATGGTGTAATGTGTTTTTCACCACCACATTACATGGATGTGTATATTGGTTGAAATAATAACTATATATGATTATTATAACATGATTATAATTATGAGATATAATACACCATCCAATTAAATAACATTCAGCAACTATGGGAATGATATTGTCGCTCATGCATACGTACGACTTACCGTCTCCTCGACGCAGTAAGATTAATTATCCATGTTAAAAATTCAATAATGATTAAAAAGTATATATAATAAATAGTCATGAAATATATGACATAATATTTCTACTGGATATAAATATATATATATCATTTACTTACTTCTATTCAACATAAAAAGGAAATGAAAATAGTGTTCATGTGTTCGTACGACCTACCGTCTCTAGGAACAGTGTATTCCAATAAATTTATCTATCAATTATATATATTTATATACTGAATATATATGATATATAAATAATTTTTACATCATATAATTCCATAAATTATGATCTATGTAATAATATCATGAATAACAAGTCCAAACATATATGAATAATAAAATGATTATTACCCAAAACGTTGCATTAACATAGAATTGGAAAATGAATGGGTTATATAAAGTTGTAAGTGAATCATATATGATATCTTAAATATTATTATGCTTCATATAAAATTTAATATTATATTTAAACCCACTATACTTGAGTGGTGGACGCATATAGAAGAAATGGACCTAAGGTAAGGGATAATATTAAAATTTCATTTTTATCCAAGATGGCTTATACATAAGTATTGTTTTGGGATATATTCATCATCCATGTACATGTTTTATAAAAATGTTTTCATAAAATATATATAATTTTTCTATGTATGTATATAGTCATTTTTACCCATTTTTTAGTTTTACTACATGGTGTGGAAGGAATCTTTCTTTTGTTTACCACACGAGGTAGTTTTTTAATTTTTCGGTAAAAGTACGAGGAGAATGTTTTTTTAACTTATACGGCATAAACAGATTTTTACATCTTCTTAATTCCTTATTTACATGAATATTCCTATGCAAAATTTCATCTTTATTTTCAACATTATTTATTTATTTAAAAATAACATGTCATTTTGTGAAATGAAAATCTTTGTAATGAAGAAAGGATATTTTCCTCATGAATTAAGTTCATGTGTTTTATCAAAATTATTTTACATCTAAGATAACAAAGGGTTATGTTTCTAGGACTATTATTATTTTTATTTGATTATGTTTATGATGGAATTATATTTATGAGTCCATTTATCTTATATTTATTATGTTATGATGGCATGATGTTTATGAATCCCATTTTATTTCATGGGTTTCTCCATGGTGAATGATTTATGTTTTCGTGGAACATGTAAGAGTTATTTCATTATGAGATGGGTGGGACCTATATATCCCTCCAATGCATTGGGTAAAGATTTAAATCTCATTATATAGACATGGTTGGAATAGAATATAAATCCAGTTAAGTAATATAGGGCTGGAATGGAAAGTAAACCCAGTTTGGTAATGGACTTCGTCTACTATGATGGTCTTGGCCGCAATTCCTTGGATACTATAGAAATCATATTATGTGATTATTAGTTTTCCACAATTACATGTTTTATTCCAATGTTATTATATCATGGTTAATGTTATTTTATGATCCATGCCTTACGTACTTCCGAGATTTATATCATTGCTCAATATTTTGATATTTAAACATTATGTTCATGTTTTTATGTTCAAATGTTTGTGGTTTGTTTTAGGTTTTCCATTTTTACCATAACTAGGAATTTTATCTCACCCTTTACATGTTTTATTTTCCCCAGGGTATAAAGAAATGTCTTAGGTAAGAATACAAATAGGGATGATATTTATGGGAGATGTTGAAGATCTTTCACCAAGATTAGAAGATTATGTTTCGAGTTTCCAATGACAATAAACTAATACGATATTTGGGAATTTTTGTGTGTCATGTATTAAGTATTCTGAAAAATAAATGCAATTTTCATGTATGTCATGATTGGTTCTCTATAATAATATATGCAACACTGGGCCTAAATGACCCTTAAAATATACAATTCAAAGATAATAGTTATAACCTAGCTATTGAATTGGAGGGTATGAATTGGATTAACCAAGTAATGATATATATATATATATATATATATTACAAAATAAAAAAATATATTAATAAATTCTTAGTGAATAATAACTCAAATTTTTTGTAAACTAATTTTATTTTTCAAAAATATGTTTTCTTCAGAAATGGGGTTCATTGATTATTATAAGAAAATATTATAAATAATTTAAGGATATTTTATAAATATTATTTTTTAAAATGGACATAATTTTTTAAATCACAATATCAAAATTAACTTATATTGATGCTTTTCTTTTATTAAAACTGTGGTTTTTGATCAACAGTAAAAAATAATGCTTTTTTATAAAAGTTTGATTTCTTTTCAATAAATTAAATAACATAAAAGTCCCATTATACATTGAATTATATTTAAAATTTAAAAAAGTATTATTTAGTTATATTTAAATTAATTATTTAAATTTGAATGATCATTATAACTACTTTTTTAAAATTTTATTTTTATCTTTAAAAACACGTATTTCTAAAAACTCTAATGTTCATTCATTTTAATTACATAAAATAAGCACTAATAAGGAAATATAAAAATAATATTTTGATATTATATATTTAAATTCGTTAATTTAAATCCAAATAATGATTATAACTAGTCATATTGATCATATAAGATCATTTTATGCTTGAAAATTAATTTATTGGTAAAACAATTTTGACTCGTTTTTTAGGTTTATATTTAACTTAAATTATACCCCATATGTTAATTTAATTTAATAAAATGGATTCCATATTTTAAAAAATATTAATTTTTTTTATTATTTAAAATAAATTTGTGATTATAATTATTAGAAAAGATAGTAAAATGTATTTACCTCGATTAGGGTTAAAATTGGGATTTCCATGTGACAGACACTTTGGTTAAAAATAATTATTCCACAAAAAAAATTATATGTTACATTTTATTTAATGTTTATAATATGTAAGTAAAAATTATAGAACTAGGATCATTTAATTTTTGTATTAAAGGATTAATTACCTAGGTTAAAAAAACTAGTTACCGTTGTGAAAATGAAAATGGTAAAAGAAAGTAAACTTTGAGGATAAGGGGATAACCTGTTTAAAAAAACATTATTTTTCTGCAGTGCAGATGTGGATTGATCTTAAATCAACAATAATAAATTATTTATCAATGATTTAGCCACATTGGGGTTGATTTACTTCCCATTATTGAATAGTTTTTATTATTTATAAAAATTTCACACCTCATCAATTTTAAAATAGAACTCCATCCCCTCACTTATTCAAATGTATCAAGCCCATTGGATTTAAAAAACATATAAAAATATCTCCCAAATATCTTTATCCACATTATGGAACTATTTTTATTCCCAAAATACCAACCTTATGTCCCTTAATAATAAATACAAAAAATATTTCTTTAAGAGAAGGTAATCATCTTAACAAATCCCTTACTTTTTATTTTTTCTTTTAAAAACTTCAATTATGTCCAAAAATATCCAATGTAACAAAAAAATATATAGTATATAGTAATTTGTTTTTATGTTTATTGAATAATATTTATCCATCTACTTCTCTATAAAATGGAATAAAAATATATCACTCATGTTTATGACGAACAACCGCCTCATGAACTGATCTAATTTGTTTTTTACTACTAAATCACATGGATAGTTATAATGATTTAAATAATGAACAAATATGTTAAATATTACATTATATTTCTTTTTTATTGTAAATATATCATCCACTTCCTTACCCTTTCACCGATTAAGTGAATTATATCATCGCTCATGCATACATATGACCTACCATCTCCATAAAGTGATGAGATTCATTTTTCATGTCCAATGTTCATGAATAGTTATAAAAATATACATAATGATTAAATATTATATTTATAAAATTAATATAATTTTTGATATTATGGAACAATATACTATAAATAATAACCAAAAAATTCAAGATAAAACACACTTGAGAAAACAGGGAGAATAACACATGAAACAACAGTAATAATAAAGTATTATAAATGAAAGGGTGATAAAATGATATAATATGATCATATATGAAATTATAAATTTTAATATGGTTTTTTATCTATCAATAAATTTCTTAAAACAAATATATATGATGGTATAGTGTTTTAATGTATAGGGGAGTGTGATGTAAGGGATTTTGTCTCAATTTCCTTTCATTAAGGCATATTTAAATGTTTTGAATCTAATTTCTTTTATATGGTGTATACACTACCAAATTTACATGTAATATAATTAATAATTAAAAATTTATATTATTTAAGTATCAGTTTAAAATAATTCATCCAAGGGGATTTGAATTGAAAGTTAGAAATTTTTAGAGTGTTTCATAACTCAATTTATTTTCAACAAGTTATATTATTTCTCTATTTTATATGATATTCTAAAATTAAGGGTGTAATGAATTTTAATTTTTTTATTTTTTACTTCAACTTTTTTATGTGAATTTAAATTTGATATGAAAAAAAAATCCATTTATTAATTCTCACTTCAATGGTATAGTCATTATAAGATATTTTGTCTAAATTTCTATTCCATCGAGACATATTTATTAATATATACCAATTAAATTTTACATGGTGTACATACTGACCCTTTCATGTATTTAACACGAATAAATATTTATTAATTATCTTTAATGTTTTAATTCCACATTATTCTTTCATGAGGTCACAATTTTATTGTTACTAATGAGGTAAGAATCATTTTTATGATCTCACTCTCTTTTTAGGATTACTTTTACTCTTGTTAAAGGAATATTGTCATTTATCATTCATCAGATACAATCATTTTATTAAAAACTGGGTATTTAAGAAGTTACAATATTTTCTTCCAAATTTTACTCACTTTGGTACTATAATCAACCAAATACTTTTTTTAAAGGAAAATATCTTTTATTTCTATTTTAATCAGATATATTTTTCTTCCCTATACATGTTTTTCAAAATTGTTTTGAAAAAGTCTTATTATTCACTAAATTATTTTATTAAGGAAATTTTTTGTTAAACATTAATTTTAAAATGGGTTTAAAATGAATATTTATATTTTTATTAAAAGATTTGTTTTCGATAAAAATTCAGAAGGAGAGTTTTTTATTGTACATGGTGATAACAAAATTCCATTCCACTATAACCATTTTACAAATGTTGATTCTTCAACAAATTTTCAATGGATTTAAAAATAAAACTCTCTTATGAAATATTATTTTAATTGTTTAGTTCAATTCCCTTTATTATCCCAAAAGAAATTATTTTAAAAAAAACCTATTTTCTCTTGGAATCTATGGCCACCTCTCATTTATTGATTAATTTCATGATTTATGGATTTCTATTGATATAATAACTTTCTTATGATAATATTCCATTATATGTTAAATTTTTCTAAAATATTCATATTCATTGTATCATGGATATTATTATTGAAGAAACCATATAGAATTTATATATATTGATTTTTATTTTAAAAGTTATATGATTGGTTGGGAAAAAATGTTAATATGTATCAATTACTCAATAAAAATATTTATTGATAGGTAATATTATTCCATAATTAAATCAATAATTTGATATATATGGAATGTGTTGGACATGCAGTTTGCGTGGGTCCTATAAATATATAGTCCCTTGATGCATCGATAATCACATGAGGTGAATAAGTAAGCTTGAAATAAATAGGTCATTACCCATTGTTTTAAAATATATTAGAGAATGGTCTTGATATTACAAATATCATGATATCTATGATTTTGAAATCCAATATTAATCATTTCCTTCATTAGGAATTCAGTTATTAATATCCTTGAGATTATACTTTGATATTATCGATGGATTAAATTTTTATCGAGTTGTTCATTAAATAGAATGTGTGTTCTATTATTTACAATTCCAAATTTTTTATCTATTATCTAATCAAGATCGTGTTGTTATTGATTAAATATAATGTGTATTAATTTATTTACCATTCCATAGTTATTATTCCTTATCTAATCATGATAGTCAGATTATTGATTAAATAGAATGTGTGTTCAGTTATTTACCATTACATATTTATTATTTCTCATTGATTCACACTATAAAAAACTGGCCTTAGTGGTGGTTTATTAGTTGTAGTCATAAAAACTACTATGAAATAAATCATATTGAAACTCATTTATAATATAGTGGTGGTTTAATATAACTTATATTAAATATTATAAATGTACCTAATTGTTACTGCTACCCCTCAATACCTTTTTTCGTAACCCACCCCACCCTCTTGCTCCCCTTAGTAAGTTTTGACCTAGACCCCATACACCGGATGATAACCATCCTGACCCTGACCCTCTGCTTTGTAATGGAGACCATACCTCCTCTCCAACAATCCCCATGAACCTGACCCCTTACTACTAATGATAGACACCCCCCTTTGATCCCCTTAACCCCAACCCCCCTTCACCCTGTGGAGGACTCACAGTGACCCCCCCCCCCCACTCCTTGACATCAACCGCCAAAGGCGACTCTTCCCCTTTTACAACCCCTCCCCCACTCCTCGATAACAGACCCCAAAGGCCTCTCTTCCCCTTTTCACAATTATTGGGACCCCTCGAGATCTTTAAAAGTATGATTGATTTAATTTTTCTAAGGGTTTTAATTTAACTATATAAATAGCTACGTAATTGAATGTTGTTTTTTGGGGATTTTTCATGGGATGATGTCATGGTTATGTGGCTACCTTTCGATAAGTAGTTGGTCACTTTATTGGAATGTGAATTCACCTAAATGTACATTTAGGTGATTACTCATATTTTTTTAAATTTTTTGAATAATTAGATATATTTTTTACAATTAATAATTAATTTCATGTGGAATTATATATGTTCCTAGGGTGTTATCGATGTGTGGTGTAAAATTTGAATCTTTTACATTTTCATCAAGAGGTAAGAAAATATTTTTTTGTGATGCTTCCCCATTTAATAACAAATTATATGTTTTTAAAATGATAATTTTCCTATTGAGGTCCACCTTACGGGCCATTATGGGTTGTCTTGGGGAGAGAGGTGTTTTGGTTTCAAAAAACCAGATTGTTTTTCTTGTGGTTTATGAACACAAGATGCATGTAATTTACCATTATTTTTTAATGATATTATAAAGATAATTTATTGAATAATAAATATAGATAATCATGATTACTATATTTTTCAAAGGCATGTGGTGAAATAATGTGAAATAGATTCCATGAGATGTAGTGTGAGGCATCGTGTGAGACACATGACTCTCAATACTAAGGCATATCCCATGAAATAATTAAATATATATACTATTTTCAAAAGAATATTAAATTTAAAAACAGAAATTATATCCAAATAATAAAAAATAATGTATATACTAAAAAATTTTAACCATTAAAAATCCATTAACCAAACCATCAGAACATAAACATCAAAATCATCATCAATGGAAGCTTAGTCACTAACGAAAAGTAATAGAGATAATGGTTTTATTTCCTACATCTCTAGAGAGTGCAACTACTACCTATGGACTGTGCATATACTTATTCTTCCTAGAATGGAGTCAGAGTCCATCCGTCATCCTTGTAATGGATTAATATTTTCCTTTTTAATTTGTATAATATTTTTTTATTTCATAAAATGAGTAATTTATTTTTTGATGAACGACTCTCGACACTCATTTTATTAGATATTTTTGAAAGAGACATGATTTTTGTTGGTTCTCACTTATTTTCCACCTTGCACATAATCACATAAAAGAATGAAATTTTAGGAATTTTCCCTTATCATGTCTTATTGAGATCACCTCACCTTGATAGTAGTAAGGAGCTAGAAGTTTACTTTGCAAAACCTCTCACCAAGGAGTGTACCTCAACTAGCATTTGAAAATAATGATGTGTATAGTGCATACTTCTTACTAAATCTACATAGGTTCAGTTTAAAAGAATCTTTTAGTATATTATACTCTCTTCAATTTGAGTATGTTTTTTGAAATATATTCTGAAAATGATGTAAAACCATACTTTCATGCAATATTATGAATCATATGGAAACAAATTCACTAGATATCACATTTTTAAGGTTTGTTTTTGAGTTACAATAAATATTTATTTGCATAAATATTTTATAAAAATATAGCTATAGAGAAAATAAATTTTCCTTAATATAAAAATATTTACAATATAAAAAACTGAAAATTTATCGATCCTTTAAAAAAACTATTATGTTCATGTATCATTGGGTAATGACAATAGTACGCCAAAATTTATAGTAAAATCTCTCCCTGGATATGTAAACTTATTCCAAGACATATGATTGTATAATTGTGAGTGGTAGTATTTATTCAATTTTTTATGTTTTTAATTTTGAACTGAATCATTTTAATTTTGAATTTGTTTCATGTAGAATCAAGACCCTACCCTAGTCAATGATGAAGTTGGGTGATTTTTAATTTTTCTTGTACTTGTTTGATTAAACATTTATATCTTTTTATCTAAATGTAAAGGGAGAGAGTAAAAAATGAATACCTATGGATAAAAGTTTAATTAATTTACCTTGAAACATACCTTGATATTCTAGGGTTTGGGAATAATTTTTAGATTATTCAATTGAAAAATTAATAGTGTATGGTAGAATAAAATGTTAATGTTTTGATTATAAATTCAAGAGATGGTCGAATAACAATGAAGTATATGAGTATCTTAAACTGAAATGGTTTCCTTATCAATATGTATGTTGGATTTGGAATAATGAATTTAATGGTTTAGAAATTCAACATAATGACAATCATGTCAACAATATAGAATGTGACTCACTAAAGGATAATTCAGTTTGAATTTTGATAAATGATGAATTTGTATTTTGAGGATATAATATAAATTAATTTAATTGATTTAAAAAACCTCTAGCTTATCCTGAATAGGTTAATCATACTCAAAAATTTAGTGACCAAAACATTATTTTTAATGAATTATTTTTTGATAGACAATGAGAACTATAAGAAGGGTGTTCAATGTATTTAAAGAAGAATTTTCTACTTATGTTGTATCATATCAAGTGTCCCTATAGAATTATTGATAAAGGAATGTAAATTATTTTATAGTTTCTTCATGATTAATTTAGATAAGAAAAGACCCCAACATCATTCTAATAGATAAATAAATTCTTCAACAAACATTAACATGATTATACAAAGATAAATATGAGAACTAATGAATCCAATCATTATATTGGAGAATATTCTAATAAAGAAAAATTCATAAGATGTCACAAAAGTGGATGGAAGTATATGAATAACAATGAGAGTATGAATTAATGCAACCCTAGGATAAAATAGAAGAATAAAACTCATGTAAAGGTATTTTGTTTCTTTTCATTAAAACCATGCTTGTAAAGATTATTCATCTCATCTAAGACTGTATATGACATGAAGTAGCATGCTCAGGATTATAGAAATCACTTGAATATATATCCAAAACATTCAACATCATGGAATATGTTTGACTCATTTTACTGATATTTTCATTTAGATCCTGAGAATTGGTGTTTGGGACTAACATCTAATGGTTTTAACACATTTGGTACATTATGTTCTGATTATATAATTTGTCCTGTTGTTTTTTACTCTCTATAAAATACATCTAAGGATGTGTGTGAAGAAGTATTCTCTCACTATTATAATGTGTATTCTTAGGAAAATATGTTTGTAAATGACAATGATGTATACCTTCACACTCCAATAAATGTTTTTCAATAATTATGGTACGATGGAATGGACACATATAATGGTTCAATGAGAAAACTATTCAAAAATAATTTTTCTTAAATGTGGAAAATTAGTGACGTTAGTAGAATATGAATCTTATCTAGTTGGAACAATCGTATTGATTTGTCTTAACCAGTTCGTAATTTTGATTTTGAACCACAGAAATTACCTCATTTTAGAAAATGATGTTTTATGTTCCATCATAAATTTTTTGATACATCTCATAAATTTAGGATTAACAAGACACAATGAAATATAGATATTTAATTGATAAAACCACTGATGGTGTCATCTAGTTCATAAATATTGAGATAATAAATCAATGTCACTAATTAATACGGAAAGTGTAATTAGTTTAAAGAAGGTGGAATGGGTGTAAGGTATATTATCCGACGTTGATGGTACAAAAAATGGATTAAAATAGAATATTTTCCAAATTCGTTATTTGGTGGTCAATTCGATAAGTCAGATTATTAACATAATGCATATTTATAAAAATGTCAAAGAATATTTAATTTTTAATATTTATTAATGACAAGGTTAAATTGAAGGATCACATTAATTCTCATAAGGATTTGGAGTCAATGAATATAAATCATGGTATGTGGGAAAATTAGAATAGAAAGTATCATTTAGATTTTTTACAATGAGAACCCATGGTAAATACGTATTACTTTGAACTTTAAAGAATATAAATATACCATATTGATATTCAAGTAACCTATCCAGGTGCATTGAATTAAAAAAAATGAATGTCACATGGATTGAAAAGTCATGACTCACGTAACATGATGGTGTAGTAGTTGTTGTTGTCACTACGTAATATGTTACCTAAAATGTAATTGCATCTCTAGTGGATTGGTGTAAATTTTTCAGAGATATTTGTAGAAAAGTCTAAATACAATTTATCTTTATAAACTTCTGAAATAATTGTTTTGACAATTTTTCATTTGTAGATTTTATTTCTCCTTCATTCTTCATAGTCATGATTTGTTTGACTGTTCATTTAGTTGAAGAAGCTAAAATCAGTGAATCGGTACGCTATCGACAGATACATACCATTGAGAGGTACGTTGATATTATTTTTATTTTCATTTATGAATTATATTTTATCAAATATTTGCATATATATTTTAATATGATTATTATTTTTCTTCATTAGGTACATAGGCCAGTTGAAATCATATATGAGGAATAAGGTTCCATTAGAAGGATCTATTGTTTATGGTTACATAGACAATGGCTGATTAACCTCTTATTTTAGGTTTTTTATGGTATTGACACTCTTTTCAATCATTTTGGACGTGTTGATGACATATATAATATTTATCATTCTGAAAACTAGTCATTAGTATTTCAAATAATTGGAAGACCAATTGAAATGGGGATAAATTTTACAATAACTAAATTAGTGTTTCTACAAGAATATTGATATTTTCTAATCAATAGTCTTATTTTAGATCCATTTATTGAAGAAATATGATTTTGAAAAATAGGTGACTAAGTATTCGAGCTCAAAATGAGCTGGTATTAACAAAATCTATTAATAAGGGGGTTGTCAAATGGTTCTCCCTTTATGTAAGAATATACTAATATTCAAATTATTGATGTGTAGTTATTTTTCTATGTTAAATGTAACCCCATATACATTCAATTATAGGTAATGGATTTTTAGAATTGAGCATAAAAATAAAAACATATTAATATTTTTAGCTCGAGGTCCTCTAAGAAAAGATAATAGATTCGATAACTATAATATTCATGACATTAGGTTTCATACAATTTATCAATAATAAGACTTGAGAACTCATGATATCACACTATTTAAACATTCATGGGTGGGATACAATGGAAAGATGAATGATATAATTTAATTAAAATATCATGGTTAATTTTAATTTTTATTATTCAAATTAAATTGTGTAATAATTTATAGGGGTATAATGGAAGATTCGTTACATTTTACTTTTGTCATCATCACTCACATGATCTATACAGGTGAGTACGAATAGCATGATCCATTTATTTTGGCTTCATAAGAGGAGAAGGTTTATTATGTGGATGATGAAATACATGACGGTTATAGTGTGATTGTGCAATTAATTTAGTGAGAATTATATGATAAGTGTGATGAAGATCAATTGGAACTTTTTGACAGTTAAACTCATCATTGAAAAAACATTAAATTTTTTTTCCCTTAAAAATATTAAAATAATAAATATTTCTAGAGAGAGTGAAAATGAATCAATCATCGCAATATTGGTTGACAACAATTAAAAAAATGAGTATGCATATAATTGAATGTATAAATTGGTAGTGAAACTATATTACAATTTTTTATTTGTAAGTGTTTCATACATATATACATTGTTCTATTTATTATTTTTCTTTAAAAATATTTCCCTTGTGCATTTTTTTATAAATTTAATATATATGAACCATTTGAATTGTAGTAATGCTGAGAATAAACAAAATTCAGGATCCCATTCTATCATCATCATAGAGCACACCACCACTAAAATCGTCTTTAGTGGATCTGAGTGATTATTTTGTACCCAATAAATTTATAAATACATTCATTTCCCTAGATGTTGTTGGTATCTCACTGTATGATTCCACTCTGGTGATGGATCATTTGGTCAACCCACTATCACAGTATATTGACAAGTTACCATTACTGGTATATATATCACTGTACAAAAAACTAAATATTTAATTAATTATTTAATGAATTTTTAAAAGAGATAAATATAATAATAGAAGTGATAAAAATATGAACATGAAAGATATATGGAACCTGGTGTACTTCAAGATTATCTTTCCATTTCAGGAGTTTAGGGTTTCTACCGATGATTCTTATATAACATATAGGAGGATTCTTAGGCATCTAAATTACAAGATGGTGATATTTCCCATTAATTAAAATTATTGGAGGCATATTCTCACATCTTTGGAAAATGAGTTCATTCATAATCATGTAATGGTAATATTAATTTAATATTCATTGATAACAAATTTAAAAAACATGAGTAAATTTTTTAATATATTTATAATGTGTTTTGTTCTTAATTTATAGATTTTTTAATTTATATGTCCCTGAATCTATTTCACACCCATAGACTTAAAACATTAGGGAAGAAATGTAGAGATTTTAAATAAGGATTATGGAATTAGTTTAAAGACACATCTTAGATCTCACAAAAGTTGTATGAGAATATTCCTCATGTAATTTCTTGTGAGCAATTGAGTTGTTCATTGATATTATCAAAGATTCATCTCATGAGTTAATTATATATTTTATAGTGTATTAATAATATAAATACATTAAAATTAAAATCTTTATCAATGTTCCTATTTTTTTTAAGAATTATCAAAATCAATATCAGGAATCAAGAAAAACATGTTATTCCACCTATCACTAGGTCTCATAGTTTTTCATGAATTTTTTTGTTCATATTTTATCCATTATTATATATATCATTTTATTATAAGTGGAATTTTTTTATAACATTCGAATATATTTTTTATAAATACTAATTAAATAGGTCACTCGGTTGGCTGAATAGAGAAGTGGATTAAATTACATAGGAAACCCAATGGTATTTTTGTAAATGATCCTGCCAAAGATGTTGGAGAAACAACTTTTCATTATTATTTCATGTTATTTCAATACGATAAAAAATATTCAAAAAAATATTATAATTAAAAACAATACTTAAACAAAATTAAATGGGGTCAACTACATTGATAAAATGATGAAACTTTAGTGTCTTTTAATCCATCAATCCAATCCTAATTAATTGGGTTTACGAATTGTTTGTTAATATAATTTATTTTTCATTGTTATGTTTTTATACTTATGAAATAATAATAAATATTAATGAAAATTTTATTAATTAGTTAATATTTTTTAGTTAATATAATTTAAAAAATAAATGTTAATTTTTTTGTATTAACATGTTAAAATTCAAAAAGTCTAGGATGAGAACCCTTTACAATCATCATATGTATCCTAGAACGATACAGTTGGAATAATTTTAAGAAAGGAGGATCCTAGAAAGGTATGGGGGTGGGTTTGGGGCCTAATCCATCAACTATCTTTGGTAGGGTATATTTATTAGATATTGATACACCCATTGGGGGTTTGAGCAGTGACATTGACCAGGAATCGTAAAGAGAAAGTATAAGGTTGAAAGAAAAGGTGTAATAACAAGACTCTTATTGGAAATTGAGGGATCAGTGGTGATAAAAAATAGAAAATGATTTAGTCTGTATATTTCAATGTAAAACCGAAAATATCCCAAAAAAATTCCAAAATTATATATCTTCCATCTGATGAAAATTCTAAATTTCATAGATGACTCATACTTTTTCAATGACCACATTCAAAATCAATAAATAAATATAAAATGACACTATTATATTGAAAACACACACCTGAATTCCTACCAACTACATAATGTTATAGATTTATGTGTGGTTGATCTCTATACATCAAACAAGAATTGTGGATCATTATCCTAATGTTTGAAAACAATATGAACTCATTTTATCACTTTTGTATAATTAATAAAATTTAAAAGGTAATGAAGCCCTTATACACGTGTGTAGGGGGGGGACATTGAAAATGATGTCATATTTCCATGAATTCATTGTGAAGTTAATATATATTGATTTTTAAAATATAGGAGCTGGTGAAATATCATTCTTATTTACAAGTTGAATGGGATTATTATACACGTGTTTTTAGTGTTTTAAAACTCTAAACATGAATGTAATGGTTAAGACCATGGAAAACCATAATATTGACATTAAATCATGGTATAACCACTACTGGTTTATTTATGATTTGTATTCATAGAAAACACATCAATTATACATGCGATGTGGTCGGAAGGACTATGTAAATAGTTTTTATAGGTACAAGGCCATTAAAAATGTGTGTTTGGGGGGGGGTCAAAACCATGAAAAAAATATAATTTCTATAAAATAAGAGGAAAATGAAAGCATATTTATTTTTGAAATGTAGGAAATTCCTGTATGTCTTCTTGTGTTTCGGTTTTCTAGGGATGTCGTGAGACACATATTTAGTGTTTCAAAATACTAAAACATGCATGTAATGGTAAAAACCATAAAAAAATCCTTAGATTGAAATTATATAATGTAAAAACTACCATTTAGTTTTTTTGGATATTTATACACAGAAATCATGTCAATATGACATGTGGTGTATAAAAAATGACTTGGTAAATAGTTTTCAAAAAGTATCAAAGCCTTTAAAAAGGAGTTCCAGGGGCTAAAAACATAGAAAATGACATATTATTTACAAAAAATAAAAGCAAAATGACCTTAGATATATTTTTTTAAATGTATGAACTGAGATAACATAGTTTTCTTTTACGGTTTTCTCAGGTTTCCTATAAATACGTTTTTAGTATTTTAAGACACTAAAATGTGTGTGTAATGTTCCAAATCATAGAAACCAATCATATATTGATGTGAAATATTTAAAAACACACCTTTTAGTTATTTTATATGTTTATAACTATAAATAATGTAAATATTACATGTAACATGGTTATAATGACTTGTTAAATAGCTTTTAAAGGTATTGAATCCTTTCAAAACATGTGTCAGGGGTTAAAACCAATAAAATGAATTTATATTGACAGAAATAAGAGTAAAATGTCTATAGATTGATTTTTGAGATATAAGAACTGAAGAAAAGTCATTACAAGTAATGGTTTTCCTAATATTCTAATAAAAGAATGTTTAGTATTTTAAAACACTAAAAGATATGTGTAATGGTCAAAACCATATAAAACAACATCATATTCTTTAAAAATATTTCAAAACCCATTGTTGAGTTAGTTGATTTGTGTGAACAAATACAAAATTTCAATGTGATGTGCATTGTGGTCAGAATGACTTCGCGAATAGATTTTAATGGTACTAAAGTCATTTAAAAGACATGTTATGGGTTCAAAACTAGGAAAACATTTCATATATCCCTGAAATGAATGAAAAATGACCATATATTGATTTTTGAAATTTACTAACAGATAATATGTCATTATGGGTTATGGTTTTCCTAGGATGTCCATAAATGAATTTTTAGTCTTTTAAAGCACTAAAATGTGTGTGTAATGGTCAAACCCATAGAAAATGTCCTTATATTGAAATGAAATCCTTGAAAAACTACTATTGAATAATTTTTTACGTTTACACATTGCAAAATGTCATTCCAATGCATGGTCTGGTCAAAATAACTCATTAAAAAGTTTTATAGGTAATAGACCTTTAAAAATGTGTGTAGAGGAGTCAAAACAAGGTAATCAACTCTTGATTTTCAGGAAATCAATTTTTTATTTCCATTAAATCCCATGAAAATGAATCTAGATTGATTTTCGAAATATTTTAATTGATGAAAATTAATTTTGAGTTTTGATCTGCCTGAGATGCTTATAAACATGTGTTTAGTATTTTAAACCATTTAAACATGCGTGTAAAGGTCAAACATATATAAAAATACCATTGATTGAAGTAAAAGCATGGGAAAACCACTATTGTGTTGTTTTTTATGTGTATTAATATAAAATTTTTCAATGTGACATTTGGTGTGGTTGGAATGGATTAGTAAATAGTTTTTAGAGGTACCAATGCCTTTAAAAACGTGTTTCTGGGGGATCAAAACCAGGAACATAACATCATATTTCTGTAAAATATGAGGAAAAATGGTATATTTATTTGTTAAATGTAGGAAATATTGACACATAATTATGAGTTACGGTTTTCATGAGACTCCCGTGAATGCATTTTTAGTGTATTAAAACACTATAACACATGTGTTGCAATGAAAATCGTAGAAAATGACCTCATATTAACTTGAAGTTAGAGAAAACTCACTATTTAGTTTTTTTTATGTGTACTCATTGAAAAAACATTAATCAGTTGTATGGTGTTGTTGGAATGACTTAGTAAACAGTTTTAATGGTATCGAGATTTAGGTGCTGAAATCAACCAATTCTGAAATATGGTTTTCATAGGCTACCTATAAATGTGTTTTTACTATTTTAAAAAACTAAAAAATGTGTGTACCTGTCAAAACTTTTGAAAATGACCTCATATTAACATGAAATGATGGGAAAATAATGTTGAGTTATTTTTGATTCCTACGTGTAGAAAACATGTAAATTTTAAAAGTAGTGTGGTTAAAATGAATTGGTAAATATTGTTTAAATGTACCAAAACCATTAGAAGCATGTGATGGGAGGTCAAAAACAGGAAAACAAAGTTAGATTATCATAAAATTAAATGAGAAAATAATATATTTATTATTGAAATATGTGAATCATCATCATGTCATTCTGTGTTATGGTTTACCTGGGATTCCAAAATTTCATTTTTAGAGTCCAAAAACACTAAAACAAGTGTGTAATGGTAAAAAACATTTCAAATGATCATATATTGATGTAAAATCATGGGAAAACTACCATTGGGTAATTTTTTAAATGTAGGAAATGTTTACAGATTGAAGACTACGAATAGAATATTAAGTATATTTCAAGCACAACGCTCATGGATTTAAAAATTAAACAGATTGTTATATACTTATCTAATTTTAGTTTAAATTTTTGGATCATATATTAAATTATTATGTTTATGTTTTAAAAGTGTTTTTCAGGATATATTATATGTTTTACCTTAAAATGTATTCTGTTTGATTAAAAAAATGTAAAATTTTATACAAAACATTATGGATATATTCTGTGTCTTTTCACATTATCATGTCTTCTCTTAAATATTATAGTTTTTATTTTAGGTGATAGATGTAAATAGTAGGCCAGAGGATGACCATTCCGATCAATGAAATTCTTCATGAGGTGGTCTTCAAGGTTCTTTTTTTCAATGGTATGTTTAAATTTTATGAATTAATCTACTTTAATTCTAATTTATTATGTACAATTTTTTATTTTTTTCTTCTTTTTTGTTATAATATATTTGATAATGAAGTTATTTCAAGTTCATGAGTTTATCTGAAGGTACATGGATGAAATAAAGGTTGTGGGATTGACATATATTGACAACGAGTTGTGGTTGTTGGACATATTCTATAAGTATATTTTGATGAATAAGGAATGGGTTGAATAAGGCAATGGTGACTGGTTGTATTTATATATGACTATGCATGTATGATGTATAAATGATGTGTTTACTATGAATTTATTTTCTATTTTATTGTATTATATAGTTTAAATATTTTTAATAAATAATATTTTAAAAAAAATTAAGAAAAATATTTTGTGACTATTTATAGTAACATATGCTAAATATATTGCTTAAAATTTTAATTATTGGTAGTTTATATAAACCAGTGCTAAACATAACCATCACTACATATATTAGTGATTTTAATGTTCATTTTATCTATTTTATTTTTTGGTTAATTATTTTTAAAAAAACATCCAATAAAGAAAAAAATACTGCTAAATTCTCCAAAAAGGAACATTAAAAACTCTCACTATAAAATAATATCCATTACTAAATGATTTCTGATTGAGAAATATGTAGTAGTTTTGACAAAAGGTCTCTAGTAGAAAAATACCACCACTATAACCTTTTGTTTTTGTAGTGTCATGATTTCTTTAGTTATACATAACCCTTATTGAGTATCTAAGATCACAATTATTTTGTTTCCTTTCTATAGGCTATAGATAAGTAATATTTTAATGAGTTCAAGGATTTATAATATTTAAATTTGTTGTTCGTAGTGGACACTCAAGAGGGGGGGGGGTGAATTGAGTTCCAATTAAAATTTTCTGTTAAAATATTGTCCAGTTAAAATCCCCCAATTTATAAAATAAGTTAAACTGTAGTAAATTTATACAGATTGTAAATGTTTACTTAGATTCTCAATGATTGATTAGGTCTCAGTTAATTTAACCACAAGATCAAACTAACTTTTGAAGCTAACCTATTGATTTACAATAAGTGTAAACACTTGTAAATTTAACTATCAAAGTAGCTTCAAAATAGTTTTGTATTTAAAAGTAATAGCAGTGGAATAAATAAGATATATGTAGTCTACTTTAAACATAAATAAAAGATGTACAACAGATAAAACAAGAGGTTCAGTCTTAAGCCGAGACTTAGTACTCTAAATATATATATAAATTTGATCCACACCCTGGATCGGGGTTAAAAACAGTTTTACAAAACTGTCCAGGCCACGCAGGGACCTCTACTACTGTTCTTCATGGGAAACAAAGACAAAGACCAGGTCACACAAGGACCTCTTCAACAGTTGATGTGGGTAAACAGAAGTAAAGAGAATTTGAGTGGGGATTTTGATATCCTCTAGTTCAGTGCAGGAGATAGTGTGTGTAAACAAATACAGAGTACACCACAATGCTCGAAAGTTAATAAATAAATCACATAGAGAAGATAGATGATAGTTTAGAAAGATCTAGTGATTATCAATATATCTCTGGACTCATTGGATTCAGTAGGAATGCTTCTGAGTCCTTCTATGGTTTTTTTGTTGAAAACCAGAGTGTCTTAGTTCAGCTTGTCTTCATCAGGAGTGAGAAATATATCTTGATTCGTCATGTGTTCTTCAGCAGTATTGGATTTCACTCATGAGAGTTCTCTGAAGTACTTGCAATCTCCTTCTTGTTCAGGATTGTTCTTCTTGTTCAGCACAATGAACTCAGGTGTATGTATGTTCTTCTCATTGTAGCTTGTTGCTTATTCCTTGTTCCTTGTTCCCCATTCCCCTGATGCACGTGTACTGCATCTCAGTCTTTCTTATATTCCACGAGTTCTGGCAGTAGGAATGATTCCCTTTTCATAGGTATGAGATACGGTTTCCTGACATGCCAACAACTATCATTAAATAACATTAATTTCATTAAAAACAACAAATATGACAGTTATCATTATTTAAATAATATTGACAAAAACATAAGAAACGGTGTCACGGTGATTATGGAAATGGTTTCTTCTTTACGGTATGTGGTTCACGGTATGTCCATGTCACGGTGAGTAGTTGACGGTATGTGGTCATGGTGAGTCCTTCACGGTGTCTAATCACAGTGTCTGGATCACGGTTTCTGGGTCACGGTGTCTGGTTACGGTGTCTGAGTCATGGTGTCTGGTTCACGGTGAGTCCTTCACGGTGTCTGGTCACGGTGAGTCCTTCACGATGTCTGGTCACGGTGAGTCCTTCACGGTGTCTGCAAACATAGACAAATATTTGTATTTGGACTTAGAAAGTAATATGTAGAACATGGATTAAGGTCAATCATTAGAGAGTAAGAGAATGTGAATCATAAATATAAAGGTGTGATAATATATGTGAGAATTTTGAACAGACATAATACTTGTAAATAATAAAGAGAGTAATTAACATCCCAAAGATTTGTTATTATAGAAACATGATGTGTATCTATTATTGAGATTGATGATCATTATCAAGATATGCAATGAATATCGAGATTAATTAATAGTAAAGAGATTTGTGATCATTAAAACATGATTAACACATGATGAGTCCAACAATATCCCCCTTTTTGATGATCGCAAATCATATATTGGTAGAATATAAATGACATGTAAAATTACAGTAACTAGCATAGAAAAAACATTATAGAACTGATACTTGTAGTTTTTCTCCCCCATTTATACTATTATAGAACTGACACTTATAGATGTTCTCCCCCTTTTGGGATTATCAAAAAGTAGAGATAATGAAATGAAACACTGCATTTCATATTAAACAAAGGGTTATGAATTCAATAAAATATGAAACAACAAAAGACATCCCATAAAAAAGAAAAAAAATCCTCGGACTCTTCAGGGATCCACTTTGTCTTTGCCTTTATCAGTAGCAGGATCTAGTTCTGAAGTAGAAGAAGGCATAGATGTGGTAGACAACGAGGGTAAGTGTAGAACTTCAAAAAAAATGGAGCCAAAGTAGGAGAAGTAGAAGATCTAGGCTGTGGTTGGTCAAGAATGACTGGCCAGATCTGAGAAAGAGCTTGACTAACTATCATGGCAGTTGAGGCTAAGGCAGGTAGTCCAGGTCTAAGGGGTTCAGCAGCTGGAGCAACTATAGAAGTACTCTGCACATGAAGATACGGCTTCAAAAGATTGATGAAATCAGTAATTATTTCACCACCATACTGCATAGCCTTTTCAAAATCGTCCTTATTCTCTAGAAATATGTCCAACAATCTGGTGAACTCTGAAAGTTTCTGAACATGGGATTTAAAAGCTTGAGTCACCGGAGGGATTCTCAAATTTTCCACAAGATATATAATGTTATATGTCATATCACTTTTAGAGAAAATCCGGGAAATATACAAATCTATTTTCTTGGAGATTTCTTGTTGAGCATCTTTGGCTATCTTAGAATGAATCCTAACCAAGTCCAATGCTCTATCACTGTTCTTAATCACTTCTGAAAAAGAAGATAGATCCAAGCCACCAAAGGCATTCTGAAATTCTTCCTTTATTATGGATCTCATCATAGAATCATCCAAATAATGTGTGGAGGTTTGACCAGAAACAGGTGAAGCCTTGACAGCTTCGGTTAGAACTTTGAGCTGTTTCAGAACTTTTTGCAGAAATCCAGTGTATTCATCTATAAGCTTATTGAGATTTTCCCCAAGCTCTCTCAGGAATTCCAGCATCTTAGTGTGCATTTTTTCAATCTTTTCATCAAAATATAGTAGTTATGGATGAACTTGAGACACAATCTCCCTAGCAAGGATGGAATCAAAAGAATCAGGAGAAACAGCAACAGGTGCAGGGGTAGAAATAGGATCAGGCTCTGATCTCAAAGATAACTCATTCTGAAGACTTGCTACCATACTTTTCAGATTTTCAACATCAGCACTCAGCAGCTTATTCTCTACTCTGACTTCTTGAATTTCTTGGATCATCCTTGGTTGAATATGCAAGATAATATTTTCCAATAGAATTGATGCATCTTCTTGACTTAACTGAGTCACTGGTTGAGGTTGAGTGGAGACAATTTTCTCAACTCCAGCTAACAAAGTCTCTCCAAAAAAATTCAGGTCATCTTTGGTCCCAAAGGAGTGAAGCTCAAGTAAGGATACGGGTAATGGAAAATGTTCAGATTCAGGTTGATGTTCAGAGTCATCTTCAGACTCAGATTCTGATTCAGATTGAGGTTGGGGGTCTGGTTCTGGTTATGAAGGAGCTAAGGAATTCAGTTGATATAGAGAAGAAAGATCCATTACAGTTGCAGTCACTTGCTGTGACTCATTCACATCATAAAATCATGGGAACTCATACCGAGAGTGCACAGAAAAAGTGATAGAAGGTTGAGAAGCTTCAGCAGATCCAGCTTCCACAATATCAAGGTTTTGAGGTTCCTACCCCTCAACTTGTGCTTCCCTTCCAGATTCTTGAGGTTCAGGAACATGGACAAGATCCACAGGATCATCCCTAATCTCTTAATAAAACTCTTGCCTTTCCAGCTAAAAGGAAATTTCCATTCTTTCTTCAGCAGGTGGAATAAACTCAGGAACCGATTTTTCCATTGGATAAGCTTCCAGACTTGCTTCTTTCTCAACAGAAAGAGTCTCTTCAACAAGATCTGCCTCTAAGGTTTCTTTCTGGTCTGAAACAGGAAAAACCAATTTCCTTGCAGCATTGGGATGAGCTTCTTCCTCATTAAGAACAACTGAAGGATCCTTAGTCCTTTCCTTTTCAATAACAACTTCCTCTCCTTGAGGTATTTCAGTAGGGATAACAGTAGGGAAAACAACCCTTTCCTCTTCAACCAGAACTGTTTCCATTGGAGGTATTACAGGATCTTCTCTAGGTGGTACTTCAGCTATTACTTCTTCTTCTTCTTCTTCTTCTGAATACTCAGCCACTTCATCTGGTTCCAAACCAAAATCAGCTAGGTTCTTAGGCTTTCTTAGATAGTCAACAGGATAAAATTTTTATACATTTGATCACTATCCTCAACCCATTTCTTCTTCCAGGGATTCCAACTTATCTTCATCCTTCTGATGATAGGCATGGAGATGTAGAAATCAAGGTCCTCTAACTTTTCTTCATTCGGTCCAACCATCCCTTTTACAACTAACATAGCTGAAATCATCCTTGATTAAAACAGGGAGGTGGATTTGGAAGTTACTTTGATCAGCTCACAGATATGGTTGATGACATACTTACACGGATTGATATTATGGCCATTATTCAACAGGTGAATCAGGAACACATCCTGATACTTCATCACAGCAAAATCCCCTTTTCTTAGACTAACCAAAATCTAAACAAACTTAAACAGAAGTCTTGTCTCCCCATCTAGTTCAGCAGCTATGGCCCTTCACTTGGTTCAATTTCCAGTTATACTTTCCAAATAAGTCTCCAGGTCAAAGATGTCTGTTGTTGGAGGAGGGTATCTCTGGTAATCTTCACAAATTCTTTCATGTGGAATTCTTAGGCATGCAGCCCACAACCTTGAAGAGAAAGAGAACTTCTGACCATCGATCCAGCTGGTCACCATAATGCTTTCTCCAAACTCAAAAGAAAACTTCACATACTGATATAATTGAGATACAAGCCTTTGGTAAATCGTTCTATTCTGTCCAGTGAACCATTCATGCAATCCTTGTTCCCTTAAAACTTCCAAAACTAAAGATCTGCTAGACAGCATCCATTCAGGGCAAACCTCTTTTTCAAGTACAACTGTACGGCTTACTAGGTCTGGGTTTAGAGGTCCTTCGGGAGCTATCCTCGGTATCCTCTTTTGTTTCATAGAGTGGCGCTTCTCAGATGAGGGTGAAGATGGATGCTTCATCCTTGGCATTCACTAAATGTTCGGGCGAGAGGGAAGAGAAGGTTCAGGAGATAGTTCAGGTAAGGAATCGAATTAAACCCTTAATTTTTATCATTTGGGAATGTCAAACGTCATAAAAACAAAAATTCGGGAAATCAAATAGCAGTGAAATAAAAATTACCGCGATACGGGTTAAAATAAAAATAAACATAATTCTCACGGTGAGACCATGAGTAGGCATTACGGTGAGACAGAAAACTAGTCATCACGATGAGACAGTTTGTAGTCGTCGCGGTGAGACAGTGAGCATTTTATATAGTCACGGTGAGACGGTGAGTTGTCAGACCATGAGCATAAAACAGTAACTTAGAAACAGTAAGTATGAAACCGTAAAGTAAAGTACCGTAAAGTATTAAACATTAAAATCAGTAAGAAATTCATTTATGATTAATCATACCAAGATCATGTATGATGTAGTCTAATATTTCAGAATTTAATGGTTTAGTGAATATATCAGCAAGTTGATATTCATTACCAATGAATTCCAAAGTGATATCACCTTTTTGATAATGATCCCTGAAAAAGTGATTTCTTACATCAATATGTTTTGTCCTAGAATGAGAAACATGATTCTTATAAATATTAATAGCACTTGTGTTGTCACAATTTATTGAGAAATTTCTGAATTGATAACCATAGTCTAGTAATGTGTGTTTCATCCACAAAATTTGTGCACAACAACTTCCAGCAGTTATGTATTCAGCTTATACAGTTGATAATGCAACAGAATTTTGTTTCTCACTACACCATGATACTAGTGACTAGCCTAAAAGGTGACATGTTCCATAGGTGCTTTTTCTATCTAGATTACATCCAGAAAAGTCAGCATCATAATAACAAACTAATTCAAATGATTTTCTTTTGGGATAGAATAGTCCTAAATTGGGAGTATGCTTGAGGTATTTTAAAATTCTCTTTATAGCATTTAAATGTGACTCTTTAGGGTTTTCTTGAAAACGAGCACACATACACACACTAAACATAATATCAGGACGACTAGCAGTCAGGTAGAGTAGACTTCCAATCATTCCTCTATAAGTGGTTTGATCAACAGATTTACCATTTTCATCAAGATCCATGTTACAGGTGGAACTCATGGGAGTGTCACTACTTTTTGTGCTATCCAATCCAAAATGTTTTAAAAGATATCTAGTATACTTAATTTGATTTAAAATAATTACATCATCATTTTGAACGATTTGAAAACCAAGAAAGAATTTATGTTCACCCATTAAACTCATTTCAAATTCATTTTTCATCATTTTAGATAAATCAGTTCATAATGTAGTTTTTCAAGATCCAAAAATAATATCATCAACATAAATTTGTACAACTAAAACATCATTAGAAATTAGTTTTATAAACATAGTAGGATCAACTATTCCTTTTTTAAAACCTTTAGAAATTAAAAGGGTGCTTAATCTATCATACCAAGCTCTTGGAGCTTGCTTTAAACCATATAAAGATTTTGATAGTTTGATAATATGATTTGGAAAATGAGGGTTTGAAAATCCAGGTGGTTATTCAACAAAAACATCCTCAACAATATATCCATTTATGAATAAACTCTTCACATCTATTTGATAAAGTTTGACATTTAGATGTGCAACATAAACAAGTAAAATCCTAATAGCTTCTAATTTGGCTACTGGAGAAAAATTCTCCTCATAGTCAATACCTTCTTCTTGACTATAGCCTTGTGCAACTAGTCTAGCTTTATTTCTAACTATGTTTTCAAATTCATCTATTTTATTTCTAAACACCCATTTTGTGCCTATTGTGAATGTGTCCATAGGTCTTTCAACAAGATTCCAAAATTTATTTCTTTCAAACTGATTGAGTTCTTCTTGCATAGAAATTACGCAAAATTCATCTTTAATAGAATCATCAATGTTTTTAGGTTCAAGCTGTGACAAGAAGGCTTGATGTTCAACCTGATTTTTAAGAGAAGCTCTAGTCTGTGTCCCTCTATCAATATTTCCAACAACAGCATCTAAAGGATGATTCGTTAGAATTCTCATTGATCTATTAAAGGTAGAACTAGAAACTTCAGGTTCACCAACAGGTTGGGAATCAACAGAAGCAGGTTCTGGAAAATTTCTAGAACTGGTTGTCTTTATAGCATGTTAATTTGATTTGTCATTAAGGTCTAGAACAGATAAATCTTCTTCAAGATTTTCAAGAGAGTTTTTAGGCTCATGTGGATCAGTTTCATCAAACATGATGTGAATAGATTCTTCCACACACTTGGTTCTTTTATTGAAAACTCTATAGGATTTACTAGAAATAGAATAAACTAGGAAAATTACTACATCACTCTTGGATGCAAACTTGTCTAGATTATCTTTGGTATTAAGAAGAAAGACTTTGCATGCAAAGACTCTGAAGTAGTTAACCTTAGGTTTACTACGGTTTCACAACTCATAAGGGGTCCTCTTAAGAACAGGTCTGATCAAGACTCTATTGATAATATAACAAGCTGTATTTACAGCTTCAGCCCAAAAATAAATAGGCAGGTCATATTCATTAAGCATGGTTCTGGAAATTTCTTGCAGGGTTCTATTCCTCCTTTCTACTACACCATTTTGGTGAGGTAACCTAGGGGTAGAAAAGTTATGACTATAGCCATTGTGTGAGAAATATGATTCAAATTCATGATTCTCAAACTCACGGCCATGATCACTTCTTAGAGTTTTAATATTATGTCTAGTAAGGATCTCTACAGATTTGGAATATTTAGCAAAGTAAGAACAAGCTTCACTTTTGTGAGCTAAGAAGTATACCCAAGTATATCTAGATAAGTAATCTACTAATACATAGACATAGTGCTTCCCATTTAAGCTAGAAACTCTAGATGGTCCAAAAAAATCCATGTGAACCAACTCCAGAGGTTGAGAAGTTGAAACTTCTATCTTTGGTTTGAAAGAGATTTTGTGTTGCTTTCCCTTTTGACAAGGATTACAAACTTTGTCATTTGGAAACTCATATTTGGGTAGGTCTCTCACTAAGTTTTTCCTAATTAGTTTTCTAAGTGAGTGTATATTGCAGTGTCATAATCTTCTGTGCCAAAGCCAAGACTCTTTACGAAAAGCATTTAAACAAGTAATATTTTTCATGGCTAAAGAATTAAAATCAACATCATAAACATTTTCATTTCCCATGGTAGAAAATACTAAAGCATTTTTAGAATTAAAAACATTTCAAGAATCATTTTCAAATTTTACATTAAAACCATCATCACATAATTGAGAAATACTTAACAGATTATATTTATGTCCATCCATGAATAAAACTTTAGAAATTAATACTGAGTCATTGTTACCAATCTAGCCTAAGCCGATGATTTTCCCTTTAGAATTATCACCAAAGGTAACAAAGCCTCCATCAATTCTGACTATGCTTTTAAAGCATGAGAAGTCTCCTGACATATTTCTTGAACATACACTATCCAAATAACAATTCTTCTTACAAGAGCTCTTTAATAAGGTTTCCTACAAAACAGATTTAGATAGGAAATGATTTTGGTACCTAGATCATCTTGGGTCCAGAAAGGTTAGCAATCAAAGCTTTTGGTACACAAATTTGTCTTATGGGTCTCATAAAATTTATAGAATCAACAGATTTTGGAAGATAACCCTTATTAGATCCGTAACTATGAATATAACTAGTTGAAGCATATAAATGTCCAGAACTAGAACTAGCAGTATTCTGTCCAGATTTAGGAATAAATCTATTCTTAGTAAACTGTCTCTGTCCAGGTTTATAGCCTATTCCTGTTGTGTATTTTGGTGTAACTTTATTTCATAGAATTTGAGTTAGTGTATCCTTTCCATTAGTGAATTTCTCTAAATCCTTTATGAGTTTCTCATTAGACATTTTCAGTTCCGTGTTCTCCTTTAACAGTTGAGAATTTTTCTCTTTTTCAATAGTAAGTTCAGTTTTAAAAGAAGTAGTGAGAGCATGTTGTTTAATTAATGATTTGTATTTATCCTTAAGTTCATTGCATGTCTCTTCTAGCATATCATAGTATTCAAATAATTCCTCACTAGCCATGTTTTCATAATTAGAATCAGATTCTGCACAATCTTCAGAATAATAAGAATTTAAAGTAGGAGTATCTAAGATTACCTCATATGTGTTTTTCATAAAACACATGTTTGCCTAATTTCTGGTTTCAGTCTCAGAAGCTTCAGATTCACTAGAGATATCCTCAGAAGCGCTCCAAGTAGACTTCATAGCCTTTTGTATTTACTGTCCTTGTAATCATATTTCTTCTTGAATTTGAGCTTTGGGCAGTCTGCTTTAATATGTCCTTTTCTTTTGCACTCATAACAGACAACTTCATCACTTTTGTCTAGATTTTTCGAATCCTTCTCCCAATGTCCCTTATTGTCATACTTTCCTTTGTAATTTGATTTTCTAAATAATTTCTTCTTCCTATAAAATTTCTTAAACCTTTTGGCTATCTGAGCCATTTTAGCATCCCTATCAGAGTCTGAATTTTCACTGGTTGAACTGTCAGTAGGTAGTTGAGCTTTATCTTTGTCCTTGCTCTTTGAAGCAGTAGTCTTGAAAGCCACTGATTTCATATTAGGTTCATCATCTTCCTCTTTATTCACCTTGAGTTCTTCCTCATACATCATAAGCTTACCAATGAGTTCTTTGATAGGTAGAGCAACAATGTCGCATGACTCTTTGATTGAACCAGATGTGCCTCTCCATCGGTCTGGTAAACATCTCAAGATTCTCATAATTTGTTCCTTTGCTGGAACAACATTTCCAAGTGAATTCATTGTATTTACTATCTCATTAAACTAGAGATACATATCCGAAATAGGTTCATCAGTCTTTATTTCAAACTTATCATATTTAATAGTATAAGTTTTTAATCTCAGTTCTTTAACATTGGTTGTTCCTTCATGAGAAACACCCAAAGTATCCCAAATTTCAAAAGTAGTTTTACAAGTAGAAATTATGTTAAACTCTTCATCTTCTAAAGCACAGTACAGGGCAGTCCTGGCTTTACAATTATTGTTGTAAGAAGTCTTTTTAGTTTCATCCCAAGTGGATATAGAAGTAGTGGGAAGTTTATATTCTGATTCTATGGCAGTCCAAATATCAAAACCTATGCTTTCTAAATGAATTTTCATTTTAACTTTCCACTGAGCATAGTTTGTACCATTGAAGAAAGGTGGCTAGTTAGTAGCAGTACCCTCTAGTCTATTATCCATAACTAGATTTTAGAAAGATAATTCAAAGAGATAAAAATTTAGAACTAAGAGAAATTTAAGATCTTTAAAGATGAAACTAAAATCACAGTTGAAAAACAGAGTATTTCAAAAATCATTGAACAAAAACTAAACCTCTGATACCAAATGTTGGTCGGAGTGGACACTTAACAGGGGGTTGAATTGAGTTCCAATTAAAATTTTCTGTTAAAATATTGTCTATTAAAAATACCCCGATTTATAAAATAAGTTAAACTGTAGTGAATTTATACAAATTGTAAATGTTCAATTAGATTCTCAAAGATTGATTAGGTCTCAGTTAATTTAAAAACAAGATCAAACTAACTTTTCAAGTTAACCTATTGATTTACAATAAGTGTAAATACTTTCTAATTTAACTATCAAAGTAGCTTCAAAATAGTTTTGTATTTCAAAGTAATAGCAGCAGAATAAATAAGATATATGTAGTATACTTTAAACTTAAATAAAAGATGCACAACAGATATAACAAGAGGTTCAGTCTCAAGCCGAGACATACTCCTCTTAAATATATATATATATATATAAATTTGATCCACACACTGGATCGGGGTTAACAACAGTTTTAAAAAACTGTCCAGGCCACGCAGGGACCTCTACCACTGTTCTTCATGGGAAAAAACAAAGACCAGGTCACACAAGGACCTCTTCTACAGTTGATGTGGGTAAACAGTAGTAAATAGAATTTGAGTGAGGATTTTGATATCCTCCAATTCAGTGCAGGAGACAGTGTGTGTAAAGATATACATAGTACACCACACTGCTCGAAAGTTAATAAATAAATCACATAGAGAAGATAGATGAGAGTTTAGAAAGCTCTAGTGATTATCAATATATCTATGGACTCGTTGGATTCAGCAGGAATGATTTTGAGTCCTTCTCTGGTTTTTCTGTTGAAAAACAGAGTGTCGTAGTTCATCTTGTCTTCTTCAGGAGTGAGAAAGATATCTTGATTCATCGTGTGTTCTTCAGCAGTATTGGATTTCACTCATGAGAGTCCTCTGAAGGACTTGAAATCTTCTTATTGTTCAGGATTGTTCTTCTTGTTCAGCACAGTGCACTCGGGTGTATGTAAGTTCTTCTCATTGTTTCTTGTTTCTTATTCCTTGTTCCTTGTTCCTCACTCCCCTGATGCACGTGTACTGCATCTCAGTCTTTCTTATATTCCACGAGTTCTGGCAGTAGGAATGATTCCCTTTTCATAGGTATGAGATACGGTTTCCTGACATGCCAACAATTATCATTAAATAACATTAATTGCATTAAAAACAACAAATATGACCGTTAGCATTATTTAAATATTATTGAAAAAAACTTAAGAAACGGTGTCATAATGATTATGGAAACAGTGTCTTCTTCACGGTATGTGGTTCATGGTATGTCCATGTCACGGTGAGTAGTTCACGGTATGTGGTCATGGTGAGTCCTTCATGGTGTCTGGATCACGGTGTCTGGGTCACGGTTTTTGGTCACGGTGTCTGGGTCACGGTGTCTGGTCATGGTGTCTCAGTCACGGTGTCTGGTTCATGGTGAGTCCTTCATGGTGTCTGGTCAAGGTGATTCCTTCACGGAGTCTGGTCACGGTGAGTCCTTCACAGTGTCTGCATACTTAGACAAATAACTATATTTGGACTTAGACAGTAATATGCAGAACATGGATTAAAGTTAATCATTAGAGAGTAAGAGAATGTGAATCATAAATATAAAGGTGTGATAATATATGTGAGATTTGTGAACATGCATAAGACTTATAAATAATAAAGAGAGTAATTAACATCCACAAGCTTTGTTATTATAAAAACATGATGTGTTGCTATTATTGAGATTGAAGAGCATTAGCAAGATGTGCAATGAAGATCGAGATTAATTAAAAGTAAAGAGATTTGTGATCATTAAAACATGATTAACACATGAGGAGTCCAACAACATTCACTATAATATAATTTATGTTTTCAAATTTAATGTGAGACTCGAGTATATATCTAATTTAAGTTCCCAGATCATTGTGAGATCACTGAGAGTGAGAGGGGTTGAAATAGTGATCCCTTTTTATTTTGACATTTTTTTCATTTAAATAAAACCTTTGTGTGTGATTCAAGACCCGATCCACTCTTCTTGTGTCATTTTTCCTTATCTTTAATAATGTGGTAAATAAAAATGAACAAAACAAAAGGATTTACAAGGTTAAGTATAAATACCTTATCTTTTTTTTGTTTTTTGTTTTACCCAACATAGATTCACCACTATAATCTTGTAAAGAGTTTCAATGGTCGATACGAAGTCAAACGTGTTGACCTCATAGTTTTAATGAAAAATAAATCAGGTTTTTAATAATACTGATGAATTTTATGTTTAGTACTAAGTAATCTCTATTCTTATAATAGGGGATAAATCTATCTAAGTATGGTACATCATTGATACAAACACCATTTTCCATGACACAATGCCAGCATAAAAAATCACTTTGTCCAAGATACTTCCAGGACATCACACCGTTAGACTATCAAACCATTGGACTGAAGAGACATTGTTGATCGACTCCTCACTTGGATGTCATGCTTCCATAACCCAAATGTATCTATGTATGATATACTCCCAATTGAGGTACTGACAATGTCACGCCTCCAATATCGTACCTCCAAAACAGAATGAATTGTCTAAGTTTAAGAAACCATTAGTTGATACACCACTATAAAATTAAAAATTTGGTTATGTCTAAGACATTGTTAGTATCATACCACCAGATCTTGATACTGGTAGAACTTGACACTACCAAATCATAAGACACCGTAACTATTTTTATATTTTTACATATTTTTAATTTCATTACTCTAATAGCTATAATTATTAAATTTAATTATATTTAAAATTTTAATGGTTGTACCTTAAATGTTCAACAAAAATCATCTAATATTATGTAGAAAGCTGCATTGCAACAGACTGACCACTTATAAACTCTACACTCATAGATTTATCAATTCTGTATAGTTTTATTACTTATTGAGTAGTGTGTTTCGTTACTATATTATACCTCATGCACATTGTCTCCTGCACTAAATTGGAAGATACATGATATATCTCAATCACATTTCGTATTTTTTTCTCCCACAGATAAGAGTGGTAGTGGACCCTATATGCCATGTTTCATTTTTCTCCCACAAATAACTATAGAAGAGGTTTTGTGTGACCTAGATAGTGGTAAAAATTGTAAAACCTAATCTAGGATTTAGATCATTGATTTTATTTTATATAAACTACCTGGTGGTGGGTGATCACCAAGTGGAGAGAACTTTGTTTAAAATTTAGATAAACTTCTTTTATTCAATCTTTCCACCATGTGTTTTTATATTATGTTATTTTATTTCATCTTTAAATATAAAAACTATTTTAATGATAAAACCAAATTTTTTACTTTTATTATTTATCTTAATTTGTCTTCATATAGTATTTTGATCATGTAAATTGATTTCAAAGGATTAAATAATATTACATATTATTAATTAGAGACCTAAAAAATAATTTGGTAAATCTTTATAAATCTTAAGATATACACCATACTACTTATTTGGGTAAACATTACCATATTTAAAAATTTGGGGTATTTTAAAATAATCCATTATTTAGTAGAAATTTTATTGCATACTAAATTTACCCCCCCTCTTGAGATACTCACTCCAACCAATATTTGGTATTATAGGGTATTTCCTTCTTTGGAATAAATGTTTTTTGTTTTAACTTTGATTTTATTTATACATTAAAGATATTAAATTTCTATTAGGTCTAAATTTTGTTCTTTAATCCTTACAATCATTAATAAGGTCCCACATCCAATGTACCTCCTTTATTCAATGTAACAAATTGCGCCCAATGTAAAATAAAGATGAAAATGCACATAGATAGCATGGGTTTTGATAATTGGTATGCAATAGAAGATGAATATGTAATACCTGATACTTCTAGAAGCACTTGGGATGATGTAAAATTTTTTTCAAACAATATTAACTGTAAAGATATGAATTCCCTAAACTTTTCCCTTGGTGATGAAGAGTTTAATAGGATTTATGCCTGTTAAACTGCTTTTTAAATTTGGGACATTGTTTCTATTTCCCATAAGGGTACTTCTAATGATAAAAAATGAGGATCCATACCTATATTATAAAATATCATAATTTTAATATGAAAACAGATGAACCCATTTTTGATATGTACCTCAGGTTCAATAAGATTTTAAATACCATGAGGTCACTTATAAAGACGGTATCTGACAAGGGCTAGATAATGACATTGTGGAGAGGTTTTCATGAAATATGGAGAAGCACTTCAGGATCAATTAATGAATCTTGAAATATCATATATTTCCAGTCAGTTATCTGATAGGTAAGCTTATTATGTATGAAAATGAACTGAAAGTAAACTATGACTAGAATGAAGAGCACAAGAGGAAGTCTATATCTTTAAAGACTACTTCTTCCAAACAATTGTAGGAAATAGAAAAATAAAAATTCCAATATAGAGACTCAATTGATAGTGAAACTACCACTGATAGTGATGAGTAAATGTCTCGTCTATCCATAAGGTTTAAGAAGTTCTATAGGAAGAATAGGTTTTTTAGAAAAGAAACCTATAAAATAAAATATGTCAAAATAAGAAACTTATGATTTCAAATGAGAAGTTGAAGAAATAACATGAAAATTTTATTAATGGTGGAAATAAAATGACACCAATATTATGAATTAATTTCTCTCCCAAATATGATATTAGAATATGATATGATCATAGACAGAGGGGAGTAACTAAAAATAATTTTTCCCTAAATCCAATCTTGAAACCTCCACTTGGAATCATTTTTCCAATGGACCCAACAATGTTTTTATTTATAAGAGTTTTCAATATTTTTAGGGGAAACCCATGAGGAAAATGTAGGTTCCAAAATACATTATTACTAACTTTTATGGGCCCAAAAAATTTGGGTACCAAAATAATTTCTTGTTAAAAACCTGTTTTGTAGGAAAATTATTAAAGACCTTAATTAGAAGTCTATGGTACTTGGTATATGGTTTTTAAATACATGTGATAGGATATTACTCTTTAATAAATAACCTTATCAAGGTTGATGGTGTCCATGTTACTTTTGGGGACAATGAAAAATGGAAAATCACCATCCCAGGATTTATTGGTTACAAAAATTTAGTTTTAATTTCTAATGTTTTATTTATTAATGGTTTAAAATATATTCTAATTACCATTTATCAATTTTCTAATCATGGTTTTTATGTCATGTGTGAAAATTAATCTTTTAATGTTTTAAATTAGAAAAATAATTTAATTATTACTACCTTGAGAAATTATAATGTTTATGATGTTGATTTAAAATAATTCATTTCTCAGAATGTTAATTATTAGCTTCCATTCATAAGGAATATTGGATTTGGAATAATAGAATAAGTTATTGTAATATTCACTCACTTTGGAAGCTATCTAGAAAAGGGTTAGTTACATAAGGTTGAGTTCCCATTTGATAAATTATGTAACCCCTATCCAAAAGTAAACAAGGAACAGTTTCTTTTAAACTAATGAAAGAAGGGTCAACATATCAACCTTTCAAGTTGGTTCACATGGAATATTTTGGAACTTCTAGAATTTCTATTATGAATTGGAAGAAAAATGTTTATGTTCCAGTAGAATACTATTCTAGGTATACTTGTGTATATTTTCTAGCTCATAAAGGCGAATCCTGGTGTTATTCTTCAAAATATTCTATGTTTGTAGAAAATCTTAGTGTTCTTAGGATTAAAACCATAATGAGTGACCATGGTCTTGAGTTTGAAAATAAATATTTTGAATAATTTTTCTTAGAAAATGGCTACCCTCATAAATTATCCACTTATAGGAACCCTTAGCAAAATAATGTTTTCGAAAGAATAAAATGAACCTTATAAGGCATATCTCAGACTATGTACAATGAGTATGACCTACCAATATATTTTTGGGAAGAATATATTAATACAACTTGTTATATTATCAATAGTGTTTTTATTAGACTTACACTTAAGAGGAAACCTTCTTAGTTGTGGAATAATAGGAATCTTATGGTTAATTACATTATTGTTTTTGGTTGTAATGTATTTATTTTTACACTAAGGACAATTTGGAAAGACATTCTTCCAAAGGTGATGAAAGAATTTTCCATGGTTATTGAATTTCTAGTAAAGCCTATAGAGTTTTAAATAAAATTAGAAAGACTATAGAATAATCATCTCATTTCATATTTGGGTACAAAAATCATTTCTACATTGATAAAATCAATTTCAGACCATCAGAAAATTATTTATGTACTTATTTTTCTAAAATGATGCAAAATTAATATGCAATGAGTTTAACGGGTGAACTCAAATTTTTTCTAGGATTTCAAAATTTTCAAAACAAGGAAAGAATTTTTTTAAAAAATTAAATATACAAATGATATTTTAAAAAGTTATAATCAGGATAGAACTAAAATTAGTGATACTCATAGGAGTACCACCTCTAAATTGGATCTTGATGATGTTTGGAAACTAGTTGATCAAACTAGTTATAGTGGTATGATTGGAAGTATTATCTACATGAAAGATATTTGATTAAATATAATGTTTAGTGTGTATACGTGTGCTATTTTTATAGAAAAAACAATGGAGTCCTAGTTACTTATTGTTCAAATAATTTTCATGTACCTCAAATAAAGAACTAATTTAGCACTATTTTCCCTAGAGAAAAAATGTTGGATTTTGTAAGTTGTATTGATTCCAATTTTGTTGGATGAAAGCTAGATAGAAAGAGAACCTATAGAACATGTCACTTTTTAGGAAATTATCTAGTTTCAAGGTGTATTGAAAAGAAAAATTATATTTCATTTTCTACTACTGAATCTGAAATACAAAGATGCAGGTAGTTTCTGTGCACAAATTTTTTGGATGAAACACACTCTACTAGACTATGGATATCAATTCAAACATATCCCCATAAATTGTGACAATACAAGTGCAATAAAATTTTCTAAAAATATTTTCTCTCATTCTAGGAGAAAACACATTGATATAAGAAAACACTTTTTGAGAGATCATTTTCAAATAGAAAATATCACTCTTGAATTTATTGGCAAAAAACATTAGTTAGCTGATTTTTTTTAGTAACCCTTTGAATTATTATAGAATGAATTATATAAAACATGAATTAGGAATGATAAATTTGTCTTAATTTTAATTATCATTTTCATACCATTGATTTTTCATATCATTGGTTTGTCATACCATTGGTTTTTCATACTGTTGGTTTGTCATACCATTGGTTTTTCATACCATTGGATTTTCTTACCATTGGTTTTTCATTCCCTTTATTTTTCATACCATTGGTATATCATGAAATTTTATATGTCGTTCTGTTGATTTCTTATTTCATTGATTCAACGACTTTGATATTTTTATGTTTTTCAATTTTCAGAAACATTAGTTTATTTCCTTGTTTATTTAATTTATTGAATCCTGATACAGGTTTCTTCTCGATTTTGATTTCAATTTAAAGTGTAATTTTGATTTAATAATACTTAATATCCCATATGATAGAAAATTTTCATAATTTTTTTTCCATAAAACCTTGATCCATGCGTGATACTCACATATCTCTATCTCGAGCCTAGTGAACTACTTTTGCTTCTCATTATTCAAACATTCTATTTACCTTCGACTAAGCTTATCTATATGATATAAATTCAAAACATAAAGAAAACTTTAGGGTCTCCTCCATTTTAGTCAAGATCTTAAATGAAAAATAATTAGTAATCGAGTGTTATTTCTCTGGTTTCTCTAGTGAACCCAGATCTTGTTTGTTGACTTGTTGTACTCGAAAAGTAAGTATACTCAAAATGGATTCTATCGAGTAAGTCCCAGGTGGTTAAGATTATTAAAAAAATCTGGTTGGAATGGTTCTCATCAAATAAGAGTCTTTTTTACCTAAATCTGGTATATTAAAATTCCCAGAACATAGAGATTTCATTTAATAAATATGGTGTAGATTGGATTAAAATATTTTTCAAAGGGAATGTGTTTTAATTTTCGTCACGAAAATGGGATAAGTGTTCAAATGTACCTCATGATGAAATATTTTATTATTATCAAGGAATAATTCCACATGTTTGTGATATGTTTATTTATGGGTATTCCATTTCTATGTTAGTAAAAGATGGTTTTTCAAGAAGGCTCATTTATATGTAATTGGATGGAGAATGTTGGTTGTTGTTTATATTATTTCATTACATGCTTTTCCCAAGGAATGGAAATTTTTCAACAATAAATATTATGATGTTTATCTCTTATTTTTCATGACAGAATGTCACAAGATTTATCTATAGATATATCTAGTGGTACATATGTGCGAGATGATATAAACTTCCTCCAGATCAAATTTTTTGATCTATCCTAAGAATATTTTTATCATGTTAAAGGCCAATGACCTAGTTATTGATTATGAAGTGTCTATGAATTGGGGTTTTCTTGATAACCAATTCCACAAGTTCAAGAATTATGATAAGATGGAATCCATGGAATAAATTATGTGTTTCAGATTCTAAGAAGCTATACATTGTATTTAATATACTTGATCATCCAACCATGCCTATGGATAAAGATGATCCAAGTTTAGGGCCTAATGAAGTTGTTGAATACTAAGATGAATAAAAATCTATTAATTAATAAGGGGAAAAGGAACAACATATTAATATAGGAATTGACCCGGACCTTTCTCCAAAATCCTCTCCGTTCACCTATGGAACTCTTAGTCTTCCTAGGAGGTTTCCAAAAAAAGATAATTTGGTTAAGAGTGAAGAGGAGGAGATCGAGGTCTCTAGAAAAGATCAATTTAAATATCTAAATCTAATAAAAATGGTGATTATGATGATGAGGAAGAAGAAAATGAAGAAGAATATGGTAATGAAAAAGAGTCTGCAGATGAAGGAAGTGATGATGGAAGTGATTCTAAACCTAGTGATGATAGTGTTCGAATCAAAATAAGGGTTTATAAATTTCTATATAGCTTAAGGAAGAAGTTTTATATGGGGATCATATCCCATCAGTTGATAATTTTTAGGTAGCTTTATCTTTTTAAGATGTCGAGGCACGTTTAGTAGCTACAGGCCCAGAAGTTTCAGATTCTGGTATGGATGAGCATATGAGAGTTATATAAACATTGCAATAGAATTTATCTGAATAAGATAAGAAGGATAATGTTGAGGATTAAATTTTAAGTGAATATTTAGCTATTATATATGTTCATAAGTCTTCTATGGATCAAAATCTTGAAAGTGAATCCACTACTATTGATGCAAAAAAGGATGTTGAGATGAAAGATGCACCAACTATTGGTACATAGTTGGAAGACGATCCTATCGAGGTTTAATACATAGTGGCTGCTACATGTTTAGAAGGTCATATGATTATGGAATTTTTAGTTGTTTCTTCCAGTTTGGTACCTCTTACCGAGGTATCTGTTTCAGACCATCTGATGGACCCTATGGAATAAGAGTGGAGAATGTTCTCTAATATTGTAATAATATCTCTATATAATGATAAACCTAAAGGTAGTGTTGAAAGTTATCCTAAAAAATCTTTGATATCCCAGGTTGATATTAAAGGTATTCTTGAAAATTTATGTTCAATGTGACCTCCTATAGCTAAACCTATTTCAGATTCACTAGTTGTTCAAATAGATATAGTCAATAAAGATGACTTAAATGTTTTTGGTGAATAGATGATGACTGAGTTTCACATGTGTGTTTAAAATCAATCACCTATTTTGATAAAACATAGTGAAATGGATGAAAGATACTTATTTGAGTTAATTATTCATAATATACAACAAGTGATTATGCATCATCCTTATAAGATATAATTTGAAAATATGTAGATAAGTGTTGAAATGTAAACACTCAAGTCCTTGGTAGAGGAAATAAAATCTGAGTTTAATGATTCATTGGTTGGTGTCCTTAAAATTTGTGGGGATACATCCTAAAATTATTTTTTATGGTGTTGTTCTTTCTATGATTCATGATGTTGATTAGTTGGGATTAGTTGTAAGAGATGATATTAGAGCTGCATCAATTAGTGATTTTGTTAGTGTCATAGATTTTCCCCATGAAACCTTAAGTATAATTCACAATAATTCTGACCATGTTCTCATGTTCTATTACAACTATGATAAAGATATAAATGATGGCAGAGAGACTATAACCAAGTCTATCAACTTTTATCTCTCTCGGTTTTATGACAAGCATGCTATGGAAGACAATTTTAAAATCATTGTTTTGAATTTGAGAATACCTCCTCTTACTCAAGCATTCAAAGATCAGGTTAAAAAAGACAAGGATATTTCAATAGTCTTGAACCATTTCATGGAAGAAAAGTATAATTTTTTTATTGAATTGGAAATGGGTGTAAAAATTATCAGGTATTTCATCAATATCATGAATTTATTTCTTTATTATCAAGGACATGTAGTGGTTTCTCAGTTATCCATTATGATTACCCCACAGTTCTCTTTAATAATTAAAGATACTTGTGGATCCTTTGTACATATTCTATCCAGTTTTCAACCTTTTCTTATATAACATATGAAAGATGTGTTTCATATCAGGCTAGTTGTTGTTTTGGATGACCATTCCCTTCAAGATCACATCGTTAATTCTACTGGGGCTTCCTCTACTCTTCCTCAGGAAAATCCTTTTTCCTTGGATAAGGAGTAAGAGAATACCAATGCTAAAGGCAAAGAACTGATGGATCCCTCTTCCAAACCTTAGCATTTATTTATTTTTCTTAGACTGTACTTTCTTCGATGGGGTCCACATTGTAAAAACATTTCCCTCATAATTTTTAATTTCTATATTATCTCTTATTATGTTTTTTTACTATTAGATACCATTCATATCTCTTTATTTTTTTAATCTATCTTCTTTTACTATCTTTATTTTCATATTCATTACCTTTATAATAATCCCAAAAGGGAGAGTTTTTTTATAAAATATGCATTTTCAAGTATTTTATGGATTTATATTTTTCTATTTTCAAAATTTTTTATATTTGATAGTATTTTTTCTGATTTCTCTTATGATACTTTCCTTTGATACTTCATATTTTATTATTATTTTCCTTGAATCATCTACACATAAATCGAATGATATGTCTTGATTTATATTTAGATCGTACCATAGATATCATATTTAAACCTTTGTAATACCTTTGATGACCCATTTTTACATTTCTAATATTTTCTTGATGCCATGATTGGTGATCATCAAAAAGTGTGATATTGTTGACCTCTTAGTTTTAATGATTAAAAAATCATGTTTTTAATAAAACTGATGAATTTGATGTTTACCTATAATAAAATTATATTCTAAGAATAGATGATAAATACATTTATGTATTAGACACCGTTGATTCTTACACTATTTTCTATAAAAAACCATCAACAAAAAAATCTAAGTCTGAGATACCACCAGGCCATCACACCATCAAACTGTTATACCATTGGACTAAAGAGACACTATTGATCAACACACCACCAAAATTTCATGCTTCTATAATGGAAATGTCGATTTGTATGAGATACCTCTAGATGAGTCACTATCAATGTCACACCACCAAAATTATACCGCCAACACTGTAAGAATTGTCTATGTATGAGACATTGTTCATTAAGACACCACTAGAATACTAAAATTTTGACAAAGTTTAAGACACCATCTATTTCATACCACCAGTTCTTGATAACAATAGAGTTTGACACCACCAAATCTTGATACCACCATATCTGGACACCACCAAATTTTATGACACCATAACTATTTTTATTACTTTACTTAATTAGAATTTTATAACTATAATAGCTATACTCATTAAATTTAATTCGATTTACTATTTTTATGATTTTAACTTAAATGTTTGATAGATGTAAAGTTAGAATGTGTATTATGACATAGAAGATTATTTGGATGTTCTTACTACTGATGATAAACATAGAAGCACACTCCATCGGGTGATAGAGGTGTGAATATACGAAAGGATACACAAAATAAAACAAATTAATTAGATGAAGCAACAAAATAATGCATTTAAAAATGATTGATCTTCCCAAACTCACATAGAAATGAATATTATATAATGAGGATGACAAACCATCATCATATGGGGTTCTTTCTTCCAGTAAAAAGAAAATATTTTTGAAACTCTATTTTCCTATAGATTATGAATGAAAATGACTCAAGTTTCATTCCCGAATCAAATCTAGAGTCACCAGTTACATTACAATAGACCGAGCACTTCTAAACTCTAAACTCCTAGAATTCTCGACTTTGATTAGTTTTATTAATTTTTGAATTGTGTGTGTACTTACTTTGCTTTACCACATGCACATTGTCTTCTATGCTAAACTGGAAGATACTTGGTATCTTCTCAAGAACAATTCTTATTTTTTATCACATGTATAAGAGTTGTAGAGGTCCTTGTGGGGTCTATTTCTATTTTCAATAATGAATAACACTGGACGTGGTCATGTGTGACCTAGATAGGGTTAATGTTGTAAAAATCAATTCAGGTTGGGGATCTTTGAGTTTATTTTAAATAAGCTACAAGTTGTTGGGTGATCACCATATGGATAGGACTAAGTTTCAACTTGTGAATAAACCTATTATATTCAATATTTCTATTGTGTGTTTTAATATTATTTTATTTTATTTTCTCTTTAAAACTAGAAACTGTTTTAACTATAAAATAAAATTTATACTTTGGTAGTTTATCTTAATTTCGGTTCATATAGTATTTTGATTGAGTAAATTAATTTCAAAGGATTATATAATATTAAATATTATTCATCCAAGAACTAATAAATATTTATAAAAATCATTTAAAACATTAAGATTTATATCATACAACTTATTTTGATAAAAATTACCAATTTTAAATGTTTGGGGGATTTTAAAATAATCCATTATTTTAAAGAATTTTATAGGGTACTCAATTCACCATACCCTCTCTAGAGATACTCACTTTGACCAAAAACACTATATCTCTCCTAAATACACAACTGAGGTTATTTATACCACATCCCATAGTGGTACTAGAATGTACACTAGCCTGCTCCAAAATCAGCACTACATACTTCTGCTCTTGAGTCACAGAAGAAACATCCTGCTCCTATATTGAATAGAGAGGCTTCCTCCTTTATTCAAGGCATGATCCACTATGTATTGATCTTTTGATCTCCCTCCAGGATATCATTGGATCACACTTTCCTGTGTATCTATTCATGTACCTTTTCCAGTCTTTCTGGTCTTGCTCACAAATCTCTGATCACCTGTAACATATTAGTTTCCAGAGTACAACTAAGCTCGGGCTTTTCTTTCATTAGTATGATGAATTAACAACATGAATAATTATGTTTTAATGTTCTGGTCACAAATTCTTTAACATAATTATTCAAAATAACCATCTTTCACAATATCATCTCATTATATTTTCTTGATTTCCCAAATCCTATCAACTCAGGTATGAACTCTTCTGATATGCTTCCCGACATCAGTTTCACAAATCATGAAAGGTTTTATTTGAATCTAAAGCATTATCACATTAATTTATGATATTTATTATTATGATTTAGGTATCTTTATAAATGAATTTTATTTTTTGATCATATACATGTGCTTCACATTTCCATTCATATACTTGAAATTACATAAATTGTATCCCTTTTATATCCATATATGCATGAGAACGTAATAATATTTCACACAAGGGTGTAGGTATGAAAATATTTTTCCATTTATTTTTTTCAAACACAATTTCTTATACAATAAACACTATTTTTCTACATAACATGACACTTAATTAGTTCATGCAAGGCACATGACATGTCCAAGGTTATACGAATCACATGATCTATTCATTGCATTATTAAGATCCAAGTGTGTCTCATGCTCCTTTTTAAGCACAAAAGTTCATGATAAATCCAATAAAGGGTCATTGGTGTTTCTATTTCTTCTCATCTAGTGATATTACAATATTACTACCTACTTCTTATGATCATATGAGGCCCACAGAAACTGATCTTCATTAATTACACTGCCTTCAGACATGGAAATCGCAAGTCCTCAGGTACTATATGTGTCATCTTCTGAAACTCTATTTGAGACCAGGATGGATCATAGGTTCCATCATGAGACAAGATATGTTTTCCATGGGTTTATCTTAAATTTATTTGTGAGATCACAAGACACACGAGATACCCCTTCATGTGTTTGAATCAAATGAGAACAAACTTCTTTCGAATGAATAGATCATGCAGATTCTCTTTTATTAGTATAAGAGTTTTCTCAAGCTTTTCTCATTTTTGGAGTAGAATAAATTCTCATCTGATCCTTAGTATATATAGGTAGTGTAGCTTTGATTTTTAAGGCTTGGTGAGGATTTATTCAATCACTGAAATATCTTAAGATATCATGAATACTAAGGATTTTTAATTTTCCATACAATGTTGGAGAGATCAAACGATCATGTGATGGATTTGAATTATCACATTATTGATCATATGATTTCTCAGTGATGTTGTTTTTATGTCATTGTAAAAATATTCTTCAAAAAACAAAATAATAAAGAAATAATTCAAAGAAAATATGGAAGCTTATGTCACGACCCGTCCTTGGGGCCCGTGCCCTGACTACCCCAAGCCCGCCTTCCATAGGACAGGGGCTGGCGACTAGCACCAAGGCGTAATTCCCTTTTGACCGGGAATTACGCCTTGGTGCTAGTCGCCAGCCCCTGGCCTATGGAAGTTGGGCTTGGGGTAGTCACGGCACGAGCCCCAAGGATTTTCACGACCTGTCCTTGGGGCCCGTGCCGTGACTACCCCAAGCCCGCCTTCCATAGGTCAGGGGCTGGCGACTAGAACCAAGGTGTAATTCCCGGTCAAAAGGGAAGGCATTTCCTTTGTAAAGTAAACAAACACCATAGAGAAAGCAAGAAAAAGTAAACACTAAGTAAAAACCGGGTACAACAGTGAGTGAGAAAAGTAAGTGGGCCAGAATACAAACACAAATTGAAAGTAAAGTACAACTGGAAAAGGGAGTACAACAACTGAAAAGTAAAGTCGCAGCCTCGAGCTGTCCATTGGAAGTCTCACCTGATGGGTGGGTATAGATAACCTCCACAGCTCCTCGAGTCCAGTCATCCGTTCCGAGTATGCCACGCCCAGTGGTCCACCTCTGGGTACCGACCTGCTCCTCGTGCCTCAACCACAATCAGCGTTGTCTGTCGTCTGCAACCAACAAAAGGTAGTGCAGGCATAGCCCGTGCAGGGGTGAGTACAAGCTACATAGTAGGGACCCCGAGACCCCTAAAGGTCTCCCAAAATCCACAAAGGATAATCCACAAAGGAAAGATACAATCATGAAGTAACATATGACACTACATAGGTATATGTATCATGACCTGTCCTTGGGGCCCGTGCCGTGACTACCCCTAGCCCGCCTTCCATAGGCTAGGGGCTGGCGACTAACACCAAGGCGTAATTCCCAGTCAAAAGGGAAGGCATTTCCTTTGTAATGTAAACAAACACCACAGAGAAAGCAAGCAGAAGTAAACACTAAGTAAAAACTAGGTACAACAGTAAGTGCGGAAAATTAAGTGGGCCAGAATACAAACCCAAACTGAAAGTAAAGTACAACTGGAAAATGGAGTACAACAACTAAAAAGTAAAGCGACAGCCTCGAGCCATCCATTGGAAGTCCCACCAGATGGGTGGGTATAGATAGCCTCCACAGCTCCTCGGGTCCATCTGTCCGCTCCGAGTACGCCCCGCCTAGTGGTCTACCTCCGGGTACCGACCTTCTCCTCGTGCCTCAACCATGATCAGCGCTCTCCATCGTCTGCAAACAACACAACGTATTGCGGGCATAGCCCGTGCAAGGGTGATTATAAGCTACTCAGTAGGTACCCTAAGACCCACGAAGGTCTCCCAGAATCCACAAAGGATAATCCACAAAGGAAAGATACAATCATGAAGTAACATCCGACACTACTTAGGTATATTCCCATACATATACCTAAGTCACCAATTCTCATTCGGATCCAACATCCGAGCTCAAGTACAACCCAGTCCAGACTGGAAATCACAACCTGAGCCACATAGGAAAGCATAACGTAATCCACACAGGATATCAAGTCAATCTTATCGAAGATAAGGATTGAAATTCAAGATTCATCTCACGCAGGTATACTTATTCGTAAGACGATTGAGATGATCAGATGTAGCCACTGATTCATCTAAGCTGTCAGACCCACACAGGATCAATAGGTACTAACCCCCGCAATGACCCACAAAGAATCGATAGGTAACTAACCCCTGCAATGACCCACACAGGATCGATAGGTAACTAACCCCCGCAATGACCCACACAGGATCGTACCCACACAGGATCTGTAGGTGCTGGCCCACACAGGACCACTGATCACTGACCCACATTGGATCTAACCCACACAGGATCGATAGCACCGATCCACGTAGGATCGCTAAGTGCTGTAGTCGTCAGCGTCTAATCCATGGACTATTTCTGTACAGTCGTCATCGTCGTCGCAGTCGTAGTCAGCTCTAGGGTTCCAGCACACAGCAAGCTCATTCGGGAGGGTCCGATACACGAGCCGAGGGGCTGATACATCAACTAACACATAGTCCAGAGTTGATGTATCCAAAAGTTATGTATCTTCAATAGGAACTCAAAGTCCAGACGGCACGTTAATCGGACACCCGGTCTGAGAGTTATTGGCTTTTTAATCCCAGGGGCCTGGTTGGTTTTTAAGTCAAAACCAACCCGACCATACTCCAAATGTGTCCAAACCTCAAGCAGAGTAAGCCAAAAGGTCCGTCTCACTAAGAGGAATCCATCAAAGTTGACGAAACGTCAATCGGACGTTCGGAGCCCATGTTATAAGTGTTTCCGCTCCGAGGGCCCTGTTGGTTTCATGTACGAACCAACCCGGCTAAACCCAAAGTTCTCTGAAACCTTGAGTTTAATATACCTAAACAACCGTCTCGATCCATGGATCACATCGTAGCTGATGGTGCATCGATCGAAGTTCTGCATCCCAAGTTATGGGCAAAATACCGTGAGAGGTCCAGTATTAGGGGGTTCGGGCCCGGTCTGACCCAGCCCAGTACCCCCTGGGTCGGCCCAAACCGGGTCGACCCAACCAAGATCCAGGTCCGGCCCGCTTCGGTGCGGCCTGGCCCGGCGCGCTAGCGCTGGCCAGGGCCAGGGGGCTTGGCCGTTTCGGCAAAGGGGATGGGGTGCGGGGGGGGGGGGGGGGGGGCGAGGGGGGCGCTGCCCCCTGCCTTTTAGTAACCACGACCCCCATGTGGGGGTCCGCTCTTGTCTGGCCAGCCGGGGGTCGTAACCCCCAGCTCTTCCTCTGACTGGCCGACCCGCTCCGGCCAGCCGGTCGCTGCCGCCACGGGACCGGCATGGGCCGGTCCCCCTGCTCCGACGCCGGCGGCCCGAAACTGGCCGCCGGTCCTTGCTCAGCCGTGGCCTTGGTCGGTCCGGCGCGGCGCGATGGCGCCGCGCCCCACCACCGCAGCCCCGCTCCGTCCGTAGTGTCTTCGGGTTTTTCCAGTATGGCGTGACGGTGCCGCGGCTTGGTTCGATTTCAATTGTGCGGAACGACGGCGCCACACATCCTTACCGCACGTTCCCACACGGTGCGATGACATCACTTCACTTTCCTTTGAACCGTAACAACACAAAAGATAAGGGAGGAGGGTCGGCCGTGTTTGTGCGGTCTGGCCCCCTTCCGTTAATCGATACCAAGCAGTCCAATTGAACGAGTAACGTCGACGGAAGAAAATCACGAATATCAACAACAATAAAAATTCCCCTACCTTGAGCGTAGTTTGAATGGAGGTTCATCGCGGAATTGCACGTGGCGGAAGAAGGTGTCGCGGAAGGAGGATCGTCGCGTTGCGTCGTCGATCTCTGAGGATCTGGCATTCTTGTCGACGTTTTTTCGGAGGTCGGCGCTCTTCGCGTTCTTCATCGAGGAAGAAGAACATCAAGAGCTTTTCCTTTTCTCCCAAAGACTCCACACAACAAGTTCCAACCACAATAAAATAAGTGCTTTCACTTATTTTATTACCTATGTCTTTAGTATTTGAAATTCAAATAAAGAGTTAAACCACATAATTAATTCATGTCATTTAAAGGTAGATTTATAGGAGTTTAGGGAATATGAAGGGGTGGGGTTCGTGTGGGCCCCACCGCCCTCATAACCTCTCTTTGGAAGTTGGGTGGTTACCCAACTTCCACCCAAATGTTTTAACTACTTAGAAAAATAAAAATTGTAGCTCAATTTTTATTTTAACTTCCATAATTTTTTATCAACTTCTCCTGTGTAAACGCAACTCTGGAAAAGGTGTTCCTAATAAATTATCGGCGCTGCGAATCCATCGGTGCCCTCATAATTCGATTCTGAGCACCGGTTCAAAAGTTAAAAAATCTCGCTCGTTCGTTCATTGAACGTACCCGAGCTAAACTTAGGATAGAAATTCCGAGCACACCGGTCCTCGGAATCAAGTGCCGTCAGAAACCGCGTTCTTTTAAAATCCCAAAGAAAATTAAGAAAAAATTTCCCTTGAATTTTACGGGTCTTTACATTACTCCCAACTCAGGGCTTTACATCCCCGTAAAGATACATCATAAACTAGGGAAACAAATGTGGGTACTGAGCACGCATCTGAGCCTCCCACTCCCAAGTGCTCTCCTGGTGGTTCCCGTGCTGCAATCTGATGCGCACTAGAGGAATCGACCGTCCATGTCGGAACCACTCCTGCCGATCCTCAATACCCACCGGGACCTCCGCAAAAGTCACCCCATCATCAATGTTCAGCTCCCCATGGTCAATGATATGCGTCCGGTCGTGCACGTATCTCCTCAGCTGGGATACATGGAAAACGTCGTGCACCCGATGCAACTGAGGTGGTAGAGCCAGGCAATAATCCACCTCGCCAATCCTGCTAAGGACCTGGAATGGTCCGATGAAGCGTGGAGACAACTTTCCGCCTCGGCCAAATGTATGTAATCCACGTCGAGGTGAGACCCGCAAGAAGACGTGGTCGCCATCCCTGAACTCTAGTGGCCTCCGTCTCCTGTCAGCGTAAGACTTCTGCTGGCTCTGAGCTGTCCCCGTCCGCTCCTGAATGACCTGGACCTTCTCTATCGTGGCTTGGGCCATCTCCGGTCCCACAAGTGCTGACTCCCCAGGGTCTTTCCAGCCTAGAAGAGATCTGCAAGGTCGGCCGTACACCACCTCGTATGGTGCCATCCCGATGGTGGAGTGGTAGATGTTGTTGTACGCGAACTCCACCAAGGGTAGGTGGTCCTCCCAGCTGCGACCAAAGTCGAGAACACATGCACAGAGCATGTCCTCGAGAGTTTGAATGGTCCTATCCGTCTGACCATCTATCTGAGTGTGAAAGGTGGTGCTCAGACGTAGTTGTGTCCCAAACGCCTCCTGCAACAACTTACAAAGCTGGGAAGTAAAGAGAGCATCTCGATCGGAGACGATATATGATGGAACACCATGGATCCGTACAATCTCCTGAACATAGAGAAATATCAAGCTCTCCACTGAGCCCTACTCTCTGATGGGTAAGAAGTGGGCCGACTTTGTGAGTCGGTCGACAATCACCCAAATGGAGTCGTGACCTCTGGAAGTGCGTGGAAGTCCTCTCAAGAAGTCTATAGATATGTCATCCCACTTCCACTCCGAGGCCTCCAAGGGCTACACCAAGCCTGCTGGTACCTGGTGCTCTGCCTTCACCTGCTGGCAGGTGAGGTATCGAGAAACGAACTCTGCAACAGCCTTCTTCATGCCTGGCCACCAGTGCTGTCATCTGAGATCATGGTACATCTTCTCCACTCCAGGATGTACCGCCAAAGGGTAGGTGTAAAACTCTCTTAGAACCTCCTCCCATAAATAAACTGGTACTAAGGTACGTCCTCTGAAAAGGAATTCGTGATCTCCCCCTTAAGAGAAACCATTAGGTGCCTGTCCTAAGGATATTTGTGCACGCCGCATCTCACAGTCAGCGTCCCCACGCTGTGCCTCTCTGACCCGCTGTAGTAGTGGGGGAGTGACTATGATTCAATGAAGAAAGGCTGCTCCATCTCTATCCAGGAAGGATATCTGCAAAGTGGCTAGCTACTCTATCGCCTCCCCATGTAGCTAAATTCCCTTCCTCCTACTGAGAGCATCGGCTACCACATTCCCCTTTCCAGGAGTATAGACTATCTCAAAGTCATAGTCCTAGAGGAACTTGAGCCATCGCCATTATCTCAGGTTCAGGTACTTCTACGAGAAGATGTACCTGAGACCTTGGTGGTCAAAATATATTGTAAAGCACTCGCCCATCAGATAGTGTTCCCACATCTTCAAAGAAAAGACCACTGCTGCTATCTACAGGTCATGGGTAGCATAGTTCTGCTCTTTCTGCCTCAACTGTCGTGATCCATAGGCGATCACGGCCCGCTCCTGCATTAGGACACATCCAAGTCTGGTCCCTGATGCATTGCAGTAAACTTCGTACCCAAATCCCTCCTCTGATAGCCTCAATATAGACACGCTAGTCATTCTCTGTCTCAGCTCCTGGAAGCTCTGCTGACATCTATCTGACCACACGAAGGGTTGCCCCTTCTTCCTTAACGTTCTTCAAAACATCATAGATTTCTTCTTTGCCAAAAAGAGAAATCCGGTCTCATCCCCTGGATGAACCATGTTCCTTGCCTAATACAGTCAACCCCATCATGATCTGTTAATTAATTCCATGGATGACGTCGTAAGGCCTCGATGTTGCTTCCAATAGATCCAACCGTTACTCTCACCTCCAAGGGTTGAGTCACACTTTCGGCATCAGTGTGTGGTCACTGGGTCTCCTCCAGTAAGAATCTCGCATGTAAGGGTCAAGTCAACAGTTTTTAACCGGAACCACTTAGTATTAACATACAAAAGACAAGAAAGTAAAAGTCACGATTGAAAGAACCTTTTATAACTTCAACTAAAAGTACAAGGACACAAGGCAACACAAACAACGAAGCTAGAGGCATTATGGGAAAAGGCCTCTATGCATGGATCTAGTCCCGCACCTATCCACCCGCTTCCAGAGATCCATGATCATAAGATTCAGCTGCCTGAAGCTGTGATCTCCCCTGAGGTTGGGGCGGACCTCCTGGTGGTGGTGGTCGTAGAGCCTCAAAACGCCGTCCACCACCTGCCGCTCGACCAGCTCATTGGCCTCGTCCACCTACTCCCTGCGGACCGCCATGGTTGAACCTCTTCCTCTGACTGGGTGGTTCCTCAACCGTCTACTGCTCCTCTGCATGGCGGGTCGGGCAGTCACGTTCCATGTGGCCCTGCCCGCCGCATGCATAACACTAACTTCCACTCGTATGTCTGGATCTGCTGCGTGTTCCCCGCACCTCCGAGCCAGTATCCTGTGGTCGTCCGCCCGATGGCCTGGTCCGCTTGGACCTATGCGACATCTGTCTATTGCCGTCAGCCGAAGACTCTGCTACGTGCCGCCCTATGGTAGGTCTCGCTGCTGGTGTAGGCTCATCAAGGAAGCTCTCAATGAGTAGGGCTCTCTCCAGTACTCCTGCCTGTGTCAGAATGCTAAGGGAGATCAGTGATGCCCTGATCTCATGCCTCAGTCCCTGCTCGAAGGTCTGGACCCAGAAGAATGGGTCTCGTACCATTTCCGTAGAATAGCGCGAGAGGTCGGTAAATCTCGCCGAGTTCTGGGCGACCATCAAGCTGCCCTGCCGCAGCTGTAGAAGCTCCTTGGATGTGCACCGCACGGAGGGTGGCTGGGACGAACTCCGAGCAAAAGAGGCTATCAAAGTCTATCTAGAGGAGAGATGCCTCGTCATGCACCTAGAGCATCATGCTCCACCATCTGCCTGTTGCCGCGTGCAGGAGGCTCGCTGCGAGAATCACCATGAGGTCAGCTGGTGTGCTCACTAACCTGAAAACTCATACAACTGCCTCCAGCCAATCCTCGACTGCCTGAGGGTCTGTCTCCCCCCGAAACCTGGGCGGTCGCTGACGCTGAAACTCATGCAGTGCACTAAGGCGACGTGCATCGGCAGTGGCTAGGCCTGGTATCATCGGTGGTTCGGTGGGTAGAGGTACCGTCAGTGCCTCTGCTATCAAAGGGCCCTGTACCGAGGCCTCGTCACTCGGTGGGATGTCGTCACGTACAACGCTCGGATCCCTAGCTGGCTACCATCATGGGGCCATCCTGTAAAGAAACAGGTTCTCCACGGTAAAATAGTATACCTGGTGAGCTGACACAAAGTAATCACAAAGAAAACTTGAAACACACATGCAATCAATGTTTTTCGTGCATTAAGTCACAAATCAGAAGTCGGGGTCCTGTTGTACGGATACGTCGGCCGCCGCACCAACATTGGACTCCCTGTACTGATAACCACACTCAATACTCTTAACACTATTGCTTCACATAGAAAAATATCATAGTCCCGAGTTCTGCGGTAGAACCAAACTCCTTTGATACCAATTTGTCACAACCCGTTCTTGGGGCCCGTGCCGTGACTACCCCAAGCCCGCCTTCCATAGGCCAGGGGTTGGCAACTAGCACCAAGGCATAATTCCCAATCAAAAGGGTAGACATTTCCTTTGTAAAGTAAACAAACACCACAGAGCAAGCAAGCAGAAGTAAACACTAAGTAAAAACTGGGTACAACAGTATGTGCGGAAAAGTAAGTGGGCCAGAATACAAACCCAAAATGAAAGTAAAGTACAACTATAAAAGGGAGTAAAACAACTGAAAAGTAAAGCCGCAGCCTCGAGTCATACATTGGAAGTCCCACCTAAAGGGTGGCTACAGATAGCCTCCACAGCTCCTCGGGTCCAGCCGTCCGCTCCGAGTACGCCCCGCCCAGTGGTCCACCTCCGGGTACCGACCTGCTCCTCGTGCCTCAACCACGATCAGCGTTGTCCGTCATCTACAACCAACACAACGTAGTATGGGCATAGCCCGTGCAGGGGTGAGTATAAGCTACTCAGTAGGGACCCTAAGACCCCCAAAGGTCTCCCAGAATCCACAAAGGATAATCCACAAAGGAAAGATACAATCACGAAGTAACATCCGACACTACTTAGGTATATGCCCATACATATACCTAAGTCATCAATTCTCGTTCAACTCCAACATCCGAGCTCAAGTACAACCCAGTCCACACAGGAAATCAGAACCCGATCCACACATGAAAGCATAACGTAATCCAAACAGGAGATCAAGTCAATCTTATCGAAGATAAGGATTGAAAGTCAAGATTTATCACACACATGTATACTTCTTCGTAAGACGATAGAGATGATCAGATGTAGCCACTGATTCATCTAAGCTATCGGACCCACACATGATCGATAGGTACTAACCCCCGCAATGACCCGCGAAGGATTGATTGGTAACTAACCCCCGCAATGACCCACACATGATCGATAGGTAACTAACCCCCATAATGACCCACACAGGATCGGACCCACACAGGATCTGTAGGCGCTGGCCCACACAGGGCCACTGAGCACTGACCCACACAGGATCTGACCCACACAGGATCGGTAGCACTGATCCACGTAGGATCGCTGAGTGTGGTAGTCGTCGTCGTCGAATCCACGGAGGATTTCTGTACAGTCGTCATCGTCGTCGCAGTCGCAGCCAGCTCTAGGGTTCCTGCACACAGCAAGCTCGTTCGGGAGAGTCCTCTCCACGAGCCGAGGGGCTGATACATCAACTGACACATAGTCCGGAGTTGATGTATCCAAAAGTTCTGTATCATCAACATGAACTCAACGTCACAGACGGTGCATCAAACGGACGCCCGGTATGAGAGTTATTGGCTTTTTCGTTCCAGCGGCCCGGTTGGTTTTTAAGTCAAAACCAACCTGACCATACTCCAACTACATCCAAAACTTGAGAGGAGTGATCCAAAAGGTCTGTCTCACTAATAGGAATCCATCAAAGTCGACGACACGTCAATCGGACGTCCGGAGCTGAAGTTATAAGCGTTTCCACTCTGAGGGCCCGATTGGTTTCGTGTACAAACCAACCCGACTGAACCCAAAGTTCTCCGAAAACTTGAGTGTAATATACCAAAATGACCGCCTCGATCCAAGGATCGCATCGCAGCTGACGGTGCATCGTTCGATGGTCCATAGGCCATGTTATGGGCAAAATACCGTGATAGGTCCAGTATTAGGGAGTTCGGGCCCGGTCCGACCTGGCCCAGTACCCCCTAGGTAGGCCCGAACTGGGTCGACCCGACCCGGGTTCGGGTCCAGCCCGCTTGGGCGTGGCCCGGCCCGGTTGGAGCTACCCGGCATGCTTGCGCGGGCCAAGGCCAGGTGGCTCTGCCGTTTCGGCCGAGCGGATGGGGGCACGAGGGGGGGGGGGGGCACTGCCCCCCGCCTTTTCGTAACTGCGACCCCCATGTGGGGGGCCACTCTTGTCTGGCCAGCTGGGGGTCATAACCCCCGGCTCTTCCTCTGACCGGCCAGCCGGTTCCGCTAGAGGACCGGCATGGGCTGGTCCCCCTACTCCGCCACCGGCGGCCCGGAACCGGCCGCTGGTCCTTGATCCGCCACGACCTTGGTCTGTCTGGCGCGGCACGACGGCGCCTCGCCCCACCACCATGGTCCAGCTCCGGCCGCGGTGTCTTCAGTTTTTTCCGGTGCGGTGCGACAGCACCACGACTTGGTTCAATTTCAATTGTGCGGCGCGACGGCGCCGCGCATCCTTACCGCACGGTGCGACGGCACCGAGTCACTTTCCTTTGAACCGTAACAACACAAAAGTTAAGGGAGGAGGGTTGTCCGTGTTTGTGCGGTCCGACCCCCTCCCGTTAATCGATAGCAGGTGGTGCAATTGAACAAGTAACGTCGACGGAAGAAAATCACGAATATCAACAACAATAAAAATTCCCCTACCTCGAGCATAGTTTGAACGGAGGTTCGTCTCAGAATTTCACGTCGCGGAAGAAGGCGCCGTGGAAAGAGGATCTTCACGTCGCATTGTCTATCTCCAAGGATCTGACATTCTTTGCGACCTTCTTCGGAGGTCGGCATTCTTCGCATTCTTCACGTTCTTCGTCGGGGAAGAAAAACTTCAAGATCTTTTCCTTTTCTCCCAAAGACTCCACACAACAAGTTCCAACCACAATAAAATAAGTGCTTTCACTTATTTTATTACCTATGTCTTTAGTATTTGAAATTCAAATAAAGAGTTAAACCACTTAATTAATTCATGTCATTTAAAAGGAGAGTTATGGGATTTTAGGGAATATAAAGGGGTGGGGTTCATGTGGGCCCCACTGCCCTCATAACCTCTCATGGGAAGTTGGGTGGTTACCCAACTTCCACCCAAAGGTTTTAACTACTTAGAAAAAATAAAAATTGTAGCTCAATTTTTATTTTAACTTCCACATTTTTTTATCAACTTCTACAATGTAAACGCAACTCTAGAAAAGGTGTTCTTAAGCAATTACCGGTGCTACGAATCCATCGGTGCCCTCAGAATTCGATTCTAAGCACCTGTTCAAAAGTTAGAAAATCCCTCTCATTCGTTCACTGAACGTACCCGAGCTAAACTTCGGATAGAAATTCCGGGCACCGGGCCTCATAATCAAGTGCCATCAAAAACCGTGTTCTTGTAAAATCCCAAAGAAAATTAAGAAAAAATTTCCCTTGAATTTTACGGGTCTTTACAGCTTATCACAAATGTTCTTCTCCCAATGGATTTATTGTCTCTCTGCATGTCATCATGTGATGACTCATTGATTTTCAACATTTCTATAATATTATCATTATATTATCATTCGAGGGCATAATTCTAGAATTTCATGTTCTTGTGACAACATCTTTGTTCTATGAATTCATGTAATATAATGATTACATTCCTTGACTTGGTTCAATCTCCCTCTTATAAATCCTTTGACATGTTGAATGGAGATGATCTATTGTCTAAGTATCATGATAGATGAATCTCTCCTTTCACATAGGTAGAATCCCCATCGATAGGTTGTATACAGATAGAAAAAATAAATATATGCGGTATAGGAATTTGGACGATCGAGAACTATCTGATTGGATGGGTAGAATTTTGTGATTCCTTTTAATAATGGAGAAATAGTACCAGCCATGCGCTTGTCCCACATCAAACATGACCAAAGTTTTCCTCTTCCTTTTATTATAACTACTACCACAATACTCCATATATAACTATCAAGATTCAGCACTAGTCACACATGAACTCACACAGTCTTCGGCCCAGTGGGTTACGGACCAACCTATGAACCTTTGGGCATGATCTCTATAGACCATATACATGGGCCCACCAAGGGGTTTTTACATCGACCCACAATTATACATTGCGAAGACTCTAATTTCAAGATATATCATGGGGTTGACCCTTGGTACCCCCTATATGTGGTTGAGGGATATCCATGGGGCCTTCCCATGGGTTGGCCATATTTTTTCTAAATATGAGGCATACTAATATATACATAAAAATAATATAACAATAAAAATTAAATTAAATTCCTTCCACAAATAATATTAAAATACAACCATTGAAAAATGAAATCAGTAAAAATATCTTCTTTAAATATTGTAACAATGTGCATCTTCAATCGTCTATGGAACATGTCTTAATAAATAAGAACAGTTCAAAAATCATCATACATACCCAAAGAGAATAGTCCAAGCCTGACATCCAATTCCATTATATGGATCCATAATATTTCTATAGACATATCCACTTCATCCACGAACACATATTTACTTATTAACATCAAATTAAATCAAGGCTTAACAATATCACCCTCTGTATTTTTTTTGTAACACCCCAAGCTTCCACGGTACGTTTCAGTTCGAATAATGCAATAGCGTGTGTTGTACGCAACCTCGATCTCTAACACACACCACAACTAATTAAACTAGCCATTGTGAATAGTAATACCTACTTTTTGAAATCTTATTTATCAAAATGGACTTCATTTTTGGATTCGGAATATCTAAATTAGCCTATTTTTGGTATTTTTCTCAGAACTTCTAATTTTTTATGAATAGTGAAAAATACTTAAAAAAAACTTTTTTAATAAAAATAATTTATAGTGATAAATTATACTATTTAGTGGTTTTAAATTATAATTAGAATATATTTTTACCATTTTATCCAATGGTGGTCATTAGAATTAATTTAACATTGAAAATGGACATAAGCAATTGCCAATCTTTTGATATAAATTGTTTCTTAAAAACACGCTATTTGTTGTGACAGCGGTAATTAATTATAAAATTAATTAATGCAACTTATATGTTTGGAATTTTTTAAAATAGACATCATTTTTGAATTTGGAATATCAATTATAGCTTAGGGTGAAATTTTGGCATTGTTCTGAAAAACTTCAATTTTTGATGAATAGTGAAACCACTAAGTGGTAGTTAAATAACTGATTTTTCGTTTAAATAAAATATTACCACTTCTGTGATTTGATTTTCAAAAATCCGACATACATGTTTGTCATTAAGAAGTAAAATGTGGTTGAATGAGATTAAAATTATTTTTGGTGAATAGTAACTTTTAAGTTCTTAATCGTGATTAGAGGTAATTAGTGTAGTTTAAGGTAAAAATAATGTTTTAATAATATGAGATGAGCTTGACACATGTCCTACCCTCATTGGATGTTCCATGGCCGACCAAGACAATCCATGGGTCAACTTGGGGACCCCATGGAGCCACTTTAGTTGGAAAATTACATAAATACCTATTATTTAATGTTAAAGTAAAAAATGACACAAACATGAAATTTTTTGCTAAAAAAATTTTTATATGGAGTTATACAAGTCATATGTTTGACTATAAATAGTCATTGGAAATCTAAAAAGATTTCCTACATCATAGTATTTTTATTAGAATTTTTAGACATTAAATAAATTAAATTATTTATGACATCATGATGATGCAACAATGACCTCATTATTTAACGATTTAAATAAAATGAGAAGATAATGCAACCTCCAAGGCTTACACTTGTCCAAAGCCTATTGGATGAGGATATTTCGAACCCTTATCACCTTATCCACTAATTTTATAAGTCCGGGACCTTTAGAATCCGAAAAGCATTGTATAATAATGTAACATTTCAATCTTTCCAAAAGAGCCCCTCCTCTCCCCTTATAAAAGGCCCCCACCTCTACCACCTTATTCACACTTTCAAGCCTTTTGGTTCGTCCAAAATCTGCCCAAATACTCTCCCAACTTCTCCCCCTTCATCCTAGAAGCTTTACTTTAGTCAGAAAGCCATCCTAAGGAGTTCCTTTTGATCAAATCAAAAGGAAGAACCCGAAGAAGAGGTAACATTTTCATCACCCTCTTTCAAGTTTCTTTCTTCTTCCACTCCCTATTTGTTTATTATTTCAATTCTAAAATTATAACTCCAGTATCTTATATATACTGTGATGTTATTATAAATATGTAACAACCATATTCAGTATTCTACCCATCATTTGAATGACATGTCACCATACGTGCGTACGTACGGCTTACCGTCTCCACGTCATGGTGTAATTGTTATTCAATATATTATTATTTAGATGGGTATAATAATGATATGTAATTCATGTAAATAATAAATATAACATGATAATGATTCTGTATATATGATATACTATCCAATTATAGATTATTTTAATATCAAAATAATGATATTGTCGCTCGTGCGTACGTACGGACTACCGTCTCCACGAACGCGATGAGATTCATTCTCCGTCGTATCCATTCAAGTACAATTATAATTTGATGATTTAAAAATAATGTTTAAGGACATGATATCATTCTGGATATGAATAAGATACAACCTATCCATGAAAAAAATGACTTACGTAACAAAACATATAAAAGAAAACGAGTAAGTTAACACCCGAAACAACGATAAATCTAAGATATTGTTAACAAAGCAATGTTAAAAGATCATATATGATATCATATGAATGTATATGATTTTTGTATAATTTAATAACAATTATTTCACCATTATACAGGAGGTTAACCTACCCCAACCAAGGAAAAGTACAAGGTAAGGGTTTACTTCAAAACCTCTTCATTATCCAAGGTTGTTTATACATAATTATCTACTGGGACCTCGTTATCATCCACATCCATGTTTCTTAAAAATGTCTTTCAAAAATTTTTTACTATTAAATGGAAAATGTGTTAAAGTCATTTATACCCTTATACGTTTTTGAAAGGAATCTTACCGTCGTTTTCCAAACAATGTACTTTTTGACCTCTTTGACAAATTTAAGGTAAGAATGTTTTTTTTAACTTATACGGCGGGTGCGGCTATTTTCCGCCATTATAACTTCGTCGAAGATTCCCTAACAAGCTTATAATAATATCTTCAAAGTAAATGTAATATTTTATAATTATGGGACTTTTAAATGATTTCAAAAAGGAGAGATATTTCTCTGAAATAGCTTTGATTTCATCCATATCAACATCCTTTGATGGGTTTTAAGTTTAATTGAAATTGATTTATGATACAAAACTTCCATTGAACATTTTGTGAAATATTTGACTGTGGATGTGTTATTTTTATACCATCCATAGTTTATGGAGAAATTGTTGACATTTCGTATGCTAGTTTTAATACGAATATTTATGTTATGTTTAAACCTATTCATATGAGGAATGTATTGGACTTAATATGTGACGGGTGGAGCCCGCTATAGCTCCTCGATGTATCGGTTGGTCTCATGAGACAACTAGACGTGGAATTGGCCGAGGCCCTTTCCCAAATTGATTTATGGTTTTGGCCGAGGCCTTAATCATTTTAGACGTCTTGGCCGAGGCCTTGACAAAGTGTTTCAGAATGTCTGGCATTATACATTCCCTCATTATGAAAGTGGTTATTGATGTTTCACGTGATTATTCGTCTTGTAGAATATCCATGTGAGTAAGTAATGGCATTATTTTATTTTACTTTTTCCATATTATGCTGAAGTTCAAGTTCAATAAGGCTTTTGTTTTAGTTATACATTTCCTTAAATGCTTATGTTTTCTTATGAAAGTTTCGGCTATATTGTTATCCTTACGGAGCATTTGAGCTCACCCCTTTCAATATTTTATTTTTCCCAGGATGTGAAGAAGTGTATTATGACTGACTTGCAAGAATATTCAGTGAGGATATGAGTGTGGACTAGGGAGACCATGTTATTGTAGTTTTCATTTTTATGATGTAATGTAATTTTTATGAATGTATCTAGTGTTTCCAAGGCTACTAAACTAATCGGTCTTTCGAGACATGATCTTTTGTGATCATGCCAATGTTATGAAGTAATGCACCGACTCTGGGTAGCTGGGGTCGGGGCGTTAAAGTTGGTATCAGAGGCAGTTTAGTACTAAACTTGGAAGCTAGATGTAGATAAACTCTTATTAGAGCACATAGCCCAAAGATAGACTTTGAGGATTAGTATAGAAGAACTTCCTAGAATTTTGGTATTGTAGAGATGTTGTGAGTTTTCCGAGCAATACATCCCTGTCTGGATACGAGCAGGTAGAGGCGGCTCTGGCACAGATGTACCTAGGGGTAAAACCCGAAAACACCGCTTTGAGCTAGACTCGAACGGGAACTGGTGCACGACAACGGGCCTTGCTGCACTCTTGGTTACGACACTCCTGGGGGATATGCTTTGGATAATTCCCATTTTCTTTACAAACCACTATGAAGGGTTACGAGTATATACTTCCTCAAAGAAAACATTTTTATAATTATGGATTATATCCATAATTAGTTCAATTTATGTTAAGTGTTTTACAAGTATGGAATTATGTATTTTGATTTATGAACTAATCTAGTTTATTCCATTATTTAGAAATGGCGCCTAGTGGAAGGAATGGAAACCGTATCAATGCACGAACTCCGTGTAGGGATTTCCATCCTGCTCAAGATAATTATGGTGGAGATAGTGATACAACTGGTGCTGATCAGCTTCTCACCGTACTGGGACAACTCACGCAGGTTATGAATAACAACCTTACTCGTATGGAGCACCCTGATCCGCAACGTGGAGGATCAATGCTAGACCGTTTCATGAGGCAACAACCACCAACCTTCAATGGGATTACAAATCCTATAGTAGCTAAGCAATGGATAAATTCCTTAGAGAAAATATTCCATGCCTTGGGGAGTAGTGAAAGGGAGAATGTTGTCATGGCAGTTTACCGCCTCACTGGAGATGCCGATCAATGGTGGTCACTAATTCAAAACACAAAGGAAGATGATGAATTAACAAAAATGGAATGGCAGGAGTTCAAAGAGCTGTTCTTAGAAAAATACTTTCCTCGAGACCATCGAGCGGATATGGAAAGGCAATTTCTGAGTCTGAGACAGAAGGAGGATGAGAATGTCGCAAAGTATGAGGCTAACTTTACAAGGTTAGCAAGGTATGCTGCAGATTACATACGTAACCAAAGAAGTAAGACTGATCGTTTCTTTGATGGGTTGAAACCATTTCTCCGTCGAGCTTTAGTATCACAAACCTTCTCTTCATACGAAGGTATTGTCTCGTGCGCTATCAAGATGGAAAAGGAATTCTCTAAGTCTTATGACTTTAAATCAAAGCAAGATAAGAAGAGATCCACTGAAAACTCTGGGAAAGGAAATAAGGAAACAGGGAAGAAGGGTAGAAATGAATTTCCACCCTGTGATAATTTCGGTAGGAAGCACCCTGGTGCCTGTCTAAAAGGAAAAGGAGTATGTTACAAGTGTGGTGAAAAAGGCCACCAAGCTCATGAATGCAAGGGAAAGAAAGCGGTTGTCAATGTGGAATGCTATAATTGTATAGAGAAGGGACATTATGCAAATGAATGTCCTAAGAGTCAGGGGAACTTACCTCAGAAGAGGCCAAGGGATCAGGACCAGGCTTATGCTATCACTACTGCTGAGGTGGAAGCTCTGAAAGACGTGGTGGAAGGTAATTTAATGGTTTCCTCAAGTTTAGAAAATTCATTATTTGATTCTGGATCATTGCATTGTTTCATATCTTCCCAGTTTGCTAAGAAAATTAGATATTTACAATTTGATTTAACAAGGGAATTGTCGGTCAAAACCCCTAAGGGAATTATTGTTGCAACAAAGTTTTGTCGATTAGTTCCCATTAGAGCACCTAAATCTTCTTTACCTGCTGATCTCATCGTCATACCCATGATTGAATTTGATATAATCCTCGGTATGGATTGGATTTCAGACCATGATGCAAAAATTTATTGTAAGAGGAAAGAGGTTACGATTCTTGATGATGATGATAAGGAACACCTTATCTTTAGAGCAGAATCGTCACCACATAATTCTTATCTTGATCCACCCCCAGTAGCTCAACTAAATTCAATTATTGGGGAGGAAGAGAAGGAAATTACTGAGGGTGAGGAAAGGAATATTCAAATAGAGGATGTACCTATTGTGAGAGAATATGTTGATGTGTTTCCGGAAGATTTACCTGGACATCCTCCAGAACGAGAAGTTGAGTTTTCCATTGATTTAATTCCTGGATCAAGGCCCATATCGAAGACCCCTTATAGAATGACCCCTGTGGAATTAGTTGAACTAAAGAAACAACTAGAGGAATTGAGTAATAAGGGATTTATTCGCGCTAGTGTTTTTCCTTGGGGAGCCCCTGTTCTTTTTGTTAATAAGAAAGATGGATCTATGAGGTTGTGTATTGACTATAGGGAGATCAATGCTATAATAATAAAGAACAAGTATCCCCTACCTCACATTGATGATTTTTTTGACCAACTGCATGGAGCTCAATACTTTTCAAAGATTGACCTTCGGTCTGGATACCATCAGTTGTGTGTGAAGAAGGAAGACGTTCCAAAGACAACATTTCGAACAAGGTACGGGCATTACGAGTTTACAGTAATGCCTTTTGGATTGACTAATGCACCCTCTGTTTTCATGGATCTAATGAATAGATTTTTCAAGGAATATCTTGATGACTTTGTAGTGGTATTTATTGATGATATCTTTGTATACTCCAAAAGCCACGAAGATCATGAAAATCACTTACGCATTATCCTGAAGACTCTTAGAAGACATGAATTATATGGGAAATTTAGAAAGTGTGAATTCTGGCTTCATGAGATTTCTTTTCTTGGCCATATTGTCTCTAAGGATGGAATTTCCGTTGATCCTTCTAAAACCATGGCAATCCAAGAATGGCCAGCACCGACAAGTATAACTGAGGTATGCAGTTTTATTGGTTTAGCAGGTTATTATCGACATTTCGTCCAGAATTTTTCCAGATTGGCTAACCCATTGACAAAGCTCACACGTAAAGGGATTAAATTTGTCTGGACAAAAGAGTGTGAAGAATGTCCTGAAGAACTAAAGAGAAGATTAGTCAATTCCCCTGTATTGACTCTACCATCGGGGAATGATGGGTTTGTTATTTATAGTGATGCATCGAAGAAAGGACTTGTTTGTGTCCTTATGCAGAATGATAAGGTCATTGCCTATGCATCACGACAGCTAAACATTCATGAGAAAAACTATCCTACTCATGATATTGAGTTAGCAGCTGTGATCTTTGCTTTAAAGATATGGAGACATTACCTCTATGGTGAAAAAGGTGAGATTTATACTGATCACAAGAGTTTGAAGTATATTTTCACACAAAAAGAACTCAACATGAGGCAAAGGCGATGGCTTGAACTACTCAAGGATTATGATTGCACGATACATTACCACCTGGGGAAGGCAAACAAGGTGGCATATGCTTTGAGTAGAAAAGACCATGGAGTTTTGAATGTGATGAGAATTGAAAGGGATCAAGTTTTCTTGGATCTAGTGAAGATGGACATGGGAATAACTAGGGAAGGTGAAACATCAATGATTTTTCAAATGGTTGCCAAACCATCATTACTAGAAAGGATTAAGGGTTCTCAGACCAATGATGAAGAATTTCAGAAGAAGATTAAAGATGTGAATGATGGAAGATTGAGGGACTTTGTGTATAAGGATGGAATTTTGAAATTCAGGAAGAGACTTTGTGTTCCCGATATACCTGATCTAAAAAGGGAATTGCTGGATGATTCTCATAGTTCCAATTTCTCTATACACCCTGGGAGCACCAAAATGTATAGAGATTTGAAGGAAAATTTTTGGTGGGACAATATGAAGAGGGAGATTGCTGATTTTGTGTCGAGGTGTATGGTTTGTCAACAAGTGAAAGCTGGAAGGCAACATCCTGGTGGAGTATTGAAACCTCTTCCCATACCTGAGTGGAAATGGGATAATATTACGATGGACTTTGTCATGGGACTACCAAAGACTCCTAGAAGGAATGATGCAATATGGGTCATTGTTGATCGTCTTACTAAGTCAGCACATTTTCTGGCTATACGGGAGGATCTACCACATGAATGTCTAGAAAGATTATATATAAATGAAGATGTAAGACTTCATGGAGTACCCCTATCGATTGTTTCTGATCGTGATCCCCGTTTTACTTCAAGATTCTGGAAAAGTCTTCAAAAGGCCTTGGATGCTGAACTTTGTTTGAGCACTGCCTATCACCCTCAAACAGATGGACAATCAGAACGGACTATTCAAACCTTAGAAGACATGTTGAGATCATGCTCTCTTGACTTTCAGGGTATGTGGGATCAATACTTACCACTGGTAGAATTTTCCTATAATAGTAGCTTCCATTCAAGAATTCAGATGGCACCTTATGAAGTGTTATACGGAAAGAGATGTCGTACACCAACCTGTTGGGATGACGTTGGTGAAAGAAAACTTGTGGGACCAAAACTGGTGGAAGAAACAATGGAAAAGGTGAAGGTTATCCAAAACCACATCAAATCAGCTCAAAGTAGGCAGAAGAGCTATGTCGATAACAGAAGAATGGTTTTGGAATTTCAGGTGGGAGATCATGTTTTCCTAAAGGTATCTCCATGGAAGGGAGTTATACGTTTTGGTAAGAAGGGTAAGTTGAGTCCCAGGTACATCGGACCTTTCGAAATTCTAGATCGTATTGGGGCTGTAGCTTATCGTTTGGCGATGCCGCCAAATCTCTCCAAAGTTCACGATGTTTTCCACATATCGCTATTGAGAAAATACATGCCCGACCCAACACATGTACTTACCTATGAGGAATTAGAACTGGAACCCGATCTATCTTATTGCGAAGAGCCCATCATAATTCTTGATGTGAGGGAGCAGGTGCTGAGAAACCGGACGACTCGTCTGGTAAAGGTTTTGTGGAGAAATCATAAAATGGAAGAGGCAACGTGGGAACCTGAGGAACTTATGATGAAGAACCACCAGAGTCTTTTTATGTAGTAATACCCTAGAAATTGCGAGGCCGCAATTATTTTAAGGAGGAGAGAATGTAACACCCCAAGCTTCCACGGTACGTTTCACTTCGAATAATGCAATAGCGTGTGTTGTACGCAACCTCGAGCTCTAACACACACCACAACTAATTAAACTAGCCATTGTGAATAGTAATACCTACTTTTTGAAATCTTATTTATCAAAATGGACTTCATTTTTGGATTCGGAATATCGAAATTAGCCTATTTTTGGTATTTTTCTGAGAACTTCTAATTTTTTATGAATAGTGAAAAATACTTAAAAACAACTTTTTTAATCAAAATAATTTATAGTGATAAATTATACTATTTAGTGGTTTCAAAGTATAATTAGAATATATTTTTACCATTTTATCCAATGGTGGTCATTAGAATTAATTTAACATTGAAAATGGACATAAACAATTGCCAATCTTTTGATATAAATTGTTTCTTAAAAACACGCTATTTATTGTGACAGTGGGAATTAATTATAAAATTAATTAATGAAACTTATATGTTTTTAATTTTGTAAAATAGACATCATTTTTGAATTCGGAATATCAATTATAGCTTAGGGTGAAATTTTGGCATTGTTCTGAAAAACTTCAATTTTTGATGAATAGTGAAACCACTAAGTGGTAGTTAAATAACTGATTTTTCGTTTAAATAAAATATTACCACTTCTGTGATTTGATTTTCAAAAATCCGACATACATGGTTTTCATTAAGAAGTAAAATGTGGTTGAATGAGATTAAAATAATTTTTGGTGAATAGTAACTTTTAAGTTCTTAATCGCGATTAGAGGTAATTAGTGTAGTTTAAGGTAAAAATAATGTTTTAATAATATGAGATGAGCTTGACACATGTCCTACCCTCATTGGATGTGCCATGGCAGACCAAGAAAATCCATGGGTCAACTTGGGGACCCCATGGAGCCACTTTAGTTGGAAAATGACATAAATACCTTTTATTTAATGTTAAAGTAAAAAATGACACAAACATGAAATGTTTTACTAAAACAATTTTTATATGGGGTTATACAAGTCATATTTTTGACTATAAATATTCATTGGAAAGATAAAAGGATTTCCTACATCATAGTATTTTTTTTAGAATTTTTAGACATTAAATAAATTAAATTATTTATGACATCATGATGATGCAGTGATGACCTCATTATTTAACGATTTAAATAAAATGAGAAGATAATGCAAAATCCAAGGCTTAAACTTGTCCAAAGCCTATTGTATGAGGAGATTTCGAACCCTTATCACCTTATCCACGAATTGTATAAGTGTGGGACCTTTAGAATCCGAAAAGAATTGTATAATAATGTAACATTTCAATCTTTCCAAAAGAGCCCCTCCTCTCCCCTTATAAAAGGCCCCCACCTCTACCACCTTATTCACACTTTCAAGCCTTTTGGTTTGGACAACCTCTGCCCAAATACTCTCCCAACTTCTCTCCATTCATCCTAGAAGCTTTAATTTAGTCAGAAAGCCATCCTAAGGAGTCCTTTTGATCAAATCAAAAGGAAGAACCCGAAGAAGAGGTAACATTTTCATCACCCTCTTTCAAGTTTATTTCTTCTTCCACTCCCTCTTTGTTTATTATTTCAATTCTAAAATTATAAATCCAGTATATTCTATATACTGTGATGTTATTATAAATATGGAACAACCATATTCAGTATTCTACCCATCATTAGAATGACATGTCACCATACGTGCGTACGTACGGCTTACTGTCTCCACGTCATGGTGTAATTGTTATTCAATATATTATTATTTAGATGGGTATAATAATGATACGTAATTCATTTAAATAATAAATATAACATGATAATGATTCTGTATATATGATATACTATCCAATTATATATTATTTTAATATCAAAATAATGATATTGTCGCTCGTGCGTACGTACGGACTACCGTCTCCACGAACGCGATGAGATTCATTCTCCGTCGTATCCATTCAAGTACAATTATCATTTGATGATTTAAAAATAATGTTTAAGGACATGATATCATTCTGGATATGAATAAGATACAACCTATCCATGAAAAACACGACTTACGTAACAAAACATATAAAAGAAAACGAGTAAGTTAACACCCGAAACAACGATAAATCTAAGATATTGTTAACAAAGCAATGTTAAAAGATCTATATGATATCATATGAATGTATATGATTCTTGTATAATTTAATAACAATTATTTAACCATTATACAGGAGTTTAACCTACCCCAACCAAGGAAAAGTACAAGGTAAGGTTTTACTTCACAACCTCTTCATTATCCAAGGTTGTTTATACATAATTATCTACTGGGACCTCGTTATCATCCACATCCATGTTTCTTAAAAATGTCTTTCAAAACATTTTTACTATTAAATGGAAAATATGTTAATGTAATTTATACCCTTATACGTTTTTGAAAGGAATCTTACCGTCATTTTCCAAACAATGTACTTTTTGACCTCTTTGACAAATTTAAGGTAACAATGTTTTTTTAACTTATACGGCGGGTGCGGCTATTTTCCGCCATTATAACTTCGTCGAAGCTTACCTAACAAGCTTATAAGAATATCTTCAAAGTAAATGTATTATTTTATAATTATGGGACTTTTAAATGATTTCAAAAAGGAGAGATATTTCTCTCAAATAGCTTTGATTTCATCCATATCAACATCCTTTGATGGGTTTTAAGTTTAATTGAAATTGATTTATGATACAAAACTTCCATTGAACATTTTGTGAAATATTTGACTGTGGATGTGTTATTTTTATACCATCCATAGTTTATGGACAAATTGTTGACATTTCGTATGCTAGTTTTAATACGAATATTTATGTTATGTTTAAACCTATTCATATGAGGAATGTATTGGACTTAATATGTGACGGGTGGAGCCCGCTATAGATCCTCGATGCATCAGTAGGTCTCATGAGACAACTTGAAGTTGAATTGGCTGAGGCCCTTTCCCAATTTGATTTATGGTTTTGGCCTAGGCCTTAATCATTTTAGACGTCTTGGCCGAGGCCTTGACAAAGTGTTTCAGAATGTCTGGCATTATACATTCCCTCATTATGAAAGTGGTTATTGATGTTTCACGTGATTATTCGTCTAGTAGAATATCCATGTGAGTAAGTAATGGCATTATTTTATTTTACTTTTGCCATATTATGCTGAAGTTCAAGTTCAATAAGGCTTTTGTTTTAGTTATACATTGCCTTAAATGCTTATGTTTTCTTATGAAAGTTTCCACTATATTGTTATCCTTATGGAGCATTTGAGCTCACCCCTTTCAATGTTTTATTTTTCCCAGGATGTGAAGAAGTGTATTATGACTGACTTGCAAGAATAGTCAGTGAGGATATGAGTGTGGACTAGGGAGACCATGTTATTGTAGTTTTCATTTTTATGATGTAATGTAATGTTTATGAATGTATCTAGTGTTTCCAAGGCTACTAAACTAATCGGTCTTTCGAGACTTGATCTTTTGTGATCATGCCAATGTTATGAAGTAATGCACCGACTTTGGGTAGCTGGGGTCGGGGCGTTACATTTTTCATTAACAAAACATATATCATATGTAAATATGTGGTGCTAACTTTTTTCCTCCTTATTGAAAATCAATTTACAAAGAGAAAATGGAGTCTTATCAATGCATATTTTTTCTCAAAATAATGATCATATCCTTTTTGTGAATATTTCAATATCACTTCAAAGAGAGGAATGATATCAAATGGTTCAATCAGTAAAGATCCTTTAGTTGATTTAATATAAGTATATGTGGGATAAAATAGTTTATAAAAGAACTAATATACAATCAAAGATATATAAGAAATCTATATGAACCATTCATGTGAAATCATGATAAAAATTTAACAATTATAATTAAAGGGATCATAAATAATCATATCCATTAATAAAATGCTAAATCCTATACAAAATTCAACAAACACATCAAAAAGCTCAAATGAAAAATATCTAACTCCCACTTTGTTTTATTTGGTCATCAAACAAGCACTCCCTATTACAATTAAGAACATGAGATGAGATTTTGATTGAAATACCCCTTCTTCCAATTTTATATATCATTTTAGAAGTTCCACATTCACTTTGTAGAGAAGATTTAATGGCTTTTCCCACCAATTCCCCCTTCAATTGATGCATCTATCTAACTTAATTTCCAAAAATGTTAGTAACAAAGAATTAATATATAATGGAACAAAGAGGGACCTCTTGATTTCTTATATATAATATTTAGACTAAGATCTTCCCTATAATATAGAAGTATTATTCTTATTATATTCCTTAGAAGGTGTGATTGATCTTTCCACTAAATTTGACATTTCTGATGTGGATTTTCATTCCTTTTCAGTATCTTATGAATTATTTATTAGTTAAAATATCTTATTCATGATTTATTTGTGGTCTGTAAATTTTTCATACAATATCTAATGTCATTTTAATATTATTCACAAAACTCGCACTTATTGATTTTCAAGTTATCACATGTTGTTGAATTCTTAACTTCATCAATTTTTATTACTTGAATTACTTTTTCCACAGTATTTTTTTGATATTTCTATATTTTTTATCCAAGGATAGTTGGTCAAACCAGATTACTAAACATTCTTTCTTGATGTTCTAATATTATTTGAGATTATCACATAATAAACTCGTAACTATATCATATTTACCCTATACTCTCTTCATATTTACATTATGTTATATTTCACATGGTGATAAAACATTACACTACTTAATTTTATGAACGTATTGGAGAAATCATCCAAAAACGTCCTTCAACCATTTAATTTTTTTATATTGATAGATTCAATTATTTCTTGGCCACAAGACTCATTTTATAATAATTTAATATAAAGTGTTCATAATTTCTCCCTCATGATTCATTCCTCATTTTTTTAGTGACATCTTATATCTAAATGAAAAATATTCATGACCAAACACTCTAAACCATTAGATGTATCTGATAAAATATGATCTTAGAGACTGACAATAATTATTTGTTGAAAATTGTTGTTGTTGTCTTTTCATAGAATATAGGTGTTTCTACTTCTAAGGAAACCTTATGGATAAATTAGTCTATAATTCCTTCTGGGAATATCTTTTATCATTTTTTTATTTTTGTCTATATAGATTTATTCATGTCTTTTTGTGTTTTATTTTCACCAATAAAAAATATACATTGATATTCATTAGCTTTAGAAGAAACTCTTTTTTGCCCTACTTCTCAGAAACTTTTATCGATTCACTCTTAATTTTGATAACATTAGTGAAATATCCTTTCATATTGATCAAATCACCGTGAGTTAAAAGGAAAAATTACTATGTCTTAGGTAATTCTACCTCTTTATCAGCAATTCTTTTTAGGACCATTCACCATCTTTTCGAGTTTAGATATCATTATTCTTTTTTTATTTTTATATTTAATGAATGAGGTTACATCATTGATAGATTCTCCTCTTCCAGATGAATTGTGTTCAAAAACACTTATTTTCCATTCTAGCGCATCTACATTATTCACATATTCCCTTGTCTCATTAAGAGGTTTCTCTTTTTTCCTGACATGTTCCTCATTTTCCTATATTAATTTTATTTTCACATTCTTGATCTTCATGTTATTCTCAAGAGTATCTTAAATGTTATCTTTAAATTACCATTCAAAATCAATTATATCTTTACATTATGAGCCTTCAAATTAATCTTTAGTTATTTTGGTTTTCCCCATTCAACACATCTAATTTCTACAAGTCCATTCATCTTTTATCCCATTGCTTTAACATTGAGATTCATTAATTTTTATACTCATTTAATTCTATAAAATTATCATTGATTACCTCTTATTTTTTCATCTCATAGTCACTTTTTTCATATTTCTTATTTTTTTTCATGAAGTAGTTGTAAAAACCCAGATTTTTTGAATGATATTTGTTTCCAAAAAATGTGTGTAATATTATATAAAACAAAATGGTATCTCATTAATAATAGAGTGAATATAAATGGAAATTTGACCATATATATTTCATAATTATATAACCATGGGTCAATATGATCATTGGAAAATATACTCACGATAATAATTTTAATGTTATAATTAGTACTAATAAGTTGAAATGAAAAAGTATAATTAATGAGAAAAAGTAGAAGTGATGGCCTCAATGACCATGGACATATCGTATCAAGCCTAGTTTTTAGAACAAGGGAGGCTGGTGGGTTCACTAGGGTTCTCCCTTTTCAAATCCCAAGACAAGGTTCAACAAGTGAATCTTGAATGAAATTGTCTATGGGAGAAGTTCAAGTTAGTTGAAATTACCACTCAGGTGATGTCAGCCAAACCACCCTATTAATTTATCACCCTCGCACACTTTACCATTAAGTTGTGCATGGTTGTTATAAAGGGTTATGTGTCGAGGACTTAATTAAATAATTTTTAATTTAATTTTATAAAAAAATTATTCCAATTCCATTTTATGAATATTTTTTCATAATAAAAATAGGCTTAATTGAGATGGAATTTTACAAATTGACTTTTTAGACCCAAATTATATTTCCTAGGAAATATATAAATTGTTATAATAAACTAATTTATTATTAATAATACTTATTCTAATGAAAATTTATGAAATTTTTTTTAATACAATTTATAAAATAATTTTATTATGTCCATAATGATTTTTAATTTGTCCAAAATTTTACTATGCATTTTCAACATGTTATTTTTTTAATAAATAAGAATTTTTATATTTAAAAGTTAAAATTCTCCAACATAGATAATTATTATGGTAAAATAAAAATTAGTTTTTAAATCATCACATCAAATTAATATTTTGGTGAATTTTTTATAATTTTATAAAACATTCTCTTTTTCCATGAATAGTAAAAAAATAGATTTTGATTTTTGGTATTTTGATGAAATCAAAATTATTTCATAATGATGTAATAATTAGTTAATCCAAATAAAAGACTCAAAATATGTTATTTTATTAATATAATATATATTTATATATTTTAATCATTTTCAAAACTCATAAGTTACTTTAAAAAGAATATAATGGAAACGTTTACATTAAAAAGTTTATTTTGTGAAAACATTCATTTTCCTTGTGAAAAGAAGCAATATATTAGGGTTTTTGGTCCTTTTTGGTTAAAATAACATAAATAATTTCCAAAATTTCCAATACCATGGGAAAAAAGCAATGTAAAGACCATGATTTTCCATTTTTAACGAAATAGATTTCCAAGGCCTATATATGGAAATCATAAACAAAATCCTACTCTTTTTCTATAAATACTCACATATTTATCCATTTCATATCACTCACAATCCATCCTACCCAATTATATTGTATTTTTACCTCTTAAGGATTCATACTAATGTTTCCCCAGGCCCCCAAGAATTCATTCCTCAAGATCAAGGAGTATCTCATCAAGTTAAGGGAATTATCCTTCCGTTCTCTTCAATTCAAGAGCCTCTTTCCATATATTTTTTTTTCTAAATTTTCTGGTTAATGTCATATATTTCCCTTTATATCGTACCCATAATATCATATTATGTTTTATCAATTGGTTACCATTTTCCCCTATCATTTTACCATTTTCTAAAACTATTTTTTATACCCATTAGGATGAAAATAAACCTTTCTAAAATTAATTTTTTCTCCTAAATAAATTCTATTTTATTTTATTATTATGTATAACCACACAACTTTCTTTACTAAGGGTATTAAACTAGATGTAAAAATGATTTATTTTATTATATTGGTAACATAAATGAAACCCCATTCCCTTTCTATAGGATGAAAATGACATAATGATCATGTTTTTAAGTACTTTCTAAACACCAAGGTTTTGATATGAAACTTATTTTTTTGTATATTTCATGGTTTATTTATGAAATATTTGATTATGATCTATGTGGATCACATCAAATAATTAATATTAAGTGTTCACTTTTAATTTACTCTAAATTATTGTGTAAATAATTTAATCTATAGATATGATATGTTTATGATACCTTGGTGAATAACCTTGGTAATTTTTGCTGACGACACCTTGGTGATTAACCATTGTGATGTGATTTTGAATGTATAAATTAAATTTTTTAGCCAAATTTAGAAGTTATGATTCATTTTTTATTATTATGATATTCTTCTTTTTCTGTTTCATATGCCACAGTGATATCCCTCTTGTTATTATTGATATTCCTCATGAATATATGTAAATTGTTTCCCTTACCCAGCCTTATGATCACCCATTTCCTTTTATGTATGTACCCAAGTCATAATATGCATTAAATTTACTTAGGATTATCCTATGGTGAATCCTTTCATGTGTATTATATTAATTTTTTAGATATTCATTTGTTATATTCATGATTTCCAAGAAACTAAACATTAAAAGATACTGTGTTTTGTACCATGTAATGAAAATTATATATAATAAAACGGTAGTATTTCATATTTATTATCAGAGGATGATTTAGTTAATTATGGAAATTAGGATTTGAAAACAACATGAAGAAACCTAGGGAAAATTTTAAATATATGAAAAAATCCTCTCATCTTGGTTAAGTACTATGTAAGTGATTTATTGGAAAAGAAATCCTTGTATGGTTACGAACAAGTGGATGTGGCTATGGAATATATGTATATTGGGGTAACACCCAAAAAACACCTTGAACAAGACTTTAATGAGAACTGGTGCATGACAATGAGACAAGCTGCACTCCTAGTTTGACACTCTAGGGTTATGTTTTTGGTTAATAACAATATTTTTATCAACCATTATGAAGGATTTATATAAAATATATTTATTAATAAGAATAACATAATTACGCATGATTTTTTATGAAATAAAATTCATATAGAATTATAAGATTATTAAATGAAACACATTTTTTACTAAGGTTTTCATCTTTTATAAAATTGAGGGAAATAGGCGGAACTACATAAATGATGAGTGTAATGGACCATGAACTGAAATGTCTCTTATTGAAGCTGAAAAAAAAATTCATGAGAATGATGAATCAACAAACCAGATTTATGAAAAATAAATTGAATCAATCTTAGATACCAAATTCACCTAAAAGGGGACAACATTTTCTTGAGTCCTTTATCCATCAAGACCACCTCTTTTTATTGGATCTACCAACCCATTAATTATAGAACAGTAGATAAAATATATATAAAATATCTTTTATGTACTCTACTTCTCATAGCAAGAGAAGGTCACAATGGATATTTACTAAATAGGGGGAGAAGCTGATCAGTGGTGGACATTGATAAAAACATGAATCTAAGATGGGATATTGATGTTACGTAGTGAGAATAATTTTGGAGATTTTTTTAGTAAATATTTTCCCCATTTGAGGTGAATGAAAATGAATAAGGAATTCCTAGATCATATGCATAAGGAAGCTGAATTTGGGGGATTTCTTGTAAATAAAATTTACAAGACATTCCCATTACACCTCCATCATTATTATTGATACTAATGTAAAGTTTGATATATTATTTATTGTACTAAGACCCCATATGTAGAAGAATATTTCCAATTGAGACTATGAATATTATGAGGAGATAGTGAGGAGTTATATTAAGGTTTAACTAGAGTTTGGAGAGATGAATTGGCCACAAAAAAAAATCTAATGAAAATAAGATATATATATATATATATATATCCAAACTTAATTAGAAACATTGATTAAGTAAGAGGAGTAAATAAAGTGAAACTACCCATATGAAACAAATGTGGGAATAATAATTCTGTCAACTTCTTTCGCAGGACTATAAAATGTTTCATGTGTGGAAGAGATGGCTATATAGCTCAGAAATAATTTATTGAGGTGAATCTTTAACTTCTCAACACTAATGAAAAAGGTAATATACTATTGGCCCATCGTAAAATCTCATGTTATAAGTATTGATTGCTTGGGTACTTTTCCAATCACTATTAAAATTAGAAGGTAATGGAGATTAATCACCATCAACCACATATTATACCAATTGGGAGATGTTAGGAATTTTCTATCAAAATAGCTGAAGTAGAGGCTCCAAATGATATGGTGGAAGTTTCTCCTTTTGTTCTCTCAAATATAGCATGTACACTATTTGGTTTTGGTTCTATTCATTCCTTTATTTACTCCAAGATTTCAGGCAATATAGAACATATCCTCGAATTTCAAGAAGTATCGTTATTAGTAAAGTCTCATGTAGGGATTATCCAAGCATAAATAGTGTAAAGAAACTCTAGTATTGAATTTGGTGAGCACAATCTCATATCAAATCTAGTAGTAATTCCCATGATATAATTTCACATTATACTTTTGATGAACTAGACCTCAAAGTATAATGCTATGATCAACTATAGAAGCAAGTAAATCTCAGTAATATTGAATTTACTACCTATAATGATTTTCAATGGAGAGATATTGTGACCTGATATTTATCAATAAGCACCTCCCATAGACTTCTTTATAGAGATTATCAGTGAGGAATAATAAGAATATAGAAGTATAATAATAGAAAATTTATCCATCACAGAGTACTAAACTAATATATTTTCTAAGCATTTATGTGGACCTCCCCCAAAATAAAGTGGTAGAGTTATCTACTGAAATCATATATGGATACAAGTTGATATCAATGACCCTGTATATAATAGAAAATGTGTAGCTAGTGGAATTAAAGAAAAAAATTCAAGATATTTTTTAAAAGGGATTTATCTGACCAAGTGTGTATCCTTGGGGAGAACCAATTATATTTGTGAAGAAGAAGGATATATCAATGAAGATATGCATTGATTATAGAGAACAAAATGAGATCATAATGAAGAACAAGTATAGGTTTGATTATTTATTTGACCGTCTTCATGGGCCTCAATTATCCTCCAATATTGATCTTCAGTATGGTTTTCATAAATTGAGGGTGAAAAAAGAATATATTCTAAATACAACCTTTCGATCAATATATGGGAATAATTAGTTTTTGGTTATGCCATTTAGATTGAATAATTATCCTGTCGTATTTACATATTTGATTAATTGAGTCTTTCAAAACTACCATGATAGATGTCCAGTAGATTTTAATGATTGTATTCTGATATATTTAAAAACTCACAAGGATAACGATGATTATCTAAGGGTCATATTGAAAAATTTGATGAATTAGATGATACTTGTAAAGTTCAACAAGTGTGATTTTATGTTACAACAATTTTATTTGTTGAAAAACATTGTAACCAATGATGGAATCTCAGTTGACCCTCCCAAGGAAAAGATTTTGGAGTAGTTGACTCATCCTACAATAGTAACTAAGACTCAATGTTTCCATGGTTTAGTAGGATATTATATGAGGTTTGTGAAAAAAATTTCATGACATTCAGATCCCCTAACCAAGTTAACTTAAAAAGGGGATAAGATCATCAGGAAATGAAGTGTGAAAATGATTCCAGGATCTGAAGAAGAGATTGGTTACAACACTCATGTAAACTGTAAACTTTATCGAATAAGGATTAATTATTTCTACCGATGCATCTCTATAATTTCATGGGCTTGTCCTTATGAAAAATTAAAAGTTGAATGCTTATGCATCTCTATAGTTAATTCCACGTGAGAATAATTATCCAACGCATGACCTGCGGCTAGCTGTAGTTGTTTTTGATATAAAAATATGGAGACACTATCTTTATGAGGAGAAATGTGATATATAAAAAGACCACCAATGTTTGAAGTATATATTCGAGTTAAAGTAATTGAAAATTAGAAAACAAAGACAGGTGGAACTTCTTAAAGACTATGATTGTGCAATTCATTATCTTCACAGAAGAGAAAAAATTAATTATTTCATTATGTAAGAAAAAACCTATTATATTGGAATGAAGAGGATTCATGGATGTCCTTTGATCAAAGACCTAGTCAAACTGGACATGGTAATTTTATGGGAAGGGATATCATCAACCCTATCCAAAATGTTTTCTCAATCATTATTACTAGATAAGATCAATAAATCTCAAATATAAGATCCCTTATTTCAAAAGAAGATAAAGTCTATGGAAAATTGAATGTTTCATAAGTTAAATATTTATCAAGAAGGTGTACTAAAATTTCATGCAAGGCTATATGTTCTATCTATTACAAAGATAAAAAAGGTAATCATGTATGATCTCAAGACCCTACATTTTTTATACATCCTGGAAGTACTTAAATGTATTGGGAACTTTATGGTCATTACTGGTGGGATAAAATCAAAAGGGAGATTTATGACAACACTACAAGGTGTTTGGTATTTCAACAAGTGAAGGTGAATTGGAAACCTCCTAAAGGAGTATTGAAACCACTGCCCATACCATCATGGAAATGAGATAATATCTCTATTTAATTCTTCACTGGTATCTTTTGAACGTCCAAAAGAAACAATGTGATACATGTTATAGTGGACCAAATCACCACGAATTCACATTTCAACAACATTATAGAAGATTTATTTCATGAAAAACTTTACATAATTTTGGTAAAGTAAGTTTTGAGGTTTCATTGAGTGACACTTTGTATCATTTCTGATAATGATCAAAGGTTTACATCAAAATATTGGAGAATTCTACAACATGATCTGAGTACCAAATTCAATTTCAGTATGGATTATCACCCCCAAACTAATGATCAATATGAAAGGACCATTAAAACAATTAATGACATGCTGAGATCATTCTCAATGGAATTTAAAGGTGGATGAGATCAACATCTCCCATTAGATGAGTTATCATACAACAATAAATTACTTTCAAGTATTTAAATGGAACCATATAAATCACTATATTGGAAGCGATGTAGAATTATTACATGTTGGGATAAAGTTAGAGAGAGAAGGTTGATTAGGTATGATCTTGTGCAAGAAATGAAAGAAAAGGTTAATTTTATCCAACAATATATAAATGAAACATATATTTGATAGAAGAGCTTTGCTGAAAACCATCGTATGGACTTGGAGATTGATGATAGTGAAAAAGTGTTCCTTTAAATATCACCAAGGAAGAGATTCATGCAGTTTGGGAAGAAAGGGAATATTTTCCCCAGGTACATTGGCCCCTATGAAACCCTTGATAACATAATAATAGTTCCCAATCAAGTTGAATTTGCACCAAATCTATCTCATGTTCATAATTTATTCCACGTATCTCTCTTGATGAAGTAAATTCCTAACCCTTCCCATGTACTGAATCCAAAGGAGGTACAACTTTAACATGACCTCTCTTATAAGAATCACCCAATGGAGATCTTTGACAGTATAGAATAGGTTCTACTAAACAAGACTACCCACCTCATCAATATTTTTTGTAGGAACCATAAATATGAAGAATAGAAATGGGAACCAGAGATAATGACACCAAAGTACCCACATATTTTCTCAACTGAGATAATGGGTTGAAATTTTGCAGATTAAATTTCTTAGGGGGGGAGGGGAAGAAAGCAATGCCCCAAAATTTTTTAATGATATTATTTTCTTCAAAATTTGTGTTATGTTATATATTACACAACAAAACCATATCACTTTAATAATTAAGTGAATATGAAGGTAAATGTGGCCATATGGATTCGATCGTTATATGATGGTTGGTAAATTATGACATTTGTTAAATATGTACATTGGAAACTATACTCTTTTAAAAAAAATTATCATTATAATTCGTGATTATAATTAGAAATGGAAAAGGATAATTAAGGAATAAAGGAGAAGTCATGGTCTTAATAAGTATAGTCATTACATTAGAAGCCCATTTGATAGAAATGGGGAGGGAGGTAGTATCCCTAGAGTTCTCCCTTGACCTATACCGAGATGATATTCAACAGGTTAAGCATGAATGAAATATTATATGAGATAAGTTCATGTTAGTGGAAATTACCACTCTAGTGATGTTAGCCGAGTCACCCCATGAATCTATCACCATCACACACCATACCTTAGATCATACACTGGTGTTATAAGGGGTTATGTATCAAGGACATATTTAGTTAAATTTTAATTCATTTTTATAAATAAATTTGTTATTCCAATTTCGTTATAATAATATATTTTCTTTAATAGAAATAGATTTAACTATGATGGAATTTGATAAGTTGACTTTTTAGACCCAAATAGAACCTTTCCGAAAATATATAAATTTTTATAATGAAATAAATTTATTTTAATGGAAAAAATTTATTTTAATTAAATAATATTATAAAAACAATTATATTTGAATATAAATGATAAAATAATTATATTATATCCATATATATTTTAAAGTGTCAAAAAATTTACTATGTATTTTCAAAACTTTTTAAAAATATATATATTTAAAAGATAAAATTATTAAATTTATAAAATTTTTATGATAAAATAAATATCATTTTTGAAATCATCACATCGAATTTAGTTTAGGGTGAATATATATGATTTTTCTAAAATATTCTATTTTTTATGAATAGTAAATATATATTTTTGGCTTCTTGATATATTTAATGAATTCATAATTATGTATTAATTCTTTAACCAAAATTCACGTCTCAAAATTTGATATTTTATTAATATCAATTATTTTATTATATTTTAATCAATTTTCAAACCTATAAATTACTTTCCAAAGTCTAAAATTGATGCTTTGAGAATAAAAATCTTATTTTTTGGAAATATTCATTTTCCATGCCAAAATAAGTAATATAATATTATTTTCATTCATTATGGGTTAAAATAAAATAAAATATGTTCTAAATTTCCTAAATCATGTGAAAACAACATGGTCAAGCACATAAATTTTCATTTTCCACAACCTCTATTTCTAAGGATAATATTTGGAAATTTTTAATCAAATCTTTCTCTTTTTCTATAAATACTCACTCATTATATATTTAATTTACCTCAAAATTCATCCCTTATGAATATAGGGTAGTCTTACTTCCAAAGGAGTCCTCCAAAGGTTTCTTAAAACTCCCAACTATCAATTCCTTAAGACCAAGGAGTAACTCTTAAAGATAAAGGAATTATCATTCCATTCTTTTCAATTTAAGAACCACTTTTCGTATATGTCATCTAAATGTTATGGTTAATCTCTTTCAGTAGACTTTATATCATACCCTTACTTCCAAATTAGGTTTTATAAACGGGATACCATTTCCCTCTCTCATTTTACACTATTCAAAAACCTCTTTTTATACTTGTTATGCTGCTGAATTTACTTCTCAAAATTTCCCTCTTCCCCTCAAGAAATTATCATTTATTTTTTCACTTATGAAAACCAAAGACTCTATTTAATAAGGGTAATAACCTACATGTAATTTTTTTTATTTACATACATGAAACCCTGATTCCTTTTCTATGAGTTGTAAATAACAAAATGATCATGTTTTTAAGCACTTTTGAGACACCATAATTTTGATATGAGAACATTTTTTTATTTTCCAAGGGTAATTTATGAATTATTTTATTATAATATATGTGGATAAAACTAAATAATACATATGAAGGTTTCTCCATGATAGAGCTCCAATTCATTGTGTAAAGAATATAATCTCTTGAGATGACATGTTTTACTATACCTTGGTGAATAAACCTTATATTTTTCAGTTACGACACCTTGGTTATTAAACATGGTGATATTCTTATGAATTTATAAATTAATTATTGTAGAAACATTTACATTTTATAAATAATTTTATTTTTATTATGAAATTCAAAATTTCCCATTTCCCTTTCCAAAATTATGTATGTCACGTTCTTATTGATATTCCTCACAAATATATGTAAACGGTTTCCCTTAGGGGGGCATATACTCACCCCTTTCATTTTATGTATGTACATATGTTATGAGATGTAGTAAATATACATATGATAAACCTATGAATAATCATTTCAAGTGGATTACAAGAATGTTTTAAATTTTCATGTATTATGTTCTTGATTTTAAAGAAACAAAACTTTAAAATATCCTCTGTTTTTAACTATATAATAAATATTTAGGTAATAAAAAAGAGGGATGAAATGGTAGTATTCTTCATCATCGTATTCAGTGGAATTGGATTTCTTCTTTGGATAATCATATTAAAATTTTCAAAACCCATTAGTGTTTAATAAAATAAGTGGATTATTTCCTTTTTCACTTATATCTACGTAATACATCCTTTCAAATATAGACCTCATTTTATTGTATTCCATTTAATCTTTATCATTCTTAGAAACAATTAATTGTGATTTCTCATTGACTCTAGTATTAACTTTATTCATGGATTAAAAAACCATAAAATATTTTTGTTTCTTCTTAAAATTTGGTATTTTACACATTTCTTATGCTATGATAATGTTATAAAGTTCATCCAATGGAATATATCCTCAGTCATCCAGTGTAGAAGCTTTTGAATCAAATCTATATAGAATGTTTCTCATCAAATTTTTTACAATGGATAAATCCTCTATATTTTCACCAAAAAATGATTCAACTAACAATATCATTTACCCTATTAAAAAATAAAAAAGCACATTTATCATCACCCATTTTTATATATTGAAATAATTTTATTCACATTTTCAATTTAGCTTCTTTGAATTTAAGTTATCCATCATCAATGCTTCTGAGTTCATCAAATATTTCCTTTATGGTTTGGAGACCAATCACTTTTGTGTATAACATTTATGATAAAGCCGTCAATATTTAATTTCAATCCATTCCATCCATCTCTATATTCACTTTATCTTCAAAATTTAGAGGAACATTCTCATTGTAGGATGGATATCCCACTGTAAATACATCTCTTAAATCTACCCCATGTGATATAAGATACAATATCATCCTATTTTTTCATCCATGATAGTTCTCAATATTAAAAATGGGAATACTCATGATGTTTACTAAATTCGTATTCTCTATCCTCTGAATTTTTTTGGATCATTATGATGTTACCTTCCCTCTGATTCCAATTGATGTTCACATATTAGTGCGATATCATTAAGAGGGGGAGGGGGTAAATCAATGACCCCACTTTCATTTTACAAAATTTTATTTTATATTAAATCTCTATAGTAGGTTAAAGTCCCAATCCACTCTTCCTATGTATCTCAACCTTACCTCAAATAATGTTGTTAATAAAAAGGAAAATTGAGGTATTATATCTTAGTTAAATTCGGTTCCAAAATCACATTTACCTAATAAAACTAAAACATTAATTAATTCCTTCTTCTCTATCCTCTTAGTATCCCTCACGTTATCAATAGTACAAGTAATCACTTGAGGATATACATCAACAAAATGGGTGAGCTAAAATCCCTATAAGGGGAAGAATAATGGACATGAATCAATATAAAATTAGTGAACATAATCATCATAACATCATAATAATAGTATCAACATTAACAACAAGAAGGAAATCTGTGATAAATGTGTAGAATTTCTTAAAGCATAAAAATAAAACATCATGTCTTAGTAGTCAAATATCAAACATAGTTGTGAACAAAGATGGCATCATGTTCATGAATAACATATGTTCATAATCATAAAATCATAATTGTGAAAAAATATATCATCATGTACATGAATTAAATGCATCATCTCTTGAGATAATTTACATTACCCTATGTATTGTAGGGAAATATAACTTTGGGCCCACCTGCCACATCATAAATACTCATAATCATGCAGGCCACATAGAACACCAAACAATCATAATAATGTAATAAAACCAAATAATATAATGGGTTTTACAAGTATTTCATAAAGAATAAATTCATTATTAAACCTTTTGGTTCCCAAATGAATAATGGAAATCATAATCAAACATAAAACATCAATATTTTTGAGTAGACAAGAAGCATTTCCATATAGGTAAAATATGATGTTTTGGAAATTAAAATCACTTTTAAAAAAATATTTTCTTAGATAAAAGGTTGACATGTTCAGATGATGTATATCCATAAATTAAATGTTAAAGGACAATTGAAAATTTATTATAAACATTCATACCAAATAAGATAGGATAGCCCAAAAAAATTAATTGGTTTTGAGAATCTCCTTGTTGTAATTCCCATTTTATTGTTTTTTTTTCGCATCGTGCATAAAAAACTATAGATCATAAAAACATATTTATATAATTTAATTCGGTTAATTTTTAAAATATTTTTCCATTATAATAATTTTAATATATTTTATAACACTCTCTATTAAATATGAATTATTTTGATTTCATGTTTTCATTAAATTTTACCATTTTCTTTTTATTTCACTAATTTTATTCAAAGTTGTTATAAAATAGTATTATTAATTATATAAACTTATAAAAAATATAATTACATGTTTATATATTATATATAGTTCATTATATAAATTCATGATGATGGTTATAAGTGAGGACAGAGAAATGTATCCATATGTGGTTAACTGATATTTGACGAGACATTATCTAAAGAGTTGTATTTGTTCTCTAATATATATATATATATGATACTTAAAATAGGATAAAATCATTAATATAATGTAAAATTATAACAAAATTAATCTTATATGGTTTGGTTTTGAAAGGGGTGTCTAAAAAAGAAATAGAAGAATAAAAAAAGAGATAATTGAAACTTACTTAATCCTTGGTGTAGCTACTCTTGTATAACACTAAAACTGCCTTGATTATTTGAGTTAGATTACTCTATAACATACCCAATAATTATATGGTGATTTATAGGAATAGTTTTGCTATATATTATGATTTGTGAGGTGGGGTATGAGTTGTTCTCCAAGGGAAAGGAGAGGGGTTATTTACACATGAAGACAAGGGTATTTTTAGAATAAAATAATGAATAAAAAATTATTTCAAAGGTAAAACATGTAATAGTGAATTTTTTAAAATATAAATCATAAATCAATATAATATAATGTTTTAAGAACATTATTCATCTTTATGATTTGAAATCACTTGATGAAAAAAAAGTTACATGGGAAAAAGGGAAATTTTTATTTCAAGGATTCACATTTTTTACTTTAGGTTTTGGAAAGAATTTTTTATATTTTTAAATTTAATTTTATTGTATTTTAATGAATCATTTAAGGAATAAATTTTTTTTCTGTTTTTTCATCATTTCTTTTACAGTGTGTCAAGAATGTTCTCTTTTCCCAGTGGTGGATTCGATAGTTAAGGAAGGTGGTTCAAGGTGAGGATGAACCTCTTCACGGAGACCCTACCACTTCAAACTCTACTATGGATTCCTTTCCCACCATATCTCAACCATTAGGTTTAATTTTATAGTTTTATGTATCTTTGGGAGGTGACATTTTTTAATTTGTTAGTCCTCCTAGAGGGGTGTACTTCATAATCTTCAATCTGTTTCATTGTTATGTCTGATGTTCATTGTTGATTTATCAAAGAAATGTGTGTGTTAAACATTGGTTTGATTGTTATTTTTTTAAGGAAGGTATGTTTGATCGGTGATGGTCATGGATCAATCTCGAAGGAGACTTGGTTTTATGCCTTGAAGAATCCAATGACGTTCGAAGTCGATACGTGTTCTATGGTTGATTTAGAGATCATGTTGATATCTCTAGTTTGTTTCTTTTTTGTGTATAATGTTTATATCATAGGGTATTGTAGCATAAGTGGGTTCTAGTAAATTATTTTGGTTCATTTTGTTGGTGGAAACATAATATTATGATGATACGTCTAAAGGGGTCTCTATGGGTAGTTATTTGAAGCTTAAATGATATTTTTATGGTGGTTTTACACTGTAGTGGTGATTAATTATTTTGTCTTCTAGGACCATGGCTTAAGGCATCTCATTGAACAATATTTGATGACTCAAGGTTGTTTAGTGTTGTTTGGTTTGAGGGATGTATTTTTATTTTCAAATGTTTCATTAATTTATCCCTATTATTAATTTTGAACTTGGTTTATGTGGTTTATTGGGTTAATTTTTTAAATTCAAGGTTCCAACTTAACAATAATGTGGATTTAGAAAAAAAAATGGATTTAGAGGATATTACTGTTCCCATTTTTAATGTTACTATTCCAATGTTTACATTTCCTTCTATAAATATATGTTCATTCATTCCTGGATTATTCACTTTAATTCATATCAAGGTTATATATTTCCATTTTTGAATAAATTCAATGGGATTAATAATATTCTATTTCTTTTCTATAGTTTTTTTGTGGGGTGGATGATTCTAGTCGATTAGAGTGACCCATATTGTCACATTGTTGTTTTTATAATTTTCTATTTTTTATCCGCTTTTTATAATTAGAATTTTTATGGGTTTATTAATTGAATAATGTAACAATATGAATTAATGAAACAATGTGTTTTTGGTTTTAAATTTGTTATATGTGTATAAAAATATATAATACAAAATCATTTTAAGACGAAAATATAATTTAAAATCTATGGGTAGTTACATTCTTCCGGCCTTAAGAAATTTCATCCCCAAAATTTCAACTCACATTCTCGATTTAGAATAACTGAGGGTACTTCTATTTAATTGTTTCCACAAGTTCACATGTTTTATATCCATACTTATGGTTTTTCCACAACCCTTTAACAAGGTGAGTTATATTGTTTCATATAAATTTATCTCTACAGTCCCAAATCTTCACTGGGAGATCCTCATATGAGAGGTCATTATCCCTTTGTACCACATCTAAATTCCATACATGTGAGGGTTTGTGCTTGTTTTTCCTTAAAAGTGATACATGGAAATGTCACGAACTTGATCCTTATTTGGAGGAAGTGATTGTGGATTGGCCAGTGCACACATGTGATCAGGGATCTAAAATAGGAAATTTACCTAGGACTAAGTTAACAATTCATTCTGATCCACATGACTCTCCTCCATGATGATATTGGAAGGAAATTATTTTCTCAAACTTCAAACTCTAAGTCCATTTATCAATTATCAGTATAGATCTTTTCTTGACTCTAAGAATATTTAATATGTTATTGGATGGATTAATCCTTCTTTGTCATATCTTATAAAATATATGGTCCAAGTATCCTTTTTTCCTCCAACTTCATCCTAAAAAGTTGGAGTTCTACATAATGTTTTATTAACCGATTTATATAGATCTATTTGAATACTCAAGTGGAATTTGTTATTACATAAGATCTCAACAAATCAGTTATGTTGATCCACTCCTCTTTCAAATTCCATGGAGGAGGATCTTATCATGTCTTAGAGCATCTAAATAGTCCATTCCAATTGAATATCTGATTTGGGTTGATTGGATGTATTGAAATTCAATTTAGTACTCAAATCATGTTTATGGTTTCTCTAGAATATAGATGTGAACCGTGGATCATGATCAGAGAAAATAGAAATTGGAATCCCATACAGCCTCACAACTTCATTGATGTATATCTTGGAAACTTTTTCCAATGAGAAATGTCCCCAAATGGCGATGAAGTGGGAATTCATGGTGAGAAGATCAACCAAAAACTATATTTCATTATTTCATTTAGATATCTCTGTGAGACCAGTAAACAATTCCATGATGATATTCCCCCTTTACAAATGGTTAAGTAAAAATTTTTGCATCATCCCTTTAGACTTCTATTTCTATTATTTAACTTACATATATTCCAAACACCATGATATATACTCTATAATATCATTCTTTAGGTTTTCCCACCCATAGTGATCTCGAAGATCATGAAACATATTGCTACTTATGTCATGGATATAGAAAGAAAATTTATGTGCATTATATAATAGCTCACTCTTTATCTCGGATGATGAAGGAACACAAAGCCTAGTTCCAAACTGTATTACACCACCATCATTGATATGGAACTTGTGTAGCTTCCCCTGCATTATTCCTTTCACCTTATTTTGAAGTTCCGGATCATCCCATTATGCCTCCTGGATTTTCTCTTCGATAGATGGTTGGACAATCATTTGGTAATGGAATGGTGTATTTCATGTCATTAGGATTTCTAGAACCATCCATCTCATTTCAATAAATACAAGTTCTTTCACAGTAATAATAATGGATATAGTAACATGTTACTATCTTCTAAGAGAATTAGCTACCTTGTTTGCCTTTACTATATGGTAGTTAATAGAGTAATCATATTCCATTACTAGATATTTCCACATTCGATCACCTTCTATGTGAATATATACTTTAGACTCTTATTAATGGTTTATATGTCACACGTCTCACCCCAAAGGTAGTGCCTCCTAATATTCTATGAGAAGATCACATCTTCTAACTCTAGATCATCCATAAACTAGTTTTTTTCATGGATATTAAACTATCATGAGGCATAAGCTATCACTTTTTCATTATTTATAAGTATAGAATCCCATCCATTTTTCAAAGTATTTTTTTATATCCCAAAAAAATATTCTGTGATTGTTGGTAGGGTGAGTATAGATATAGTGATTAACCTATTCCTGATATACTTAAATGTTTCCTTCTATTATTTGGTATAGATATAATTTACTCCTTTCTATGTTAAATTTGTTAGTCAGTGAGATAATCATGGGAAATTTCTCACAAAACATTGGTAGTACCCTACTAAGACATTTAAACTATGGATGTATATGACACTGGTGCCTTTGGGCCATTAATCTATTAAATTTTTCATGGAAAAGTCCACATATATTCCCTTACATTTTTCATGTTACCCAAGAATGTCACTTGAAACATCCAAAATCCAAACTTGATGAACATAGCAAAAATTTTCTCCTACCAAAATATACCCTACACCATCCTTATATTCTCTTGATGTTCCTCATTGATCTTGAAGTAAATGAGAATATCATTGATAAACATTGCCAAAAATTTGTTGTGGTATTATCTAAATACTTTATTCCTAAAATATATAATGATTGTAGGTAAATTAGTATGTTTAAAAGGTATTACTATAAATTAATAGTGCCCATACCCTGTATGGAGGGTAACTTTTAGAATATCTTCCTTATTCACCTTTATTTGGTGTTATCTAGATAAAAGATCCAACTTTTAGAAGTAATGAGCTCCTAATAGTTGATTAAAAAATACATAAACCCATTTAATGGGATACGTTTTCTATATTGTGATCTTGTTAAGATCCCAATAATTGATACACAGCTGTAATGATCCATCCTTATTTCTATAAAAGAGCACTAGGACACCCTAGAGCGTTGCACTAGGGAATATGAACCCTTTTTACAAATTATCTTTAGCTGCTTATTTAACTCCTCCATTTCAATTTGGGACATTCTATTGGAGAATTTGGAGATAGTGGTGGGACCGGTTATAAGTTCTATTGAGAACTCTACCTCACTATCTGGAAGAATACCAGGTTTATCTTCAGGAAATACATCAGTGTAATCCCTAATAATGGGTATTTACTCAAGATTGATTCCATCTATTGAAGAAACCATTTGGTCCAGGTATGCTTCTTCACAGGGTATCAAAACCCATACCATTGGGTTATTTTTCAGAGATAATTCATGATCTGCCTTAATTTTATGGTGGAGCATGGGATGGTGTAGAATATAAAAAGATGTTTCATTTTCCTAAATTATTTTATTTGATATTTATAATGAGATCCAATTCATGTATAATATAACATAAAATTACACTAATCAAAGTATTATAAGATCCTCTAGAATAATATTCCCATATACCCTTACCAGAGAAGACTCTGACACTTTGGTTACAACATTCACACCACAAATGTTTTCGTTGATATCTCTAATTCAAGGTATCATAGATTTGATTCAAAATGTCTATGAAAGTTTGATGATATAAAGGAATGAATAGAACTAGACTCACTAATTTTTTATTTTTTTAGTTAATAGTGAGTGTAACTAGTATGACTACATTTTCGTTCTCTACATCAATAGTAGTGACAGAATACGATTTCCTTTTATCCCTTGGATTTGGTGGTTGTTATCACTGATTACTGTGAAGGGACAGTGGTTTAGTGCATTGGAATTATTATTTCCCTTTCTCCATGGTAGGTGCTTTCCTTCCATCCATCACATTGGCTAGTCTGTTCATTTATCTTTGAAATTCATAAGATTGGGGTCGTTCTCTCCAAAACATGATGTATTTCGATATCCATTTGAGGCAATTACCATGAAGTTTCTTCCCACATTTTTGACATGTGGATGGTTGGATCTACTTCCATCCTTTTTCATTTGACCCACCATCATTAAACTCCATTCAACTCTTAATATCTCTATTAGAATGGGACTAGTCTCCAAACTCCATATCTTCTTTGATAGCACATCAAAACACTTCTTTGTAACTCTTAATGTCTTTGATATCCAGATACTTTCTCAAGTTTGGATTTAACCCACTAAAGAATGTATCTATTTATCAATCATTGTTGATAAAAAAACCTGAGGCATAAATTTCAAGACTTATGATGTTCTCCTTATAAGATATGATAGATTGACATTCCCTCTTCATCAGATCTATTAATTCTATCAATATAATTTCTCAAAAATTTCAAGGTAAATACATGTTAAGAAATATTTTCATAAATTATTCCCGTCCCATATTTTTTATTTCATCCTTCAGATTGGTACTCTTAAGAAAATAGATCATAGATAATATCTTCTTTATTTAAGTTGACCCATTTTTTTCAAAATAGTGGATCAATACTTCTACTAAACATTGATGGAATTTTATAAATAAAAGAATGAATGGATGTTTTCTCTTTATTGGTTGACTTATTACATTCCATGTGGTTTAGGTTATTCTTTATATCCTAAGATAACAACATAAAAATCATCATAATGTTTTGAACTCCACCTCTCATTACATTAGGAGTGTCATTTAGGAAAATATTTTATTGTAACTCACATGGGATTTCGGTGTGATTAATCCTATTTACCACCATTTTCAAAGATAGAAAATGTTTTAACAAAATGAAATTCAAAAATAATAAATAAATTATTTGTTTATGAAATTAACACTAAAGGAATATATTATCGAATCCATTTTTTATCCTTTTCTAAAAATATTTATATAGGATGTTTTACCAATACATAGACATATACTTATGTGTTTTACTCTTGTTTTAATATCCTAATTCCAAATTAACTAAATTAATCTCTGATACCAACCATAGCGACCCTACATTTTTATTACTTCACGATTACATAATTGTTATGATAAAAAATAATAGTGATACAATACTAGATCCAATGATTTGGTATCTTTGGTAAATTAAGGTCAAAAATCACTTTTACATAATAAAAAATGAAACATTATTTAATTTCTTCTTCTATATCCTCATTTTATCCCTTGTATTCTCTATTATACAAGTAATCACCTGGGGATATACATCACTGAATGGGGTGATCTAAATTCTAGATAAGTGGATGAATATAAGACATGAATAAATATAACATGGGTGAGCATAATCATCATCATCATCATATCATAAGCATAATATCATCATAAACATAAAGGGGGAATCATTGGATAATGGCATGAAATTTCGAAATACCTAAAAATGAAACATGTTGTCTTAGTGATCAAATACCACACATAGTTGTGAATAAAGCTAGCATCATGTTAATGAATAAAATATGTACATAATCATAAAATAATAATTTTGAAAAAAGATAGCATCTTATCTCCGCATAATATACATCATCTCATGAGATACATCACATTACCCAATTCATTAGAGGGATATCAAATTATGGGCCCACCTGTCACATCATAATTTCTCATAATCATGATTTCCACATAGACCATATAATAAAAATAGTTATGAAATAAACCCAAGGAATAGAATGAGTTTTATAAGGATTTATTAAATAATAAATTCATGAATAATCCATTTTGTTCCGAAAGTAATAAGGGAAATCATAATTGGACATACAACATCAGTATTATTGATTGGACAAGAAGCATTTCAAGAGAAGTAAAATATGATGTTTTGGAATAGAAGTCAATTTGAAAAAATATATTTTCATATAAAAATTTTGACATGGTAGAAACATGTATATCACAAAAATAAAAGTAAAAAAAATTAGCGCATAATTTTAACATTCATACTATGGAATAGAGAATAACCCAAAAAAAGATTTGGGTTTGAGAATCCCCTTATCTTAACTCCCTTTTTATTTTGTCATTTTTCCACCTCCTAAATAATATAATTAAGATTATTAAATTTTTTTTACAGATTTTAATAATTTTTATTTTTTCCACTATTTATGCATTATAATTATTTGATTATATTTTATAACACCCATTGTTAAATGTTACTTTTTGGATATCATGTTTTCATTAAATTTTCCAGATTTGTTTTGATTTTTATAATTTTATTCAAAGTGGTTATACATGAGTAAAATTAATTCCAAAATCCTATAATACATGTAATTAGATGTTTTTATATTATATATAGTTCATTATATTTATTCATGATGAGTTTTAAATTTATTTACATGGAAATGTCTTTGTATGTTTTTAATTGACCTTTAACGGGACATTGTCGAAAGAGCGGGGAATATTTTTTTTGAATTTATATATATCATAAATATTATACTTATAGTAGGATAAAATAATTAATAAAATGTTAACTTACTACCTAATTAATCTTATAATTTTTTAATATATTAAAAAAAAGAAGACAAAAGAGTTAATTAAATCTTAATTAATCATTGATATAACTTGTCTTGTAGGACACTAAAACACCCTTGATGGATGGATTTGGATTACTATATAATGTCCGTGAAGATTATAAGGGGATTTAGAGGAATTATTTTGTTATAGTTTAGTCTTTGGAAGGTGGGGTTGTTTGGTTTCCCAAGGGGAGGGAGGGGGTTATTTACACTTGGGTAGATGGGTGTCTTTAGAATAACATATTTTATAAAACATTATATCAAAGGTAAAACATGTAATATTAATTTTTTTACAATATAAATCATATATAAATATAATATGGTGGTTTTAAGACTTTAATTACGTTTTATAATTCTAATTAACTAGTTTATTAAGATGGAAATTGGGAAAAATGAAAAAATGTTATTTTAACGATTTGATTTTGACTTTAGGTTTGGGAAAGTGCTTCTTTGGTTTAGAAATCATATTTGTTTTATTTTAATGAATAATTTATGGAGTAAAATATATCATGGAGAAAAATAATTTATATAAATTATTATTTCATTATTACATCATGAATGGTGTAATTTTCGATACACTAGTTATTAGAAAAACTGTATATTTTACTATTCATCAGAAAATTGAAGTATTTCAAAAAATTACCAAAAAACCATCATCAGACAATTTGGACGTGATTATTTCAAAAATAATATTCATTTTATCAAAATAAAATTCTATTATAGGCAAATTTATATTATAATATAATTTTTTTTATGAAATACCTTAAAATTCAATTTATTAAAAATGTTCCTATATTTTCCTTGATTTTTTAATCATGATATTTACTATTCAACATTATGATTTTTATATTTACTTATATTACTAATGAAAGATATTATTTATTGAAAAATGTATTATTTTGAGGCTGAATTACTATTCAAAAGGTCATGTTACTATTCCCAATGGTCAGGTTACTATTCCAAACGGTTAGTTTACTATTACAATAGTCACATTACCTTTTTTAAATACCTATTAATTCTTCATTATTTAATCACCTCAATTACAATAATGGTTCTATGTTTCCATTTTTTCATAATTTTTATTGGCATAATAATATTATGTTCTTTTTCTATAGTGATAGTAATGGGAGGGATGATTCTATCTGAATAGGGTGATCTGTATTATCATGTTTTTTTATTTTTATTTTCTATTTTTTGGTACCCTTGAAATAATTGGAATTTTAATTGGTTTATTAACTAAATAATGTAATAATTTTAGTTAATGAAATAATTTGTTTTTTATGTGTTGTATGTGTGTAGGAATATATAATTAATATTCATTTCAAGAACCAAATATCATTTAAAAAATATGGTTTGTTGCATTATTTATACTCCATCCCACTGTGTTTCTAGAATCCACACTAGCCGGGACTAGAATCCACACTAGAGACTTCTTCACTAGAGTCACACAAGATAATTCTTACTCCTAGATCCAATAGTTAGTATTCCTCATTTCTTCAAGTCTTGATCCAATATAGTTTGATCTATTTATCTTCCTCCACAATGTTTCTAGATCGCACATTCCTATGTACTAATTCAATTTTCTTTTCAAAGGTTGATGGTATTACTCTAAAATATTGGTTCCCCTATATTTTATCATCTTCCTCAATGAAACTATGCTTTGGTTATGCTTCCTTCTATTTGATGAAGTCCTGAGCTCAATAATAATGTATGAAAGTGGTGCAATCAACTTCTTCCTGAGTATTAAATGAAATAAAGATCTTTCACAATATTTTCTTAGTCTATCTTCATGAATTATTAAACATTGTCAACTCAGATATAATCTCTTCTGGTATACTTTCCAATTTCAGACTCATAAATCATTCATGGATTTATTAGCATCTAAAACTTTAGCACCGTAATTTATGATATTTATAATTATTTTTGGATATATTTTCATGTGAATGTCTATTTATGATCACTTTCATGTGATTTACCCATGCATACATGTACTTGATATAACATGTACTGTCTTTCTTTTATATTCACTTATGCATGATCCCTTGAAAATATTTCTCAGAAGTGTGTGGGTATGAATATACAGTCCACTTATTATTTCACACAGAATTTCACGTATTGTATGAAATATTTTCCTAGTTCACATGATAATTCCCTAATTCATGCAAAGTGGATGACCTAACCAATGTTATGTGATGTTTACAATCCATTCATTTCCTTTGAATGATACAAGTTTGTCATGTGATCCTTCTTTAATCACACAAGTTCTTTTGAAATTCTGGAATGGATCTTTGTTGATTAACCCTCTTCATGTGATGAGATCTTACAATCTCACTAACTCCTCCACATGGTCATATAAGGTTCACGTGAACTGATCTTCTTCAAATACACCACCTTCACACATGGAAGTCGCATGTCACGAGGTACTATTTGTGGCCTCTCCTCAACCTCTTCGCAAGACCTAGATGGATCAGATATTCATTCATGTGATAATGGATATTGTGTTTGGGCTATTCTCAAATGTCTTCTCTTGATCAAAAGATTCAATAGATACTCCTTTATGTGATTGAATCAAGGGATAATGAACTACCTTCATAAGAAGATATCATGCATATTATCTATTATTAAAATAAGAGTTTTATCTCTGGTATTCTAGATGTTGTAGCAGAATCAACTCTCAGTCAATCCTTAGTTTATATAGGCATTGTAGCTCTAATTTTTCAGGCATGATCGGGAATTTTTCAAATGCTTGAGGATGTCAGGATCTCATGAATTATAAGGATTTTGGATTCTTGATATAGTGCTAAATAGATCATGTGATCACATGATTGCTTCAAATGATCACTTTGTTGATCACATGATACCTCATAGATCTTATTTCAACTCCATGGTGGACATGTTCTAAGGAAAACTGAATAATTCAGCAATAATTGTTGCTAAAGAGTGAAACTTCTCACAGAAATTATTCTTTTTGTGTTAGATTCTGTGACTATATACATTTCATTATGTTATTACTTTATAATTGTCACTAAATTTATCATGTGGTCTTAGGATTATCATGTGATGACATCACCTGAAAGTTTCTAGTTCTTATGACAGTGTCTTTGTTCTTCAAATGCATGAAAGACAACAATTTCATGGCTTTCTTTGGTTTAATATCCCTTATCTCAATACATTAACATGTTGAATAGAGATGATCAGTTACCATGATATCATAGTTACTGACTATCTCTATTCATGTGGCAAAAAACCTCCTTGAGAGGTTGGAGACAATGATAGAAATTGAATATATGTGGAATGGGAATTCAGATGGTGGAGATTTTTCTGATCAGATGGCTGGTGTTCTATATATCTTTTTAATGATAAAGGAATAGTATTATCCACATTTTAGTCCCACATCATCCACATTATTTATTTTCCTCTTACTTTTATTAAAAATATTGTTGTAATACCCTTGATCTATCTACTAGAAATCAATACTATTCACACTTTCATACACATGAGCTTCTACTCAATAGGCTACTGGACAAACCTATGCACCTATGAGAGATCTCTTTGTGGACTTTATACATGTGACTAACAAGGGTCTTATACATAGCCCCACCATTCCTCCTTATGTGGCCTCCTATGGAAGCATCTCCCAGGGGGTTGACCCTCAGGTCCCCTAATATGTGGTTGAGGTCAAGCCTTAAGGTATTCACATGGGTTGGCCTACTATTTTTAATATGATTCAAAGTCATATATATTTATAAACAATATTACTATAAAAATTAACTTCCAAACCATCCATAAATAATATTCCTATCCATACATTAAAATATGAATTCCCATAAAACAACTTCTTCAAATTTTTTAACAATGTACGATCTTCAAACATCTATTGCATGTGGAAGAAGATAAAAAGAAAGGTTTAATAATCTTTAGACATAACCAAGGTGAATTTTCCATGCGTTCCATATAATTCCATTACATGGATCCATAAAAATTATAAAGGTATCATTAATTCATCCAAAAAATCATATTTAATTATATAAAACAAATTCAACAAATTCTCAAAACTATTTATCAAGACTACTAAATTATTTGGTCTTTTAGGATGTGATATCTTGTATCAGCACCAATGTAATAAATTAACCACTGACTCTTGGATACTAGAGTCGGTTTATTTACAACAAATCAACATTATAGAATAATTAATATATCATGTAAATCATATATATCCATCAAATAAATTATTATGACCATTTATGTGAAATATAAATGAAAAAATAATCTAATCGCTTCATGGAGGTGGTAGTTTACATGTACGCACGAGTGGCGTTACCTTTTTACAAATGATTTTCAGGTAAGATGGTTGATTTGATATTATAATTATAAAAGTATAATTATATCACAAATATCATAGCTGACATTTATATATATATATATATATATATATATATATGTTTAATCCATCATTCTATCCATCTTTGAGAGGCGGTGATAGAAAATGAATTACATTGGTCCGCAAGTCGGTAATCTTTCATACACACGATTGATGGATTAATTTTTCATTTGATGGAAGATGATATGGATATAGGTTATTACAATAAAATTATTATTTTCAATATATTGAAGATATTTTTATTATTTTTTCACTATAGTTGAATAATATTTGAAGGAGGATGAATAATTAATAAAACAAAAACATATGGTTAAGAACTAGGCCTCTTCTTTAGCCAACTTATTTTTGTTTATACCCAAAGCCTTACTACGATTGTTTTATGATCAACTTGGGGAATATATGTCATAGAGAAGGATGAGAAGATGTTATTTGGGAATTTATTTATTAAACAAAATGTATCTTGATGTACAAATAGTATTGGAGATGGGGTTACCTTTTATAATTGAGGCGAGGGTCGCATTTGAAATTTATCAATGTTTTTAAATAATGTCATGTCATATTAATGGAAAAATGTATCAAAAATGAAAAAATTTCAATATTTATATGGTTAAGGTATAAATACATATGAAAATGGGTTTTGATAATTTTTTTTGGTAATTTAGACACTTATATTTTTATTTTACACCTAGTAAACTTGTTTTAATCTTCACCACAGAAAGAGAATTTTTACTATTTTTACTATTCATTAAGGGGAGAAATTAAGTTGAACATATAAAATAATATTAATTATGATTATTCCAGATATATAATTCATTTTATCTCATTAAATTCATTGATTTGGTAAATTTTAATTTTAATTTAAAAATCCAATGTGTCAAAAAGAAGTTTTCAAAAAAAAATTCTTATGTATATATTTTTTTTATCAAAATTAAATATAAAATTAATAAATATGATATAAATTTTATTAATAATAAAATAATTAAACTAATTTTACTTTTTAAATCATTTTACAATATAATATAACTTTTTAAATGCTTTAAATAAAAAAGAAAATTTTAATAAAAATTACTACTTTTCACAATTCATCAAAACATTAATCATTCAAAAAAAGTATATAATAAAATTAAAATTAAGATAATTTTTAAATGTTTGATTTAAAAAATAAGTTCATTTTTCCATATAAAGTTTCTTAAGGTTTTGAAAATGAATTTTAAAATTATTTCAAAAAACACAATGAATCTTTTTGTTATAAAAAAATCATTTGTAGGAATAAAAGTAGATTTATTCATAGAAAAAAATATTATTTAAATTATAAAACATTTTATTAAATATATTATATAAAAATTTAAATAAAATAATTTACAAATAGTGAAAAAATAATAATTTATTAAGATAAAATTACCTTGTTTTCATAAAAAAGTTACTGAGAAAATCTTTATTTTTCCTTCAAATGGTTTTTATTTTTATTTATACTAAATTGATATCCAATGAATTTATTTTATAAAATTTGAAACCACATATTTTTTTATAATTTATTTAGCCCTATTCATACCCACTAATCTAATTTCTATGAAATAATAATCACATTAAATAATAATATTTTAATTGTATATTGTGGTATGTGTAAACATGGTATTGCATATAATGAAATATATCAATGAAATTAATTTATTTTTAAATATATTTCATAAAATCATGGGGTGATACATTATACTCCCCATAATAATAATTTTTCCCTCGAATCATTTTTACTCTGATACAGACAAATTATTAAACTCCTCCCTCATCATACCCTCATGTTCCCTTATAGCTTCCGAAAATTGGTGGTTTCACCACAAAAATTTAACTTGGTGTGTTTTATTGTTTTGTATAAAATTATCTCTATGATCTAGAATCTACACTAGTTGTTCCTCATAAGAGATATATTTCCCTAGTGGTATGAACTTTGAGTTCATTACATGTGAATTGTTAGGTATGTACTTCTTCAGGATAGATACATGGAACACATCGTGAACTTGAGAGTGTTTAGTAGTAGTTCCAAAAGATAAGATTCAATCCAAAACCAGTCAATATTATCAAAATAGTTAATATAACTAGGTATTAGTTTTAAATTTTTCCCGAATCACATAAAATTATTTCAAAGAGAAATTTAGAGAAACACATTTCCAACAACTTCAAACACCATATCTCACTGACAATTGTCAATGTCATTATTTTGATGACTTTATACTATCATTTTGTTTTTCTAAAACATCAATATAGTATGTCAAAGTTATACACTTATTTATATAGAGATCTTCATAAGGAGACATTTGAATGATCGAGTGAAAGATATTATTGTAAGAAAACTCAACTATAGGAAGGTGTTGATCCCCAAATACTTTTAATTATAGAGAAAAATGTTTCAATATATACTGAAGGGTTTGAATGGTTCTGTAATAATGAAATCCATTTGAGGATGATAACTAGTTCTAAAACATAAATCTGTATCTATATCCTGCTGAATACTTAACTAGAACATCATGGTAAACATATGATCCTGATAAAATATTATAAAATATGGTTCTTCATGTAACCTTACCAATTATTTAATGAATATTCTAGAAATATTATCAAGATATATGTATTTTCTGATATCAATGAACTGTACTAACATCACAAGGAAATTGACAACAACCCAAATAGTATTATGTACTTTAGATGGTTTGGAGTGTCTAATGAAAATATCCATGTAGAATTTTTCCCATTTCTATTCTCATATTGGAAAAGGCTGTAAACCCTTGGAATTTTTTCTATCATCCTTAAATTACTGACAAAATAGTTATCGAGATACATATTCTACAATATCCCTTTTAGTATGATATAGAGTTTTGTATTAGTTATTAATCCATAACATTTATGTCTAAAACATTATTTTTATCTAAGTGTATTTTCCAAAATAGTTCATGGAGGATTTGGGAGTGTTTAGGCTAGTTTAAGGCCCTGAAGTTCTAGTTTTTGGAAAAGAAGGGGGGGACAAGGTTAGCACACTATTAGTAATAACCATGCGCCTCAACTATACGGCCCATAGAGGGTGCGACATTGTTTTTTAAACCATGAAAGAATGGTAGGATGGAAACAAAAAACCTTCAATATATAGGTTCATGAAGTAAAGTTTGTAATCTAATTTTCTAGCCTTGTTCTAAGACCATGCGAGGAGTTGTTCCTGGGACAATTCCAAGTGCATAGTCTACTCATGGGTTTTTAACTATATTCATGAACCAGGTGTGGGGTATGCACTTATACAATACAAGCCACATAGTTGGAACATGATTTTTCCAACTATGTGTGAAAACTGCATTCCCCTTTTAAAAGGGTTATTTTACCCTTTTTATCATAAATCACTATAACCGTCACCCCTCATTTATTCTCCTTCAAAAAATAGGACCCTCACCTTCATAAGAGATCTCATCTAATCATTCTATAGGCTCTAAGTTATCCACTTCATATGAATATTGATTCATGCATCGTTCATTACATTAGATCACCCTCATCATGTATATGATTATATTTTTTTTATCAATTTCTCTTCCCATATTTTATGTTATCATCATTTATTCTAATTTCCCATATTTTAGGGTGGTTGTATCATTTCACTGATATCATCCATTCCCAAATGAATCTAAAGTTAATATCAGAAGAGGAGAAATATATCAATTTAATGTAGGTGGTATATTAATTTTGTCTAAAATTATTGATGTTTATATCATGCATCAATGTGACACACACTTTAATTACAATTCATTGCCTTAAATATGTGTAATTACTTATTAAATTGTTAAATCTTGACCATGATACTTACATAGAACCTTGATGTTGTTAAATTGTGATGAAATTGATAGAAAACACCCCTTTGGGTGTGTTTTTATATGTTCCCTTGACACTTTTACCAAGACAGTATGACCAATACAACTCATAAGGGGGGTTTTATTGTATATAATTATTGAAATGAGTATATTAAATTAATTTATATCTAAAATGAAATAAATGAAATGCTAATGGAAATTCCATGTCACTTGACCGTTGTTGAATCGTGAATTATACTCATGAATAAATATGATTAAATGATAGGTGTAATGGTATGACATTTCACTTGGGTTATATAAAATATTAAACATTCCCATGGAATATGTTATGACCAGTATATGCTATTGTTTTATGGCCTACCTTGGGTAAGCCTTGGATTTCCCACTTTAGACTGACATGACAGTTTAATGGACTCCACCCAATTCATGGATATTTTTTCCAAGATTTGAAAGCCCACTTGGAAAAAATACATATAAAACATTGATGAATTTACATATGTAGTTTCATGGACTCATCTGTTAATTTCCCAAAAAATTAGAATTCCTTGGATTATATCCTTAGATTGAGCTTGATGTTAAGGGAACATACCCCTCAAATTAGCTCATTGTGATCCAATAAAGTCTAATCTAAGGATACCTATTACATGTTACTATGTCTTAATTGATTTATTATTATAGGATTTCCATGAGGACGGTTCACCCTAGGATTACACTCAACCCTTATATTTTTCAACGTCACCACTTAAAGTTGTGTGTTGGATTGACCTTATAAGGTCATGGTTTTTTTTTATAATTATACAATTGGATTCCATGTTTATATATTTTGGTTCATTCATACTATGTTATATATATATATAAAATATGACATATGTTTATAGATATTTTGGTTTATGCTAAAGCGTATAAATTTTTACAGGTATTCCCTAGGAACCAATCCCGGATGAGTTCAGTTTATTTTAGAGATTTTAATAATTATCCTATCTTCACACTGTTTAATTTATATTAAATATATAGATTATATTATACATTGTTGGTGGTGTCATACTATGTTTTACACACACCAGGTGCAGGCCTTCGATTAGTACTCAGAGAGACTTCATGGATGCGGATAGGGACAAAGGGAAGTGCTTAGCTAGGTAATCTTGACTTCTATTCTAGTAATGATATTATTTTTATATGATTAATCCAAAATCTCGATACAATTTTGGAGATACCTATGATTTTTTTCAATATTTGGTTATGTATACTATTTTATTTCTTCGATCTAGCGGTGGAATGATTCAGGGACATCATTCGTGATGATTTTTTGGAATACATTTTGAGAGACAGGTAGATTTCCCCATTGATATTGTTCTATGATTATCACTATTATCTGTTTATATTATTAAGATAGCTCATACTGAGCTCTAGTAAAATAGGATAATGTTAGAGGAATTATAAGAAAATCGGTTTAAATGAAACAATAACCATTCTTGGGGTTCACATATCCTTTTTTGAAGAAGGAGGATATGACCCTCAGGCTATGTTTGGATTACTAGGATTTGAATAATATTATAGTTAAGAATTGGTATCAATTGCCTCATATAGATGATCTATTTTTCCAACTCTAGTGAGATATAGTATACTCAAAAATTTACTTTAAGTTGAGTTACCATTTGGAAACGGTTGGAACCTCAAATATACTATGTACAACATTTCAAAGGATATATAACATTTATGTGTATGAGGTAATGTCATTAAATATCCCAATATAATGGTTTTTTTATGGAATTGATGAATTCGGTTTTCTAACCATACTTGGATTTTATTTTGGTTGTTTTCATGGAAGATTTTTGTAAGAACTCGGATTTTCTTTTTCAGGTATGTTTTTCCTTCCCTAGTCGTTTTTAGAAAAAGAGGAAAATCTAGAAATTTTTGGAGGACACACCATGTACTACGATGCCACTAGAGGCCATGTGATGGTCGTGTCATGGCCACACACATGTCCATGTAGGGGTGACATTGAGTCCACCTAAAGTGGAGTATGAAAATGGAGAGTACATGCCATGTACTTCAAAATTACATGTTGTTTACTTTTTTTTCAGTAAACGCACTGGGGGTCGCGTATAATCGCCAGAACACACTCTTTTTAGGTCCCGTTCGACCGAGAGAACTGTATGACCAAGTATCTTCGATTATCCCTCGAGCATGCATCCGTCCTCCAAATCAAACACCATCAATTGCATTCGATTCACATCGGTGAGTTCTTTCTTCGCACAAAGCATCGTTTTCCAATTCCTCTTCTTTTCCAAGTTATTGTGGGTTGAATGTTTTATATGTTTTCATATATGTACGATGTTATAAGGAGATTGAATCATTGAGGTTCATGTATATTGATCACCTACCACCAAGGTATGTGGTCTGTGCCTTTCCATTCAAAGTCTATGAGTATTATATGTAATTTTGACCTATACCCTTGAACGGGGTATTGTGTGTTACTGTTTTACCCCTGTTGTCTTCCATCCTTGCTTGTATGCTTGTGTAGAGGTTAAATGGATAATAATAGGGTTGTTTTTGTATGACTTGGATGTTTTTCCCATGCATGTTCTTTTTATGACTTTTTGGTCATGTTTAGCGAGTTTGGACACCTTGCCTATTTTCCATACCAGTTCCTGTAGAATGGAGAGTTTGAATCCTGACATGATTGATATATTGTAGACTATTTAGACTAGTAGTTCTATAGGTTTACTTTGGCTATATTTCATTTCTATGTCATCGTCCAACACAACGTCGTGACAACTGGGTGTAGTAGACTATAAACAGAATTAACCGAGTGAGCATCCATAGAGAGTCTTTGATAATTAGGCTATAGAGGGATAGGCTATGTGAGCTTCCTCAGAGAGCCTAGGATTACATTGGGTTATAAAGGGATTGACTGTGTGAGCTTACTCAGAGATTCCTTGACTTCTTTAGACTATAAGGGGATAAACCATGTGAACTTCCTCATAGAGTCTTTGTTTTACTTTGAATTACCATGCTTACCTTAGACTATAAGAGAAATTGACTGTGTGAGCTTCCTTATAGATTCTTTTAATGATCTGGCCTATAAGGGGAATTGAATAAGTGAGCTTTCTTAGAGAGTCCTTGACATTGGGGCTATAAGTGGAATTGACCGAGTGAGCTTCCTCAGAGAGTCCAGGACTACCTTAGACAATAAGGGGAATTGACTGAGTGAGATTCCTTAGAGAGTCTTATAATTTTAGTATGACCAAACCAGAGAGGATAGACTAAGTGTACTTCCCAGAGGGTTGTTGTTACTTGTTAGGTAGGACCATAGGGGATGGTTGTGAGTACTTCCCAGAGGGTTACCTATTTGTGGTTAGTTGCTTGTTAGCTGTTGCTTGATATTGGAACTGTGGTTTATTGCTTTCTGTACTTTTACCTACCATATATTAACTGACTATTAGGCACATATCTTCAGGTGTTTTCCTACTAGGATTTAGTCTCACACCTAGTTTGGGCCCTGCATTTGTGCCCAAACAGATTATATTGTTGCAGGTAAAGATAAGGGAAAGCGCCCTTCCACTTCAGGTACTTGACTTTCTATGGAGCTAGAGAGAATGGGACCAAGCCAAGGTTTGGAATGCTGAATAGCTATTATCTTTTTATTTTTTACATGGTTCTTTACTATTTTTATTCAGCATTGTGACTTTTTTGTATGTTTTTCTAGACATATATATCATGCATCATTATTAGGCATTGCTCTAGTTGTTTACTATCATAGTCTTCTGTTGTTTACTATTGTTGGATATTTACTACTACCGATGTTGCATGTTTTTTTAAATCCATTGTGTACTCATCCAATGAGGTCATAGTTTCCCCACTATCACACCCAAGGCCTTCTCTGCTAGTCGGAATCCTCTGGAATTTGATGAAATGCGCATGAGGCCATGTGACCAACCGGGTACAGGGCACCTCTGGGTGGATTCTGGAACCGGGACGTTACAAAGTGGTATCAAAGGGTGTCTTTTCTCTTGATTTATTTTTTGGATCCTATAGCTAGGGATAAGATGGAATAGGTACTTGGTAATAAGCTGTCCCCAGGAGTAGAAAACCCGTGTACAGGGAAAATCCAATCTACCTCATTTATTGTAATTTTTTCTGATTTTTCAACTTTACAGTTGATTTGATTTTCACCTTTGGGTGACTCACATGTTTTTTATGATAATATTGATGATATTGAGGTTCTATTTTTGTCATAACCCAATAAGATGAGGTTATTCCATCCCATGCATCATATAGGCACTTGCTATAAATCACATATCGTGAATTTTTTCCATGCTATCTAGGATGCATTAGAAAATTCATGTTGTTGTGATAGATGTTGTGTGGAATATTCATGCTATTGTGATAGATGAATTGACAAAATACTTATTGTTTGATAAGGTATTTTTTGTGTAAGTATTTGTTTTGATAAATGCCAAACTTTGGTTCTTGGGGTGTTATGAGCCTTCCTGGACCGTAATTTGCTGAATCATCACTTTCTTGTCTTGTTATAACATGTGTAAGATGAAAAGCTTCAATTCGCGGAGAGTAAGGGCCCTAACAGATCATAATTTGGCACTTTTAATGCTTGTTTCATTGTTTTTCTGGGTTCCGTAGTAGTTTCTGAGGCTTACTGTCCAGAAAAACCCAGAATACACATCGTGTAGTTTTGACTACAAGCCCTGTGTTATTCTGTTTGGGAAGACACATTTTTTCCTAACCACATGCTATGTAACGTATATACATGTCATGTAATATATAACCATTTCATAGGCCATGTAGAAGAGAAACGAGATGGGGAATTCCTTGTAGGAACACGTCGTGTACCAGTTTCGCATGTCGTGTAGTCTAATCAAAGTACATGACCGTGTCACGAACAACACAGGGTTGATGTTATCTATCCACACACACATCATGTTAGGATTTTACACGCCGTGTAGTCTGACCTACGTACCCGTTCGTGTCATGAACAACACGGGTCGGTGTTATCTTTCCACATACACGCCATGTTAGGATTTTACACGCCGTGTAGTCTGACCTAGGTACCCGTCCGTGTCACGAACAACACAGGTCGGTGATAGCCTTAAACATAAACACCATGTCCATCGGGATCACACTATGTAGTTTCAGTCATGTGTGGGGCCATGTCACTAACAACACGGGCCAGGTGAATCATTTTTAGTACACATTGTGTCTGCCTTGAACACACCGTGTAGTCTTTTCATATGAGATCCATGTGGCCCAACTATGTAGAAGGACCCAGGTAGGGAAAAAGGATTCAGGTACACACCGTGTTCTAGGACAACACGCCATGTGTTTTGGGGTGTTACAAAACCAGTTTTGGCGAGAGTACATTCCCTTGTGAATGACTTAAAGAACACAACGTGAAGGGGAAATACATGTTGTGTAGTCATGTTTTTCTTCACTTGAATTCTATATTTCTCTGGTTTTCTTTGTGTGCCTTCAGTTTTCAATCCTTGAAATTATTGAATCTAAGTTTGTGTTTGACCTTGCAGTGTCCTGCCACCTAGACGTCTTCTGTTTGACTACCAGTTGTAGGGAAGTGATCAGATGCATGATATTGTTGATCGGGGACTTCCTGTAGATCCTCCTGTTGTGCCAGCCATGGCACCAGCAGTTATACCAGATGCAGGCGTCGATGCACAGTTTAGTGAGGGTTTTCTGAGGATGATGCAGACCTTCTAGGGAGTTCCGCCTCCTACCCCATCGATGGCATATTTGACGTGGGTTTTCCAGCAGCAGCATCCTCCCACCTTCTCAGGGGAAGAGGACCACATGCTGTAGATTCATGGCTCGAAGCCACATTGACGATCTTTGAGAATCTCAAGGTACCACCAGAGAGGTGGGTGACGCTCATGACCTATATACTCCGAGAATCTGCCAAGAGGTGGTGGGATGTCATATCTCAGGTAGGATGCCACTAAAATATGTATTGGGAGGAGTTACAACTTATCTTTTATGATTACTTCTACCCGAATACCTTGAGGGCCGATCGAGCCTGAGAGTTCATGAGCCTGTAGCAGGGTACTCTTTCTATGATGGAGTATTCCTCTCGCATCATGGAGCTACAACATTTCACGCCTATTCCACCAGGTGATGAGTTGTTCCTGGATAGGATGTTTGAGGATGGTCTCAAGATGGATATCTTTTCCCAGGGGAAAATCTTTAGGTTGACTTCGATATCTTCTATCTTCAACCAGGCGCAGATTAAGGAGCACAATCTGAGGGATTCTAAAGTTGTAAGATAGGGTGGTTCGACATCCAGAGTTAGTATTCCTTCAGCTGATAGGAGGAAGCGCCGTAGGGAGACTGCATGGGGATATCAAAGTAGGTGGTAGCACTTTCAGGTTGCCACGTGGTGTGCTACTGGTGCGGGAGGAGTGGGCATACGAGGCCAAGTTTCCCGAGAGACCTGATGGAGTGACAATCTTGTGGAAAGATGATCCATCTCTAGAGTTTCTGTCAGTTTTTCTCTCCATAAACTAGAGATAGGGGTTCTTCTATGACCCCGCGTTTCAGGATCATCACCACTAGTTTTTCACTAGTCTGGGAACTGGATTTGTTCCCGCTGTTCAGGCCAAAGCGGAGGTCATGGCTTGGGTAGTCAGTCGTTGGTCCTTCAGTGAAAGTAGGGTGGATCAGCTCAGAGCGATCAGGCAGGGTCTCAAGGCCATGGAGCAGGCCAGAATTTTGCAGTGGAGCAGACCCAATAGGAGCAGGATCCTGGGCCTTCCACAGTTCGAGTTACGATCTTAGTAGCCTCAGTTTTATCTTCTCCTCTTTTTGACACAGGGGCTTCCCCTAGAATTATCTTTTTTACTGTTGTGGAGAGCCTTGGGCTCTGCATCTTTTCTTCTTCCAATATCTTGATTCTTGAGTCTCCGTTAAGGTTGAGGAAATCTAGAGTACGTCAGTGCAAGGAGTTCCCTATGGAGTTTGGGGGATGTTACTTCTTATGGGACCTCTATGTCCTAGAGATGACGATTTATGATGTCATTCTCGGAATGGACTGGGTAGTTCCCTTCTAGGCAGTCATCAATTGTTATCACCATAGGGTGAGTTTCGTATCACCAAAGGGTGGAGCTTTTCTTCATAAGGCCTAGTGGGATGTCTTGGTGAGCAGAGCGGGACCAGAGCATCATGGGTTAGGAGGAGTTATGACCCAGATCACAGGTCTATATTTGGATGAATAAGGGACATCACAGTTAGACTTCCCTCCAGTGGTGGATCGTTTTAGGGATGTCTTTCTAGATAATGTTTCAGTTTTTCATCCAGAGCGCGAGGTGGGGTTTTCTATTGAGATTGTACTAGGAGCGGCACTGGTTTCCATTCCTCATTATAGGATGGCTACACCAGAATTAAAGGAGATCAAGAAGTAGTTGTAGGAAAAGAGTTTCATCTAACCCAGTAAATCTCCTTGGGGTTTTCTTGTCCTATTTGCGAAGAAGGCATACTGCACCCTCAAGATTTGTGTGGATTTCCGGAAGTTGAACTAGTTGATGGTCAAGAACCGATACCCCTTTCCCAGGATTGATGATCTCTTTGATCAGCTTAGAGGAGCCTGATTGTTCTAGAAATTTGACTTGATATGTGGTTATCATCAGTTTCATGTTAGAACATCTAATATACCTCTTACATCCTTTCGGAGAAGGTATGTTCTATACAAGTATACGGTTATGCTGTTCGGTCTCATGAACGTGCATGCAGCTTTCATGGCACTGATGAACTGACTGTTCCATCAATACGTGGATTCCTTCGTGGTTGTATTCATGGATGATATCTTGGTGTACTATCACACTCAACACGACTGTTACACACATCTTGAGATTGTTTTGAGTACACTGAGGGAGCATCAGTTATATTCTAAGCTCTCAAAGTGCCACTTTTAGATGGACCCGATTCACTTCTTGGGTCATGTCATCTCATAGACTGGTATATCAACAGAGATAGATAATGTGAGAGCTATAGTTTCCTGGGATCATCTGAAAAACGTCTTTGAGGTATGGAGTTTTCTAGGGCTGTTTGGATGGTACAGACGCTTCATGTAGGACTTTTCAGGCTTAGTAGCACCGTTGATGGGTCTGAATGACAAGGGTGTGAAGTTATTATGGTCAGATTCTTGTGAGGTATCCTTTTAGGAGATGATGGGGAGGTTAACGTCAGCATCGATACTAGTCTTCCCAGAGCCGGGAAAGATCTATACTGTTTACTATGTTGCATCAGGTATCGGTCAGGGAGTTGTGCTTATGCCGGGAGATGGAGTCATTGCGTATGGGTCTCGGAAGTTGAGGCCACACAAAAGGAACTAAGTGACACATGATCTGGAGTTGGCATCTATTGTTCATGTCATATGTTATTGGAGACATTATCTTCCGGGAGATCATTTTGTGGTCTTCACAGACCACAATAGTCTCAAGTACATTTTCACTCAGCGTGATCTGAATTTTAGATAGTGGAGGTGGGTTGAGTACCTACAATCCTTTGATTTCGAGCTTGCCTATAAGCCTGGGAAGGGCAATGGAGTGGCTGATGCATTGAGAAAAAGGACTCAGATATAGGCAGTTCAGGAGGCCAGTAGTGAGTGGAAGCTTATGGATCTATTCTCCATGATGCATTTGGATGTGAAAGATAGTCAGGGGCAGACTTTTCTTTATTCTATAGCTGCTAGCTCTACACTTATTGATCGGGTGAAAATGAGGAAGCTATCAAACTCAGAGGACCTATTCCTACAGGAGAGTGTGTTAGGAGAGGACTCTATTCCAGGATAGACCATAGGCGAGGACGAGATCTTGCATTTCCAGTGGCACGTATGGATGCCAGAAGACATACGCGAGGAGCTGATGCATGATTTTCATTCCTCAATTTGGGAAATTTATCCTTGTTTCACCAAGATGTATCAGGATCTACACCATCAGTATTGGTGGTCGGGTATGAAGAGGGATGTTACTAGTTTCATCATGAGGTCTTCAACTTTTCAGCAGGTGAAGGCGGAGCATCATCGACAAGTATGGATTCTACAGTAGTTACCCATTCCTGAGTGGAAGTGGAATGACATCACGTTTCATTTCATGACAGGGTTGTCGTGGCCACCTTGTGGGAATGATGCCGTATGGGTTTTCATTGAAAAACTCACAAAGGTCACTCACTTCTTTCTAATCAAGGATACTTTTAGTGTTGATGAGATGGGACAGTTTTACATCTGGGAGATTGTACGTCTTCATGGAGTTCCACACTCTATTGTTTCAGACAGAGATGCTTGTTTTACTTCTCGGGTCTAGCAGGGGATTCAGAAGGCTTTGGGTACACATGTACTTTTGAGTATAGCTTACTATCCCTAGATAGATGGCCAGTCTGAGTGTATGATTTAGGTACTTGAGGACATGCTCCAAGCATGAATCCTGGATTTTGGTGGTTCTTGGGAGAACCATATACCTCTTGTGGAGTTTTCCTACAATAATTGTTTTCAAGAAACTATTATGATAGCACCTTATGAGGCTTTGTATGGTAGGTCGTGCTGGGCACCCTTAAGTTGGCTAGAGGCAGGAGATGAAACTTTGATGGGACCTCGTCTTGTTTAGGAGACCACAGAGCAGATAGAGTTGATTCAGAAGAGGATGGATACTAAACAGTCTCGTTAAAAGTTTTATGTTGATCATCAGAGACGACCTCTAGACTTCAAGGTTAGGGATAAGGTTTTTCTATGGGTCACACTGAGGTTGGGACACAATAGGATTATGATAGAGGGTAATCTTTCTCCAAGGTACATTGGGCCGTTTGAGGTGTTGGAGAGAGTTGGGACAGTTGCCTATCTGTTGTAGTTACCTCAGAGGTACCGGGCTATGCACGATGTTTTTCACATCTCTCTACTACGACATTACTTTTCAGACACGTCTCATGTCATTCAACTAGAGGAGGTTGAGCTTGAAGTGGATGTGTCATTTGAGAGCACACTATCCATATTATTGATCAAAGTACAAAGGTTATCCATGGCTGGTTGGTTCCTCTAGTACGAGTGCTATGGTAGCACAGGTGAGTATAGTAAGAGACTTGGGAGAGGGAGGCCGATGTACTATCACAGTGGCTGGAGCTGTTTAGGATTTATCCTTCTACACCACCTAGCTAGGGAAATTCAAAGATGATTTTCTTTAAGGGAGGATGTTTGTAATAACCCAAATCTTCTTTTAGAGCATTTTTTTCCTTTCCTGGTCATTTTGAGAAAAAGAGGAAAATCTAGAAATATTCTATGTACACGCCATGTACTTTATGAGTACACACCATGTATTGCGATTCCGCTAGAGGCCGTGTTCTGGCCGTGTTATGGCCACACACACGGCCATGTAGGGGTGACATGGAGGCCACCTAAAGCGAAGTACGGAAAAGGTGAGTACATGCCATGTACTTCAAAAGTACATGTCATGTACTTTATTTTATTCATCAAACGCACTGGGGTCGCTTCTAATCTCCAGAACGCACTTCTTTTAGGTCCTCTTCATCTGATATCACCGTACGGATGTGGATCATTGACGAGCCCCCGAGCGTGTGTCTGTCCTCCGAATCAAACATAGTCTATTGTGTTGGAATCGCATCAGTGAGTTCTTCTTTCTCCCAGAGCATCGTTTTCCAATTACTCCTCTCTTCCAAGTAATCATGGGTTGGATGTTTTATACATTTTCATAGATCTATAATGTTCTAAGGTGATTCAAGAATTGAGGTTCAACGATATCGATCATCTAACCCCATGGTAGGTGGTTTGTACCTTTCCGTTCAAATTCTTTGAGTATTATGTGTAATTTCCATTTATACCCTTGAACGGGGTATTGTGTGTTACTGTTTTACCCATGTTGTCTTCCTTTTGTGCTTGTATGCCTGTGTAGAGGTTGAATGGATAAGAATAAGGTTTTTATGCTATGCCTTGGATGTTTTCCCATGCATGTTCTGTTTATGACCATTTGGTTATGTTTAGCCAGTTTGTCCACCTTGACTATTCTCCATACCTGTAGCTGTAGGATGGAGAGTTTGAATCCTGACAAGCTTGATATGATGTAGACTATTTATCCAAGTAGTTGTGTAGGTTTACATTGGAGATATTTCATTGATATGCCTTTATCCTACCCAGGGATATGAGAACCAAGTGTAATAGACTATAAGGGGAATTGACCGAGCGAGATTCCTTAGAGTGTCTTTGAGCATTAGGCTATAGGGGGGAAGACTATGTGAGATTCCTAAGGGAGCATAGTATTACATTGGGCTATAAGGGGATTGACTGTGTGAGCTTCCTTAGGGAGTCCTTTATTTCTTTAGACTATAAGTGGATAGACCGTGTGAGCTTCCTCAAAGAGTCTCTTTTTTACTTTGAATTATCGTGCTTAACTTAGGCTATAAGGGGAATTGACTGTGTGAGCATCCTCAGAGAGTCTTTGAATGACCTGGGCTATTAGGGGAATTGACCAAGTGAGCTTCCTCAGAGAGTCCCTGACTACCTTAGACTATAAGGGGAATTGGCCAAGTGATCTTCCTCAGAGAGTCTTATAATTTTCATATGACCAAAACAGAGAGGTTAGGCTGAGTGTACTTCCCAGAGGGTCGTTGGTACTTGTTATGTAGGACCATAGGGGATGACAGTGAGTACTTACCATAGGGTTACCTGTTTGTTCATAGCTTCTTGTTAGTTGTTACTTGATATTGGAACTGTGGATTTTTTACTGTTCTGCATGTTTTTGTTTACTTCTTTCTGTACTTTTACCTTCCATATATTCACTGAATGTTAGGCACACATCTTCGGGTGGTTGCCTTCTGGGATTTAGTCTCACATCATATTTGGGCCATGATTTTGGGCCCAAATAGATTATATTGTTGCGGGTATAGATAAGGGAAAGAACCCTTCCAATTCAGGTACTTGACTTGCTATGGAGCTGGAGAGCATGGGACCAAGTCTAGGCTTTTGATGCTGCGGAGCTGTTATCTTTTTCTTTTTTACTTGGTTTAGTACTATTTGTATTCATCATTGTGAATTGTTTAGATATTTTACTATACATATGTATCATTCATCATTATTATGCATTTCTCTAGTTGTTTATTATCTTAGTCTTCTATTTTTTACTATTGTCGGATATTTTCTACTTCTTTTATTGCATGTTTTTTTACTTCCACTTTGTAAACTACCAATAAGGGCATAGTTTCCCCACTATCACACCCAAGGCCCTTTCTACTAGTCGGAATCCTCTCGCGTTTAGGGAAATTCACTTGGGTCCATTTGACTAACCGGGTATGGGCAGCCTCTGGGTGGATTCTGGAACCAGGATGTTACAATATTATAGTTTATTCTCAAACTCAACCTAATCATTCAAAAAAAATTGGAATAATATTTAATACACCAATAGAGCATTGGATGTTTTTTAATCTCACAAGATAGAATGTATAGATTGTTAATGTTCTTTTCTTAGGTCACATTATCTCAGAATCTAGGGTATCTATGGATCTCGAGGAGGTGAGATTATATTTTTAAGAGATTCCCAAGAACATATATGTTATATATATATTTTCATAGGGATATCTGGTTCCTATGGAAATTTTATTTAAGATTTATCATGCCTTTCATCACCTACTATGGGATTGAACATAAAATAAATTAATTTTACAAGGTATGAATAAAGTGAAAATGGAATTAAAGAGTTGAATTGATGGATGAACTCGAAATGTCTCTTATTTTTACCTGATCCATGAAGAGGATTTAGTGTTTATTATAATGAATTAGTCATCGGGATGTGAGCTTCATTTTATACAAGGAAATCAATTCCTGGAATAGGGGTCTTGTCAATTGAGGCCTCATGAGTGTTATTACTCAAAGAATGATCATGAGGTAGTATTTTTTGTTCATGTCTTGCATTGCTGGATTCATTTTTCTCTTATATATCAATTCATTATATATCAGAAGACTCAAATGCAAGTGGTTCGAGAAGCCAAGAGTGAATGGTTGTTGATGGATCTCTTTTCTAAGATGCATCATTAGAATTTGGAGCATTAAGAAAATACTGTTATTGTAGACTTAAAAATGACATCATCACTTATGGAATGAGTTTTTATGAGATTGTTTTCAGATCCCAAAGTCTTTGTCCTATGGGAATGTGTAGCAAGTGATGAACCACTATCTAGCTGGGTTGTTGTTAAGAAGCAGATATTGAAAATATTTTGGTGTTTCTAGGTACCTATATACATGAAAAATTCATTAATTATATAAAAAAAATGCTTTTATGTGGGTATTAAATATCACAAATACCAAGATATATCATAAAATAGGCCATCAGTATTGTTTTCCTGATATGAAAAATCAAATTACAGTATTTTTTTACATGGTGATCCACCTGTTAGCTGATGATGGAAAAACAACAGTGACTTGTAGTGATTTTATATTCATTAACCATTATTGATTGTAAATGAGATGATATCAATTTTTCTTTTTATGAGGGTCCTTCCAGATTCCCCTTGAGGTAGTGATACAATATGGGTTATTTTTCGAAGTCTAACAACGGTATCTAATTCCCTGCCTATCATGGATACCTATTAAGTGGATGAATTTAGAAGGATATATATTTGAGAGGTAATTTTAATTCATGGAGTTACACATAACATTGTATCTTATTGGGATTCATGACTTAAATATAGATTTTATATAGTGTTTCAGAGGGATTTAGATCCACAAGTTCTTATGAGTACAACATATCACCCTCAGACCAACGATAAGTCTATGTGTACTGTATAGGTTATAGATAACATGTTATCACAATAAATCCTTGATTTCAAAGGATCTTGGAATAAAGAATTACCTATACTTATGTTTTATTATAATAATAGGTTCTAATATACATATGGATTCTTCTGAATCCCTATATGGTATGTCATTCCATTCACCACTGCAATGGTTATATATAAGGGGTGGAAGTGCTCCTAGGAACATATCTTTTTCTACTAATATCAAAGTAGGTACAACTAATAAAAAATTATATGGAAATAAATTTGTCTAGGATGTAGTCTTACAACAATCATCACCCCTAGACATTAGAGTTCGATGTGATAGATCATGTCTTCTTGTGTATTTCTCTTAGATTTTTTCATCGAATGTTTTAAGATAATCGAACCTATAACATAGGTCCATTGAGACTTTCAAGATATTGAACTGATTCAAAAAAATATCCTATCAGATAGAGTATTATAATTAATACTAGGATATGCATGGAGTATTTTATGTTTCATAGATTTATTTTTATTATTCTTACCCATCTCGTGATTTAGTTCATGAGGATTTTCAGTTGGAGGGTGAAACTTCTTTACAAGAGTATCCTATTTGTATTGATGATCATTGAAATAAGGATATTTGAGGAAGGTCAATACCTCTATTTTAGGTGATATATAAGCCTACTCATGTACATGATGAGAATAGTGAGAAATAGTTTGACATACATGAATAGTGGTCATAATTATTGTAAGATGAGAGTCAGCCACCCACAGAAGGGAAACTATAGGATAGATTTTTTATCTGGGGATGTTGTAAGATATAAGTTTATTATGTGATATAAATCCCTTAAAAATTAGTCTAAACATTTATTTTTGTCTAATTGGGAGTTCTTAAAGAGGTTATAGAGGTTTTTGGAGCAATTGAGCTTGGTTTGAGCCCCAGAATTCTGGGTTTTGGAAAGAAAGGGGAGGCACACAATTAACACATGGTTTGTGCTAACCGTGCACTTCAACTGTGTGACCCATATAGGGCGCCACATGGGTTTTCAAACCATTAAAAGAGGTATAAATAAATTTTCATAACCAATAATTAATTTTAGTTTCACATAAAATTGTTTTTTACTGTGTGCCCAGAATGTGTGGGGTGTGCATCATGGGATAATGTCTAGTGCAGAGGTTGTGAATTGTTTGAATAACCATTTATGTGTAGTTTTCAACAGGTTTTCACATGGATAGTTATAGCTACAAAGTTAGTGCGTGGTTTTTCCAAAAATGCAGCAAAACCCTTCGTCCTTATAAAAAGTGTGATTTCACACTTTTCCTATTAAATCCTGATAACCCTCACCCCGCATTTCTTGACACTCAAATACACAGTAGCCTCACCCACATGATATCTCTCATCCACCCCCTACTCAAGGTATTTGAGATATACCATTTTTCTAGTGTATTATTATGTTTTATTCATCTTGTGGGATCCCCCTTGGTAATTCTACGATTCCTTTTTCTTATTTTCGCAATTTTTCATCCCTTATTTTATATGATCTTCATGTGAGGTATTGTGACATATTTTTAAGGTGTTTTATATTTTCACCGATTTATTCCCTTCTAGATGAAATCGTATGTTGATATCACAAGGGGAGTCATCTAACAGTATAATGTTGGTGGTCTAATAATTTTCACAAAAAGTCATGATGTTTATATCATGCATCATTGTGTTGCACACTAGACTACCCTTGAGTTTTTTAAAAATTGTGTAATTCCTTATTAAATTGTTAATCCTTGACTGAGATAGTCCAATAATCCCTTGACATTGTCATAGGTTTATAAAATATACTCTAACCACTCCATTGGGAGTATTTATATAGCTCCCTTAACCCATTTACCATGTCAGAATGACAAAACAACCTCATAAGGTGGGTTTTCTTGCTAACTATGATTTAAGTGAGTTAACTAAATTAATTGTGATATTAAATGAAATAACATGAACATGAATGAAAATTAGTTGTAAATTGAACCTTTCTAAATTATAAATTATACACATGAATAAATAATATTAAATAAAAGGTGAAACTATAAAATACATCACTTGGATTGAATGAAAGAATAAACTTGTATGTGGAATTCATTATCTACTTTATATACTACTATAAATGGAATCCCTTGTAAATATCGAGGATTCCCTACATAAGAATACCTTGATTACCCATAGGATGAAACCGGATTCATTGTTACGTTCTCTAAGAGGTGACACCACTCTTGGACTCATACTTTATCTCATGTTCATGACTATATGAACATCGTTATATGTACCCATTGATTACTTCCTCCGAAAATTAGATATCCTTTTAAAATATATTTAGATTCATATTGAGGCATAAGCATGTAGACCACGTTATATTATCCATTTAGGTTATAAAAAACTCAATAATGTGACTACTTGGTACTTATTCCTAGGGCTCAATAGATTTATTATTAAAGGAGGAAAATGTTGAGGCCTTACCCATGGATTGCACTAAAAACCCCATTTTTCTAATGTTACAACTGATAGTTGTGAGTTCGATTGATCTTATAAGGTAATGGATTTAATATTATGATACTACACTTAGATTACATGTCTCTATGCCTCATCTACTGACCAGTAATTAATATATATATATATATATATATATAATATGACATATGTTCAAAGACATTCTGACTTAGGCCGAAGTAGGTAAAGTTGGATGAGTATCCCCTAGGAACGTGAGATGGCTAAGTTCAATTTATTTTACAGATTTTATTCATTGTAATACCTACCCATAATTCATTTTATATTCAAGAGATGTATTATATTGGATAATGTTGGTTATGGGCCATTGAGTTTTACTCACACCCTATTTGGTTCACCGATTGGTTCCTAGATAGACTTTATGAATGTAGGTTTGATCAAAGATAAGTGCCTAGCTATGGATGATTGAATTGTATTACATGATAATGATTGATAGAATATTACTAAGCTATGTGGTAGTGATGATCTTTGATATATATTGGATCTGTTTTTGTATATTTTTTTAGCATGTGTTATTGTGCATCTTCTTTCATTTTTTCACTTTTACCTATTTTTTATAGCATCATAACATCACCATATTTTTCATATGATGTTGGACATCGATTCATATATTATAATTATCTATAATATTTAATTATATTGATATCTATTATATTTATTCCATTTATTTAAATATATATTATTCACCGCTATTTCACTATGATAAAGAGGGTATAGTCTCCCCACCACACCACTGTGAACCCTCACTACTAGTCGACAACCTCTATTGTATGGGGAGGTGAACTTGAGGATATATAGACACTGAGTCAAGTCACTTATGAGTGGATTGGGTCTTGGATTTCACACTTTTCATGTTCTTACACTAGAAATACTCTCTCAAATATCTATATATATTCACACTTCTATGATGAATAGAAAATGATAAACTATGAGTTTCATCCAATAGACCCTTCCTCAAATATGATATGGAAAAGGCACATATATGGTTCCATAATCATATCTATGATAACCCATATCTTTAAAACACTTTATTTAAGGATTTATTGTATGAAGACACACTTAATAAAACCATTTAACATCATTATTCCTTGTATATTTGGGTAACAAGGTACACACCATAACAACTTTAAACAAAAAAAATAAACATATTAAAACACCATAATATACCCTTAAATTACTCGATCTTCTCAAACTTCACAGGATAACCAAGGAAATCATATAATAAATGGGTGATCTATAAACCTCATTATGGTAATAATCAAAAAATAACTTGATGAAAGAAATACATTTGATTCAATATTTAAATGAAGGCAACATAAGAGGTTTGTGAATCTAAAACATGAATATCAAATCATGATAAAATATGATAAAATAAAGGCAACATGGTAATGTGGAAACAACATAAAACATGACATCATAAAATGAATTCAAGGATAACTACCAATAAATAATATCATAGTGTGATTAAGATAAACTCCCATTCACCATACATGGAATATCAGGAGAAAAAAACATTATCCAATTTTTTTATGTTCTATATAATTTTAGGATCACCCATCACATTTATATCATGTAAATTAATAAGTCTGTCAAATAGATCACACAAAATAAAAATGTATTTAATAAATTTTGATCCCATTATTATGGAGTGTCGGTTATAGATATGAAAGTACAAAATCAATGGAAGATATGTACATATAGTTGAATAATATTAAGTTGAAATAGGAATGGGTATTCACTATAGAAATGATTGGCATGGAGAATCGCAAGATAATTTTGGTCGCATAACGACGATATATAAATGTTTATAAAATGGGTAAATAAGTGTTAAATGTGGTATATAATTACATTAGAATAATAATCACTATAAAGTGATGTGTACAAACATATTACAATATTGAAAATTGGAAATGAAAAGGGGATTACTACAAATAAAGTACTAGAAAATAATAAAGAACAGAAAAGAGTCCCTTACCCTGAGAGGTCACTTCTAAATGCTTGATAAGTGATTATTAAGAGGTTGGGAACATATTTTAAGGTCTATAAATAGGTAATGGTATAGTACCTTAATTATTAATGTGATTTGAGTGAATAATAATGGGAGTTTGGGTGGGTTTTTATAGAAAATGTTAGGATAATTATTCATTAATTTCTAAACATAGGTTTTGGTTTCAATATAAAACATTAATCCAAAACTAAAACCATTCCAGGGGTTTTCCCATGTTTCTACAAAATACTAATGGATTTAAATATTTTTTATGGTTAGGAACCTAACTCGTAAAATAATACCCTTGGTGATGTGGGAATGAGTCATGTTCATAAATAATGGATTTTAAAACCTTAAAATATTAAATAGGTATTTGAGGATTCATTATGGGATTATAAAATTTAGAAAATATCTTTAAAAACACATTATTTTATAAGATAAAAATAAATGTATCCTTTTATACAATTTATAGTATTTATTACACCGCTCTTGGGATTTTATAATTCCATAATAAAAACAGTTTTTTTAACCCTTATTGAAATTAAAATTTACTTCAAAAAATTAAACTATCATTCATATTTATTAAATAATATTTAATAATAATATTTTATTAAAATTTCATTTATTTCAAAAAAATATAGATTTCAACCAAAAGAGTGTCTTCATTGAAACTATATATTTATGAAAAGTTAAATTTATGTTTCATAATATCAAAAACTAATTTTTATCAAAGTTATATTTTAATCATTATAATATAATATATGATTAAAATAATTATCATAAAAATATAAAAAATCATTCAATCATGATTGGGATATATACCCCTTTGTTTCACCATTGAATTCCCTAATGGTAGTGGGTGCGATGGTGAGATTTTCTTAGGGTGGTTCGATGAACATGGATTGGGTCATGATATCGATGATCTTGAAATTCTCTAGTAAATGGTTTGACTCATGTATGAGATGTTAAATCATATATTGGTTTGGTTCAAGGGAATATACCAGTGATTCTATCTACCTTGGATGCTTTGATAAATCATATACGTAGGGTACGATCCTACTAGCTGAGGTTGGCGTTTCCTTTGTATTTTTCCAATAGATTTTACATATCCCCATATATATATATATATATTCTAATAATAAGATCACTATATAAAGAATATACCAACAATGGTTATAATGATTAATGGTCTTTTAAATTTAATAGGATATAACTTAGAGCGGTCTAAAATTAAAAAATTGGTGCATCTTTTTTCAATAATTTCTTTTCTTAATAAGGAATTTACTCATTCAAAAATAATAATTATTTTTATAAATCTTTGGGGTATTAAATTATACCCCATACAAAAATTGCACCTTTTAAATTCCATTACACACTAAAATAGATGATGTTTCTTTTTTTTCATCATCTCTTCCAACTCCCAAGTCCCTTCCTCATAATTTTGGTTATGCTGCATCACTTTTACCAGGTGAGTTGTCGTATTTCATATATTATATTCTATACAACAGAAGATCCTCAATGGTTATTCCCCATTTGAAATATCATTCTCCAATGGTATCAAATATGGATTCATTACTTGTGAGGGGTGAGATATGTACTTCCACAATAGGTATACATTGAACACATAATGCACTTGGGATAGGATAATGCTAGTTGATAGGAAATTGATATGATGAGATCAAGGATCATAAAGGGACCTTTGTTTCTTGTACTAAGGCTTCACTTTTTCCAAAAACTCATGACTTTCTTCCAAGGTGATATATGAAGGAATACTTTATCTTTGACCTCAAACACAAAGACCCATCGATGATTTTCATCATAGATTTTCTATTGAATTTGTATATATTTCATGTGAAAATGAATGGTTTAAACCTTATCTCTCATATCATGGATAGGATTAGATCCCATTATTATTCACTCTCCAAATTCATCCCAACATATTAGATTCCGATAACTATTCACATATAGAGCCTCATAATGTTCCATTTGGATGAAATATTGGAAATTGTTGTTATATGAGAACTCCACTAGAGGATGGGGTTGACCCAAATATCCTTATAAATATATTGAACATGATCTCAACATATACTCAAGAGTTTGAATGATTCTTTTAGACCTATCATCCATTTGAGGGTTATAATTAGTGCTGAAGCTGAATTCTATATCCAACACTTATTGAAGGCTTCTCCATAACCTCAAGGTAAACCTTATATCTCGATCTGATATAATATGTAATGTAACTCCTTGCATTCTTACATCTTCCCTTTTATATATATATATTGGAAAATCATTAAAAAGAAAAATCTCCTTTGAAAACAAAAAAATTTCATGACTTGGTAAGGCAATCGAATACCACTCATATGGGGTTATTTCATTTGGGGGTCTTAGGGAGTACTTTGAATAAAAAATTGTTATGTTTTTTCATTTCCATAATGGTTTTAAAAATGGTTTCATCATAACCATAGATTTCTATCATTCTGCCTTGAATTGTCAGAAAACAAAGTATTGTCATAAAAATTCATCAATCACTCATTCATGTTATAACACGATATATTTTTCTTCAATTATATATACATATTAGCGATTCATGGATAAATAGATAAGGATGATATATACATATCCTCCCGAAGTTCCTTCTTCAGTTCTTGTTTTTATGGGACTCATATCCGTGTTCCAAAACTTGTAACTCCTTCTTTAGAAAAAATTAAACTCCATAAAATTTGTTATCTTTTTCTATAGAACTGAATCATCCTTATGAGCCTCCTTGATCCTCTAAAAAATAGGTGCATGAGTATTCATTTTAGAAATGTAGGATAAGTATCCATTGGTTATTACCACTTCTATCATATATATGTCATAAAATATTGTATCCCTTGCATTTATAATCATGGACAGGGTTGTAGGATGTTTTCTACTCAGAGCATCTGTCACATTGTTTTACATCACATGATGGGAATGTATTGAAAAATTATAATTCTTTATCAGCTCTAACCAAATTAATAAATTTATATTTAAATATATTTTTTTGAATATATACTTGTGGATTTTATATTCAATATATAATTCAAACTTCTTCTTGTAGAGATAATGTCACAAATCTTTTAGTGTGAAGATCTATATATCCAATTGTAGATATTATGTTGAGTATTTCTTCACATGGATAATTAATTAGTTGGAGGCATATTATATCACTTTTTCATATTACATTTGTACACAACTAATTCCTTATTTTGATGTATCATTATTGATCACAAATCATACCCTAATTTTGGATAATGTGATCACAAATCATACCCTCAAGGTGTCGTTGAATGAAGGTTCATCGCGGGAAAGAATGTCGCAGAAGAAGGCGTCACATAGAAAGGAATCTTCGGCATCACCGTACACGGCGTCACGTCGTCGATCTCTGAGGGTTTGGTGTTTTTCCTCACCCTTCGTCGGAGGCCGACGTTCTTCGTCGGTGACGGTGCATTCTTCGCGTTCATCGCGTTCTTCAACGAAGAAGGTGAAGATTCAAGGCTTGAGTTATTCCTCCCCCAATTCTTCTTGCACAACGAAACAATAACTAAATAAAATAAGGCTTTGCCTTATTTTATTTCCCATGCCAACGGTTTTTGAATTTCAAAAACAGATCACGATTTAATTATCGAGCGTTGACCAATTAATGAGGCGTTTAATAATTCAATTAAACGCAAGTGTTGACTTGGAATTTTAGAGGGGTGCAGGTGAGTAACATAATTAAATGCACATGGGAGGTAAAAAGGAATTAAAGGGGTGGGGATCATGTAGGCCCCACCTCACTAATATCCTACCTAGGAGTTAGGATATTAGTGGGTCCCACTCCAACTGTCATGCCTAGATTAACACTGCTTAGAATAAAAAATAAAATCCGTTGCACATTATTATATTTTATTCTTTAGTTAACCCAAAAAGTCAATAACCTAACCCGGGAAAACGCAACTCCAAAAAATGAGTTCTTAAGAAATTACCGGTTCTGCGATTCCACCGGTGCCCTCGGAATTCGATTCTGAGCACCGGTTCAAAAGTTAGGAAAACCCGCTCGTTCGTTCACTAAACGTACCCGAGCGAAACTTTGGAAAATGATTTCAGGCACACTGGGCCTCGGAATCAGGTCCCGTCAGAAACTGCGTTCTTGTAAAATTCAAAAAAAAAAATTAAGAAAGAAAAAAAAATTCCTTGAATTTTACGGGTCTTTAACGTAAATATCTCAGATGGTGTATTTCCATCTCTAGGTTTCAGGAGGAAATAGAAGCTCTCAATTTCATTGGAATGAGTACTTGCTAGAGAAGATATTATCCTCTACTTATATAGTGGGAGTTAAAATACCCAAAAGGGCTCACCAAACCCCAAATACCCAATTTCAACTAAATAAGCTATAAGTGACTCATTATGATGAACTAACTACATCATAAATATCATTTATATTTAATCACATATTTATATTAGATAATAAATATATTACTTCATAATACAGATTCATTAACTCAACTCATAATTATCGTAATATTAAAAAAAACCTTGAATATTAAAATAATATTCATTTATTTAATATTCTTCCTTGTATTTACTAAATATCTTATAGATAATTAAAATATATAAAATCAACACAATTATTCAATACATGAATAATTATTAATTTATTTATTTTTTAGTAATCATTAATACATGGACAATTATTGGATATCGTGGGGGGATTACTATGTCATATACACTTATTCATTAGAATAGGGAAAACTCTTGAATATTCTACTATGTGTGACCTTCAAGGACCATATATTGATAGTAATTAATAATATCTATAGACCAGTATAAAATTATATAAATATATCAATACCCCTAAGGAGATAAGGAATAGTTATAAATGGAATCCATCCTACGAATACACAATCTGTAATATAATTTTTTTTTATCATGATATATCATAAAGTAGGATTCATTCCTATGCCACCATCATTTTTCTAGCTATATTATTTTTTGAACTTACTAGAAAAACATTCCATATTCTACCATTTCCATGGATTTAGTGAATGTACTAAAATCCTAATGTATTAGGCCAGATATATCACTTCCTCCACTAAGATGAAAAAAAATATGTCTTTATCATTCAATCAATTCCATACTACCAATGATGCACCAAACAAAAGATTCATCACCACGATATCAATTTCATTTTTCTTTACTTGAATTAAAGTATATGATTAGATGTAATACATTGATAATGATCTCAATCCATGAGACCAACATAGATGTTCATAGATAGGAACAACCAGTAACACTTGAAACATGTGGTGTTCTTATTGGAAGGTGTGTCCTTAGGATGTCACCTACTAGAGATCACCAAGTGTGAACTTTGAACAGAAGAAGTCCTAATGATTATGAATTCCAAACACCTACAACTATTAAATAATCTTTGTATTTTCAGTATGATGTATGTCGACCACATGAAAAATGTTTATTATAAATGTCATAGTATTAAAGGATCACATTATGGCCTAGTAACTGCTATAACATTTTTATATAAAAAATAATATATAGAAATTACCATGTAAATAGAAGATGTAGGAATATCCACACTATTATTGTATGTTTTAATCATGAAAAGATCATTGTAAACATGATCTGTTAATCAAAAATTAATTTTCAAGTTGGGTATAGGGAACCCACTATTACAACACTCCCACATTTACTAGACCCAACAACCTAACTGTCCTTATTAAATATCACATGAAAAGATCTTGTTTCTGATGAGATATGGATTTGGTCATGTGACTTCCATGTTTCTACTTAGTGATAATTCTACTATCTATGACTTTATCTCCTTCAATAAGTCTTCTCAAGAGATTATACCCTCATCTATATCCCTTTTTACACATTCAAAACTTGAAATCTTAGATACTACGAGTTATTGGATTATCATAATCCAAATTATGATAAAACCTAACATACGAGGAGTGATTATAAGAATTGGAACAAATCAATTCATATTATTCACTACTTATTAAGGTGCCTTGGAATTCATAATTCACTTAGTATTTGTATACATGTTTACCACTAGCTTTAATGAGTTTCTATTTTTCATTACCTTTTCCTAACTATGATATTATATTATATTAATCCAAATATGACCAGTTTGTGTCCCCATATGACTAATTTAACTTCCTCTATATGTACCAGGAACTTATCCACTGTAAACTCTCGAGTATAATTAGACAGTTCTGATAGATTCTCATGCGGTTCTCCTTGACATAATGGATATTTTCCTAACATAACATTTTATTGAAAATATCATATCTTTTATATAGAATGAAATATACAATTGATCCATTAAATAAGTGTATGGAATTCTTTTTATCACTTTAATATCATCCTATTACCTATAAATATCATAATGGTGATACTTATTTCATGTTTTATTAGCAACAATTCCCTGTTGAGTTGTTCAAAATTGTATTTCTTCAATACCTTATCAATATATATACTATTGAATAGGTCTAAGAAACCATTAGATCTACCTCAATAGTTCACATTTCTTATAAATTAGATTGATACTTTTAATCATTCTATGTATATTTACTTAAATTTGGTTCCTAAACAACTATAATACTAATAGTTGTTTTCTATATGTTATAAAACATATTTTACATAAAAAATAGTGGTGTTCCCCCTAGCCTCTTGTAAACACATGTCCAAAATTAATCCCAAATTTATATTATTTGATATTGTTTCTCACTTAATTAAAAAACTAGATTTTAGTAACATTCACCCCCTATTGGCATTTTAGGGTGTCACCATCCCTTTTTGGTATCGTGGTAGAGACACTTCCTGAGATTTTTGATCTTGATATCCAATGCTCAATAAAATGATAATAAAAGTGGCTCTGAAAATTAAAATCCTAATTGATTTATTAATAAAAACGTGGTATTACAAATAAATACTTATTGGGTCCCACTTTTAATACCCATGTACAGTTTCACTTGAGTACCTACTATAGTATCCCAAATAATAATCCCTTATACTTAAATAAGAAGAATCCATTATTGATTTTAATTGATGATTTAAATTTTATATTATATCCATTTAATACTTCATAGTAGTATTTATTATTCTCAATGGATAATATATCACCACAATAGGTTAATATAAAACCATCACCATGATATGAACCATCATACAAAGTGTGTTTCCCTCGAACATTCAATTTTTCAAAAAGCTCTCGCAAAAATTGTTTGTAACACCCTGAGTTTTTATGAAATATTTTTTTCATATAAATTAAATTTCATTGATATATTGTGTTAAATGATATTCTAATTGAATATTATATTACATGAAACCATGGGTTATATTTCACTATACAGAATACTTGGTTAGCTTGTGTAATAAACGATATTGATTTTTAACAAAATCTCAACATATTATTAATATAGTCAATTAAAATCGACTGTTATAACAAAGATGTTATAATTATGGAAATTAATACTAATAAATTAAAATTAAATATGAATAATTATGGCTTAATATAAAGAAAACATATTGATATTAAAATACATAAATTTTTCTAAAGTGTTTATATGTTTCAAAATACTATTTTTCAAAGAAATGTTTTATATTCATTTTGTGAACAATAATTAAATTATTTTTTGGAAATTTTAAATTAATAAATTTATAAAATAAACTTCATTTTTTTATTCATAATGTCAAAATTATGTTTTGATTATTTTTTTATTTTTCTGAAATGTTTCATTTTTGATGAATAATGAAAAATACAGAGTTTTAACTAAAAAAATCCTTTTATTTTTATTTTTTTATTGTTAAATAATTTATTAACATTTTTAAAGTATATTTAGTTCAATTATATGTATATTAATCTAATTTATTTCATTGTAATAAATTTCATATTGAAATTCAATACAAAAATATTATAAACTTTGGTTTGTTTTGGCTTTAATAAATCGCTTTCCCATCTCATCTATGGGATTAGTCTTAAATAAAAAGTTTCCACTTTTTTATCTGAATTTCAAAAAATGTTTTCTATATTTGGATTTATTAATTGTTTGTGTTTGTGGTTGTAATTTGGGGTACCAGAAACCCATAAATCGGCTTCTAAAAATAAGAAAAAAAACCATTTGCAGGTTTCCATATTTGGAATCACAATAATATATAGTTCTTATGAAGTCCAAATTAATTTTTTAACAAAGAGTTTAGTGAAAGTAATTAAAATTAATTACAATTATTAAGGTAAAAAAAGATTACTTAGTGATTAAAATTAGAATATAACATGTGTTCATGACCTCGAACATTTAAAAAACCATTTTCAGGACATATTTTGACATTATAATGTATATGGATCCAATGTAATCAATTTTGGATGATTTTTCAAAATGAGAAACGTGGGTGGAATTCTCTATTTCAAATTTTTACTTGTTTCGCACTCTCCCCACTTGTAAACAACCACCCTCTACCCCTCTCTTCACACACTCAAAACCAACTGGTTCAGCCTATGAATGAATAATAACTTCCCAAATTCCCTCCTAACATCCTATAAGACAAACTTTGGGATTCAATTCAACCATGTTAGGCCTTTAGTGTAAACCAATATAAGATACCAGAAGAATAGGTAATGTTCATCAACAAACATTTTTTATTTCTCCCTAAAACACCCTCAATTATTTTTATATCATTAATATATAAAAACCTAAGTATATTTAATATAATAATATGTTATTAAATTAATGTTACGATATAAAACCACACAAACATCCATAAAATGGGTTACAAAATCATCATTCATGTGTATGGAGGACTACCACCTCATTAGCCAATGCCATTCTTTTTTTCCATTACCACATCTCAATGTTAGGAATAATGATGAAAATACTATTTATATATGATATTTATGATATTAATGATATTATTATGCTTATTTAATTTAAATATCGCACATAACCTCACACTTTCCCTTTTGTGTAAATATGATAACATCGTTCATGTGTATGGTAGGGTAGGGCCTTGTGATGTGATGTGATTCATTCACACTTTAAAATGAATTTATTAAAGATTAGTTTAATAAAAATATGAGATAAATATGAAATAAAATTTATTATGTTGTGATAATATATCATTTACTCTTATTTCATTCAAATAGACAAGAAAATGAAAAAATGATGTTCCCACATACGTACAGTCTACTGTCTCCATGAACATGGAATTTCATTTCCTATCAATAAATTTTATGAATTACCTTAAGTAAATATACACTAAAAATATATTATATTAATATCTTGATATAAATTTTTTATATAATTAAATCGTGATAAAACTGATGGGAAAAAATTATAATAAATTAAAACTTATAAATAAAACAAAACTGTTATTACCCAAAACATAACTTTAATAATAAATTATTAATAAAATGGTAGTAAAACACTATAAGAATATCATATATGGTATGATATATATTAGTATTTTTATTTAATATATTTATAATAGACCTCTATTTATTATATAGTTTGTTTGGATGAGTATGAAGAGAGTCAAGACTTATGGTAAGGGGATTTCTAGTCGTACTTTTATTTCTGAGATACATATATCATATTAACCATTCATTTCTTCTATGTGATGTATAAAATTCCCTATAAAATGATATATCACGATTCTAACTCATTTAATGAAAATAAGTTTTTCATTTATGTTAATATTTCATGGGGATTATGATTTAAAATTTACTCATGTAGTAAGAAGTTTTTTTCTAAATTTTTTATTATTGCGAAAAACATTAGGTTATATACCCATACTCCTTCACAAGATGTATATATAACCACTTTGACATGTAATATCATGAATTTATTCATCCGCATGATATTTTAAGTTTCGTTTTATGTTATTCATTCATGGGGATTACGAATCTAGGTTACCAATGTGGTATGATTTTTTTCTACAATCTCATCATTTATCAATATTATTTATGATATTAGTTCAAGGGATAAAATATTATGATATATATCTCAATAAATCCATTAAATTTATTATCCCATGGTGATTAATTATACTCTAAAGTAATAGTACCATTTTTTCTATGCTTTTATAAGTATGATAATTTAGAAATTGTTTTATGAAAACCCAACTTTATTTCCCTCTTCGGTCGGAAATCCATTTTCATTCGAAACTATGTTTTATAAAAATGTTTTATTACTCCCAAAATATTTTTAAAATAAATTTTTACCCATGTTTATCTTTTAATTTTTTTATAGAATCTTGATTTTTTTTCTATGAAATATCTATTTGGATTTTACTGTAATGTGAGAGGAATATTTATTTTTCTGTGTCTAACATTGACTAAAATATTTCAACATCATGAACAATAAATTATTTAAATATTAATTTTTTGTTTTTCAATTTTATTTTAAATAAAAAGGTTTTTATTTTTTTTATTTATAAATCATTTTTAAAGAGGAAAGGATATTTTACTCAAAATATTATTATAAATTACATTTCAAAATTCTTTACCATATAAGATTAAATTCATTGGTGTTTATTATACCTTACTGGGGATATGTTACAAAGATATGATTCACATTCTTTCTCTGAATGTTTTATGTTTTGTAGGAAATATGTTTCTAAATCACTTTTATTTTCCATATAATATTCCATGATAAAATTATTGTGAATACCACTTCTTTTCATGGGTTAGGATGAGAAGAAATGATAATGAAACATATTAATTTTCCACATTTCATGAGAAAATTAAATTTTTATAATACACATTTCATTTCATGGGTTTTGATATGATAAATTTTTATAATATTCTGGAATATATAAACATGGTTTTCATTATCAAATGCATGGGACCTATATCTCCCTATAATGACTTGGGTAAATATTTATATATCTCATGAGTTAAATATGGAAGGAATGGGGAGTGAACCTAGTGCAGTAAAATAGGGTAGGAAAAAGGATTGAACCCGGTATGGTAATACATGGATGGAACAATGAGGGAACACATAACTATAAAGTAATTTGTATGTTATATTATCCATGGTAGTAAGTCTTGAAAAATATGGAAATGATTTTATATGCTTTTGTTCTTGGCCACAAGTTCCATGACTTATTACCAAGTTGTGATCTTATGGCCCAAGTACTTTGATTATCTTATTATTAATGTCTTATGAACTACCAATTTTTATTCTTGTACTAGTGTATATGATCATTAATATGCAAGGCATGCTTTTCAAATGTTATTATCATGTTATCATATCCTTTTGTTCATGTTATGCTTACGTATCTCTATTTTTTACCAATATTAAGCATCTGAGCTCACCCTTTAGTATATATCCTCTCCATAGGTTATGAAGATATGTATTATGTATGATATGTCCAAGAAGGGTGGTAGATGTGAATGACGTAGTGGGCGATGAGGTAGTTCACTTATGGGCCAATGTTTATGTTTCTATGTATCCAGAGACGCTAAACTATTATGATCCTTCGGTACGTGTTTATGTAATGAAATGAATATTATTGAAAAAATGATGTAATATATATAGGTTAAGATTGAATCTCAATATATGGTATCATAGGACAGGTTTAGTTATCATTTGGAAAATGGGATGATAAAACTTTAGTGGTATCCCTAAGGACATGTCTAAGGATATGTTTCTGTATGAGTTAATGTATAGGAAAATGTTCTAGAAATCTAATAAAGGATAGAGTGAGTGAGTTCCATGAAATTGCATCCTTGTATGGATACTACAAGTGGAAGTGGATTCATTATATACATATATATGAGTAAAAAAATTAAAACACTATATTAAGATAGACTTAATCGGGAACCCGTACAAGATAAGGGGCCTTTCTGCACATCTAGTTTGACACTCCTGGGGAATATTATTTATAAATTCATAAATTCTTTACAAACTATAATGAAGGATTTAAATAGATGATGACTATGAATAACCTAGGATAATTGTATGTTTCAAAATATTAAATAAAAATGTGTCATGATTTATACATCCTATATGATTTATTTTAGATTTTTTGGTTCCCCACAATTATTACGGTTTTGTACACTATGAATTTTGGTATTAGTTAATAGATGGAACTCAAAGGAACCATGTTAATGATGAATGTGATAGACTAGGGAATAGTTTTCTGCCTAATAATCCAAATGTTATGGGAGGTAGAATAAGAAATTTTATTATAATTATTACATAGTTTTCTAAGGCTATGAATCAGGATGAACTTCCAAACAACAAAAGGGGGGAACAACATTCTGTTGAGTTCTCCATGAGTCAATGTATAACTTCCTTCAGTAGTACCACTGATGCACTAGTTTTTGAATAATGTATCGGTGCCCTTGAAAAGATATTTTCCATTACCCAATGTTTGGAACATGAAAAATTAATTTTTTTGTCTTCTATTTGGAAGGTGAAACAAATCAATGGTGGACTCTTTTCAATAATAAATGGAAATAAGATGAAATTGACTCCCTGTATAGGGATGAGTTCAAGAACATATGTTTTCAATAAGTATTTTCCTCATTCTCTTCAAACAAATATAGAGAATTAGATCATTGAGTTAAAGTAAAAGTACTATAAATACATTAGAACATATGAGGATAATTTTACAAGACATGTGGTGTACACTTCTGGTATTATCATCCAATTGGAAAGTACAGTTGATCTATTATTAATTAACTTAAAACCAAGTATTTAAAGGTATCTATGTCACAACCAATCCCCCAGGGCCCTTGCAGTGACTACCTTATTCCCAACTTCTATAGGCCAGGGGTTGATGAATAGCACTGGAAAGGTATATCCCTAAAATGAGAAGGCATTGCCTCTAAACCTGTACACATAGAGACTAGGTACACATCAAAAGAAAACCACAAAGTAGAACTACTAATAGTAAAAGTCTAAAACGAAAGTAAAATGGGCTAGTACACAATCCCATGTAAAATAAAATACAGGGAAAAAAAGAAAATTACTCTTGAGGTCGTCCGCCAAGAATCATATGTGAAGGGTAGGTACAGCTCACCACTACAACTCTCCACGTCAACCAGTCACTGCGGTACATCGTCTATTCCTAGTTCCCAAATCTCAGTCAAAGTTTTCCATTGTCTGCAAAAGACACAACAAGGTGTAGGTGAAGCCCGTACAGGGGTGAGTATAACAATACCATGTATGGACCCCGATACCCCTGAAGGTCTCTAATAATTCCTCAAGGAAAACCAAAAAGAACGATCTCAATCATAAAGCACAAAGTAAAAGACTCAACTCAAAAAAAGTATCCAACATAAAGAAAATTAATAAAGATGATTATTCGCAAATCTATATCAACTTATTCTGTTGAGAGGCTTTTGCTACAGAACCGCACATGGTCTCTAGGTGCTAACCTACATAGGATCGCTAGGTGCTGACCCAGAGAGGATTGATGTATGATGACCCACTAAAGGGATCTCTAGGTGCTAACCCACTAAGAGGATCTCTAGGTGGATACCCCCAGAGGATCGCTAGGTGCAGACCCATAGAGGATCACTAGGGGTTGACCCACTCATAGGAACTCTAGGTGCAGACCCACAGAGGATTGCTAATCTTTCTTCACATAACATCTCGCCACAGGATTCCCACACTTAGCATGCTTGACTCTGAGAGGATATGCTCCTCAAGTCATTGGTCGTAACTCAACTGCCATAAAGACCCATAAATAATTTACCCAAAGAACTTCCTTGTCATTATAATTCCAATGCAAGAGATGGCACGTCAATCGGACTCACATTCTGTTAGTAATATGAATTTTTGTGCTGAGGACCCGATCAGATTTGAGTCCTATCAAATCTGGCCACACTCAAACTTTCTCCAAAACCCATGTGAAGTATCTCAAAAGGACCACCTTGTCCAAATAATTCCAGCACCACAAATGGCTTTTCAAACGAACACCGAGTTTAGAAGTTATAGGTTTTTAAGCGTAACTTGGTCAACCTTGGTCCGGGTTCGGTCTGACCCAGTCTGGGACGACCCGGGTCCGACCCGGCCCAGCCAGAACCAACTGCCAGCTGGGCACGGAACCAGCTCCCCACCAAATAGACAAAGTTTGTTTGGTCTTCAACCATCAGTGCTAGGCCAGCACCACCCCTTTAGATGACCAAACCTATGGACCGGTATAGGGAAGGACCCGCTGTCCAGGTCTGCCTCTTCCACGGTTGGGGCCATGATATCTCCTCTACTACGCACCGCCTACCTTCAACGTAGGCGATGTTGGTCGACTGCCCCTGTCCACCACGGCACCTGTGGGCACCGCCACTTCCTCACGGCAAGTGAGAGCCGGTTGCCACCACCACCGGTCACCAAAGCTATCACGCTAGTGGTATCTCATCGACAAAGATTCTGCGGGCCACCAGTGAAGCTTTCGTGGTCTGATTCTCATTCCGAATACACCTACGGGCCTCCTGGGATTCCACATTCCCTTTGTGGCCCTCGGTTCCATGTTGTTGATAGTTGATCATTCGACAATGAAAAACGCATCATGAACATGTTCGGCGGATGGTCCAGGCCTTGTTTGTATTTTTTTCTCACCCTCCACATTAACATTATAATATTTGGGTGAAACAATTATCATCATAAGATTTAATAAAACCCTGAAATGAATTCTCATGACATCCTCCCGCAAAAACAAATGAGTCACTGGTCAAATTGTTAGTTGGCTGATCCACATTCTTCATATAAATCATGAACAGAGAGGGAAAAATATTTTAAAAGCATTAAAAAATTTAAATCTCCTACCCTAAACATGTTGGATTTTCTTGTAGAAGAAGGAGAAGGTCTGCGTGCGTTGATATTCATCATCTGTCAACCTCTAGATCAATTCCTCAATGGGTGTCATCAAAACAGCCTTCTTCGTTGGAGGAAGATGTCTCCATCAATTAATTAGGAGTCATCTCGTGGGTTTCCAAACCCCATGCCAATTATTTGATTAAATAAAATAAAGGATTACTCCCTATGTTGGTTAATTAATATGATTCATTAATGAATCACAATTAATGAACCTAATAAACCACTAGTGTTGTCGTTACATGACGATAGGTTCAAAACATTAAATAACACAAATTTATTTCTTGAAGATACATTATAAACCCACAATTTTCTTCTTAATATTTTCAAAAATAAAAAAATAACGTCTTTAGTTATTTTATTATTATTTAAGTTAAAGTCTGAAAAATTAACTTTTCCATCCGACATTTTCTAGACAAATTTAAGCTTCCCTTAAACAAATATCAGCACTGCTAATTCAACAGTGCTCTCAGATTTTCAATCCATGTACCTATTCAGAAGATAGAAATCCCCACTCACACATTTACGGAATGTACCTTAAAAAATTTAAAAAATTATTAACAGTCACCCTCAACCTACGCCGATCAAGGTTAGGCTCCGCCTTAGGGAAACACACCCTCACGATCTCAATGGTACTCTCGTATTTCAATTATGAGTTACTATTTATGAGTTATAAGGATTTGAAAATAAAATAATTTTAACCTAATTATTTTATATACAGTCAAAAACTAACGTCCACTATTGGACCGCGTCAGCCAATGTTACGATCTTCCTAAGGAAAGCATACCTTCACAAGTTCAGTGGTGGTCTCAGATTATTAATATGAGTCATTGCTTTTGAGTTATAATTATTTGAAAAATAAAATAATTTTATTTAATTATTTTTTTTACGATTATGCCATTTTTAGTTTTTATTACTAGAGGCATGTGCCAACTAAATATAAGTTGTACATTGGGTAAACCGGCCATCCTGAACACAACGACAACCTCATATTTCTAATTTTGGCACCCGTTTAAGAGTTGTAACTCTTTTTTAGAAAAAATTTTCATACGCTCTATTTAAAACATAACATTATTTGATGGATCATTCCAGGAACTCTAGGCCTCAGAATCACGTGCCATCAATTTTCACAGTCACGTAAAAATTCCATATAATTAAAAGCTGTATACGGAATTTCTAGGTCATTACAAGTTATCCATAAGAGATATCAATAACTATAAAGAGATTTTTTATATTCTATTAATGTGGAAATAGAGGTTTATGTTGGCTATCAATATCATGTTTTTGATAAGAAAAGTAAGATGGATTTAAAAGTAAAAACCAAAAGCCATTGAGAGAATAAGATGAACTTTCCTTTACTCTCAATGTGTGGGAAGAACCATGGAGGAATTTGTCTTAAGGAGACTAAAAATGTTTTATTTTTGGAAGATAACATCATCAAGAAATTTATAGATAACTTTATTGGAATAATTTTCCAAAAAAATAAAATAGGGAGATAGATTCACCGAATTCACCTCCCCCACTTTTGTTCATAGAGTGTAAGGAGAATTTGAATTATACTAACCAGTTACTGAACCCTAGGGAAAATGATGATGATTGAAGTCAGCAACCTCTTATGATTAATGGAAATGATAAATACCATAAAATAACTATTTTTTATAAGGGTTGTGATAATTATGTGTTGAGAGGTACACTTACCATAAACTCTATCACATTTAATCTCTTATTTTACTATGGATCTACCCATTCATTCATATATAAATAATTTTCTAATGGAATCAAGATTCCACTAAAATGATTATATATAGAATTATAATTACAAACCCCAAATGGTATAATAATCACATCTCAAGTAAATGATTCCCCTGTTATTTATTTTGATGGGAATGTGCTTCTTGAAAATCTTGTCTTTCTTCTTCTAGTGAAATTTGAACTCATATTAGACATGGATTGGAATTATATGTATAAATCCAACATCAATTTTCATTGAAGGGAAGTAACATTTTATATTACTCACCAACCTATGATTATCTATCAAGGTGACAATAAGTAAAAGATTTTTATGGAGATCGCATCTGTTATATGGGTTTTAATTACCATTTAGAAGGGGTTTTATCACATATGTTTGGGGAGAAATTCAACATCAAAGATATACCTATTGTGAGGAATTATTGTGATACCATTCCATAAGAGTTTCCTATACTTACACAAAAATGTGAATTTGAGTTTCCAATAGAACTCATACCTGGTTTCATGCAAATATTAAAGACCCCTAACGAATATCCTTGAATGAGTTTTAATAATTTGAGAAAAAACTATATGAAAACCTTTTCAATAGATTCATTCAGCCAAGTGTGCCACCTTTGGGTATACTTATTATCTTTGTTAAAAAGAAATATTGATTGATGTGACTCTGTATTGATTATTATGAGATAAATAATATGACTATTAGGAAAAAATATACTCTTCCCCATATTGATGACATGTATGTTCAACTCTAAAGATCTCAATACATTTCCAATACAATCCTCAATTCTTGATATCGTCAATTAAGGTTCAAGAAGGATGATATACCAAAAAATAATTTCGTATAAGGTATGGAAACTATGAATTTATAGTGATGAAAATTGGTCTTACTAATACCCCAATTATCTTCATGTATTTAATGAACAGAGTATTCCAAGGTTATCTTGATTAGTTCGTGGTAGTCCTTATATATGATATTATTATCTAATTGAAGTGCAAGGAAGAGCATGAAGATCACTTAATAACTGAACTAATGAACCTAAATAAATATAATGTGTATTAAAATTTTAAAATATGTTCTTTTTTTGTGGAAAAAGGCTTTATTTTTAGGCCACATAATCTCAATAGAGGTTATATCAGTAGATCCATAAAAACAATTAATTGAATGTTGGCCAGGACTAACCTCGATGACTGAGATCTATAGTTTTCTTGGTTTAGATAGATATTATCAATGATTTTTTGACAATTTCTCATGACTATATATTCTTATGTCCAAGTTAAATTAGAAGGGAAATATGATCCTCTTGATAGATGAATGTGATGAAATTTTCAAGGTACTAAAGGGAATATTAGTCAGGGCACCTTTTCAAACAATAACTAGGAGTGGGGAAGGGTTTATAATCTATAGTTATAAATCCACGAAAGGGTTCGGATGTGTTCTTATGAAGAATTACATGGTTATTTTTTATCCTCATAAAAATTGAACATTCATGAGTAGAATTGGCTAACTATTTATTTGGAGTTACCTAAGGTAATTATATCACTAAATATATGGAGGAAGTATATTTATGGAGATTAGTGTGATTTATATATATCAATCATAAAAGTTTAAAGTATATATTCATACTTAAGGAGGTGAATATGCACTAAAGATTATGTTTAGAGCTGATTAAAGATTATGAATTCTCAATAAATGACAACCCTTGGGAAGATAATAAGGGGTTATATGATTTTGGTCAAAAGAATCATTCTATATTATGCATAATAATAATAATAAAGATCTAATATTTCTATATTTAAAAATGATGGATATGGAAATCGGGAAGGTTGAGGAAAATCATATCTTGATCAATTTAATTTTCAACTACCTATCCTATTGAAGATTGAATAGGTTAAAAAGGAATATGTAGAGTTTCAAAAGAATCTTATCAAACATCCTAAGTTGAACCTCAATCATGATGGAATGATAAGGTTTAGGAACCATGTAGGTTCTCTATCCATATCGAACATGAAGAATGAGTTGTTAGAGGAAGATCATAGTTCATCATTATTTATTCATCTAGTAGGTATGAGGAAGTATATATATTCTAAAAAATAATTTTATGGTATGGAATAAAGATAGATATTGGAGAGTTTGTATGTTAGTGCTTGGTATGTCAGAAACTTAAAGTTGAAAGTAAAATTTCTAAGGGGATGTTGTATCCATTACCCATATCAGAATGGGAATGGGAAAAAATCTCTATGAATTTTTTCATTGGACTCACCAAAATGTATAATGGGAATAACACTATATGAGTTATAGTTGGTCACCTTACTAATTCATCACAATTCATTTCCATTATGGGATAATTTTATCTAGATCATCTTGGAAGTATATAAATTTAGTGGTAAGGTCAAATGGAGTACCAGATTCCATTGTTTCGTATTGGTATATTTGGTTTACCTCAAAGTTCTGGTGAAGTCTTCCTCAAAATATGGATATGGTGATGAGTTTTAGTAATATGTATAATCCTCAAACATATGGTCAGTCTAAAATAATAGTAACAACACTATAAGACATTTCTAGTTTTTTAATAAGGATTTCAAAGTTGTCTTGGATAACAAATTTTCTCTAGTTTAGTTTTGTTACAAAAATTTATTTCAATAAATCATTAAAATGACTCCTTATGAAGCCCTCCATTGATGGAAATTTGAAGCTCCAATGTGTTAGAATGGAGTTTAAAAAAATGATATTCCAACCTAAGAACACTGAAGAAATGATAGAGAAGGTTAGATCCATTCAGCAGCACATCAAGTAAACATGTATACAGTAGAAAGGTTATGTTGACATTCTCGGGTGTGATCTAGAATTTTAATTTGGTGATAATATATCACTAATCATTTATCTATGGAAGAAGGTTATGATATTTGGGAAGAATGTGAAAATAATTCTTAGGTATATTAGTCCCTTTGAAATTATTCTTGGTATTAAGATGGTATCCTATCGCATGACACTTCCACCAAACCTATCTCTAGTCCACAATGTGTTCTATGTATATCTCCTAAGGAAATACAAGCATGACCCTCCACATATACTAAACTCATTGATCATTTTACTAGAACAAGATCTCTCTTGTGAGTAAGAACCGGTGGAAATTTATAATCGTACATAGAATGTTATAAAAAACAATACCACTCACCTGGAAAATGTTTTGTTGAGAAAGAACTTGTTTTAGGATGATACATGTGAACTTAAGGATATTATAAGGCATAATTATCCTCAATTTTTTGTATCAAAGTGTCGAATTTCAAAGGATTATTCCTATTAATGGGAGATAGAATGTAACAACCAATGTTTTTATGAATTAATTTTATTTGAATAGATTGAATTTATCTTTTGGATATTGTTAATTGAAACACAAATTCAATCATTCGTTACACCCAACCTTGGGTAATCTTGAACTAAACACAACACTTTTTTAGCTTGCATAACACCCAACACACAGTTTTAATAAAACATCGACATATTATTGATATAGTCATTTAAAATCAACCATTATAACCTAGCCATTAGATTAACAAAATTGAAAAGTAATATGTAATTTTAAAAAGTAATTATAATGGTTTTACATAAGGGAAACATATTTATCATAAAATACACAAATTTCGGTACATTTATATATGTTTGAAAATAATATTTTCCAAAAGAAATGAGTTTTATTTCATTTATGAAAAATTATCATATTAATTTTTGACACATTTAGAAAATAATGTTTTTTAAAATAAACTTAATTTCTTAATTCATAGTATCAAATTTATATTAGGGTGATTTTTTGTGATTTTTCTGAAACTTTTCATTTTGTGATGAATTGTTAAAAATACCTATTTTTAATTGAAAACTATATTTTCTTTTAATTTATTTATAATTTTAAATAAATTTTTAATTTGTCTTTAAAGTATATTATATTCAATTATAAATTTATTAATATATTTGAGTTTATCATACTCAATTTAATATTTAATTTGAATATAAAAATATTCTAAACTTTTAAAAATGTTTTCTTTGAAACCCCACTTTCTCACCATGTTTGTGGGATTAATTTTAAATAAGTTTTTGAAACTTATTTGATTGAGATGTGTAAAAATTAATTCAATAATTAGAGTAATTTTAATTTTTAATTTATTATAAGGCCAACTAATTTTTTTAGCAATGTTATTAGTGAAATTAATTATAATTAATTATAATGATTAAGGTAAAAATTATGATTACTTTATGATTAAACATTGAATATATTTTGTATAAATGACCCAAGTCATGCACACTAACACAGTTTATGGATATATATATACACAATCATGTATAAGGTTTTAATTTGAGCCATTTTGGACACTTTTTCAAAATAAAATATATAGGTGGAATTTTTCCATTAAAAAATTACAATTTTTTCAATCACCCAACTTATAAAAGGCCACCCTATATTACACTTTTCACACATAAAAAAACCACATGTTGTAGAAATTTACTTCCCAAATCACATAAAAATTATCTTATATCATACTTTAAGCATTACTTTGGTCATCAATCCAACCAATTACGACCTTTAGTGAAAAATAAATTGAGATACCTGAAGAGGAGGTAACATTCATCAACAAACAATTTTTTAACTTCATTTTGAAACCCACTCAATTATTTATATGTACCAAAAAAACTAGAAGTATCAGATCTAGCATCTTCTACTATTACATTTTCACGGTTATAAGGAATAAAATACTTAAGGATTGAGGTTTTAGTAGTCTTGGTAAACTAGATACATTCATGAGAAATGAATTCACTATTTATAGTATAATTTTCTTATTATTTATAAATAAATTTGATGATAATATCATTATTATATATAGTATATCCCATCATATATTTCACAGTATGCATCTAGGATTTCTGGGGAAAATGAAACAAAATATGAGATCTCAAATTCTCAACAAGGGTAAGAAAATCAGAAGTAATAAATAATCAATAGGAATAAATAAACATTCCTAGGTAAATAACTGATAAAAAATTCCATTAAAATAAATAGATGAGGAAAAATAAATATGGAAAGGTAAGAAACTAAAACACATGACATTTAATCAATGAACTAAGAATGAAATTTATCCATTGATAAGTCGATGAAAAATCTCATGGCTAAAAAATTATTGAAACTATAAGAGGGAAATGCTTTATTAATGGATGCCATATATGAGGCACATAAAAACAAATACCTTTAAGACCATTCATAAAGTGGTTTAATAATATTCTGATTTTCTCAACTAACTTTTCTCGTGAGAACCTGTCATTGCATTAAGGAGATATATAATGTTTCAGCTCCACCCATCATTATCAGTCCAAATCATTCATCACATCAAATAAAAAAATAATATTCCTTATCAAATATCTGTGTTGAATAAAGTATACGTAATTATCTGTATTTCTCTAAAAATCAAATAACTATCAATGTAGACAAAATATGTAAAATGGTATATAGTTTAGGAAATAGTAATATCCATGATAAATGATGTGGATAATTTAGGGGAAATTCATTGTTCAATGACCATAGGAGATTGAATATTTCAAGGGGACAAAAAATAAATCATGAAATTGTATTTAAATATTATCCTTGTCCAAAACAATCATAAACCATCGAGTGTAATAATTAGGGTGGTATTAATAAAATATATCCCAAGTGGGGTAAAATAAATGGTTTTTGTCATTAATGAAGATAAATACTATAAAATTAACTTTCAAAATGTTTCTTGAGGAAAATTTCATTTTTTTTGAAAAATATTTTAATTTTTTTTTTGAAATTTACTTTTGAAAAAAAATTCTTTAAAATGTAACCTTTTAAACCTAGAAATAAAGCATCAATGAAATTATGGTGTGAAAATCTATACAAGACGTACATGGTAAATAGAAAAATTATTTTTCATGGTACAAGGTATGAAACATTCTGTGTTCAGAAAGAGACAACAAGATTCGTTTGAAAAATTGGTTAAAAGAAAAAAAGAATAATTTTAATTTTGAAAATAATTTTGAAAAAATAATTTTGAAATAATATTTATAAAAAATGTTTTAAAAGAATAAAATTTCTCCATCTAAAGAGAAAAATATAGTAATGTTTTCTACAAAAACATTTTGAGTAACAAAGAGTGAAAAATGGTACTATTACAAGAAAAATATCATTAATAACAATAAGAGAAGAAAATTAAAGGGTTTATTAAATAATGTTCATATAATTTTCATGAATGGAAATGAATGATCAGAAAAATTATTCTTGAGGAAAATAATATTCATACATTATAAAGTGTCCCAATCCACTTTAAAACATTTTAAATAATAATCCTCATTACGGAATAAAATAAAATGAGACTTAGAATATTATTAGAGTAAGGATATTCATTATATTATCTGTCAAAGGGTATTGTATACACCATATAATAGTGATTTGGTTTATAATAATGAATAAGTCTCAATGGAATGTAAATTGAGATGAAATCCCTTACCTTGTATTCGATTTGTATCGTGTGTCTTTATATGCTGGAATGAAAAACTTATATTAAATATTTACCAGATTTTAGAACCTTTTTAACATTTATTGTTACTTTTGTTTCACTTATCATCATTTTCTATACAACTACTTAATCAATTATTTTTTATGTTGGTTATTTTGACAAAATTCGGTTTTTGTTTCAAAAACAATTTTGGTAGGTAAACTATGGTCAAGGGGTCATTATATAAAATCTCAAGAATAATAATAATGACTTAATAATCATATTTTAACATCAATTATATTTTTAAAACCAAAAATTAATGATTATTATTAAAATTGAATCAACATTAAAATCATGGGGATGGTAGGTTGTACGTATACTTGAGTAACATTCTCATTTTTTGGTGATCATTATCGAAAAAAGTATTGTAGAATTACATCATTCCATAATGATAATTATATAATAAATATAATATTATTTAATCATATATACTTGTATATATAATTCTTGTGATGTAAAAGGAATCACATTATGTTGAGGAGGTGGTATTCCACACATCCATGAATGATGTTATAAATTTTTATGTGTGAAAGATCAATAAAGAAAGTGATATATATATTATTTCATAAATTTAATTATGTCATAAATATCATATATTTTTTAGGTCACATATTTTTAATTAAAACCATCCTTTATACGTTCCATGTCTAGTGTGAACGAATCACATCGCTTTGAGGGGGTGGTTGTCCACCATTTCACAAATGAAGTTATAATTTTTTAAAAATGAAAAGTATAAAGATATGTGTTTTAAAAGAATTTAATAAGATTAAATACATAATAAATATAATAAATAACATATATAAAAATATTTTCCCTCATAATTTCATCCATGATAGGTGTTAATGGAAACAACAAACAATCATTATTTTGGGAGGTGGTATTTCTCCGTACACATAAACAGTAAGTTTGCAGACCATTAGATGATATTTTTTTTGTAATTTTAGGTAAAAAAAATTAGAAAAATAACTTAAAATTATTATTATTATTCATGTTTTTGTATAATAATATAATAATAAGAGTTTATGTGGTTGATAATGGAAATAAAACAATAGATTTTAAGGAAAAATGTTGCCTCTTTTTTGGGTAACTCCTTTTAATTTGCACCATAGGGATTCCTTGGATTTATTTAATCAGAAGGTGGGTATTCTAGGGTGAGGTGAGGTATTTTTAGGAAACATTTGGTTATATATTTTTCACAAAAAAATGGGTTTAGAGGTGTGAGGATGTTAGAGGAGGGGATACCTTTTATAGGGGAGGAGGAGTGGCAATCTTGTAATATTTTTGGAAAAGGAATTCCGTACAGGGGTTTCACAGTGGAATTGGATCCCAAAATGGTTCAATGTTTTTTCAAGGTGGTATAGGGTATATATATGTCCATCAAAGTTCTATTGGACAAGTTTATAGGTCATTTTGGACATTAATATTTAGGTTTAGTCACTTATTATGCATAATTTTACCTTAGTAGTTGTAATTAATTTTATTTCTATTCACTGATATTTTCGATCAAAAACAATGTTGAACATATTAAAATTTTAAATTATTATGATTCCAAATATGTAACTTATTTTTAAAAATTCCTAACACATTATTGATATAAATTAATTTAATTTAAATCTTATAGATGGGGCGACAATGTGAGTTTTTAAAGTAAAAACATAAAAAAGACTGCAATGTTTTTATAATCAATTTCAATGAACTAAATTGGATTAATTAATAAAAATATTTTATAATTTAAATGTAAAAACAATTTATAATATTATTTATCCTTGTAAATTAATTATTTGAAAAAATAGATTTGAACTAAAATTCAATACTGTTCACTATTTATTAAAAAATGAAACATCACAAAAAAATGTACAATTAATCCTAACCTAATTTATCAGTTTTAATTTAAAATATTAAGTTTATTTTGATATATATAATCTATAAAAATTCTTAAATTTTGAATTTAAAATATGTTCACCATTAAAATGTGCTAAAAATGCCTTAATAAAAATATAGGTTTTTATATTTAAAATGGTGCTTGTTATTATCTTAGGATTATTAAATCTATTGGATGCGTGTAAAAAATATTATATTAAATATATATATATATATATATATATATATTAAATTAATATAACATTATAATTGTAATTAATTTAATATATTATGGTAAAAAAAATTGAACATATAAATTATTTTCTATAAAATATTGTATTTATTTTCAATTGGTTCTTACAATTATTTATAATTAATCTGTAACCAATGAATTAGTTATGTAAATGATATATTTTCATAAGTTATTTAATACTATTCATAATGACAAGTTTATTATATTTTATTATTTTAAATAAAAATATTTTAATAATATAGTGTTGTTGGGGTAAAACTCAGTGTTGTGTGTAATGCAAGCCATTGAAGAAACTCATTATTGTGTATGTCACATGATAACATAGTATCAAATGCAATGAAAGCTACACAAGATAGTTTAAACCAATCGTGTCGGGATTGACTTAGCGTAAGGGAATATAACGCCCCAAAAAATCTAAAGTAGGAACATTATATTCTAATTTGGCTAACTAATTTATCTTTTATTAACCTATTAATTCATTAAAGAGCTATATAATGTATGGTCTCCACCTTTCACTACCAGTCCAAATCATTCCTCATATTGAATAACAAAAATAAAAAATATTCCTTACTAAATATCCATATTGAATAAAGAATAAGTAATTATAAATATTTCTATAAATAATAAAATAATTGTCAATGTCGGTACCATATCTCATATGGTATATGGTTTGGGATATAGTAAAAACATGACAAATAAAATGGATAATTTAGGGGAAATTCAATTTTCAATGATCATAGGATACCAAATATTTATTGGGGACCTAAAAATAAATTAAGGAAGTAAATGTGAACAATATACTTAGAGAAATCAATCATAAACCATACAGAGGAATAGTATGGGTGGTATTAATGAAATACGTACTATGTGGTGTAAAATTAATGGTTTTTGTCATTGAATAATATAAATACTATAAAAATATATTTTAAAAATGTTCTTGAGGAAAATATCACTTTATTTAGAAAACCTTCTGATTTTTTTTAGAAAATATATTTTGAATAAAATTTCATTGTAAAATAACCTTTTAAACATGAAAAGAAATCATCAATGAAATGATGGTGGGTAAATTTGTACAAACCGTATGTGGTTAAAAGAACATTCATTTTTCATGGTAAATGTTTCATAAAATGACTTATTTGAAAATTAAAAATAATATTATGTTGAATACATTGGTAAATGAAATAGGGTAAAAATTTCATAACAAAATTATTTAATAAACATTTTGGAAATAAATTTAATAAAACATGGTTTTAGAAGAAAATTGGTTCTCTGACTAAAGAGACAAATAATGTCAGGTTTTCTAAAAAACTTTTTACAAAAATTAATAATAAAAAAGAGTGGAAAATAGTAGTAATACTTGAAAAATATCATGAATGAACCTAGTAGAGGAATATAAAAGGGTTTATTAAAAAATGGTTATATAATTTCCTTGAATTGAAATTAATGATTAGTAAATTTATTCTTGAGGAAAATAATCTTTAAACGTTACAAAGTATCCCATAACACATTTAAACATTTTAAATCATAATCATCATGGAGAAATAAATTTAAATGAAACATATAATATCCTGATAATAATTATATTCATGATATTATGTGTCAAAGGTGAGTCTATACACCATATAAAATTGAGTTGGTGCATAACAACAAACAAGTCTCAATGGAATGTAAATTTGTATGAAAAGAATTCATGACTTAATAATTCATTGATGGGTTTTTAAAAATTTTGTTGAATTTAATATTTATTAAATATGATGGTACTATATTGATGTTATCATAACTAGAAATGTATTAATCAAATACATTCATCTCTTCATTATTTTTTTTTTATTTTTTATGTATTTTCTGCAAACATGTTAATGCCTAAAATAGTACACAATACGTAAAGGATATAAATTATTTGATTGGTCGGGATAATCTAATAAAGGTTGATCCATTTAAAATTAATGGATAAACTGTGGCCTTTGGTTACAATACCAAAGTTGAGTCTATACTTACATCAGAACTCACCCTTGGTCTGGTGTTTTCACTTATTATCTGAGTAATTGCCTCTTCTTTGCAAGATCCACCTCTTATAGCATCATCCTCAATAGTAAAAAACAAACTCACACATAGGAGAGGGAGCCTTAGGAAGCACAATGTATATTATGAAATGAAACTGATGGATTCAAAATACCTTATACATATTGAATAAAATTATTATGTAGTGAATGCTAATAAGAAAATAAGTATTAAAAAAATTACTCATAGTATAAAAAAATTATTTTTAAAAAAATTAAACCACAAAAACCAAGGTTCAATCATTTATCATGATTAATCTATGGGTAAATTAAAAATGAAATTAAAATTAAAAAATAATTAATTTATTTTTGTTAGAATACTAATAAATAAAAAAATATATTTTAAATTAATATAATTTAATTTAATTTGGTCCAAAAATTAATTTGAAATTCTATTATACAATTAATTTAACAAATTAATTCAATTTTAAAACAATATAAAATTATTTTTTGAAAAAAAGTAAATTAATTTTTAGAATATAAAAATTAGTATTTTTAAATTATAAAAATAATTTATTAATTTCATGGATTTTCATAACTTACATGGGATTTAGAACCTGTCTAGGCCCATTGTGTGTTCGGTCGAACCTGTATAGGGATATTCTAGGTTGGGAATACCCACCCTAACCCATTATGGGTCGAGTAGACCCACCTAGGCCTATTACATGAAGGGTTGTGTCAAACAAGATTTACATGATGGTTGATCAGGGAAAGGGGTTACTTGGATGCCTGAACATAGACTGGTTCACCACCGAAAGGGTGTTCACTAGACAAGGAGTTATTGGTTATAAAAGTTAACCTTAGCTGGAATAGGGATTTCTGGTCCAGCAAATAACATGATGGTGACCAGTAGGGTAAGTGACACAATCTCAGATGATGAATGATCCGGGATTGTGGATTGCAGTGGCTCGGTGCAAGATTAGGTTTGATGAACTAGTTATTCATGTCTTGTGATAGGTGCGTCTAGGGAGAACCAATAAAGGGTAATGTATGGGGTCAGGCTACGGCGACACACAAAATCTAACCATACTATAGAGGCAGATCAAGGATGTGTGGGGGAGGTCGATAAAAGGAAACCCTACAATAATGTGAATTGAAGCCTCAATATGAGACTGAAGAGGCAAGATGGAATCATCATGAGTGTATGTTGATAGCACTATATGGGTTTGAAAATGTGGCTACAAATATGGTGTAGGTTAGCAGGGGCGGGTTAATAGGTGATTTTAAGAGGGGTTCTTTCCAATGTGAATCCAAGAATGGTAGGGAGGGGGAGAAGCATGACAACCCGAATGAGAGGAGACATCAAGGAAGGTGGTTGAACTAGGTAGTCCTAGAGGTGGCACTGAAGGTACTAACAAGATGCCAAGAATCCATGGTAAGATTTAGAAAAAGCACCATAGTTTTTTAAATAGTTTTTCCTCATTTCATGCATCTCTACCAACCCTACAATTAAAAAACATTTTTATAAAAGTTTTCATTTCTCGATCGAACATCCACCTATCAAATATTAACTTTTTTTTATTTTATTCTTAACTTTCAAGCACCTAATATCTTAGGCCTTTTTCAAATATTAATTGAATATTATACTCGTTTGTGGAAAAAAAATTAATCGAACTGAGCAGCTCTAACAATGGTATTTTGGACGATTCCAATATAGAATAAGAGAATAGTCACCAGAAAAATAATTCTAAAATAAGTAGAACATCTATATATATATATATATATTATTAATGTTTTTAATTCAATATAATTATTCTTTTTCTGAATTAATTTTTATGGATTTATGTAACTTGGACATCTGAGATCATATCAAAATGTGGTAAGATCTGTCAAGACAGATACAAAGCCCTATACCTAATTTAAAGAAATTTATTTTTTTAATTGGCTCAGAAATTTCATTCAATCCTTCTAACAGGAATTTATGGTATTGGGGCATGCAAAAAATGTTGGTGGGGTAGGGATTTAAAGTTTATAATTTCTAGAATAAATAATACTTATCATCTTCAGTGACATTAACCTTGGTAGAAGGTCCTAGGACCATGAATGAATTAATTATGCAAAAAAATAAAATTGACCAATTATATCATTTTAAATGGAAGTGAATTAATATAAAACCCATCACCAGTGATAGTTTCTTGAAATATCCATGCTCAAATACCTATAGACCATCAACACACTCTGTATAAATTTTCATGAATTCTGATTATCAAATTATGGGTTCTAGCGTAGAGCTATAAAGAGTCCTTTTGCATCAAAAATACCAACATGAATATGTTCCAATAATTCCAAAATTTCTTATTGGATCTATTTCGCAAACGGTGTATTTTTATCCTCAAGGTTTTAGGAGGATAGAGAAGCTCTAAATTCTATTAAAATAAAAATTCATTAAAAAAGAGCTTCATATCTTATTATATAATGGGAGTTAAAACACTTGGAAAGGGCTCCCTAGGCACCTAATATCCAACACCCACTAAATAATATATAAATGGATTATTATTAACAACTAACAACATAAAAAAACATCATTTATATTTAATCACATGATTGTAATATATAATAAATATTTTATGAGATAAGTCCGAGTTATTAACTCAACATGTAATTCTCATAATAATTAATGATCCTTGAATATAAAAATTAATATTTATTTTTAATAATATTCATCCATGTTTTCACTAAACACCTTGTTAAAAAATTTATTAAATAAATTTAACCCAATTATTCTATAATTTAATAATAATAAATTTATTTATTATTTGGTGATTGTTAATACTAAAAAACTCTCTCACCTAGTGGTGGGGACCACCATGTCCTTTACCCATATTTATTAGAATATGAAAGACTCTTGAATATGATTTTATGTGTGACCTTCTAGGCCCATACATCGATAGTAGTAAATATTATTTTCAAATTATAATTGGTATCTACAACCAATCAAGGACTCTAAAGAGATAGAGTACAATTGTAGAAATGAAAACCATATTACAAACACGAATTGTGTTATATAATATATTTTCTTCTTGATACCTCAAAAATAAGGATGCACACTTGTGTCATCATCTTTGTTTTAACTTTATTAGTCCTTAAACATACTAGATGGGCATATATTCTTATACCATGATCATAGATTTAGTGAAGGCACTACCATCTTGGACAATTGGGTATTATATATCACTTCTTCTAATTGGAAATGAAAAATTCTATCTTGATCATTTAATCAATTCCATAACAGTAATGAGACACCATGTACAAGAAACCTCACCATGACAATAATGTTGTATTTTGTTTCTTGCATAAAATTACACAATCTAGTGACACCCACTGATTAAAATTTATATTCAAGAGACCAATATACATGTTTGAAGATAAGAACAAACAATTATGAGAATCATGTGGTCTTCATATTAGTGGGGTTTTCCTCATGATTTTCCCTACTAGAAATCACCAAGTGTGACCTTCATGAGAAGAAGTCTCAATGGTTATAATCCAACAGAACCTGATAGAAATAAATAAATCTTGTTCGGCTAACATAATGAATCTAGACCTTAAGAGATATGTTTAAGATTAATTTCATAGTTTCCTGAGGTTATCATTATATCTTGGGCACTTCTATATCCTTTTGATACAACAAATAATCTTTATAAATTACCATATAAAAAGTTGATGCATAAACATCAACACAATTATGGTAAGTGTACATAATGCATAACTCATTTTATAATTTATAATGTAATAAAAAAGAGTTGTTCATATTGGTCCTAGGGAACCTACTATTATAAAAAATAACATATCTAATCTAAAGCATGATTAACTCTCTCTACCATCTGGTGATCTCAAACACTACCCATATCACATTCCCATCCATACAACATATATACTGTGAACACAACCACAACATCATTATTTCCATTATGAGAAAAATCACAAACAACTCATGACCACACCATAAATTATAAACATTGATCGATACCTAGGGTAGTGGTTATCACCACTCAGAAAACACTAATGAATCCACATTGCTCCAAAACCTAAAAAACAACAATAAACAAGTTCCCAAGAAAACACATCAAGAAATAAACCAAAATAATACTAATTTCCCACCATACAGTGACTTTACTTTCTATCCATAAATCCATGAAATGATAACAACATGAAAACATGCTATAACCCAGTAATTGTCATAATATATCACCCTTCAACATCCCACTCTAACAAAACGAAAAAATGGTTTCGAAATTAGTATAATATTCAAACCTAGCCACATCTATAAATCACAAAACACATAATAAAATATAAAAAAATGGATGAATAATAGAACCACCTAATAGGCACTAGTAGTGGATTTCACCTCAAATACCACATCCTAATTCACCCCAGACTAGAAGATGTCGAGAAACTATAGGAAAAAAATAAAATATATGTTTTATTCTAAAATAAATATGAAAACAATAAAACTAGATACATGAAACAACGAAAGTAGATACTTACCCGTAGTGAATTCCCACAAAATCCCACTAAAATAATCAATAAGTAATGATGAAGATCCAACCTTGGAGGAAGAGGGAATAAGGGAGATGGGATCCTAAGCTGACCCCCTTAATGGTTGTGATGAAAAAGCGGTTCCCTCATTTTATATAAAAAAATAACAATTAAATTAACTAAAAATAATAAAATATGGGTAAATTAAATTGTTTCCTAATAACCTGCCAATAGGTATCCACCATCCACCAGGTACCCTCTCTAGTTTCACCGACCACTCAATGGACCTATAGGGGCTACCTTATCCTCTACATAGTGAACTAGGTACCTTTTACCAGCCAACTAGGTACCTATTTTCCTCTCTCATCAAATTACATAGCCTACACCTTGGGATAACTTCTCGAATAAATCCTATAAATCTTCTATGACCCCTACATCACCTCAAACATGCCTAATTAGACATTTTTATACCACTCTTAGACCCAATTACCTTACATGAATAAACTAGTCATTAGAAAATGAATATGAAGAAAACATATTCTATGGACACTATGAGCCAAATGTTCAATATTTTGTTGTCATATTTTGATACATTTGGAATATTTTATTCATGTTCTAAACCCATACTTATGTAATAATCTTTTAAATATTTATATATTTTCTTTTTTATCTCTTTTTGGATGGTTAATATTGTTAAAATTTCAAATGTTATGTGTCCAAAATAATAATTTCCATGATTAAAATCTTATTTGATAGAAAATATATTTTTATGTTGTGGTGGATGTATAAATAAACTTCCATAAATATATTTTATTGATGTAAATGTAAAATAAACAATAAATTCACGTTTTAGTTCTTTCCTGACTGCCCATTGAGGTTATAACCCTACATGCTTATTCTATATAATATAATTTTAATTCATTTAGAATGAACAATGTTTGATAAAATTAGTCCATTGATATGGATAATATGTATTCAAAGAAAATTTAATATTTTTCAAACATTTGGATCAGCATCCATATATATATTTTATCTATTTTTTTAATTGGTATCTATAAATATTATCTATTGGGGGAATTAACATTATTTGTCCTTATAAGTTATCATATATACAATCTATGTGGGGCCTATTGTTGTATATGTGTTTTCTAAGATAATTTTATTTCCATGAATTTTTAAATCATCAAATAATGTTAATAGATATGTACAATAGTTAGATAAATTCTATGTGAGGCATGTGAAATTCTACAAAACAGAGTTATTGATTTTCTTGAATTATCTATTTGGCATGTGATTCAAAATTGAAACACAAAAAAGGATTTTTTATTTCAATTATTTTATTTATTTACCTAAATTAATTTCCTATCCAGGATGCAACTTTTATTATTTTGATGGATTATAATATTAAAATTTCATCATCTAATATCAATGATCATGGAAAATATGTCACCATAAAATTTGATATATAGTAAAGGTACAATGATCCTTGATAAAAAAACATTGATCAATACCAATAACCTCTTAGAATCCACTATGAATGATCTAAAATTTTAAAAAATATTCTAGATTAAACTAAATACTTGGTGAAGTTGGATGTTGAGATTGAATAATTTAGAAGAAATTTATATATATATAGATTTTTCATTGTATTCAAGGAGGGAATCTAGAAGAGTATTACTTAAACCAGAGAAAATTTTTAGATAATTGTTGATTTAATGTTGATATAGTGGAAAAATATAAGGTAAATACAAAAGTTAAATGAGAATTTGAGAATAATTTAGATGATAAATTTATAGGTTAATGTAATGATATATGAAGAATTATTTATTATTGCCTCCTTGATTTGTGAATTATAACATTTCATATGGTTAAACCCATGTGTTAATGGTTACAAAGGGGGTTGTGGGATGGTATAAATTTAAAACTAGGAAGAGAGGCTATAATTACCTTTATTAAGGATTACCTACAACACTCCATGGACTTTTATCCTCTTTAAGAAGTTCTAAATTTCCTGACTGGGTATATAGGAAAGGAGTGATAGATTCTAATATTATGTGGCATGTATAATTGATATTTTTAGGTTTATGATCTTATTGTATATTTTCTTATAAAATAGAGTAACTCTAGTTCAGTTTAGCCTTAGGTTTTAGTATCACTTGGCATAAAAGAATTGATCGTTATTTTTCCATTATCTAATGTGAGTTGAAACCTCCAAAAACATAATTTTCTCTGATTTGAATTTTATATAACTAAAATATAATTTTTACATGAATAATATTCCCCTAGAATATTACCGGGTACTAACTAATTATTAGTGTCTTGAACAACCATGTATACTTGCAGGAATACTCAAGATTAAAACTAATTAATTTTTAATTGGTAATATTATATAAATTTAAATTTTCAATGATTATAATAGGAATAACCTTATATTTATAATTATATAAACTTTAGAAATATATTTTAAATTATTTAGTGAAATCATCGTTATAAAATATATGTTTCATGTGTTTAATAATTTCCATGTTTTGATATTTTTATTTAAAATGTCAATGTATATATTAATGTTTAGGGTGTAATATTTATTATATTATTTTGGGAAATTTTTATACTGTTATTGATCCTATATATCATGTGTATTCTTCTCATGGAATGGTTTTTTAACCTATAGTAATAGTGATAGTACTATAAACCATTGTAATGAAGTTATCATTAATGATATGCATGTGATAACAAGTGGTTTATTATATCTCCTTGGTTTATCATTTACATTGATTGTGAACCATGAAATTCAGGAATTATGTATAACCTATTAATATTTTTTTGAAATTAGATATCGATATACCAAATTGTTCTAACTAATTGTAAAAACATGATGAACTGGGATTGAAAAATGAATAATTTGATTTAAATTCCCAAATTTATCTCCTCTTTGGGTGTTAATTTTATAAGAAAATAAATGAAATATTACTTCATGCATATTGTATGATACAAGACCATAATATTATATGAATTTATAATATTTGATACTTAAACAACAAAAAAACCTCTAATAAAGAACTCACTTCTTCCATATACAAATTACATATTTCCCAATTATAAAATTACCATAATTTAACTGAAACACATGTTACTCCACAAATTTCATCAATTTAAATTCTAATAAAACATATAAATGTTATGAATAATTAGAAATAGATCATTAGTAAATAATTATTTTGTTATAATTGAAGTGAGTAATTCATTTTTTACACATAGAGGGGAAGGATGAAAAAATGAACTGTTTTTATTTTTATGTGATTAAAAATACATTAACTGATAATGTGTCTTAGGATAAATTTGGATGAATTTACCTATAAAAATATACCTTATTAATATAAAACTATGAAATTTATATAAATACACATATATATTTTATATGTTTCTCCATTAATATGAGTTAGTGCATCCTTGTTGTGACTACTGTCATCAAAGTCATACATATTCACTATTATCATCTAATAAATACAATAAATAAAGTGTCAATCCTATCCTTATTTTAAAGCCTCCTAATTATTTAAATCTATTCAACCAGTTATCCTAAATTAAATAAATATTCATCTTTGTAAAGGTAATTAAGAAAATCCTCTTGAATAACTTATTGTCCTAATTACAACATTAGATAGGGATATTCATGAAGGAATGATTTCAATTTAAAAATTATGAAAAATAATATCAGACATATCTTACCAAAATAATGCATAGAAATCCAATTAAAATGATGGTTCCAATAATTCCAAATCAAACATAGTAACTATATGTATTAAATATCTACTAGGTTCCATATTCTAATCCATAATGATTAATTATAAAGTCCTAAATCCTCATGGATATTTATATCTATTCTGTATAAAAAGTTTCCCCACACTCATTTAGTTCTCTCTCAATTGAATACGTTTCAATTCATCATTATTATATTCATAAAATATCTATATCATTACTATTATTCAAAATATAATCAATAATATCCTTCTATATAAATTCAATCATATCTCTGGCCAAATATTTCAGGAATATCTAATTTCATTTTTGAAAACATTATTATCACATATCAATTATTCATAGTTGGTTTTTATCTTTTATCATATAACTACTAATATTATACTCATATCGTAATTTCTCAAATATTTTAAATTGATATTTTCATTATTTAACTATATTTTCTTTTTTAATTATTAATAAACAGTTACTTAAAAAATCTTCTCTACATTATTAAGATTAATATATTTTAGTGTCAGTGAACCCTG